>OZ024728.1:11462697-12775123 GCA_964016875.1 Fallopia convolvulus | reverse complement strand
CAAGTTTATTTTAACGGAGGGAGTATAATATAGTCTGGGATGGAACCAGCCCTACAAATTAGGGTAGGGTAAATTTTATAATTAGATAAAAAATATGAGGTAAAATTATAGTTAGAAAAAAATTAGGGAAATTTTTTCAAAAATGATCCAAGAGAATTACAGGACAGAGAGCGAAAAAGAGGGTGAAACACATGGAGCAAATGAGTTTCGAACTATGCACTACAGAACTAGTATAAAACACATGTGGATTCATTACCACCTGAAATGGTTCAAGTAATGTAAATCTTTATTCGACCAAAAAAGTAATGTAAATCTTTACCTTCTACTATTGTTAAATTTTAATTTTTGGGTGGACTGGAGCACGCTCTAACCCACCCCTAGTTCCCGTGCCTGAATATAGTGTATATATAATACATACAACGGGATCTTTTAAACCTGAAAGAATTACCCATAATTAAGGCTTAAATTAAGACATTGAGCGCCACACTGATTTCTTTGCTATTTTTACTTTTCCTGATTAAGAAAGCAAATTATGGGCCTTAAATTTGGAATTGGGTGATATTGTGCGGACTGCGGACCATGGCCCAATACAAAACATAAATAATTGTATTTTTATTCAATGTGTTTAGGGCTTGTTTATACCACACATAGTCACATACTAGTATTTGTTCCCGTACCTTGTACGAGTTTTGATTAAATAAATGTTATATAATAAAGATTATGTTTCTGAACTTGCCAAATTTTAAGATCTCTAAATATAATTATACTAGCATTTGTTCACGTACCTTGTACAAGTTTTGATTAATAAAATGTCATATAATGAAGATTATGTTTCTAAACTTGCTAAATTTTAAGATCTCTAAATATAATTATATATTAGTAATATTAGTAACATTATTATATTTAATAAAAATGTTCCATATTAATGGATTACAATCCAAACACAACTTGCCAAAAATTTAAGATAAAATTGTATATTAATAATATAAGAAATATTGTTATAATATAAGGATTGTAAATACTTAAATAAACGAAGGGCAAAGAGGTAAATGAAAAAATTAAGACGCCTATGTGGCATAGTTAAGACGATGACACGTAGGACAGAGGGATTCGACTTTAGATATAGTATATTGATATTAGTAATATTGTTATATATAAAAAATTATTTTTTAATAAAGATTATGTTTCCATCACTTTCCAAATTTTAAGAACTTTAAATATAATTGTATATTAGTAACATTATTATATTTAATAAAACTGTTCCATAACAGATTACACTCCAAACACAACTTGCCAAAATTTAAGATCGTTAAATATAATTGTATATGAGTAATATAAGGAATATTATATTTTTATAATATAAGGACTGTGAATACTCAAATAAACAAAGGGAAAAGAGGTAAATGAAAAAAAATTAAAATGCCTACGTGGCATAGTTAAGACGATGACACGTAGGATAGAGGGATTCGACTTTAGTTATGATACTAGTTGATATACCCGTGCACCCTGCACGGGTCTATAATAGTAAAATTTATTTTATACACATATATAGATTTATAAACATGCTTTGATATTATAAAGTGAATATTAAAAATTATTTTAAAATAATTAAAATATAACTTAAAGTATATAATATTGAAGTATATGGCTATAAAAATCACATAAGAATTTATAGTAAATATATGTGGACGAATTTTTTAATTATTTTTAATATATTATAATTTCTTTCTTAAAGATACACAATATATCATAATATATTCATATATAAGAAAAAAGGAGTAATCCGTATTTTAAATTGGCAACAATAGATATTATTTTAAAATAAAAATTTTAAGATCACTAAATATAATTATATTTTATTAAGATTATTATAATATATATTTTAAAGGATACACCTTCCAAAATTTAAGATCTCTACATAATTGCATATTAATAATATTATTATAATATTTATTTTTAAGGATTGTAAATATTAGAAAGAATGAAGGGTAAAGAAATAAATGAAAAAATAAATATCCCTAGATGACATAGTTAAGGCGATGCCAAATAGGATAGAAGGATAATGAATTGAATATTAATAATCATTTCAAAATAATTCAAATATAATAATTATGTTCCTAATATTTAAAAGAATAGTAATATTATTTTCTTAATATTCAAAAAATTATTTTATAATGAAAATTATGGTTTTATCACTTGCCAAATTTCAAGATCTCTAAATATAATTGTATATTAGTAATAGTATTAGATTTAAAAAAAATTATTTCATAATGAAGATTATGTTTCTATCACTTGCCAAAATTTGTGATATTTATATAATTGTATATTAGTAATATTATTATATTAAAAAATTTATTTCATAATGAAGAGTATGTTTCTTGCCAAATATTAAGATCTCTTAATATAATTGTATATTAATAATATTAGTAGCATTATTATCTTTAATAAAATTATTCCATAATGGATTACACTCCAAACACAACTTGCCAAAATTTAAGATCTCTAAATATAATTGTATATTAATAATATAAGGAATAATATTATAATATACAGATTGTAAATACTTAAATAAAGGAATGACAAAGAGGTAAATGGAAAAATTAAAACGCCTATGTGGCATAGTTAAGACGACGACACGTAGGATAGAGGGATTCGACTTTAGTTATAGTATATTGATATTGATGATTACATTAGATTGTTATTTTAATGCAATTTAAATAATATATTATTAGATGTGATAATCTAAATGGACTCTTTTATTACCGATTCGTAATACACACAACCTTAAATGCTAATACAAGAATTTAAATTTATTTTAAAACGTAGTTTGCTTTGCTTATACAAGTTAGCAATTCAAAAGTGTATATTATTTGTATGTGTCAATGATTCAATAGGTTACGATCGAGCGTGAGAGTACAAGATTAGAGGAAAGATGCAATATTATTGTTGATTATTCACAAATTTATATACACGATAATCGTATTAATTAAAATCTAAAAAATTAGTCATAAAAAATAAATAATGTTTGACTGTCAAGTTCGGAAAAGAAATTCATACATCTTAAATTAGTTTGCACTGCTTAAATTATCAAATAATTTATATATGTACGTTTTTAATATTTTTGTATATACATTCAATTATATAATATTTCATAACAAAATTATTTAATATGCATAATCACATGTTATAATTTCCAAAAACCTGAATATTTTTAAAAAATAACAAAAATAGAATATAAACTCTATCTCGTCCAACAAATGGGTTAGCACTCTAGTTAAATTTGGAAACCCTTCTTTTGGCTGAATGTCAATTTATCCCCCTTGAGCAAGGCAACTTCCCTATGTTGTTTGAAAATAGCCTAAAAATCTCGTCATGCCCCCGACAAAGCAATCAAAGAGATTGGGTTTTTTTTCTATTCTGTCGGATTATTCTTTGAAACTAGGAAAATCAATGATGAAGTCAATGGAAATTTGATCACTGTCATTGGTAAAGTTACAAAGCCATATCATATTAGCCAATATTGCCTTATACAATGTCCTTTACAATATTGTGAGTTTAGACCGTGTTCCTTGTTAACCAGTTGGAACAGGTCATGCCTAAGCTCATTTCCCACCCTCAACAACTTTCTTCCAAAATGAAGAACCGCATACAAAATGAAGAACCGCTCATTTAATATGGTCCAAACCACTAATGTCCATGAGCTATGCCCTACCATAGTAGGTTTTAGGCCGAATACATACAATGACCTTGAACTTGAAACTTTTGTTCGCTCGGACCCCTATACTTAAAAATCTACTTTTAGACACCTATAGTGTAAAGATTTTGTTCAATGAGACACTCCTCATTTTCGTGAAAGTGACGCGCGCTGATTTGGCTCAAAAAATTGCCATGTAAGCCGCCACATACTCCAAACTTATTAAATTTTTGCCACATAAGCTCCATAATTTTTGCCAAATAAGCCATTTTTTAAAATACTACTTATGTCTAATACTTCTTAGAATTTGCTGTAAAAGAAAAATTCAAAAAAAACAAATTTACAATAGAAAATTAAGGTTGATTCAATAAATCAAATTTACAATAAAAAACAAATTTACAACAAAATCAGTAAATCAACTAACATAAAACAAAAACACTAAATATCTTGTTTCTGGCTAATTTTAAGTTGATAAATTTTAGAAAAATGCTCTCTGTACAAAATAAAAACCCCTTTCCCCTTCTTGAGCCCTGTAGCTGTTCTTCAACCAAAAAAACCCAAATCAGCTGTGAACAATCAAAATCAATCCCCATATTAGCTTATATTGTAACTAAAATCTCTCTTTCGGAATTGATTTCTCCTCTTACTTTGTTTTCCTTTTTGGATTCTGGAGGTTTCGATCCCTTACAAATTCTCAAACAAAACCTATCAATCATACCCGTACAAACCCTAGACCCTCCATTGTTGCTTCAAGCCAGTTCAAATGGGGTTTCTCCACCACAATTTCAAGATGCCCACCATAAAATATATTGTTACCCCATACTTTTGGTCCAAATCCATCCCAAGTTTACAATCGGATTTGTTTCCAAATGTCCCCTAAATCGTCCAGCACTGTCGATACTCGTCTCGCCGTCTTCATCGCCAGAGCAAAGCCCACTCAATCGGGGGCTTCCGGCTGATGCTATTTCAGATCTGAACTTAGATCTGAAGTTTATATGTAGACATATTTTTATTTAAAGTGGGAATTTGTGCTAATTTGCAAAAAGGGATTTTTTTTAAAGTGGGAATTTGGTTCTAAGAACGAAAATGGCGGCCAAGAACAAGAGGAAGAAACAAATCAGGAAGAAGAAGATAAAAGGGTTTGATTATGATATAATATAATTCTTTTTTGATAAAACTATTTATTTATTTTAGTTATAAGCCATGTCAGCGACCTATTACAAGGTAACTTGCTCATCACTTGAGGTAGCAATCACGCGCTATGCCACCTCATCAAAAATGATTCAATGGAACAAAAGTGTAAAGTTAGGGTTAAAAAATAAATTTTTAGTTGGGGGGTCTGAGGGAACAAAAGTTGTAAGTTCAGGGGTTTATGTATGTATTCGGCCGTCGGTTTTACTTTAAGTTCAAGCACTAATTTATTATATATGTAGGTAATTAGAATGAACTTAATTTGAAACTTACAAAGTTGAGTACCATTTATATTAAAGATTTGGAATCAAATGCATAATCGTTTTCTAATTTCTAACGTGGACACTTGTCATTGGTGTGGTGATCCAATAGTCTTAGATGAAGTCTACCAAGAGCATACTACTCGATCTAGATGAGGAGTCATTTTCGTCGTCACCACATCAAACACTTTACTGCAAGTTGCTCCATCACCTTGCTTAGAAATGGACATGGTTCAAGTTGACAATTTTAATTAATGAATCTCCCTTTGCATATACATACAACGTCGAATCGAGAACGATTTGAGATCAAGTTGAGGGGAATGATAAGGAACATATGATCATTATAATCCAGAAGCCTATAGAGGTGATTCGAAGTCCTAAACCAAGATCTTTTCCAAGGTCTCAAGCATTCATGTTTAAGAAAGTCTTCAAAAATCCATATTAATTATCTTTTGATGACTTTCAAGGAAGACCAAGACCGCCAAGGAAAAGGATCAAATTAAAGAAGTTTCGGAATTTCAAGAAGCCCGTCAAATCAAAAACAATACTCAGTAAAATGGCCATAGCTTTATATAGAAAGTTGATTTCAAGTTCATTGAAAAGGCGTTGGAAAGACGATTCAATATCTACAACTTCATAGCTTACATCAAATCAAAAAATCGAACCGCGCGCAAAGAGGCCAAAAGAGTGTTTTACTGAGAGATGTGGAAAATTCTGCGGAAGTCTTGACTTTCCTTAATTCTACCTTTAGTTATTATTATTTCTTTCAGTATTTCTAGCCTAGTTGCATTTCATATTTAGATTTTATTATTTTTTTACTTGGCCAATCCTATCTTTAGGATTGGTCAAACTTTCTTGTTAGTTATCTTTACTTTTTAAGTTGTAATGCTTAGATTAATAAATGAGTTTCGAGGAGAGAATAGCTTGGTTTTCCCCTCGAGGGAACGGAGGGTACCGCCTCTCCTTCTACCAAAAAAAAGAGAATAGCTTGGTTAAGCTATTTTCTATTGGGACAAAAACAAGTTGTATTCTAGCACTCAAGCTTTTAGATTTTTGTGTGTGTCCATATTTTAAGTGTGCTTCAAATTAGAATCCAATCTAGCTAACCATCTTCATCACCATCAACCCCAGTTCCTTGACTGATCAATTCAGATTCAACAATGAAGAAATAACAAGTGCAAGATTGGGCTACCATTTAAACGAGAGGAGTCTTACACGAGTTGTCACGTATCATTTCGGACTACATTTTATGCCTAAAGTTGTTTGACAAAACTACTAAACCATATGTTTTGATATAAATTGTTGAAAGGGTAAGCTCTCTTTAGAAATCATTTCTACTATGAGGTGGTGTTTCTACTTAGAAAGTAAATTCCATGACTCAATTCACAGGTTGTTATACTTTGCAAAAAAAGTGGAATTTTTATGGTTAACTCAATTGTAAATAGTTTTGAGTTCAATTTATGGGAGATGAAGATATCGAGAGGGTGATGCTAGTCTTGTCTTTGAAAAATTAACTTTCCTCTGTCTTATTTCACGGAATTCTTTGATAGAAGTTTAGCCAAGATGAACTCGTTAATTCGACCATTGACACAATCTTCAAAAAGGATGAGCACAGATAGACCCTTTCTTATTAGTGTTCTTTGCATGCAAAAAGCTTATTTTTGATATCTGGTTTGGTTTTGTATATCATATTGGTGTTTGTACTGTCCCTATGGCAGAATTATGAAGCGTTTTGCAAGGCTTGCGGCTTGCTCGGAGCTGGGGATACAGGAGGGTCCTCTTAGAATTAGATTCACAACTTGTGGTTTTATTTCTAGGACGACTTGTGGATCGTCATCACCCCCTGTTTAGCCTGGTGTCTCAATGTCAAGGCTTTATTAGAAAGGATTGGACTATCCATATCCGTCATATTTATAGGGAGGCGAATGTAGTAGCCGATTATCTTGCTTCTATTGCGTACTCTTTTTCTGTTGGTTTGCATGTAGGGGTGGCAAATTCTGATCCGACCCGAAAAACCGACCGAACAACCCGATTCGAGAACCGACCGCTATCCGAAAAAAATTACAAAATGAAATCTGAAACCGACCCGATCTGACCGATTCTAACCCGAACCCGAAAGCAACCCGCTTAAAAAAGCAACCCGAAACCGATTATATCCGAAAAGACCAACCCGATAATACCCGAATCCGAGCAACCCGAACCCGATTGTACCCGAACCGGTTGTATCCGAAAACCGAAACAATCCGAACCCTATTACACCCGAAACAACCCGAACCCGATTATACCCGTGACCTGGATTATACAATAATCTAGGTCTCGGGTATTCACGGGGTAATTTACTAAAGATTATACAATAATCTAATAGTAATATAAAATTTAAAATATTTGTATATAATATAGCAATAAAATTATGTAATTTATAAAAAAACTTTAAGATCAAGCCACATATTTTAGTTGAATATATTTAAAAATTATTTTTATTATTTGTTGAGATATTTTCCCATATTTTGATTAAAAAATTTTAAATGTTAATTTCACTTGAATTGAATATTTTGAATTATTTTTTTTTATTTTTCTAAAGATATTAGTATGAATAAAAAATCATTTTTTTATAAAATATTTACTAAGGTTATGTATTTGAGTTCTTATCTTTTAGGGTTTAGGGTTTAAGGTTTAGGGTTTAGGGCTTATGGTTTAGGGTTTAGGGTAGGAAATCTAGCAATGATAATATAACTTATTAAAATATTTATTAAATAGTTTTTAACATTAATTTATTAAAATTTCTGTAGATATACTAATGTAGATATTGAATCAAATGAAAAGGGGGTTTATCATGAAAACTAAGAACGAATTTGGACCATCTGAATGAAACACTAGAAATGAATCTAGGCCATCCGATTAAAAAAATAAAAAAATAAAAAAATAAAAAAATAAAAAAATAAAAAAATAAAAAAATAAAAAAATAAAAAAATAAAAAAATAAAAAAATAAAAAAATAAAAAAATAAAAAAATAAAAAAATAAAAAAATAAAAAAATAAAAAAATAAAAAAATAAAAAAATAAAAAAATAAAAAAAATAAAAAAATAAAAAAATAAAAAAATAAAAAAATAAAAAAATAAAAAAATAAAAAAATAAAAAAATAAAAAAATAAAAAAATAAAAAAATAAAAAAATAAAAAAATAAAAAAATAAAAAAATAAAAAAATAAAAAAATAAAAAAATAAAAAAATAAAAAAATAAAAAAATAAAAAAATAAAAAAATAAAAAAATAAAAAAAAATAATTAAAAAAAAATAAAAAAAATACAAAATACAAAATACAAAAAATATAAAAAAAATATAAAATTTTTTATTTTTATTTTATTTTTTTAAGTCTTTTTACGTATGTGGAATGATATAAACCGAGTATGAACATAAGGCCATAAAACTTGAACATGCAATACTAATATGTGAACGTACTTATATTATATGTGAACGTATACTAAATTTTCTGAAGTTAAAATGCGGTTATATGTGAACAACTCTTGTAATAATGTGAACATGTGTATAAAATATGTGAACATAATGTAAAATATCAAGCGTCGTGTTTTTGGAAAAAATAAGTGAAAAAATAAAATAAAAAATTATTTTCTTACTTTTTTGTCAAAATTTTTTAAGCCGTTTAACGCTTGTATTATGATTTAATTGAACATGAACATATGACCATAAAAAATGAACAAACAGTACTAATATGTGAACACACTTGTAATATATGTGAACATATTATAAAATCTCTTAATTTAAAAGTGTGATAATATGTGAACATGTCTTATAATAGTGTGAACATATGCATAAAATATGTGAACGTAACTTAAAAAATCAAATTTCTTGTTTTTGGGAAAAAAAACAATCGAAACTAAGAAAATTAAAAAATATTTTTATTTTTATTTTTATTTTATTTTATTTTATTTTTTGTCAAAAATACCATTTTGCCCCTATCTCTTTTAATCTTATTCATCGATTTCTCAAATCCAAGGTCCTCATTTGTTTCTAGTTTTCATGATAAGAATCATTTCCATCTGAATTAACCTCTAGTAATGTATACTAAAATATATCATATATTCTATAGATAGTTTATTATATTTCAAAATATCAGCATATAGTTAAAAAAATTATATACTTGGTGTAACACCCCTATTAATAAATTTGGAAATTATATTAGTCTTATTTTATTTGAAATTTTTTTACCACTTTAATAATCCTTTATATTATGTTTATAATTTTATTAAAACGATTGAATCTCTCTATTTAAGAGAAAAAAGATTGTTTAAAAGAATACCCAACTTGCTTAATATATGTAATTAAATTCTTAATTTCTATTGTAGTAAACTTTTATAACCTTTTATAATATAATATGAGATTATAAAGATTATTAAATTCTCTATTTTAGAGAAAAAAATTATTGGGATAATTACCCATTTTATTTTATTTATAATTTAGCGGATATTACACTTGGAGTGCAAGATTTGTTAAAAAGAAAAGAAAATTTATTATGTATAAAATTAATATAAAAAATACTAGCATATAGATCAAGTTTTGTTTAAAAGATATGATATGCATAAAATTAATATAGAAAGTATCAACATATGAATAGATAAAGTTATTATAATATAAACAATTGGATGTATAAAAAGAATAATACAAGTTATTATTTAAAAGCTTGACATTATTTTATTTTAGTAACGTCACGTGGCACAATTTTTTGAACAAACATGGTTTCTGCTTTATAATGTATTAGGTAGATATCATCATTCATCACAATATTTATTTCGCGTGAAATGGCGTTGCGCGGATATTTGTGTGCGCTTACAAATTTTTCCGTGTGTATAAATCAACAACCTTCATTTATGTATATTATGATAGTTATACTAATATCAATATGATATTTTATCTATTTTGTGTTTTTAGTTTCCAAAACAATATAAGATCTTATTTATGATTAATGTATAAGATCATGTAAATATAAGATATGAGATAATTATTTGGATATTTGATTGAAATAATTTTAATAACTTTTAGAACTATATTGATCATAATCTCACAAGTCATACACACCAATATCATTATTCTTCACAAAATATATATTTATCAAATGAAAAAATATTTTTTTATTTATGTCTATATGCAATCTATAACTATATATTAAAGCTATACCTTTTCGAGCCACCAGAACGATTATGGCCCCACCTCATATTTAAAAAATTATTTTTTATTTCTATTATTATAATTTATAATATTAAATTCTGTTTAACTATTTAAATTTATCTCTAACACTAAACAAATATCTATTTAGTATAATAATATCTTTTAAAAGCTTCCTTATACAAGTATTTAAAATTAATGATAGAATATTTAAAATAAATATAAATCCTTTACCATATATCTTTTGACGAATTTATTTATAGATATATAGTGATTTTGTTTTATTAAAAATATAATGATAAATATTTATAATGTTTAAAATTAATAAAAATAGATAATAAAATATTTAATAGATATATTAAACTATTTGATAATCTCTAAATTTACATACATGAAAAGTAATAAAATATGTAGAATTTAATATTTGATTTAAAAAATTATACATTCTACGAGCAATAAATTACTTATATTAAAGTTTATATTATATTTTTATTTATTAATATCCTATTTATAATGTCTATAAAATACCGAATCGTAGTCGTACATGGTACGACGGGTATAACTAGTTATTCATCATATTTATAATAAAATCAATATGATATTTTATAATATTTATGTTTTAAGTTTTCAAAACTATTGGTTGATAAAATATAAGATCTTATATGTTATTAATATATAAGATCATATAATCATTTAGTTATGAAATAGTGTTAGTTCTCGCACCTTTTACGGAATTTTATAAAATTATTATATTATGTATTTGTACTTGTTAAATTTTGATAAACTGATGATATAAATAAGAATGTTTTAGAAAAACTATACATATTTTATCTAAAAAACTATCGTTTCTAAAAATAATCATTAAAAATTGATATAAGAAAGGATATTTTAAGAATTATATATATCTTATCTAAAAAATAATATTATCCCAAAATAAAACTAATATTTTTTTAATATATATAAATATAAATATTTAGAAATAATTCGATTAAATTTCAACTAATCAGTTTGATTTAAAAAAGATGAATGATATATTTTAATATGGCGTCATTTTATATATTATTTTAACCTCCGCTTTAGTATATAGTACTGATTGAAATTATTTTAATGACTTTAGAACTACTTACCATAGTCTCATATAGTCATGGATTCCAATATTATTATTCATCACAAAAGATATATTTCTTCATTAAAATGTAAAGATTTTATTTATTTATGTATATGATCTTGAAATTGTATGTGATTATGAAATTATTATTTGTGAACTGAGATCATTTTAAATTATTGGAGTATATCTTCATATAATCATTAATTGTAACATGTAATTAGTTGATTGCAATATCATAAGAATTTTTTATGAATATAAAATCTTACATATGTTTAGAGCTGTCAAAAGTTGACCCGACCCGAAAAACCGACCCGAACCGCCCGAAAAATTTGGGGTTAAGACCCGAAAATTTGAACTCGAAACCCAAAATAAACCGAACCCGATAGACCCGAAACCCGTTGGGTTCAAACCCGAAAAAACCGTTGGGTTGACCCAATTTGTTATATTTTAAGAATATATAATATATTTTGAAAATTATAATATATTTTATTATTAAAATATATAAAAATAATAGATTTATTATTAAATATCCTTTTTTAAACAAAAAATATTTTAATAATTGTAAAAAAAATCAATTTTCTTGACCTGTTAGGTCGACCCGACCCGCCCGACAACCCGCAATGACCCGACCCGATTTGATCGATGACCCGTTACGACCCGAACCCGACTCAACCCGAACCCGAAATAACCGAACCCGAACCCGACCCGACCGACCCGTTTGACACCTCTACATATGTTTAATAGCATATAATCTTTACTTGTGATTTGTGAATATTGTATCTTATGAATTTGTAAATTGTGATCATCTATTAATTTGATTGACTTTTCCGGTCAAATATTAATTGATTTATTCTACAAGTGGTAAATTTCATCTTTAATAACTCAATATCAAATTCAAATTCAAATAGTATATTATAAATACAACGATTCTTAATATTATCATGACCCATTCATTAAATTTATATAACTTTTATCACTTAAATAAAGTTATTTTGAACTCTTAATATCGATTTCAACCGAAATTCAATCAAGACCTAATTCAACCAAAATTTGATTTAGTCGAACACCGATTTAACCGAACCGATTCAACTGAAATCCGATTCAATCGAAAATTGCAAAAACTGACTCAACTCGAAACCGACTAAACCGAAATCCGGATTTGCTTGACCGATTTTGATCCGATAACCCCGATGTAACCGACAAATTACACATCCGACCCGATCCGACCAGACCCGAAATACCCGATTACCGATCATACCCGTTATTAATCGAAACCCGAATGATCCGAAATTCGAAAAACCCAACCGAAATCCGACCGATTTACCGAATTGCCACCCAAATTTGCATGTATTGTTTGACCCGTCGGAGGGTGTTTTACATTTATTATCGGATGATGTAAGGGATCTTACAACTTCGCCCTCTTTTTTATATTAATAAAATGAGAGAGTACCGCCTCTCCTTCGACCAAAAAAAAGAGTAATGTGTTTGTTGTATAAGATATCGGTTCAAATATCACTTAGGCTATGAGAGAAGAATTATACAATTTTTTTTGTTGCGTCAATAATTATAATACATATTTGATTATACTTTTGTTCTACTTTTTCTTATACCTTAGCAAAATTTCGAATCGAGTACGTCTTATATGAAGCAATTTTTTGATGAGTAGCATCTTAACTAGATCAAACAACAGTTTTCTGTTGCATGTTCTTGTGTTAGACCTACACCACTTTATAAGAAAGCAAGATTTGAACATGATCAAAGGTATAATTGGCAAAACAAGATTTGATAGGAACCATTAGTTTATTATTTATTAACTTCAAACATCAAAAACATGAATCATACCCTACAATATAGAATACTCGAAGCATCAAACTCAATTCTAGTACCTAAATAAACCATAAGAGCGTAGTTTATGAACTTTTGAAGAAATGAGCCGTAGTCTACACTATGATGCACAAAGCACTCAAGGAATCAAAACCCGTACCATACCCTAAATGACCACTATTTATAATCTTTTAACAAAAGATAAATTTTAAATAAAAATGGTAGAATTGGAACTTATACCTTCCCACCATATTAATTGCAATTCCCTATTTTGGAGGAAATGCAATACATGTAAATTTAAATTTTGTATTTTTCTATGAATTACTTCTACTTTTTGAGATATTCGATTCATGGGAATTTTAATATCAACCAAACGAGCACTAATGGATTTTCTGATATAGAAAAATGTTATAATTAAAGCGCTTCCCAGCGCTGATGCACTTTTTCTATATCTCGCTTTGAACTTTGTTTAGTTGGGAAGTTGATCTCTTCTAGGCAAATCAACATCCATGCGCTCTGCAACACCTTCGCACAATTTGGCGCCCTAAACATGGTTTTGTTGTTAAGGTCAAGCGAGTTCTCTGATTTATGATTTTTTTTTTTTTTTGCTGATGATAGCTTATTTTTTTATCAAGAAATCTTGCAAGACTGCTCAACAACTATTGAAATTTTATATTTTTTTTTGATGATGATAGCTTATTTTTTATCAAGAAAACTTGGAAGAGTGGTTGCTTACCAATAATTGAAATTTTCAGTACAGATGATCAAGCATGTGATCAAAAAAGCCATATAGCAACATAATAAGTTTGCTTTATCTATGATACTATATCAGTTCAGCAAAATACAACCTTTTTGGGTTGCACATCTTTAAAGATTTGATAATTATTAGAGAATCCTTAAAATTATTGACAATCAGTCTTGACCAAAAAAAATTTTTTTATTGACAATCAGTTTGGGGAGAGATTTGTGGAGAATCAGTTGGAAAGATATGACTGCTTTTCCTAAGAAAGAAACTCTAGGAGGACTCATCACAGGTCACTGTAGTTCATGAACATTATTTGACACCATTGTTTCTTTAGTATTAAAAAAAAGACGCCATACGAGAAATTTCGAGGAAGCGTCCAAATTTAGCAGTGTTAATCGCTTGCAATATAACAGAGCTCAGCCACAAATATGTTTTGCAGGCCTCTCCAATTCACCAAAATAAATCATTTTCCATGGCTGTCTTCGACTCTGCTTTGTAGATTTGCTTTTCAAACTTCAACAATTTATACTTCTAGTACTCGGAACCGAAAATCCACAGAAATCAACAGCGAACAGAGAAGAGAGGGAAAAGAAAAACAGCTTCGATCGGATCCAACAATGGCGGCGATAGCCACAACAGATCTGGGCGACGCGAACGAGGCTCTCCTGGAGAGCGGAGATCTTCGAGCTCTGCAGCCGATCTTCAACGCCTACGGCCTCAAGAAGTCGTTCCACGGCCGAATCGTGACGGTCAAGGTGTTCGAAGACAACGTCCTGGTGAGGCAGATGCTGGAGAGCAGCCCGGCGCACGGCGCCGGCAGCGTGCTGGTGGTCGACGGCGGAGGGAGCTTGCGGTGCGCGCTGTTGGGAGGGAATCTGGGGCAGCTCGCCTACACTAACGGATGGGGCGGGATCCTGGTCAACGGATGCATCCGAGACGTTGACGAGATCAACGCTTGCGATATCGGAGTTCGGGCTCTGGCAACGCACCCGCTCAAGTCGAAAAAGAGGGGCGCCGGCGAGACGCGCTTGCCGGTGTACGTGGCGGGGACGCTCATCAGGGATGGAGAGTGGCTGTATGCGGATGGTGATGGGGTTCTCGTTTCCAAGAATCCATTGGAGATTGTGGAGTAATTCATCATCGATCTCGATCTGTTCTCGTGAATGTTGATCAGTTTTATTTCTATTTTATACTGCTGTTGATTTTTATTATAAAAGGTTTGATTTCAGTTCTGGTTAGGTATCAAGACTATTGGATGAATAATGAAAACGTGTTTGTTGGATCAATAATTTGAATAAATTTTTTTGTCTTCCTATATTTTGGGTGGATGTAGCGATGACACGATCATGGATTAGCAATTTAGCAGCATGGATAACTGGATAAGAATACAAGATAACCAGTTAATATAAGAGTGCAAAATAGATCGACCAAAAAAAAAGAGTGCAAAATAGATGGGTGTTATTGGCAACAAAAATAGACTTGAAAGGACGAGAAAGAGTCATGGCTAGGGGTCGGCAACGGTCTAAAACCGGATTGGATTGGACTGGGACCGTGTTTTCTAAATCTTTGGACCGAGGACCGGACTGCAATTTCTCGATCCGGTCTTGGACCGAGTTTTATAAATTAATATTTTTAAAAAAAAATTATGTTTTTATTTAGAAAATATATATATATATATATTTATAAAAAAATATAATATTATAAAGTATATACATAAAAGTGAAATTTAAATAATAAAAAAAATTTATAACACAAAAAATATTATTTATGTATACAAATTTATATTTTAATTTAAAAAGTCGGTCCGGACCGGAACCGGACCGGGACCGGAATTTTAAAATTCATGGACCAAGGACCGGACCAGTATACCCTCGGTCCGGTCTGGACCGGAGATCCGGTCCAGACCGGAATTTTCCCAGCCCTAATACTCATGAGTGATTTGGTACTTGAGTAAGAAATAAGAATAAATTTTAATTGTTCTCTTTAATAAATCGACGTCACTAATTAAACACATATTAAAAAAATATCATAAACGAATTTTTCTCATATTATTCGCGTATTTTTTAATAAAAAACAGCATAGACGAATTTTTTCCGTATCATTCATGCATTTTTTGAAAAATACGTTTCTGAGAAACGTGCACAATTTGTGCATCAAAACCGACCAATTGTGCATCAAGAACTAATTGTTTGTGATCGAGTTTTTGATAAACGTTGTTCATTGATTTAAAACTTTTTTATTTTAATTTTAATTTTTTAACCTTATTTTTGCGTATGAATACTATATTATTAAGTTTTAGATCTACATATAATTAGTTTGGATATACCCCTATTTGTTCATTGATATACCCCTTTTTGTTCATTGATATACCCCTATTTGCTCATGGATATATCATTGTTTGATTATTGATATACCCTTATTTGTTCATTGATATACACATGTTTCTTCATTAATACTATCGTTTTGTGCATGACTACCAACACTTTGTGCATCAAAAAATTTACTTTTCGTTATGTATCACTGAGTATGAAATTTGTGCATTACTATTATCACTTTGTGCATTACTACCAACACTTTGCTCATCATTACTAGTACTTTGTTCATTAATATATTCTTTTATTTGTGAATTGAAATGAACTTTTGTTTGTGCATCAATACCATATATTTGTACATTTAGGACTATATGTTTGTGCATTTTACATTTATTTTGTGTTGTAAGGTTATCTTTTTTCCTTACTCATAAAGTTAGTTTTGACTCACATACTCATATTTTTAGTTTCAGTGCACACATATATTTATGTAGTTTTTGATGTTTTTATACAGATCCTTTTATTAGAGCAAAGTGTAAGTATATTATATATCCAATTCAGCCAACTCAATTATACATGGCAGAATATCGGTTACAAAGACTATGTCCGGATTCAAGACACAAATGTGTAACGAAGTGAGCTACACAGTTGCCATGTCTACCTATATGAGCATAACAAATATAAACAAATGAAGTGCCTAATAAACGTGTATAATCTAATATCATATCTAAATGAGATAAGTTTGATGTAGAAGTTTGGATGAAAAGGATAATAGATAAAGAATCTAACTTTGCAATAATATGGTGTATGCTAGCTAGGAGAACAATCCAGATGGAAACCAAAGAGGAGTGCTTGTGCCTTAGGTATGTTCGGAGCCCAAGAAGCAGCCACACGTTTCACAGTAGCAACAATGACGAATCCAAACGAGTCAATCAACACAATATCAAGGATGACGTTAAAACAATTAGTTTTGTCTCACATACGACTAATTATGATGCACAAACATTACTACTGCATACAATTTTGATACACATTCTTCCTTTTTTATGCACAAACAATAGGTATTATGCACACACAATAGGATTTTTGATGAAGAAACAATTAATTTTGATGCACAAAATCACGGTTTTGAAGAACAAAATTATAACTTTAATTTGATGAACAAAATCATAGTTTTGATACCAAAAAAATAGGTTTTGGTGAACAAAATTACAGTTTTGATGAGAAAAATCACAGTTGATGAACCAAATTACTGTTTTGATGAACAAAATTATAGTTTTGATAAACAAGGTGGGCGTGCATCCTATACCCGTTTTTTAAAAATACGCGAATAATTCTCTAAAAATTCGGTCATGCTGTTTGTTGGGCCTAAAAATGACTAACCATTCAATGGGTTGGCCCAAGAAGAAGATAGGGTTGCACATATCCATCAAGGACCAAGATCTGATGAAGGGAGTAAGACGATAATGGTCAGCAAAATGAAGAAGGAAGATCGTCGTCATGAGAAGAAGCTATACGCTCGGAAATTAGTTGTGAATGACTGGGCCCCTCTTCATGCGAACGTGGAAAGCGGAAAACGGTTGCGATTTTCTCTGACGAACGTGGGCAGGTGGAAAAAGACGTGAGTATCGGCTAGAATATAAGGTTAAGAGGGGGAAATCAATTGTAAAGGGGGATGATAATCATAAGAAATAGACTCTAGAGAGAAAAATCAATGACATTTTTGTTCATCTTCCTTACGATTCAACAAAACTATTGCTTACTTCTTTAATTGTTCGATTGTGACCCAAATTGAGCACGTTAAGGTACGTAGTATTCTATTTTTCGTCCAAAAAAATTTGGCGCCCACCATGGGCCTTCAATCGAAAATAGGTTCTTTATACCCCATCGTTCCCGGAGTGCCATCCATCACCCCATGCAAAATGTCCTAACCGGGGGAAGCACCAGACCATCCGTTCTCCTTCGATCGGCAGGGGGACCGCCCACGCTACTTTGAGGATGACCTCGTGGAAGATGGCGAAGACTGGGACCGCTCCACCTATTCCTCGGGTGGAGATACCAAAGAAGTTATCTGTCCCAAACATGATCTCCAATGACGGAACTAAAGACGCAGATGAGCACGTAGCCATCGTTAAGCAAAAGATGATGACTAGTGTTGTCCTGTATCACTCTCGAGAGGCGTTAATGTGCAAAGGCTTTGGGGTTGCCCTTGCAGGACCAGCCTTAAAATGGTTTGTAAACCTCCCTCTAGGAAGTATATGCTTCTTCACTGAGTTAATGGACTCTTTCCAAGTGCAGTTCGCTAGTAGCCTAAAGTTTGAGAAGCACTCTAGCGATCTTTATCGGGTAGTACAAAGACCAAAAGAATCCGCCCGAGAATACCTCGATAGGTTTAACCAGGAGAAATTCTCAATTACACTATGATATGCTAACTGTTATCGAGGCCTTACGTCAGGGGGTTAGTCAACATGGAGACTTGTACAAGGAACTCACAAGGCACCTCTGTTACAACTTTGAAGATGTCCAGACCAAAGCGCTCGCACACTTGAAGAAGATCTGAAGCTACAGAAACCCGCGAGTGTTTGAGAGCGAGTGGAAAAGAAGACAAAACTAGACTACCGTAGAGAACATCACGATCAACCGTATCGACGATCTCATCCTGATGCGGTTAAGGTGAACGTCGCCGACACCAAACTAGCCAAACCTTTGTCTCCAAAGTACGACGAGTTCAACTTGGGTATATCCCACGAAGAACTCATGAAAAAAGTAGCGTTAATGGAACGAGGCATAAACCAACCCTTGGTTGTGAATTAGACATACACTTGAGTTCCCCTCACCCTCATTACAAGCTACAATGATGCTTGATCATAAACCAACCCTTGTCTGTGAATTAGACATAGACTTCTCATGAACAACCTCTTTTACTCTTTAACGAGTTGAAATTGTCTTGTTCTCTTTGTGTTCCCTAACTCCACTTGTACTTTTGGATATGAGTTCCCCTCACAACTCTATCCAAATATGACATTTTAACAAGATCATGGGAACTTGGTTAGAATTTGGTCACTTCTTAAGGGAACTTTGTACTAGAATCTGAAACGATGAAGAAAGAGAAGACGTTACTCAGGAAGCGAGATTTGTGTCATAATCCTTAATGGAGAAGGAACGTTGTGAGCCAGGCATTTTTTTCACACCGATTGGACTGCCATTGGAAAGGATTACACACGTCTCAAACTTGCAGAGGAAGCCGAAAAAGTAAAAGAACATCATTGGTCAGTTTTTGAATTGGGATTGATAAATTGACCCTTCTACCCTTCTCCCTAGAGTCATATAAACGCGACTTTTCCTTTTTTGGGAGCTTCTTCCTTCTTCGCTCTCATGCAACCCTAATTCTTTGTAATATCTCTTTCTTTCCTCTTCCAAAAAAGTCAAAAATTTCCAACTCTCACATGACTCCTCCAAAATCAACCTCCCACCAATCTTCCCAAACACCAATTCATCCAGAACCATGTGTCCATAAATGGATCGAGTCCAATCCTCGATCCTTTGTCATGACCGTGCTTACAGAAGCTGATGTCGAGACTAATCTGGCACAATAGCATATGTACAAGCTCCTCCATGACTATGTTAAACCCTACCTCAAGCAACATAGAAATCCAAATGTTGGTCCCTCGTATCTTGAGACTGAGATTCTAGGGCAACCTGCTCCACCTCCTAGGGTTGTGGTGCCAACTCTTCAAGCCGCATCCCCTCGCCTTCCTCTTATCATCTCCCAACTTCCCTCACACTACACGACGATCTTGGACACATTTGGTTCCGATCCTCCAAAATCCACCACATCCAAAGCCTCTTCTTCTAAGATCCCTAAGAAAAAGAAGCAAAAGTCTTCCCTTTTCTCTCTCGACTCAATCATGGGCTTAACTTGCCCCGATTCCAACCTTCCTCCTTTCCTTCCTCCTCCACCACCGCCTTCATCCACATTGCCCACTCGGACATTTTCTCTACCTTCTTCTCTTCTACTATTTGACTCTAGGAACCCTGATCCCAAAGACCCTCCAACTTCCTCTCTACCCCCAACTACCTCTAAGAACTCCAGTCCTAAAGGTACTATCCCTACTTCCACCACTCCCCTTCCTCCCTCTGATGGGAACTCTAACCCTATCATTCTCCCCTCCACCAAAATCACCACCACCTCTTCTCAACCTCACACTCCTCCTCCCTCCATAAAAGAACCAACCCCTCCTACCTCTCCAAAAAGGGAGTTCCCACCATTTCTCCCACCAAGGCCAATCCTGACACCATTGTTAACCTGACCAATGACGACTCTGACGATGATGACCGGCCCATCGCCATCGCTCCAAAGAAGAAATGTCCTCCTAGTCCCCTCAACATGGGAACCCTTGGGGAGAAAGAAAGGCTCGCCAATTTAGAGGCTCGGTTCACCACTATCATCTTCAATCCCTCACCACCCAAGGTCTCCAGGAAAAGGCCAAGGGAAATTGGTGTTGCTGATGAAGAAAAAGAAGAGGTTGAGGAGACTAAAACGGCCAAGGAAATTGATGGTGCAGAACTGGGCACCGACGAAGAAGTTGAGGCCATGGATGACGCCTCTAAAGAAGGTGGGAACTCCGGTGACAATAGTGACGTCGAAGTACTCGATGTAGCTGATCTTGCAACCGAGTATCAAGCCACCTTGGCGGTCGATGAAGAGGAATGCTAGGCCCACAGGTTCCCATCCGAAAATAGACAACTTTCATCTCCCATGCCTCTGACATCATTCCCATAGAAAGGGAACATGTGCTTGTGTTGGAGAACAACCCATCTCTAGTGAAGAAGAAAAGGATGACCAAAGGGAACAAGGGCAACAAGGAGCCCAAGATCGAGGAAATTGGCTCCAAGTCTAAGGGAATTGAGGCACCTAAGGACTCCACTTTTGGGCAATGTAAGCTCATCATTCCCCTTGTTCTTTCTGCATCCTTCCTTACTGACAACGTGCTTGGTGATTTATAAGAACTCATCAAGGCCCATAACAGGAAAAAAGTGTGCGACAAGCCTGCCCAAGTAGACCCCGACTAGGTCCGGCTCTTCTACTCCTCCTTCAAGGTTTCTAAGGACGGCACGAAGGGAACTATCACCGTCAAGGGTGATGAGTTCATCTTCAAAACTACCAACATACGTCACCTCCTGCATGTTTTCGTGGATGACCTAGACTTCCTCCCCATAAAGAATTGGGATACCTTCGACCGTGAAAAGATTTTATATTGCCTATATGACGGTCGTGTTCCCACCAAGGGTCTTACCATACACAACCTCTCTTTACTAAAAAAACTAGGCTCACCAGTTTATCATTAAGGTTATCTAACCACGACATGAGAAGAGAAACTAGCTCAACATTCAAGATGCTATACTCCTTGACTTCTTCCTCCATTGAGAGCCCATCAATCGTCCCAAAATCATCCTTGGGCACATGGAGAAGTGCATGGGCATGCCCTATCACTCGCTTCCTTCCGCCTCCTTGGTAAAGCAGCTCCTTGAAAAGGAAAGGCTCTACGATGACTCAAAGGAAGAAGTGGACCTCGATCAAGAACTGGAGTTGATTGTGATCTAGAAGTTGATACATTCTAAGGCTCCAGCGGAACATCCAACGACGACTCTTCTTGGAACTGAAGCAGAAGTTGGGAACAACTCGTTGTTTCAACATCTGGTTGTCACTTGTGACCGCATGTTGGAAGTTCTCATTGTAGTTAGGGATCTTCTCAAGGCAAAGCCCTCATGATCTTGTCCCTTCAATTCCCTTACCCTCTCTCCCCCCAAAAAATGTACCATTATTTCCATTATGTACAAATGTTTTGCTTAAGTAATGGATGGTACTTTATTTTGAATGTTTGTTCTCTTGCTTTCCTTTCTTATTGCATTTCACTTTTCGATGGTGCCAAAAGAGGGAAGGACAAATTCTGAGAGATGCATTGTTTAAGTTATCTTAGAAATGCCTTTGCTGTGGGGAAACTGTTTCCCAAAAATGCTAAGTTAAAACTACATTGTCTATAGAAGTGGAATTCCCTAAAAAACTTATCACACACATGTATTACACTTGATACTTTTGGGAACTCTGATGTATCTTATGATCATTAAATACTTTGAAATACTTGACTTTTGAGATGATTTTGTCATCATCAAAAAAGGGAAATTGTTGGGACGCTGTTGGGAACTCACGTTCGAAAACATCAAAACAACGATTGAACTCTCCGATTTTGATAATGACAACACCATTTGGGAACTAATGTGGTATATCCAATTATTTCAAGGGAATTTCAGGTTGAATAAACATTCCCTCAAGGAAACTCAAGAGTGTAACAATGATAGATTGCATGAAAACTAAAAGAAGTAGTTCCCATCAAGGGAAATCATGAAAGACAAGTTCCCAAGACAAGGGAGCTCACATGTGAAGGCAGACAACTCAACGCAAAGTATGGAAGCTTGCTATACACGAACAAAGGAATAATTTGTCCCTCACACTAAGCTGATTGATCCAATGGCATGATGAACTTGAAGAGTTGACAAAGTTGAAATGGAATCACATGTGAAGACATTACACATACTAGGTTAACAAGACAAGGGTATTTTAGACAAGTGAACCACGTGAAGATTGAGCCCTAAGAATCAAACGTCTGTATAAGCTCATGAATAGTGTACATGCAAATTACTTCTCACAAAGCCTTAAGAAATCCCTAAAGGAGTTGAGTCAAGAACGAAGAAGAAATACAAAAAAGTTCTCGGTGGCGAGTGTTTGATCTCGAAAATAGTGAAGTGAGTGTTCCCATGTGCCAGGGAACTGAGTAACTATACAAGTGAAGAAGTGTAAGTTTTGGTTTCCTTATCTTAGTTGAGTTGTTGTCCTAGTATTTAGGTTGAGAAAATGAGAAAGGTCGTTAGTGTTCCTAAAGTTTGGAGACTTTTAGGATCAGAGAAGTTTGAACTTTGTCGTGTAGTAGGTTATGGAACAATCAATAAAAGAAGGAAGTCATTCAAAATCCTCCCAACGGAGGATGAGGTTTACCCATACAATTAGTTGGTTGTAGTGGGGTTCCTCTTTAAAGTAATTTCATCCCATCTTGTTTATTTACTTGTACTTATCTTATTTCAGCTACCTTGGGAACAATCTAATGTTTTTTTCCCAACTCTTTGTTAACACTTACGATCCAACAAGGAGCAAGAGGCACTAACATCTTCGATGGTGATTTCCACCAAATTCTCACTGACTTCCACAACTGTTGTTGGTGATGACATCATTGTAGGAGCATGGGCATGTTGCCTTATTGTCAATAGGCAATGACATCTTGCTTTGTGATTTTCCCCAAATTCTAGTCGACTTCCTCAACTTGTTGGAGGTTGATGCGAGATTGAGTTTGTTTGTTGTTGGTGATGACTTGTAGGAGCATGTACATGTCGCCTTGCCATCATGAAGCATTGGGAGACCTAGATCAAGGGTGGAAGGTGGACGATCTGATGTCAGAGCACCTTGAGGTGCCTCCTTTTGACTAGAAGTAAGTGAGATGAGGATGGTCTAGTCAGGATCCGTCGAAACCAAAATCATATTATTGAGCATAAAAGGAGGAGGATTTGGATATGAGATCAAGGATGACGAAGTCCTGCCCGACCATCTTCCAATGAGAAAGAGTAATCAAACCAAGGCAACTTAAATTGAAGTTCAGAGCAAGACGAGCTTCTAAGAATTATGGAGAAATTCTAGATAGAGCCTTTGATTTTACCATTATGCGGTGACCTCTTGGACTTGCTCTTTCTCCCCTCCATAGTTAAGATAGAAAATTTAGGAAGAGCAAGGGAAGAGGATGTGTTGTGAAGGCTTTGCTTCAAGAGGACAGGGTGGGGGAGCGGGGAAGCGGGGTAAGTAGTTTAACGTGTCCACCGAATATCATAATGAAGTTGCTCTAGGGCACCTCAGCTCGATGGGAGAAGACCATCGAGCTGAGCTTGAGGAGACAAATCAGAGTGTTCGAGAACCAGTTTGGTTTTATGCTAGGGAGATCGTCTATGGAGGCTATACATCTATTGAGGAGGCTTTTAGAGGCATATAGAGAGAGAAGAAAGACCTTGCATATGGTTTTCATCGACCTATAGAAAGCTTATGACAGGGTGCCGAGAGAGTTGGTATGGAAGAGTCTGGCAACCAAAGAAGTGTCTGGCATGTTTATCTGGGTTATCAAAGATATGTACAAGGGTTCGATGACCAGTGTCTGCACCCCGGGAGGAGACACAGAGTACTTTAAGGTGGAGGTAGGTCTACATTAGGGCTCAGCCTTGAGCCCCATCCTGTTCACGCTGGTGTTGGATGTTCTGACGAGGGATATTCAGGGAGACATATTCCTTGGTGTTTGTTGTTCGCGGACGATATTAACCTGGTGGACGAGACCAGAGACGGAGTTAGTAGTAGACTTGAGATTTGGAGGGAGAAGTTGGAGTCTAAAGACTTCAAACTGAGCAAAACCAAGACGGAATACGTAGAGTTTCAAGTTCGGGCAGAGAGCAGATGTCAGTGACGTGGTCCTCTTAGATGGGGAAATCGTTGCGAGGAAGGAGAGTTTCAGATATCTGGGTTCAGTGTTGCAGAGTGAGGCATCGACGAGGATATTACGCACCAGATTCAGAGAGGATGGAAAAAATGGAGGGTAGCGTCAGAGGTTCTTTGTGATAAGAAGGACCGCTAAAGCTCAAGGGTAAGTTTTATAAGACAGTTATCAGGCTGGACATTCTCTATTGGGAAGAGTGTTGGCCCACCACGAAGGCACAAGAGCAGAGAGTGATGGTAGCTGAGATGAGGATGTTGAGGTGGATGTGCGGACATACGTCATGGGACAAGATAAAAAATGAAGAGATCGGGAGCAAGGTAGGGTTGGCTAGTATAGGGGATAAGCTGAGAGAATCGAGGCTCCGATGGTTCGGACATGTGGAGAGGCGGGGAGCCGGGTCGTAGGTGTGAGAGATTGGACCTTGGAGACTTTCGTAGAAGTAGGGGAAGACCTAAGAAATGCTGGAGAGACAACATAAAGCAGGATATGAATCAGTTGGGGATTTCAACAGATCTAGCAGTTTGTAGGGACAGATGGAGGGAGAAGATCAAGGTGGCGGATAGCTAGTCGCCACGACAGACGGTTCCCAGCGGTTTGAGTGTTTGGTTCTATTATGCTTTGTTTTTGTTTGCCCGGTTTTGTTTTGTTGTGTTTGTTTGTTTTGTTAGTGTGTTTTGTCCAGCGTGCCTTCCGTTGTATTGTTGTTTGCGTTGGTGTGTTGTAGTGAGTTGCTTGTATTATGGGCTGACTGTGGTCATGTGCTTGCACGATTTTTGGTTTATTCGGGCCTTCCAAGACATTCCCCCTCAGCTTTAAGCCAGGGGTGTGTTCCCATCTTGGCCCCCCAGATTCTGCTGAAGCGGAGGACACTTGGTCATTGTTGTTGTAGTTTCACCCATTCTATTTTAAATAATATTTTACAAATGTTTTCTAAATTTAAATTATTAATGTATCTCAGTTCAGATTTCAACTTACAACATTTGAATTTGAATATGTATAATATTTATAAGGTATTTTATATTGTACCTAACTAGTATGAATCTTGATAATTATAATATTTACCAAATTATAAAAATTTAAGGATGACGCGGATATTTTTCAAGAGTAACGGTTTTTGAGTTCCAAACTAAATTGTTTCCAAAACAAAAGTAGAAATCCGAAAGATCGACTTCAAAAAAATAGGAAAGAATTAGTAGAAGAAAGAAATCGGAGGAGTACTTAAGGAAAATATTATTTAAGGAAAGAATTCAACTATAAAAATATATCGAAAATTTCTCAACCTTGAAAAATTTTCATATTATTTATTAGGTGTTTTAAAATTTGACATAATTCAACACAATAATACTCAAATAGTATGTAAAATTTGTAAGATAGCCTTGAGATTTATAAAAAGTTCATCAAATGTCCAAAACGTTAAAATTAACTTTTATCATTAGTTTATTTATAAAATCTTTAAAATAATATTTATTTTAGCATTCTAAAGAAATAATCTAATTCATTACCTTAATATCAAATGTTAAAGTTAAATAATTTTCATTTATTTCATCCAAACTGTATCATGTTTTTACCTTATAGATCAATAGATTAATAAATTATTATAAATAAATATTTTTCACCATTTATGTGAGTTAAGATTTTGTATTTTTTCAAATTAATGTAATTTAAAATTTAAAATCTTCATTATAATACAATTAAAATTTTCATTAATTTAAGTCAAGAAATTTCTTTGGGTTAAGCAATTTATTTTGCATAAAAATTTAAAATATAAAAAATATAAATAATAATGTAAACTGTGATAATGTAAAAAATTTAAAATTTTGATAATTCATATTATTACTTTGACGAGAAAAAAGAAACTTTGAAAATGTAATAATTTAAAATAACATATTGAACAATGGTCATCAATAAAAATTTTAATGAAACTTGTTTAAATTGAGTACTTGAAAAAAATACCTTGTTCTAATATATTTTAATTAAATTTATAATTTAAAAATATAATAAATATTTGATAAAATTAAAAAAAATAATTCAAAAATTTTATATTATGGTAGCGAATAAGATTATATATTCAGAACTTTAAAATTAAATTTATTTTTTACATATTTTATTTTTTTGTAATTTATTTGTTATTACGTTTTATTTTATTTTTTATTTTATTTTTCATTTTTCATCTTTTGTTTTTTTGGTTCTCTTTTACTTTTTAATTTATTTTTATTTTTTCATTTTTTTTATTTTTCATTTTTTCTTTTAAAATTTTCTTTTATTTTTTAAATAATTAAATTTAATTTAAATGTTTTTGTTCATGCGACAAATTTTGTTTAAATTACAAATTTATTTTGTGATTTTTTTATACACCTCAGGGTTACTAAGTATGTTATATTAAATTTCAGTATGCGTTACGAATAATATCGAACTTCAAGGTTACCGTGAAAAATTTTCGAAAAAAATATTTAAGGAAGCAAAGATTAGGACGGTGAGGAAGCGTTATTAATATTATCAATAATCAAAAGATAGCATACATTATATAAATGGGTTTTTTCTAGTGCTTTTCTAACAAGTAACAAATCTCCTTAATTAGTACACGATAAATTGCTCCATACATTCGAAACCCTCATGAACTTAAAATTGATAGTTGTCCATCATATCTACTATAATTGTTGTAGCTACGAATTCTCTCTTTTCGATCTCCCAAAATATACGAAACACAAAATTTGGTGTTTGGTGTGGATAGAATACTATACCATAAGTTACTTGTGTGCTAAGGTATCATAACCAGATACCATCTTCCTTAATTAAACCGCCCAAATTAATTAATACTTAGAAAGCTTGTTTACGAATTCTTGATCTATTTTGCTTTGTCCTTATTCTTGATTTAACCGGTCGTTTGTTTAGGTAATTATCCTGGTACGTACGTACGCAATATAGCAATTGAGATGGAGAATTTCGAAGCCAAGGAGAAGGAGAAACGGTTGTTGGTGCAACCGAAGCTGAAAATCAAGTTCACCGTGAAGAGCAACCGAGAAACCGCCTCTAACAAGAACAAGGAAGAGGTTCATAGTGGATCGGACGGTGGAGAAGGTCCGAGTAAGACTTTGGGAGTTCAGATGAACGGAAACGACGCCGTTTATGGGGAGAAGATGCTGACTTGCGCGGTTTGCAAGAAGAGATTCCCAACTCCAAAATCCTTGTGCGGACACATGAGGTGTCATTCTAAGAAGGTTAATTCCAGCCGTCCAATTACTACAACTTCTCCTAATGGTCGGTTTATGCCTTTGTTCCCCCGGTTGCCTGCTGGGTGCAAGAGACGCCGTACGTGCGGTGACACTGGCGGTGGCGATGATGTTAAGGTGTTGCGTTCGATGATGGATGTTGAGGCTGTTTATGGGCTTGCTACCGGGGATGATTTCTATAGGAATGTTCCAAGAATTGAACAAGGAATTAGGGTTTTCGAGAAGAAAGAGGCAGCTGGATCGACATCAAGTACGAACAAGAAGCTAAGAATGAGTGGGCATGATGATATTAAGGAAGGGGAGAATAAATTGGAGATGGTGCTCTACAAGGAAGCTGCTGGGAAGAAGAAGAGGAAGAATGAGACAAACCAAGAAAAAGAAGTGGTGGTTGAAGGCGTCACCTTAGATGAGGGTGCTGCTAAAGAGATGTCATTAGCATGTGGTGTTATGATGATTGGAAGAGTAGGAGGAGGGATTCATGTGTGTAAGAGATGTAAGAAGGCGTTTCCGAGTGGGCAGGCTTTGGGTGGACACATGAGCCTTCACCGGAAAGCTTCTGTTCAAGTTGATGCTCTCGCCCTTTCTTTGTCCACTCCAGCTGCTGATTCCGTATTAGAAGCTCAAGCTCAAGCTCAAGCTCAAGCTCAAGGAGGAGGAGAAGAAATTGTCGCAAGGAAGAAGGTGTTCATGTGTTTGGATCTCAATGAGATTCCGTCTCACGATTTTGAGGAGGGAGGATTTTACTGATTACTCTAGCCAGCTAGCTAGGTTTTCTTTCAGTTTCTACTTTAGTTTCAAAAACTATGAAATTACAACATTGGCTCCTATAGCTTCTTGATATCGATCTATTAGCTAGTTAGTGTAATTCGCTATATTTTGGAACTTCTTATATTCATTGATTTGATCTCACATTGGGATCATATAATATTAATAATGTATACACTTGTGTGCAAAATTTGTCTTCTCCTGGATAGCTTATGCAAAGTTCGGTCAAGTACTCGATCATCATCGACTAATGAACTAGTCGACTAGAATTAACTTAATTTGAACTTAATAGCATTTTCTTAATACTATTTCAATGGCTTAATAAAGGGTATTTTAATTGCAAAATGTTTGTATTGGATTTTTTTTTTTGTTTCTTACTTTCCATTTATTGCGCAAAAGCATATATGAAGTTATGTGCAAAAAGCAAAAAGTAAACAAGCATGCAGGGGGTAACTAAAACCGCTACGAATCCTAATGACTGAAGTGAAAATAGGATGCTGGAATCTTAGAGGGTGTAATAAATCCTCTAAGATTAGATTAGTAAATAGATTTTCTAAGAAGAATAATATAGCTATTTGGACTATCACTGCTGGAAAACGCGTCTGTAGTCAGGAAAATAGACACGACTTCCGCCACAAAAATAACCACGAAATCACGTTAGCCACGACATCCCCAACGGATTGCCCTACGAAAGGTGCCCTGGGGCTAAAACACGCGAGGCTAAATATCACTCTGAAAAAGAACCACAGAATTCTAGTTTTGTGGCTATTTAGCTGCAAATAATAGCCGCGAATTAGTTCATTGCTAAATGTGTGGCTATTAGCCACGAAAGTCACGTTCAACCATATTAGCCAGAATTGAATTTCGTGGTTAGTTTTGAGTGCATCACCATCAAATGTTAGCCACAAATGTATTTTGTATCTAAGTTTGAGTCAAATTTGAACGCATAATCGCACCTATTTCGTGGTCGTTAACCTTGAAATTTGCCATGAATCTATTTTGTTTCAAATTTTGTGGTTAAAAAATTAGGCATTTAAAAAAAATTAAATAAATTTTATACCATAATTCTGCTTATTTCCAAACAGTAGAGATCTAAAATCATTAAACATAAGGCATTATCTACAAGATGTTGTTTGCATTATATCATAATATTGCATATTTGCATTATAATAGTAATGCAATTACATAGTATATAATACATATTTATTGAAACATCCACAACAAACCACATTCTATCCACATGCTAACCAAAACCCACAACAAAACAAAAAAAATGCAAGAAGATAGATACATAGATGGTTCAACTCAGAAATGTATCCCCTAGGACTTGAACATTTTAAGCAAAGTTTTTATACCATCCACTCCAAGCCTTTGTCCACATGAGAAGCTTGTAAGGTCTGTTTGGGTTAAATACATCACAGTAAAAGCCGTTGTAAGTATTAATCTGTCATATTAAGATCATCAACAAGTATTAAAACAATGTCATTTGAAACTCAAAACTCTGTATAACATTAAACATTCATTAATACCAAACTAAAAAAAAGAATGTCAAACAACAAAACACTAAAAGACACTTACAACATGATTTGGAGCATCATCTTCCTTGCACATTACCCATGGAACACCAGCCTGCAATCCAACAACCATGTTAGTAGCCCAACTCATATAGTTATACCCTTCTTGTCCAAGCATCTTGCTTTGCTTCCCATATTCGTTTTCGATCTAGAAAACAAAACCAGTCACATAATTCAGTTGTTTGTATACCAATCTTGTAGAAAACAAAAACTCAACTCAAATGAAATATAAAACAGAAAAGATTTGACTTTAGTATAATTCAAGCTATGCTATTGAAAATGTTGCCTCAAGCCATCCTCCTGTAACAATGTATCTTCAATATCTACCAACAAAAAAAATAAGGGAGTTAATATTACCGAATCTCATGCGGTTACTGGAAAATCTAGTACAGCCAATATAACTTACAAGACAACACTATCAAATCTCTCCACACCAGCTAAAATTCTAAGTTCTAACAGATTGTCCTCCATGCCTAGAAGAGAACAAGCCTCCATTCTTCTGTTTGCAACTACAAGTTGTTGATTTTGGTATTCTCATATAAAATGAAAAGTGTCATGGATATGGTCCAGGGTGAGCCTCCCTGCATAGAAAAGCATCCTTCAATGTCCGAAATAATGTACCAAATGTAGTTTGATGAAATCAAAACAACATGAAAAATGCATATAGAAAGAGTGGGGAGGGGGAGGAGATGCAAACAAGAACCATTCACAACCTCCATGGAAGGAGATTAGAACAATCAATAATTCCAGACATGAAAAGGATGTTGCCGATTGAGATGGTTAACGGGCTCTAGCAATCCCTAATTTGAACACATTCCCCTAAATTCGATCCAATCTTAGCAAATTGGAGTGAGGAAAACGATGATAATGACGAAAGTAAACCTAATTCGCAACAATCCATCAATCAATTGACTGCAATACGCAATCACACGCCACGATTGCTACAGCATAACACATGAACAGGAAAAGAGAAAGAGAGGAGCGAATAATACGAATCAGAAGCGACGAATTGTCAATCGGAATGGAGATCTTCGCCGTCGGAGGAAGAAGCCGAGGAGGAGCAGAAGGTGTGGACTTTGACGAGGCGGGGAAGATATGCCGACGGTGAAGAAGTCGAATTCTTTCCCGAGTCTGTGGCTCCATCCCAGATTCCCTCTCTCGAGTTCCTTCCTAGAGTTGTTTATCAGTTGAATGAGCTTAGATTGAGAGCGCCGCAATGAGTATAGCAACTAGGGTTTAGATAGTGAAGGGCTTATGGGCTTGTTTTTACTGGGCCAAAACTTACTTTTTCCCTCTTAAAAATTTAACATTCCCTCCTTATAACATTTAAGTCCGCCCAAATGTTTTTATCAAAATATTCCCGCCCAAATTTTTTTTACCCAAATATTTCATCCCGCCCACATTAAATATTCCCTCCTTTTTCACTCATAAAAAATAAATATTCCATTTTTTTTATCCCTCCAAAACCAAATATTCTAGATGATAAATTAAGAAATACTTTTTTATAAAAAATTATATACAACTTAAATTAATTATTTTTAAAAAATTTAGGTCATAGTTCCAAATGGATCATGGTAAACCCAAAAATAAAAAATATTGTATACCTTTTTTTTGGGGGCGCTGCCCCCAACCCCGCTAGGGGCGCGTTGCCCCCTAGACCCCTACTAGGGGGCTCCGCCCCCGAACCGCAGGCGGGTACTAATTAGGTTTTGTTAATCTTTAACCAAACTCTAATGGAATGTAACGATTTCTTATAAGAATGAACGATTCTAAATGAATATAACGTTTTCTTATAAAAATAAACGATTCTAATGGAATATAACGTTTTCTTATAAGAATGAATGATTCTAAAGAAATCTAATGATTTCTTATAAGAATGAACGATTCTAAAGAAATATGACGTTTTCTTATAAGAATGAATGATTCTAAGGGAATTTTACGTTTTCTTATAAGAATGAATTATTCCAAAGGAATATGATGATTTCTTATAAGAATGAACAATTCTAACGGAATATAATGGTTTAGGGTTTAGGGTTTAGGGTGTTTAGCGATTTCTTATAAGAATGAACGATTCTAAACGAATATAACAATATCTTATAAGAATGAACGATTCTAAATGAATATAACGATTTCTCATAAGAATGAACGATTCTAAAGGAATATAACGTTTTCTTATAAGAATGAACGGTTCTAAAGGAATATAACGATTTCTTATAAGAATGAACTTTAAGTGAATATTATGTTTTCTTATAAGAATGAACGATTCTAAAGAAATATAACGATTTCTTATAAGAATGAATGATTATAAAGGAATATAATGATTTCTTATAAGAATGATCGACCCTAAACCCTAAACCCTAAACCCTAACCCTAACCCTAGACCCTAGACCCTAACCCTAAACCCTAAGAAATATAACGCTTTCTTATAAGAATGATCGATTCTAAATGAAAGTAACGCTTTCTTATAAGAATGATCGACTCTAAAGAAAATAACATTTTCTTATAAGAATGAATGATTCTAAAGGAATATAACGATTTCTTATAAGAATGAACAACTCTAAAGGACTATAGTGATTTCTTAGAAGAATGAACGGTTTTAAATGAATATAATGATTTGTTATAAGAATAAACGATTCTAAAGGAATATAACAATATCTCATAAGAATGAACGAATCTAAATGAATATAACGATTTCTCATAAGAATGAACGAATCTAAATGAATATAACGATTTCTCATAAGAATGAACGATTCTAAATGAATATAACGATTTCTCATAAGAATGAACGAATCTAAATGAATATAACGATTTCTCATAAAATGAAAGAATCTAAATGAATATAACGATTTCTCATAAGAATGAACGTTTCTAAATGAATATAACAATTTCTCATAAGAATGAATGAATCTAAATGAATATAACGATTTCTCATAAAATGAACGAATCTAAATGAATATAACGATTTCTCATAAGAATGAACGATTCTACATGAATATAACGATTTCTCATAAGAATGAACGAATCTAAATGAATATAACGATTTCTCATAAAATGAACGAATCTAAATGAATATAACGATTTCTCATAAGAATGAACGAATCTAAATGAATATAACGATTTCTCATAAGAATGAACGATTCTAAATGAATATAACGATTTCTCATAAGAATTAAAAATTATTAATTTCCTAGGAAGTCATTTATAATTTATTAAAAATTATTAATTTCCTTGGTGAGCATGATTGATATTTTATTTTAATAAATATTTTTCTATAAAGGCCTATGGGTAATATTTATTAAAATTTTAAAATAATTGTTATTTATAGTGGAAATAATTTTACAAATAATAAAAATTAATTAGGAATGGGCTTTTGAGGTAATAGAAAATCTGATGGGCTTGGGAGGCAAAAGAAATGGGCCCGTTTTTGGATCACCGTACTCGGCCCATATGGAGGAGCAGCCCAATCCAAACTCTTCTCCTCTTCCTTCGTTGAAATCTTGTGGTTATTTATAAAGATTAACCACGAAATGAAGAACTCGTGGCTAATCTCGTGACTGTTTTTGCAAATTTTTCCAAACAAAAAAAGTTAGACACGAAATGAAGAGCTCGTGACTAGTCTCGTGGTTATTTCTGCAGATTTCTCACGAAATGAAGAACTCGTGGCTAATCTCGTGACTGTTTCTGCAAATTTTTCCAAACAAACAAAGTTAGACACGAAATGAAGAACTCGTGACTAGTCTCGTGGTTATTTCTGCAGATTTCTCACAAAATGAAGAACTCGTGGCTAATCTCGTGACTGTTATCGCAGATTTTTCCAAACAAACTAAGTTAGACACGAAAATAAGAACTTGTGGCTAGTTTTGTGGTTATTTCTAAAAATTCTAACGAAATGAAGGAACATTTATAAGTCAATGATTCAAATTACCCACACAAATAACCACAAAACTAGCCATAAATATTATGTGGGTACTTAGCTCCAGATTTTGCCGTGAATATACACTCGAATCCTTTTTCGTGGCTAATTAGCTACTACACTAGAAATGAATCTAGCCGCAGGAGACATTCGCGTCAATTTTGCCTAAACTTTAGCCACGGACATATTTTCACGACAACATGGCCAGAAATCTACAACCAAATTTAGCCGCGCACTCTTTTCGCGGCGATTCAGCCTCAAATATAGCCGCAAGTGTATTTTTCATGGCAATATAACCACAAACGTAAATATTTGTGGCTAAACTTGTGGCTTTTGCCACCCAAATTAACCTCGACAATATTCGTGGCTAAATATTTTCTGGCTACAGACGCGTTTTCCAGCAGTGTATTCTGGAATCAAAAATTGCACAAAAAAAGAGGAGAGTATAGCCTATAGTTTACTCAGAGATTGGAAGTATGTGACTAATAGTAATCCAGTTGATAAAGGTAGAATTTGGTTATCTTGGAATGAGTACTTGGTGGACTTGACTGTTTTGGAGATTTCTGAGCAAGTTCTTCACTGTAAAGTGGATTGCAGAAATGGTCAGGGAAGTTTCTATGCTTCTTTTGTGTATGGTATGAATCTGGGAAGGGATAGAAGTCATGCTTGGAATAAGCTGAAGTTGTATAAAAGGCAAATCCAGGGGCCTTGGATCCTACTTGGTGATTACAACTGTGTTTTGGATTCGACAGAGAAAATTTCTTTCAGGAGAGGAGAGGAGGCTATTTCTGATGAACTGGCTGATTTATGTGAGGATATTGAGGTTAAAGACATGCCTTATTCAGGGGCTAAGTATACTTGGAGTAACCAACAGGAAGGGAAAGATAGAGTAGCTTGTAAGCTGGACAGAGTTTTGGTTAATGAAGAGTGGAACCTGAATTTTCCTCTTGCAACTACTTTTTTTCTCTGATCCAGAACTTTCAGACCACTCCCCCAGTATTGTCAACATCAACCCCATCAGAGTTGTCAAAAAGATTCCCTTTAAGTTTAAAAACCACTGGACCATGGAACCAGGTTTTGATGAGACTGTTAAAGAAGCTTGGGATAGTATTGGAGGTGGCACAACTCAGTTTATTTTGATGAATAAGCTTAAAAGAGTAAAGCAAAGGCTCAAGGACTGGCAAAAAGGTAAAGAACAGAACTTGGAAATAGTGGTGGAGAATTGTATTCAAAATCTGAAGAGTTGTCATGATAGTCTACAACAAGATTTCTTTAATATGGAAAAACAGAAGGTTGTGCAAGAGGCAAAAGATGAGCTTAGCCTGAGATTGCAACAACTTAATAGCTTTGTAGCACAGAAAGCAAAAATGGACTGGATTCAGTTAGGTGATGAAACCTCTTCCCTTTTCTTTAATGGAATTAAGTCTAGAAGAGCAAGGAATACTATTTGTGTTCTAAAAGATGTGAATGGACATATTATTGATGAGAAGGAGAATATTGAAAAAGAGATTATTGAGTTTTATGTTTCTCTATTTGGAACTGAGATGCCAACAACTGAACTGGATACTAGGAAGTTGAAAGGGAGATTGATTGACCTAGAGGATCATCCAAGATTGCTTTCTATTCCTACAGTACTTCAAATTAAACAAGCTGTCTTTGACATTGGGAACAACAAATCGCCAGGTTTTGATGGATTTGGGAGTAAATTTTTTAAGCATAATTGGGATTTTATCCAGAAAGACACTTGTGATGCAGTTCCTGAATTTTTTGTACAGGGTAGATTGCTGAGACAGTTTAATGCCACTTTTGTCACCATTATTCCAAAAGTTGAGAGACCTTTTTCAGTCAAAGAATATCGGCCTATTTCCTGTTGCAATGTAATGCTGAAGATAATCTCCAAAGTGCTGGTTTGCAAAATAAGGCCTTTATTGGAGGACCTTATCTCAGTAACACAGGGTGCCTTTGTCCCAGGAAGAGGAATAGCACATAATGTTGCAGTAGCACATGAACTGGTTAAAGGCTATGAGAGGAAGAATATTTCTCCAAGATGCATGATCCAAATAGACCTATAAAAAGCTTATGATTGCGTAAGCTGGGGGTTCTTAGAGCAATCAATGAAGTATTTTCAGTTCCCAGATCAGTTAATTAAGTGGGTCATGCAATGTGTGTCCTCTCCTTGGTATTCAATCATTATCAATGGAGAAGCTAACAGTTTTTTCCCAGGAAAAAGAGGACTCAGGCAGGGAGATCCTTTATCTCCGTTTCTATTCGTCCTTGTGATGGAAATGCTTACAAGAAAGTTGAAACAAGATAGCTCAAGAAATGGTTTTTGCTACCATCCAAAATGTATGCAAATTGGTTTGATCAGTATTTCCTTTGCTGACGACTTGTTCATTTTTTGCAAACCAACTAAGAGTACCCTTCAAATTCTAAAAAATACTCTTTTAGAATTTGGAGAGGAATCTGGGCTGATGCTAATGCATCAAAAAGTAAAGTATTTTTTGGAGGTATTGATATGGAAAAGAAAGGAGAACTGGCCAGTTTGTTAGGAGTGGATCTGGGAATTTTTCCTGTGAGATACCTAGGTATGCCCTTGCATACAAGAAGGTTAAAAGCTGGAGAGTATCAACCTTTACTGAATAAAGTTACCACTGTGGTACAAAGGAAATCAGTGAGATGTCTATCCTATGCAGGTAATCAAATCTGTTATGGAAGGGATTGATTCTTTCTGGGTTCAGGCAACTCCTTTGCCTAGGAAAGTGATCATGAAAATTGAATCAATTTGTAGAAGCTTTCTATGGGCAGGAAGAGATGACAGTAGAAGATCCTTAGTTGCTTGGAAAAAGGTTTGCAAACCTTTTGAGGAAGGAGGTGTAAATTTCAAGGAGATACTCTCTTGGAGCAAAACGATTCTGTTCAAACTAGCTCATGATGTCTACATGAAAAAAGAAAACTTGTGGACTTTGTGGGTTAGGAGGAATTTGTTAAGAGGACAGGATTTCTGGCAGATAAGTATAAAGAATGATGACTCATGGATCTGGAAAGCTGTGTTAAAAACCAGAAATCAGATCATCCAAATGGTGAGGAATTTTGGAGATCAGGGTAGAAGAAGAGTAAGGGTGGATGATATTTTCACAAATGCAAGTGGGAAGTTGGATTGTAGGAAGTTATATGATCAATTGAGGGATCATTATCCAACCAAAGAATGGGGTTCACTGATCTGGCATGGCATTCACTCTAGGAAATGGAACTTCCATAGCTGGCTGGTTACCCTTCAAAAGCTACCAACAGCTTCAAAACTGATCAGGTTTGGAAATATACAGTCTAGCATGTGTGTGCTTTATGATAGAGAAGAAGAGACAGAAGAACACTTATGGTTCAGTTGTGATTTTGTGAAGAATGTTGCTGACAAAGTTTGGAACTGGGTTGGCATTTCAGTCAGACATGACTCAGTGGAAGATTGGTGGTGTTGGTTTAATAGCTGCCCCAGAAAGAAGAACAACATCTTCCAGACGAGGTTGCTTGCTTGTATGGGGGTTCTTTATCATACTTGGCGACAAAGGAATGAAGTCATTTTCAATAATGCTACACCTAATGTTGAGTTGTGTGCTAGCAGGATTATCGACGATTGCAAGGTGAGGATTATAGCAAAACTTAAGCTGACAGGTAGAAGAGGTATGGCAATGAGGAGAAGTCTAGCACTGTAAGGTTCTACTTGTTTGGGTGGGTTGATTAGGCTGGGTTTTTTTGCTTGTTTTGAGAGTACTTTCCCTTGTGGTTTCCTTTGCTAAATGTTTTTTGGCGTCTATCAAAAACATGATGATGCAGGGAACACATGGCCTTCGTATATGCATCGAGACCTAAGCCTCCTCTATGTGTGTTACATGAGGATGATGGGGTAATAGGTCCTTGCAGGGCTTTGGAAAACTCTCTTTGTTTTTCTGGTCTTTTTTAGGGTTAGCTTTGGGTAGATTCATATGTTAAAGCATTCCCATATTCCTTTGATGTTGAGTAGTTCTTACTGAAGTGAGACTAGTATGATACATGAAAGGATATGACCCCTCTTCTAGGCTTAGAGCTCATGCAAAGGTATTAGTGCTTTGACATTGGTATGTACTTTTGTTCATGAGCCTTGCCGGGGTTTTGGTTTGCTTAGGTGCTTTTGAGCGGTTGTATTTTCTGCATGTATCCGAGGTTTGATATATGCCTTGTGTACTCCCCCCTTCTTTCTTCAATATATATTTACCATTGGCAAAAAAAAAAGTAAACAAGCTACTACCTTCGTAAACTAAAGCATGCATTCCTCCTCCTTTGGGTGGATGCAAGTATTCTATTACCCAATGTGAATTTAGTTGTTAAATGGTACAACGCCATCTTTGGGTGAACACGATTAATTTCTCCATCTTCCCTTCCGTCTTCTTTTCAATGTTATCTCATATTGCTAGATTGTAGAATTCCCCTTAGGTTGTCATTCCATTCATTTACGTATATATAGAGTACAAGACTTGTAGCCCAAGTTAGGCCCACTATACAATTACATAATAATATATGCTAACACACCCCGCAGTCGAAACGAGAGAAGACCTAATAGTGAGACTATAAAATCAAGAAATAATGAATGCGGTAAACCCTTAGTAAAAATGTCAGCATACTGATATGATGACGGTACATGAAGAACTCGAACATGTCCAATGGCAACCTTTTCTCGAACAAAGTGGATGTCCAACTCAACATGTTTGGTACGCTGGTGTTGAACAGGATTGTTGGCAAGATAAGTAGCCGACACAATATCTGTATACACAAGCGTAGCCCGAGAGAGAGGACAATGTAGTTCCAAAACAAGATTACGGAGCCATGAACATTCAGCAACAACATTAGCAACACCTTTGTACTTAGCCTCTGCACTGGACCTGGATATCACACCCTGTCGTTTGGAGGACCAGGATATCAATGTGTCGTTCAGAAAGACACAATAACCCAAAGTGGAACGGCGAGTATCAAGGCACCCGGCCCAATCAGCATCAGTATAAGCAATCAACTTAGGCGCAACAGACGGCGTAATAGTGATGCCATAATCAAGAGTGCCATGAATATACCGAATGATACGCTTAAGAGCATGAAAATGACTCTCTCTAGGATCATGCATAAAGAGACAAACCTGCTGAACTGCATAAGATATGTCAGGGCGTGTGAAAGTCAAATATTGAAGCGCACCGGCAAGACTTCTGTAAAGTTTAGGATCACAAACCGGAGGTCCGTCATTGGCACTAAGCTTAGTAACATGCTCGACAGGGGTGACCGAAGGCTTGCAAGAAGACATAGACGCACGGGCAACAATCTCACGAGCATATTTGCCTTGACACAAAAACAATCCAGAATCCTGTTTGCGTGCTGAGATGCCGAGAAAATAAGAAAGAGGCCCTAAGTCAATCATAGAAAATTCCCGACTAAGAAGGCGAATGATGAGCTGACGAAGTGAATCATAGGACGTTGTAAGGATGATATCGTCCACATAGAGAAGCAGCTAAGTTGTATTGTGACCTTGACGCATTATAAATAATGAGGAATCGCTTTTACTGCCGACAAACCCTAATGTGTTAAGATACGCTGCAAAACGCTGGTACCAGGCCATGGGGGCCTGTTTGAGACCATAAAGCGACTTTCGTAGCCGACACACATGCTTGGGATGATCAGAATCAACGAACCCAGGGGGCTGAAACATGTAAATTGTCTCACGGAGATGACCATGTAGAAAAGCATTTTTGACATCTAATTGATGAACTGGCCAAGAACGAGATACAACAAGATGTAACACAGTCCGGATAGTAGTCGGCTTGACAATTGGGCTAAAAGTCTCATCACAATTAATGCCGACTTCCTGTGAATGGCCATTAGCAACAAGTCGAGCCTTGTACCACTCTAACGAGCCATCAGAACGAAACTTATGACGAAAGAGCCACATGCATCGAACCACATTTTCGTTTGGTGGGTGAGGCACCAACTCCCAAGTTCCATACTAATAAGAGCTCGATATTCGTCTTTCATGGCAGCACACCAATTTGGGTCAAGGAGGGTTGATTTGTGTGAGGTAGGTAAAGGAGATAGATTGGGTTGTGATGTGGTGGAATTGAGGTAAAAAATAGTCCGAGGTTTGAAAATACCCGCTTTGCCCCGAGTAGTCATTCTATGTGTATTTTGAGGCTCAATAGGCGTGAGATGGGCAGTAGGAAACTCGGCCTGAGGCACGACCAAGTTTTGGGCCGAGGGAGCTGGGGACGAAAACTCGGTCTGAGGCGCAACCGAGTTCTGGGCCGAGGGTTTGCCATGGTGAGGGCGTTGGGTGTTAAATTTCGGTGAGGCCGGCGGAGCTGGGTTTGGGCCTTGTGACGAGGTTTGGCTCGGTGAAGAATGAGACAAACCATGAGCCATCGACGAGCTACCGGTCGGAAAAACAAGAAGAGGAGAAAGTGACTCAGACTCAGATTGAGAGGTGGACGAGCTCGGGTTACGAAATGGGAAAATTGATTCATTAAAGGTGGCATGTCTTGACAAAAGGATTTTGTGAGTTTTAATGTCATAACATATGTAGCCTCTATGATTTTCCGGGTAACCTAAGAAAACACACGGTGTGGAACGAGGTTCAAGTTTGTGAGAAATTTGACTAGTCAAGTTAGGAAAACAGAGGCACCCAAACACCCAAAGATGATCATATGTGGGAGCACAATTATAAAGAATACTGGTGAGTGACCGATTCTGAAGAATAGGACATGGAAGGATATTAAGAAGATAAGCTGCAGGGGAAGCAGCATATGTCCAAAACTTAGAAGGAAGAGATGCATGAAAAAGGAGACATCGGACCATATTGGTTATAGTACGGATAATGCATTCATCTTTGCCATTTTGAGAGGACGTGTAAGGGCATGAAAACCGAAACGCAATACCGTTTTGGTGGAAAAATCGGTGAAACTCATGATTATCGAATTCTCTTCCATTATCACATTGAAAGGATTTAAAGTTGCATTGGAATTGTGTTTGGATAAAGCGATGAAAGCGAATGAAATGATCGAACACTTACGATTTATATTTGAGGGGGAAAACCCAAAGAAAATGCGAATAATCATCAAGAAACACCAAATAATATTTATGTTCAACCAAACTAGGAACAGGAGATGTCCAAAGATCACTATGAATAATATGAAAAGGTGAAACAAAGAAAGGTTTAGACTGTAAGAAAGGTAGTCTGGTATGTTTCCCTAACTAACAAGCCTGACAAGTAGAGGAATCATACTTTTTATTACACTTAGACAAAACAGACTTTTTAAGCAAAGAAAAAACAGAAGTGTCGGGATGACAACAACGAGCATGCCAAACCGGGGCGGACACAACTCATAGCTCTGTAGGATCAGTCTTGCCAGTCCTCTTCGAGATCCAAGACAAGAGGGGCCGAGCGAGTGGTGCCGGTGTTAGAGAGAGAGATCCGAGAACAAGTTTTGTTGGGAGTTTGTGTTGAATGTAGTGATAGCTTGCATATAGGAGTAGTTTATTTGCATGTTTTATATATGTTTTAGTTAGTTTTAGGTTAGTTTTTATGTAGTTTTTAGGTTTTTGTGTTATCGGGTATTATGCGCTGGTTTGCTCGGTTTTACAGGTTTTTAGGTTCAGGAGCAACAACGGGGCGATTACAGATTGACCATGGCAGTGGTGGACGAGCCAAGGGAGCTAAGGAATGACTAGGATGTGCTAGGAGCATGGAAGAAGAGGAGCCAAGCAAAGGATAATGCAAAGCCAAGTCAAGCCAAGTGCTCGGGATTGAACCCGAGCAACTAGCCCGCGCAATTGCAATTGAGAAGAGAAAGCACGGGGAGGACAAAGCGCGGCCGCGCTTTTCTGGGCCGATCCCGCGCAATCGGGGCTTTTACATGGACAAGAGTTTGGGCCGAGCTATGGTTTTGGGCTTTGACATTTGGGTTTATGGGCTTGTATTTTGGCCGAGTATATGATTTAAGATATAATGTTTGAGGTTATTTTTAGTAGACATATATATACTTTATGTTAGTTTTATTTTCTCATAACTTTTGATCAACTTTTGGAGGCTAGGGTTTTCTCTCAAGGAAGAACCTTTGAACCTTTGTAAGTTTGATTTTAATTTAATTATGCATTGCTAATTTCTTTTGTGTTTGACTAGTTATTGAAATCATAGATTGCATAATATTGTGAGGTTTGATTGATTCTCATCAACTTAAATAGGTTTTATTCCCTGTGCTTAATTGAAATCAGAATTATTCTAGGGTTTCGTTAGATTTGCTACCTAATAGAATTTCTAGGTTAATTTACAACTAATCTGATTGATGCCCGTTCGGGGTTGATTAGATAAAGTAGCAACTATAATTGTTTAGACCCGTTCGGGCTATTCAATTGTAGAAGGGAATAAATCCACAAATAACTTAGATGTCTGTTTGCTCTAAGTGCTTGTTTCTATTGATAACTTGATTCGTAAAGCTGTCGTTTAATTGAATCTAGACGTTGTTTTAGGTTGTTAAATGATTAGGGTTGTTGAGACTGTTAGTTCTTTCAACTATTTATGAAGTTTGGGTCATAATCCTTAGTAGGAGTATAATCCACAATAGATTATTCAAGGGAATTGAGATTCGAAAGAATCAATGATCAATAAGCATATCTATGATGGATGTAACTAGTTGAACATGCTTTTCTCATATTTGTCAAACTCAATCATATTTGCATTCTTAGTTAGTTTCAAACTTTGCATAGTAGATTAGAATTTCATTCATAAAACCCCCCTATTAGTTACTTGGCACTTAAGTAATAGCACTTTTACACGAGTCTCTGTGGGTTCGACCCTTACTTACCGCTCTACTGAGTTGGTTAAGTTAGGTTTCTTTGATAGGTATCAACGACCACCGAAAATGCCTCATCAAATTTGGCGCCGTTGCCGAGGACTCGTCGCTATTTGTGTTTATTACTTTCGTTTTGTTTTGGGTGTGAACCTGTTATATGGTTCTTACCCGTGCTACTAACTCATCTCCCCTGTTGTTTGATCCGGATATTGACAAGACACTCTTCAAGCTAAGGAAGGAAATCCGGAATCACTTTCAGGCCTTGCCGTTCTTTCTTGAAGAATCTGACTCTGAATCTGAATCTGCTGAATTTGTCGAGATGGGTGACCAAACATTGAGACAGTTAACTGCACCGAATCTGACACAACAACCGTTGGCGGTGCAATTTCCTGCTCTTGCTGAGGGAGTCAAGTTTGAGCTGAAATCCGGGTTGATCCACCTTTTGCCTTGATTCCATGGGCTTAGTGGTGAAGACCCCAACAAACATCGTTCTGAATTTCATACTGTGTGCTCAAGCATGAAGCCTGCTGATGTGACTCATGACTAGATCGCGCTGAGAGCCTTTCCTTTTTCTCTCAAGGATCAGGCTAAAGACTGGTTTTACTACTTGGCTCCGGGAAGTATTAATACATGGGCTAAGATGAAGGAAGCTTTTCTGGAGAAGTACTTCCCTGCTACAAGGCTCAATGATCTGAAAAAGCGAAGCAGTAATATTGAACAAGAAGCTAATGAGTCCTTGTACGAATACTATGAGAGATTCAAGAGGTTGATAGCCAGCTGTCCTTTCCATGGCTACACTGATCAAGACTTGATTTTATATCTTTTCAATGGTCTCTTGGATGATGAGAGAAGAATGGTCAATGCAGCTTGCCAAGGTAACATTCTCAACAAGACTCCTGCTGCTGCGTTTGAACTATTCACACAACTGTCTGAGGGCACAAGACAGTTCAGAAAAGAGACTGGCTCAAGATCTGCAAATGTTGTGGTGGCTAACTCAAGAATCCAAGATGAAGTCACTGAGTTGAAAATGATGATGAAGCAGCTCTTGCAACAAGGTGGAAGACAGCAGGTGAAAGCCTGTGAGATTTGTTTTGATAACATGCACCCCACTGATTCCTGCCCTACATTTCAAGATCAAAATGCTTAGGTGAATGCAGTGGGAGGATATGGACCACCTAGGCCGAGGTATGACCCCTTCTCCAACACCTACAATCCAGGTTGGAGGGATCATCCTAATCTGAGGTATGGCAATTCTAGCAATCAGCAGTTCAACCATCAAGGTGGCCAAACTCAGTACAGACCACCTTTCCAACCTCAGGCTCAGGGAGTGAATCAGAATGCTATGTCCATTGAGGAGATGGTCCGAAAGTTGAGTCAGTCAGTTTCTACAATGCATGGTTCTCTAACTCAGCTTCAACAGGAAACTAAGTCTAGTATAAAGAATTTAGAGAACCAAGTTAGTCAGATTGCTGAGGCAGTAAGCAAACTGGAAGCTAGAGATTCAAGTAAGTTACCGTCTCAGACAGAGCTCAACCCGAGGGCTAATGTCAGTTTTATCTCCATTTATGATGGTTCTAAGGCGGAACAAGTATACCAGCTAAGCAAGGTTACAGAAACAGAGGAACAGAACGAAGGGAAATTGCTCGGCTTGGCTGCTCAAAGCACGGCCGAGCAATGTGCACCCCGCGCAACACAGTCCCAGTTGGGATTGCGCGGGCAAGAAGGCGAAAGCGCGGCCGCGTAATTTGATGCAAAGCCGCGCAATCTAGGCGACTTGGAAAATACTTATGCACCTCGTCTGAAAGCTTACGTACCTGTTCCACCCTTTCCTGAAGCCTTGAAAGAGACCCGAAAATTGAAAAATGATAAAGAGTTGTTCGAGGTCTTTAGTACATGCAGAGTAAATGTCCCGTTGTTGAAATTGATCAAGAGTGTACCTCGGTACGCTAAGTTTTTGAAGGAGTTGTGCACTCTGAAAAGGGGACAGAAGGAGAAAAGTCAGAAGCAAGTTAAAGAGAAAGAACATGTGTCTGCTGTGTTTCAAAAGCGTTTGCCTGAGAAGTGCAGTGACCCTGGCATGTTCACCATTCCTTGCATGATTGGAAGCACCAAGGTGAATGAAGCTTTGAATGATTTAGGTGCGTCTGTTAATGTGATTTCTTCATCCTAATATGAGAAGCTCGATATGGGACCATTGAAAGAGACCCGAACCATAGTGGAGTTGGCTGATCATTCCACTGTGAGGCCCAAAGGAAAAATTGAAGATGTATGGGTCACAGTGGATTCCTTGCAATTTCCGGCTGACTTTCTAGTAATGGACATGGGATCGGGAGCTGGAAAGATGTCTATGTTGCTAGGACGACCATTCTTGAAGACTGCAAATACAAGGATTGACATACCGCAAGGCACACTGAAGATGGGGTTCGATGGGAAGGAGATCGAATTCCATAGTTCGTATCCTTCTTAATATCCTTTTTACGTCAAGCTAAAGACGTTAAACAAGCGCTTCTTGGGAGGCAACCCATGTTTTAGGATAGATTTGTTTTGATTTTTGTTTTCTGTTTTACAGTTTTTGTTTTTATTAGTTAGTTAGGTAGAAATAATCCTCAAAATCTCAGATAACTCGGGAAAGCCTTGAAGTACAGAAGGACTCGGAAGGGGGATAAAAATTGCGTGGCCAAAGGAATCTGAGCCAACCCGAGCAATGCAGGCTCAGAAGAGAAAGCGCGGCTTGGGCAAGGAAAAGCGCGGCCGCGCAATCCCAGGCCCGAACCGAGCAATCTCAACTGAGAGCACATTGCGCGGCTTCGCAATTGCGTGGCCGCGCAATTAGGTGCGATCCCGCGCTTTCGGCAATTTTTCGGGAACCCACTTTTAATTAAACCCGATGTTTTCTTTCTTCCCCCATTCGTACGCAGCCTCCCTTCTTCAACCTCTCCTCTATCTCCATTGAAGCTCAAGGTCTCAAGCTCCATTCAAGCCCATTCAAGTCGGATTTTCAATCAAATTCAAGCAAGGAACTCACATTCAAGCGGGATTCAAGTAAGATTTCTCAAATCTTTCTTAAAATTTCGGTTTTAGTGAATTGAATCTAGATCTAGGTTTGGTTCTAAAAACTCGAATTTGACCCTTTTAGGCTCGGATTTAGGCTTAAGTCCTTTACAAAAGTTTGCATATTGCATCATTCTAGTCTAGATTCGTGTTTTATTTGAACTTTGCATGCCAATCCGAAAATCACCTAAAATTTGATTAAAATTTGATTAAATTTTGATTAAATTGTTCTAGGTAGTGGGGGAAGAGAGTGATTGAGTGATTTAATTGCTTTATTCCGTGGAATATTGATGTGGTTGTCCTTGCCAGGACAACGGAATTGCGTTTGCTTGTTTGTTTTGTGGTGTTGTGCAGGTTGTCTTCTGAAATTTCTGAATTAATGGCTCCGAAGAGAAGTAGAAAAGATGGTGCTTCATCATCACAAGTGTCTAGTCAGGGAGTACATCTGGTTCCACCTGCTGTGGTGGGAGAGACCACACCAGAAACTTTTGGGATTAACCTGACAAAGAACAATCACATAGTCCGATTTGAGCTTCTGAAGGACAGGCAGTGGAAAGCAACTCGGTTCATAGACTGGAACCTGATGAATGAGATCGGGATTGCTCATCTGTTGAATGAGATAGGGCATACTTGCACATGGGCGCGTTCTTGAAGCTGTGTGAACCCACCTTTAAGGGGTTAACACTAGAGTTTCTGAGTACTTTGTCTACTGATTTCAAGAATGAAGGAGAGATAAAGTTTTGTCTAGGAGGTGTTAGGAGGAAGATGACCTTGAAAGAGGTCAACCGGGTGTTTGGGTTTAGTTACTTCTATGAAAAGGATGTCGTGCTGACTGAAGCAAGTGCTACATGGGCTGACAAGCACTTCTGGAGAGCCATCACAGGGAGATCCAAGTATGAGCCATCTAAAGAAAAGGCTTCTCCCATTACTCATCTCGCTATTAAGGTTTTCCAGCGGTTTATTGCTAGTACTCTGAATGGGAGAGGTGATGGGGGAAACAATTGTCCCAAGAAAGATGTCACTGTGTTAGCTGCTTGTTTGAAGAGGAAGAGAATGAACTTGGGTGCTATGCTGATGCACCACATGGCTCATGTTGGGAACAAAGGCGGTGGAGCCATTTGTATTGGTGGGATTGTGACTTTCCTAGCCAAGCACTTTGGAGTCGATATGAGCAGGCTACATGTTGATATACCGTCTTTGCCTATTGACTTCACCATGCTGAAGAAAATGGGCATTCTCTATAAGTACAGGAACTCTTATTTCTGGGTGATTGGTGATTTTGGGAGAGTAATGAGGCTTCCTGATGGACACCGAGTGCAGATTGGGAACAGTCCAGCTAACTGGTTCATTGAAGTTCAGGCTGAAGACTTAGATGTTGCTAACGTTAAGGGCCCAGTTAAGGGTAAAAAGACGGTTTCAGTTCCTATTGTGGTGGATTCTGATGAAGAGGAGATGAATGAGGATTTTACCATGGCTGAAGAAGAAGAAGAGGAAGAATCTGCTGAAGATGTTGACACTTATGAGGATGATGAGTTTGAGGAGGATGATCAGCAGAGGCAGTTTGATCCGTTTCGACCTGCTAGAGGTGATCACCAGTATTCTGATGCACAGTACAGCCAGATGATGGAGATGATGAGACAGATGCAGCTGGATAACACGCAGCGATACAATGATATGTCTTCTCACATCGATCAGAGCTTCCAGAGTATGCGGGGTTATATGGATGATAGATTTACCTCGTATCAGACTCATCAGGATCAGCAGCTTGCTACTTTTCAGGCTCGCCAGGATGAGCAGTTCAGACTGCTCAACACCAGATTGGATGGATGGAGTTCATCGGGCTATCCACCTCACATGTCTTATCCTCAGTATGCCTTTCCCGATCCTCCTTACCCTCAGTTCCCGCCATACCAGCCACCACCCACCACCAGCACAGGAGATTCCACCGTACCATCCACCGCAGCCGGAGTATCATCCGGAGTACCAGCCACCGCCACCACAAGATTTTCCGCCCTATTACCCGCCAAACAACTAGGTTCTGTGAGTTTTTCTCTTCTCTTTACTTTTTACTATACTTTGGGGACAAAGTATGTTTTAAGCATGGGGGAAGGGAATTACTTTTGCATTGCATATAGTTGCATTAGTTTAGGTCATATTTAAATTTTTGCATGCATTGATTAAAATCCTGAAAAAGTAAAAAAATCAGAAAAATTTGAAAAATACACAAAAATATTGCATTTAGGTTCTTATTTCCCCATTGTTTGATTTCTCTTGTGTTTCTAAGTTAAGTATAAGTTCTAACCCATGATTTGCATGATATGCTGAAGTTGATATGATATAAGCATGATCATTGATTGATTACCTTGATTATAGGATGGAGCATGTATTTAGCTTGAGTATTTGATTCATTATGAAGTTCTAGACAAAAATTAGCCTTCTTAGATTTTTGGCCTTTCATGATATATTTGTTCTCTATATTTCTTGAGTGTATCACCATGATTATCTAGCTCTAGAACTTGCGTTAATACTCTTTATCAAGGCTGCTTATATGATTGAATGCATGGCATTAAAATGATTGAGGCAATGTTTCTTATAACCTATTATTTCCCTTCCTACCCTACAAGATCCATGTTCTTGACACCGCATTTCTTTTAAGGTTTAAGCCTATTTTTGATAGCTCCACAAAATTTTCTTAGCCTAATAAGCTTGACCCAGGATCCGAGATTTAGGACTTTAGGTTTTGTTTTTGTTTTGTGTGAGTTATGTACAAGTATGGGGGAGTTGGAGAAAAAGGTGGGAGAAGAGGGAAACAACTCTTGGTTTCAAAGTGAAAAAAATGAGGATGAAATAAGTTGTGCAATGCAAAAGAAAATTGAGCTTGAATGTTAGTAATCTTCATTAGTGTGGAAGAAAGAGTTGAAAAGAGGAAAAAAAAAAGGAAGAAAAAAAAGAAGCAAAGTATTTGAATGTAAATGTAAGGAGTTGAGAAAGGAAGTTAGGAAGTGTTGTAAGGAAAGAAAAAGTGTTGAGTTGGGTCTAGGATTAGTTCTTTATCCCGGATTTAGCACCACAGACCAAATATGATCCCTTCCAAATTTCTCTTTACCTTGGCCCCATTATAAGCCGGAAAAAGACCTCTTGATTTTTGTTATGTATTTGATCCCCAACGGTGGAGATTTAGAACTCTGATGCAAGCATATGGTAGTCTAGTTTTTATGGTTGATTTTGAGTGAAACACATACCTTTAAAAACTTGAGAGTTTGAGTGCAAACACGATTTACCTTGGTGAGGTCTAGAATGAATGAATGGTCTTTACTTGTTGCTTGTCATAATGCATGCTAGGAAGTCTTGGTCGGGTTTTTGATTATATATGAAATGCTTGTTTGATTACGATATGGATGCATGATTGCATTTCTATGGAGTGATTTGGATTTATGTCTTGCTTGAGGACAAGCAAGGGTTAAGCATGGGGGAATTTGATAGCTTGCATATAGGAGTAGTTTAGTTGCATGTTTTATATATGTTTTAGTTAGTTTTAGGTTAGTTTTTATGTAGTTTTTAGGTTTTTGTGTTATCGGGTATTATGCGCTGGTTTGCTCGGTTTTATAGGTTTTTAGGTTCAGGAGCAACAACGGGGCGATTACAGATTGACCATGGCGGTGGTGGACGAGCCAAGGGAGCTAAGGAATGACTAGGATGTGCTAGGAGCATGGAAGAAGAAGAGCCAAGCAAAGGATAATGCAAAGCCAAGTCAAGCCAAGTGCTCGGGATTGAACCCGAGCAACCAGCCCGCGCAATTGCAACTGAGAAGAGAAAGCGCGGGGAGGACAAAGCGCGGCCGCGCTTTTCTGGGCTGATCCCGCGCAATCGGGACTTTTACACGGACAAGAGTTTGGGCCGAGCTATGGTTTTGGGCTTTGACATTTGGGTTTGTGGGCTTGTATTTTGGCCGAGTATATGATTTAAGATATAATGTTTGAGGTTATTTTTCGTAGACATATATATACTTTATGTTAGTTTTATTTTCTCATAACTTTTGATGAACTTTGGAGGCTAGGGTTTTCTCTCAAGGAAGAACCTTTGAACCTTTGTAAGTTTGATTTTAATTTAATTATGCATTGCTAATTTCGTTTGTGTTTGACTAGTTATTGAAATCATAGATTGCATAATATTGTGAGGTTTGATTGATTCTCATCAACTTGAATAGGTTTTATTCCCTTTGCTTAATTGAAATCAGAATTATTCTAGGGTTTTGTTAGATTAGCTACCTAATAGAATTTCTAGGTTAATTTACAACTAATCTGATTGATGCCCGTTCGGGGTTGATTAGATAAAGTAGCAACTATAATTGTTTAGACCCGTTCGGGCTATTCAATTGTAGAAGGGAATAAATCCACAAATAACTTAGATGTCTGTTTGCTCTAAGTGCTTGTTTCTATTGATAACTTGATTCGTAAAGCTGTCGTTTAATTGAATCTAGACGTTGTTTTAGGTTGTTAAATGATTAGGGTTGTTGAGACTGTTAGTTCTTTCAACTATTTATGAAGTTTGGGTCATAATCCTTAGTAGGAGTATAATCCACAATAGATTATTCAAGGGAATTGAGAATCGAAAGAATCAATGATCAATAAGCATATCTATGATGGATGTAACTAGTTGAACATGCTTTTCTCATATTTGTCAAACTCAATCATATTTGCATTCTTAGATAGTTTCAAACTTTGCATAGTAGATTAGAATTTCATTCATAAAACCCCCCTATTAGTTACTTGGCACTTAAGTAATAGCACTTTTACACGAGTCTTTGTAGGTTCGACCCTTACTTATCGCTCTACTGAGTTGGTTAAGTTAGGTTTCTTTGATAGGTATCAACGACCACCGAAAATGCCTCATCATGTAGATGGAGAGGGAAGAGAGCAAATGAGAGTAAAGGCCAAATGAAAAGAGTAATCTCTATTTCCAAATGGACCAAAACTAATTCATCAAACAACATAAGGAGCCTTATATAGGCAACTCCTATAAACTAAACCTAAAGACTAGCATGGGTAAGCATACCGTCATGCACACGTCTTCTACAACATAAATAAAATATATAATATAATAAAGTTATGAAACATAAATAATAATAAAATATATAGACACCGTTGTGGCTCAGCTAGGCCAAGAGGGTCATGCCGTGGCAAAAGCGCGCCAAGGGGGGCGCCATGGCCTAGGGTGCCCCGGATTCATTGGAGCTCGACTTGGGTCAGATTTGGATCCCATCATTCCCCCCCAGATTCAAAGTGTCCTCGCTTCGAGCATGGGAGTGCAAGGGGAAGAGCTCGACAAGGCATAAGAGAAGCGCCCTTAAGGTGTTCAATAGGTAATGCAGCTCCAATATGTACAAAACTTGGTGGAAAGTCATATTTTATTGTATCCATGGTGTCCACAAAGTTTGGCTCAATTTGCACGGCAATGGCCTGGAAAGCGTCGGGAGAATGTGAAGGCGCAATTGTAAACGATATAGGTTGTGGGCACTTGCTAGGCAAACCTCCTCCAAACTCGGAAAAATTTGCATACGCTCCTCAAAAACAGAATTATGAGGCTCCACCAAATTTGGCTCGGAATTGACGACAAAGGCCTCGTGGGGTAAAACGGTCTTTTAGCCCAAGTTAGGACCACTATACAGTTACATAATAATATATGCTAACACATATATCACCCCAAAGATGAAAATCATTCCTTCTTCTTTATCAATGTTATCTTATATATATATATACCCTAAAGATGCAAAGCAAAACGTCCGTTCAACAAGATAATGTGATGATTCTCAATTGTGGCTTCTTATGAGTGATTTCAACAAAGCAATGTTTATGGAGGAAAGAGCAGGAGACTCACAAGAAATGAAATGAAGATGTCGAAGATTTCGTGAATGGATTGGATGGCTCTTGGATACTCAGGGCCTTGCTTTACTTGGAGCAGGGAGAAAACATTGATACAAGAAGTGGAGCTAGACTTAACCTGGCTCTTTGCAATATTGGCTAGAGGAAATAATTTGAGGATGTTGCGACCCGTCACTTGGCATGGCGACAATATACAATCAGATCACAGTCTTATCATCATGAAGTCTGATCGATTCATAGGGTCAGGATTAGGAAAAAAGCCACTTAAGTTCCAAACGGCTTGTCTCCCCATGACAAATTTTAACAACTTCTTGCAATTAACTGGGACAAAAGGAATGGCCTTGCCAAAGGCTCTCACTAATATAGCATCACTGTTGAACATATGGAACAAGAAAGTGTTTGGTAACCTAATTAGAAGAAGAGAGAGGCTACGGAAAAGACTTGAAGGGGTTCAGAGAAGATTGTGTGGCAAACCCTTTAGAAACTGGATCTTACTGGAGAGCAAGTGATATGAATAGTATTAATCCGCACCTAGTAACTAAATTGAATCAATAATTGAAAGTGAAGGAGAGATAGAAGTCAGAGAAGAGACGAGAGAGGGAGAAGGGAAAGAGGAGAATTAGGGAAAAAGATAATTTTCTGATTAATTGGAAAGCATAACAATATAGAAGTATTTATATATACTAAGCCCTAACGGTTCAATAAAAGCGTCCCGGGAAAGAACCGTAAAAAAATCCGAGAAGGAATTTATAACACTCTGTTTAAAAATTACATTAATTTAGAATATTAATAATAATAGTAATCCCTGAACCGGGTCAGAGCCATGCATTCACGAATCGGACGCACCGCTGGTGCTGGTGAGTCGTTTTGTGACGTATCAATCTCTCCCCCGATGATAAGCGATTTGTCCTCAAGGCATAAATCAGGACATGATGTACAAATCTGATCACAAGGCTCCCAAGAAGCATCTGAATCGGACCCGTCATCCCACACAATCAACCACTCGTTACGGGGCACGTCCGCCACCATGACTTGCCGTTCTTGGATTGCATGTAAAGGCCGGGAAAGAGGATGGTCATTAACGAATTCATCTGGAAAAATTGTTTGCATTGCCCCAGAATTATTAGCAATGAAGCGCCGCAACAGAGATACATGGAACACATTGTGAATTTTCGAATTAGCAGGCAACTCCAATCGGTACGCCACGGGCCCAATGCGTTCAATGACCCAAAATGGACCATAAAAACGACGAGCCAACTTTGCTGACATAAGCTTGGCAACCGAGTGCTGGCGGTATGGTTGTAGCTTCAATAAAACATGATCGTCGACATTGAATTCAATGTCGCGCCGATGAGAGTTGGCCTGAGCGGCCATCCGCTGCTGCATTTTTTGCAAATTAACCCGCAGCAGCTCGAGATTTCGAGCGCGTTCCTGGACTTTAGCCAGCGCAGTGGACTCCAAAGCCAATGGTTGAGTGGTCCAAATGAAAGGGGGTGGTTCTTGCCCATATAAATCTTGAAACGATGTCATTTTCAAGCCTTCATGATAAGTACAATTCAGAACTAACTTAGCCAAAGGAAGAAAAACTGACCAACGGGATGGCCGAGCATGAGTAAAAGCCCGTAAATATTGCTCTAACCCCCTATTCTTAACTTCTGTTTGGCCGTCAGTTTTTGGATGATAAGTTGTGCTATGGCGCAAAGTGGTACCACTCAGCCTATGTAATTCTTTCCAAAAAGTACTAGCAAAGATGGTATCTCTATTAGAAAAAATCGACGCCGAAATGCCATGATGCTTGACAATCATTTCAACAAATAAGGAGGTAACCTTAGCAGCATCATACGAGGCGCCCAGAGCCCAGAAATGGGCATACTTAGACAACCGATCAACTACCACAAAAATAGTGGTGAATCCCCTAGACGGTGGAAGACCTGTAATGAAATCCATAGAAACAACGTCTCAAACTTTGTGTGGAATGGGCAAAGGCTGGAGAAGGCATGTCGGTTTCTTTGTACTATACTTAGTGGACTGGCAAGTGAGGCAAGAATCAATGAAATGCTTAACATCTTTACGCATACCTGTCCAAAAGAAAACCTCGACAACCCGGCGAAAAGTGCGGTCAATGCCTGGGTGGCCCGCACTTTGAGACGAATGAAACTCAGCCAGAATAGCCATTTTCAGAGGTGACTCCTTGCCCAACACCAAACGATGGCCATAATACAAGATGCCATCATGCACCCAAAAAGGCGCCGACAGAGTACCCGCAGCCGTGGCTGAGTGACACGCAACCAAGTCAGCGAGCTCCAAATTTTCGAGCTTCACTTTTTGTAACAGCTGGGGCAAAGGATGAGAGAGGGAAAAAAAATTTTGAAGCGTCGGCTCCTCATCAATCATACAGCGAGACAAGGCATTCGCCGCCTTATTAGAAAACCCCGCCTTGTACTCAATCTTAAATTTGTACCCCATTAACTTCCGGATAAAGAATTATTGATCCGGTGTTTGGATTACTTGAGACAACAACTCTTTTAGGCTATTTTGGTCCATGTGAAAAATAAATTCCCGTCCCAAAAGGTATTGACAGCATTTCTGCGTCGCGGAAACAACAGCAAACAACTCACGGTGGTAGGCCTAGGAACCACCACAACGAGGGCCCAAAACCTTGCTGAAGAAAGCCACCAGCCCCTCGTTTTGTAAAAGGACCGCACCAATGCCATCATTAGAAGCGTCCATTTCTACCACAAAAGCAAGGTTAAAATCTAGGAGTTGCAAAACTGGAGGGTGTATCATAGCTAATTTGAGGCGTTCAAACGCCTCTGTTGTAGTTTCGGACCAATCAAATTTGTCTTTTTGGAGGAGATCCGTAAGCGGAGCAGCGATTGAAGCATAATGACGGACAAACTTGCGGTAATGCCCTGTCAATCCTAAAAACCCGTAATTGTCGAAACCATTTTTGGCGTCGGCCATTTGGCCATAGCCTCCAACTTACTAGGATCCGCCAACAACTGTCCATCTGACACAATGTGACCTAAATATTCAACAGTCGCAGTGGCGAAAGAACATTTAGAGCTTTTAACAAAAAAAAAATGATTGTCATGAAGGATCTGTAGGGCAGTGTGAATGTGCCGGACATGCAAATCGAGTGAAGAACTGTAAATCAGAATATCATCGAAGAACACAATGACAAACTCACGCAAATGAGCAGCAAAAATCTGATTCATATCAGCTTGAAATGTCGATGGGGCATTGGTCAGCCCAAACGGCATAACCAAGAACTCAAAATGGCCATCATGAGTCCGAAAAGCAGTTGTCATCCTTGTTCATTCGAATTTGATGATAACCGGATCGAAGATCCAGCTTTGTGAAAAACGCAGCACAACCCAACTCGTCAAATAATTTGTCAACGGTTGGAATAGGGAATTTATTCACCGCGTTCAATGCTCTATACTTAATGAAAAACCTGAAACTGCCATCTTTCTTTTTAACAAGCAGGGCTGGAGAAGAGAAAGGGTTGGTGATATGCTGAATAATACCTTGTTCAAGAAAATCCTGAACCTGACGTTCAATTTTTGACTTCTGAAAATAAGGGTACCTGTAAGGCCTAACATTAACGGCTTTGGATTCCTATTGTAGGTGAATCCGATGGTCCCAAGCTCGTTGAGGAGGCAAGCCAATGAGTAATTTGAATACCTCAACGTGTTTCAACAAAGCTGCATAGATATCCGGGTGCAAACCCAACGCCAATTCAGCAACAGGATCCACGGGCGCGGGTTGAGGCTCCGCAGTTGCGGTTGGAATCCCCGCGGCCGCCGATGATGGAGCCGTGGGTGCGGTTAAACTCGTGAAGTTCACTGGCTCGGTGGAATGGCCTGCGGTCTCCCCCTGGCCAGTCGCGGGTTATGTCATCGCAGCATGTACTGGCATAATTTCATAACAAGCAGCAATGCTATCTGAGTTATATAAGTATTGCAAAGCGTTTAAAGATATGACTTTCGGCGGTTGATGATCCCCCTGTAAAGTAATCAACTTATCATTCCACCGAAATTCCATGGTGAGTTGAGCATAATGATGGGCAACTTTTCCTAAAGTCTGTAACCATTGTACCCGAAGAACAACCTGTGGCCCATGAATTTCCAACACAAATATATCAATAGATAAAAAGTGACCCTGCAGATGTATCGGCGTTGTTGGGCATTGATGAGTGCATAGTAAAGACTCACCATTCCTGGCGTACACCCGAAAAGGTGTAATTTTAACCAGGGGAAGACATATTTTTTCAGCCATTTGTGGGTGTATGAAGTTTTGAGTGTTGCCCCCATCTATCATAACTTGTATTGTGAGCTCATGAATGGTGCCCACAATATTGGGCGATTTCGGATTGGCTAGTCCGTGCATAGATTGCAGACTAGAAATATCCCTTGTGACTGCCAAATTATCATCTATAGTGTGCTCAGTATTATCATCATCATTGTCCTCACTACCGAGTAAAGCAAGAAACCGATGTGTACAACGGTGACCAGGCGCATATTTCTCATCACAGTTCCAATATAGCCCTTTTTTTGTACGTTCTTCACATTAAGCAACGGATAGACGATGAATCGGGAGCTTAGAATAGTTGGTGTTCGGAGTCGTGGGGTTCGGATTTGAGGTTGGCGTAGATGATGGTGCTGCCACATTCAAACTTGGCGCCCACCTCGATTTAGCCCCCACAAATAGCCAGTGGCGGCGGTTTGCTGAAAAACTGCTAACTGTGTCAACATATGAAGCCGCTAATTCTCAAGCAAGAGCAAAGGTTTGGGCTAACGTGGTTGGATTGCGTAAATTGAGTTCACACTTGAAGAGTTATTTCAAGCCGGCTTTATATAGAGAGATCAACGTGGACTCAGATAGCCCTTTGATAGCTTGCATATAGGAGTAGTTAAGATGCATGTTTTATATATGTTTTAGTTAGTTTTAGGTTAGCTTTTATGTAGTTTTTAGGTTTTTGTGTTGTCGGGTATTATGCGCTGGTTTGCTCGGTTTTACAGGTTTTTAGGTTCAGGAGCAACAGCGGGGCGAGTACAGATTGACCATGGTGGTGGTGGACGAGCTAAGGAATGCAAGGAGTGCTAGGAGCATGGAAGAAGAAGAGCCAAGCAAAGGATAATGCAAAGCCAAGTCAAGCCAAGTGCTCGGGATCGAACCCGAGCAACGAAGCCGCACAATCCCATCTGAAGCACAAGTGCGCGGGGAGGACAAAGCGCGGCCGCGCTTTTCTGGGACGATCCCGCCCAATCGGGGCTTTCAGCGGACAAGAGTTTGGGCCAAGCTTTGGTTTTGGGCTTTGATATTTTGACTTATGGGCTTGTATTTTGGCCGAGATATATGTTTAAGATATAATGTTTGGGGTTATTTTTAGAAGACATATAAATACTTTATGTTAGATTATTTTATCATAACTTTTGTCATACTTTTGGAGGCTAGGGTTTTCTCTCAAGGAAGAACCTTTGAACCTTTGTAAGTTTGATTTCAATTTAATTATGCATTGCTAATTTCCCTTGTGTTTGACTAGTTATTGAAGTCATGATTTGTATGTAGTTGTGAGGTTTGATTGATTCTCAACAAACTTGAATAGAAATTATTCCCTGTGCTTAATTGAATCTAAATTAGGGTTTTATTAGATTGATCACCTGATAGAATTTCTAGTTAAAATTGAATCTGATTAATTACCAGTCGGAGTTAATTTGATCAAGAGTATACTTTAATCAATTTAGTACCGGTTGGACAAGTTGGTTAAAGAAGGGAATAAATTCACAAATCACTTAGATGTCTGGTTGCTCTAAGTTGTTTGTTTCTATTGATAACTTGAATCGTCATGCTATTATTTAATTGAATCTAGAAGGTCTTCTAGGTTATTATTTAATTAGGGTTGTTAGACTGGTAGTTCTATCAACTATATATAAAGTTTGGATCTTAATCCTTAGTAGGGTCATTATCCACAATAGATTATTCAAGTGATAAGAGAATCAAGAGAATCGATGATCAACGAATCAATATCATGATGGATCTAACTAGTTGAACACGTTTGTCTCTCATATATTTAAACCATCCTTGCATTCATATTTATTTCTATTTTTACATAGTAGTTTAGATAATCATTCATAAAAACCTTCTTTGGTTACTTGGCACTTAAGCAATAACACAAATACAAGAGTCTTTGTGGGATCGACCTTGCTTACCGCTCTACTGAGTTGGTTAAGTTAGGTTTCTTTGATAGGTATAAACGACTCTTGAAAATACCTCATCAAATTTGGCGCCGTTGCCGGGGACTCGTCGCTATTTGTGTTTATTACTTTCGTGTTGTTTTGGGTGTGAACCTGTTATATGGTTCATACCCGTGCTACTAACTCATCTCCCTTGTTGTTTGATCCAGATATTGACAGGACACTCTTCAAGCTAAGGAAGGAAATCCGGAATCACTTTCAGGCCTTGCCGTTCTTTCTTGAAGAATCTGACTCTGAATCTGAATCTGCTGAATTTGTCGAGATGGGTGACCAAACATTGAGACAGTTAACTGCACCGAATCTGGCACAACAACCGTTGGCGTTGCAATTTTCTGCTCTTGCTGAGGGAGTCAAGTTTGAACTGAAATCCGGGTTGATCCAGCTTTTGCCTTCATTCCATGAGCTTAGTGGTGAAGACCCAAACAAACATCTTTCTGAATTTCATGCTGTGTGCTCAAGCATGAAGCCTGCTGATGTGACTCATGACCAGATCGCGCTGAGAGCCTTTCCTTTTTCTCTCAAGGATCAGGCTAAAGACTGGTTTTACTACTTGACTACGGGAAGTATTAATACATGGGCTAAGATGAAGGAAGCTTTTCTGGAGAAGTACTTCCCTGCTACAAGGTGAAATGATCTGAAAAAGCGAATCAATAATATTGAACAAGAAGCTAATGAGTCCTTGTACGAATACTATGAGAGATTCAAGAGGTTGATAGCCAGCTGTCCTTTCCATGGCTACACTGATCAAGACTTGATTTTATATCTTTTCAATGGCCTCTTGGATGATGAGAGAAGACTGGTCAATGCAGCTTGCCAAGGTAACATTCTCAACAAGACTCATGTTGCTGCGTTTGAACTATTCACACAACTGTCTGAGGGCACAAGACAGTTCAGAAAAGAGACTGGCTCAAGAGCTGCAAATGCTGTGGTGGCTAACTCAAGAATCCAAGATGAAGTCACCGAGTTGAAAACAATGATGAAGCAGCTTTTGCAACAAGGTGGTAGACAACAGGTGAAAGCCTGTGAAATTTGCTTTGATAACATGCACCCCATTGATTCCTGCCCTACACTTCAAGATCAAAATGCTGAGGTGAATGCAGTTGGAGGATATGGACCACCTAGGCCGAGGTATGACCCCTTCTCCAACACCTACAATCCAGGTTGGAGGAATCATCCTAATCTGAGGTATGGTAATTCTAGCAATCATCAGTTCAACCATCAAGGTGGCCAAGCTCAATACAGACCGCCTTTCCAACCTCAGGCTCAGGGAGTGAATCAGAATGCTATGTCCACAGAGGAGATGGTCCGACTGTTGACTCAGTCAGTTTCTACGATGCATGGTTCTCTAACTCAGCTTCAACAGGAAACTAAGTCTAGTATAAAGAATTTAGAGAACCAAGTTAATCAGATTGCTGAGGCAGTAAGTAAACTGGAAGCTAGAGATTCAAGTTACCGTCTCAGACAGAGCTCAACCCGAGGGTTAATGCCAGTTTTATCTCCATTTATGATGGTTCTAAGGCGGAACAAGTATACCAGCTAAGCAAGGTTACAGAAACAGAGGAAAAGAACGAAGGGCAATTGCTCGGCTTGGCTGCTCAAAGCGCGGCCGAGCAATGTGCACCCCGCGCAACACAGTCCCAGTTGGGATTGCGCGGGCAAGAAGGCGAAAGCGCGGCCGCGCAATTTGATGCAAAGCCGCGTAATCTGGGCGACTTGGGAAATACTTCTGCACCTCGTCTGAAAGCTTATGTACCTGTTCCACCCTTTCCCGAAGCCTTGAAAGAGACCCGAAAATTGAAAAATGATAAAGAGTTGTTCGAGGTCTTCAGTACATGCAGAGTAAATGTCCCGTTGTTGAAATTGATCAAGAGTGTACCTCGGTATGCTAAGTTTTTGAAGGAGTTGTGTACTCTGAAAAGGGGACAGAAGGAGAAAAGTCAGAAGCAAGTGAAAGAGAAAGAACATGTGTCTGCTGTGTTTCAAAAGCGTTTGCCTGAGAAGTGCAGTGACCCTGGCATGTTCACCATTCCTTGCATGATTGGAAGCACCAAGGTGAATGAAGCTTTGAATGATTTAGGTGCGTCTGTTAATGTGATTTCTTCATCCTTATATGAGAAGCTCGATATGGGACCATTGAAAGAGACCCGAACCATAGTGGAGTTGGCTGATCATTCCACTGTGAGGCCCAAAGGAAAAATTGAAGATGTATGGGTCACAGTGGATTCCTTGCAATTTCCGGCTGACTTTCTAGTAATGGACATGGGATCGGGAGCTGGAAAGATGTCTATGTTGCTAGGACGACCATTCTTGAAGACTGCAAATACAAGGATTGACATACCGCAAGGCACACTGAAGATGGGGTTCGATGGGAAGGAGATCGAATTCCATAGCTTGTATCCTTCTTGATATCCTTTTACGTCATGCTAATGATGTTAAACAAGCGCTTCTTGGGAGGCAACCCATGTTTTAGGATAGATTTGCTTTGATTTTTGTTTTCTGTTTTACAGATTTTATTTTTATTAGTTAGTTTAGATAGAAATAATCCTCAAAATTTCAGATAACTCGGGCAAGCTTAGAAGTACAGGGGCTAAAAACCCGGGATTGGGATGGAGAAAATGCGTGGTCAAGAATCAGGAGCAAACCCGAGCATTCCATACTCAGTTGCGAAAGCGCGGCTTGGGCAAGGAAAAGCGCGGCCGCGCAATCCCAGGCACGAAGCCGAGCAATTGCAACTGGGGCATGATTGTGCGGGATCGCAAATGCGCGGCCGCGCAATTAGGTGCGATCCCGCGCTTTCGGCAATTTTTCGGGAACCCACTCTTAATTAAACCCGAACTCTTCTTTCTTTCCCCCATTCATACGCAACCTCCTTTCTTCAACCTCTCTCAAACCTCCATTGAAGGCACTCTCAAGCTCCATTCAAGCTCATTCAAGTCGGATTTTCAATCAAATTCAAGCAAACAACTCCAAATCAAGCGGGATTCAAGTAAGTTTTTCACAATCTCCTCTAAAATTTCGGCTTTTGATAGTTTAAATCTAGATCTAGGTTTGACTAAAAACTCGAATTTGACCCCTTTAGGCTCGGATTTAGGCTTAAGTCCTTTACAAAAGTTTGTTTATTGCATGATTCTAGTCTAGATTCGTGTTTTATTTGAACTTTGCATGCAAATCCGAAAATTACCTAGAATTTGATTAAATTTTGATTAAATTGTTCTAGGTAGTGGGGGAAGAGAGTGATTGTGTGATTTAATTGCTTAATTCCGTGAAATATTGTTGTGGTTGTCCTTGCCGGGACAATGGAATTGCGTTTGCTTGTTTGTTTGGTGGTGTTGTGCAGGTTGTTTTTCTGAAATTCTGAATTAATGGCTCCAAAAAGAAGTAGAAAAGATGGTGCTTCATCATCACAATCTGCTAGTCAGGGAGTACATCTGGTTCCACCTGCTGTGGTGGGAGAGACTACCCCAGAAACTTTTGGGATTAACCTAACAAAGAACAATCACATAGTCCGATTTGAGCTTCATAAGGACAGGCAGTGGAAAGCAACTCGGTTCATAGACTGGGACCTGATGAATGAGATCGGGATTGCTCATCTATTGAATGAGATAGGGGCATACTTGCACATGGGTGCGTTCTTGAAGCTGTGTGAACCCACCTTTAAGGGGTTAACACTGGAGTTTCTGAGTACTTTGTCTAGTGATTTCAAGAATGAAGGAGAGATAAAGTTTTGGCTAGGAGGTGTTAGGAGGAAGATGACCTTGAAAGAGGTCAACCGGGTGTTCGGGTTTAGTTACTTTTATGAAAAGGATGTCGTACTGACTGAAGCAAGTGCTACATGGGCTGACAAGAACTTCTGGAGAGCCATCACAGGGAGACCCAAGTATGAGCCATCTAAAGAAAAGGCTTCTCCCATTACTCATCCCGCTATTAAAGTTTTCCAGCGGTTTATTGCTAGTACTCTGAATGGGAGAGGTGATGGGGGAAACAATTGTCCCAAGAAAGATGTCACTGTGTTAGCTGCTTGCTTGAAGAGGAAGAGACTGAACTTGGGTGCCATGCTGATGCACCACATGGCTCATGTTGGGAACAAAGGCGGTGGAGCCATTTGTATTGGTGGGATTGTGACTTTCCTAGCCAAGCACTTTGGAGTCGATCTGAGCAGGCTACATGTTGATATACCGCCTTTGCCTATTGACTTTACCATGCTGAAGAAAATGGGCATTCTCTATAAGTACAGGAACTCTTACTTCTAGGTGATTGGTGATTCTGGGAGAGTAATGAAGCTTCCTGATGGACACCGAGTGCAGATAGGAAACAGTCCAGCCAACTGGTTCATTGAAGTTCAGGCTGGAGATTTAGATATGGATACCGTTAAGGGCCCGGTTAGGGGTAAAAAGACGGTTTCAATTCCTATTATGGTGGATTCTGATGAAGAGGAGATGGATGAGGATTTCACCATGGTTGAAGAAGAAGAAGAGGAAGAATCTGCTGAAGATGTGGACACTGATGAGGATAATGAGTTTGAGGAGGATGATCAGCAGAGACAGTTTGATCCGTCTATACCGGCTAGAGGTGTACATTACTCTGATGCTCAATAGAACCAGATGATGGAGATGATGAGACAGATGCAGCTAGACAACACGCAGCGATACAACGATATGTCTTCTCACATCGATAAGAGCTTTCAAGGCATGAGAGGTTATGTGGATCGGAGGTTTACATCATATCAGACTCATCAGGATTAGCAGCTTGCTGCTTTTCAGGCCCGCCAGGATGAGCAGTTCAGACTGCTCAACACTAGATTGGATGGATGGAGTTCAGCGGGCTATCCGCCTCATCAGTCGTATCCTCAGTATGCCTTTCCAGATCCTCCATATTCTCAATTCCCGCCATACCAACCACCACCGGTGCAAGAGATTCCACCGTACCATCCTCCGCATCCAGAGTATCATCCGGAGTATCAGCCACCGCCACCACAAGATTTTCCGCCCTATTACCCACCAGACAACTAGGTTTTGTGAGTTTTTCTCTTTCTCTTTACTTTTTACTATACTTTGGGGACAAAGTATGTTTTAAGCATGGGGGAAGGGAATTACTTTTGCATTGCATGTAGTTGCATTAGTTTAGGTCATATTTAAAAGTTTTGCATGCATTGATTAAAATTCTTACAAAATGAAAAAAAAATCAGAAAAATTTGAAAAAAATACAAAAATATTGCATTTAGGTTCTTATTTCCCCATTGTTTGACTCCTCTTGTGTTTCTAAGTTAAGTATAAGTTCTAACCCATGATTTGCATGATTTACTGAAGTTGATATGATATGAGCATGATCATTGATTGATTACCTTGATTATAGGATGGAGCATGTATTTAGCTTAAGTTTTTTATTCATTCTGAAGTTGTAGACAATCATTAGCCTTGTGAGATATTTTTAGCCTTTCATGATATATTTGTTCTCTACATTCTTGAGTGTATCACCATGATTATCTAGCTCTAGAACTTGGGTTAATACTCTTTGTCAAGGCTGCTTATATGATTGAATGCATGGCATTAAAATGATTGAGGTAATGTTTCTTATAGCCTATTATTTCCTTTCCTACCTTACAAGATCCATGTTTTTGACACCTCACTTATTTGAGCTTTAAGCCTGTTTTTATGAGCTCCACAAAATAATTCCTAGCCTAATAAGCTTGACCCATAATCCGGGATTTAGGACTTTAGGTTGATTATGTTTTGTGTGAGTTTGATGTAAGTATGGGGGAGTTGGAGAAAAAGGTGGAAAAAGAGGAAATAGAACTCTTGGGTTTCAAAGTGAAAAAAATGAAGATGAATTATGTTGCAAAGCAAAAGGAAAAAATTGCTTAAATTATGTGTAGTCTTCATTAGCAAAGCAAGAAAGAGTTGAAAAGAGGCAAAAGAAAAGAAAAAAAAAGAAAGAAGCAAAGTGCTTAATTGTAAATGTATGGAGTTGAGAAAGGAAGTTGGGAAGTAAGAAAAGAAAGTGTTGAGTTGGGTTTAGGACTAGTTCTTTATCCCGGATTTAGCACCACAGGCCAAATATGATCCCTTCCAAATTTCTCTTTACCTTGACCCCATTACAAGCCGGAAAAAGACCTCTTGATTTTTGTCATGTGTTTGATCCCCAGCGGTGGAGATTTAGAACTCTGATGCAAGCATATGGTAGTCTAGTTTTCATGGGTGATTTTTTAGTGAAACACATCCTTTATACATTTGAGAGTTGAGTGCAAACACATTATCCTTGGTGAGGTCTAGAATGAATGGATGATCTTTACTTGTTGCTTACCATAATGCGTGCTAGGAAGTCTTGGTTGGGTTATTAATTATATGTGAAATGCTTGTTTGACTTGAGATGGATGCAAGATTGCATTTCTATGGTGTGATTGGGTTTATGTCTTGCTTGAGGACAAGCAAGGGTTAAGCATGGGGGAATTTGATAGCTTGCATATAGGAGTAGTTAAGATGCATGTTTTATATATGTTTTAGTTAGTTTTAGGTTAGCTTTTATGTAGTTTTTAGGTTTTTTTGTTGTCGGGTATTATGCGTTGGTTTGCTCGGTTTTACAGGTTTTTAGGTTCAGGAGCAACAGCGGGGCGAGTACAGATTGACCATGCCGGTGGTGGACGAGCTAAGGAATGCAAGGAGTGCTAGGAGCATGGAAGAAGAAGAGCCAAGCAAAGGATAATGCAAAGCCAAGTCAAGCTAAGTGCTCAGGATCGAACCCGAGCAACGAAGCCGCGCAATCCCATCTGAAGCACAAGTGCGCGGGGAGGACAAAGCGCGGCCGCGCTTTCCTGGGACGATCCCGCGCAATCGGGGCTTTCAGCGGACAAGAGTTTGGGCCAAGCTTTGGTTTTGGGCTTTGATATTATGACTTATGGGCTTGTATTTTGGCCGAGATATATGTTTAAGATATAATGTTTGGGGTTATTTTTAGAAGACATATAAATACTTTATGTTAGATTATTTTATCATAACTTTTGTCATACTTTTGGAGGCTAGGGTTTTCTCTCAAGGAAGAACCTTTGAACCTTTGTAAGTTTGATTTTAATTTAATTATGCATTGCTAATTTCCCTTGTGTTTGGCTAGTTATTGAAGTCATGATTTGTATGTAGTTGTGAGGTTTGATTGATTCTCAACAAACTTGAATAGAAATTATTCCTTGTGCTTAATTGAATCTAAATTAGGGTTTTATTAGATTGATCACCTGATAGAATTTCTAGTTAAAATTGAATCTGATTAATTACCGGTCGGAGTTAATTTGATCAAGAGTATACTTTAATCAATTTAGTACCGGTTGGACAAGTTGGTTAAAGAAGGGAATAAATTCACAAATCACTTAGATGTCTGGTTGCTCTAAGTTGTTTGTTTCTATTGATAACTTGAATCGTCATGCTATTATTTAATTGAATCTAGAAGGTCTTCTAGGTTATTATTTAATTAGGGTTGTTAGACTGGTAGTTCTATCAACTATATATGAAGTTTGGATCTTAATCCTTAGTAGGGTCATTATCCACAATAGATTATTCAAGTGAGAAGAGAATTAAGAGAATCGATGATCAACGAATCAATATCATGATGGATCTAACTAGTTGAACACGTTTGTCTCTCATATATTTAAACCATCCTTGCATTCATATTTATTTCTATTTTTGCATAGTAGTTCAGATAATCATTCATAAAAATCCCCTTTGGTTACTTGGCACTTAAGCAATAACACAAATACAAGAGTCTTTGTGGGATCGACCTTGCTTACCGCTCTACTGAGTTGGTTAAGTTAGGTTTCTTTGATGGGTATAAACGACTCCTGAAAATACCTCATCACCCTTCAATCTCATTCAGCACGGACTCAAATTCCATTTGACATTCCAACACTGACGTTTTCAGTTGTAACTTAGCTAACAAACCCACATAATCCTCATAATGATGAGGGTAAAACCGATGCTTCACAACATCCAAAAACGCCTCCCAAGTCAAGAGGCAATTATTCCGGCGTTGGTAACAGAACCAATCAGAAGTCGGGTGATCAATCAACATACCCACAAGTTATAGGCGTTCTTGTGCATTAGTATTGAAATAATCAAAATATTCTTGAACTTTAATAATCCAACATGTGGGATCGGTTCCATTAAACTGAGGCGCTTCAACCCTAATCTTAGGGCATCGATCCTTTCGTTGCTCCTCTGCGCGACTAGTTGCTCCGCCGCGGCGAACCGCCGGTCCTGGCGAAAAGCCTGCGGTTGGAGTTGATGCTGGTGAGTGAGTGGCTCCGGTAGGAGGCCTTGTAGCTGCGGAAGTGCCAGCGGTTGTTGTTGTGGTAATTATAGCCCGTCTGACACTGGCGATTGTTGTTGTGCAGCAGCACCGCCCCGTGCACCATCGTCCATGGTTTGACGAGTTTCCAAGATATGGAACAATTGATCGAACCGACGATGTTGTTCTTCTTGTTCCGTCAATATGGTTAGAAGGACGTCCCGGCTATCCTGACCGTCGGAATTAGTGCCGGTAATATGTGACGATTCTTCCTCGTTGGACATTGTGAAGTCGGCGTTCGAGAATGAAACCGCCAATCGGTACGAATAGTATTAATCCGCACCTAGTAACCAAACTGAATCAATTAGTGAAGGAGAGATAGAAGTCAGAGAAGAGAGATAGAGAAGAGACGAGAGAGGGAGAAGAGAGAGAGGAAAATTAGGGCAAAAGATAATTTTTTGATTAATTGGAAAGCATAACAATATAGAAGTATTTATACTAAGCCCTAATGGTTCAATAAAAGCGTCCCGGAAAAGAACCGTAAAGAAAACCCGAGAAGGAGTTTATAACACTCTATTTAAAAAATACATTAATTTAGAATATTAATAATAATAGTAATCCCTGAACCGGGCCGGAGCCCTACGTTCACGAGCCGGACGCACCGTTGGTGCTGGTGAGTCGCTCTGTGACGTATCAGCAAGTTAAAAATAAACTTGGAAGATGTATTGTAGCAGATATATTTGTTTTGGTTTAGAAGGATCGAACTGATGCTCTTAGGGATGGAGATAGAAACACAAGATATTTGCATGCGTGTGCAATAATTCGCAAGAAAAAAGAATAAGATTGATGCATTGCAAGATGGATCAGGAAATTTGTTTTCGGAGCCTAAAGATCTGCAGTTGATAGTGACTGAGCACTTTGAGAGGCAATACACAAAGGATAATGTGATGATGGTATAGAGGGAGAGTATTTTGTGTAGAAGTGATAACTTGTATTATTGATTATAGCATGTATTTATACAATAGCTTAACAATGAGAATAAGTAAACCTTAGTACATAATACCTTAAATAAAAGATATGATAGAACTATTCTAAAATACAAGATAATTCTATATTGTTTCCTAATATCCCCCCGCAAGCTAGATTGTCGATTAGAGAGGTCAAGATTGTAAAGCAGAACAGTGAACTGAGGCCAAAGAAGCGGTTTTCTCAAGATGTCAGCCAACTGATCTTTAGTAGATACATGAGAAATTCGAAGGGTACGAGCCTAAACTTGTTGCCTAACAAAATGATAAGCCAATGCAATATGCTTCATTCGAGAATGAAACACAGGGTTAGAACTCAAGAATGTGGCGCCAAGATTGTCACTGTATATCACTGGTTAATGAGGCAGTCGAACAACTAACTCAGCAAGGAGAAAAGTGACCCATAAAAGTTCTGAACAAGCATCAACAAGAGTTTTATACTCCGATTCTATAGAAGACCGGACCGAGAAACAGACTTTTATTTGCGAGAACTCCAAGAAATTTGCGTGAACCGAAATAAAGAAGATAGCCAATTGTAGAAATATAATCATCTTTATCGCCTACCCAATCAGCATTAGAAAAACCATGTTGTTGAAGAGACAATTGAGGAGAAATCAAAATGCCCAGATCAATTGTACCACTAAGATCACAGGACTAAACATTCCTGAATAGTCCCAGCCCGGTCGTTGATGGAATCCTTTCACCACTAAGCGTGCTTTATACTTATCAATGGAACCATCAGCATGATACTTGATCCGAAATACCCACTTACTACCGACAAGATTATGATCGGAAGAAGTAGGAACAAGGGACCAAGTTTTGTTTGTACAAAGAGCATCGAATTTCGCTTACATGGCAGCCCACCACAGAGGGTCTTTTAAAGCTTGAGTGATGGTTTTGGATTCGGTGGGTGGGTTTAGTTGGACATGGAGATTGAATTTTTGAATAGGTTTGAAGATGTTATTCTTAGAACGAGTAATAATACCACGCTCTGTAGATGGATCAGGGTTAGGAGGGGTAGACGCAATGGAAGAAGGAGAAAGAGTTTGTTATGTGGAGGAATTAGAATAATCGAATGAGGGGGATGGCAAATTAGGGTTTTGGACTTTTTGGCTAGGATTAGGGTTAGGGTTTGGTGAGTGTGGCTCGGCGAGTGTGGGCGCATGAGAGTGCCTCAAGAAAAGAATCCGCTCTCAGGGAAGGGTTGGCAGCGATTGAAGAGTGTGGGCCCAAGGAATTTTGTGGAGAAGGTAAGATATGATTTTGAGAAGATATGTTGTTAGTTGGAGAAGATATGGGATGTAAGTTAGAAGGGAAAGAGTTTGACTCTCCTATATAGAGTTGGAAAAAGATGTGAGAGAGGGGCTAGGGTTTTGCACGGGGACGTACATGGTATGCATGGGAAGGGTGAAGTCGGCCCATTCATCACCGATGACAACATTAGTTAGCGGTTTGGGTGGGAGTTTTGTGTAAAGAAACTCGATTTTAACAAATTGGACATGCCGAGAGGTGTAAATACGCCAAGTAATTTGATCAAGACATTGATACGCACTTTGAGAAGCGGAATAATCAATAAAGACACAAGGAATGGACTTTGGATTGAGCTTGTGAGACATGTAGGGTCGGAGCCATGGAAAACAAAGGCACCCAAAATATTTAAGCTTAATGTAGTCAGGAGACTGGCCAGTGAGTTTTTAAAAGGGAGAAAGAAGATTCAACGTTGGAGTTGGAAGGCGGTTAATGAGGTAGGCCACCGTGAGGAGGGCATGGGGACAGTGATCAAGGGGAAGGCCCGCAAAAGTAAGAAGGGAGAGGCAAGTTTCAACAAGATGACGATGGCGCCTTTCAGACAAACCATTGTGCTCGGGATTGTGGGGAGGAGAGGTTAAATGAGTGATCCCATTATTGCTAAGGAAAGAACAAAGAGCAAGATACTCTCCTCCATTATCCGAAAAAAAAAACTTTGATTTTGTGGTTGAAGAAATTTTCAACTAAGGAACGAAATTTAATGAACACAAATTGAGTTTCGGACTTTCTTTTAAGCGGGTAAAGCCATATGTATTTAGTGAAATGGTCTACAAAAATAACATAATACTTAAATCCACCATATGATACCACAAGAGAGGTCCATACATCCGAATAGATAATTTCAAGTGGCAAATGAGACACAAGAGACAATTTATGAAAGGGAAGTTTGTGACTTTTAATAATATGACAAGAACAACAATCAAATTGCAAGAACGAAGAACTGCCTAAACGATTTTTTTATTGAGAAACTGAAAAATTGCTGAAAAAGGATGCCCTAATTTATGATGCCAAGCCGCCGCAAGAAGGCTACAACGAGCAGAGAAGGAGACCGGTGGAGAAGACGGCCAGTGATAAACACCATTAATGCAAGGACCACTAAGGATGGTTGAACCTGTATGGATATCTTTCACAAGAAAACAATTATGTAAGAAAACCATGGCATAACGGGTATCGGAAGTAAACTTAGACACAGAAAGAATATTTTGAGAAATAGATGGAACACAATGAACATTGGACAGTTTGATGTTTTGAGAAGAGGATATCAGAATACAAGAGCCAGAGTGCGTGATAGGCAAACCTTGACCATTACCGACGTACACCTCATCGGGACCAGTGTAGGGTTGATGAAGGGCGAGATTAGCAAGTTCATTAGTGAGGTGATTGGATGAGCCAGAGTCAACTATGCAATTAGGGTTTGGGCGGAGGTAGAAACCATGTTAACTTATGGTGGGGTGGGCGGAAAACAGTTTGATGGTGGAAATTGAACGTATGGATAGTCTTCTCGGAACTTGGCACACTGGGAGATGACATGGCCCGAGCCTTTGCAATATTGGCACTTGCCAAGGAAAGGTTAGGAGGTGTTTTGTTGTGATGATTGATATCGTGGTGTGTGAGAGGGCGTAGAAGACGGATTGGGGTTTCGGGGAGGGCGTGGTTGATAAGCCGGATTAGGGTTTTGGGAAAAGGGAACCAGTTTTATGGAGGTTAGGATGGGGCGCTTTGGCTTCCAAGGCAAGGTTGGATTCGAGCCCTTGGCACGATTCTTGCCATGTTTTTGCACGGTCAAAGTTGTCATCGAAGTATTGTCATTAGATTCCGTCTTCAATTCAAGCTCTTTAAGAATAAGCTTTTCATGAATTTTTTCAAAGGTGATGCATGAGTCACGCATGTTAGCACCATCTATCACGGATTGAAACATAGAATCCAAGCCTTTTGAGAATGTAGTCAATGAAGTCCTCTTGTGAAAGAGGTGACCCCAAAGAAGCAAGAGTATCGGATGCAGTTTTCATGGACTACATGTATTCCGAGATAGAGGAAGAGCCTTTCTTGAGTGTTTGGATTTTTTGCTTGACTTGCCACTTATGACCACGAGACGTCGGGCCATAGGTTTTCTTGAGTGTGTCACAAACTTCCTGGCATGCCTTAGGTTGTGTGACAAGCATGACAACCGGAGAGGACAATGTACCAATAAGGGCGCCATAAAGGAGCCTATCTTGGCGTTTCCAAGTAAGATACGCGGGATTTGTGATTGTAGCGTTGTCTTGGACCATAGATTCGGTCGCAGGTATAGGGTGAGACCCATTGAGAAATTTGAATAGGTCATAGCCTTCAAGAGTGGCTTGAATTTGTGTTTTCCAAGCAAGATAATTTGAAGAAGTGAGTTTAATGATGTTTGGGAAGTGAACAATAGTAAAAGGTTTAGAATGTTCATGAGGATTGGCTACGGAAGTAGCAAATTCTCCTGCCATGATCGTTTATTTGAACGTGTGTTTAGGGTTTTGGAATTTCGTGGGAGCCAAGGATCAAGAACAAGCGTATGATACCATATAGAGGGAGAGTATTTTGTGTACAAGTGATAACTTGTACTATTGATTATAGCATGTATTTATACAAGAGCTTAACAATGAGAATAAGTAAACCCTAGTACATAATACCTTGAATAAAAGATATGATAGAACTATTTTAAGATACAAGATAATTCTATCTATTGTTTCCTAATAGATGGGACCATTTGGTCTCCCAAGAGGACGATTTTCGGTGATTTCAGTGGCCGATTATGATGAGTTATATACATAGTTTACTCATAATGAGACAAAGGAGGCAATTTTCAGTATGAACCATTGCCATCCGCAGGACTTGCTGGTTTTCATGCAATATTCTACCAAAAAAATTGGAACACAATTCAAGAGGAGGTAGAAAAAGAGGCTACAAGAGTTTATTTATTAATGAGGGAGTCATTCCAACAGCGTTGAATGGGACTCTAATTACTTAAATCCGAAAAGTCGAGAATCGTATTACAGTGAATCCACTGAGGCCAATCAGTCTCTTTAATATGGTATTCAAAATCATTACCAAAGCAATTGCATCTAGTCTTAAAAGAGTAATGAGAAAGATGGTGGTTCCTACTCAATCTAGTTTTGTTCCGAGGAGGCAAATATTTGACAACATTATGATTACGCAAGATGTTATGCATTCCATGAGGGAAAAAAGAGGAGCGAGAATGATGGCGCTCAAAATTAATCTCGAGAAAGCTTATGATAGGCTTAGGTGGTTGTTTATTGAAGATATGCTCCATGAGATGGAGCTTTCGGAAAATCTGATTTCAGAGCATGTGCAATGGTGAGGATTACAAATCCTCTCTCATTTTTGTCTCTCTTTTTCTTCTTTTGACACCTCATTTTCTCTATCATCCACATCACTTTCCACTTTTCCTTTCCTCTTTCTCTTCCTCTTTCTCTATTTTCCCCCGCAACAAAGGATGTCCCCTTTCTCTTCCTCTCTCCTACTTTAACATATATATTTACTACATATTTTATATCATTCAATATTTTTTACAAAGTTAATTTATCAAATGAATTAATAATAAATCATATTTACTTAAATAATTTGGATTTAAGATAATATAAACTAATTAGTAATGAAAAAATAAAGTTAATTAACATTAAGATAACTTTAAACAACATTATAAACTGCAAAAAAATATAAAATAAAAATAATGTTAAACATAAATAATAAAAATATTGTTTTATTTATGATATGATTTAAGATAAGGCTTAGTATATAATATTTTGGGACGATTTAGGTTTATCGTAAGTATAAGGGTTTATGGTTAGGGTAAGGCTTTCTCGTTAACCAATAACTATTTATTTAATGATTTCAGTTAATTAAAATCATTAACCAAAATCGACCCTTTAACCTCGGTTAATCAGATATTTGTTAACCGAATTTTTGGTTCAGTTTTCTCGTTAACCAATAACTATTTATTTAATTTTATATTATAAGAATACACTTGAACAACAATAAAGTTATCAGCTTTATATTAAAAATATCATTGCTCGGTTAGAATTTCAAAATAAATATTATTTTACATGGTGGTTATGTTTTAAATTGTCTTTACAATATGTATTCTATATATATATATATAACATTTTAGGAGTTAAATATTTCAAAAAAATACATATTTAACTAATCAATGATGGAAATATAAAATAATATTTTAAAATCTAATATAATTTCACATTCTAAAAATAAGCTTGTAATTCCATTAAGACGAAATATATTTAATATTTTTTTACAAATTAGAAACTATATTTTGGCTTTTCGGTTAACTGAAATAATGAATATGTCCATCCGTAACTAACTTGTAAAACCGCGAAAAATATCAGTTTGGTTAATCAAACCAAAATTTTAACATATATAAGTTCAGTTACCCTAAGCCTTACTTTAAACATAAACCCTAACCCTACCATAAATATTAAACCTTTTCCAAAATCCTACCTTAAGCCTTATCTTAAACCCATTACTCAAACTCTGCTATAAATAACCCTAGAACTTACTTAAAACCCTATACTTAAGCCTTGTCGTAGAACCCTTCTCCAAACCCTAAGCCCTAAAAATATATACTCTATCCTAAATCATATACCTAAATCCTAAACTTCACTAAAAATCTACAATAAACTCTAAACCTTACTCAATATCCTACCTTAAAACTTGTCTTAAACGCTACCCTAAACACTAGCTAGACCTTATCTAAAACCTACACTTAAGCCTTTTTTGAACCATACATCCAAACCCTATACTATATCACATACCCAAACTTTAAACCTCATTCAAATCCGACCCTAAACCATAATATATACCATAAACCTTAAACCTTACCCCAAATCCTACCATAAGGCCTTACCATAACCATAAACCCTAGCACTTACCAAAACATCTTATTCTATGATTTATCTTAAATCATATCCTAGATAAACGTGTGAAAGTAGTATGCGTATGTCCAATCTTAAAACGTTCATAACTTTTTTCTCGGGTGTCGGATTTGAGCTTATTACCTATCAAAACGAAGCTATCGACGAGAGAAACCTATATAAGTAAAAAAAATATTGGATTGGGTAAGCAAATCGCACCATATTGCATCACACTTCGTGAAGAGGGTCATTTTACCATATGGCATCCGTAGATGGATCGCATTATGAAATGAATCGCTTCGTGAAGCGAGCCAAATCTTGTGCATGGAGAAAAAATTATTTGTGTATATATCCTCAAACTAAAATAATGAAGCATATATAAAACCGAGTCCGGTTCAGGTGCGAATGGGTGCCCAGGTGCGAAATAAGAAAGAACAGGAGTCGTTGGATCAAGAAAAATCAAAGGCGCTGATCATTTCACTTAAAAAGGGAAAAAAACGGCACAGACGAATTATTGGCGAATTATTCGCGTATTTTTGAAAAAAACGGAAATATGACACGCGCCCAGATTGTTCATCAGTATTGTGGATTTGTTCATCAATAATGTGGATTTGTTCATCAAAACTGTGATTTTGTTCATCAAAACTGTGATTTTGTGCATAAATAAACTATTGCTTGTGCATCAAAAATCTATTGTTTGTACATAAAAAATGAACAAATGTGTATCAAAATTACATGCAATATGTTAATCAACATTGTGATTTTGTTCATAAAAAACGAAAATATTTGTTCATCGGTTTGTGCATATTTGTTCATCGGTTTGTGCATATTTGTTCATTAGTAATATCAATTTGTTCACTGGTTTATGCATTTTTGTTCATTGCCTTTTTCATATAATTGTTCATTACTAGATGCATATATGTTCACTAGTAACCTCAATTTGTTCATTACTAATATGCATATTTGTTCATAGCTAAATAAGGCACAAGCACACCTCTTCGATTTGTTGCTATCTCGTTCTCTTAGCATACACCATATTATTGCAAAGTCAAATTCTTTATATATTATCTTTTGCATTCAAGTTTCTACATCAAACTTATCTTATTTTGGTACTATATTGAGCACTTCATTCGTATTGACAAGTTAGCCTTAAAGCACTTCATTCGTATTATACTTTGAATTCAAGATAGCCTTAAAGCACAAAATAAATGCAAAAAATGCACAAATTGATAGTCCTAAATTTACAAGTTGATGGTATTAATAGTCCTAAATGTACAAGCTGATAGCATTGACACATAAAACATAAGTTTATTTCAATTCACAAATAAGGGTATAATAATGAACAAATAAGGTTATAGCAATGAACAAATAAGGGTATATCCATGAACAAATAGGGTATATCAATGAACAAATAATGGTATACCAATGAACAAAAAAGAAGTATACTAATGAACAAATAATAGTATACCATGGGTATATCAATGAACAAATAGGGGTATATCAATGAACAAATACGACTATATCAATGAACAAATATGGGTATATCAAAACTAATTATATGTGCATAAAAAACTACATAATATTGTATTCCTACACATAAATAAGGTTAAAAAATAAATTTAAAAATAAAAAAAGTTCGAAATCGATGAACAATGTTATCAAAAACTCAATGCATAATTAGTTAGTATTGATGAACAATTGGTGAATATTGATGAACAAATCGCTATTTCTGATGAACAAACTAGGTCCGTCTCATAAAAACGTATTTTTCGAAAAATTCGTGAATAATACGGGAAAAATTCGTCCGTGTCGTATTTTATTGAAAAATACGCGAATAATACGGGAAAAATTCGCCCGTGCCGTATTTTATTTTTTTTAATGAATGTTTAATCAGGGACGTTGATTTTTTGGAATGAACGAGCGAGATTTATTCTTATTTCTCACACAGGCGCCCATTTACACGGGACTCTTTTTCTATAAAACCAATTAAAACAATAAAGCATAAAAACAATGAAAATATTTAAAATAATAAAGCATAGAAGGAAGTGTACCAAGGGAGGGAGGCATACAATTAATTTAGACAGATAAATTATAGGGTCCGATCGGTATTATGAAATTGATATGTAAAGTTAAAGCTAATGTTGATATGAGTTGTACTTGAAGCTGAAAAACTTATTTATTAGTTGAATTTTATAGGTGAAATTTAAAACTTATTATGTCAGATAATGTTTTAGATGTTTGTGGAAACAAAACTCATTGAAGTTGATTTTCTATAAATATGGGTTGAACTTAAAAAAAAAATATTTTAAAAATAAACTAAATAAAGGGTTTTATTTATAATTTAAGGATAATATACATAAAAAAAAATTTATACGCTTCAATAAGCTCATATAAAATTGGGCATGCAACTTATATTTTGGAGAAAATTTCAACTACTTTCAACTCTGTTGAGCTTAGATAAGCTTTCATTAACTGTGTGCGCCAAACACTTGTATAATAACTTATTTATTTGCGTAAATTTGATGTTTTCGCAAGTTCCATTTAAGTTGTGCCTTAGTTTCCCTATGCCTTCATGATGCACAACGTGGTTTGTTTTGGTAAATTTATAAATTTCGGTACACATTACAAATTAATCTTTCTTGTTTCGGTGGAGCTATATTAAAAGCTCTATAGATAGATTACTAGGGATGGTAATGGGTCGGGTTATGGGTGGGTGGACCACTTTCACCACCCGACCCGCAAGTATACATGTTCCATCCGACCCACCCGTCACCCGTTAAAAGTTATACCCGTAACCCAAATCACCCGTCACCCACGGGTTATTTGGGTGACCCGTTCACCCGTATATCCAATATAATTTTCCCACTTACTTCCCATAAAAAAACTATATAATAACTAGTTAAGTAAATATAAAAAAACATATAAAAATGATAATTTTAAACAAAACCAAATATCCATAAATCCATTATCCATAAGATAGTCTCATGTCAACATGCCAACATAATGTCAAACAGGCAGAATACTAATGTCATCCAAAATTACATATGAAAAAACAAGCAGCCTAGAATCATCCAAAATGGCAGTCTGCAGAATACTAAAGTCCAATAAACTCACAAATATCCATAAATCCATTGCCTGCCTAGCTGCCTCTATGAGTCTTTGGGCCGTTTGAGGAGTGGGCTTTTAGGTATCTGAGGCAAAATTGTTAAGGGTTGGTTAAAAAGTCCAATAAACTCACAAATATATAAAATTAATTTAAGGATTTAAACGGGTTAAACGGGTGGATCGGGTGAAATGGGTGATGGGTCGGGTGAAATGGGAGATGAACTTCTACTCGTATCCGACCCATAACCCGTTTCGCCCGTCACCGGACCGCCCGTCACCCGCTTTGTTTGGGTTTTCGCCCGTTTAAAACGGGTGGGTTAAATGAGTGGGTCGATCACCCGTGGGTAATTGCCAGCCCTATAGATTACTAAACTCTCTCAAAAATAATAGAACCTTTAAAAAAATTGAAAAAAAAAATTGAAGAGAAAATAAATAAATTTCAATTCTTTAAAAAAGATTTGAACAAAAATACTAAACAGAAACCCTACCTAGTAAATTTACCTTCGCTAAATAATCCCAAATTAATAACTCTATAACTTGTGTAAATCTTGAATATTTTATTTAGAGGCATTTCGGATTTTTTATATTTTATATTTTTGTTGAAAGGTTTTCGAGTAAGTACTAGTCAAGAAAGTTTGTCGGTTCTCAGAACCGGAATTGCGACCAAAAACAATGAGAGGCAAAATACGAAACATATATTATTTATAAATATTTAAATAGCTTCTTTACCGTTTACCTCCGAAACCATCAGCTTAAATTTGATAGTCGTATCTTCCATCACTCTAGGTCCTTTCAGTCTTCTTCTTCTTCTCCCATTTCTACAAATCCCCGAATCTCTCATTTACCCCCAAATAAACCGGCCAAAACCCTAGTTTTGGTGGCGATCGATCTGCAGAAGTTTCTTGTGAGCTAATTAAGGTACTAGAATCTTTCAAGAACTGTCCAATTCTCAAATCGGGGTTTCAATTAATTCCTTCTTCTTGATTTTACCGATCTTGTCATTAGGTTTTCCGGGCTCGTGAAATTCCGTAATCGAGATGGAGAATTTGGACGGCGAGCCCCACGATGGGTTGGAATCGAAGGAAAAGCAACAGGCGCTGGCGCCATTGTTGCCACCAAGGCTGAGATTCAAGGAGAGTAGAAAGCTGAAGATTGACCGAGAAACCGGCATTGAAGAGGGCAAGAAAGGTGATCACAGTGGATCGGAAGTTTCGAGAAACGACGCCGTTCACGGGGTGGAGGAGAATTTTACGTGCAATACTTGTGACAAGAGGTTTTCTTCCCATCCATCCCTGTGGGGACACATGAGGTGTCATTCTGTGAGGAATCCGCTGGGAAATTCCAACCGTCCGATTAGCACTACTTCTCATGGTAGCCGTCTGTTGCCGTTGCCTGCTGGTGGTGGGCCCGCCGGTGTTAGGGCTGATCACAGCTCCGTCAAGAATGATGCGGTGGAGTTGGTGAAGGATGCTGTTTATGGGCTTCTGTTGCTCGCAAGCGGAGATGAAATGTACAAAAATGCACCGTCAAAAGAGGATGAAGATGAAATTAGGGCTTGGGTGAAGGAGAATCATCATCTATCCGCTGAAGAAGAGCCGGGTTCACCAAGTAGCAAGAAGAATGATCAGATGGATAAGGAAGCAACTGATGACAATTCAGGGAAGAATTTGGAGCTGGTGATGACATCTGACACGCGCAGCATCAAGAGTGCCCATGAGAACGATGGAGAATGCGAGGCAATCCCAAGAGCAAGTAGTGGTTGCAGGAGGAGGATGGACTACTCACAAATGTGAGATATGTGGGCTACGGTTTACAAATGGACGGTCTCAAGAAGGTACACAGGAAAGCTCAAGCTGCGGCTGGTGTTGTTGTACAAGAAGATCAAACTGCACCAAAACAGGAGTTTAGGGGCCTGGGTCTAAATGAGATCCCTCCTCATGATGATGTTGACTGATTTGTTCTTAGTTTGGATTGAATCTCTAGCTACGTGCCTGTGCTGAGAGGCCATGAAAATTACAATGCATCGATTATGTTAAAAATTAGTGCACGTAATTTGCTTGATTTGAAACTTTTCATACAGTATACTATATATGTTCATTTGTCTTACATTGAGATCCGATCTTGTCTTCTCTTATTAATTAATACCCTTTGAGAATGGCTTGATAAATACAGCATTGGAAACTGTTTGTAAGCTATTTCTTCATTTCACGTTTGCTTTGAGAGATTAATTATCTGTTTGCACATTTTCACGACTCTAAGCTTTCTTTCACGAAGGGATAGTGGCAAATTAAATAACTCTTGTGGAATCATATATAGAGTTAGGCTCCGTTCGGCAATGTCAAAAAAATTTCAACTACATCAACTACATACATAATGTACCTCCCCCGACCTTATATCTTTTTTTGTTAAATATCAACTACTATCAACTCCATCAACCCTATAAACTCAAATCAACTACATCAACTACCCATTGGCGAGCCTAAATCATGAAATTTTATTACAAATGATGATAAATTTGACTCTTGTTTTTTTCACAAAGATACTCTAGGTTGACTCACCCAGTCACAATAGTTCCACACAATTATTGTTTTCTTTTAATATTAAAAAAAAGACGCCAAACGTGAAATTTCGAGTAAACGTCCAAATCAGTGTCATGATCACCTCCAATTTAACAGAGTTAAACGACAAAAGTTGTGCAATTAATCCCTTCAATTCACCAAACTCAATTATTTCTTTTCGTCTCTTCAACAATTTATAGGTGGAGTATTAGTCGGAACCGAAAATCCAGAAAGATCAACTTCGATCTGATCCAACAATGGCGGCGATTGCCACAACAGATCTGGGCGACGCGAACGAGGCTCTCCTGGAGAGTGGAGATCTGCGAGCTCTGCAGCCGATCTTCAACTCCTACGGCCTCAAGAAGTCGTTCCACGGCCGAATCGTGACGCTGAAGGTGTTCGAAGACAACGTCCTGGTGAGGCAGATGCTGGAGAGCAGCCCGGCGCACGGCGCCGGCAGCGTGCTGGTGGTCGACGGCGGAGGGAGCTTGCGGTGCGCGCTGGTGGGAGGGAATCTGGGGCAGCTCGCCTACACCAACGGATGGGGCGGGATCCTGGTCAACGGATGCATCCGAGACGTTGACGAGATCAACGCTTGCGATATCGGAGTTCGGGCTCTGGCAACGCACCCGCTCAAGTCGAAAAAGAGGGGCGCCGGCGAGACGCGCTTGCCGGTGTACGTGGCGGGGACGCTCATCAGGGATGGAGAGTGGTTGTATGCGGATGGCGATGGGGTTCTCGTTTCCAAGAATCCATTGGATCTGGAGTAGTGATTGAAGATGTCGATCTGTTCTTGCCATTGTTGATCTGTTTTGTTTCAACTTTCTTCTGCTGTTGCTGTTCAGAAGTTTGATTTCAGTTGTGGTTAGCAGCTATCACAGAAATTGGTTGGTTGAATAATGAAATTGTGTTTGCTGGTTTAATCAATGTTGAATTGATGGAATAAAATGGATCGTATTATTGATTCGAAAGTTGATTTTACTACATTTTAGTCCCCAACTTTCTACTATTTTGTCTGCGTGGGCAATGAGTGATGGCACCAAAAATGAATTAAGTGGATAAATGGATTAAAAGATACGGAGTACAAAATTACCAGTAGATGAGATGAGGGTGCAAAATTAACATACTAAATAAGTTGATCTTGAACACAACAAATTTGGCTAGTTTGTTCATGAGCAAGTTTGATTATTCGTTCATAACAAAGCAATTATATTTTCATAAATGAGCTCCACTATATATAGTATATTATATACAGAATATAGAATTTATGTAGTTTTTGTAGTTTTTAATTTTTAGTGTCATTTACTTGTATAGATAATCAGTCGAATGGCTTGTTCACAAGCTTGTCTCACTAGTAAAATAAATGAGAAGCTTGGTGAGCATTTAAATGAAGCATGCTCAAATAAGATTTTGAGCTCAAATCAAGCTCGATTCTTTGTAGGAACTATCCGTAATAACAAACTTGCATTCAAGCTTGAGCTCACCTATTTTTAATCAAATCAAGCTTGTATAATCCAATGTCTGGCTCGACTCGATTTGATTACAACCCTAATTATATCCATAACACCTAACACCAAAAGCCAGCCACACATACTTATTTTTCAAACTCTTGTCCGGCCATACCAAATTTACGTATAACTTTATTTTTTGATAAACTTTGTTTTAATCTCACATTTTCATAATGAGTTATAATAGGACTTTGCTTGGTCTAAAAAAAATTAATCCTCAAGAACTTAGTTCCTATAAATTAATTTTCGAAGAAATTAAAATCCATGGAAAGTAGAATATCTAATTTTGTTTAATTTATTTGATGTTGTATAAACATACGAATTATGGAAAGTTGTTGAGGAATGAACTAGGGCTGGCAATGGGTCGGGTTATGGGTGGGTGGACCACTTCCACCACCCGACCTGCAAGTATACATGCTCCACCCGACCCACCCGTCACCCGTTAAAAGTTATACTCGTCACCCAAACCACCCGTCACCCACGGGTTATTTGGGTGACCCGTTCACCCGTATACCCAATATAATTTTCCCACTTACTTCCCGTAAAAAAACTATAACGTCGTTCTGTGTTCGCCTGAAAACGACGTCTATCGTGAACAACGGTCGTGAACAACGTCTATCGCTGAAGACGGTCATGACCAACTCCAACGCCTCCCTATTGGCGACGCTCAAAGGTGGGTGGACCAACTCCAACACCTCCCTATTGGCGACGCCCGTGAACGACGGTCGTGAACAACGTCTATCGCTGAAGACGTCGTTCTGTGTTCGCCTGAAAACGACGCCCGACGGACAATGCAAACGATGTCTATCGAGTGTTTTGTGTTTGCCACTTCGCCTGTCCAAGGAGGTGAGTCGACTAGGCGAGGTGATAGTCTGAAAGCGAGGCGATAGAACATAGATGGGTTAATTAGGGTTTGATACTTGTCTGCCTCTATGAGTCTTTGGGCCTTTGGGCCGTTTGAGGAGTGGGCTTTTAGGTATCCGAGGCAAAATTGTTAAGGGTTGGTTAAAAAGTCCAATAAACTCACAAATATATAAAATTAATTTAAGGATTTAAACGGGTTAAACGGGTGGATCGGGTGAAATGGGTGATGGGTTGGGTGATGGGTCGGGTGATGGGTCGGGTGAAATGGGTTATGAACACCTACCCGTATCCGACCCATAACCCGTTTCGCCCGTCACCCGGACCGCCCGTCACCCGCTTTGTTTGGGTTTTCGCCCGTTTAAAACGGGTGGGTCGGTCACCCGTGGGTAATTGCCAGCTCTAGAATGAACTAAGACTTATCAAGGTCATACCATGTATGCCGCCAGTTTAGCTTTTCTACTCCCTCATTGTACACCCTTTTGTACTCCCTAATTGTGATTGGTCCACTTGGAAAAAATAGTTGAATTAAGAAAATAATTAATAAAAACAAAAGATATTTATCTAAATTAAAAAGATACGGAGTACTGATTATTTTGTTCCCCAAGTTTATATCTTCGCTCAGAACAACCCTACTCGTATCTCATTAATCGAACCAAACTCATTCTCAACTCTTCAATCTGCTTTTTTAAACTAATGTAAACTTCTATGCAATGTTCAATTAATCAATTTTTGTTAATTGCTAATTAAATACTGCACTGATTCATGGTTGTTTACGGTTTAGAGAAGATAAAACAAAATAGGCAAAACATAATGGGCAAAAGAAGCTCTTGAAAGCAAAAACATCAAAGTTGCTGGACTTTCGATGGATCTAATTCTTAAGTACAAAATACATTTAAAAGCCACATAAGGCTTTTACAAGCAACGACATTAAACAACACATAGCAAAACAGCACTTGCTAATTAATCAAACTTGATTTAGCCGAATTATACGATTTGTGCAGCATTGGCCCCAAATGTGATACCATTGATTAAAACTGATGAACTTCTCCAATTTGCAATCACCGATTGTCCCCTCTCCAATGGGCCAGAACTCCTCCCGGTCGATCGAGCCGTTCCGCCGACATTGAACTTTGTCAAGCACTAGAACATGGCCAGAACTCCTCTCGGTCGATCGATCGATCCGTTCCCGTCGACATCGAACTTGTCAAGCAATGGAACATGACCATAACTCCTCCCAGTCGATCGAGCCATTGCCGTTCCCGTCGACATCGGACTTGTAAAGCACTGGAACGTCAATTTGCGATGTCTGGTGGTCGATCCCCACACATCCGGAAAATTTCCAGTTGAGAGATCTTTCCTCAATGTTGAAAATTATCAACATCGTCTAGGAATCGGTGGCTTGATTGAAAAAAGAGTGCTAGGTGGCTTGATTGAAAGAGTGCTCAACTGGATTTTTTTTAATAAAGATATGATTAATTTAGAAAGCCTTAAAGTGCTTTTAAGTATTTTTAGTTAATATTATTATATTTTCCAGGTGGCCCAATTAAAATTAGGGAGTACAAAAGGATGTATACTTAGGGAGTAGAGAAATTGGACTGTGCATGCCGCCATTGTGAGAAAGCTTAAAACCTTGAAAGGTTAATTTAGGGAGCTCAACAAAGAATTCTACTCTATTCAGGGAGGTCATACCATGGTGTTTTAGTACCAACAAGCATTGATCGTAGTGAGAGGGGCTACTAGGCTACGCTTTACTTCGCTGAGGTCGAGTGTTCAACTCTCAGTGGAGGAGAAATGAACTTGTTGGTAGAGCAGATCCCACCCAAAAAATAAAGGGGCACTCGCGGGACTCGAACTCCAAACGTACGGCCTTAGTCTTTTTTCCACCAAAAACCACTTTCTCTCCAAAACCTACTTTTAACAGTCTTAAAATCCGTGCACTTCTCTCTACTTTTTACGTTTTTCAAGACACAAAAAATAACTTTCGCCCCAAAACAACTTTCCATATACTAGTGAAACAAGGCACGTAGACATTTGATGAAGCAAAACTTCTCCGCTGAACTGGGGTGGCAATGACAAAAAAATACCATGGTGTTTTAGTATAATTTTAATTTATAAATTAATAGAAGTGCAAATTTGGTAATAATGAGGGCATGCAATACAACTTAGAATTTGGTTATCATAATCTTATCATATCTACATTGTCCAAAATTATTATTTCAGGTGTGTTTAGATTACTCATTGAATACACAATTTTAATGTAACCTATGCACAAAATTGGTAACCCAAACACACCCTTCATTTGAACAAAATTTGTTTTTGTCATTTTAGCAACCAATATCAATTTTAAGGCTCCGTTCGGCAATACTTATCTGGATACTTATAAGTACCCAGATACTTATATGGAAAAAATAAGTTTCGTTTTATGTGTTCGGCAAAATTTGCTTATTTGAAATAAGTTACTTATATCTGATACTTATCTGCTGAAAAAATAATTAACACCCCCAACCTTATGTCAAATAAGCTAACTTTTCTACCAAAATATAAGGGCAGAATACATCAACAGACCCCTGTACTTACACTTTTTTTCCTATTGGACCCCTGTACTAAAAAATGTTCAAACAGACCCCTGTACTGCCCCCAATTTTGCCTATTGAACACTTTCAATCTTATTCTCCTTCCAGTGTACATCGCACGCCTTATGTGTCATATTATTTTGCCAAATAAGCCAAAATGGTCAAATACGTACATGTTATTTTGCCTATTGAACACTTTCAAGTCTTCACGCGCCTTATGTAACATGTACGTATTTTGCAAAAATAACATGTATGTATTTGACCATTTTGGCTTATTTGGCAAAATAACATGACACATAAGGTGCGTGATGTACACTGGAAGGAGAATAAGATTGAAAGTGTTCAATGGGCAAAATTGGGGGCAGTACAGGGGTCTGTTTGAACATTTTTTAGTACAGGGGTCCAATAGGAAAAAAAGTGTAAGTACAGGGGTCTGTTGATGTATTCTGCCAAAATATAAGTAAGCAGGAGCCACGTGATTTTCCAATTAAATTTTATTTTTTATTTTTTTACCCTTCATTAAGCCATATTTGGTAATTTTACACCTCTTGCTTAAAATATCAGCAATTCGGATTACCAAACACATTCCGGATTATTTAGAAAATAAACAACTCATATCAGTATCCCATATCAGTATCCACGATCAACATCAACAACCATAAGTATCAGCATCAACATCAACATCAGCATCAACACCGATAAGTACCGATTTACCGAACGGAGCCTATGGTAAAATTAGGCTCCGTTCGGTAAATCGGTACTTATCGGTGTTATCTGGAATGTGTTCGGTAAACTGAATTGCTGATATTTTAAGCAAGATATGTAAAATTGCTAAAAATAGATTAATGAAGGGTAAAAAAATAAAAAATAAAATTTAATTGGAAATCACGTGGGTCCCGCTTACTTATATTTTGGTAGATAAGTTAGCTTATTTGACATAAGGTTAGGGGGTGCTGATTATTTTTTCAGCAGATAAGTATCGGATATAAATAACTTATTTCAAATAAGCAAATTTTGCCGAACACATAAAACGAAGCTTATTTTTTCCATATAAGTGACTGGGTACTTATAAGTATCCATATAAGTGTTGCCGAACGGAGCCTTATGCTTTTTATATGCATCTAGAAAGTGAAGCATTGTTGTATCAAAAAAAGAAAGAAAGAAGCACTGTGAAAACTGAAAAGGATGGAATGTTGACAGTCGTGGAGTAGAAGCGGGCACATGGCAGTGGCATCTTTCTATCTGCTGTGGAAAGGAAAATGAGTTTCATGGATCTTTCTTGAAGCCTGCAAAATTTTCTCCTCTTCAGCTTCTTAGGTTTTTTCTTTTTGTCAGATCTTCCCAATTCTCCACCTTCCATCTTCCTGACTTCATTCCACTTGCAATAGTTGACGGTACGTTTCCTCTTTCACAATTTTCTGCCTTCCTATTCCAATTGGTCAAGCAAAAAAAACGAAAATCCATTTGTCGCAACACGAGCTTGCAATTGCCGATCAATCTCTGCTTCTTCAATGATCTTCTACTGCTGATTTGGGGGAATGAAGATAAGTGTTACTGTTTTCAATAATCTGGTGCGAGCAGCGAATGATTGCTGCTCTTGACTCTGACCTCGAGTTTCTTGATCGAGGGGTCAAATCATGCTCATCTGATCGATTGTACTGGTATAGGTACTCAATTTGTGATATTTTTATCATCTTCTGCTCGTTTGTGAATTATGGATTTAGAAAGTGAGAATTCTGCCCTCGAATCTACTGGCGATAACGATGTTGTCTCTTCTTCCAATCCTTCGATTGGAGATGTGAAGATTCACTCAAATGGATCATATGAACACCATAATGATGGCTGTGATCTGATTTCTAATGGTAATGGTCAACCTCGTCGGTCTCTAGATCCCGTAAAAACCAATGAAGATGCTCACAAGCTGGATTCCGATAAAGATGGGGCTGTCAACTTACAGTCCGAATCTGCTTCACTGCTTCTGAACCGTTCTACTTCTGGTGAACATGTGGACTCCTATACAGTGATCAATACAGATGGAAAGGGAACTGAAAATGATCAACATGTTATCGAATATCGTTTGTCTCCTCCAAATGTTCCTTCTGGAAGTCCTGGGATGTCACCTCCGGCAACAGGCACAAAAGGTAAAGGATTGAAGAAATGGAGAAGAATTAGAAGAGAGGTTACAACGGATAACACTCCTAGCCGAGATGTGACTAAGATCTTAAAGCGTGCTCCACAAAATCCCCTGCATCCTTTAGATGTAGAAGCTGAGATGAAGCTAAAGAGTGAGGGTTCATTGTCATCAACCAATGCGTTGATTGACAATACAGTTGGTGCTGATGCCTTCTCTATTGATGGATCCAGTTCTAATTATGAGGTGGCTGGTGGTTCTACATTTAGTGTTGGTGCTGATTCTGACAACAGCAAGGATAGGAGTAGCAAATCTTCTACAGCAGCTAGTGCTCCGAGGTTGAGGCTTGATCTATCTCGAGCATCGAGCCATCCAAGGGAGAAGCAGAAGACGAAACATTTGGCTGGAAAGCACTTGACCACTGCATCTCAGCGGTTGCAACAGGGAGCATTTCAGGCTGTTAAAATGGACAAGGAAAATTCCCTTTCAAGCCTGGAATCTGATTCAAGAAGCTACAGCTCTGTATTTATGCAGGGTTCATCTTCTGTGATTAGTAATGGGCATAGTGAAAGGATCATGGGTTATGACAACGAACACGGGTTTGATGGAACGGCTGATGAACAACTTTCGGTTGAATGCGTGCCAACTGTTTCTAATAAGAGTGTTAGAGAAAATGAAGAATTTTTACCAGGTAATGCTGCATTATCATGGCAAATGAATGGGAGAAGTAAGAATCATCAGCTCTCAGGGAACAGGGATCCACTCATGGACTGTGTTAGGATGCTTCTGTCTACACAAGAGACACTTGAACAAGGTGAGTTCTGTTTTGTTCTTGACTAGATAGAACCGTCAATTATTGTTCAATTGTAGTAAATTTTTTATTTCTGTTTGCTCTGTGTTACTCTTCTTGGTCACTGTGTAGGTGCTGGCAGTTCTGTTGAGTGTATTTCCTTTTCTGCAAATATGAAAGCTTAGAATGATTGTTGGCTTAGGTGGACGTTGGAGATATAGATGAAATGTCAACTATAAATCCTTAATTCCTTATCATTTGACTGATATAGTTAAGATATGAGAAAGATTGTTAACGCTCTGGAATAGTAAACAGGAAATTAGCTTCCACATCAGAGAAGGTTTCAGTTAAATTTGTGTTAATTTGAGGGAATTTCATATTTGTATTTTTAAGGCTCGTATCTTTAGACTTTTATTTGGTTGTCTAATGTTTCAGCTGAGTGTCACAGTAACACACCCTTTGAGGTGACTTTTGCTAATGATATCTGATATACAGCTGAGTGATTGGTAATATTGCATTAAGCAGTGCTTGTCACTGGAAGGCAGGAAAGTATAAAATAGTTTATGAAGGTGGTAGCTTGCTTATATTTTCTTACATAACTTTAAGCTTTGGTGCAAGGAATAAAGAAAGGAAGAAATGATAAGACTATTTATAATACCTGACTGGTTCTTTGTTAGACACTGTAAATGAAATTAAATTCCTTATGCCCTCTGTTTTAATGCATTTTTCTATTGACTGGTGTTTGCTGCTGATTCTCATTAGGGTTAATGATTTCTTCTTTGATATTTTTTTATTATGTACTACTATAAGGTTTCCTGATTCTATTATTAGTACACATTTGATACATTATCAGTTTATCACATTGACTGTATTGATCCCTTTATCAAGTAAACATAACTTTTTGGCCTTTAACACTCGCCCACAATTCATCATCATCCTTTAAAAAGAACCTGTCATTTTAGTAATTGTATACATCTTTGCACTTGGAAAGTAGGCCTCGGGCAATTATTTGAGAAACCACAGCAGTGGTATATGAAACTTAAATCAACAAATGATTATCAAGGAATATAGACAATTAGCATTTTTTTTTTCCCTTTTGAACTAGCCAGTGGATTTATCAAATTGATTCCTCTCTGTTGTCTGAAGTCTTATTTTTTGTGAAATGTATCTTCACTTCCACATGTGATTCCTGTAGAAATTCAAAAATTTGGGGAGTTAGGCAAAGATCTCCGGCCTGTCTGTCCTGAAGTTTGTAGAGCTGCTTCAACTTCAGAAGATGCTGCTGCACAGAATGACCCAGATGCTTTGGAAGTTGAGTCAGTAAACCAATCAAAGAACATTCATGTATTAGAGAAGCAGCTAGAAGAAGCATTTGGTGTTCTTAAGGTGAAGGAATCTAGAATCACTGAACTAGAAGCCACGATCAATGTAATGAAGCAATCAAAAGCAGATTTTGGGAGAAGCATAGAAATCCAGCAGAAGAAATACAACGAGATTGAGACAGAGATGGAAGGTCTGTTTAAACAAAAAATGGAAGCTGAAATCAAGTATATTGCGGTTGAAGACAGGAGAATTATTGCAGAAAAACAATTGCAAACACTGGTAAAAACAGATCATTCAGAAAGCAAATCGGCAATGTCAAAAGACAAAGCTGAGGAGAAGTTACCAACTCAGACAGACATCAAAAAGATGCAAAATAAAGCTGCTAAATTCTCTTTCTGCTTCTTGATACAACTAATTTTGGTCATTTTCATGTTGCAATTCTTCATGACACAGTTTCTGCCCAAGTCAGGAATGGTTATGCCCACCTAGAAAGCATAGCTCTCTTTTTTCATCAACTTCTTCCTCTGTTGTACCCTTGGCACTAGAGTCAATTTTTCAGGTTTGCTAAAATATGATGATTACTGTTACTTGAGATAATGTACATTAGTTGCAAGTTTGGTTCTCGAATTGAGCCTTGTAATTTTTGTTGTTGTTGTTGTTGTTGTTGTTGTTATCCATGGAATTTTAGTAAAATTTTATTTTTGAAAGATCGATTCAGTTTTTGTTATTCGTAGATTTCATTCTCTCATTTCCAGAAACTCCTTTTTCAGATAGTGTACATACAGTTGCAGGTTTAAGCACCAGTATAAGTGCTTTATCAGGAAATGTACTTGATTGGGTTCACTGTTCTTCTATTTGTTTGTGTTGCGATTACGGGAACATGGTACCTATAGATACTCTACCCAAGCTAAAGCCCTATTATATATGAAACCCACATTCATTCAGGGTTGAAAACCTTTGAAAACCTCGTTATTTGAATATGAATACATTTGTACTGCTTGTGACTTCTTCCATTTTCTGATCCGCACACCATCAAACCATCTTCCCTATTGGACATCCACTACAAACTCATGAATTCGATACAATTCTTTCATCGCCATTCTTATCTTAAGATCAAATAACGCCCAAAATTAATTATAAATACAAAAGATCACGGATTCAAAGGTAATTTGTTAAGTTTCAAACGTCTTAACTTTCTAGTTGCCTACACTACAATAATTGGTCAGTACTTGCCGATTCTTTTTCTTATTCAATTAATGGTTCTTGAATGATTCTCGCCTAAACTTAACTAGATGAACTTTACTGGAGCTAGGCTAGATGAAGGATTCATGATCTTAGTGCAAGATTCTGACAAGTATATGTGATCTCAGTGCAAGACAAACAAATGCAAGAAATTGCAAAATTAACAAACACTTTACTAATTAACATAACATAAAAGAGCCAAAGTTGGGATTTTCATGGCCTATCAATACATAGCTAGAGATTAAAAGCAAAGACACAAGAACACATAAGCACCTGAATCTCATCAAGATTAGCTAGTCTCTAATACCCTCTGCCTAATACTTGCGATAATACTAGCATCACCATATCCTGTCTCGTCAACAGTCAACTTCATCAACCGGAATCTCATTGAGATCCAAATTCATTAACACCTTTTTCTTCTTTGCCACTTGTTCTTCCCCTTGAGCTTCAGCCTCCTCCACCACAGCATTATTAGCAACAACAGCAGCTTGAGATGTCGACAAAGGAGGAGTAGGAGAATGAGAAGCTTCACCTTGAACCGGAGGAGGTGTATAGTGAAGCCTCATGTGACCGCCCAAAGCCCGGCCACTTGGAAACATCCTGTCACATGTCTTACACACATGAATCCCCTCCTTAGCACACTCCTCCACGTTGACACCATCTTCAACCACCACTACTTGCTCTTGACCCCCGGCATTATTCTTGATCAGCATCTTGCTGTTGTGGGCGCTTGACGTGTGTCCCCCTAGCGCCTGTGGAGTTGAGAAACTCTTGTTGCAGATGCTACACGTGTAAGATCTCACCGTCAGCAGCTGACTTGTCTTCTCCTTCATCTTCCTCTTCTTCCCTGAACTAGTACCAACGCCTGCAGCTTCCAAATCATACACCACTATCTCCAACTTATTTTCCTTCTCCTCCTTATAATCCTCATCCATCGGATTCTTGCCCTTATCCTCATCATTATCTCCACACACTCTTCTCTTCTTGTTAGCTGATGATGAACCCACCTCTTCAGGTGATGGATCATAACTGCCCTCCGAAACCCTAATTCCATCATTATGCAGCTTTGGTGGAAGAAACCTGTAGAGCTCATCTCCCGTAGCAAGCAACATGAGCCCGTAAACACCGCCCATCTCCAACTCATCCACATCAACATCCACCCTAACGACACCAGCCCCACCACTACCACACGTGCGGCGTCTTCTGCACTGAGGAGGCAACGGCAAGGGCAACAGCAACATTTGATGAGCAAGACGGGCAGCATCATAATCATCATGATGATGATCATCAGAAGTAGTACTAGTACTGATCGGATGAGGACGGCTGGAGTTGTTGGCTGGCGGCGGCGGGGGGTTCATCCCCCGATAGCCCCTCTCGGGATGACACCTCATGTGTCCGAACAGCGACTTTTCCGAATGGAAGCTCTTCTTGCAAATCGTGCACGTGGGCCTCTCCCCGTAAAGGGCGCCGTTTCCGTTAGCCGACGAGCGTTGGGGCTCCATGTGGACCCTCATGTGACCTGCCAGCGCTTTCCTCGAGCTGAACTCCTTCCCGCATTGCCCGCATACACTCATGATCGGCTCTTCTCCGCCGTCCGATCTACCACTAGGATCAACCTTCTTCCCCTTGTTGTCAATGGCGGTTTCTCCTTCTCCTTTCCTCTTCAGTTTCAAGATCAGCTTAGTTGACACCATTAGCGGTTTCTCCTCTCTCTCTTCTTCTTCCAACCCTAGCTGAGAGTACTCACCGTCACCGCCCAAATCCCCCATACTAAATTCCGAAATTCACGAGCACGGAGAACTTCGAAAAAAGCAAATCGGTAAAGTTAATCAAAACCAAGTAGAAACCCTAATTGCGAATTGGAAAGCTATAGAAAGTAGCTAGCTAGGTATTAGGGTTTTTAAAATAGGAAGTGGGTTCGGTACCTTAGCTCACAAGTAACGTCTGCTGCTCACACCAAAAACTAGGGTTTTGGTAATTTTGGGGAAAACGAGAGAATTGAGGGGGTTTGTAGGGGTGGGGAGGTGGGGGAAGAAGAAGAGTACTGATGGGTAGCTGATGTAGTGAGAGAAGTTGAACAACTCGTTCAAAATCTTTGTATCCAAATTTAAGTTGAGGGTTTCGAAGATATTATGGGGCAATTGATTTCAGAAAAAAAAAAAGAAGAGTAATTTAAAATTCTACAATAAGCTATCTTTTGTTCATTAAAAAAATAATAAAAATAGTATTATGGGATAGGTTTTCTCTCTCCGTAATCTTTTTTGATTTCTTTTCTATGCCTCCTAAATAAACATGAATGCAGCGTTTAAGTTCGGATTTTGACTCGTCGTTTTTTTGATATAACAAAGTTTGTTATCGTTATGGATGTTATTTTTGGCATTTTCTTGAATTATTTATTTTTAAATTTAATTATTCAATTTTCTTTAACACTTTTGTTTTGCAATTATTTTTAGGGTAGAATTTTGTTTTGCAATTATTAACACTCTTTGAATGCCAGCTAGCTGTTTTGATAAGAGCGTATATTTGTTAATTATGACTGACTTCTAAATTATTATATTTGGATGTAAAAAGTTTCTCAAAATAAAAATTGTACAACATGAACAAGAAATACACAAGTACGTCGAAAAAAACGTACTCCTTCCGTTTAAAAATACATGATATTTTAGCATTTGTCTCTAAAATTAAGAAGGTATGTGCTTTGACTTAAATGTCCATAAATCTTGTGAAGATCTTTCCTTTTCTATTTTCTATTTTTATTGTTCTTTTTAATTAATGAGGGTAATATTGGAAAAAATATGATAAATTATATAGAACATCAAGTATTATTGAACAAGGAAATCAAGCTAAAACCTCATGTATTTTTGAACGGAGGGAGTATAGCTTATGGAGTACGTGTCACTAAAAAAATTACTGGTTTTTGTAACAATTTTTTTTTGAAAAAGGTAAATTTTCAATGAATAAATGAACGGGTCATTTACAAAAGTGCTTAGATGAACTAAGCATAGTGCTAGAATCATTTTTTTTTGGTCATTTCCACCCCAGTTCAGCGGAGAGCTTTGCTCCATCAAACGCCTACGTCTGGAGTTCGAGTCTCGCGAGGGCCCCTTTATTTTTGGGTGGGATCTGCTCTCCCAACAAGTTCATTTTTCCTCCACTGATAATCGAACACTCGACCTCAACGAAGGGAAGCGTAGCCCCTCCCACTACGCTACATGCTTAAAACCAACATATAAAATCCAAACAAGTTAACAACTCGCCATTATAGATAACTCCATGATTAACAACTCGCCATAAGGGTTCAGCCCAAAAAAAAGGAACTAAACTTGTAACAATATTTTCTCAAGACTTTATACTTACTTAAAACCAACATATAAAATCCAAACAAGTTATAGAGAGAATTTCGAAATATGAAATTTCAATAGATGCACCGAAAAAAAAAACACAAGGATTTCCAACAAAAACAAATTACATCGTGCATCAAGAAGTTATACTTGTAGGGTATTCTGTAGATCACTTCATGTCATTTTTTACTCAAGACTCATTCCAATTTTAATTATTCTTCCGAATATTAAGATATGTGGTAAGGGATGGGCATTATGGGCATTTGTTTTTCCTGTTGATCGAAAAATTGAACTCGAATTATACCAAAATCATATTGATGAGTAGGTACTATAAGTCGGTCGCATATCATTGTTAATTGATATTGAAATCGCATCAAACTCTAAGTTTTCATAAATTATAAGAATCTAAAAGATATATTATACACCAATACTTATCAGTGGAGAATTCTAGCTATCTATCAATAATAACTACTTTTTCATTAACGATTTTTCTAGGTTAAGACACTTGAAATGAAAAGATTTTGTTGATTTTTATTATATGAGGTAATTTATTTTTTTCTAATAGGGTTTATTTATTTCCATATAGGGTTTTAATTTCTTAAATAAGAATGCTTATAGGTTAGAAAAATCGTTTCATTAATAACCAAAACAAATATTGTATTGTCAGATACTCTCTCCGTCTAAGTCTATTTGTCATTTAAATATTTTACACAAATATTAAGACAAACACTATTCTTACTAAAATGCCCCTATTAAATCATCAATACACATAATTAATTCTCCTCCTTTTTTATTTCAACCAGAAATTAATTAAGGGTAAAAGTGGAAATTATTGGACAAAATAGCTAGAAGGCCAAATAGAATTAGACAATTAATTGAGTCTAAAAGGCCAAATAAACTTAGACGGAGGGAGTATTACATTGAGTTCCTATAATTCGTAGTAACTAAATCGGCTAGAAAATACAGGCTATTAATGCTCTAACCACGTGAAGATTCGTTTTTTTCCTTTTTTTTTAATATTGTGATTTTATTATATATCTAACTCTGTTAAAATAAGTATGTCAGATAGCATATGAATTAAATATTTGCTCGTGTAAATAATGCAAACATTACATCAATGGGCCACTAAGCTTGACCTTGTTTGACAACCAAATTAACACCAAATCCAAAGGAGTAGCTAATAATTACCCTCGAGCCTTACTATCTGCACCAAAGAAGGTTGCATCTTGCTCACTTGATACATTATGGATAAAACAAACTTGTGACATTGCCATATAAATCTTTCCCCCCAATGCTCGTTTATATATACAGAATACAAGTTATTGTTGAGCATTCGTGTAAGTTTATCTTAACTAAAAATAAGCTATCATTAACGAGATGTGAAATCGAGCAACCCTGTACTAGATTGGCAATAGTTGCAAAAGAGACCTGATTGGCATGAAGTGCGAAATAGACCCGATTGGCATGAAGTGAAAAAAAGGCTTGATTGACATGAAGTGCAAGTTGTAAATGCAACAGTAGGTAGATCATCATCAGTTGTAGCTGATGGTGTGCCGCCAAAAACCTCTTGAGAAACCCTCCAAGCAAAAGATCAAATAATAGTATAAGAATTGAGCGTCAAAGGAATCCTAGCAACTTCTTTGAATTTTGTCTAATCAAATGGAGTGCTTGATTGGCCTTTTCGTGCGTCAAAAAAATAACATCATCATATGACACATATATTGCAAGAATTGCTGAAACCATTCATGATCTTGATCCTTTTATTGAACACGCAACCATAAGCCGAAAGAAAGAGAAATTGTTCGAATTTGCTTAAAGCCATCAACGTTAGGGTTCCAAATTGCGCAAATAACATTCGTTGGTTTGGAGACAAATAATTTCCCAATGAGGCAAAGATTAAATCTAGACAATGGAAAAGACAAAGCATCGGGAACAAATGGTCGTGTTTGCGCTAGTAGACAAATGCAAGAAGGGTCCATCAATAACGAAAAAGAAAGACAGAGAAAAAGAAGTGGAGAAAGAGAATGAAAGAGAAATTTGAAATTGGGAAAAAGAAACTGGTTGTGTCGTCTCAAAATGATTTATTTTAATTGTTATTAAATTAAACTCTTGTTATAATTTAATTAAATAAAAAATATTTTTTATTAGAAAACATACTAATTTAGTTAAAAACTAATGAAAATTCACAAATAAGGGCATCAATCGAACTTTTTCAAAAGTTCGAGGGTACCGCTCGAAATAAATTTTTTCAGGGCACCATCTGAAAAAGCCAAAAAACTCGAGGGTATCAACTGGAATTTCGCAAAATATAAAAACATCTTCTCCTTCACCACTACCAATACCAACATCAACTTCCCTACCACCATTGTTGCTGCCACTACCACCAATAAAGTTAACACCACCGTCACCTCCACCTCCACCACCACCACCATCACCTCCGCCACCACTACCACCACCTCTGTCACCTCCAGCACCAACACCTTCACGTCTATGTACCACCACAGCCACCGTCACGTCCACCTCCACCACCTTCGCGTCCACCACAACCATTGTCACCTCAACCTCCACCACTATAGTCACCTCCGCCACCACCACCGCTACCACCACCATCACCTCCATCACTGCCACCTCTAAGTCTACCACCCCCGTTGTCATCACTATCACCTCTGATGCCTCCAACACCACCTCCACAACCTTTATAACCAATGTCGTTGTTGGCATTATACCATCACCGCCACCATTGCCACCTCCATCGTTGCCACTATTGCTACCAATATTGTCGTCGCCACCTTTAGTGTTGGAACCCCCACCATATAAATCATCATTTTTTTTATTTAGTGAGTACTAAATTGATTTTTAAGATATATTATATCATGAGTTATTATATCACGATAATATCTTAAAAAGTAAATAAAACAGTTTTTCAAAGCTAAAGTTTCAAAATTGAAAATTGATTTTAGTTTTATAAAAATAAAATCTAAAAAATCATATGGTTACCGAATAAACCCTAAGATTTTGAGTTTAATTAATGATATTTTCTTAAAACTTATGTCAAATGCTAAAATAAAAAAAAACACTTATTTTCGATTGGAGGGAATATGTCCTTAAACCCTTGAATTAATTATTTAGAAATATTTTTCAAGATTTATTACATAAGATTATTTATTTTTGTTTTATATATTTTAATAAATGCAATTCCATTTTAAAATTAAAGCTTTTAACTTATGTTCAAAGTTAAAATCCTTAAATTCAATAAAAAAAACCATATGTATGTTTATTATGGATGATTGACTTCTTTCGATGTACTAACAAATTTTTCTTTTTTTTGATCAGAAAAGAGGGAAAGTCCTTGCGATTGGATTATGAAAATTAAGTCTTCCTACTAGAGGCTACATAGTCATGTGTGGATATTCAATATTTGATTTATGTATAATAAAGTTGTTATGATTATAGTCATAATGAAGATTACTGAACTTATTTAAGAATTTTTGGATTGATCTCCAAATAAAGTAGGACCAGTTGGAAATAGGCATGTTTTGAGATCACATTGCATGTAATTTCAATTCCATGCCACTCATCTGTACTTGGTCTATGTCATTGAATATACTAGTTTGCTAAACACGGAAGGTTTAGTTACGATGACCTGTGACGAATGTCGCCGTGATCTCATATTGGTATAAGTGATGGACCAGATTGAAATAAAGGTGAAGTCTATAGAATTAGCCAAGACGTGTACACATAAAGAATTTGATTAATATAATTGTTCTTTTGGTTCATATGTAGCCCAAGTGGGAGATTGGTAGTTTTTTTAATCTCTATTATGTGGGCTTGCATATTTAATAGAACAATTATATTATATGGCTAATTATTAGTGGGTTTGTTTTAAGTGATTTAATTATGTGAAAAGCCCTCAGACTTCTAATAAATGGTATGGGCCAAATGGGTGGATACCAGATTTGACCCAATAGGCTTAATGGGATTCTCTTGGGTTAAATAAATAGAGATTTTAGGTTATGGTTCCCAACACGCTAAATCATTCAGGCTTTCTACTGTACTCTCCTCATAAGAGTGAAAGCACAAACCCTAGATTTGGTTGAGGAAGATCACATACCTACGATTTTCATTCGTAGTTCCGCATAAGGTTCGATTGCCATCAGGATTAAAGGTGTGTCAAATTTATTTTTTCTTAATAACCTAGTATGACCGATCTTGGCGTTTTAGATCTAAAGGGAATTAATTTTCCAACAAGTGGTATCAGAGCCACGATCATACTGCGTTATTAGATCTAAGTATTATGTTTTTAGGGTTTTAAATGATGGTTTATGAGCGACCGTATATATAATTTTAGTTGGTTAAAGTTACTATCAATCGGCTGCATTCCTTAATTTCGGTTATACATTCATGATCTGATATTTCGATGCACTTGGCTTAGTTGAATTGATGTGTACGAAATCATATTTAAGTTAGTAACTTTGACTTTTCAACTTCTATGCACGTCTTCATGATCGTTTCATTCTATTGAATGAATCTGTTGTTTTTTATATTCTTGTTCATGTGTATAGTGTGGTATATGTTTTATATGTACGCATATAAGATCATGCTTAAGTACTTGTACGTCATATGCATGTGGTGATAATGTTATCATAATATATGTCTTGAATGGATGCATCCTTACAAGTACATGGATTCATGTGTACACATACATATATGTTTTTAAAGAATATAGTGATCGGCTATTCGGCTCTTTTAAATCTAGCATATAGCGCCAACCTATATATAAAAAGATCTATGCTTTATGAATTAGGGTTCTTGGTCAACATATTTACATATTAATATATGTACATGTATCATGGTCTACGAGTCTAGTTTTGATGTCTCGTTGTACGCATGAATTTGAATTGAAATTGTGTCATTCGACAATAAGTTGAAGGTAGAAACCTTAGTTTTTATCTTATTAAGTTTGAATTTGACACATGTTTTATTAGTAGTGTTTTCATAAAGCTGCCAATAGCCTTTTTTATATAGTCAGAGTTTAAGTATCATGTATGTCTATATGAATATATGTGCTCTGGTGTGAACGACATATTTTTTTGATCAAAATCGGCTTGTTCTTTCGGCTTTTAGTATTTACTTACATATATAATTTTGGTGTATTATTTATTTATGTGAATATTGATCGACCCAAAGGAAGGTTAATATTTGTCCATTTACTTAATACACATGTGATAATAAATATTGATAATTATAAAGATAGTATCCATGTGAACAATAGTCGGTCCAAAGAAAGTCTATTGTTTGACTGGATTTATTATCAATGTTTGATTACTGCGTAGAGAGTACCACTTACAATTGATATTTTGGTGTAAACACTGAATTTCAAGTTATGCTAGGTATCTTACTTAAGATTGTTAAATTATAAAGGACTTTATCCATGTTAATGATAGTCGGTCCAAAGAAAGGCTATCCTTTGATAGGTTTTTAAGTAGTCCTTAAGAGTTTACTAGAGAGTTATAGTTCATGTTTCCATAAAGTTTTTTTTTGGGAAAACCTAAGGATATTGGAATTAATGTGCATTGTGAACTTTATTTTCTCACATATTTTTCTATTTTTCAATGTGGGCCTAGAGGCTTGTTTGGATTTTGACAAATAGAATATGAAGGCGGTGAGTTTTGAAGGACCTTGGTCAATTTTTCTTTTATACTTTTCAATTTTTTGGGGCCATTGGAGCCACATTTGGTATTTGAATTGTTATAAATGAAATTTAAGATTAGTTTTAAAGAATTTTTTAATAGAATATGAAGGCAGTGAGTTTTGAAGGACCTTGGTCAATTTTTCTTTTATACTTTTCAATTTTTTGGGGCCATTGGAGCCACATTTGGTATTTGAATTGTTATAAATGAAATTTAAGATTAGTTTTAAAGAATTTTTTACCGACAAATTTTTGCTCATTATATCCACGCACATTACTCTTTTGATATACGTTTTGTGTAGAAGATTGTAAGTTTTATGTTTTCCAGTGATTACATGTATTGGATTGTACATGTTTAACATTTTTTAAGTGAATGGATTAAAGCATGATGTAACCAAAGTGACCTCTCTTGTTTAGATTGTTCATAAGAAATGTTGAATGTTGTATGTATGCATGTGCGAGTACTATTCGACCCAAAGGTAGTTTAGTGCTTGGTCGGACTGCAGACATACTTGTAAGGGTAAGCATGTGACAATTATAAAGTTATACATATGAACAGTAGATTGATCCAAAGATTGATTTATTATTTGTTATGAATTACTGTCAATGTTTGATCATTACACCAAGAGTACCACTAGCAGTTGATACTATTGTCCAAAGACTTGGCATTAATGTTGCACTTGGTATCTTGAGATGGATTGTACAATTCTTGAATTTATATTGTTGGTATTTTTTATTCACAACGCAAATTCTTAGTTATATTGCTCTCGTTTTAGTAAATCTCATGACAGTATCTGCTGCTTTAAGTTATAGTTCAATCTTTAACAGTGTCAACCTTAAAGAATTATATAACGTTGTTTTGGGTGTATGGATCTTGACTTTGCATAACGATAGAACAACCCCTTCTCTTACTGATTCAACTCTTTCTAAGAGAAGATTGCTTTTTGAGATGTGGGAACATTCTAATTGCTAAGGTCATATGATCATGATGAACATCACCATTTCGAAAACCTTTAGGTAAAGAAGAGATTGAGAATCTCAAAGTGGTTCTCATTGAGACTAAATGATGCTTTACTAACAGCGATAAAGCTAGTATAAGGTTCTCATCAGTTAACACATAAAGAAAAGGGCAAAATAAAGAAAATAAGGTAATTACAATTAACCTTATTCTGTTGAGAAATAAAAGAAGCATAATAAGGATTAAATAAAGAAATTTTCTTCTTTTGTTATAAAAAAATAAGGTTTGGACATTTTAAGTTGTGTCTAAATGTCAATTGAGACGTATAAAGAAAGTCACATTTCTTAAATTTGTCTTGCTCTCAAGTAAAGTACTACCTAGAAACATTTGATAGTTTGTTTCAAGTGTTACTACAAATATTAGTGTTTCTATGAAAGAATAAAATTACTTGAGGATGTAGAGTTTGGAGGGGAAGGATTGAGGAACATCTCTTTGATGAATATGAGGTTGAGAAAAGAATTTAATTTCTCTATCGTCTCTTTGATGAAGTTGTCTTAAGAAGAGAATTTAGTTTCTCTATCAAGTGTTATCATTGAAAGCAATCAGGGTATAATTATAATGCTTTCTAGTAACAACTTCGGTTTTAGACAACATTAAAGTTTCTCCCATATATCAAACTCAACAACCTCAAGAAGTGTCACTACAGAGATCCAATAAAGAAAGGAGATATGCAACTTTGGATGATCATATTTTATATCTTGTAGAACAAGAAGATCTTTTGGGTGTGATTTTATATGATCATTTTACACACCATATGGAATAAGAAGATATTGCGGAAATTGCATAGGATGGTCCAATTAATCTTCATGAAGATCTTCAAAAGTTATTGTTCTAGAAAACAGATCATTTAAGATGAGATAGAATCTATGACAAATAAGATATTTGGGATCTTGTTAAGTTGTCATAAGGTGTGAAACCCATTGGTTGCATATTGATAGTTAATGCCAAAAGGGGTTCATCGGCAACATCAAAAGGTATAAGACTCTGATCGCAAAAGGATTCACTCAAAAGAAAGCTAGTGACTTTAATGAGATATTTAAGAAGAATGATGACACTTGTAGTTCATTTGGATTTAGAGCTACATAAGATGGATGTAAGGATAACATTTCTCAGTAGAAATATTGAGAGAATAGTTTATATGGTTGAACTAGAAAGTTCAAATCCAAAGATTTGAAATCTATGGTCTATAAGTTAAAGAAGTCCATCTATGGTCTCAAAGAAGTTTAAAGATATGGAATCATATGTTTCATCAAGTGATTGTCTCATTTGGTTTTGAGGTAAATAAGATTAAGGATTGTGTATATCACAAATTCAGTGGGAGTAAGTTTATCTTTTAATGTTATATGTCATTGACATACTACTATCTAGTCACGATATAGGCCTATTGCAAGAAACCAAGAAAAATCTCATTAGGAAATTTGAGATAAAAGATCTTGGGATTTAGGCATAAAGCAATTGCAAGCATGTTTTTAGATACCATTGAGTATCATAAAAGAGCTATATCGTTAAAGTATTAAGTAGATTTGACATGAAAAGAAGTCCATAATAAGGTACATATATCAGTAAAGGTGACAAATTCAGTCTTGATGCCCTAAAAGAATTTTGTGATTCAAAAGATTGTTGACTCTCTCTACATTGATTAGTGAGAAGTTTAATTTTTTTTAGTAGATACACATCTGGATATGGTGTATTGAACTATAAATATTTAGTAGGTACTAAATGGACTTCGTTGGAAAGAAACCATAAAGGGGGTCATAAAGTTTTTTTTATAGAGAATGAAGGAATTATTCTCATATAAAAGGAAATTAAAAGGCTTGGAGATCATTGGGTATTTTAGCATTGATTTCATTGAGACTATGGTTTTATTTTGGCTAAAAGAGCTATATTTTGGAAGAGTGTGAATCAAACACTTATAGCTGCTTCTACTATAGTTGCATAGTTTTGTCACTAGGGTGCATTCAATTGTATTGAGAGCTCATTACAGCTTTTGTGTGACAAACTACAATATTGTTCTCCAACAACAACAAGAGTTGTTTAATGGAGAAACACATTAACATTAGGTTTTTTGTTAATGAAGGAAGAAGTTTAGGATGGTCAAGTATTTTATAGAATACATAAGGACAAACTCCAAGATATCGGATCCGTTCACCAAGGATTGCCTTCTAAAGTCTTTCATGAGCATTCTGCTCTTTAAGTGTTGACATTCTTATGGTACTTTGGTTTAGTGGGAGTTTGTGTGGATATTCAATGTTTGATTTATGCATAATAAAGTTGTTATGATTTTAGTCATAATGAAGATTATTGAACTTATTTAAGAATTTTTGGATTGATCTCCAAATAAAGTAGGACCAGTTGGAAATAGGCATGTTTTGAGATCACATTGCATGTAATTTCAATTCCATGCCACTAATCTGTACTTGGTCTATGTCATTGAATATACTAGTTTGCTGAACACGGAAGGTTTAGTTACGATGACCTGTGACGAATGTCGTCGTGATCTCATATTGGTATAAGTGATGGACCAGATTGAAATAAAGGTGAAGTCTATAGAATTAGCCAAGACGTGTACACATAAAGAATTTGATTAATATAATTGTTCTTTTGGTTCATATGTAGCCCAAGTGGGAGATTGTTAGTTTTTTAATCTCTATTATGTGGGCTTGCATATTTAATAGAACAATTATATTATATGGCTAATTATTAGTGGGTTTGTTTTAAGTGATTCAATTATGTGAAAAGCCCTCAGACTTCTAATAAATGGTATGGGCCAAATGGGTGGATACCAGATTTGACCCAACAGGCTTAATGGGATTCTCTTGGGTTAAATAAATAGAGATTTTAGGTTATGGTCCCCAACACGCTAAATCATTCAGGCTTTCTACTGTACTCTCCTCATAAGAGTGAAAGCACAAACCCTAGATTTGGTTGAGGAAGATCACATACCTACGATTCTCATTCGTAGTTCCGCATAAGGTTCGATTGCCATCAGGATTAAAGGTGTGTCAAATTTATTTTTTCTTAATAACCTAGTATGACCGATCTTGGCGTTTTAGATCTAAAGGGAATTAATTTTCCAACAAGTCATGCATAATAATACTAAAAACATCACTAGGGCAGGAATGTAAAAGTTGAAAATTAGAATCCACAGAAATAGCTTTATTGGCCAGATAATCAGCCGCTCCGTTTGCCGATCACCGGACATAGACCAACTTGATTACTCTTCGTGTGTCCCTTGGCATGGATTGGCACCTCTAGATAAGCCACATGTTCGAATGAACCGTAATACCATCACTAAGAAGCAAGTGCACCACCAGTGGAGTCCGACTCCACAATAAGACGGGGAATATCATGCTCCTCCACACATTCCAGCCCAGTCAAAACAGCACTCAGCTCCGCCAATAAACCAGAGCAAATTCCAAGTTTCAGCATAAACCCACCTTTGAAAACACCATGATCATCTCTAAACTAGCCACTAGCAGCTGCCTCACCCGGATGACACTTCGAGCACCCATCAATGTTTAATTTCCACCAGCATAACCCCATCAATGTACTAACGAATTCTATAAAAACTTTGAACGAATCATCTTTTATAAAGTACAAATAAAGAACAAAGGAAAGATTTTTTATCTAGTACTTTTTACCAATACTGGCCTGAACCTATTCCTAGCTCGTAATAGCACGTACCTAATGTATTTACCTTATTTTTTTTGATTGGCTTTCATCGATCGCCAAACGTTACATGCTTGAACTAGCACTTGCACTTCCCGACAGACTATTCTGTGGTTGCCGATCAGCATGCGCATAACTCTTCTTTTGTGCCGCCAACAACCTTCTTGCCTTCCCTGTTAGTTAGTTTGATAGTGTTCTCCAATTGGACCAAGGAGAGCACGTTTCCGGTAATAGAGTTGTGTAAAGGTTTGTAGAAAGGTGCGTTTATTAATGAACTCATGAGGAAGATTTATACCAGAGACTTGTGTCTAGATACATTGAAGGAATAATAACGTAATCTAGAATTAAGGGAAAAAATAACAATCCTAACAATATATCTTTGACTAAAGATAATTACTAGAATAAATAAGGAAAATATAATTATATTTCCAATATCCTCCCTCAAGATAGACGTTCTTCGGAAAGACCAATCTTGTGTAACAGCTCTTGAAATCTTGGATCCCGGTTTTGTATGAGACTCTTGAAGGCGATCTCGATTTTGTATGAGACGCACGAATGTGATCCCAGTTTTGTATGAGATGCCTAAAGGCGATCCCGGTTTCATGTGGGTCGCTCGGAGGCGATCTCGGCTTTGTATGAGTCGCCCGGAGGTGATCTCGGCTTTGTGTGAGTCGCTCAGAAGCGATCTCAACTTTGTGTGAGTCTTCATGAGAAGATCTCGGTTTTTGTATGAGTCTCCCTGGGGAGATCTCAGTTTTTGCGTGAGTCTCCCTTATGAGATCTCAGTTTTTGTGTGAGTCTCCCCGAGGAGATCTTAGTTTTTGTGAGTCGCCCAAATCGGATCATGCTTCGTCGGAGATCACCGGATCGAATATCGAATCCTGATTCATTAATTAAAGTCGCCCTCGGTTTTTGTTGAAAATGCCCAAAGGCTGAGATTTTTTTAAGCAGCGGAAGTGTTTTGTGGTGATTGTTGTTTTGTGGTGATTGTTGGTGACCGATTATAAACATCGTCGGCCATGAAGAAAAAAAAATTGAGGATCGAAATGCCACTAGGCAAAACGCTCCGATACCATAATAGAGTTGTGTAAAGGTTTGTAGAAAGGTGTGTTTATTAATGAACTCATGAGGAAGATTTATACCAGAGACTTGTGTCTAGATACATTGATTGAATAATAACGTAATCTAGAATTAAGGGAAGAAATAACAATCCTAACAATATATCTTTCACTAAAGATAATTCCTAGAATAAATAAAGAAAATATAATTATATTTCCAATAGCCGGCCATGCCAACAGGGAAGGAAGAGGTCCTCAATGACACATATTATAAGAAGGTGTCATCAAATGCATGTTCGCGACCACGAACAAGCCAATGATGCTGCTTTTATTTATTTAGTATTTTCACCAAAAAAATGTTTTATTTTTAAAAAATAAATCTAGCTTCTTCAGGCGATAATTTCCATAATTCAAATTCTTAGAAATATTTACTATGCGTTCCAATATTAAAACTTATTGTAACAAAAAGAAAAACGAAATTACCAAACAAAAAAAACCAATCCCATAATCCAATATAATTCCATATCCAGTTCATAAGAAACTTAAAAAATAAAAGAAAGATGCAATTTTTTTCAGTTGAACATGCGATCTTTTATATTACAATCAAATCCATAAACACACACAAAATGTAGTAATTAATTCAATAAAAGGTGAAGAAACAAGAGGAGATCGATACTTGTTTTGACGGAAAAAAGAGAGGATACGAAACATAAAAAGAAAGAATATGATTTTCTTACTTTTTGATTCATGTGTAGGTTAAGATGGATGTACGGGCACTCGAAAATGGATACGATCATAAACGAAGTTATTAGGAACAAGGTCAGAGTGGCTAGTGTAACACCCCGACTTCCGACAGGGCGCTACTTAGAAGTAGACCTTACCAGGTACTACTTAAGTAGGTTGACAACTACACTTTAGGATCTTGCAACGCGGGCACGACGAGAAAACTTAACAAAAACATCCAACCTTTCATTTTATAAAAACATAGAAAACGTAGTTATGCATGTATTTCCGAAAATATAAATATTCAAATCCGACGAATCACTACTAACAATAAATTATTCGAGGAAACAAAGACAAGTAATAACACTAACTCCATCATAATAGTAAAACCAACATCCTAGAAAGTCATAAATAAACTAACGTAAACCCGTCCCTACTATGACACGCGCTCTTCACCGCTCCGCCCCGCCATCTGGCCTCGGTTCCTGCACGGTTCCCTGGTTCATACCTGGAACTAAAAAAAATATTCCCCGAAGGGTCAGCTACTAATCTATCAAGTTAGAAAGAATACGGAAATTGCAAGACGTTTTAAAAGCATTTCCAAAGTCAGCATTCAAGTCCACAACCGCACTCATAACTCTAAAGGCCAATACCTAAATTAGTTATAATTAGTCACGCATAGCCACATACAAATTTACAAATACAACCTTATAACAATGCAGTTCCCCCATCTCACAATCCGACTTCCAAGGCGCTCACCGCCGCGCCGAGTGCAGAGGCAGGCCCTCTCACTCCACTTCACAATCTCCCTTCTAACCCCGGCTAAGCCTCCACTGGAGCACTTGCCAAAACACATAGATAATAATTTTCGTTTTGAAAGGGCACGGTTTCCCTGTCACACGGGTCATACATAGCCAACTCTTACTCAACGCCAGCTACGATGAGGCCGTGTCGGAAACGGTACCAACACAGAGAAAATGTTCCAAAAATATCTTGCCGATAAAATGCGTTCAAAACTATTTTACACACACAGACGTTCAAAACAATTTAAAAAGATATTCGGGACTAGTTCCCAAAATCCGCCCTACAATAACGGTATCCAATCTAACAGGATAGAGAAGAACCGAGCAAGTCGAAAACGACTTACCTCGAAACGAAAAATCCTTTGACGAAGACGGAAATTAAGAGCTTGAACAAAAACGATTCCCTAAGGAAAAAAATTAACGAGATAGATCGAATTAGGTACGACTCAAACCTATAAATGAACCCTACTTATTTAACAATCCATCTCACTTTTCCGTTAACAACACCTTTTTCGAACCCGTTAAACAAAATACAGTTGACCACTAAATACTATCCGTACAAGCTAGCCCAAAACTAACTACCATTTCAAATTACTAGTAACTAGCGTCACCCACCGAATTAAATTATTTAAATATGCCTAAGCCCGAACCGAACCAAACAAATTACTAACCACTGAATGCCCAATTTACAAGATATGAAAACTCAGTTAACTATCTTATATATATATAATCAACCAACATTACCCCACTTTAATATAAATAAATAAGTAAAACAATTTACTCAATCTAGTCATCCCACACTTTTTGTAAAACATTGTCCCCTCCCGAATTCAATATATAATAAACCAACGATTGATCTAACAACCGACGGTCACCTTGTAGATTTTCGACCACCACACTCGACGCCCCTCTCCGCCCCAACCGTGGTTTCGATTATCGCGCTCAACTCGGAAAACAAAAGCAGGGTAAGCTGCTTACCGGGGAAAGGATGGAACGACAATCGACCGTAGTCGTTGGCGACCCATCAAAGGCGAACCCGATCGGAAGTGGAAAGGCACGGACAACGTCTAATAGGAAGGGAGGTGGCGATTTTGCTTGGAGAAAGAGACGGTTCTAAGGAAGGGGTCGGGTTGAAGTATGAGATATCAAAACCGAATCAGGATAATATATTGTTTAAGGATAAGATATTTCTTACGGTTAGTTGTGATTTTCAGTTGGCATTCCGAGCTTTAGGTTTCCAATTTAGATGAGGCATAAAAGAAATTTTTTAAAAGAATACACATATTTATAAGGTATTAAAGGAATTGATATAAGTAAAGGATTATATCAAGTTAAATTCTATCTCGGAAGTTTCTCGGAAGTTTCTCGTGGGTCGAGATTTTGAATTCTAGTAACCGATAACTTTGTTTTTCCTCCCTAGATGGAAAACGGAACCCGAATATTACATATTACCTCCCTTAAGAAAGTTTCGTCCCGAAACTTTTATAACAAAGTAAACTATACCTCGAGGTTTCACAGCTAGTATAGGACAGAAGCTGAGAGAATTGAGGTTGCGCTGGTTCAGGCACATACAGAGAAGACCATCGGAGGCCCCGGTACGTAGATGTGAGGGGTTGGTTTTCAACGATTTTCGCAGGCGTAGAGGTAGACCGAAGAAGAGCGGGAAGAAAGTTATAAAATATGATCTCGCCTTTTTCGATATTTCAGTGGACCTAGCAGACTGTAGGGACCTTTAGAGGGAGAACATTACGGTGGAGGAGCGGTAGCTGTTTTAGTCGGCGAGGAATGGCTCTCATCCTGCGTCTCTGCATTCTAGCTCCCCCCCCCCCCCTTTTTTCTTCTTTTTGGTTTTAGGCCTTTTTTACACACCCTCTCGATTCTTAGGTCGAGGGAAGGGTGGGTAAATCTTAGCCTCCCAGACCCTGCCAGGTCACGCTAAGTTGTTATTGTTGTTGTACTTTTGATTACTGACGAATAAGGTATAAATATAAATATAAATAAATATATATATATATATATGAAAGTGCTTGTAATGAAATTTTGTTTATTTATATACTTGGAACGCAAAAATATTATTACTTCTAATTAATGATAAATAAGGTTTATAAGAAGGGTAAGAATATACCCAACAACTTTTCGAAAATTTTCTTCAAAATAAAAAAAACTAAAAGTCATATATTTCAAAAAATAATTGTTTGGTAAATAAATAATTTCTTTATTTGACTAATAAGAAAATAAAAATAATTGTTTGGTAAATAAACTCAAAAGACAGGCCGAAAAAGAGTTGGAAGGAAATCAAAAAGCAAGATCTCATTGTTCTAGCAATTTCAGTAGACCTAGCCATGTGCAGGGGGTAGAGCTGTCAAAAGATGACCCGACCCGCTAACTCAACCCGAACCGCCCGAAAATTTTAGGGTCAAGACCCGAAGATTTGAACCCGAAACCCAAAGTGAACCGAAACCCGTTAGACCTGAAACCCGTTGGGTTGAAACCCGAAACTCGTTGGGTTGACCGATTATGTATATTTATAAAAATTTATAAAATTTATTTTAAAAAAGATAATATATTTTATTATTAAAATATATAAAAATAATATATTTTAATTAAAAATCTATTTTAATAATCATAAAAAATTGTATGTTTTTGACCCGCTGGTCAACCCGACCCGCCCGAAAACCCGTATCGACCCGACCCGGTTTAACCCGTGACCCGTAACGACCCGAACCCGACTCAACCCGAACCCGAACCCGCCCGACCCTACCCGATTGACATGTCTAGCAGGGATCAATGGCGCGAGAAGATTACAGTGGTAGAGCGATAATAGCTTTGACCTAGAGGGAGTATCTTGCTCTTTTCCCCTTTAGTTTTATTTTGGTTCTTTCTTTACTCACTGGTGATTAGCTTTTATTTTGGTTCTTTCTTCCTTACTCACTGGTGTTAGTTTTTGAGTTTTTTTTATTACTCACTTTTTTTGCACCCCCCCCCCCCCTCTTACCGTCCAGTCCCCCCTCCACCCCACCCTTTTCTTTTGGGCCCGTCCGAGATACCCTCCCGATACCCACTCGGGGTAAGGGTGTATGTACATCTAGACCCTCCAGATTCCGCTCGCTTCGAGTTCCAACTGGGTATATGTTGTTGTTGTATCTTACTTTAATAAAAAAAAATGTTATTAATTTTTATTTGACTAATAGTAAAATAAAAAATATTCTAAAATATTACCATAATAAATGATAAATTTTATTTTATTTGACTAATAAGAAAATAAAAATATTCTATAATTTTACTTTAATAAATGATAAAAAAAATTATTTGATTAATAAGAAAATAAAAATATTTTAGTATCTTACCCTAATAGTAAATTATTTATTATTTGACTGATAAGAAAATAAAATAGTAAATAATCTTACCTGAATAAATATTTCTATTTCTTTATTATTTATTTTCTGTCATATTTATAACAATTTTGGTTTCAAAAGTGCATAATAAGTCTGAGTAATGATGTGACCAAATGCACGTTCTTGGTGAGATAGTTTGTTTAATGGAAGCTAGGTAAGGGCTAATTTTGATTTCATAGTCTATGTGCGTTTTTTTTTGCATTGAAATTGTTTTGAAATCCAGTTATTCTATAGTATAGGATTAAGCTCGTATCGTATAAATTATCTTACATTTGTATCTAAAATTTATTATAAATCCAAAACGAAATTGATATTTTTGCCTGGGTTCTACTTGGAAAACACAATCTGTATGTTCCACAAACAATCCTAGATTAAATAAAAAGAATTGCTTAGTAAAGTCATGTGAAAAGATTCACCTTTCATAAATCTTTTGAATAAAGACATCCTACCTCATTGGATATTTGAAATTTCACCAACACAAAGTAAAACATCTAAATTCCAGTCCATTGACATTTTAGGCATGAGCGTTCAAGACTCTATCTCTCCTCTAGACTCTAATGCAGTAACAATCCTAGACAGGAGCTCCACCATCTTCTCTTGGTTGCAATTAAGACTAATGATTAGTTGGCCCATATGCTCGATAATAGAAGTCTTTTTTGTGGAATTATTTGGTTACTTGGTTTCATGCTCAGTCGATGGTTCCTTCTCCAAAGGAGCTTCCATGAAATAAGACTTCACATCATAGTGGCACACCCAATCAGAATCTTCCCACTTTAGGCTTTGTTTTTCTATAGCTTTTCGATATTTCTTTTTAAAATACTCCATTCTTTAGGGATTAAACCATCTCCCTTCTTATCATCATCTACCTTAGACCATTCCTTGAACATTTGGAGTTTCAAGTTGCCCTCATGCTCCCTAAAAAAGATCACTCAAAAACTATTATAGGATCCTGAAAATAGAGGTTTTTGTTTGAATAATGTATCAAAGTTTGCCAACAACATAACATTGATGCAACTTTTTTGTTCAACTTTACTCTCTTTGATTGTCTCAGTAGCCAGATCCTTGATTTCAATCAAGCTATAGGACCATGAAATCATTAGAAAAGTTCCGAGAGAAAAAATTGTTAATCTAAATAACTCTTAGAGGATCCAAGGAGAAGCCTATACGACTAATGTTGGGATGTCTACAATCAGGATGTACCTCTGAGTGAATTTCTCATGCTTCTCTAAGTTGTCGTATCCAAGTAAACTGATTGCATTAGAATCCTACAAAGATCAACACACAATTAAAAACAGAATCATTGAGAGTATGAGACAATGCATCTGTGTAATGGCTTCTTGCCTCAAATATTTTCCTCCGTCTTTCATGGAAATCTTATCCTAGTTTTTCGGAGTGAAAATTTTGCTTTCGCTTCTTAAAGTGTCCTTTTGATTGTTATTGTGCCTGAAGAGAATGTGCATTAGTTTATTGCAGCTTATGGCTTGCTCCATATTGTATTAAAGACAAAGGACATTGCAGGCAACTTGGATTAACAATGTTCGATGCAGCTGTTTAATAATAGCTATTCCAAGTTGTTATAGATCTTGGGGGGCTGAATTTGTAAGTCACTAGACGGCATGGGAAGATGTAGTTTCTCCTCTACTACTCGATGACCCTATCAACCAAATCATATCACTAGGTGCTCGTTTGGTTGAACACAGGAAGTGAAATTCCCATGAAGTTAGATCATGGGAATTAAGTTCCTAGGAATTGTATTTCATGAGAATTGATAAATTATGTTTGGTTAAACTCTAATCCACATGAATTATGGGGGAAGATTATCTTACCTAGCCCCCTCTTGGTAATTAGAATTTCTTTAAAATGGAGGAAATGGAAAATCACAAGAAATGGAAAATCCATGATTTTGGATAGAAAATCTTCAACCAAACATAGGCCTCCCACCTCATTTCATGGGATTTTCAAATTCCTAGGAATTTCTTTCTCAACCAAACAAGCCCTAGGTAATGTTTACTTATTGTACTTTAGTCTAATTAATTAATATTATTGCTCAAATCCAAGTAAAAAAATGGTTTTTTAAGTAAAAAAATATTTACTTCGTATGGAGGCACTCTACATGGATAGAGGTACGGGATCACAGGTTGTGGCACGACCACCCATTTCTTATTTTTTTTTTGAAACGACCCATTTCTTATTTTTGGACAAGGTCAAGCTATTAATTTTGAAGTACTTCTTCTATGCTTGGGTTGACAGCTTCTTAACTTATGATGAATGCATTATTGATAACGGGGCATTGGATCATATGACCTCACATTTCCAATTTCTTGTTACTCATAAAGAGTTACCCACACCGGTTCACATTATTATGCCTAAGGGATTATTGATAGTGCACATTTTTAATGGTTTCATTGTGTAATGCATGACTTTATCACTAAAAGAGAAGTTGATGTTGGATATGAAGAAGCAGGATTGTACAAGGTTAAATCTCAAAACAGTGTGGAGTTGAAAGTTGTTATAGAAATTGTGGCTTTTTTATGTTAAATTTCTATCCATGAGAATAAAAAATATTAAATATAAATTTAATATTTCCGTTACCCTATTTTTTAATTTAATATCTCATAATAAATTAAGCAGGTCAAATAGTGACGACTTATTTAATATTATTAAAATATTATATAATACTTAAATTTGTATCTTAAGAAAATTTCAAGTTTATTTTCATTCTAATTTAAAATTTTGTGTTTGTGTAATTAAGTCAGTAAGATTAGCTCATATTTTTTATATTCCTAATCAAATCCATAAATTACTTTATTCAAAAATCTTATATAACATAAAAAAGTCATTATAATGAACTTATAATTTTCTTAATTTAATTTATTTTTTAATTTTTATCTAATGATCTACATATTATTTAAAATATGAAATTTAATTATAATTTTCATAAAAATAATATAGATATTTAATTATTTTTTATAAAAATTTAATTATTTTTAGAAGAATTATAAAAATTTAATTTAGGCAAGTAATTATATAGATATTTAAATTTTTTAGTTTTTTTATCAAAATTTTATTTAAGATAAATATTTTTTATAAATAGATAAAAAGATAAAGATAAAATAATTTTTGTTATTTTTAATTAAAATTTGAATTAATTTTTTCCACATAAATAAATAGAAAGAAATTTAATTGGAAAAAATAATAAAAATAATTTTTTATATAAAGTGGGGCCAGAATTAATGTGGTGGCTAGAAAAGTTACAACTTTAACATATAGTCATAGATAGATATGACTATTTTTATTTCAAAGATATATATGTAATCACGTGTACATATTTTTTGTTATCTTTTTTTAATTTATCTTTTACAAATATAATAAAGGGTTGAGTTCAAGTAAATAGGTAATTTAGTGTAAATAGTTAGGAGAAATTAGAAGCCTTGGATGCAAGAAGATGAACGATACAGATTTGATAATATTAATGATGTAAAAGAAAAAGAAAATTGCAATTGCGTATTTGACGGGATATGCGTTGTTGTAAATTTGGAAAGAGAAGATATTGTTCAACAGTTGATTGCGGTAAAGTTTAATATTATTGATAGGATTAACAATTGATGTGTTTACGGCAGTAGGTAAGAACTATGGTTTTCTAACGTAAATTCACAATTGTCGTAGAGTTTAATGTAGCGTACATTTGCAACTTATTATAAGATGTTCATCAATTAATATCAAGTTGTCCATTACAATAAATAAATTGTTCATTAAAAAAATCTTCGTACGTAGAACCAATTTCTTCATGGTTCAATATATTAGGGTTGAGTTATTGTTCAACAATTAATTTAGAGTTGTTCAATATAATAAATAAATTTTTCATTAAAAAAACTTTGTAAATCTTAGATCTAATGTGTTCCTTGTTCACTATATTAGGGTTATTGTTCATCAATTAATATAGAATTGTTCAATAGAACAAATAAATTGTTCATTAAAAACAAACTTCGTAAATAGATCTAATTTGTTCATTGTTCACTATATTAGGGTTATTGTTCATCAATTAATATAGAATTGTTCAATAGAATAAATAAATTGTTCATTAAAAACATTAGGCGTACAAATTTTTTGGTCATTGTTCATAATTTGAGTTATTGTTCATCAAATAATATATAGTTGTTCAATAGAATAATTAAATTGTTCTTGTTCCTTTTTCACCACATTAGGGTTGAGTAATTGTTCATCAAATAATATATAGTTGTTCAATTAAAAAAATTGGTAATTAAAAAATATTTGTACGTAGATATAATTTATGAGTTATTGTTCATCAATTAATATATAGTTATTCATTAGAATAATTAAAATTTTCAGTACAAATAAGCTTTGTACGTTGATCTAATTTGTTATTATTACTATCCAATCCATGCATTGAAACTGAATTGTTCATTTAGTACTATGAAGTTGTTCATCCTATATGTACAATTGTTCATACAATTGCACTATCGCTCACGCTCTCTATGGACTTGTGGCAGGGGAGTTCGAATTCCGTTGACTGGCAAGTGAAGTTCCAATTCGTCGACACAACTGCTCTATCGCTCACGCTCTCTATCCATGAAAGTGTTGAATACCTTTTGACGTTTGGTGAACAACTTCTCAGAATAATAAAAAATCGATCCTGTAGATTACGGTAGTTACCAAAATCGCATTTTTTTATCTTAATTATTTTAAACAATAAAAGTGAGTAAATCAGAACCATTCATCTCCCTGCATCCAATGCTCCTTATTTCTCGCAACTATTTACACTAAATTACTTATTTACTTAAACTCAACCCATATAATAAATATAATATCCTTTTTTATCTATATTGGTCAAATCTACTATTATTATTTTATCTTTATATTTATTTGGGGATAAATTTTTATAAATATTATTTTATCTTTATGTTTATTTAGAGATAACATTTTTGACATAGTTAACTATTTAAAATTATTTTTTTAATAAAAGCGTGATGTGACGCAACATGGTAACATAAATTGTTTCACTTTAGTTATTAGTAATATATAGATATGTCCCAGATTTTCCAAAAATTCAATTTTTCTTCACCGGTCCATTGAATACCAATTCTCATGTGCTCCTCCTGCGAGCTTCCTTTTCCTTACTCTCACGTCTCACCCTACATCTTCATCGACATGGGTCAATCAATTAAGTTAGAGAATTTTATTTAGGGTAGCCAAAATGTACGATCAAAAAGGAAAGGATGATTTCAACTTTTTTTTTTTAATAATCCAACTGACAAGGCATGCATTTTCTCAACTTACAACACAGGAAAGAGTGAGAGTAATTGTGACGTTGAAAGGGTAAGGCAGCCATTTTGCTAATGGAAACAACCAGTTAAACAGGGAGCTCGTTTTTGTTGTTGAGCATTTGCTTTTTTCTTAAGTTACACAGCACAGGAAAGAGTAACATCTGGGAGTTCATTTTCAGGCTTCATGTGATTGTAGTTCTGGAAAAAGAGCAACTCGGAACACTGATGAAATCTTCCTTCAAGATTAACATGGATCAGCTTTCTAAGGATTGTAATCCATAGAAGTTGCTAGAGAAAATTTGCTAGGCAGTGACTGAAGAGACTGAATATGAACCTTGCTAGCTCTTCTTATATTTGGGTTACAGATTGTGAGATTGCTTGTATTCCATCATCTCGTTCCTGTACCGCTCCTTATCTTTCCTACCCTTCTCCTGATAAACCTGAAAAGCAAAAGAAAGAAGTAATGTCAATTCGTAATGCAAATGAATAATGATTAACAACTTTTAAATATTCGGGTCTAGTATGATGAAATGCATCTAAGCTCAATTTGATCCTTCCAAATGCCAATTTAAAAATCAAAGAAAGAAGATGTTTGAATAGAAATGTCAGTTTCACTTTCATGACAATATGATACTACACATTTTCCTAGAGAACTCGTACAAAAAGGCAGTTTGTTGAATGTTTGCATCTATATCACAAAATGCATCAATTAATTTAGTTTCATAATAGTTACACTCATATACAGAAAGTCATGGACCATGTTCTAATAAATTTGGCACTTCATGGTAAGGTTCTTCCTGATTTATAGTGTGCAATTGTTGGTTTAATGTTTGTCCTAATGGTTCAGGTTATCTCATGCTTCCTAAAAAAGTGATAGACCGCCCTTTAAGTCCTACTTCCTAATAGTGTGCAATTGTTGGTTTGATGTTTGTACTAATAGTTCAAGCAACACTTTCATGCTTCCTCGAAAAGTGATATACTGCCCTTTAAGTCCTAATTCCTAGTTGTACTTCAACAAAGATGTAAGACAAGAAAAGCAGTATTTCAAGTTCAAAGAGTGAATGTGTGCATGAGTTCAAGGCTTCAAGCCATACTGGCTAGAACAAATGAAAGATGCAAATAGATTTGCCTTTAGATTTCCATTGCAGGACCGTTTTGATTAATATATTCAGTTAATGATTCCTAATTTTGTTTTATTCAGATTTTCCTTTTTTTTCTTAATTGAAAAAGATTAACAAATTAAAAGAATAAATCTTTTGGAGATGCGAAGAACTATATATCATTTCCTAAAGAAATAGCATTCTTGGTACCTGCTTCTCAGCTTCTGATAATCTGTTCCAGAGATGACCAATCTTCTTACTGATGCTTCTTTCTTGTCCCAAGTACAAAGGCCTGAGATTAGCATATTGTTCAGCAAAGAAGAAGGTGTAGCCACTCCTGTTTGGCTTTGGTTTTGCAGGATCCCGTAATTTCAGCCTACTTTTTCTCCGCCGCTTTTGGTTTTGGATAATGGAAGTATCAGCATTCCAAGATGCTTGTGTCATGTTAGGAATGTGATAGAGAATCCCTTTCATCTGCTCAGATCCCAGATTGACAGAAACAATATACCCATTATCACATTTTCCATCAATAGTTCCAATTAGAGAAATGCCTGATTGCAATGTAGGATTTGCTGCAACAAGGAAAGTAACTAGATTAACACACTATTGCAATCATGATCAAAGTACATTATGAAAACAACTATGGTAGGACATTTCAGCTACATATAAGTACTAAGTAGCGAGAATAAAATCAGTATTAAACTGATATAATTTCCATGCTTATTACCTGGAAATTGACCAGCTGTACCAGACTCAAATGACTCCAGCCCAGTGATAGGGCTCTCACTTTTGGGAGCTATAGACAAAGGCAGCAAAAGAAAGTTAGTATGTTTTAATTAGTACTGACTAATTAAGGTAGTAACTAAAAGACTAGTTTACTGCAGATATGTAGTTATGACAACATTGCGGTACCTTCAGTTGTGCTTGCCGGGCCTCTTCTCCTAAAGTAATATGCCTGCTCAAAGTGGTATAGCAATGCCATATAGTGCTTTCGCACAACAAAAGATGCACTGGTGATTGTTGATGGAAAATTGAATGCTGCAATGACATCTTTCCATTTGTGCTCATGAATTACCTATTACAAAAGATATTTCAATATCTTGTTCCACAACTAGTCAATAGAATGAAAACTATCAGATTGTTGAAGATAATGATATAAAAGATTGGGGGGAATTGAAGACTTGTAGGTGGCATTTGGTTAAAAATTTTATATGGATTTAGAACAAAGAGTCAAATCTAAACTTGACTTCTAAATGGAGGTATTTGGTTAAGTCTAGAAACCTAATCAGGATTTTTTTTCCCTTCACCTTCCACAGCGCCTCAATCACCACTAACCTCTTCCTGTTTTTTTTTCATTGACGTGATTGGACATTTAGGGTACTTCAATATCTCAATAAGGGCTCTTCAATCTATGGCAGCATCGCCAAACCAAATTCAAGTACAAACCAACATATTTATTACTGCAAGAATAACTTCAACTAACATAAAAACACATCTATTTGCAACGAAGGTAGGAGAAGAAATTGGAGCATTGTAATGGTGACGGTTGAAGGAGTAGAAGGAGCAATCCATCCACAAGCAGGAAAGTAGAAGCAGGAGCACTTCGCCATCAATGAAGTTCGAAGAGCAAGGAGCAGGAACACAGTAGTTCACCAGCAATCCTGGTTAAAGAGGATGGAAAGAGAGTAGCCCACCGGCGAGTAAAACATAGCACAGAAATTTGGCCCAGTATGAATGAAACAAAACACAGAAGCTTGGCAACAAGCATATCAAGATCCTCAAGACGAGAAGCTATAGTGATTAGTGAATAGCTATTGGGAAAATATGTTGGGGGTTTGGGTTGAATAAAGTGGCTGCTTATGAGCTTGACGATGAAGGGTTGCAGGTTGCTGTGGGTCATTTTGGGATGAGGGAGAATGGTTCTTTACCATGCGGGAATGACATAGCTCCTGTACCAAATTGTTTGGAGATGGACAGGAAATATATGACAAGGTTAGGTGTAAGAATTCAATAATTAAATCTGACTAAATACTCTATACTCCCTAATACCTGTTCATATACAAACTAAAATAGCCAACTCCTACAAAGAAATGAAAATAATTCAGTGGCCTAAAAAAAGCAAAATTGAAAACAGGGAATATGGAAGTAACAGAGATAAAAATGGGAAAAATGATTGGAAAAGAGGGGGGAATAGCCTAGAACTAGGACACAGTTATGCTGATAGTCAAGTTGTCCCCTAGTCATGCCTTGACTTTGCTTCTACTCTTCTATTATAAGTGTGCAAAAGAGAATTTAAATCGGATGCCTTCCAGTCAAATTCTACATTTGGTGAATTTAGGTAAAATCAAGGTATCATGATAAAATTTAAAAATGAATATGAATATGTTTGAAACTTGATTTCTCATATCTATTGGAGACTGTTTTCTATAACAAATGGGTGTGAATGGCCAAACCCATGAGAAGACAAGGGTTTCCCTAGGGAGTTTCAAAAATGGGGTGAATAGATTCAAAAACACCAAGTGTCATAAATGGGGTTTGCTTTGCGTAAACTCCATGAACTCAAACCAAACAGCACCCTAGTGTATGAGGAAGAATGTTTCATCACTTTAATGAAAAAATATAATGAAACATAGCTGCACTACGTCAGTACTTCCTCCAACCAGGATATGAAAGTTATATTTGGTAAGAAGAGATCACTTGATATGGAACTTTTGTAATTAATTCTGAATTTTTGTTCAAGGTAGGTATATTAAATCACTTAAACTAGAAAACGAAGAAAAAGATTATTTTCGTTGCATTATACATATATGACACTCATTCGAATCATTAAACAGTTATCAATGAGGAAAAACTCATTAGAATATGAAGTTTTACGGTAACTAAAGCGTCTGAGCCGATTTGCCCAACGAGAAAAGCATTGAAGCTATATACCTTCTCGAGACCACCACGTGAGGTGACTTCCACAAAAAGTCGGCACAGGTCTAATTCTTTTCCACCCAAGGTAGGAAATCTGAAAAACAAGACGGCAGCTGAAATAAAACTGAAAGTTGTATGCTAGGGCTACAATTAACAGGCAAAGGAGAGTCTCCATAAATGTCAGATTGAAAGATTTATGAAAGAGACATCTCCAACAAGTAAGAATCAAACAAACCAAACCGCCCTCATAATTTGGCCTACCCAGCAAACAATTCAAGCTTCTGCCAGCAGCAGAATTGTCTACATTAAACAGCATTACACTTATTCATACAGACACAGTAAGAGTCCATATGGATGCCAGGAAATGTTGTTTGATTTGGTTCCACGCATACATAATAGAAACAAGCGATTTCAACTCAATTTGCTATTTCAAACTTTTGTAGTCCTATCCAAGCAGATGACAATATGAAAATCCAGCAAATTCCAATAATAAGTAATTAAGATGCTATACCAGTACCCCATTTGCAAGATTAAGATGCTCAAACAAGCAGAATTTGCTTCCATAATAGGCTTGAATATCAAACTTGAACAGAGGTACCTCGGAAATGAGGAAAGACTGGGTCTCCTCTAGGTCAAATCAAAATTAAGGTGTATTTAAGGACATCCTTTTCCAATTCGCCACAAATTTCAGAACCGAGAAAAGAAGGACAGGAAGAGAGAAGGCAAAACATACCTGATTTCAGAAGCGAAGAAGGAGGAGTGAAAAGCTTTGAGCTTCTCGAAGAAAAGCTGAGCGCTCTCAACCACCTGCTCGTAAGTCGCTTCAGGAGAGGGGTAAGAATTGGAGTTACCGGCGCTTTCGGATTCGGATTCCGTCCCGGTGTCAGTCTCGGTTTCGAACTCGGTGTCAGTCTGGGTGGCGCTTTCGCTCTCTAGCGCCACCGCCGGAGAGTAATCCGTCGTTTGATAGCTCTCCATTTCCAGTTCCCCCTTCAGGTGTGGGAGATTGGTCGATCGATCAGATTAGGGTTTGCTACGTCGTGCTGTTCTTCGGCTAGAAAATTTGATTGGGTTGTGTGCGAAACGTCTCTCTAAAACAAGCGGGAGCGACAGGCGGAGGAAGACGGAGATTATTCTGTCTGAATCTCAGTTTTGACTTTTTGACTGCTCTTATACAAAGATAACCAATTAAGTGGACTAAAAATAAAAATAAAATACAAAGATTTAACTTTTTATTTTGTAGAACGTAGCTTTAATGAAACTTGTTTGTTTTTTTTTTTTTTTTTAAGGAAAGAGGGCCTAAGTCCTTGCGAAAATCAATTAAGTGGAAATATGGTCCACATGTCCTAAATGGACTACAATATCATTATTGGAAATCAACAATAAATCAGCATCAAGATTATTAAAAGTAGAAAAAGGCACATTCAACTGCTTGGACTTCTTAGCGATCGCATCAGCAAGCTTATTTGCTTCTCTTGGTTTGAAAACAATCTTTGGAGGCGTGGCAAGAGTTTCAAACAGTTTGGAACAACGCTGGAGTAGGTGAATGACACGGTGGGTTTGCAACTTCTTATCCTCTAACAACTTGACATCCATGATCGAATCCGTCTCAATAATTAAGCGGTCCACCTCTAAATTGAGAGCCACGGTAACCCCATGGAAAATTGCCCATAGTTCAGCAATTAAGACCTCACAGGAGCCACATTTGAATGTATAGGCCTTAAGAACTTGACCAACAGCGTCACGAAGCACCCCACCTCCACCAGCTACGGTTTGATTATCCGAACAAACAGCATCACAGTTCAATTTGATCCACCCCTGAGGCGGCGCTTCCCAGTGGACTCCTTGTCGATTAACAGCAGCAGAAGTACCACCATTCCCTTGAATATGTAGCCTGGATATTTGACGAAGAAAAGCCGCCCGGAAAGCCTCTGAATTCGATGTGACAATCTGGGATAATTTGTTGATTTCGTCAATCTGATCAAACACTAGTTTGTTTCTTGTCTTCCATGAAAACCACAACATGTACCCAAACGTCGTACTCCAAGTATCATGCTTGTGGATGTTTTCGAACAACCAAGATTCAAGACAAGACATAGAGAAAAAGGAAGGCGATAAATTGTTACCCGAGAGAGCAAGCCAGACCTTCTTTATCTCTTCACAATCACGAAGCAAGTGAAGTAAGGTTTCATCTTGATTGCATCTTTGACAAGCGCCATTAGTGTCGATGTGTCTTCTCACCCTAATCATGTTGCAGAGGATACTATTGTGTGCAGCTAGAAAGATGAAGTGTCTAATTCGCTGTTGAAGAGGAGTCGTCCAGATTTTATTCCACAGGGGCTCTCGAACGGGTTGGATTGGTTGGTGGAATCAGATTGCTAATTTAGTAGTGAAAAGTCCAGATGGGGTGAGTCCCTAATATGGTTTGTCGGAGGTTACAGTGTTAATGTCAAGCCTAATAGAGATTAGACGTTGTCGAATTTGAACAAGAAGCAGGGGGAAAGGAGCTTCCAATTCCAATCGGATCCATGCCATAATTCAGCAACGGTTGCCTCGGAGAGATTAGCAGGGATGGCAATAGACACAACTTCAGTGAGAGGTTTATCAACGATCCATGGGTGGTGCCAAAAGAAGGTGGATTGCCCATTGCCAACCGCCATTCTGATTCCAAGGAAAAGCGTTTCAGCGCCATGAACAATGCCTTTCCAAGTATGAGAACTAACAGGCCTGTGAGTAAACATATCAATGTCGGCTCGACTGTTGCAATACTTCCCCCGTATAAGGCGGCTCCAAAGGGAATTCGGTTCTTGAATAACCGGCCAGCTAAGCTTTGCAAGAAAAGTTGAATTTGAATGTCTCATAGAGCGTACGCCAAGTCCACCGTGTCTTTTTGGTTGGGCAATCTGTTCCCAACTTAAAAGGTGTATCCGCCGCTTCTCCAGAGTCGACCCCCAAACAAAGATTCTAACTTGCACATCAATTCCGTCACATATCTCCCTCGGAATAAGAGAAGCTTGCATAACGTGTACAGGGAGGCTCAACAAAATCGAGTTTGCAAGGGTGGTTCTACCAGCAGCCGAAAGAACCTTCGATTGCCAACCTAACAAACGTGTTTTGACTCGGTCAAGAAGGAATTGGTAACGGTCAATCGTCATTCTACCAGTGGTCGTTGGTATATCAAGATAAGTTCCAAAATCCGTCTCCACCGACATGGAAAGAAACTAACTAATGGTTGTCGAGGTAGTGTTGGTGACCCGCTTAGAGAATAAAACAGAGCTCTTATTGAAATTGACTCTTTCTCCCGAATCTGAGCAAAATTGGAGGAGGCAATTACGGATGACTTGAGCTTGCTCAATGGAGGCCTCGCCCATTAAGACGAGGTCATCCGCAAAGAATAAGTGTGAGAGAGACACTCCACCAACCATAATCGGTCTCCACGAGCCAATCGAAACAGCGGATTGGATTATGTGTGAGAGACGTTCCATACATAAGACAAACAAATAGGGGGATAGAGGATCTCCTTGTCGCACACCTTTAGTTGGTTTAAAGGAGCCAGAATGAGAGCCATTCCAAATAAGTTCCATAGAGCCCGCCGTTTAACATTGCATTATAACGGAGATGAGATGGGCCGGAAAGTTAGCTTCCATAAGGATTTCTTAAGCTCCAGCGGATCCTATCATACGCCTTTTCAAGATCAATTTTCAGTATCATCCAGTTAGTAGAGCTTCGGGCTGCTCACATTGTATGTAGGACCTCTTAGACAATCACCACATTATCAATTATCTACCGTCCGGGGATAAAGCTAGCTTGTGTCGGCGATATGAGATTTGAGAGTATAGGTTTAAGCCTATTGACAATTGCCTTCGTTGCAATTTTGAAGACAACATTACGCAGAGCTATTGGCCTGAACTGAGCTGGGGTGACAGGATTATCGACTTTCGGGATCAAAACAAGAAGAGCGTTACCGATGTTTTGTGGAATATTCCCCGAATTCAGCATATCAAGGGTTGTAGCTGTAACTTGGTCGCGTACAAAACTCCAGTTACGTTAATAAAACGCCATCGAATATCCGTCGGGCCTTGGCGCCTTAAAGGGATACATGTCTTTAAGAGCATTCCAAACATCAGAAGGGGAAAAATCATTAGCCAGTGATGCAATATTAGTCGCACTCAAAGCCGAAAAGGAATGAGTTCGCTGAATTAAAGTTTGCTGCTGCACAATACCTTCTTTAGTGTATAGACTAGAGAAAAAAGAAAGCACCAAATTTTGCAGTTCCAAAGGATCATGAATCCAAGCACCATTCGAGTTTTTCAGCGTGTCTACTCGATTTGCGCGCCGTCGGGTGATGGTGGATAAATGATAAAACTTTGTGGTTCGATCTCCATCAATCAAGAATGATGAACGAGATTTTTGGTACCATAGAAATTGCTCATGTTGAAGAACTTGCTCAAGTTCAGTGTTGAGTTGACGCTCCAAATCAATGAGAAACTGAGATGGTTTATTAGTCTCGCCCCATCCAATCGAGCCCATAGCTTGCGTTTTCTGTAGAAAATATTGCCAAAGACTTCACGATTCCATTTAGTCAGCTGCGTGATGAAGGAAGCAAGAGACTGGTAGGTAAGGTAACCCATCTAAACTTGAAAAAATTTAGGGATGGGCATAATTCGGATTGGATTGGATCGGACCGGATTTTTGAACATCGGACTAGGATTGGACTGGACAAGGAACATTTGGTTCAGTACTAGGTCCACAACCTTTCGGAAGTTGGTCCTAGTCCCGGTCCTGTCCTAATCCAAACCGACCTTTTTCGCTAATATAAAATCGATTTTAAAATATATATAAATGTAATTTTTGTGTGATATGGTGTATATATATACATGTTTTCTATAAAAATATAATTTCCTTAGAAAAATATTTTTTTTAAATAGTCTAGTCAAAAATCAGACCGATATTGAACATGACTAAGAAATTATGGTTCAATCCCCGGTCTAAATTTATGATAATGGTCCCGGTCCAATTATGAATTGATGCTCACCCCTAAAAATTATAATATTTTATGTTTTAATTAAAAAATTTGGAATTTGAAAATAAAATATCATAGGTTGATTCATGCAACATGAGAATTGATATCGATATAATTTTTATGAATAATACGTCTCACAATACAATAGGACTAAACAACTACATATATATCTACCCTAGTACAATATAAAGCAAAAACCAAGTCTTTATAAAAATTTGAGCCACATGGCAAATTTGAAATATGTTTTGATTTTTTATTTCTCATTTTTAATCCACTTTTACCTTAAACACTTCCCCACTATCTCAAAAACCACCATCCACTCTTTTCTTCTAAACAAATTAAAAAAAATTAATTTTTATTACTAAAGGAAATAAGATTCAATCGTGAAAATTTATTCCACAAAAATATTTTAATAATAAGTTAGAAATAAAATTATTTTGAAATATACCCGTACAAGGTACGGGAATAACACTAGTTATATCTCATTTGAGTAGGATTTAGGAGTAGAAATGTATCCATTCATAGCTATTTTCTATAGAACAATTGTCAAAGAGAAACAAAGAAAACAAAAGCAAAACTAATTGTTTTATATAAGGCAGGAAGAGAATGTTTGTCCCTTCGAGCAATGATTCAATTCATCCAAAAAGAAAGTGGAATAAGGCCCATCACTGATGACCCAATAATATTACATGATGATAACTCAACATGAGTTACTTAGATGAAGAAGGGTTACATCAAAAGAGACCGCACAAATTACATATCTCCAAAATTCTTTACCACTCGTGAATTGGAAGAAGTCGATGAAGTTGAAATCCAACAAATTCGGTCAAATGAGAATTTGGCTGACTTGTTCAAACAAGTCTTTAATTCCCAAGAAATTTGGAGAACTAGTATCTAGAATTGGAATATGCAAACTTCGAGATATACTTTGAAGTCAAGGGGGCATCATACGCACTACACTCTTTTTCCCTTCATTCAAGTTTTTATCCCACTGGGTTTTGCTTAACAAGGTTTTTAATAAGGCAAGATCAAAACTTATAATGGGTTCAAGGGTTGCACTATTTTTTCTTTGTTCAAGTTTTTATCTCATCGGGTTTTTCCTAACAAGGTTTTAAACGAGGCAACGTACACCAATGTCATACAACATCAAAGAAGTATTGTATAATGCATATAGTATTGTCCATATGTATACCAATGTCATATTCAAGAGGGATGTTATAAATATATGTCCATATGTAATAGTTAACCTCGCATATTTCTCTTGCTTGTATTCATAGATGATGGAACATAAAGTATTGTATAATGCATATAGTATTGTCCATATGTACAAGGTGAATTATTGACTTTCTTCACTCCTTATTTTCATGTATGAATTATAATTCACCTAAATTTTACTCCACTATTGACCTATAAATAGAGTCATTCTTTATTATAAAACTTATATAAAAAAAAGAATAAAAAATATATTTTCTAAAATTCTTATTCTCCCTCCCTCTCTTCTAATATCTAAAGTTCTAAAGTAATTTAAGTGATCTTTTCACAAAGTTTAAGTGGTTTTACCTTATAACCTTTTTCCATAATTATGTATTTTATTTTGGTGAGATGGGGAGACAACATGTGGTGGGTGGGTTGACACATAACTAGCTTTAGTGCTTTACAACAGAACCAACCTCACCCACCCACCAATCTACTATTCCACCCAAGCTTCCTCCAATTTCAAGCTTGAATTTACCGCAAATCTCAATCTTAGCTGCTTCGTTTTATAAATCCCCTAATTTCATTCATATCTCCATTTTCTTTTTCTTTAATTCCTTGTACGAGTAGGATTTTGGTCTGGTCGAGGTTTATTCGAATATACCATATACGAATAGGTGAGCTCTTCTTCAATCTTTGTTTTAACTAGATATTTGTCCTCTTCTTTATTGTGGATATTGATTTATCTGGTTGATGTTGATTGACCTTGTTACTTTTCTTTGGTATAAAACATACCATCATTTTTGGGATGTGATATAATGGAGATCTATATATATCCTTCTTGATCAACTAATCCAATTTCCAGAGTTGAAAAATCACATATGATAAGAAGTTATTAGGGGCGACCGGCCACTTGGATCTTATGAAATGTCTGCCTAGAAATTGCAGCTCTAATCAAGGACTTTAGTTTGTTGAGAATGGGAGCTACATTAGCAAGGCCTGAACCGCTAGCAAACTCGACATCAGAGACGAAGTTTGAATCTCAAATGGTCAAAGCTATGAAGCAGAGAGCAGAAAAAGGAACTTCCATCAAGTCTTTTGATAGCATACTTCTCAAGTTTCCCAAGATTGATCAAAGCTTTAGAAAATGCAAGGCCCTCTTTCAGGAATTTGGTCAGTAAGCATATAAACTCTTAACCCTGTTACACTAGAGCATTTCAGCATGAGTATGAGTACTAACTTTGTTTTCTTGTGTGTAGACGAGGATAAAAATGGTGTGATTGATCAGCAGGAATTAAAGAATTGCTTCCGCAAACTGCAAGTATCTTTCACTGAGGAGGAATCCATTGAACTATTTAAAGCTTGTGATATTAACGATGACATGGGAATCAAGTTCAATGAGTTCGTCGTACTTCTTTGCCTCGTCCATCTTTTGACGGCTGATCCAACATCTAATGTATATCTTCTATCTTCTGCTTGATAAATTAGGTTGTTAATTGCAAACTTACTTATATTGCATATGTTTCCCCTGGATGATTCTTTAGAAATCACGGCGGATGAGGATGAGTATGCCGGATCTGGAAGCCACGTTTGAAACATTGGTGGAAGCATTCGCTTTCTTGGACAAGAACAAAGATGGTCATGTCAGCAAGAGTGAGATGGTGCAAGCAATAAACGAGAGTGGAGAACGGTCTTCAGACCGTATAGCAATGAAACGATTCGGTTAGTCGTCACTTTTCCAAAATGCTTTCCCCAATTGCATAATGTATTATATAGTTCGGTAATGCTTGAAACCGCGATTAATTGTAGAGGAGATGGACTGGGACAAGAACGGAATGGTGAACATTAAAGAGTTCTTGTTTGCTTTCACTCGGTGGGTTGGAATTGATGACGCTGAAGATGAAACCGACGACAAAGAGGAAGAAGCCGAAGAGGGAATTAGTGTTTAGTTCACCATTCTCCGCGCTAGCTTCTTATTGTTTGTGCCCGTGATCTGTATTGTAGGATTGTCGAAACAGCTAACAACAAGCAAGGATAAATGTGCACTAGAATGATACTCAATGGCTTAATTTGTTCGAGACATTCCCCCCAATTTACTCGTTACACTATGTAGAACAACCTCATTAGATCACCAAATTTTTCACTTTCTTTTGAACAAAAATAAAATCGGTCAACTAGAGGTAAGATTACAAGTATAGGAAAGATTTTCTTCTTCTGTTTTTAACTTTTCAATTCTTTTGTTTAGTCACAATATAATCGCAAGGCAAAAGTTTCCCATGCTTGATAAAATTAGTATTGACTACTGATTGACCTAAATACGAAGTTGATGGTTCCGCCAAATTTCAGTTCATCTGTCTATTAAAAACTAGAAAAGAAAAAACGGAACGGAGAATCAGAGTCAATATAAACCAAATATAATAAAGAATGTCATTTAATCGATCTCACCGAAGGAGTCTTACACTTGACAAATACCCACTCTGTATGCATTCTAACTCCTCCCCATACGTATACACAACATATATCTTAGAACAAAACAATTCATGATATCCAGAAAAAAGAAAAGAAAATATTCAAATTCAAAACCTACCAAAACTGTCTCTACTACACAAGCTTACATAGCATTATTAGACGGTAACTAGAACAGATTCAGATTAATACAAAAAAGAAAGACTTTAATAAGCCGAACTTAAGCGATCATGCAATTGCAAACGCCCCAAGTTGGAAATCGAATGGTCATTCAGCATAAGACCAATATAATCCATCAATGGATCTCCTCCGAAGATTGGATAAAGATCAACATACCATAAGGAAACAAATTAGTAACTGAACATTCGAAAGAGTGCCATTGCGCCAATGGCAGTAGGGTGGCGACTTGGGGGGAGTATCAGCTGGAACTTGCAATAAATACTCTTTTAAGAAACTTGTGTAGTAAGTAACCAACTTACGGAGAGAGATGATTTGTGTGGTAACTAACCCCCAAGTTGTGGAAGTCTCTCACCCCTGAGTCTTGGCTCTCTTTATGTTTGTATTACCAAGACTGTTGAAAGGAGATACAGAACCAGACATATGAGGGCTTTCCTCACGAAGTGTACCGTTCAGCAATGCTAGTTCTCTTAGCTGTTGTTTCTTGAAGAAATCCTGGGACTCGTCCTGAGTTATTAAGATGAGTAATGGTAACTTGGTAAGTAAATGTCTTGACAGATACATTTTAGATGATAATGACAACTTTCAAGAAAAATATCGCAAAAAAAATTGTTTCCATTTAAATATTAAAATAAGTCTCCCTTAAATGTCTTTTCACCAAACCGTATCTATGAGAGAGAACTCATTTTAAAAAAAGCCTAAAGCCCTAAACCTCTCCCTAAGAAATGCAGGAATTTGGCTTTGCTCCAAGATGAGCTCGGGCTCTGAACTTTACAATGCTAAGCTGCTTTAGGATGAACAGAAGGACTTACGTAAGTACAACTTACCACAGGCCTCAACAGCTCTTCAAGTATCTCCCGGGCTTGCATTAGCCGGTTGTCAATAATTTCAACAGGCAGCTCCCCCTCCACAAGTATGTGAAGAGGTTCATTAAGATGTTCATATCCAGGCTTTCCCCTCATCATTTCTTCCTACAAGTGAGCAGCATGACAGAAATATGTTACTAGTCTAGACAAATGAAGGCTGCATCAGCCTGTTGAAATCTATCAAGAGAGCATTACCACATTACCGGCTTCACACTTTCTTTTATATAAAATTTGTTATCACTTTTTACATTTTCTGAAAATGATTCACATTGAAACCATCTGCAGTGCATAATTCTGTAGTCATCTTCAAAAGATCATGTGCTACATGCACGAATGAGCAATGAGAGGGAATATAGACATCATGACAAATAACACATTAAATGCACAGCGAAGAAATACTCAAATGGTACTAGAGAAATAGCATCATCTTTCAAGATGTAGTTGTAAACTCTAGTCTGCCTAATAAACGCTCAACAACATCATATCTTTCTAAAATTACCTTTTCAGAATATTCATCACTAAACATAGAGATTGATGATTTGCATGCTGGACAAACAGCTGTTGGTTTTTTTAGTCACTGAAAATTCCACTTACAATAATTGGCCATAGAAGGAATCTTATCGATTGTTCATACCTTAACTGGATCTTTGATGCTACCACGTCCTCTGATGAGAACACGGCAGTCTGTACCTGCTTCTACTCGTTTAAGGGAGTTTCCCCTAGGGCCAAGAAGACGCCCAACAAAATTATACTGCAAAGGGAAGGCAATCATGTGAAAAAAAGCTTGAATGCGGGTAAGTAGATTCTCAAGCTAGAGAAGAGAGATAGGAATCTTACACTTGGGTATTTATCAACAGGAACATCAACCCTGATAGTTCTCTTGACTATCAAGCCTGATGAAGTGTTGTGAGAGCCAAGCCAGCTTGGTGTTGATGATGAATGCTGCAGAAGATTTGGCATCTGCATGGTCCAAGTAAGACAGTACCAACATGTTAGGAGTTGCAAAATGCAAATCATTTTTTGATTTCATAACCAACAAAGCCACAAAGTTCTATCATACGATGTCGAAATACAAAACTTAAAGCACAGTTCTTCCATACGATAATTAAAATACAGAATGTCCATCAACCTTTCTTCCTCTAAATCCTCAGGAAAATGCATGATCAGTATAGGTTGTTGCATCAGATCCAAAGATGATTAACTGCAACTAGAAGTGAGATGACTTATAATATTGGATTCTTACAAGGAATAAACATCAATCTGTAAAATTATCTCACCATCCTCCAAGGATTTTTTATACCAAAAAATGTGTTCAGCCTCTACTTAACTCCCCACATTAGGTGAGTCATAAGAAATTCTAATTTACTATTTCTGATTCAATTGAGGGAATAACCAAACATCTAATAAGCATCTAATCCTTCCTCGGTTATGTTAGCTGCATCACTACTTGTCATGACTCAAGGAGAAACCCTAACAGCAAAACAACTCAAAGTGAACAAGTTAAAATGAAATGAACAATAAAGTCAGGAATAGGTTTGAACAGTAAATTAGATTAAACAAGATGTTATGTCAATGGTTAGTATCCGTACTTCTGATTGATATTGTGGAGCCCATCCATTCACTTCTGCTCCTCCATTCAAATATAATCCTCCAGAAGCCAAGGGCCTAGCATGATCAAGCCCAGTTTGATCTAAAATTGATGAACTCCCCATCATTGTAGTTATACGCAGTATTTCTGCTCCAAACAAGTCAATTTCCAATAACAAGATGTACCAGTTAGCTTGTGTTAAGAAATTAGTCGCTATCCACCATAAATTAGTCAATAAATCATTGGTTTCAGTAAAATGGTGAAAATAATCGACAAAGCTTATGGAAAGAATGAAGAAACTAATTAATAACTAAAATGTCATCTACAATTATATAAGGCTGACTACCTTTCAAAGATATACACAAAACTGAATATGTATCACATTGCTTAAGATTTTAACGAAAAAAAAATCACTTTCATGAAGCCTTTTTTTTTTTATATTCTTCAGATATATTAGAAGCATAGAAAGGGAAGTTCAAGTGCTTTTGTGACTATGTCCTAATTTTTTAACGGGTCCTTCTCCGCTGTCAGGTATCTAGATGGTGAAAATCTTGACATCAAATTTGGTGTAAAGAGCAAGGGAGATCAGCTCTCCTGTATACATCACATTAATAGATTAGCAAGTCTGTCCCTCAGAAATTGGAAAGTCAGTAGCTGTTTACAAAGGATGACAGTAGATTTTAATACATAGGGATTTAAAAATAGATTGCTTCTTGAAAAGAATGATAATGAGTTAACATATAAATCTTTAAATCAACATACTGGAAAACAATACTTCCACATTTTATGACACTATGCACATTTACAAATTGATAATTATGTAAACTGTTAAGGGATCCGTCATGATTAGATCTTAAAAAACATAGTTCAATATCTAATTTCTATAATCAAGAAAATAAAGAAGAAAACTGTTCAGAAGCTACACCCATACTTAGCTTATGGGCGACCCTCTTATTGTTTAGGTGTTAGTTTTTTTAAATGATTTAGAGGACATAACAGTTTCAATAGCAGTTTTCATCTGACAGTAAACATTGTGACAGGCTATGATCACACAATTTATATAGGACATGCAACTGACAGGGATAAAGCCGATGAACAACCATGATGGTATAAACCAAGCCGATGAACAATCATGTTGGTATAATCCAAGTACTAAAAGCTATCCAAATGCAATACAATGAATGCTTGTTCAATACTCTTCAATGCAGTCTATTCAATAAGAATTTGATGCTTGTATAAGAGCCAATTACTTTTGCAAAGGCAAACACACTGAAAAGTGAAAACTCACCCTGGTTCAATAATCGACAACAGTTTGGGAGCACGGGTGTAAAAGGAATAAGCTTTTGCCGCTCTGCCAACAACTCATTAAGATATCTGCCAATATATATATAAACTAGTCAGGTCATGTTCTCTGAAAGACTGAAACATAGACACAACAAATGCATATATTATATAACACAAGCCAGAGTCACAGACAAGCAGAAGGAAGGGAAAGGACACTAAGGCTGCAATTCCTGGGATCTAGCAAATCATCAGCACTTCATAAATTCACTTGTCAATGAAAAAACATTTCATAATCAACATTCAAATTCAATGAATTTGTTTTACGGAGAAAAAAAATGGTATGTATCCATTACAAATATAGAGTAACAACAAATCAAGGTAAGCAATAACCAAAACCTTCTAAGTTGTAACCAACAACAGAAGGCTAGAAGAGAAGTCACAACCAAAGTCAATAGAAGTTAATTTAACAAGACTCAATAATTCAGCAGGTGCACACAAACTGAAGTGTGTTTCAGCAGAATCACTGCTCATCATCATAGAAAAAGCAGCAACTTGTACACACAGAGAGGCTTCATCGGTCAAATCACAGATCTCAAGCAGCGCAAATCGATACAGTAAAAAAATTCCAGATCGTCCAGAACGGAGCACAGCCAAACACAAATCAGTAAACAAAACAGCAAAGAATCCGTAAACAAAATAAAAACGGCGGTTAGAAGATCTGGTCTAGAGAAAGTTCATACTTCTCTTGCTCGGAAAGAGCGGAGGAGGCGGAGCGGAAGCCGGCGACGTGAGGAGAGTGAGGTGCGGGGGATGGAGACGGAGAGTAAGCCATGTATCTGCCGGAAGACATGATTTCCGGCGAAAACACGGCTACCAGATCCTGTCCAGGTGGTGGAAGAAGGCGAGGAGATAGACAGATCTAGCGTCGGCGACGGCGGCGCCGGTGGCGAGAGATAGAAAGTAGTGCGGGAAGAGAGAGAGAGAGAGGAATTGAGAAGGGAATAGGGCGAGTTTGTATTTATTTGAAGAAGAGAAAGAGAGAGAGACACTGTGGGCAATGCCACCTAACTCGTATCATATCTCTCCCCTATGTATGGTTATGTAAAGCGCCATGCTGTTGCGCTTTGCTGTGCACTGATTCAGCGCCGCTTTGCTTATTTACCAATTTCTCATTTATTTCTTTTTATACTAGTATCTTAATTTTCCACCGGAAAAGTCTATCTATAAAATACATAAAAATAAAAATATACTGTAATTAATATAGGGTGGGTGGTTTTTTTTATTGTTGATATGGAAATTTTAAGAAGATATATAAAATAAATCTAACAAAAGAAAATGACCTTATTAAAATCATTTGCCCACCAACTTTTCTTTTTTCTTTTTTGCTATAATAAAAATTGATGTTGTTGTATGCTTTTTAGTCTTGACTTGATGTCCCCTCTTTGCTTGGAGAGATAAGCATGCTGAGTTGCTCCTGTTAGTGCAAACAACTTATCATTGAGTCTAAGGGGGTGGCCCCCAGTGGGTGGGGGAATATGCGTTTCCATTTTCAAAGGCTTGACTTGACTAACAATAGCAAATTAGACTAGATTGTCACTAGGTAATTATCACCGGTACAATGACATATGGTAATAGTATTTAGATCAATATTCTATACGAAGCATGCTGTATCAATGACATATGGTAGGTATTTAGATTCAATTTCATCTCACCAAATTATAACACTTGAGATTCATGGTGTAATATAAAAAAAAAACCATTATAATTGGTACATGAAGATGAAATAAATGAGAAATATATATTCAGTGAAAAATCCACCTATTGAATGAGTCGAAGGCTATATTTTAGCCGAAAATTTTCAGTAAGGACAAGATTATCAAATTTTGAAAAAGAATAAAAATTTGAGTAAGGTCCTACCCTTGATACTTGAGCAATTACTCGTGAGATATTCTAATGAATTAAATGAGTCGAAGGACCACAACGTATAATATAGATTTCTGTTGTCAATTACAGCCTATACTTTCAAAGAATCAGAGCATCAACCATTAGAAAAAGCATAAAAAATGAGAATTCTAAATAATTTAGCAGCAAGCAAGATGAAAATTATAAATAAATTAATAAATTTGCTGGGAGCAGATTCCCAGTGGGAATTTCATTTGTACAGCTACGGGGAAAAAAGAAAAGAAAAGAAAAAGCCAGCTTTCTTCTGCTTCATCATCCAATTGTCTAGATTCACAATTGATCGATCGATCGGACCGAAATGGCTTCATCCCAAACTGGAACAAACAAAGAAGAACGATTCGGTCTTCAAAAAACACAGAGAATCAGCTTTGAAGCAGGGAACATAACCCCAGCAAAACAGAGCATCCCAACGGAAACCAAATTCCGCCTACACCACGCGCCAGGGCCCCAACTGATCTCCACACTCGAGCTCTTAAAGCGCTTGCTCGGCGCAATTAGCTCGGCCGAGAGATCAAAGCCGGCGCCTTTCATCCTCAGCTCCTGAGCGCGTCTCCCCACCGCCCTGTTCTCGACCTTCTCGTTCTCCAGCTGGCGCCGCACCTTCCAGTAGCGCCTCAGCTTCACCTGCGCCATGGAGACGATCGCCAGTGACGTGGCAAGGGAGAGGAGGGACGGGACCCACCAGTCGGCCACGCGGGTCCCGGCGACCGAGGCGGTGAAGAGGAGCGTGAGGAAGACGCCGTGGAAGAGGAGGAAGGAGGTGCAGAGGTGGGAGATCTCGCGCTTTATGGAGTGGATTCGGGTTTCTTTGATGGCGATTTTGCGGGCCAAGAGATCGTCTTCTCGTTGGAGGAGCTTCAGGAGGAGGAGGTGGCCCGGGCTGTTTGAGATCTCTGTTAATGGGTGGTGCTCCATCGCGACCTGATTTGGGATTTCTACGACAAATGCAGATGCTCTGTTTTCTGCCATTTTTTTTTATTTTCTGATTCGGGAGATTGAAAGATTGAGAATTCAGAGAGAGAGAGAGAGAGAGAGAGAGATCGGTTTTTTTTTGTTGAGTTGTTGGGCTGAAATAAAGGAGGAGGTGGTTCCCTGTGACTGGTTTTTAAAGGTGTTTGTGACCGGAGAGGGGTCCAACGGTCGAATTTTTCAGCAAAAAAAAAACGTATTTCGTGAGCAACGGTCATATTTCTCCGATGTAAGCGTTGGGAGTTGGGGCTAATAAATTGCTAATGGGCTTTTTTTCAATGGAGATATTGGGCTTGGTTGGGCTTACCTTCCTAATTGGGCCTAAATTCTTTTGAAGTATAAAATGGCTTTGCGGATAATTTTTAGCATTTGGTTTTCAACTTTTGATCATTTTTTTGGCTATATTCTACACCAGCAAAAAGTTTCACTTCATGAGCACAACTTGAGTATCCTTTTTAACTCAATATAATGCATCATATATATGGAGTGCACTTGCATTACGCATTATAATGCTACAATATAATGCATGATGATAATGTGTGATCCAAACGTAGCATTGTTTGTACCTTACATATTTTTCTATGTACAATTTCCCAATCCAGGAAACATATATACGTATAACGTATGCATAAAAATAAAAAGCATCTTTCTTTGTTCCAATATCATGCCTTGGATTACATATTATAATGCGTAATCCAAAGGCAGCATTGTTTGTTCCGTATATATTTTTCTATGTACAATCTCCCAATCCAGGTCTCACGCCTTTTTCAGCTAAAGCTTGCACTTAAGAGGCCTTCAACCGAGCCAACCAAGGCGGCAACGCTCACCAAGAAGAGCACAAAGCTAAAGACACGAAGCAACAAGCCTTGTTTAGACCAACCTCCAACTTTGTGCTTCTTGATGTAAATCTCTACCGGGAAGTAGATGGTGATGGGCCAGAAATTGAGGGCCCCCAAAACCCCAAGCACCTCGTTGAAGTACGGGAAGCTTATCGCGAGCCCCGTCGTTGATGCCACGTAGGCTGTTCGGAAGGTTAGCCGGAGGAGGTTGAGTTCCATCGGCGGTAGGCCCCATAGCTTGATGAGGTAGTTGTCATTCACAAAGCTGCTTGTCGGGAACCTGTCTCGTATATACCCTTCTATGAATGTGAACACCGGCTGGCTATATATCTTGTTCATTTCAATGGGGCCAAATAAGACGGATCATTTTGTTAGTAACACTTTGGAATATGACAGGTAACTAATTGTATGATGTTTCATTGTTTCTGGTGACTTATTTTAATACATATTTGCCATTTTTGGGGCTATTAATTTGACAATCACATATGATCAGTTAACTCACCCTAGCCTTAAGTTTTGACACCTCAATTGATCCAAGTCATGTGTGCATAGTGACGTTTTCTTTATAAAATGGGACTATAAGTTAAATAAAAAAGTTTAAATTTTTTTAAAACATTATCTACCATATAAATTTACTTATATAAAAGTTATATTTACCAAACGTCATAATAACGTTAAACATATTGTCATGACTAAATTTTAATTATTACAGTCATATAACTATTTTTTGTTGTTAAGAAAAACATTTTAGTTTAATTTACGTTAAAGACTTAAAATTATATAATTACATATACAATTTTATTAATTGATATTTAACAACAAGCCTTTTGTATAAGATGGATGTTTTTTACCTGATAGCCTCCCACAAGGTGAAGAACAACGCAAGCATTGGCGAAGTCGATGAGCCAATAAGGCTCATAGAATCCAAAGCCAGTAAGAAGGTTGCCTGGGGTGTCATCGCCAAAGGCGGCGTATCCAAAGCAACCACAAAAGAGATAGAAGAAGGTGGTGACGCTAATGGCAGCCACCGATGCTTTCTTCATGGTTTGTCCCTCTGGCGGCCCTTGAGGTGGTCGCTTTAGGGTGTGTTGGATCTCCAACACTATAATGGAGAATGGGTAGGCAAAGGCAATGTCCCCTAGAGCTTGTAAAGCCAAGTATATCTTCTCTGAGAGGGATGATGCTGTCACTCCTGCTATTCCTCCCTTGATTGTTCCGTTTTCTATGCTTGCATAAACGAGCTAGTTTAGTTGCTAAGTATGTCGATCATCTTCGTGTTAAAAGTGATTATAAATCTAAAATGTACTATTATTTAGACTCATTAGTCGAGTGTGAGTAGCCCCGGATACCTTTTAAGCCAAAATTTATACTCCATATTTTTATGTTTTTAATACTTTATACCTAGAAGATGTTAAAGGGTTGTTCGATTTATTATTAATTGTGCTTGAGATCGAAACCCTCGAAATTGAAGAGTTGGATGGGAAGTAAAGTACCAATAACTTTGGCAATACCAAGGCCGAGACCGATGGAAGAGTAGGCGAAGGACATGGCGGCGGCCGTGGCGGAGAGCCACTCCATGCTGTGAAAGTCGGGGATTTGAGACATCACAATCTGGACACCTCCGAACATCAACATGTAGGATGTGTCGCTGTACGAGCACGACGCTGAATGCCCTTCTCGGTGATAACAATTTGCCTTCTTAATTGCTCTGCATTAAATAATTAAGTTTCTGTCTAAATTCCACAATTTAATACATTAAATTTGTGATCCACAGACTTGAGTTAATAATCTTCTTCTATCTAAATTCATTAGGGCGGCCTATAGCAGGTGCACATTCTATCTACATTCATTAGGGTGGCCTACAGCAGCATAAAGTTGGCTCCAAAATTTGAAGGGCCTAATATTTTTTTTAAGCCCATGTATAATATTATTATTTTGAAAAAAAAAATATTACCTCCAAACAAAATAAAAATTCGTCTTAAAAAAATACATGAAAATTTTTTTTAGTGTCTCTAAGTTTTTACCTTCTTTTTTTTGGTGTCCAAGAAAAAAACTTATTCCTTTTGGAACCTTTAAGGTTTTTGTTTTTCCCGTTGACGCCCATCTCCAGTTCAAATTAGTTAAATTCAAGTTCACCATTATGTTCTTCACCCTTAAATTAGTAGAATTTGACTATTAAAACATCAAAATTCATAACATAACCATCCCAATTTGAATTTGTAAACAATTTGCTAAACAACTCTTTAAAATAGAGAATTGTTTTAAAATTCAAATTGACGTAGTTTGGTTATGAATTTAATTGTTTTAAGAGTTGAATCCTACTAATTTGGGTAATGAACATAATGGTAAGCTTGAAATTAACTAATTTGAACAGGAGAGGGGCGTCAACGGGAAAAGCCAAAACCTCAATGGTACCAAGAGGAATAAGTTTTTTTCTTGGAAAGCAAAAACTTAGGGGTACCAAAAGAAATTTCCCCTAAAAAATATTAGCTTTCCTGCATACCTTTTTGATATAATTTGCTTTGATTTGAAGTAATAGATGGTTGTTTTATCAATACTAGTTTTACCCGTCGTACCATGTACGACCACGATTAGATATTTTATAAACATTATAAATAGGATATTAATAAATAAATAAAAATATAATATAAACTTTAATATAAGTAATTTATTTTATAGTCTTCCTATTTTATTACTTTTCATGTACGTAAATTTAGAGTTTATCAAATATTTCAATATCTATTAAATATCTTATTATCCATTTTTATTAATCTTAAAAAATTTAACTATTTATTCATTAATTTTTTTTATAAAAGAAAATCACTATATTTCTATAAATAAATTCGTCAAAAGATATATGATAAAATATTTATATTTATTTTTAAATATTTAAATATTTTATCTTTAATTTTAAATACTTGTATAAGGAAGCTTTCAAAAAATATTGTTATACTAAATAGGTATTTTTTGATGTTAGAGATAAATTTAAATAGTTATAAAGAATTTAATAGAAAGAAGTTATAATAATAGAAATAAAAATTAATTTTTTAAATATAAGGTGGGGCTAGAATCGTTCTGGTGACTGGAAAAGGTACAACTTTAATATATAGTTATAGATAGATATTACCTATTTTTTTATTTTTAAACATTATAAGTATTTATCATTAATTTTTTATTATAAAAGAAAAAAATATATCTATAAATAATTTCATGAAAAGACATCATGCTAAAAGGTAAAAGATATTTATACTTATTTAAAATTTTTTTAAATTTTTTATCTTTAATTTTAAATATTTGTATAAGGAAGTTTTCAAAAGATATTGTTATACTAAATAGATATTCGTTTGATGTTAAAGATAGATTTAAATAGTTAAAGAAAAATATAATAGGGTAAAGTTAAAATATTAGAAATAAAAATTAATTTTGTAAATATGAGGTGGAGCCAGAATCGTTCTGCTAGCTCGAAAAGGGATAGTTTTAATATATAGTTATAGATATATAAAATTCATGTGTTTGTCAATCCCCAAATCCTTTTTCTTTTTTCAAAACCCCAATTACCAATTGGATAGATGAATAAGTTTTTTTACCTACGTTTATTGTTCTATACTTTTGCTATATAAAATTTGACCAAAATAAAACTTTTGCTATATAAAATATGCCTTTTTGTTATTTCGGTGATAAGGGCAGAAGCTCTAGCTTTAAGGGATGGGATTAATCTGGCACGAATGTGGAAATGCAAGAATATAGAAATAGAAGGGGACAATTTGCAAGTCATAAAAGCTGCCCAAGGAGCTAGAAATTGTCCATGGGAAATTGAAATGATTTTGGCGGATGTTCTGGCTTTGCTCCAAGAGTTCCAGAACATCAAAATCATTCATGTTAACAGGGAGTCTAACGTTGTGGCTGATACTATTGCTAGACTGGGCCATAGTCTCTCTGTTAATGATATTCGGAACCACCAAGAACTTAAAGTTCTCATCCGTCAGGATGCTCTAGGACGCCCTCCCTAGAGGAGTGGCTCCTAATTCTTACCTAATAAAAAAAATGCCTTTTTGAATTTAATAAATGGGCTCTTAATTAGGCCCCTTGTTAGCTTTAGAGCAGGCCCTAAACTATAATGGCCGCCCCTGGCATTCATATCAACGTTATCTTGATGTCAAACTTATATCTTTTTATACACTCCATATAATTTATTTTAATAGTTTTAGTTTCTTAAGTATACCTCATGCTGACGGCAGCTGTAATTGTATAGGCAAGACCCGAACCGTACAAGCTTTCCTGAACAAGCAATGCACATGCTCTCTGGTGCGTCTTATCTGTTTGATTATACATGTTTTAACTTCCACGTACAGTTATTAAATATAATGAACAACAATCACAAGAACAACATTACAACAATGATAAACTAACTTTCACCAAGAAAAGAACATTATAATCGAGCAATATCTAACACATTAATACTAATAAAAATCATTTTCTTGCAGGGTACATCCTACCAATATTCCTACGCTCGTATTATGTGGCAATTGACTTGTAGTTGGGAATCTACAATTCAAGCTTAATATGCGTATGTATATGAAGAAGGCTGGCGAAAAAATTTAAAAGTAATATTTTATCAAGCTATGCCGTCTTCAATCTGATTTGGTTAGCAAATTAAAATTAATATTTTATCAAGTACGGAGTATGTTTTACTTATTCAATGAAAACAACATATATAGGGTCCGTTCGACGGGCTTTATTTTGAGCTTATACAGCTTTATTCAAGCTTATGGTAAAAAAATAAAGTCGTTATGATCTGTTCGATAGTGGGAGTTGATGATGATTATTGTAGCTTATGGGAGTTGATGGTAGTTTATATTTCACCTAAAATTTAATCTACCCCTCCCAGCCTTATCCAGCCTTATGGAATTTATTTTCTTCGATTGCCCTTCACTAATCTAATTTTAGAAAATTTTAAAATTAATTTTCTCTTTATACATTTATAAATAGGATTTTGCTATTTGTCGCCCCTGGGGCGATAAATAAACATCCCGAAATAAAATCTTATCTACTTGAATTTTGTAGCTCTATCTATTCAAATTAAAAAAACAATCTTTTCCTAAACAAATAAAACAACAAATCAATTTGGTTTTTATTCAATTAATTATGAAATAAATTCTTCTCTCCCATAATCCTATTATTTCATACAAGTGCACATTTTAAAAGTTCAATTATTTATGTGTGATTCTTTTTTGATATTTATATTTACATAATCTATTGTTTAACATTTGCCTATTATTTTAGGCATATTTCTCTAAATTTTTAGAAGCTTTATTACATATTTGGTAGTCTAAATTTTTAGGAGTTATTGTTTGCGTGTTATATTACAATGTTTTTTGATTAAATCTAATTAATCAATTTTTTAGTGTATCTTATGTTTTATACTGTACGGTTCGTTTTTTATATAAATAGTGGGTATACAATATTCTATTTTTAATGGAAACTTTGAAAATTGGTTAATTTAATTTGAAAAGATTATATGTTGGGAAGATTCTTTACTGAAATATAATCTCAATTGGTTGGATTTTAGATTTGATAATTTGTTTGTTAGGAAAAGATTTTCTTTTTAATATTTAAAAATTATAATTATAAAGTTTAAATAGATAAATTTTTATTTTTTGGATCTTATTTGTCGCCCCGGGGGCGACAAATAGCAAAACCCTTATAAATATATCCTTTTTGGTAATTTTACATCCATCTCTTATAAAATCAGTATCGATCAATTTAGTTTACCGAACACCTACATAATTTTTCACAAAAATAAGTTAATAATTTCAACTCCTAAAATTAACTTGTAAAATCAGCATCAACTATTAAATCAGTATCAGCATCAACATCAACTCGTATCAGGTTTGAAGTGCCGAACAGACCCATAATGCCACTTGGGCCACTTGGCATCCCTACCTTAATTATAATCAGTGATTGTTCCATTAAGATTCACTACTACAATTAAGACTTTTTGTAGCAGTTTATAGCAGCGGTTGGGCAATTGAAGCGGTTCTAGTGGCGGTTTATACTATAGAGGCGGTTTACAGCTGCGGTTTATACTATAGTAGCGGTCTAAGAAGCGGTTTACAGCTGCGGTTTATACTATAGTAGCGGTCTAAGAAGCGGTTTTTTAATCCCTTTGCTATTGAGGCGGTTCTTAAGTAATATAGTAGCGGTTTTTAAAATTTTAGTACTCCCTCCGTCCCATAAAGTTTGTCCAGTATTCCTCTTTGGGCGTCCCAAAAAGTTTGTCCACCTTTTTAACTTTCCTTTTATATCAAACTTTTCTTACAATACTACCCCTATCCAATCTTACTTTTATCCACATTATCCAATCAAAAACTTATCCCAATACCTTTTTTAGTCATTTCCTTTCTCTTTCTCTTTCTACCCATCACTATCACAACCTCTCTCCCCTCCCAATTGGTTACTTTTTCTATTCTTTTACTTTCTTAATTTTTGTGTTTTATGTCCTTTTGGACAATCTTAATGGGACTGAGGGAGTAAAATAATATAAGGGAGCGGTTTCGTACGAACCAAAATTTTGACGCGCGCGAGTGCCAATTTATTTGAGCGGCATACTGAATAATTTCTTTCCCCAAATATTTTGTATTCTGGAAAAATCCAAAGGAAGAGAAGACGAACAAACGAAATAGAAAGAGAGAGACGACTGGAAGAGGAAGAGGCTAGGGTTCTACATAACTGGAAGTTCTCGACCACATCGATCGGAATAGAAGGGTTTTGAGAGACTTTCGAATAGGAATGAACTTCATCTGCGACTCTTCTCCGTCTCATCGTCTTCTACCCTAAACTCCTCTCCCAAATCTCCGACATCCTCTTCGCCGCTGTCTCCTCCGCCTCCCCTCCCGCTCCCTTCGACGTCGTCTGCGGCGTCCCCTACGCCGCCCTCTCCATCGCAACCGTCGTCTCCGTCAGCCGCGACATTCCGATGCTCATGCGCCGTAAGGAGGTCAAGACCTATGGCACCGGAAAGTCCATCGAAGGCGTCTTCGTCCCCGGCCAGACTTGCCTCATCGTCGAAGACCTCGTCACTAGTGGTGCCTCCGTTCTAGAGACCACCTCTCCTCTCCGTGAATCCGGCCTCAAGGTCACCGACACTGTCGTTGTAATAGACATGTCTATCTCTCTTCATCTGTTTCAGTAATTTTGCTATCGATTTTGTGACTCTAAATGTGTAAAATTGACACATGCATTCATTTTACCTAATTTTGATCATCCTAATAGAAAGATTAGGTTTCTAATACTTCAATTGTATTGTTATGATTTGGCTAAGTGACTAGAAAGTGATTTGAACTGAGGCAGGATGATTTTCCTAATAATTTGGAGTTTCTATAAATTTGAATACTGGAGACAAATTAGTTTTTTAATGATCAAACATGCTCTTGAATCGTTACTTCATATTGTGATTTGAATAATGGAGGCTAAGTGACTGAAGTGAGATTTGAATTGAGGTAGGATTTGTGATATGTTGTCTGTGTGTTTGTTTATTGATTTGGAGTTTCTGGAAATTTGTGGTAGGGAGCAAGGCGGAAGGGAGAATTTGGAGGAGAATGGTATAAGGCTGCATTCGTTGTTGAAATTGAGTGATATGGTTGGGGTGCAGAGAAGGCTGGGAAAGGTTGATGAGGAGACTGAGAAGATGTTTTATTATCTAGGTTTTAAGCTATTGCAAGGGCTATTTGATCATGGAGTTAATGCTCTTCAATTGGTATCTACTTGGCAAGTGCAATATTTTAGTAGTGGTTTATGAGAAAAAAGTGTTTCTAAGATATCAAGCTTTTAGTGTTATGCTAAAGTTGCAGACCAAAAACTAGCTATTGGGTGCTTAATGCCAAAAGTACTATTCAACTATCTTTCAACTTGGTCTTTGAAAAGGAGTTTGAGTTGTCTCACAACATGATGAATGGATGTGTACACCTCACTGGCTACAAGAGTCTTATGGGTGGTGAATATCCTTTCATTGGGGTTTTCTGATTTTTCATTCCATTTTGATTGTTGTTGATACTTGTTTTAATAATGGTGTCTTAAGGCCACTCAATATTAGTAGTAAACGTTCGAACTTTGAGGTATTTTTTTCAGTCAAAAAGATCCAATCTAGAGGTGTTTATTCAGTTTAAAATTTGTTAAGTTAAGAGTCCAAAGTCATTGTCTAAGGCCAATGAGCATTGTGGTTTTATATTCTGGAATAAATTTGCAACTGCTTGGGTTTGAAACTCTGGTAGTTTAACTCTGTTTTATAGCTCTATAGGAGAAGTGAGGAACTTCTAATTGAGTTTTTGGGTGCTGGAAAAGAGATCAAATGAGAAAGAGTAGTGTAGTGTAAATTACAGGTTTGAATGCTAGAGAGGAAGAGATCTGATTGTGTTCGAATTGTAGTGTAAACTACAGGTCGTGTAGTATTTAATATTTACAAACTTGAATATCTGTTGAACTTTTTGTTTTGATTTTCTTCTATTTTTTGTTTCTCTACTTTTAGCTTGCTTCTTGTTTCTTAATGCTTGAATACTTGGACTATATATATCATTGCTAATTTAATGCATAAAAGTGCTGTATAGGATGATATGATAGTAGTTACTGACCATTAAACTTGGAGTTGTTGAATGGGTGTTCTGTTTCCCTCAAACCATTGCTTATCTCTCACTCATATCACTCTATTTCTACTATTATGTGTATGATTCTCTAAGCCTATCATTTTAGGATACATGTTTGGAATTATACGTTCCAAGTAAATTTTGAAACATATTTACTTTTAAGAAGTCACTTCTCCTCATTAGAATGCTTGTTTTGATGATACGTGTGGCTTATTCTCAGCTTTGATCAAGAGCACTGGTTTGTGAAATGATGGGCGGATTGACGACCGTTCCTTGTGGATAAATTATGTATCTTCCATTTCGGCTCCATTGGCAGTTCCATTGGTGTGTCCTAGAATTTTTGTGTGCACGATCTTGCATCTAAGGTATGAGCATCGCCTGATGGTTCTTGCTGTTCAAAACAATCTCTATTTATTTGCAGCTGTTAAGTTTTTTTTTTTGTTTTTGGCTTGGTTAATAGAAAATTGGGACAACCGATATTCCTAATGCAATTCCTCTTCATCTGAGCATGTTAGTGATGAAGGTATCTACCTTCTGGAGAATGGAATGGATGCTTTAATATATGTTGGGGGTTCTGCAGATCTGAAAATTGGTCAACAACTTTTTGTCACATCCAGAATTGATGAGATCCCTACTCAGGTAATATGATTTTTGAACTAGTTTGGCCTCATTTCATTGATACTGTTCAGTTGCATTTCATAAAGGGGGAAAATCATACTTTTATGCTATTTAGTTTGGCCTCCTTTCAATGAAATGATGTTGTTCATTTCATTGATGTTGCTCCCTTTGAAAGTTAAACTACTTTTATGCATGTGGATTAAAATTAAGTCCAAATTTCATTTTTATCTCACTGATAATGTAGAGAATCATAAACATAATACAGATGAATGATGATGAATTTTATCCTTCTTTTCAGGTATCAATACTATCCTATTGGGCATCTACATATATGTGGGACTTCATCAACTTCTTGTTGCCCTCATCATTTGCAATTATTCTTTTTTGTATCTTTGGTATGTCTCATGCTCTATTTGAAATATTTACTACTCCCTCTGTAGTATAAAAAGGTAATAGGTTGCCCACCATATGGAATCAGAATTAAACTATGTGCTATATATTATTATTGGTTCTATTATTCTACACTTACTTGCACCTAATTAGCCACAAAATATATATAAAATTGACCATTTAATGATGTTCTTATACTCATCAAAGTGTGTATATTAAGCAAAAGGAGTTCAGTGCTAAATAAAAAAATGAATGAAGAGTATATAAGTAACTACTTCATCAATATAAGCAAAAATCAAGCAACCAATTCAAATTTCAAACTACTGTTCGTGATGTGTACTTTTTTTGGGTCCAAATCCAAGGTCTTCTTTGTTCGTGATGCATTACTATTAAAGGTCAAGTGGATTTTGCACACAGGGAAATAGAATACAAGTAATATGCTAAAAAATTGACATGATGGTCTTGACTTTTTATTTCTTTGTTGGAGTTTGTAAATATTTATATGAGTGTATTCTTAACTTTATTTGTGCAGGCTTAGATTGTAATTTTGGTGGTCATTAAATCCTAACATCAAGGTAAAAGCTCCTCGTGATAATGATTTCTTATTTAGTTCCTAAATATATTAGGAATTTGGATGCCATGATTCTACTTAGATAAACTGTTAGCTAGCTACCATTTAGAAAAAAAACATTTTCCTAGGATACCAAATTAGATGTAAACTTAATAAATAACCGATATTTGCATACCAAGATATAATTATCTTTGTCTTCCAATATGGTGATACGAAGAATATAAGTCTTCAATTAGCTTCTTCAAATTGCTTGTTTGTGCCTCTTAAATAGCCTTAAAGTTCTATCTAGGTGTTACTTGATAGATTGCGTCGTACTACTACGATGAGAATGCATTAATTTTTATATGAAGTTGTTCTTTAACTTCTTTGATAGTTTTGTTTTTCTAAGCTACCTTATTCTGTGACATTATATGGATATATACCTATCTTAGCTTGTTCTTTTCATTTTGTAGGTGTTTTTGGCTTGCTATGATTAGGATATACGTGCATCTATGGACAAACACATCTTGTGACAGGTTCTTAATGAAACCGGCCAATTTTTCTTAAGATACTTATTGTCTCTTTCTATCAATTTTGACATTTGATACATTGGAAAGTGCATTGATTTTTTTTGCTTTTGGCTTGTAAATTATGTTGTGAACACTTTTGTTGCTTTTGGTGAACATTTGTATGAAATAAAGTTGATTTAATACTATTATGGTATCTTAATTCCTATTAGGATTTGTATTTCTCAGTACATTTTGTATAACATTTTATATGCTATAATATATAATTTAGTAGAGATTTATTGGAAATAAGCAGCAAATTAAATAATATTAAAATTTCTATAATAAAACCGCAACAATAGAAAGTAAATCCTTTGGAATAGATGACAAACCGCCACAAAAGCCTAGCGGTGATCACCGCAATCGCCGCAATTGATATGAAACCGCTGCAATTGATCAGACAACCGCTGCAATTGGCAAAGGTTAAACCGCTTCCTTAGATGCTATTGTAGCGGTTGTGCAAATCTATAGCAGCGGTTCTTAAAGTTGATTTGTAACCGCCACCTTACCTTAAAAAACCACCACAATAGACCTAAGGCAACGCGAGCAGATGCAGCGGTTGAAGAACCGCTGTCTTAAGCCTATTGTAGCGTTTTTAGACCATTTTGGAGCGGTTTTCGACCGCTACAAAAGGCCTTTATTGTAGTAGTGATTCTTTGATCTTCTTGACCAAAAAAACAAAATATTCTTTGACCTACTATCTATAAACTTCGTTAAAAGAAGTCATCTTCAAATTCACTTTTTTTTAATGATTGGAGGATTAGGGTCGCCACAAGTAGTACTTGGGCTCGCCTAAAACATCTACTAAGAATGAGAAGAATGGGCAAACCGCCGCCTGTGGAAGACCTCATTCATTGCGTCTTTTTCACTCTTCCCATTATAACAACCCCAAAATTGTTTCAAGCTTTTTGCCCTATTTTCAACCAATAATTCAACCCAATAATCACCCTAATAATTCAACCCAACCCAACAATTATTCTAATTAATGTAAGTTTCACTAGCATAACTATACCATTGATGTTATTATCACCCTAATAGATTGAAACTAGCATAAGCACCCGTACCATGTACAAGTTTGGTTAAATATAAATATTTTAATTTTTATGTGAATATGAACAAAATTATTGATTATTTTTATGTGAAACTCAATATTTTATTTTCATCTTTATTAAAAGGAAATAAATTAATTTAACAATTTTTTATTTGTATATATATATATGTTTAATTTAAAAATATATATCCATAAATGAACAAAAAAGTTTAATTATAGCATATATAATTTTTTTGTCATGTGATTTCAATTATTATAATTATTTTTTAGACTATTGGTGATGTGGCACCACATAGGTGAAATGAATATAGAGACGACACATGGGTCAAATGAGTGTGAGGTCGACACATGTGACATGAAGGTCGTTCAATAATAATTATAAGATAAATAGGTAAGAATAATTGAAAAAAATCAATCATTAAAATATAAATGCAAAATATAAATTACTAAAAACAAATCACCTAAAAAAATCAATTTGTTAGTCTAGGTTAGATTGTTAGGTTAGTTAGAATCTTATAAGATATGTGTAAAGGATAAAATTATTATTTGTGATATTATTATTTTATAAAATAAATACAAAATATAAATAAGTAAAAATATCAATCACTTAAGGATAAATACAAAATAATTAGATAAAAAAATAATAAAGCAATTAAGGATAAATAAAAAATAATTAGTGAAGAATAATTGAAAAATCAATCAAAGATTCAATTAGTTAGAATAATCCATTTGTTAGTTTAGGTTAGATTGTTAGGTTAGGTAGAATCTTATAAGATATATATAAAAGATCCAATTAGTTAGAATAAAAGATAAATACAAATTAATTTATTGGATTAAGAAATAAATAGATGTATTAAGTGTTTTTTAAAGGCTTGAATATTTTTCGACCAAAAAAAAGGCTTGAATATTTGGATAATAGGTGGCGCGGCGTATGCAAAAGGTTAACTACGGCTCGACACATAGGCGAAATAAACCCGGGGATGACATGTGTCAAGAGGCTTCTTCTTTAGTATGTATATAGAAATATAGAATATAGATAGATAGATAGATAGATAGATAAGTGAGCACGTACCTAAATAGCGGCCAACTGCTTGCATATAAGATGAGTTGCATTCTTCTTCTTCACACGCCTTCTCAGGGTCAATCTTATTAGTTCGATATGAATCACTAAGAAGAAATGCGGACACGAGAGATATGGTGGCAAATAGAAACAAGGCGAAAGGGCCCCCGACCCAGCCAAGTTGTGCTATGCTCCATGCGAGGGATAAAACGCCAGCCCCTATCACTCCGGTGATAATGTGAGCAATTGCGGTCCACATTGTTCCTGTACACATACTCAAAACAATTTAATTTGAGCTACGAATAAAACTCCCTTCCTTGTTTGCACTTGCACTCTTAGCTAGCTTATTATGTAATGAATCAAAGTCTAATATATAATCTCTTGAGTTATTCCTATTACTAATTGATTTTAGGATACATATGTGCGAGGCCCGTTTCTCTATTTGTTAGGCCCACAAATTTTCTACACTTATACTGCGTATAAAAAATAGAGAAATTTTCTAGAAACCACCAATAGTATATGTAATATTACCGAAAACCACCCCCTTAAATACAAATTACCAGAAACACCCCATATATTGTATTTCGTCAAAAAATTACCATCCAATGCCATTTACCCGTTAAAGACCGTAAATGCGCGTGGGTCAATTTTTTTCCTTTTCTTTTATCCGTTAATATTGACCCAACAATGTGAGAGGCTTTATTCGACAGATTGCAAAACCTTGAAATCCCTCTTCCAATTCCCAGCGCATCAATCGAAAAGGTCTTTTTGAACATCCGAATTCAGTGAAGTATAAATTAGATGATATGTAGCCAAGTCCACCAGAGATCTGAATTTGAGAGGATACAAGGCGAAATAGCATTTCATAGGCCAGTTTTGGCCATAAATTTCAACGGGTATGAAATTGTTAGGCCACAAATTAATCAATAAAGTGATGAAAGATACGTACCAACTACTCGCTAAATTGGCATGCTGTTGCATACATATTCCAATTGGTCCCATTTTGTTTTTTTGTGAAGAAAAATAAATAAAAAAAAGTTTAATTACTGTACCAGTCACCCGCCATGGTATTAGAAGATCATGAATAAAATTACATAAATGCTAAACATTATCGGATTTTGACTAAACCATCTCCATTTTATAAGCTCTGACCTAATTACGCTTAAAGATCGTGAATAAAATTATTCGATCCGTCAATTTGATTTGAAAAATTTGTCAAAATGATTTTAAAAAAAAATTCGAATACATAAACCATTTCTTTTTTGAATGAATACATAAACCATTTCAGATTCACAACATACCATTTCTTTTTTTGAATGAATACATACACCATTTCAGATTCACAGCATTGATGATTTTTTATTATTATCGATTGGCATCTTATCAATGATGAAGCCAGTTAAATGGATTTGTAATTACCAAATCTGTGCTTGTAAAAATAATCAACCCACAAATCATTCATAGCAAATGAAAATAATTACCAGTTCTGTGAACAGAATGGAGCAATGGAACTTGAGCATCGCTAATTTGGCCTTCTTCACCATCTCTAGATGATATTCCCATATCTTCAATTCAATTCAAGATTTGAGTGGCCGGCGATCACGCGCACGCTCAGGTGACTTTGTTTGCCAATTGAAAGACGATGTTCCTCTGGCTTTTTATAGAAGTTGTTAGATCACCTTGCTTGCTCTGCTTGCCAATTCAAAGTCATAGTTGATTTGGGATACCACCAAAGCATAATTTAGTTTTTTTTTTTTTTTTGAAGTAACACCACCTAAGCAATATTATGAATATAAAACTGACAATTGAATTAAGAAACTATTTATTTCCTTGCTGACGTTTCTTTTTTTTTTTTCTTGGAAATTTCGCATTATTAGAAAAAAGATTGATATTCTTTTGGATGATTTACAATGACACGTCCTTCCCTTTCTGTGCTTACTTGCTAATTGTCTTGATTTACGATGACCTGTTCTTCCCTCTCGTTAAATTACTACTTCGCCCTTCTCATATTTATACATTTACTTTTTATTGTTACAATCATTTCTTAAAGGCTGCAATTGAGATATTATATTTCTAATTGTGGTCATTTTGATTACTAGACTAACATGGTGGTGTATATCATATATGACATTATTGAAATAGGGGCGCGCTCCGGTACAATACAAATTAAGGTGCAATGTGCGGTTAAAGGGGAGACGTTGGATCTCAATCAATCGCCGGTGATTAATTAGGCAACATAATAAGAAAAATGAGTAAGGGGGGATTGAATTACTTCTCACTAATTTAAATATGGGGATTTGATTTTAAATTTGGAAGTTGCTAAAATTAAGGGATTGTGAAATTAAAAAAAAAATCTCACGTTTTTTTGTATATATGGCAGTTGCATGATTTTAGGGATTGATAAGAATGAGAATATTTATAGAAAAATTAAATAATTGAATTTACAAATACAAAACCTCTGCATAATCATTGAATATCTATTAGTCGACATTTGAAAAACTCAATATGATTGTTTGAATAATTATGGAATCGTATAATATTTATAGTCGATGTTTGAATAACTCAGTTTGATTGTTTGAATAATTATAGAATCATAAAATATTTATAGTCGAGGTTTGAATAACTCAATATAATTGTTTGAATAACTCAATATGATTGTTTGAATAACTCGGTTTAACACATGTGATAACACAAAACTTATTTGATATATACAATTACATTTCATATATGGATACAATAATATCAATATGAATAACTAAATGAAAGTAGTTCAAAAACAACATTGTTCATCCTGAATAATTAAACTTATTCAATGGTTTTCACTAGTATTATTAGAATGTATTGACATAAATAATATATACTATTGAGTAACAATTATAATGCTTCTGAAAAACAATCTTTAATATTGTGAAAAATATGTGATTCTTTGTATTAAGTTATGTTATCAACAATCACTACACTGCTTATGAATAACAATTACAATGCTTATGAATTACAATTCTTTTTTGGACCGAGGTCAAATACATCAACATTATCATCAATTGATGTTCCCTGGTGCGAAGTCATTTAAAATGGACCTTGGTGCGATTTGACTCTTCTTCAATGTCCAATTGTTGATCATTACCACCTGTTTCATTTGAAAACTCGTTAAACACAAATGATAACACAAAACTTATTCGATACAATAACAATTCATATATGGATACAATAATATCAATATGAATAACTAAATGAAAGTAGTTGAAAAACAAAATTGTTCGTACGTCTTGAATACTAAACTTATTCAATGGTTTTCACTAGTATTATTAGAATGTATTAACTATTATAATGTATACTATTGAATAATCATTACACTGCTTATGAATAACAATGATGAATACTCTGAAAAATGTTTGAATTCTTCTATATTGTTATGCATCAGTCTGTGAAAAACAATAGAATAACTCATTACAATGAATTGAATAATTCTAATGCTACGTGATTTGAAAAACAATTTTATTTCTCTTGAATAACAAAATGCATTCTTTTGAACTATAATGCTATTTTGTACTTACAAGCCAAATTTATCCAATATCCTCATTGTTTAATCAAAAAACGTAAATTCAAGTATCAATATCTATAGTTTCGATTCAAAATTTTCATAATATAACGAATTCATACCAACTATCGCCTTCTAAAACCTAACTATAAATTTCTTCATTCTTAACCTAATAATGCAAACAAGTTCGCTTCTCCTCAGTTTTTAGTCCAAAATCAACAAAATCAGAAATTAACTGATGTAATTTCATTCTACATTCATCAAATGTGACCGAATTCAAGTCAACTATCGAACTAAAAACCTAACTTTGCATTTATGTAATATGAACTAAAAAAAAAAACAAGGTCGATAATAACAATAACAACGATTTTTAGCGAAATAGCAAATCAAAAATTAATCTTCACTTACCAATTTGTGAAAAATAGTCGAGATCTGTAGATTATTTCGCCGGTGTTCTTCATTTGCTCCCAAAATTTCACCGAGAAAAAAGAGAGAAATAAATTGTATGAGAGAGAACGAAATTATAAATGGAGAGTGCAAACTAATTGTGTCCTATATTATAGGGATTTGATTGAAATCAGAAAATGGAAAATTATTTCTAGCGAGATTTGCTCTAATCCGGTGTATCACACCCATATTATTATTTTGCACCCTTTTTATTTTAAATCCTAGCCATTTATTAATTCAAATCTGACAGTTCACATTTAACCATATGATTTACTCTAAGATGCTATTTTACTAGAGCATCATTCTATTGAAATAAGACCATCTTCCATGAAACATAACATGGTGGTGTATATCATATATGACATTAATGAAATAAGACCATCTTCCATAAAACATCGGACGAAATAATTAATTAAGTAATTGAATATATCAAGCTACAACTTAAAAATAGACAAATGCAAAAAAACAAAGAAGAAGAGAAAAAGGAGACACCACATATATATATGTCCCATCACAACCTCGTAAAAACCGGAGAAACAAATTAAAGATGGGATAAACTACAATCGGGTTTCTATAAACTTAATGTAGATGGATCCAAATTGAACACTGTGAAAACCTCCTACGACTTCATAATACGAGACCATATTGCTACACCCATCTCTTTCGGTGGTGGAAAATATGGAAACAATTTGATCCTTCTAGCAGAAATGATAACTTCAACAAGAAATCCATGAAGCAACAAAATTAGGAATCCAAAACATATGTATAGAAGGAGACAATGCAATCATAATCCACTCACTCGAAAAAATTTGTCACTACCCCGGGATATCGAGATGCTTATCTCCGATATCCTAGCTCATCTGGAAAATTTTCAGGCAGTACAGATTAATCATGGCTTTAGAGAGGTGAATCAAGTGACCGACAAAATTGCATCCTTGGCCACACACTCTTGCTAAATCAAATCTGACTCATCAAGAACTTAAAGTTCTCATCCAAAAATCCAAAAGGATCCTTTGTGCATTATTTCGAGTAAGCCGTAAGCCACCCCATCCAAACCTTTTCCATAGTTCGTGTACTTTGAATCGTTGGGTCGGTGTGACTTAACCTTTCTCGAATCTCTTGACTACTTGTCTTGTTCGCTTTTACTCTCGCATTGTAATGTCTCATACAGGAATTCACCGACGACACTTTTTTGGGTATGATGACTCTAAAGCGTTTTTGGCATGGGCAAAGTGATATCCGCCTTTTTAGTCATGTTTTTAGGGTGTGTTTTTGTGTGTTTGAGTCTTTTTCTTTAGTTTTGTGTTTTGTTTTGAGTTGTTTGTGTAGGTTTTCGTATTTTCTTAAGATATGGAGTCTACATAAGCTTTGGTGGTGTTTTTATTGGTTTTGGAGATGTTTGGAGCATATTTTAGGAGGAGATGAGAAACCGAAGGAATAAAGCACTCAAGAAAGAGATGAAGATCAAGTTTCAAGCCATGAGAGAAGTCTAGAGACTCGTCATCGACCTTAAGGAAGAAGAATCAAGGCAAAAGGAAGGTTAACGACCCCTCTACCAAAGCAATAACGAGCCAGATTATACACTGTAGAGGGTCGTTACTGAGGTCACAAGGTCGTTAACGAGGTATTCAGGAAGATGAAGTTTGAAGAATTCAGCAAAGAACTCTACCGACCCTGATGGGGGTCGAAACCGAGGGTCCCTGTGTCGGTAGACTTAGCCGACTTAGTGCTTTTAATGATTTTATTATGTGATCTTGTATCTTTAGAAGTTTTTATCTTTAAGGAAACTATATTAGATAGATCCTTTAGTATAAATACTCATGTTTTTAGATAATTGGGAGCTCTCTCTCTCGTTTTTTAGTTGTTAAATACGGTTTGGAAGATTTTGGAGAGAAGTTTGTTACTTGGAGCTCAAGGAAAGATATTGTTGGAGTTTTTCTTGTGTTCTAAGTTGTGTTCTAAGACAGGTTTGCTTTGAATTCAAGTAAGATTCAGTTTTTAATATAAGTTATGTTTTCATTTAATTACTTTGTTTATTTCTTTTCAATTATGAGTGAGTAGTCTCTTATTCTAGGGTTGGGGTTAGAAACCCAACATGTGTAACACCCCCAAATTATCTCGGGAATGTCACACGCCAGTGACCTCGGATTTTTAATATCTAAAGCCACCCAAGGCTTTGCATCAGTTTGAATTTTGTAAAGACATGTATTAAATTATATAAATGAACAATAGCGGAAGACTTTTGAAGGCAAACTCAATTTGTATTCAAACTTTCTTTTACAAATAAAAATTTCCTTAACAATATGAGAAATTCAGCGGAAGATTAACTTGAAGTTCATTGTATGAAAGTCAAACTTCATTAATGAAAATGAAGCAAACCTACTTATAAAACCTTCTTGTATAGTATCATGGGCTCTATTCATCATCACCTTGAGTGCTCTCGGATTGACGCTAGTTGCTTGCTAATACCTGGTACCACAAGTGGTCAGCCCTCAACGGGGTCAGCTAGGTCGACTCCAATATTTATTAGGTCAAAGTAAATAATTAAATCAAGGTTATTAATATTGTGAATGCACATTTTAAAATGTCTAATGCACTTTACCTTACGTCGAAACTTGATGAGGTATTTTTCAGTCGTTTACCTATCAAAGAATCCTAACTTAACCAAACTGAGTAGAATTGTAAGCAAGGGTCGATCCCACAAGGACTCGTGTATTTGTGTTATTACTTGAATGCCAAGTAACCAAAGAGGGGGTTTATGATTGATTTATCTAACTAATATGCAAACTGAAAAGTAAATATGAATGCAAAAGTTGATTGTAAAATATGAAAGACAAGTGTGTTTAACTAGTTAAATCCATCATGACATTGATTTGTTGATCATCGATTCTCTTGATTCTCTTCTCACTTGAATAATCTATTGTGGATTATGACCCAAACTTCAGATTTAGTTGATAGAACTACCAGTCTAACAACCCTAATCATCTAACAACCTAGAAGACCTTCTAGATTTAATTAAACAACAACATAACGATTCAAGTTATCAATAGAAACAAGCAATTAGAGCAACCAGACATCTAAGTGACTTGTGAATTTATTCCCTACTTCAACCAACTAGTCTAACCGGTACTAAATTGATTAAAGTATACTCTTGATCAAATTAACTCCGACCGGTAATTAATAAGATTCAGTAATAACTAAAAATTCAATTAGGTAGCTAATCTAACAAAACCCTAGTTTAGAAACAATTAAGCATAGGGAATAAATTCTATTTAAGTTTGTTGAGAATCTATCAAACCTCACAACAATATGCAAATCATGACTTCAATTAACTAGCCAAACACAATGAAATTTAACAATGCATAATTAAATTAAAAACAAACTTACAAGAGGTTCAAAGGTTGCTCCTTTAAGAAAACTCTCTCCAAAGAAACCCTATCCTCCAAAATTATGTTCTAAGTTATGAAAGAGAAACTAGAAACAAGGTTTAAATACCCTAAGATATCCAAAGACCCAAGATATCCCGAAATTACATTAAACCAGTCGGAAATCATATCATCAAGGCCCAACTCAAAGCCCAATTCTCGGCCCAAGACATCTCCGCGTACAAAGCCAATTGCGCGGCATGACCTCCAAAAGCGTGGCCGCGCTTTTACATGTTAACCCGCGCAATTTCCTTAGTTCAGCATTCAGGCGACACTTCAGAGGCTGTTTTGACACCCTTCATGTTAGAATTTGGACTCGGAATATAAATATGAATTGTAGCTCTTCGAATTATCTTTCCAGTGATAACAAATTCAGCTCCATACGACCACTATAGCTCCCAAACCAATCATTTCAAGATAGAAGCGTCGAAATAACAATGCCAATGCATAGCCCGGGTTTAAGTGTTTTTATCCTTCAAGCTCTTGGGCCTTGGATCTTTTGATCTTCACTCGTATCACTATAAGATTCCTCAAACTCCACCATAGTCCTCTAAGCTCCGTACCATCCACACTTGTTTACCTACATATCTGGAAAACCGAACAAAACAAGCGCAAAATCCGAATTTCCTAGAAAACCTAAAAACCTAAGAACTAAGCTAAACTAAACTAAAACCATGCAAAATAAACATAAATATGCATCATAAACACTACCTAAATGCAAGCTATCAAATTCCCCCATGCTTAACCCTTGCTTGTCCTCAAGCAAGACATAAATCCAAGTCACACCACATCAATGGAATCATGCATCCATCTCATAATCAAACAAGCAATTCAACATATGATTAAAACCTAACCAAGACTTCATTGCATGCATCACATCAAGCAAAGAGAAAAGATCATTCATCCATTGTAGACCTCACCATGGGTAATGTGTTTGCACTCTTACTCAAGTCTTTAAAGGACGTGTTTCACTCAAAACTCAACCATGAAAACTAGACTACCATAGGCTTGCATCAACGTCCTAAATCTCCACCGTTGTGGATCAAACACACAACAAAAATCACGAGGTCTTTTTAATGGTTGTAATGGGGCCAAGGTAAAGAGAAATTTGGAAGGGATCAATTTTTGGCTTGTGGTGCTAAATCCTGGATAAAGAACTAATCATAAACCCAAATTTTTACACTTCACTTCTCATAACGCTTCCCAACTTCCTTCACCAACTCCATTTAAACATCAAAGCTCTTTGTTTCTTACTTCTTCTTTTTCACTTTTGCCTCTTTTTCAACTCTTTTCTTTTTCACTCATGAATATTACTAACATTTAAACTCAACTTTTTCTTTGCTTTGCAAAATACTTTTCATCTTCATTTTTTTCCACTTTACACACTAGAGTTGTATTTCCTCTTTTCTACCTTTTCTTCCAACTTCCCCCATACTTATACAAACCTCACACAAAACAAAAACACAACCTAAAGTCCTAAATCTCGGATGGGTCAAGCTTAATAGACTAGGAAAATATTGTGGAGCTCATAAAAACAGGCTTAAAGTTCAAAGAAATGGGGTATCAAGAACATGGATCTTGTCAAGGTAGGAAAGGAAATAATAGGCTAATAAGAAACATTGTCTCAATCATTTTAATGTCATGCATTCAATCATATAAAGCAGCCTTGAAAAAGAGTCATAACGCAAGTTCTAGAGCTAGATAATCATGGTGATACACTCAAGAATGTAGAGAACAAATACAATCATGAAAGGCCAAAATTTCTCACAAGGCAAATTTTTGTCTTGAACTTCAGAATGAATCTAAAAACTCAAGCTAAATACATGCTCAATCCTATATATCATAGAATTTTTCGCATATCATGCAAATCATGGGTTAGGACTCATTCTTAGCATAGAAACACAAGAGGTATTAAACAATGGGGAAATAAGAACCTAAATGCAATATTTTTGTTTTTTTTTTCATTTTTTTCATTTTTTTCATTTTTTTCATTTTTTCATTTTTCAAGATTTTAATCAATGCATGCAAAATTTTAAATATGCCTAATCTAATGCAACTATATGCAATGCAAAAGTAATTCCCTTCCCCAATGCTTAAAACTTACTTTGTCCTCAAAGTATAGTAAAAAGTAAAGGAAAGAGAAACCTCACAAAACTCTAGGGATCCGGGTAATCTGACGGTGGTGGTGAAGGCTTCTTCGGGTTATCAATCTTCGGATCTGGGGTATCTAAACACACACAAAAGCTACCTAAAAAGCAAAAGATAATAACTGAAAAACAAACTAATCCTTGGGTTACCTCCCAAGAAGCGCTTATTTAACGTCATTAGCCTGACTCTTAGCATGATTTGACAAGATTAGACATTGTCAATGCCCTTAACAACCTGTCAAAGCCTTGTGCACACATCTCAGAAAACCATAAGTAACACAATGATAAATTAAAGATGCATAATACAACTTTCAAAGACCGTTTTAACTTATCAAACATGTGTGCCCAATTTTCATGAGATGGCATTTGTTCAAAGAAATTCAGCACAAGTGGTGGCTTTAGAAAATACTTACAGTATGAATCAAAACACTTGTCAGAAAAAACCACTTATATCCAGGATGAGCTCCATATATTCTCCATCTTCCACCTTGTGTTGTAGACTTGGTTTCTCATCTTGCAACTCCATAAGCTCTGGATGTGAGAAGGTGGGGAAACTTAAGCAAGGGATGTCAAGGCCTAACATAGGGTGCACCATGACAATGGGAGCCTTAATAGATGTATCATGTTGTTTTTCTCCCTCATGGTTGTCTACTTCATTAGCAAAGAAGTCATCATTGTCAACAAACGAGTCTTCTTCCAAAACCACAAAACCCTCAAGCAATTTACACCACATGGGTGAAAATGACTCGGGCTCCTTAGGCTCTGTAAGAATCTCGATGCCAGCACAGACTTCAAATGGCTCTATGATAATCTGCTCAACTTGCCTTACATGAGTGAATTCATGTTGGGCAACAAATTCATCTTCATAGCCCACATCAAGTGACTTAGATTGCTCCTCAACTCGAATTTGAGTGTCTGACTCATGATCGTTTGATTCCAACGTGATTCCACAACTTCTTTCACACAACTCAAAAGGGCATGAGATTGTGGAATGAAAACTTGAAGAACATGACTCAATGCTCCATGATTATAGCATCCGCCCCTTTTGAGATATTCCTGATTATATCCTCAAGAGACTTATCAACCGGCTGGGGTGATTGGGAAGATGACTCAACCAGAAAGTTTTGATGGCTCATGAAACAGAAGAAATTCCAACATTCCTCAGGTCCCATTAATAAAAGCCTCTCATTGCTCATGTAGTCAGCCAATCCCCTTGTCTCAAGATTCATACCGTGGATAACTCCCATGTTTACCTCTCTATCACTGTATTGTATTCCCCCAAGTACCCAGCTCGAACACATGCTCTTGAAATCTTGAAAAATAGTCATGGAAGTGTTCATCCTGCAGCTGTCTACAATCGAACAAAGCCATAGATAAGTAGCACGGGTGTTATGAACCGTAAGATAGGTTCACAACACCAAGAATAGCACAAAGGTAAAAACACAAATAGCGACGACTCCCCGACAACGGTGCCAAATTTGATGAGGTATTTTTCAGTCGTTCACCTATCAAAGAATCCTAACTTAACCAAACTGAGTAGAATGGTAAGCAAGGGTCTATCCCACAAGGACTCGTGTATTTGTGTTATTACTTGAATGCCAAGTAACCAAAGAGGGGGTTTATGATTGATTTATCTAACTAATATTGATACACTCTATTTAGTATAGGTTAACTCTTGTATTTTAGGTATGATTTGAGTGTGTTTAGGTTAGTTTTGAGCATAATTGTCATATGAAGACCGAAGACACGATTTGAAGAATTGCAAGAGTTTTGAAGACAAGTGTTGATTTGGAGTTGTTTCGACACCACTTTCTTGTAACGCTTATTCCGGGAGCTACGGTGATCGGATGAAGCTGAATTTTGTATCATTGGAAAGCTAACTCGAAGAGCTACAATTCATATTTTTACGGCGAGTTCAAATTCCAACTCTAAGTGGGTCAAAACCACCTCCGAAGTTGACACCAGTAAGCTGTCAGAAGATCCGCGCCCGCGGAAAATTTCCGCTGAGATTCTGGTAACTTTTCTATCCCTTGGTTAATATCAAAACTCTTGGTTTTATTTATATGATCTATGTTTGATTTGATAAGCCTGATCAACTTGTTTGATTGACTTAGATCTACGGTTTGGATTGGTTTGATTGTTGTCTGTGCAATCTTATTTATCCTTGAAACAACTCTTTTCTAGGACCGTGGACTAGAATTGAGAAAGAGTATTTGATTGTTATTTTATGCATGAGACTCGTAGCTTGATTGCATGAATTAATATCCTTCTATCCTTAATATTTTGTATGATTTGAATTAAACGTTCTTGTTCATATCATCGTTTCGCTTGGACCGTGGACAAGCGGATATCTTTTATAAGGATTGGAATTAACTAGGGAATTAATAGAAAAGTGGATGAATCAATGATCGAATGATTAAAAAGGTGGAATTGATTGAATGAACTCTGCTTTCCTTCACTTGATTTAATCTCAATAATATTTGCTTATTTGTTTGCTTGCCTGAACTCCAAAACCCTTGTCTTTACTTTTTGTTGATTGATCAGAATCCCGATTCTCTTGGGTTCGACCCCTTGCTTACTTGCTATACTAGTTAGTAGTTTAGGGTTATTTATCTTTGATCTTGGCAACAACGATTTTAGCCGAGTCAAATTTTGGCGCCGTTGCCGGGGAATCGGTTTTTAATTTTCTGTTTAATCGGCGTTTCTGACGAAACCGCGCCCTCGGAATTTTTCCGCGACCTCGGAATTTTTCCGCGCCCTCGGAATTTTTCCGCGCTCGCGGCAGATCCGCGACCTCGGAATTTTTCCGTGCCCGGGGATCGGTTCGTCCAGAATCCCCGAATCTGTGTAGACCTATCTTACGTTCTATACTTGTATATACTAATGTCTACGTTTAGTCTTGTTCAGTTGCAGGATGAACCCTTTCATGAGTACTTCACTAGGTGCCAGGAAATCTTGCATGATCTCTCTAATTGGGGATTACACATAGGGCTTGATGATGCTTGCTATCACATCTTTATGGGGATGACTCTTGAGTCCCAACTAAGGATGTATCGCGAGAGCGATGCAAAATACGTCCTTTGGAAACCCATTGACCAATGGAATTTCTTTTGTATGCTCCGAGCCAAAGAGATCGAGATGCAGAAATTGGAGAACCAAATTGCTGAACAAAGAAAATTAGAGGAGGTGTTGGCCATCAAGACGGAAATTCTTGAAGAACCAACAGATCTCTCTGAAGAGCCAGTTCCACCCTCTCCAGAGGCACTCAGAGACCTTTCATTGGATGAAGAGATGGATGATCATAGTCATGTAATGACGGAGGAGGAATATTTCCTTAAGTTAGACAGCGCCTGGAGTGATGACGACGAGCCTAATGACTCGAAGAAAGAGCTAGATGATGATATGGAGATTGCCCCTCCACCTGAGGAGATGTCTATGTCTCCCGCCATGGAGTCCTTTGTTATGATCGATCATGATCCCTGTATCCTTTCCTCTTCTCCCTTACTTTCTCTTGATATTTGTTGGCATGTTGTGTCTGCAAAAGGTCCTAAGCATGATAATTTACCTAGTGATTTCTCAAATTCTAAAGGTGGTAGTGTAGAGATAAAAATCATACCTTTTGATAAACTACTTCATCCTTTCAACTGGTTCTATCCTAAACCATCTAACCCTGATTTTTCTAGTGGGTTTGATAAACTGAAACGGTGTCTGAATGCTATATTATTTAGTTTCAAGTTATCATTGTGCTATATTTGCCTACATGAGAGTTGTTCGCAGGGTTTTGATAGATTGCTTAGGGCATTGTCGATATACCACGTTAAACAAAGGCGCTGCTCGGGAGGCAACCCAATGTAAGTTTTTTTTTTCTTTTTCTTTTTTATTTTTTATTTTTTTCATTTTTATTTTTAGCTTCGTTTTAGTTTTAGTATTCGTTTTGGTTTTGTCGGGCTAACTTGCAGGAATAATTTATCCAATTTTTGAAGAAAGCAAAACCCGAGTGGAAAATCCGCGCCCTCGGAATTTTTCCGCGCTCTCGGAATTTTTCCGCGCCCTCGGAATTTTTCCGCGACCTCGGAATTTTTCCGCGCCCTCGGAATTTTTCCGCGGTCGCGGATCGGCCTGGCGGAATTAAAATTTTATTAAAAAAAAATTTAAAAATAAAAGGTTTTCGGGTGAAACCCTGATATAAAAGGCTTTCAGGTGTAACTCCTGAAATAAAAGGTTTTCGGGTGAAACCCCCGAGATAAGTTAGAAAAAAAAAGAGTGTTCTTCCATATTCTACCATCACCCATCAATCCATTTTTCTATATCTTTCCATGTCTAGTTCCTTGGAATTGTTCAAGTATGGGGGTGCTACCGTCGTCAGAGTTTTATTATTTTGAGGAATCCAGTTCATTCTCATTGGAGACGTCCTATGGTGTGGTTTGGTTGCTGAGTTGTGAAGATGACGTTCGTGGTTTGTTCCCAGATGAATCAGTTTGTTCCTTAGTTTGGTGCTTATAATTCCGGGAGTTCATTCCATCTCTTCTTTCGTATGTGAGTCTTCTGATTTTCCTCTTCTATGCTTAATTCCTTTCTTTTTACTTCATTGAGGACAATGAAGGATTTAAGTATGGGGGAGGAAGTACTCACTACGCCTATCATAGTTAGTTGCTTTTCAGTTTATCATAGTTAGTTGCTTTTCAGTTTATTTTTCGTTATTTTTATGGGATTTTTGTTCCATGTTTTGTATAGAGAAATTTTTGAAAAAAAATTAAAATAAAAAATAAAAAAAATGAAAAAAAGCCATAAAAATTGAGAAAAAGGCATATAAAATCCTGGGATGAGTTGAAAACCCGAAAGGGCGGCTCAGGTAATAAGCAGGTAACCCGGACCAGCATTAGGCTGGGGTAATATGAGGTTTATGAGAGATGTGAGTATTTGTGAGCACACCTAAGAAAAATGAAAAGAGTGATTAGGTGAAAACCCGAAAGGGCGCCTAAGTAGAATGAGTGGTAAAATCAGAGTGTTTAGGATCATATTCTACTTTGGGGCTTGGGGATTACACTTTAGATGTTGGGTAGATCCTAGGTTGCTGTACACTTTTTAGAGCTTGAGTGTTATATCATGTATCTGTGAGGTGTGTGTTTGAGCTTTCATGTCTTTACTCATTATTTCTCTATTTTGGGTTCGGGTTGGTGAGGTGAGTGATTTTTGTCTTCCCTTGTACTATGCTGTAAACCTTGATAAGATTTATTGTTAGATTTATTTTGAGCTTACTCGAGGACGAGCAAGGTTTAAGTATGGGGGAATTTGATACGCTCTATTTAATATAGGTTAACTCTTGTATTTTAGGTATGATTTGAGTGTGTTTAGGTTAGTTTTGAGAATAATTGTCATATGAAGACCGAAGACACGATTTGAAGAATTGCAAGAGTTTTGAAGACAAGTGTTGATTTGGAGTTGTTTCGACACCACTTTCTTGTAACGCTTATTCCGGGAGCTACGGTGATCAGATGAAGCTGAATTTGGTATCATTGGAAAGCTAACTCGAAGAGCTACAATTCATCTTTTTTCAGCGAGTTCAAATTCCAACTCTAAGTGGGTCAAAACCACCTCCGAAGTTGACACCAGTAAGCTGTCAGAAAGATCCGCGCCCGCGGAAAATTTCTGCGCTCGCGGATCGTTGAGCATCCGCGGCCGAGGGTAGAGGATTGATCCGCGCCCGCGGATTATTTCCGCGCTCGCGGATTTTGGCTTTCAGCGCCGCCTTCGTTTCTTTTATTCTATCTTCTTAGTATTTTTCTATCTTAGGGTCTCGGATATTTTTCTACTATTTAAGCTTAGTTTCGTTTTCAGTTTAGGGGGACACAATTTAGGACAATTTCTAGCATACTTTTACTTTTAGGTTTTTATTTGAGTATTATGGAGAACTAATTTACCTTTGGAGTTTGTTTAATCAAGGAAGCCTTTTTATGTAATTCGTGAGATTCTGGTAACTTTTCTATCCCTTGGTTAATATCAAAACTCTTGGTTTTATTTATATGTTCTATGTTTGATTTGATAAGCCTGATCAACTTGTTTGATTGACTTAGATCTACGGTTTGGATTGGTTTGATTGTTGTCTGTGCAATCTTATTTATCCTTGAAACAACTCTTTTCTAGGACCGTGGACTAGAATTGAGAAAGATTATTTGATTGTTATTTTATGCATGAGACTCGTAGCTTGATTGCATGAATTAATATCCTTCTATCCTTAATATTTTGTATGATTTGAATTAAGCGTTCTTGTTCATATCATCGTTTCGCTTGGACCGTGGACAAGCAGATATCTTTTATAAGGATTGGAATTAACTAGGGAATTAATAGAAAAGTGGATGAATCAATGATCGAATGATTAAAAAGGTGGAATTGATTGAATGAACTCTGCTTTCCTTCACTTGATTTAATCTCAATAATATTTGCTTATTTGTTTGCTTGCCTGAACTCCAAAACCCTTGTCTTTACTTTTTGCTGATTGATCAGAATCCCGATTCTCTTGGGTTCGACCCCTTGCTTACTTGCTATACTAGTTAGTAGTTTAGGGTTATTTATCTTTGATCTTGGCAGCAACGATTTTAGCCGAGTCAAATATGCAAACTGAAAAGTAAATATGAATGCAAAAGTTGATTGTAAAATATGAAAGACAAGTGTGTTTAACAATGCAAAACTGAGTAGAATTGATTTGTTGATCATCGACTCTCTTGATTCTCTTCTCACTTGAATAATCTATTGTGGATTATGATCCAAACTTCAGATTTAGTTGATAGAACTACCAGTCTAAAAACCCTAATTTTTCTAACAACCTAGAAGACCTTCTAGATTCAATTAAACAACAGCATAACGATTCAAGTTATCAATAGAAACAAGCACTTAGAGAAACCAGACATCTAATTTACTTGTGAATTTATTCCCTACTTCAACCAACTAGTCCAACCGGTACTAAATTGATTAAAGAATACTCATGATCAAATTAACTCCGACCGGTAATTAATAAGATTCAGTTATAACTAGAAATTCAATTAGGTAGCTAATCTAACAAAACCCTAGTTTAGAAACAATTAAGCATAGGGAATAAATTCTATTTAAGTTTGTTGAGAATCAATCAAACCTCACAACAATATGCAAAACATGACTTCAATTAACTAGTCAAACACAATGAAACTTAGCAATGCATAATTAAATTAAAAACAAACTTACAAAAGGTTAAAAGGTTGCTCCTTTAAGAAAACTCTCTCCAAAGAAACCCTAGCCTCCAAAATTATGTTCTAAGTTATGAAAAAGAAACTAGAAACAAGGTTTAAATACCCTAAGATATCCAAAGACCCAAGATATCCCGAAATTACATTAAACCAGTCGGAAATCATATCATCAAGGCCCAACTCGAAGCCCAATTCTCGGCCCAAGACATCTCCGCGTAGAAAGCCAATTGCGCGGCCGCGCTTTTACATGCTAACCCGCGCAATTTCCTTAGTTCAACATTCAGATGACACTTCAGAGGCTGTTTTGACACCCTTCGTGTTAGAATTTGGACTCGGAGTAAAAATATGAATTGTAGCTCTTCGAATTAGCTTTCCAGTGATAACAAATTCAGCTCCATCCGACCACTATAGCTCTCAAACCAATCATTTCAAGGTAGAGGTGTCGAAATAACAATGCCAATGCATAGCCCGGGTTTAAGTGTTTTTATCCTTCAAGCTCTTGGGCCTTGGATCTTTTGATCTTCACTCGTATCACTCTAAGATTCCTCAAACTCTGCCATAGTCCTCTAAGCTACGTACCATCCACACTTGTTTACCTAAATATCTGGAAAACCGAAGAAAACAAGCGCAAAATCCGAATTTCCTAGAAAACCTAAAAACCTAAGAACTAAGCTAAACTAAACTAAAACCATGCAAAATAAACATAAATATGCATCCTAAACACTACCTAAATGCAAGCTATCAAAACCTTCCTATCATACATCATACAAACTCCATGAATTTCTAAACAAAGACTAAAATAAACACAACAACAAATACATAAGTTCTTTATGGTGCTTACTCGCAATTATCTTTTTAATGACCACACATATACACATAGGGTTGCGGTTTTTAAACCATCGAGGCTCTTACATCCTGATGAGTGGGATCATATGTCCCAAAAGATAAAAGTGGGTTCTTAAGTCCCAAAGGCACTTAGCTGGAGTGCAACACCCCTCAATGCGACACAGCGGGTCCAGTCATGATCAAGCACTAGGAATAATTCCATCTAGTGCGAAAATGTTATAAAGGGGGTTCCAGAACAACTATGGCTCACCCCCTGGGTACTAAGATAATCCAAAACAAGTCTCAATCGAGATGATAAACACACAAAATCACAGTCGTCGAGATGACCTTGTTATTCTCGTTTAGATGTTATTATTGCTAGGTTGCGCTAGTTTTGATTAGGTCTCGATGATTGTTATTTTGTGTGTTTATCATCTCGATTGAGACTTGTTTTGGATTAGCTTAGTACCCACAAGGTCATCATTTTCACCACGCCAAGCACCTATATTATGTCTTCAGTTATTGATTTCGGTCTTGACCCACCGTATCATACTCAAAGCTCTAGGAAAGGGGAGGATAGTCGCACAATGGACAACACCAAGGCCTCCTTGCCATTTTTACAGGCGCATTTGACAAGCCCAGTATGAGTTCAGATGAGAGCAAGACCTACTTAGTCGTAGTCTACTATAACACGATATTAACTATTATTATTATCACTATTATTACTCCTTTATAAAAATAATACTTTATATTATAAAATATCTATAATTTTTTATAAAATTATAAAAATACCTTTCAAATCCATATTTATTTTTATTTCAATTTGGAATAATTTATTTAGGCTTAAACCGAAATTAAAACCGTAAAAACTAAATTATAAACACTAATTATAGGGCTGCATAGAAATTCAAACAGAGGAGAGAAAGTGGTCGAACAAGGAAGTTTGGCGGCTCGGTACGGGCGGCTCCGGTGATGGATCGGGATGGGACCAGCGACAGTTGGGACAATGCAACCCCCTCTCTCTGTTGTTGGCAGTGGCGGAGGCGTAGGTTGTCCGACGGCGTCGAACGGAGGCGGACAGCAGCGCCTCGCGAGCAACGTTGTGCTCTGTTTTCCTAGGCAGATCCATGACTTTCAATCGGGATTTTGGAAGGCAAATTAATGGGTGTATAATGTTTTTGAAGGGTTTTTCATGAGTATTCCGAATATGGTTTCAAATTTTTGATTGGATTCACGGTTATGGAGATATTTGAGTTTGAACGAGAGAGGCGAGCTCTAGGTTTTCGGTTGAATATGTGAGAACTTCGAGCAAGTTAGACCACTATTTATAGGGCTTCTTGTTCGTGCGGCTTAAGAATCGGAAGATCATCAACTTCCATTTAGAACTTATCCACAATCGAAGCCTAAAAAGATCCTCAAATCGGATAAAAATTATATCTAACCCGAAAACGCGTTTAACCAAACATCTTATCTTTTAGCTTCGATTTAGATAGGATTTTCTATAAATTTCGGCTAGTTTGTTGAGGGATTTTGTAGTTAACATCTAGAAGAGTATCCCGGTTCTTTCGGAATTGAATTTGGATAAGAAACGAGATAGAATCGGGCTTTACAAGATATGATTCTCTTAGAACAAGAAAAACAGGATGGGCTGTATGTATTTCGATTAATTATGCATGGGTACCCATTATTTAAGGGTAATTACGAAAAGTGCTCAACTTTTCTAATCTCAGCCATTTCCGCCCCTTTTTCAATTACAATGTTATTTAAATTATGATTATTCTTCCCTAGCATATTTCCCAAATTTATTATTTGGATTATATATATTATTAAGTAAATGTTACTTGCTCAAAATATTTGTTGCATTATTTTTCCTTATGAGTTATATTTATTTCATGTTCTTCTTATACAAAAGAGAACAAAATAAACTATACTGATTTATATATAATTAGGAAAAAATATAATAATATTCTTCTTTATTTTTGAAAATGAGTAGCATTACAATAGTACCCTCTTATAAACATGACTATTTGCGTAAGGTTTTTTAAAATGACATAATAATCATTATAAGTTATTTTTATTTTTTTTAAGTCCTTTTAAGAAAATAAAACTATCCTTTATTAAAATATAATAAAGGGAAGAAAAAATTACAATAATACCCCTTCTAAAAGAGAGGGTTATTACATTAGTACCCACTTAAAAAGAGTTTCGTCCTCGAAACTGGAAGGGGATATGATTTAAAACGTACTAAAGTACCTTCTTTAAAATTGAGAGTTATTATAATTCTACGTACTTTAAAAAGTGTTTTGTCCTCGAAATTATAAAGACACGAGAAAGGAAAAGTACTAATGTACCCTTCTTTAAAAGAGAGGGTTATTACATTAGTACCCACTTAAAAAGAGTTTCGTCCCCGAAACTCGGACGAGGCTACTACGAGGTTGTGTTACACCACTATCAAGAGATTACTATATTCAAAGATAACTGCACCTTTTTAACCTCAGAACACTAAAGTAGGTTTAAGTCATACAAGGTAAGACTACCTTCAAGCCTTATGTTGAGTTCGATTTGGAAAAGTTATGCAATCTTATCTCACCATGTGATCAAGATGGGAAACAAGACCAACACAACCCTTTACTGCATTTCCATGGGAATAAGACATGTAATCTCATCTCAGCCGTGTGATCAAGATGGGAGACGAGACACATTCTTACTCGCCACCATGAAAACCGTAGACGATTTTAGTTTTTGAATCCTATTTACATGACCGAGATGGTTATAGATCCCTATTCAACCTTACAAGAATAATGATTACTTTGAGATGTGAGAGACAATCATACTATCATGTATGACTTGAATATGAAATATTAGTACCAAAACCTCATAAATGTTCAATGAGTTAAGAAGGAAACCAAGAGGAGGTAGAATGAGAAAAGAGAGACGAGAATTGAAAGAGCAATTACCTCAAGGGATGCGATGGTCCATTATACTATTTAAAACTCATTCAATTCTTAATTTTGATATATCGTCTCTCTTTTCTTAATGAAGAAAATGCTTGACGACTGTATTGAATGACTTATGTAATGACAATTGGTGGAGAACAAGTTGATCCCTTTTCTTTGGCCGTGATTTTCGGACCCATAGATCGGTCACAATTAACATCACATAAAGACAATGTCATTAGAATATTCATACTCTTAGTTTATAAAACTAATTAATGACCACGAAAGATTTTTTACATTAATGACAACTCGTGGGTTGAGGACGGTACCTCTGACCTTGGTGCCGAGGTACTCGTGGGACGGTACCTCCGGGTCTGAAATGCTCCACAAGTTGTGATGACTGGATGGTTTGAGGCTGGTTTCACTTTGTCCAGAACCGTGCTCTGCTTGTATACAAGTTACACAATTGACGACAACAATTATATTGCTTGGCTCCAAAAATGTTGTGTATTATAGGGTTGTATGTTGAAAGATTTTAAAACTGATCTCTTTAATGGCATTTTAGATGATCCAGATACAAAATGAGTAATCCCTTTTGGAGGTACTCTAACTCTTTATATAGCAATGGCATATTGTTGTGTTTGAGTGCAATAAAAGTTCTTGCTTTAAGTTTCTGTGATGATTGTATTTTGTTTTCAGGAAGAAGATCTATTAGTCTATCAAGCCTTTTATAAAGGCAACCTGCCTCCGCCGCCCAAGGGAATTCCGAGAAGACGCCGTTTGAATCGGTCAGTAGGAGAAGTGAATGTGAGCAACAGCTACATGAGGACACCTACAAACAACACCAATATCAATGCAGCTGTGTGCGGATCATGCTCCAATACATGGGATGATGAGAAATGGGCAGATCTTCTTATACCGTTTCGAGGGGACCTTGGTCGTCAAGTGTTTGCACATTTGGCTTATAACTGCAAAACGCACTATCCATTTGTTTTGAGAATGCAAACTACTATGAGTAGTGAGGAAATTCTCGACCACTTGAGATATATCCATTCGATCACTTCATAATCATGTACTTTCATTTTTTTTAAAGTTGGATATTTGGCTTTGGTGACTTGATGTATTGGAAATAAATGATGCAAATAATTTTGCTAGAGACAAATTAATATTTGAGTGTAGTTAGACCTGTCAAAACCGACCCGACCCGCCCGAAGTTTTTTGGGTTGAAACCCGACCCGAAAATCAATGGGTCAAGTGTAACCCGAACCCGGTCGACCCGGAAAAAACTGGGTTATGACTTATGAGATATTTAGGAAAATCAAAATCGGGAATTTTTTTACAGTCGAGAGTTCTTTATAAGGCGCGTTACTTACCTTCTTTAATGCGGAGTACTATATGATTATGAAGCAAGGAAAACATTTAAAGTTGAATTCATACATGTACCTTTCTGTTTTTTACTTTTTAACTACATGCAGGTATTCCATTATTCTTGCTTTGTCAAAAGTCATAAAACCGAGTGTTTTTTATCCGTTTTAGGGTTATAGAACACCCATTTCTGGTCCAGTCAACTCATGAAATGAATGTTGAATCCACTCCACTGTCAACGAAACTTCTTTGAAGCGCCTATATGGCTATATATAACCTATGGAAAGTTACAATGTTCCGAAAGAATGTAATGAAAAATGTTACAAATGAAGGCTCTCTCATATGTGCAAACTCCCCATTTCATGCTTTATAATAAGGGATCATCACAACAAGGGAGAAAAAGTAGCTCTATGATCCAATTTTAAAACACTATTCTGATCTTCTCTGGATTGAAAAGCACAATCTTGATTGGATTCATTTCGACATGTAGAAATCCTAGTTTTTTTTTATATATTTGGCAAGTAGATTGTATGTTGTATAATTTAAAAAATTTAAGATAAAACAAAATTTTGTTTTTTCTCTTTGCTTTTGGTTTAATCTAAAATTGTTTGTCCCATTCAGATGACTTGATTAGGAATTGAGTGAAATTGAATATTTTTTAATTAAATGTATAGATGCTACATAATTTAAAAAGACATATATTACAATTTGTAACTTGTACATAATTTGAATGCCATTTGTATTTTTTGATTTTAGTTGGAATTTGTAACTTGTAAAAAATTGATGCTAACCGAAAGTTTTCCAGTAATCATTTGAAAATTATATTGATGCAAAGTTACATAGTGAATAAGATGGTCACTTGACTATAAAGCAACAACAATATACACTCTTACTACATCGCCAATTATGATGAAATATCAAAGGCAAAACATCAAATTTGTGCCAACTTAATTAATTAGTAAGCATCGTACTCTGTAGTTACCTCCTTAACAGCAAGAGCAAAGATAACAATGTCTTCGCTTCACCCGTAGTCGCCTTTGATGTTTGTTCCAAGTATTGTACACATCTACGCTTTTTATCTCGTTCTTCCTATAATCATATCATTTGAACGTGCCTTCATTTACAAGCAACCCCACTTTACCGCCATTTCTGAAATCATATAGCGCTGAGTATTCTAGCCTGTTGAAGATACTGAGGTGATTTGTTTTCACGAAGCTATCAATCCTTAACACCTTTGTCCAACAACCTCCGACGTCATCGTAAACTTCCATGGCCTTTTCATGCCATCCTCCGGCGCCAATATTTCCCCGAACCTAAGAGTATGGATATCATAAGTCACGATTGCCCGCTTCCCAAAACAGACTCTTTCGTGGTCATTAACAAGGGCAATTCAATCACAGCAACGAAATAAAGTGAATGAAAGAAGGGATTTACATCCAAAATCACCAAAACATCAAAGGATGGAACATACATATTATTAGGATGTTAGGTTATGATCTATTTCCAATACTTATCATAAGAATGCATATGAGAAATAGAAAAAAGAAAAAACATAATACAAGTATATATAAAAACAAAGAAATTTGAAATGACAGTATGACACCTCCTCCCTCCGCCGCTCAACTTTCCCAGATCTAATATCCTATTCAAATATAGTGAATGCTCTGAAAATATAGAGAATGCTCACCAGTAGCGACGGCGGACGGTGGAAACAACTCGCTGGATTCGGTGGTTTTGTAGAAATTTGTGCTTCGACGCTTGCTTTCGACATATGAGAAGGGGACGCTTGCTTTCAGCTTTTAAGGGGAAAATATCGTAGTTTTAGCTCTCTATTCAATTAGCTCGGAGCTCAAGAGTGACGAGACGGCTCCCTCAAACGAAAATTGGGGAAGGCGGAGAGGATGGAGAAATTGGCCAAGGGTGAATATTAATCCTGCAAATATTAGATAGAGAAGCAAGTTATTAAGTGCAAGATTGAACAACAATTAGAAGGAAACCTAAGAGCAAGGAGCCTAGTCTCAAGTAATAAATTAGCTACAAAGCATGTCAACAATATCCTCCACTAAATACCTCTTTAATTGCCATATGACTCACTACTACTTAAGCAAAGGATCAGCACTGAAGCTAAGTATCATACCATATTTGCTAAACATGCAATGACAGAGCTAATTAGTCACTCGCAAAGTCACAATCATACCATTTTTAACATCATCAACATGGAACATGAAACTACACTGATTACTTTACATAAACAACATCAATGAGGTCATATTATCAAAAAATGAAGAATTTCATATACTTGAGTTCGGCAAATCCTCAACTCTCATGCACTAAACATTGTAAACCCTTCCTTTATCCCGCAACATTTGTAAACTCTTCTCATCCCATTCCCCAACCGTTTCTTCCAGCTCGACGATCCATTCTCCTAATTCCCTTTCAACCTTGTTGAAGGGTTTCTTGAACAAATAAATTTATATTCAAGACCCCGCTGAGTATAGCGGAGTCAGGTTCGTCCACGGGAATGAGAGTAGGGCCAAAGATTAGTTGATAAACTAAGAAAAGCAAGAAAACTCAAACAAAGCAAGGATTTGAGCACGACTTTGAGGGTCGAGATCGAAGCAAAATCACAAGTTTTAAATCAAATATAAAAGGCAAATCCTAGGGCTAGGGCTACCACAACAACAATCACACATGCTTTTAACGAGAATTCACAACTATCATGCAATCTAGATCATAGAAAAGTCAACTGTCGCAAACAATTCAAGTTATTTAATCAACTGTCGCAAATTAAACAACTTTCTATCTATCTTTCAACCTATGAATATCAACTGTCGCAAATAATCCTATTAGAACTAGTCAAAGCAATCAACTTTACACTTTCGCTTTTAGGTTAATTGCAGGACATGCCTCAACTTTCGCAAAGGATTTAAGCACAAGATAGATAGATATGATCTTCAAGCATTCAAGTCATGAATTCAAGTTTAGACATGCATGATTGTGTTGGGTTTTCACCCAACCCTAGAATCTAAAAAAACTACTCACACATGGAAAAGAAAGAAGAAGACATGATCATAGAAACAAACCGAAAATTCAAATAAAAACAAAGATGTCTTACAAATTTCTCCAACTTGTCCTCCAAGTCTTCCTCTTAATCTCCCCCCAAAGAACGAATCATAAAAACTAGAGAGAGCCCCCCTTTTTATAGAGGAAAAGGAGCCCTAATTAAACTAGGAAACAAGATAAAACTACTTCCTAAAATAAAAGATAGAATATATCCATAAAGATCTCGGAATAAAGGTAAAGTCGGCGCCATGCACGACCCAAAGTGCGTCGTGCACGACCCCCCTAGGGGTCGGTCCTGAGGCTTGATAATCTCCATGGGTCTAGCACGACCCCAATAGGGTCGTGCACGACCCTCATAGGGTCGTTCCTGAGAGCTTGTTCGAACATCCTTGAGTAAAACTTGCGTAGAAGATTCGTTACAACTCCGTTTGACTCGATTCTTTTTCCTATGTTCTTGTAACGAATTTCTCTATCTCTTTCCAAGCTCAAACTTGATCTTCAATAACTTTACTTGAGCGCTTAATCTCCATCTTCTCTTGCAATACTCCAAACTCTTCTTTCAAGCTCCAAAACTCCTATAAAAAGACACAAAATACGCGTAGTTTCCGAATCTCAAGGAAATACGAAAACCATGGCAAAAAGACTCAAAAACCTAAAACTCTAACACAAAAACACCCCAAATCTAATCTAACTAGACACAAAAAAACCTACCTAAAAAGCGAATATCAAACCTTAATCTTATCCTTCTCAAACGCCTCATTCTTCCTCCCCATCTCCAAAACCGCAACTTCCTTCTCCGGCAACAACCTCTTCATCTCCTCAAAAGCCTTCATCTTCTCCACGACATCACCAGTTCACCACTGTAATGCCCAAGCCTTTAAAAGCGCTATCCCATGACAACCCGAGGACTTCCCAGGAGGTCACCCATCCAAGTACTACTCTCGCCCATGCACGCTTAACTCTTTGCTCTCTCCCCCACCCCTGAACACCTCTTTGTTTCTTGTTATAGACAATGATATTGGACCTAAATATTAGTATATATTATTGATAGCTTGCATATAGGTAGTGTTTAGGATGCATGTTTACGTTTCTTTTGCGTTGCTTTTAGCTAGTTTTAGTTAGTTTCTTTAGTGTCTTAGAGTGTCTAGGAGTTTTGGGTTTTTGCACTTGTTCTATGTTTTTTTACAGGTCTTAAAGTGAACAAGTGTGAAAGGAATGGAAACCGGGGAAAGAACGCTTAATTTCGGGCCATCTGTTGGAGTTGTTGGTTCGATACCTCTTTCTTGTGAGGGTTAGTTCGAGAGATATAGTGATTTGATAAAGTTGAGTTTGACAACATTGGAAAGCTAATTCAAAGATCTACAATTCATGTTTTTACTCCGAGTCCACATTTCCAACTAGAAGGAGATCAAAACAGCCCCGAAGTGTCAGCTGAATTCTGAACTAAGTTACTGGCGACGACTGGCGCCCTTGACAGTTGCTGAGATCTTTATTTGTCACGTGTTTTAATCTGATTGGTCCTATCTTTATCAGTTTGATTCCGACTTATGTATTTTTGGAAATACTTTTGGAGACCTAGTTTGATATATTGAGGGTTTTGAGAGTTGCACCTCTCATTATTATCAATCTATCTATCATATTTTCTCTTTCAGACTTTGAGTTTTTAGTTTTCTATGGAGAACCAAGCCCCTTTGCTTAGTTAGACAGTTTGAAGCATCGTTTGACTTTCAGTTGTGAGATTTCTACTCTTTACTATTGCATGGAATTATTTTACTCTCTTGATTGAATTGTTTATGTGATTGATTTCAACAATTTCTAAGGTTGTTGTTATTGAATCTCAATTGCTAGATCTAGAGAAATTACTGGTTGAGTTTCTCTATTTTATAGTAGCAAACTGCATTGTACTAGTATCTGGTTGTGCTAGTCTATTGCAGAAGAGACTTAAATTGTATTCTAGTATAAAAGTTGGTTGTTTTATGCTAGAATTGTATCCTATTATATTCTTATCCTTATTGCTGCAATTAAACTGAATCATTGATGGTTTCATGGTTGTTTAATTAGTTAGATCTAATAGTATCTGGTTGTGCTATTAGTTATAATTGAAAAGGAATTGGAAAATCCATTGCATGAGATATTGAGGTGAAATCAATGATCAACTAGTCATACGATTGCAGATCTCTGTTTACCCAAGCTATCTTCCTAATTATTGTTTTTCATAATCTTTTATTGTTTTGTTAGTTTTTCATTCTTAGATTTATTTACAAATACAAAAACCCCTCTTGTTACTTTTTTGACACAAAATTCATTACAGAAGATAAAATCTATCTCCCTGTGGATTCGACCCGGACTTCCTAAAGACTATGGTTCTTAGTTAATTTGGATTCTTTTACATAGACGTGATTTGCACGACCATTTCACGCTTATCAATTATAAATGTCTAATTAGTTTAATATCCTTGTTATGCAGGGTGTTGGTCCCGGATTTCCCTCCCATAAATTAAAACGGACTTAAACAAGAAAAATAAGAACTATGTAAATTTTCTTGTTTTAGAGTTTAGATAATTTTATTTCACAAATTATATTAAAGCACTTAAATTATATGTAAATAAACCCAAAAATTAATAAAATCAATACAAATAAAAATCTCAAAACTAACTCTAAAGTTTAATTTAAAAAAATAAAAAATTTGATACTAAATATACTACAAAACTATAAAAAATCTTAACCTAAAATCAAAACTTTCTAACAAAAAAAAACTATACTAAACCTTTAAATGGGCTTCGGTTATATCAACCGGACCAATTTGCAAATATTCCAAAACCCAAGAAAATATTGGGCCGCCTGGACTCCCTTCACGGGGCGCATACCTGGCCCAAACATCATTCCCAATCTCTCTCCTCATTTTGAACTCTCTCTCGCCTCATTTTATATTATTCAACCCTGAAGGAATACGGAATCAGGAACGACGGACTCGGAAGAAAGAATTTTGTTTCCAAATACGACTGAATCTTCTCTGACTCGGTAAAGTCTACAAATTCATCTCCAAATATGACTGGTTTGAACTTGTCCTTCTCGATTGAATTTTGTTTCTAATGTTTTTATGTCAAATGTGGTTCTTATTTCTCGATCGAGAAAGATCCAAATTTTCATTGTTTTGTGTCGTTGGCGCTTGGCTGAGAACTTTCGGCCGCCGGTGAGGGCGGCCGCCCCCGACCCCCAACTACCTCCTCCACTTGGTAGTGCTCTCATTGGTCAGAGCATATCATTCCGTTTGAGCATTTTAAGACCTGCATTTCAATTTCAAGCATGCAAACTAAATTTGTTGATTAGTTAGTGTTGACTATTATAGTGTAGTTGTTGAGCTTGTAACGAAAACATTATATAGTCACTTCTGTACATTGTATCGAGTCAGATTTGGCAATAATGAGAAACACTCTATTTTTCCCTCTTTCTCCTCTCTTCAATTTTTTTCTCAATTATAGATTCTAACATGGTATCAGCTAGAAATTAGATCCAATCTCTTCTCAAATCATGTCTTCCGCTACAAATCATAGTTTTCCTCCACTCAATTCGTCTCCAAATCGAGATCCAACCAATTTATGTTGATTAAACTAAAGAAAATTTGAGAATGAAGATGTAAAACAACTATGTGATGGGAGACTCTATGGTTTAGTTGACATTAGTGATGACAATTTAGTCTGTATGGTTTAGTTGACATTACTGATGACAGTTGATTTACTATACGTAAGTTTGTTGACAGTTGCTATAACTGATGCCGATCAACTAATTCTAAGTTTATGTTTGACAGATTTGCTATAATTTTTTGATGACAGTTTATGAATATTCTGATGACATTGTCTTTATGTGACGTTAATTGTGAAATTTTGATGACAATTGTGATGATGTTTGATAATGTTAACGACAATTGTTAGTATAGATGACAATTTTGTATGATTGATGACACTTGTCATGATGTTTGGTTTATTCTGTGTGGTTTATGTTGACTGGTACTTATAATTTTTTGATGACAGTATATGAATATTCTGATGAAAGTTGCTATGATGTTTGATAATGTTGATGACAGATGTTAACTGTTTTTAGTTTTTACTTATCTGTTCTTCATTAACATAGGCATTGCAAACTGATATTGCTAAATGTCTAAATGCAGAAATGAAAGTTCAGATAAGAGAAGGGATCAAGGTATTTGCTAACATCACTCTAAATGAACACATAGAAGAGAGGTTAGCAGGATCAGGATTCGAATTTCTGAATAAGATTAGGCACACGCTATCTCACAATTCAAGTCTCATTAAGGCCTTGGTTGATGTGTACAACACTGATACTGGTACTTTTGAGATATGCGGGACTAATCTATACTTTAGCCTCGAAGACATTCTTATGATCTACGGGTTGCCTATTGATGATCAGTCTGTTGTGCGTCCAGATAAAGGTAAAGTATACGAGGAAGAGTATATGTATCTTGTTGGCACAACACCTTCTAAGGATGGGTTCACCTTTGACACCCTTAAAAAAAGTCATCAAAGATGTTAGTTTCGACTTAACCGAGGAGGAGATCTTAAGAGGATGTAGAGCAACATCTCTACTCGGGATAGGAACTATTATTGTTATCGATTCCAAAAACTCTTCATTGGTGGCTAAATGGTTGCTTGAGTTAGTTGAAGACGTAGATAAAATAAAGAACTATGCTTGGGGGCCGCATCTTGGACAAACCCCCATTCTAGCCTTTACAACATCAACAAGGAGGAGGGCAAGAGTGGCTTGTTTGAATGCGTGTTTGCTTTGGAGGTATGAGTTTCTCACGTTTCATGCTTATTATTATGTGTCAAAATTAATCCCTAAAGATAATAATCTGCCTTTTGTGATTAGTTTACGTGAGACTAATAATTCTCACTTCAGTAAATGTCTTATTTGTAGACCATCACCAACATGATTTTCACTACTTTTTGCAGTGTTTCATTCTACTTCGCATCCCATCAATAGTTCCCATTCTATTTGATAAAGTGAAGGGGATCACTGAGGGAGCAAGACTTGATTTTCCAATGGCCTATGGATGTATTGAGAAAATTGGCGCATCTAACTTCCATCGATTTTTGAAGCGCTCTAGCAAAGAGATAGTCGCCAAATTTCTTTCATCACTCACCCCTGAACAAGTAAGCTCTAGTTTCTTTGTTGAAAAAATTGTTTTTCGTGACTTTCAATTCATGAATAAATATTCAAAAGAATCACAAAAAGTAACATTTTCATATTATTTTACGATAATTTTCAGTCATTAAAATGAAGGAAATGATTGATTTTCTTTTTTACTTTTGTAGGTTCTTCTGAGAATCTACAATGATGTCATTCTACCCCCACCATATGATTCTCAAAGGGCATTATGGAGGTCGGTGACAACTCATTTTTTGTGTGGGATTCAGTGTAAACCACCGCCCCGATGTAGCAATCAAACAATTCTTGGACGAGGAGGTCCTGGTGGATTCATCTTGGGTAAGCAACCTCCCTATCTTGCCACCTCGATTATGTGCAAACCCGAATACTCGTGTACAAAGCTGGGCTGAGAGATCAACTAGGGTGATCAACTCAGAGCGAATGAATGACCAATCCACATCGACATCTCAACCGCATTATGACGCGTCCACATCTCTCAGCCCGAATACTCCATATCCACGCAAGAAGTTGAACGCAATCCTCCTGGTCGAGATTTTTGTGGAGGTGTGAATGTGGACGCGTCATCCTGCGATTGAGATGTCGATGTGGATTGGTCATTCATTCCCTCTGAGTTGATCACCCGAGCCCATCTCTCAGCCCAGCTTTGTACACAAGTATTCAGGTTTACACATAATCGATGTGGCAAGATAGGGAGGTTGCTTACCCAACATGAATCCACCAGGACTACCTCGTCCAAGAATTGTTTGATTGCTACATCGGGGCGGTGGTTTACACCGAATCCCACACAAAAAGGAGGTGTCACCGACCTCCCTAATGCCCTTCGAGAATCATATGGTGGAAGTAGAATGACATCATCGTAGATTCTCAGAAGCACCTACAAAAGTAACAAAGAAAATCAATCATTTCCTTCATTTTAATGACTGAAAATTATAGTAAAATAATATGAAAATGTTCCTTTTTGTGATTCTTTTTTAATATTTATTCTTGAATTGAAAGTCACGAAAAACAAATTTTTCAACAAAGAAACTAGAGCTTACTTGTTCAGGGGTGAGTGATGAAAGAAATTTGGCGACTATCTCTTTGCTAGAGCGCTTCACAAATCGATGGAAGTTAGATGCGCCAATTTTCTCAATACATCAATACGCCATTAGAAAATCAAGTCTTGCTCCCTCAGTGATCCTCTTCACTTTATCAAATAGAATGGGAACTATTGATGGGTTGCGAAGTAGAATGAAACACTGCAAAAAATAGTGAAAATCATGTTGGTGATGGTCTATAAATAAGACATTTACTAAAGTGAGAATTATTAGTCTCACGTAAACTAATCACAAAAGGCATATTATTATCTTTAGGGATTAATTTTGACACATAATAATAAGCATGAAACGTGAGAAACTCATACCTTCAAAGCAAACACGCATTCAAACAAACCACTTTTGCCCTCCTCCTTGATGATGTTGTAAAGGCTAGAATGGAGGTTTGCCCAAGATGCGGCCCCCAAGCATAGTTATTTATTTTATCTACGCCTTCAACTAACTCAAGCAACCATTTAGCCACCTCTGAAGAGTTTTTGGAATCGATAACAATAATAGTTCCTATCCCGAGTAGAGATGTTTCTCTACATCCTCTTAAGATCTCCTCCTCGGTTGAGTCGGAACTAACATCTTTGATGAATTTTTTAAGGGTGTCAAAGGTGAACCCATCCTTAGAAGGTGTTGTGCCAACAAGATACATATACTCTTCCTCGTATACTTTACCTTTATCTGGACACACAACAGGCTGACCATCAATAGGCAGCCCGTAGATCATAAGAATGTCTTCGAGGCTAAAGTATAGATTAGTCCCGCATATCTCAAAAGTACCAGTATCAGTGTTGTACACATCAACCAAGGCCTTAATGAGACTTGAATTGTGAAATAGCGTGTGCCTAATCTTATTCAGGAACTCGAATCCTGATCCTGCTAACCTCTCTTCTATGTGTTCATTTAGAGTGATGTTAGCAAATACCTTAATCCCTTCTCTTATCTGAACTTTTATTTCTGCATTTAGACATTTAGCAATATCAGTTTGCAATGCCTATGTTAATGAAGAACAGATAAGTAAAAACTAAAAACAGTTAACATCTGTCATCAACATTATCAAACATCATAACAACTTTCATAAGAATATTCATATATTGTCATCAAAAAATTATAAGTATCAGTCAACATAAACCACACAGAATAAACCAAACATCATGACAAGTGTCATCAATACTAACAATTGTCATTAACATTATCAAACATCATCACAGTTGTTATTTGGAATGGCAATAGGTTTCTTTAGCTTGGCTATCTTCCTCTTTTTCTCTCTGGATTCCGATTACTTTGATTCACCTGTCTCAGCTCTTCCTGAAGGTATCGAGGTAATCAGTTTTTTCAATTTTTCCTCTTTCCTTTATGTGGTACGACTTTTATTGCTCAATTTGGATTCTTGCGTTGAATTTAGAAAACCTAAATCTATTTTCTGAAACTAAAATCTCTTAACTGACAGACACTGATTCTTGATAGGATTTCTACATTTAATGGATTGTAGATAATTATGATAATTATGATAATTATGATTTATGACTGTGAACTTTCCAACATTACATATAATGTGATCAAATATTGTATGGATCAGTCATCAAACTTATGTAGAAAAAGATGGAATTCTGGTTGCGTTCACATGATGTGCCATATAGCTCTGCCTGCTCTGGTAGTGGACAACATAAAATTTAGATCTTTTAATTTTTGGTTTTGGTGGGTAATGTGTGAGTGCAATTGATTTTTTAATGGTAACATGTTCTAAATTCTTCTAGATTGTGAAGCCTATGCCGGATACATCTACAAAGTAGGGTGACATGTTTGAGAGGGGGAACTATTGTTCCCTTGTCTCTGCCTTGCATCTGGGTTGTCACTTGCTAATCTCATTATATCTTTGTTTGTACACATGAAATCTATAGAGGAGTCACGTAGACTATATAGTTTTAAAGTTTACATAATAAGGAACATTATACTTACTAATTAAGTCATTTGTCTATAGGATTGGTTTTAACTTTCTTAACAATTGAATCTCAGTGAAGTTCAATCATGAGTTTGTTAGTCTTAACAATTCAATATTCAGCCCTATTGTTTACCACATTGAAATCTTTGAGCCTATAGCCTAGAGATGAAGCAAATGCAAAATAGTCTACGAAAGTAAGTAGTTGGAAGAGTTTAAATTAGTGTTATACGGAGTACCATTTTATTGGCTAGAATGCAATCGGTGATGAAGTATCTCCATTTTCCCATTATCGGCAAAGCATAACTTCTATTCCTGAGCTTCTACTTTTAAATGTTGCAGTTTTAGTGTTGATTGGTTGCCATGTTCCCCTTCAATTAAAGAGAAGGCATGAAGAGAGGATATCGGTTGGAGTGAGTGATTTGAGAAAAAACCTTCGTCGTATTTATAGGTGTAATTTGGAGATTTAATCTTTTTTTCAAATTCATCACCCGTTTTCTACTTTAAACAGTCGTTAAATTCCAATGTAAGTCATTTGTATCTACCCCTTCCTTTTATTTGTAACAGTAGTACATAATGTGTAATCGAGAATTGATTAGTAGGATTTGTTGGGATTAATTCTGAATGGAGAGGGGCTAAATAATTTTCCTTTTTATTTTTTTTCTCTTGCATTAGTAGGATTTTCTTTTATTATTTGTAACAGTTGTAAAGAATGTTAACAGTTCTTCTCAAACAAAAAAGAGAATGTTAACAGTTAAAAGATGTGTAAAAATTGATCAGTAGGATTTGTAGTGTTTAATTACGAATGGAGAGGGGACCGGATGGGTTAAAGAATTTTTATTTTAACTTTTTGCTTTTCCCTATGAACTAAATTATTTTCATCCCTTCACTATGAATTTTATTAGGAGGGATTTATAACGGCTATAGAGAATGTGTAAAGGATTAGGAATTAATTAGTAGAGAATAATGGTCATAAAGGATTTGTACGAATTGATTAGGAATAGAGGATTTTATCTTTTTTCCCCTTTTCAAACTTAATTATAGTGCTCATCATAAATGGTCAAATTTTTCTATTTTATAAGATACTAGGGGTGAGGCCCGTGCTACACACATGTACACTTTTTTTTATTATATTATTGAATGATTTTTTTTTTGTTAGCAATGTCAAAATAAAGGAAATTAATTAGCTTCCAACTATTTAATTGGAAAACCAAAAGACTCACTAATTGCACAAACGTATCAACGACATGCACCAAGTGTAATTAAAGACTATTAAGATGAGTAATATACATGGGGTTGAATATATATATTATTGTAACAACTATTTTTCCCTAAAAATTTAATTTTTAAATTGAATATATATATATATATATTATATTTTTGTATGTACTTATTCTTTATTTGGTCATAAATTATCAAAATTTCTAATTATATATGTTTTATTGATAGATTGAATGTGTTTTTAAATAGCAAAATTTATCCTTTAATCAGTTTTAGATTTTTCAACTTTTTTTATTTTTCGATCCCTATTCTAAAATATGGGAATATATAAGTAAATAAAATAATCAAATTTTCCTAATTTTACATATATGTGTTTTTGTACCCTCTCTTTTTAGATTATGCGGATATTTTTTCTCTATAATGATAATTTTTATATTAAAGTGATTACTTTCATGTCATACTCCAAACTACATACTCAAACTTTGACATTTTCTATTCACTAATGAAACCCACTAAACATAGTTAACCTAAACGTATATGGTTTTGATTGCTTACTGATTTGGATGCTAGTATTGCAGAGGTGTTGATACGTATTATTGTGAAGGCAAAATCAAAATTGCATATGTAGAGAGCCATCACCACTTCACTGCCATATAGTTAAAGGCTTGGATTTTGAGTTGATTTTTTAATTCCTTTCGCCATATACTCGTATAGAGATGCTCGATCTTCTATCCAACATAAAGCTCTTCGATGAGGGTTTATTTATTTTGAACATTTTTTGAAATGAAATATGACACGACTCTTTTGATGTTTTGTAACGTTAGATATCAAGCTTTTAATATAAATTATGTTGTTATTTTGTTACTAATGCTAATTGCAATTAAATACCCACTTTAAATATTAGGTGAGGTTTTGTAACTTTAGATGAGGTTTTGTAACGTTCTTGTAAATTCCAGTAATGGGTATCATGAATTCAAGCATAGAAAGCATTTAGAGGAGCTTTTGTAACGTAAGATGTGAAGCTTTAAAGAAGATTTTACGCATTTAAATTAAATTAATTTACAATACTTTTTTCACATGGATGGCTACATAAATAGTTTTTAAAATGGTTGTAAAAAATTTTAATTTTGAAATTTACAATTCCAAATTTCACCATTGTTGCGTTGTATATGTATATTTGTCAAATTTATTTCAATTGATCGATATTATAGTATGTAGTAGATTACTTTAAAAAGTACTAAACTCCGTGGTTTAAACTAATTACATAATAATTATATTGACAACATAAATATTGGCAAATTTTAATGTGATTGTTTTTAAGTTTATATGTTTATGAATGAATACATAAATTGTAATTGGTATTCATGTAGCTTATCATATGACATGGTAAATGAAAATATATAGAAAAACATAGGAGTATCTATTAAATGCATTAATTGTCAAGAGAATTTAGTCTTCTAATATTATAGAAGACTAGTTGAAGTCCCGTGATATTCACGGGATAATTTTACTAAAAACTATAGAATTTTACGATATTAATTTAGAATACTAAATATATTTATATAATTTCATAATAAATTATGCAATAGACAATTTTTTTTTAGATTGTACTCCATAGTTTAATTGAATATATTTATAAATATTTTTTCATTATTTATGGAGATCTTGTCCAAATTTAGATTGAAATTATTAAAAATATTAATTTTACTTTTTATTGAATATTTTTAAATGATATTTTCTTAATTTTTTTAGACACTAATATGTATAAAATACTTGATTTTTTTATAAAGATATTAATAATTAAGATAGGTTATCTACAAGACTACAAAGCATAATTTAATTTTTTAAAATATTTTTTAAATTTAATTTATTAAAATTATATATTAGGGTTCTTATCTCTTACTCCATAATAATAATAATGTTTGTAAATATGAAAAATACAATATAAAGATTAGTATAAAACAGAACATTGTCCTTGATTTAAAAGATAAAATATAGAGAAAATTATATATGTATTATTTTGCAAAATTCAATCCATCTATAAAGTTGTTTTCCATACTAAATTTACATAATGGAGAAATAAAATATAAAGGAAATTAATGTATATGAAAATTTACAAAATTCAATGTATTAATCAACCTATCATCCATTTAAATTACAAAAAAATGTAAGGTGGGGCTAGATAAAAAAAATCTATATTTACATAAATAAAAAGGAAATTAAGAAAAATGTAATGTAGGTTTTTATCAAAATTCAATTTAAGCAAGTATTCATCAAGATTTGTAAATTTTTTTTTATCAAACTTTGATTTAAGAAAAAATATTTAATATAAATGCATAAAAAGATAAAGAAAATCTAATTTTATGAATTAAAATTAAAATTCGAATTTTTTTTTTGTCATTTACAAATAATATTAGTCATCAACATAAAATTGTATCTTTTTCTCAAATAAAAATATATCAACATAACAAAATTTATTATTTAAAATTATATCATTATATAGATATAAATTTTATACTTGGAGCTCAAACCTTGTTAAAAGATAAAAAAAATATATTAAGGCCCTAAATCTTGTTAAGAGATACAAATATTAAACTAATATGGAAAATCATCTCATAGGAATTTATGTATATAAAAATTATATATATATATATATGTTATCTATTGTAGTAAACTAATACATAATCCATTGATAGAAAATTATACACATAAAAAATTATATAAACATGTTATCTATTTAGTATATATAGCAAGAATACTATAAGTTGTTACAAAATTTATTAAAAAATAATTTTACATTAATTTATTCAAAAATGCTATGTGGCGCAAATTTTGCAACAGATTTGGGTTCTGCTTTATAATGTATTAGGGTAGATATGTATGCTTGTAATGACATTATAAAAAACTTTATTATTTGTAATTTTTTTTACTTTTGGTATTCTATAGGTTTCAATATTAAGTACATGATTAATATGATTTGTATGAAATAATATTATATTAATGAGTATTAATTGTCAAAGGCATTTAGTTTTATAACATTATAGAGAGATAGATAGATTTATTATATACTTACAATGAAATTATAAATTATCTTATTATTTGTATGAGCATTAATTACCAAGTTATTTAAGTTTATAGTATTATAGATAGATAGATATAGATAAATTGTGAATGCACATTTTAAAATGTCTAATGCACTTTACCTTACGTCGAAACTTTCCTATCAAAAATCATACAAACTCCATGAATTTCTAAACGAAGACTAAAATAAACACAGTAACAAATACATAAGTTCTTTATGGTGTTTACTCGCACTTATCTTTTTAATGACCACACATATACACATAGGGTTGCGATTTTTAAACCATCGAGGCTCTTACGTCCTGATGAGTGGGCTCATATGTCCCAAAAGATAAAAGTGGGTTCTTAAGTCCCAAAGGCACTTAGCTAGAGTGCAACACCCCTCAATGCGACAGAGCGGGTCCAGTCATGACCAAGCACTAGGAATAATTCCATCTAGTGCGAAAATGTTATAAAGGGGAGTCCAGAGCAACTATGGCTCACCCCCCTGGGTACTAAGCTAATCCAAAACAAGTCTCAATCGAGATGATAAACACACAAAATCACAGTCATCGAGACCTAATCAAAACTAGCGCAACCTAGCAATAATAACATCAAAACGAGAATAACAAGGTCATCATTTTCACCATGCCAAGCACCTATATTATGTCTTCAGTTATTGATTTCGGTCTTGACCCACCATATCATACTCGGAGCTCCAGGAAAGGGGAGGATAGTCACACAATGGACAACACCAAGCCCTCCTTGCCATTTTTACAGGCGCATTTGACAAGCCCAGTATGAGTTCAGATGAGAGCAAGACCTACTTAGTCGTAGTCAACTATAACACGATATTAACTATTATTATTATCACTATTATTATTAATTCTATTCTTATTGAAGAATATAACTAACTGTTTATGCAAGTTCATTCATGATTATATTTCTAACATACGTAATATATTTATGCATGAATTATATTACACATAATCACATCAATCAAGAAAACACACAAACACACATGGTTATTAGACTTTTCACACAAATCAAACAAGAGACCTAGCCGAGCAAGTATGGGAACTTGCTTTATTGACCACCTAAAAAACTCGGAAAGGTTATAGTCGAGATCGTATAACCTTGCATTGCAACCTATAATAGGAGATGACACAACATGAGTATAAGTTTCAAAACCGAAATCTCATAGATTTCCATTATCTTATATTAGTGGTTTAAGAATTCCTAAAAAGAAATGTTTTAAAACTTCATAACTATATCATATTCTTATGAGAAGGGATGACTAATTAATATTCTTATTTTTCTTATAAACACTATAATAATCCCTTATTATCATAATTATTATTATTTTCCAAACCATTGTATGAAAATAGATTACTCCTTTATAATAATACTTTATATTATAAAATATCTATAATTTATATAAAATTATAAAAATACCTTATAAATCCATATTTATTTTAATTTCAATTTGGAATAATTTATTTAAGCTTAAACCTAAATTAAAACCGTAAAAATGAAATTAAAAACACTAATTATAGGGCTGTACAGAAATTAAAACAGAGGAGAGAAGGTGGTCGAACAAGAAAGTTTGGCGGCTTGGTACGGGCGGCTCCTGTGACGGATCGGGATGGGACCAGCAACATTTGGGAGAATGCAACCCCCTCTCTCTGCTGTTGGTAGTGGCGGAGCCGTAGGTTGTCCGACGACGTCGAACGGATGCGGACACCAACGCCTCGCGCGCAATGTTGTGCTCTGTTTTCCTAGGCAGATCCGTGACTTTCAATCGGGATTTTGGAAGGCTTAAGTCACTACAAAGTGTATGGTGTTTTCGAAGGGTTTTTCATGAGTATTCCGAATATGGTTTCAATTTTTTGATTGGATTCACGGTTATGGAGATATTTGAGTTTGAACGAGAGAGGCGAGTTCTAGGTTTTCAGTTGAATATGTGAAAACTTCGAGCAAGTTAGACCACTACTTATAGGGCTTCTTGTTCATGTGGCTTAAGAATCGGAAGATCATCAACTTCCATTTAGAACTTATCCACAATCGAAGCCTAAAAAGATCCTCAAATCGGATAAAAATTATATCTAACCCGAAAACGCGTTTAACCGAACATCTTATCTTTTAGCTTCAATTTAGATAGGATTTTCTATAAATTTCGGCTAGTTTGTTGAGGGATTTTGTAGTTGACATCTAGAAGAGTATCCCGGTTCTTTCGGAATCGAATTTGGATAAGAAACGAGATAGAATCGGGCTTTACAAGATAGGATTCTCTTAGAACAAGAAAAACAGAATGGGATGTATGTATTTCGATTAATTACGCACGGGTACCCATTATTTAAGGGTAATTACGAAACGTGCCCAATATTTCTAATCTCAGCCATTTCCGCCCCTTTTTCAATTATAATGTTATTTAAATTATGATTATTCTTCCCTAGAATATTTCCCAAATTTATTATTTGGATTATATATATTATTAAGTCAATCTTACTTGCTCAAAATATTTATTGCATTATTTTTCCTTATGATTTATATTTATTTCATTTTCTTCTTATACAAAAGAGAACAAAATAAACTATAATGATTTATATATAATTAGGAAAAAATATAATAATATTCTTCCTTTTTTTGAAAATGAGTAGCATTACAATAGTACCCTATTATAAACATGACTATTTGGGTAAGGTTTTTAAAATGACATAATAATCATTATAAGCTATTATTAATTTTTTTAATCCTTTTAAGAAAATAAAACTATCCTTTATTAGAATATAATAAAGGGAAGAAAAATTACAATAATACCCTTTCTAAAAGAGAGGGTTATTACAACATGATCTTGCATGACTTGAATGCCTCTTATCTATTCTCTACTTATTTGTGCTAATGCTTTGACGAAAGTCGAAGCAATTCGTGCTTGTGACTCAATGGAAAGAGAAAGTTATAAACTTGAATTGACATAAAGTTTGATAACGAAAGTTGAAAACGTTGGATCGAAATAAGTAGGTAAAGTAAGTTGATTTATGAAAATTGATTAATTTACTTGTTTATTCAACGAAAGTTGATAACTTTATGTTAAGGGCTTGACTTTTGTGATTCATATTATCTAGATTGCATGATTATGTTGTGACGGACCCTTATCCTAGATTTTTCTCTTACTTGTTAGTCGAAATCTTAAACTCAGTTATACCTCGTTATCGAGCTCCTAAGATCGGTATCGAGCCTGCAAGTTTTCTTCGGTGGTTTGATTTGATCGTGTTCAGTTGTGCACCGTTACCGACCTTGACAAGGTCGGTATCGAGCTGTACGTGCAGTGTCTTGACTGGTTGTTTTACTTTGCTTCTTTCTCATTTCTTGCCTTGTTTTGCTTGTTCTTTCGCTTTTTAGTTTAGTAATTAGACACAACCTCGTTTCTCGTGGATGAGATTGACTTCACTATACTCATCGGCGTCTTGACTATAAATTCATTTGTTGGTCAAGTAAATCCCTCTCAACACAAAGCACATTGCCAACTACTTTGGCCAACGAAACTACAAAAAATATGAGCGATGTGACCAAGTGGTTTCTTCACCGGCTACGCTCATGATTGGTTTGATCGACTTGACGATGATCGATGGGAGATCATTGTCTAGTCGACGACGTCCCAGTGAGACATGATCCCATCTTGTGTTCCACATGGCTCGACACTTCGCTCCATATGTCGAAGCACAATCATTCTTTGAGCATCTCATGGCACTCATGGCTAAACAAAAAGAGCTTCACAAGTTGGCACGGTGCGATCTCCAAAGAGAGCACAGTTGGACATGGGTCGCACGACATCACCATAGAAACCAATACATGTGGTCACACCGCCCTATACCTACCGAACCCAAGGGCGTGTTTTTAGTCAAAACCAAGGCCATGTCGGATGCACCACCACCCATGGCCATAACCACACCTCCCGTGGTCTTGGTCGAGGCCTTTGAGGAGCCCGATAAGCCCATTGACGCGCCCTTGACAGCGCCGCCCATGGCCATTGTCGAGGCCACCAAGCAGCCAACCAACCCCATTGGTGCGCTCGTCTAGACACCTCTAGTGCCCATCGTCGCGTCAATTTTGCTTTTGCCCCATTTTGATCTTATATCCGTTTTGGAACCCAACGCCGTGCCCAACCTTGTTCTCATTCCTTTCATGGATATCATCACGGTTCCAAGAGATAGACCAAACTCCATTGTCCTCCTTCCACTACGACGCTCGACGCGAGGACGCGTTGAATCCAAGTGGGGTAGAATGATGCGACCTAGCCCCGGGTTAAACCCAATCCTGACTAGTCTAAGGGTCCCGAGACCATGGCGGCTCCCTTGGATTAGGAGCATGGCATCAACACCACAACCGTGCCAACTTCCGTGTCCCTCGGTATTTGAGGTCCTTCACCTCTCCACCGTGCCAGCCTTGGCACAATGCCAGCATCACCTCGGCACGTGACGAGCACTTTTATGTCGCTGTAAAAGCACTGTCAAAGAAATATCCTAACTTTCGAACCTAGGTATAGTGGAAGCAAGGGTCGAACCCACAAGGACTCAAATTACTCGTGTTTAAATAATATTACTAAGTAAAAAGGGCGGTTTTTATGATTCAGACTATTAATCTAATTAAACAAAACAAAGCAAGTAAATAATTGAGGTTTCAAATATAGAGAAAAGCGTCCAACTAGTTTCATATCCATTGCATACATGAGTTTTGATCCTTGATTATTCTTATTTCGATTTCTTTTGACTAATCTATTGTGAATTTATGAAATTCAAGCTTAAGGTGGTTATTAATATACACCGTCTTTAACAACCTTTTAACCAATTAACCTAGAAAACCTTCTATGTCAAATTGATCATGCAATTAAGTTTAAAGCATTCAATAGAAACATAATTCATGAATTCCACCGTCTATTCATGAAGTTTTGTGATTGAATTCTCCTCCTTTGATTAATCTTATTCCACCATCTATAAGTTTAATCAAAGGACTCATCCATGAATAACCAAATTCCACCGTCTATTTAATTATTCTAGTCGTAATTCAACTTAGAAATAAAATAGGTGATCAAGCTATTATAATCCTAAGTGAATTTAATCAATCAAGCATGGAGAGATTCAATCTAGTCAAGGCAAATAGAAATAATTCAAATCTCACAAACAATCATGCATACAACTTCAACTAACTAGTTGGACATGGGAAAATTAGCTAGAATAAGATATTAAAGAAGAATTAAACTTACAAGAGTTCGATTTCTCTTCAATATTGTAAACTAGGGTTTGGTCTCCCACAATTCTCTCTAAATTGAAATTAACGTAAAAACCAAAAGCAATAGAATAGCCTATCTCCAAAGAAACCCTAAGAAAGTATTTATATGATATTGTTGAGAGGGTTTCTTGACAACAAATAAATTTTTAATCAAGACCCCGCTGTTGTATAGCAGATTCAGGTTCGTTCGCAGGAAGAAAGTCAGTATCAAGTTTTGTAACTTATCACGCGAACAATCAACAAAAGTAAGGGTTTTAACAAGAAAGGGAAAGATTCTAAGGTTTAGGGGTTTCCCACAACAACAATCATGCATGCCAACGCTATGAAACATAAAGATCATGCTTTTATCACATAGTTATCAACTTTCGTTGAATTAATCAAGCAAATCAATCAATTTTTACAAATCAATTCACTCAATCTACTTGCTTTGATCTAAAGTTCTCAACTTTCGTCTCGTATTCAAACTCACAACTTTCTCTTTCAATCAAGTTAAGAACATGAAATACTTCAACTTTCGTCAAAGCTTTTGAACAAACAAGTAGAAAAATAGATAAAAGACATTCAATTCATTATTTCATATCACCATTCATGCACAATCATGCTGGGTTTCTAACCCCAACCCTAGAAAAGAAGACTACTCACTCATGTTTGAAGATAAACAAGCAAAGAGATTAAGAGAAAACATAATTTGAATTAAAACTAAAGGCTTACTTGAATTAAAACTTCAAACTTGTCTTAGAACACAAGAAATTCTCCCACAATCTTCTCGCTTGAGCTCCAAGCAACACTAGTCTTCAAAATTAACGTGTAAACACAAACCCTAGAGACGTCCCCTTCAACTAACGTGTAACCCCCCCCCCCCAAACTAAAGCTAGAACAAGAGTATTTATAGAGAAAAAACTAATCTATCTAGAAGCTATCTATAAGGAAATAAATCTTTAAAAGATATATCCCTTCTATAAGGAAATAAATCTAATAAAAGATATATCCCTTTAAAACTATCTAATAACATAAAAGGAAACTAATAAAAAGGGATAAAAATACATTAATTGTGCCGACTCTAAAGTCTTCTACCGACACGGGACCCTCATTTTTAACTCCGTCAGGATTGGTAGATCACTCTTTTAAATTCTCGAATTTTTTCTCTTCTCCGCACCTCGATATCGACCTGGGCAGGGTCAATATCGACCACCATCAACATTGAAAACATCTTTGAGTAAAACTAGCGTAGAAGATTCTTTACAACTCCGTTTGACTCGATTATTTTTCCTATGTTCTTGTAACGAATTTCTCTATCTCTTTCCAAGCTCAATCTTGATCTTCAATGACTTTACTTAAGCACTTAATCCTCATCTTCTCTTCATTCTTGAGTGCTATCTTTCGCCGGCATTGCTCCTTTCTTCAAAAGTGCTCCAAATAGCTTCTAAAAACCTATAAAACACCACCAAAGCTTATGTAGACTCCAAATCTTACGGTAATACGAAAACCTACACAAACGACTCAAAACAAAACACAAAACTAAAGAAAAAGACTCAAACACACTAAAACACACCCTAAAAACACAACTAAAAAGACGGATATCAAAATACCCAATACTTAGACGTGCTTGTCCTCAAGCAATCACTAAACATAGATCAGAACCATCAACATATTTATCAAGTAATAGCCCTTATCAAAAAGAAACTTCAGCACAAGTGAAATTTAGACAAGTGACTTTAACGTCATCACACATATATGAGCAACTAATGAACATAAGCAATCGCAATCCAACCTCACAAGGGATATGTGTTTCACTCAACTCTCATGTGTTTAGGCTTATAAGTACAACTCTCAACTCAATCAAACATGCAAAAACTCATAGAAATTGTAACTTATATCACCAATCTCTCTACCAAAGATTGTCAAAACAAGTAAAATCATCAACAATAGGCTCAATGGAAAACTTCATAGAAGTTTCCATTCGGCCGGGTTGTAACGAGGCTTGGTAATAACAATAAGGAGTGGAAATATTTTGTTTATGTGGTGCTAAAAATCCGGGAATCAAGACTCCTAAACTCTCAACATAACTCACCAAACTTTCATAACAAAATATACCAAACTCTCTTGAACATTAAAGCTCAACTCACTTTCAATAACCCAAATTCATCCTAGAAAGTATCATACACATACAAAAGAATTCTTGGCTTTTTTTCTTCTTTGCTTGCACTTATTCACTTTTTCCTCCTCCTCCTTTTTCTGAATTTTTAATGATTTTCTTATATTTTTTTTTCGAAGGAGGGAAGGTCGATATCGACCTCACTGGGGTCGATAACGAGGCTGCAATTTCATTCTTTTCTTACTTACTTGTGCATTCCTTTCTTTAAACCAAGAATCCTTCTTTTACAACTTTGCTTTGAACATTGAGACTTCCATTCTACCCATCCCATCCCTTTTTATCGAACCAACTGTAAAATAACTGCGGTTTTTAAGGATATTTTTGAATTTTTCCCGGGTATCCTTTTAACCTCTTTGTTCGTTTGAACGCTTAATCCAATATTTTTGTTGGAATTTAAATCCTAGAAAATTCTTGGTGATATCCTAAAATCACAAAGAAAAGATTTTATGGATCGGTGTGAATTCTAGGATTTTTCAGTGGAAAAAGAATATTTATTGGATAAGCCTTCTTTTTAATTATGTACTGTAAAGGATTTAAAATACGAAACGGAAGCCTTAAAAATTGAAGGTAGCGAGATAAAATCATGGAAAATTGGTTTTATTGGTCTACATAATTTACGGGACCTTTTGTATTTAGTAAGTTTTTCCATCCGAGGTACATAATTTTACCGCTTTAACGCGAGTCCCGTTCCTAGACGGGTTTTGTTTGTAAACCTACCTTCTTTACTTAAGGGGGAAGAGAGCAATTTGGATAGACGAGAATTTCTATCTCATTTCAAAAGCAAAACAGAAGAAGGATATCGAGAGTTTGGACGAAACGACGAACTCGATGCTTGAACCCTTCACCGTCGGCCACCTTCTCCTTGCCAGCCACCTCCTTTATCACCTCCACCTCATCATCTTCTTCTTCTCGTTAGGCTCGGGCTGCTGAAACCGAACTAGAGGAGCGGGACGACGACGGACTCGGGAAGGAGGAAGTGAAGACGTCACCGCCGACTCTCTTCTTTGCCTCGCCGCGCGACATCGCCGGCGATCGCTAGCTCCTCCGACCACCACCCACCATGAGAGCCACCACCGGGCAACACCAGCCACCCTTGGGCTCGGGGATCGAGCCACTATCGAGCCAAATGAGCCATGGGATCAAGTGAAGGTATATACGATCGAAATTAATTAGCGGGTTGGTTGAGGAGCCACCGTAAGGACCTTTCGGTTCCGATTTGCTAATTAAATTTATGGTTTTTATAATCTTGACGTTAATACGGTCTCACAGGTTCAAACCGCTCGAGAAACGGACGTCAGGATCTTCAGTTATAGCGAATACAAGTTTTGACACCGATTGGCAGGTAAAGAACTTCGGATAATTACTCGGGATTCGTTTTTAAACCGTTTGATCCGAGATTTGGTCACCTTTAAGAACTGTTGCTGAGGAACAATTTTTATTTAGAAAATTGTTTCAAAAGTGAAGCGGATAATTAGTTATAATTTCGCCAAGATGGCTCCTTAAAGCATGATAACTAAGGATTTATTATATATCGATATTCGGAAATTAAATCGTCTATCGATTAGGAAGTTGTAGGAGTTGAGAATACAACTAAGAAGTGTTTCTATGAGCTCGTTGCTGAGACATCCTTTTGTTATATTTGTCAGAAGGATGATAAAGATTATTGTTGGAATCACTAAGGACGTTGAGCACGCCTTCTAAGGCCAGTGGACGGTTCTCTCTTGCATTATGGTTATTAAATGAGGAATTGAATCCCATTTAATATTTGTGTTGGGAACAATGCTTAATAAAATATGATAGGTCGTTATATTTATTAGAAATAAAGACCATGTTATTTATTCAGTTTCGCGATAGAATTGGATTTAGGTCCGTTAGGTGTGACCTTGTATGTGGTCTCATGCTGAGACATTATTGTGAAGTAAGTTAGGTTTCAGGGGTAGGAGCCGAGTCTCCGATGACCTCTTTATAACACAATCTATATTGAGAGGTTTAGTTCGCTATCATATCCCAATATTCGGGTCATGACTCATACCTCGCTCAACGCTGGAGGAGGTGTTTATGCACTCTAGCTAAGTGAAATTGGTACTAGTTGTTCGTCAATGATCATGGATGATATAATCCCTCTCATCTTGACGTCACATGTACATGTGGATTCTCGGCGGTTTCAGTCGATTAAAAGTTACCAACATGTTTGTAAAAAGTTTTGAAAGTAATATAAGATAAATGCGTTAGGCACATTAATGTACCCGGATGGTTAATCTATTCGATAACCATTCTTACTCTCGGTTATGAATGATTCTTAATCAAACTTTGATTAAGTCAATCTGATTAGTCGATGGAGACTTTTCAAGATGTTTTGTGATTAATATGAGTTCCCAACAATTGTTTATGCTTCTTAAAGGAACCACAAGCTGTGGTGTTCTCTCTCTTGTGTATGCAAGTCTCCTTCTTATTCTCTATAAGACTGCTAACTGTTGGATCATAATCTGAGTCTATTCGGATTTTGATGCCAATATGTTTAGTTACAACCATAAGAACCAAGTTAGTTTCTCCGCTTGCTTAGTCTTTCATTAGACTAATCTGTCCATCTTCTTTTCTTTTATATGGTCGGCTGGTGTCCACCATTGGTTTACGACACATTAGGTTCTTCTTGGAAGTTGATTCAAGAGGCAGATTCAGAGGTTTGAAGCTCCAGAAGTTGAAGAAAGGTTTCCAATGGTTATACTTGAGTGAAGATCATGGTTGAACTATTCAAAGCGAAGCTGAGTTTCAGAAATAAGAACTTAAGGAAGACTGGATGAAGATTTTGTTTAAATAGAAGGTTGTTCTATTTATTTACTAATTCTTTTTAAGTTAAGGCTTGTATAAGACCTTTTATTCTCTTTTTCGCTGTAAAGTTTTACTTAATTTTGTTAGGTTTTAAACGGTTTCATTTACCTTGTTCTAGTAAGTTCTGTCAGGTTAAAGCCTTGGGTAACTCTGGTTTAGTCCTAATCGGGGTTACTGGCGGTAATACCTCCAGGGTAAGTAAGGGGGTGTTACAGAAGTGGTATCAGAGCTAAAAGTTCCTAAGTCTTGCTTAAGACTTTCATCTTCTATACAGAATTATGGAGAATTCTATATTGGTGTTGTCTTAGAACCATTTACGGAAAGTGGTTAAGATTGGAGGTCAGACTCGTGAAGAAATAGAAAGATGAAAGGAAATTGGAGAACATGAGGTCATAAGTTTGTAATAGCTTTTGTGGAAAAAGGTCCTACGGTGGACATTTGATTTCTTGGAGATGGGAATGGATTCCGAGAAGGATCCATAGTAAGATCAGGTGAAGATTCCTAAAGTTGAACCGGTTCTTGACCAAGTTCTCAATAAATTCCTAATCTCTCTTTTGAGTCTGAATTGGGTGTACCCTTGTCGTTTCTTCCATATTAGGAAACTTCTTGTGAGATTTTGAAGTTAAGTATTGTACTTCATAAAGACTTTCTAGTTTGAAGGTTTCCTATTTTAAGCTCGTATGATGGAAGATTTCAAGTTAAGAATTTTTGTTAGAAAGTTCATGATTCAAAGTTATGTGTAAGAAATTGTTAATTCCTTTTCTTGAAATGTGAAAGTTCAAATGTTGTCTTTAAAAAGAAAATTTTAAAGTGAGTTTCTTTGACATCAAAGTCATAAAAGTAAGAGTTTTCATGAGAATATTTTTATAGGAATTTCTGAATTTTGTTAAAATTCGATTTTTAATAGAAGGAATGAGTTGGAACCTCTACATCTCAATGTTAAGATTTGGAGAATCTTATGAGCCTTGAGTGATTCTAAAAAGATCAGTATGGATCATGAAGTGATGTAAGAGAATCCTGAATAGAAAGGGATTACCTTTGGAAACTTTCTTCAACAACTATGTTTGTGACTCTATGGTATAGAATCATGGATATTCTGTACTTTTCTTTGCTCAGTTGGAAGTTAAAGAGTTTTGAAGTACTCAAATGTTGGATCAATTGAATTGTTAATCTATTGGAAAATACAATTCAATTTTTAACCTGATAGTGTTCAAACTCAGATTTTCATATGTGTTGTATCCTTTGAGTTAAGAGGATTGAGAATCCTAAATGGAATGGGAATTTCTTATGGTCATAGTAAGGAAGAGAGGGAGAATATTGGTTCAGATCAAATGGTGCACAAGTGGTTAATCACCAAGGTTGTCGTGAATAAGGTTGATTGGTTAAAAAGGATTGAACAAGAAGAAGTTCATCGATGATGTTTTTATGTTCAATTAAGTACTTAGTACAAGTTTTAATTGATTACATGAGTTGTTGATATCCAAATGATTAACCTATGTGACACGTAATGGGAATTTCGTGTATGATACCCAACTCGGGATAATGAGAAGAGACTTGAGGTCTATAATTGACTAGTAATGGAATCAGTAGTAAGATGTTCTAATTTGCTAATGGTATTGATTTATGTTTCTTCAAGGATGGAAATGATAAAGTTCAGTTTTGAGAAGATTAAGTTGTAAAAGGATTGAAAGCCCTTAAAATCGTAAAAAGACTTTGATAGTTCACTCTTGGATATCGGAATTTAAATGACTATTAACTTGCTGAAGGCTTGTTGTTTTGTGAATGGATGAACTCAAGTATTAAATTTTTGTCAATGGATTACATCTGCATAACTTTAAAGTAGTATGTCAAGGGAGACATACAAGTTGAGAACGACCTTCGAACAATCTTCCAGGGGTAAGAAATGGTTGAAACCACATCTTTACTAAGGATTGCAAGTAAGTGGATTTGAGGGATCAATTCTTTTATTGAACTTGCGAAATTAAGTTGGGTTGAGATTGAGTTAAATCAGGCAGAGATTACTCAATACTATGGATTATAAAAATGTCTAGCAGTATGTCTAATTAAGAAAAGTCAGGGTATGTCATCAAGTTCTACCTTGAGGATGGATTGAAGTGTCACATTTGAAGGGAAATGTGGGGCTCAGAAGTGAATTGGACATCTTAGCACCTTTGAGACTCGGTTTTGATTCAAAACTTTTGCCAAGTTGGTAAGGCTAGCTAATGTGCAAGTATCATCACAGAATTAGAACAAAGTGTTAGTAGCATCATTAAGATAAGGTCATCAACTTTATTTGATGCATTAACTTGACGCCCCCAATTCTTCAAGAGAGTAGCTAATCTTTGTTTCCACAGTATTCAAAGTTAAAGCAAATATGTTAGTAACCTATGTCGAGTTCCTGTCAAGCTGTTATGATTTAAGGGATATTTGAAATCGTTTTGTGATTTTCTCTTTTGAGAAAAATCTTATGACTTTGTAGAATTCTGGTATGAATTTTTAAAGAAATGTTGATTTGATATACGGAATTCATGAATAAAATTTTCTACGGTTTTCATGGTGGTGAGTAAGAATGTGATTTGTCTTCCATCTTGATCACATGGTAAGGCAATATTACATGTCTTATTCCTATGAGAATGCAATAAAGGATTATGTTTATTTTATCTCCCCATCCTGATCATATTGTGGAATAAGATCACATAATTCCTTGGGTTTTAAAGAATAGTTTCTAGTATGATTTGGCAATCATATAATTTTTGCAATTATATGAGTTTTGCAAGTGTAGTTGGTTGAGATGAAAAGATGCAAGCTTTCTTTTGCATTATAGCAATTTCTATATCTAGTATCTTGTAAAACTCTTTTGAGTTAGTACATCCTTGGTATCCTATACCATTTAAGGAGTATGGTCAAACTTCCCAAAACAGTACGATTATAAGTAAAGAAATTTGGTAAGATTCTTTACAAATCTATGTTGGTCTCTGAAGAGCATGGAGTAACTCCGTACTTCTCTAAAAGTTTGGGATTGTTTTCAGTCAACGATTATTGGAATTCTCTAAGCAGTTTGCTAGTAGTTCATCTTGGTTGACGTCATGACCTAAGAAAGTCATTGCCTTTTTAGCGGAATTGTCCTTGAAAGTAAGTTGATATGGACTCTTGGAATGGAACCCTTTCTAAGGAATGATATTGTAGTAATCCTTTCTTTGGAATAAAGGATGTACTAGTAATTTCTCCATTAGTTGTTATTTGTTTTCATGTTGTCTTGAAAACTTAAATCTCTTTGAGATAAGATAGTCAAGTGAGGATTTTAAGCAGAACTCCAATGGGTCTGGAGTTTGGATATGTAAATTAGTATTGATATTCAATCTCAGCCTGATAAGTTGTTGGATATAGAGAGTGCACACGTGAGGATATATTTTTAATCCTAAGAGTTAGGTTGCTCAACAAGTCAGAATGTTAAGTGAAGTCTAAACAGTTCTTTGATGAAAAAGACTGAAAATTGTCAATGGAGACAATTTTGTTGGAAATTATTGGACTAAAGGTATTATTGTCCAATATGTTGGTATAGTAATGCGTAAGAATGTAGTTTGAAGTAGTTGAGAGAGATAACTAATTTTGAATGTCAGTATGCCCAAGTTGAGTTTTGGTTGAGAAAAGGATGTAAAGAATTGACAAGATAGGTTATTATCTTGTCATGTGTTGGATAAATCTCATATTCTTGGTTAAAGTAATACTGAGATTTTATCTCAAAAATGAAATTGAGTAAGGATTTTAAGTAATCCTTGTAAAGAAACTAATTTGAGAAGGACTAAACGTTTAGTTTGGATGACAATAAGGTTGTGTGAATCCCCTAGGATGTTATTCAAAATCTGTTGACCAGATCAAGGAAAAATAGTATGGGAAAGTAATATTATTTAAGATCAACGGAGAAGATCAAGAAGGTAAGACACCAGGATTTGTTATTCAAGATTATGGATTGCTTGGTTTCAAAACTGTTCATGTGTATCTGTTGTTGATGAGCTTTGAAAGCTTATTTCAAAGGAGGCATAGTTATTTGCTTAATTAGTTCATCTTGGAACAAGTAAATGTATAAGGATTTAAGATAAAACTTTTGATGGATTGACATGAAGCGAAATGTCACCGAGTTTGTTTTGATATGTTTATTTGTCTGAAAGCCCTGATTGAGCATAGAAGACCAGATGAAATGTTATAGTCTCTTCCTGTTTCAGAACGAAAGTGGGAAGATGTTACAATGGATTCTTGTCATTAGTCGTTCAAGACTTAATGAAAGAAGGATGCATATGAAGTTTGTTAAGAAACTCATCTCGAGTGTTCTTTTTAATGCATTTAAGATGACTTAAAGAATACAGAAGTTAGTTGAGGTGTTCATGCATGAAGTTTTTCATCTTTATAAAACTCGAAAGACTATTATCTCTGATTGAGATGGATGGTTCATGCCAAAGTTTTGAAGGGAGTGACAACAAGATTTATGGAGTGAACTGAATTTTAGCGCTGGCCTCCCTCATCAAACTGATAAACAATGCAAAGAAACAAATTCAAACCCCCGAGGACATGTATTCTGGATTCCACAGGAGTTGGAATGGTAGTTTGAGTTTGAGTGAGTTCACATACAAGAATTTTGATCACACGATAAAGAAATGACTCTTTTAAGGCTTTGTAAGTCCGGAAGTGTTGGTTGTCAATTTGTTGGAATGACAACACTGACAAGGTTCTTCATGGGCCAGATTTGGCCAAGAGAACAACAGCTGATATCGCACTAACACGATCAAGGGTGCTAACTGCTCAAAAGCAACAACAGTCGTGTGTTGTTTTAAAGCGAGAGCATGTTAAGTTCATTATAAAGAACGACGTTTTTGTTCTGGTATCCGCCTTGAAAGGCGTATTCCGCTGGGGAAAGCGAGACAACGTAAATGCTCGCTATGTTGGATCTTTCAAGATACTGGAAAGAACTGGTAAGCTTGCTTAATAGTTGGCATTGCCACCTCTAGTGCATTCTATCTGTAATGTCTTCCTTGATAGTATGCGTTCGATATATCTCATGTACTCAACAATAATGAGATGGATATTCAACCAAATGACCCCTATGAAGAAGGGCCAGGTTGAATCGTGAATAAGAAAAATACCTTTGATTAGGTTATCTTGGCCTAAAAATGGAGGTGAAGAAAAGACTTGAGAAACTAGACAGGAAATGCTGAGCCATTTTCCAAAGTTAATAAACGTTGTAAGGAAGAAGTTTGGTAACTAAGCAGTGGTTGCTTAGTGTTTGCTGCAGAAGTAACATCATGTTTTTTTAAGGGGGTACTACAAACTTCTACATAGGTTTGTAGTGGTTGTGTGTATGTGCTTGTGCTATCTTTCCATATGATTCGAGTTCTCCTTGGTTTCGAGGACGAAACCATTTTTAAGGGGGTACTAATGTAATAACTGCGGGTTTTAAGGATATTTTTGAATTTTTCTCAGGTATCCTTTTAACCTCTTTGTTCGTTTTAACGCTTAATCCAATATTTTTGTTGGAATTTAAATCCTAGAAAATTCTTGGTGATATCCTAAAATCACAAAGAAATGATTTAATGGATCGGTGTGAATTCTAGGATTTTTCAGTGAAAAAAGAATATTTATTGGATAAGCCATCTTTTTAATTATATATTGTAAAGGATTTAGAATACGAAACGGAAGCCTTAAAAATTGAAGATAGCGAGATAAAATCATGGAAAATTGGTTTTATTGGTCTACATAATTTACGGGACCTTTTGTATTTAGTAAGTTTTTCCATCCGAGGTACATAATTTTACCGCTTTAACGTGAGTCCCGTTCCGAGACGGGTTTTGTTTGTAAACCGACCTTCTTTACTTAAGGGGGAAGAGAGCAATTTGGATAGACGAGAATTTATATCTCATTTCAAAAGCAAAACAGAGGAAGGATATCGAGAGTTTGGACGAAACGACGAACTCGGTGCTTGAACCCTTCACCGCCGGCCACCTTCTCCTTGCCAGCCACCTCTTTTATCACCTCCACCTCATCATCTTCTTCTTCTCGTTAGGCTCGGGCTGCTGAAACCGAATCAGAGGAGCGGGACAACGACGGACTCGGGAAGGAGGAAGTGAAGACGTCACCACCGGCTCTCTTCTTTGCCTCGTCGCGCGACGTCGCCGGCGATCGCTAGCTCCTCCGGCCACCACCCACCACGAGAGCCACCACCGGGAAACACCCAGCCACCCTTGGGCTCGGGGATCGAGCCACTATCGAGCCAAACGAGCCATGGGCTCAAGTGAAGGTATATACGATCGAAATTAATTAGCGGGTTGGTTGCGGAGCCACCGTAAGGACCTTTCGGTTCCGCTTTGCTAATTAAATTTAAGGTTTTTAAAATCTTGACGTTAATACGGTCTCACATGTTCAAACCGCTCGAGAAACGGACGTCGGGATCTTCAGTTATAGCGAATACAAGTTTTGACACTGATTGGCAGGTAAAGAACTTCGGATAATTACTCGGGATTCGTTGTTAATCCGTTTGATCCGAGACTTGTTCACCTTTAAGAAATGTTGCTGAGGAACAATTTTTATTTAGAAAATTGTTTCAAAAGTGAAGCGGATAATTAGTTATAATTTCTCCAAGATGGTTCCTTAAAGCATGATAACTAAGGATTTATTATATATCGATATTCGGAAATTAAATCGTCTATCGATTAGGAAGTTGTAGGAGTTCAGAATACAACTAAGAAGTGTTTCTGTTAGCTCGTTGCTGAGAAATCCTTTTGTTATATTTGTCAGAAGGATGATAAAGATTACTGTTGGAATCACTAAGGACGTTGAGCACACCTTCTAAGGCAAGTGGACGGTTCTCTCTTGCATTATGGTTATTAAATGAGGAATTGAATCCCATTTAATATTTGTGTTGGCAACAACTTGTGTGCTTAATAAAATATGATAGGTCGTTATATTTGTTAGAAATAATGACCATGTTATTTATTTAGTTTTGCGATAGAACTGGATTTAGGTCCGTTATGTGTGACCTTGTATGTGGTCTCATGCTGAGACATTATTGTGAAGTAAGTTAGGTTTCAGGGGTAGGAGTCGAGTCTCCGATGACCTCTTTATAACACAGTCTATATTGGGAGGTTTAGTTCGCTATCATATCTCAATATTCGGGTCATGACTCATACCTCGCTCAACGCTGGAGGAGGTGTTTATGCACTCTAGCTAAGTGCAATTGGAACTAGTTGTTCGTCAATGATCATGGATGATATAATCCCTCTCATCTTGATGTCACATGTACATGTGGATTCTCGGCGGTTTCAGTCGATTAAAAGTTACCAACATGTTTGTAAAAAGTTTTGAAAGTAATATAAGATAAATGCGTTAGGCACATTAATGTACCCGGATGGTTAGTCTATTCGATAACCATTCTTACTCTCGGTTATGAATGATTCTTAATCAAACTTTGATTAAGTCAATCTGATTAGTCGATGGAGACTTTTCAAGATGTTATGTGATTAATATGAGTTCCCAACAATTGTTTATGCTTCTTAAAGGAACCACAAGCTGTGGTGTTCTCTCCCTTGTTTATGCAAGTCTCCTTCTTATTCTCTATAAGACTGCTAACTGTTGGATCATAATCTGAGTCTATTCGGATTTTGATGCCAATATGTTTAGTTACAACCATAAGAACCAAGTTAGTTTCTCCGCTTGCTTAGTCTTTCATTAGACTAACCCGTCCATCTTCTTTTCTTTTATATGGTCGGCTGGTGTCCACCGTTGGTTTATGACACATCAGGTTCTTCTTGGAAGTTGATTCAAGAGGCAAATTCAGAGGTTTGAAGCTCCAGAAGTTGAAGAAAGGTTTCCAATGGCTATACTTGAGTGAAGATCATGGTTGAACTACTTCAAAGCGAAGCTGAGTTTCAGAAATAAGAACTTAAGGAAGACTGGATGAAGATTTTGTTTAAATAGAAGGTTGTTCTATTTATTTACTAATTCTTTTTAAGTTAAGGCTTGTATAAGACCTTTTATTCTCTTTTTCGATGTAAAGTTTTACTTAATTTTGTTAGGTTTTAAACGGTTTCATTTACCTTGTTCTAGTAAGTTCTGTCAGGTTAAAGCCTTGGGTAACTCTGGTTTAGTCCTAATCGGGGTTACTGGTGATAATACCTCCAGGGTAAGTAAGGGGGTGTTACACCAACACTCAAACTCACAAAACAAATCCAACCAACTAAATCCCAATCCCCGGATAGGGTCAAGCTTATATCGGCTAGGGAAAATAATTTTGTGGAGCTTCAAAAATAGGCTTTAAGGCACAAAGAAATTGGCTTCAAAAAGAGGGATGATGTAAGGGTGGATAAGGATTAATAAGGCTCATGAAAAATAAGTTTTCTATCATATGATTTCACAAGTAATGAACTAAAATCTTATAGAGGCTTCAAGAAATAGATAACCATCACAATTTCAAGAGATAATATGCACATAAGAGAGTAGATCACACACACAAAAGAGAAGAGGGATTCTTGATGTTCTCCCTATAAGGACAAAAATAACTCACAAGGTAGCAATTTTTGTTGGATTGCAATTAAACTCATGCTAAAAGTTATACATGCTCAGTTTCATCACAAGCTAAAAAAAATTCACACAAAAAACAATTTTATGGTAGACTCGGGCTAAAATATCAAAGACATGCTCAATGGATTTACATGATTATGGAAGCACTTTACTATCATAGAACATCTAAGTGGAATATTTATCAATCCTAAAAACACAAACAAAGACATAAAAATTGAGTTTCCTTTTTCCCCCTACCCCACACTTAAACCAAACAATGTCCTCACTGTTTAAAGTAAAGACATAAAAATAAAGAGGATAAGGAAAAGGGAACTCACAAAATAAAACTGAAGCTGTCTGAAGTTGATAGTTGACCACGGAGAAGGTTACTGATTTTTTTCGGGTTCCTGTAAGGGTCGGTACCGTCCCTGTGGGGGTCGTTACCGAACCACCGATTTTCTTCGTTGTTCCTCTCATCACCGAGTTTCTTGATTTTTCTTCTTCGAATTAGCACTTCTTCTACTTTGTTTAGTACCTGAGTCACATTAGAAAAACTTCTATCTCTACTACACTAATATAATCTAAAAACAAGTCAAAAGAAAGCTATCAAAACCAACCATTCTTTGTTTAGCACTTCTTCTCTTCAATGCTCTCCACGCGTTCTTCGGTTCGATCCTTAGCCTCAAAACCAACCATTCTTCACCATCCGACCTGCAATATAGCATACAAACGCGTAGATTCCGAACTAAATCGAAATAAAACTTAAACTACAACTTAAAACGAAATTCTAACTAAACATGCATAAAACGGGAATAAAAACATGCTCTAAAACCTATATCTATACGCTCTATCAGCACGCTTGCGCTCGCGTTAAGTTCGTTGCCATGTCTTGGCATGTCTTGACATGGCTTAGGTCATATCTTTCCCTTTCTAATATTGTTACTATTTTAAGACACTTTATTATTATTTATTCTATTTTTAGTATTTTGGGTCGTTGGGCCTCGGTTGCATCCTTGGCCCAAGACCGCCACCTTGATTAGTTCTAGCTAGGGTTAGGAGCCGCCCCTTTATAAGGCTCCATAGACTCTCTTTGTATTTTCACGCATGAATTGAATCCAATAATTAAAGTAGAGTTTGACTCGTTATTATTTATATCGTGCGTCACAAATTATCCCATTTCCTCGCTTGGATCGACATTGTTGTCTCTTAAAGGTTGAGATTCCCTTAAAACTCACACAAACCGCTTCCGGCATACTCATTCGAGACCCACTACACGGTCAAAGACAAAGATCAGCGCGTACTCGAATTCTTTTGGAGACGAGTTTGCATCATTCTCATATATTTTAGTTTGAAAGAAATATTTTGAGACACAACAAAGAATTCTACTAGTTTTAGTTCAAAGTAGACTCTTCATAGATAAGTGGAGTTTCAAGTGAAATATGTGGACTTTGATTCTTCTTACCCGGAGGAGATGATATGTAGACAATTTAATATTAAGTTCAATACTTTATTGTAGCCTCATGATGTAATAACCTTAATTTCTAATAAAAAGAAACGGTTATTTTTTTATTTATTTAATTATTTATTTAAAATAACAAGATTATTCTTTATTATGATTTTTCATAATAATAATAATCTTGGTTAAAATTTAACTTGATAGCAAATAAAAATTTAAATAATTAATTAGAAATAATAATAATAATAATAATCTTGGTTAAAATTTAACATGATAACAATATTTTGATTAATTTCATAATAATAATACTAATCTTGGATGAGGGATAAAAATGCGAGAGGGGGGACTCAAACCCACAACCTCTTGCACTCTCTAAACACCCAACACCTATTCCATTCCGCTATGCTATCAAGACCATCTTGTCATCTAAATGAAAACTATTTCTTTTATTTTCTTTTTTTTTCAAAAGCTTGCAAGAAGCTTCCAAAGGTGGGGAATTTGATTTGAGGCTTAACCAATCAAGCTCTCTCCACCTTTTTTCTTCCCCAATTACTCCTTCTCTCCACCTCCTTTCTCCTCCAATCCAATTCTTCCACCCATTGCAAAGAAACACAACCTCCACCACTCATCAACGATCTCCTCTTCCATGAGAGGTCTTCTACAATGGTGGTGGATTGAGATTTCATCTTTTCCACTATAAAAAGGGGTCTTGGGCAAGGGAAGAAACACACAACCAAAATTCGAAGTTGTATTCGTCCATCTCAAGCCTCAAAATCCCAATTTATTCAAATTTCCTAAATCTGATTTTTTTCTAAAAATTCATTCAAGAAACCCCTAGTTATGCATGATATTCAAAGATCGATTCCAAGCTCGTTTCTCCACCAAATTTTGTGATTCAAGTCCCTATTTATAGATGAAGGAATTGCCTACAAAACCCCTCAATCAATTGGGCAAATCACCACGAAAATCGAGCCAAAAATGCATCCAAACCAGTCGACTTGGTGTAGTTTCGGGTTTTCCGGGCTGGTGACGAGCGATTTTGTCCAAGCTCGTACGCCTTCGTTCCGCATCCTTTTCCTCCACCTTTTCCAACAGTAGAAAGAGGGAGACGAGAGGTCCCAACTGTCGCATCTTCCCGCCCCGCTCCATTACTGGTGTCACCGCCGCTAGGACCGCGTGAACATCCCTCGACAACCAACATGCACCGACTCCAGAATAACGGCTGGCGACGAACAGAGTTCCCGAGCACCGCACACCATCGTCAGCCGCGTAGCCCTAGCCACTGCTGACAGTCGATAGAGGGGGTTGCCGGTTGTCTACTGTCGCTTGAAGCGCCACCATTGGCCTCCCCTCAATGACACAATTCACTGACGAAGTTGACTAGTTGTCTTGATTTATCGTTTGGAAAGAAAGAAGAGAGGTGTGGACCGACCCACCTCGGGTTTCGTGTACCTCACCCAAACTTGTTTCTGCTCTTGTTTGCGTTCGGTATAATTTCTCGACTCATATTTTAATTAATATCTTTTTATAAAATAATTTCTACATATATAATATTTATTTAAATTAATATTACATGTGGGTTTTAAAAGGAATTTATATGATTAAATTCACTTTGTATGCACATTTAGTTAAATATAAAATTTTATAAAAATTATGTAAGACCTCACTTTAAAAATAATAATAAAGGAATATTATTATTTGGATTTTTTCTACCTAAATTATTGAATTAAATAATTTAGATTATAATACTTTCTCTTAAAGAAAGAGAATAAGAAAAGGGTTGTATAAGAAATAAAATAAGAATTTTAATATAAATTCGTTTTGTTATTTTATCTCGAATTGCTAGGTCAAAGCTTTCGAGTTCACTAAGCCTCTCTAAAACTCTAAGTCTCGTGAAAAGTTCGAACGCAGTTCAAGGCAAGTGTATATTCTCCTTGAAACTTTTCGATATTTCAATTCCGTTAAACTTCTCTATGTTGGGAACAACTTGTGTGTTAAAATAAATAAATATAGAAAATATCGATTGTTAGAAATAATGGCCTCTCGTATCGTTATTATTATTATTATTATTATTATTATTATTATTATTATTATTATTATTATTATTATTATTATTATTATTATTATTATTATTATTATTATTATTATTATTATTATTAGCAGCAGCAGCAGCAACAGTAGCAGTAGTAGTAGTAGTAGTAGTCGTCGTCGTCGTCATAGTCGTAGTATTCGTCGTAGTCGTAGTAGTAGTAGTATTAGAAATATACTTAGGCTTGTTTGTGTGGTCTTGCTTGTTTAAATCTCTTTTCGAGATTCGTAATGAAACTAATATATAATAAGGGATGTGGGTTTTGACCCTAACATCTCTCTATAATATGTCAAGTGGTACGGCTTTACCCCCTCTCTTCCCTTGACAATTCATTAAAACACACTGAGTGGTACGGTTCATCACCCTCTCTTCCCTCTGTATTATCGAGTGGTTTGGCTCACCAGCCTCTCTTCTCTCGGTAATTAAGGATCATGATCTATGTCCGCTCCTATTCGTTGGAGGGACGTTACACCCTAGCTACGTGTCAGAACTCCATTCGTTTAAGTGGATTCGGCTCTTTCATAGCCTCCACACCCTTAAAATTCATAAATAATATGAAACATTTTGACACATATTAAAGATAAGTGCTAGTGTACATTAATTAAATTGAACCGGGTTGGATTAGTACAACTTAATTGGAAGACCAACCCGGCTCTCGATTCTTTGACGATATCTTTCCAATCAGAATGCTTATTCGGGCTTGTCAAGGTGGGCTCGGTACTTAAGCGCCTTCGGGCCACCTCCCCAATCTGGATCTCCGAATATGATGAGGTTAGTTGAGGTCCGAAAAAGAGTGTGAGAGGCTTTTTAAAACTTGATGTGTAATAAAACGTTCCCAACATTAATTGTACTCTAAGAGGTACTACAATCTCGTAGTTTCCTTCACTTTCGGATCCAAGTTTATCTCTCTTCGAGATCAACTAAATTATGTCCTTATAAGCTCCAAAAAATAATTATAATTTTCAAGTACATCTCTTCTAGTTATCTCCTTGATGAAATTATTGAAATTACCAAATTACCCTTGAGAATTTTCATTCTCACTTGCTTTGTCTCCTTAGACTAATTCCGATATTTCCACATTTTTTCCTGGTATTTATCGCCCTTTGCGACAAATGCTAGACTCTAGGAGGTCCCACCAAAGTTTTGAAGACAAAGGCTAAAAGGTTTGACGAGTTATGCAAGGATAGAAGGTCAAGGTAAGACGACATTGAAGGAAGGAAGGACTTTTTATAGAACAAAGCATTCAGAAGATGGTGCACCAAGCTCTTCCATTTTAAGACAAACAAATCATCATAATATGAGTTGTCTTGGAGAAAAAATACTTTGTAAAACAACTACAATTGTAATGAATGAATGTTCTTATCAATGAATAAAATTTCCGCTTTTAGTTCATTGTCCTTTAATTATGTTTGATTAAATTATTTAAAGCCTTGGGAGAATTTGAAGGGTAAAATCCGAGGTCACTGGCGGTAATACCCATCGTTGCAAAATAGGGGTGTTACACATGCACACTTATTAAAAAATAAAATTTTCTTACCAAATTGAATATTGTTGCTAAGTACTAATGCATTAACTATAGCCACCTCTAAAAATGAACTACAATAATTAAATTACAATTCCATTACTAAGTTGAAGTGTTATTTCATCTGTATAGAGCATAGAATTTTTTTTTTGTTTTGATAAGGAAAGGAATTTGGGAGGGCATCCTGGTGGATGAGGGTATGCAAACCCGAGTCAACTGCGAATGGAATAGAAGAGACGCATCGGAATGAGCCAACGATGTAGTCCGCCACCGAATTGCACTCACAATGAACGTGTGTGATACTCCAATCCCGAAAGCGAGCCAACAAGCAGTGGATGTCCGAACGAAGCAACTCAATCTCCCACGGGCAACGCCAATCGCCAAGCACGACTTTGACCAGTTGAAGATTATCGCCTTCAATCTGAATCCGGGAGACACAACGACTAATAGCCTCGAGAAGTCCCTGGCGCAAGGCGATGGTCTTGGAGGTAAGCACAAATTGTTGACCAATCAGTCCTCCATCGAAATGGATAGGGGAGCCACCAGAGTTCCTAAGGATGAATCCGAACGAGGTCACGCCATCCGAGCTAACTACGCCATCAAAATTTAATTTAACAAAGTCATCTGAATGTTGGACAATTAGTTTTCCATTATATTAATTAAAATGCTTAGAAAATTGTTAGGGTGAATTATAAATGCATGGGATAAATTGAAAAAAAATATAAAATATTTAAAAAGACATTTTGAGGCTAAAAGAACACATGTATCTTACAAAAGGTGAAAAATGCTCTCTCCTCTCTCTAGAAGACTAGAGATATGTTGAGAGTTTAGGCTGAAAAAGCATGGCCAAGAAGGCATCTCGAGAAGAAAGTAGTCCATAGCCGAGAAGGCTTATAAATCTTAATGAAGATGGATCATTCTATACGCTTAATAGACTGATGAAATAAATCTTATAGACTGATGTTGAATGGTAAGACTAAAACCTAGAGTAAGATGCAAAAAAATTAGTTCAAAATTGATTCTATTTCTTCTTCTTCTATGGTGAATAAGTATTACCCCTTATTTATGTGCCCGTTTTTTTTGTCAAATTATGCTTTGATTGGAACGAATCTTGAATGGAATTTGGCTCGATTTCACTCAGAGATCTCTCTCTTGACTTTGCTCTTGCTTATACTTTAGCGTTTGAACACCATCAACTACTCTTGTGTTTTCAGATTCTCCATAACCGATTTCTAGATCTTACTTAGAATCACGATTGATGTCGAATTTTTTACTCTCTAGAAGTGGCAAGTCCCTGGTTAGGGGGCCAATCGCTTGCTTGTCCTTGTTGTCTCAATTATTTCAGGGGCCCTAGGGCGACATAAAATTTCGGGGCCCCTTGAATTAACAAATAAATGGACCTTTTTTAGCCCATCAAATAAATGGGCTTTTCTATACAACTTTTATTATTATTTTTTATATTAGATAATAAATTATAACCCCTTTTTATCAATAGTGGGCTTTTTTAACATTAATAGACCTATTTTTACTAGTAGTAATTTTCTTGTTGGGGGCCTCCATATTTTGGGGGCCCATGGCGACCGCCCCTCCTCGCCGCCCCAAATAGCCGGCCTTGCCTTGTTGTAGACTTTCCTCCATAGATATGATGACTTTGATTTTTTTTTTGGTGAATTTGACTTTTGCTGTCGACCTGGATTTTGAGGCTTGATATTACTACCCTCTATAGAGTTTTTTTTAGATTTAAGAAAAAACCTCTTTGTATTTTCTTCAGATTTTGTAGAATCTGCTCTTAATAACTATGCTTTGTTTTTTTCGGTTTGTTTGTGGGATCACTAACGTCATTGTGCGTTTTCAATATAAAAAAAAACTCGAGAAGAGATGAGAGGTGAGAGAAACTCTCAACTTTCCCAAATCAAAGTCCAAAGAAACCCATTTTCTACATGAACAGTAGTCATCTTCATCTAATAACTCTATACAAATCAAAGAAATTTTCCCAACTTTTTTTTGCCATTTTCTCCTTTCCAATAGTTGAGGAAGCTGAAAATGGATTTAGTTCTCTTCTATCTCCAAGGTTCAGAAAACAAGAGATAGAAATTCTACCTACAAGCAAATATTGAGAAGGTTATTTAGAATTGAATAGATCATTAAATTTCGTTTGAGAAATTTGAGAATTTGGGTTTGAACTTCATCAATTTGATTAAGCTACTCCTTCTAGCCTTAATTACATGCAAGGCATATGTTGATGGGACTAATTCAGATGAATGTACTAATTTTCCAGTCATGAAATCAGCCAAAGAGCTTTAATTGTTTTCTCAAGCTCCGTGCTTGATGAATCAATTGAGAGCAATTTGGTTTCCCCGTTGTTGTTGACTGTTGGTGGTCTAGGCCTGTTAGGCTGTTGGCTACTTTTGGTCCTTTGCTCTAGGTCGTGTTCTAATATGCTCTCGACCTAGATGTTGTGGCTCCTTACTTTCAATTGTTTTGCAGGTATTGCTACAGTTGAGAGTTAAGATCGCTGCCTTCTTGTGGGTGTCCAACCCCTTTCTTCGCTGGTGTCTCGTTTGGCTTGGAGTCGTCTTCCTTGGTCGCCATTCCACAACCAGTTGTTTTGTACTGGCATGTCCAGTCACCGATTTATCCGATCTCTCGAATCATTATGCATGTTTGGTGAATCAAATTCTTACCTTATAAAAAAAACACATGTATCTTACAAGACAAATGCTTTTTTCATCAATCATATTTCTATTAATCTTACATCTTTTTATTATTTTAGTTTCAAAATTTTAAATATCTTTTGAGGCCCCGAGCCGAAACCGGGAGTCCGGGACCAACTAGATTCCGGTTGGGGTTTACCGTAAACATAAAACATGAACCGGGAGGAGGTGGGACGCGTAATAAGCCAAAACGACGTCACTTGAATCAAAGTTGAGGTAGGTGTTCGAAATCAGATGCCCTAGATTTCATACCGGCTTTTGAAGACTGAAGTAAAGCCAGTTGGTCCGCCTGCCTTCTCACAGTTTTTCAATTTTTTGGTTTCCAGTAGCCGCCGCTGCCGACGCCACCTCTCCACCGCCTCCGCCACTAAAAACCGTCTACTGCGAAGATGAAGCTCGTGAGGTTCGACTCTCGCTCTCTGCTTTTCATAAATTTCCACATTCTTTTCATCTAATTTCTCGAGCTCTAAAAAGTTCTCTTTCGGATTGGGGACGAACAGGTTCTTGATGAAGCTGAACAACGAAACTGTATCAATCGAGCTCAAGAATGGAACTGTTGTCAATGGGACCATCACAGGTACTGTTCGCCTCCGCCGCTCCGCATTTTCTACGCGTCGCTTCAAATCTTTGTTTGGTCAATTTGTGTGAAGCAAAACCTTAGGGTTTCTGTTTTCCTTTTTTCTTGAGGTTTTGCCTGCACATGATTGTGCATGAAATCAAAAGTGATCCGTTCAGTATTCGTTTCAATTCGTCTATGCAGTATCTAGATTTTCCAGCTTGAACGAGTAATTAACTTGCTTTATTTCCTTCGTGGTGCAAAATTATGAAGCAATAGACGATGTATACTTTGGTTTTGCATAGTATTTGTTAAAATGGAATGATTATTTGTGAGTTTTGTTGAGTAATGTAACCATGGAAGGACACAGAATGGGAGGGCAGAGACTCTTAGCACTCAGCAAATTGTATTATGCAATTTGATCAAGTTAATCTTTAGATGATAAAAGCTGTTATCTTGTTCCCTATGAAAATTATTGGGCAAAATATTCCTTGCAGTCAAATTTGATGGATAGACTGACAAGTAGTTATGTACTGATAAGTTTGATTCTTTCTGCTGAAATCTTTATTCTTTTTTGTTCTATCTAGTGATGAACTTATCCTTTATGTTTTTAGGGTCAGCAATGGCACTTTCTCTAATTATCTGCCATGAAGCAAGGAAAAAAAGTACACATTATTGTGATATAAAGCAAGGGAAAAAAAACTACACATTCTTGGATATAAAAGTTAGTTGATTAACTGTTCCAATATAACCTTTTATTATTACATTTGAATTATGATGTATGTTGTTTACCTAATCCTTTGAGATGGATTTAGTCCCTATATCAATTTTGGTGCATTCTAACTAAATTCAGTTATTATTGTCAAATGGCTGAATTTCAATTTTTCTTGGATCTATCCGGGCGTACCCCCTCTCCCTTGGGCAAGGTACTCCCATCTTGACCCCCCAGATTCCGCTGTAGCGGAGCCTCACTGGGTCAATGATGATGATGATGATGACAATTCTTATAAGTGGTGAACTGGAATTGTGTGGCATTTATTAGGCTCAACTTCTTCCTTCTTTGCTGTATATACAAATCAAGTTGATAAAAACATTTATCATATTTATCATTTCATATGAGATGAATCTTGTATATGTTGCTCTCATGCCAAAATGTGATGAAGCTGTTTTTTGAAGGGTTTATTCCTTCAGTACTTTGTAATCTTAAGCTATGTCATGTTTTGGTGCTGAAACTTTGCACTTAAATAACAGGGGTTGACATAAGCATGAACACACATTTAAAGACCGTGAAGCTTACAGTGAAAGGGAAGAACCCGGTTACATTGGATCACATTAGTGTAAGGGGAAACAACATTCGGTATTACATCCTGCCTGATAGCTTAAATCTCGAGACTTTACTAGTTGAAGAAACACCTAGAGTAAAGCCAAAGAAGCCCACTGCTGGTACGATTTACTGTCTCATTTCCATGAGTTCCTATCATTTCATATTTTTGGCATTAAATATTTGAGTTTTATTAACATTTTGCAACTTTGGTAACAGGGAGAGCAGTGGGTCGTGGTAGAGGCCGTGGACGTGGGCGTGGTCGTGGAAGAGGTCGTTAATCTGTTGGACTTTACTGACAAACTTCAGAGATGTATAAACAAGGTTGTATTACCAGGTCTTGAAATCATTTCACCAGCCCCTTGTTACATCAAAACAGCTATGTGCTTAAAATTTAGCTTAATAGTTGTGCTTACTTCTTTTTTCTGTGTTTTAAGCTGCATCTTATCGGCTGAATTGCATTTTATTTGACATTGAACCTTAGTATCTCTGATGGGAAGTTTGTTCTACATCAAAAAAATTCAGTGACGAATATAATTCTTTCCTAGAGTACCTATTGCATTATAAGTTGGGTCTTTTCATATACAAGTTTTGATTCAGAGCTCTGCTCCTGGTAAAAATGGCCATTTACAGCCTGCTCTTGTGAGGTACAAGGATCACCCTTTGTAAACCTTAGTCTATTAACTATCCAGCCATTTATTTTATTTTTTTAAAAATAGTAAACCTTACACAGATCACCTCTTATTCAGATTATTTTCCATAAATTCACTCTTTAGTTTGATCATTTTGCACAAATCCTGTGTTTGTGAAGTTTACCATTGGAAAAAAATACATAACTATTTACAGTTGGCCGGAAAAGTGTGATAATAGAAATATACATTGAAAAGTAACAAGTTAAAAGATACAGAGTATGATTTATATTAAATGAAACTTTGAACGCAGTTTTGAAGTAAACCAGAGAGGTCCATCGCCTGGTGCCTTTGTGCACCTAGTGCTTGGGCGTCAACTCCTCCATACAACCACGCCTTGCCTAATGTAAGTGATGGCCATGGCCAGGCGCGCCTAGGCGGCACACATGCACCTCGCCTTTTCAATCACTGCTAGAGAGCATATATGTATTTCAAGAGTCTTAAAGTTTAATTTTGAGAGAAAGGGTGTGTTTTTGACAAACAAGTAAAATAAGGCCCAAGTGTGCATAAGGTTTTTACTATGTGTTTTTTTAATTACGTTTGTATCATTTTTATTAAGAAAGTGAATGGTTTTACACCTAGTGACTAGTGTGCATGTTTTTTTAATGGGTTTCCATTGTTTTATTAATAGCATGGCCTTTGAATTGTGTGTCAATCAACATATACTTTTTTTTGTTTGTTTGAGGAAAAGTGTCAACAGACACTTCTAACTTTCACTAACATAATCGCAATGAGCTACATTCCAAAGTTGGCTTGGGAGAGAACGGTCCCAAGTCCTAATACCACTCATCCATGGCTGCAATCTAGCCAGCTCGTGGGCTAATTAAAGCGTTTCCTTCTCTCTTAGTATGAGACCATGTGACCAAAAACAAGTGTTAAAAGAGGAACTAGAGCTAAACTGTCTTCAACAATCATAAAAACTTCAAACGGGCATTTACTACTGATCAGCTGCAAAACTTCGACAATAACTTTGTTGTCACTCTCCACCACTATATCTTGGAAGCCATGATCAAATGCCAGATGAATACCTTTGAGGAAGGCTCATGTTCCAGCATCAACATTTACTAAGGGTGAACAAATAATAGTATAAAAGTGCATCCATTTTTTATAGTGGTGTGGAATGCTAGGCGAAGAAGCGGTGGAGTACTGCGCCCTAGATGGCGAGAGTCTGGTAGCCGAAATTATCACTCGCTTACGCTCTAACCCGAGTAGCAAGGGGCATGTAGAATCCCGTGTGAATAGCAAGGACCACCTTCCAAGGCTAAATACTCCTAAGTGAATGATAGCGAAGTAGTACCGTGAGGGAAGGGTGAAAAAAAACCCCATCGGGGAGTGAAATAGAACATGAAACCGTAAGCTCCCAAGCTAAGCAGTGGTAGGATTGTAGGAGCACATTGTAATATCCGTGGTTTTTATGGATATTTTTAAAAATTTTCCGGGCATCTTTCTAAGTCTCGATTACTCAATATCGCTACGCGTTACGATAATGCTACTCACTATTTCTTAATCGTGTCTGATTTCTTAGAAGCATGGAAATTGCTCACTTAACACAAGTGTAAGTTCCACTGAAAATATAACTAGAGAGTCTTCAGATTGAATCACACTATGTTAGCTCATCATTCTCGCTCGCTGTCAAAACAATTAGAGAAGAAAATATATTTTGTAACAAGTGTAAGCAATGCCTTGTCTTGTCCTATATAATAATCACGTGCTAGGGATCAATTTTTTTTATTATCACTAGGTTTTTTGTTTTTCTTTTCCATTATTCACTAGTTCTTCTATTATTTTATTTATGTAGGTTGGTTCAGCTTCAAGTGGCAAGAGCAGTCAGGCTGGATCGGATGATCTCCCCTCCTAAAACATGCTGAATTCAAACTAGGGTATTATTTATGACCATATATTTTGTGTTCTACACTTTTGGACTTAGATGTCTTTAGATACTAAACCGGTCTAGTACTAATCTCTTGGATCTTCTACATATATTGCACAACTTTTATACAACTACTAATCAACAATATTGTAGGTAGCATTTTGTTCCTAACAATATTAATATATATCTATAATTTTTAAATGTTTGAAAAATATTACTTTTGTGTACTTTATTATGTTATTTGGCAACTTGAAGAAATACCTAAAAATATTTATATATTCACCAGAACGTCCCTACGCTAATTTCGACGCTTTTATGTGCGTCTGGGTTGGTTATATGTTAAGCGCCATTAGAGCACAAGTCGACGCTTTTTAGCGTCGATCATAAGTTTTGACATATAAAAGCATCGAGATTAGTACACATCCTGACACCTTTTTATGTCCTGATTGGGTGAATGTTTTAGCCATTATGCAAATCTCGACACTTATTACTGTCAAAACTAGTGTCGAAACTATAAAGTGTCGAGATATGTACAAATCTCGACGCTTTATAGTGTCGTGTGCGGTAGTTAGATTTTACTTTGTGAGCAAGGTCTTGACATTAAAAAGTGTCGAGATTCGTTCGTGACACTAAAAAGCGTCGGAAAATCTCTCCACTGAAAATACTGACGCTTTATAAAAGTGTCGAGGAAGAAAATCTCGACGCTTTTAAGCGTCGAAAAATGCCTAAATTAGCGTCGGATTGCACACAGTTTTCTAATAGTGAAGCAGTGGTAGGATTGTAGGAGCACATTGTAATATCCGTGGTTTTTATGGATATTTTTGGAAAATTTCCGGGCATCTTTCTAAGTCCCGATTACTCAAATATCGTTACGCGTTACGATCGTTTAATGGAAATTGTTCCTAGAAAATTATGGGTGACAAAAAAAAATCATTGGAACTGATTTTATTAACCTATATAATTTTTAGGATCACTTCCATGAAAGAAGTACCTTGATCGGGTGAGATCCGTTTAATTAATTATGTACCCGTTAAGATTATACTCTAAAATGGAAGTCTTAAAATTAAAAGTAGCAAAATAAAATCATTCGAGTTGATTTATTTATTAGTCTATATAATTTTTAATATCATTTTTATAAAAAGAGTATTGAATCCGGGGTATATAATTTTACCACCCGAATATAAGTATTGTTCCAATCGAGATATAATCTTAAAACGAAATTCTATCCATTTTCCTTCTTGCATGTTACGTATTTTCCTTCGCATACCACTACTACTTGCTGGCCACGTATCCTAGCTATATATACCCTTGTTCGAATTGTCATCTCACGCAATTGTAATTGATCGGCTGCCCAAAACCAACCAAGAACCTCAGTTCCAATTTGTCAGAAAGAAATTGTCCCACCATCCTTTTGCCCAACCAATCACAAGCCTTCATTTTCATTTGTGTGTAAAGGTGGCAGAAAGTAGCCCCACCTCCAGTTCAATTCTAAACTCCCTCCGTTCAAACTTTTGTTCTCCGTGAGCACACCTGTCAACCACCACCATCAACCGTGACCACCAGCAACCACCACCTCCCTCTTGTCACGCCGCCGTGTCGAATTGCCCAGTTCAGCTAGCTCGACTACGCACAAGACAGTCGTGCGTAGCCATTTAGCCGCGTGAACAGCCGCCCATCGTCAGCGTTGTCTTTTTTGGAGCCTCTGTCGAGCCTCTCGGAGCCGTTACACTGCCCGTTGTTGACGTCATTAGGATTCTGACGTTGCCACGACGCCATAAGATCAATCCGTTCTTGAAACCGACGTCTCGAAGTTCCATAACGTCAACGTTTGGTAACGAACTTTCGATCCTTTATACGTTTCGTTGGTCCATATTAAATTCCGAAATTTTAGTATCACGTACGTATGATATAAATGAATTAAACACTTTTCATTTATAAGAAAGTACCAAAAACAAAACGTTATGTTGTCAAAATCTTAGCCTAAGTAACGACATTATAAAGGTTATATATATCTTTTTATATATATAAGAAAAATACGTCGTTACAATGCTCGTCTTCGAGAAGACATTAAGAATTGAATAAACAATTAAGGAGTTTATTCATATGTCTTTTTGAATGTTGTATACTTTTTCTTACCAGAAAAGCTATAAGGAATTCAGCTTAATTGCCTTGATCAGTTCTCAGCTCGTTTTTCAAGACAAGTGGGTGGTTCACCCTTTTCTGAACTCGATATCTTTATACTCTGTTTTAGATATCATTTTTGGAATAATCGATAATCAGGAACCTGTGTTCCGTTATCATCTGTATGTTGGGAATACTTGTTTGCTAAATAAATGAATTAGGTTTATTTACTAATTAGATTTAATGATTATTCGTTATTTCATATTATATGTACTGCTAGTACTGTATAGGGTCGTTGATTGTGCTCTTATGCGTTCAAGAGTCTCCTTTGAGATCTCTTTGTTTGGATAGGTTTAGAACTAGGGATCTCAGGGATATGCCCTGAGAGTCTCTCTATAACAAAGTGTTGGAGAGGTATACTTTGGTATATACGTCCGACACTGGTCATGACCTACTTTCTCAACTAAGCGTGAGAAAGTGAAGCACCGACGAGTGCTTTGGGATTTGATCCCTTGCTGTTGTCGGTATAAGTCTCACTGGTTGAGCATCGACATTTAAAAATCTACAACTGCAATGCAAAGTTTTATGACTAATAAAAGACTAGTGCCTCGGGCATAATAATGATAATCTGCAGGGTGGTTTCCACTCTGGCTTCTCGCTATGAAGGTTTCCATTTCTCACTCTGGAGATGTCCAACGTGAGGGTGGTTATGGAACTGATTAGTCAATGGATGCACCTTTTGAAAGTAAATGCTTGTTTAATAATATTCCCAACAAATATCCAAACACATTCTCCTATTTGCTTAGTCTCTTGGAAGACTAATACCCTAGCTTCTTCCTGGTTCTCGTCCGGCTGATATTTCTGTCTTCTATGGAAATATCAGGTGTTAGGAAGAAGAATGAAGAAATTCAAGCTTGGAGACTGTGGAAGGCTAGATTGGGATAGAAGGAGGTTGGGAAAAGAAGGAAAGAAGAAAGGAAGCTTTGGAAGACGTGTTGTCTCCACACAGGCGTTTCCAGGATTATGAAAGTAATTTCAGAAACAGCGATTCCTGTTGTATGTATTCCGCTGTAAACTCTTGTAATCATGTTATTGAATAAAAGACAATCTGTTTTTATCAGATTATGTTGTTAAAACATGTCTTTATTCATTTACGGTCACTGAAGCCTCAACGGCCTTGGGCGGAAAGTCTGAGTCCGCCGGCGGTAACATCCCATTATAAGTCTGTAAAATGGGGGTGTTACACATATGGGATCTGACCGCGTGCCTGTTGAAGAATGAGTCGTGACTCATAGACAGTGGCTTGGTTAAGGGAACTCACCGGAGCCGTCGCGAAAGCGAGTCTTCATAGAGCAATTGTCACTGCTTATGGACCCGAACCTGGGCGACTCATAAGCGGTGTGCATAAAACTTTGTCTCAGTAGTAAGTATACAAGGCTCTATAAAATGAGATTGCAACAATTTTTACATAAGTGTGCATATTTTATATCTATTTGTGCATAATTTTTTATTATGATTATCCATGACTTTTTAAATCGTGTGTATCAATTTTTATTGACTATGAATAAAAATTCTCTTGTTTGATTGAAGTTTTTTGTGTTTGTGCGCTCTTATCAGTTTATCTGAATGCCTATTGTTTCAGCCTCTCAATCTATCGCGACTATTTTTTTTATTTAAAAATAAAAATAAGTATGCATACAAATTGGTCCGTGTCAATGTGTGCATCTTTTTTTAAAATTAAGAATATGTTGGCTTTCTAATTGCGTCAATGTGTGATAAGATACTGCGATATACAACAGAGCGTGCATAGAGTTAGTTAGAGAGGACACAAGTAGCTGCCACGTCATCATACTTGTAACAGAATGTGTAAACAGAGCACGCTCCTCCTCTCTCTGTATTTTAGTTCAGATTCAATGAATCTAGTTATAATAGCATATAAGAACCTCTTGTACGCTTCATTCAATCAATATACAGAGAATGTTCTTCATTTTTCTCTCTTCTCTCTTTTCCAATTTTCTCTAAATGTAACATGGTATCAGAGCTTATTGTGATCGATCCAATCAATTTGATCTTCTCTATTTTTTGATCTGGTGTAATTCTTACTTTCAACACCATGACCAACAGAGCTTCTAGTTCCAGTTGATAATCGTCCCAGAAAAGATTATTCTGATCCTTTGTACTTGCATCCGAGTGATGGACCTGGATTAGTTCTGGTTTCACATCAGTTTGATGGACGTGGATTCGGAGAATGGAAACGATCCATGCGAGTTGCACTTTCAGCCAAGAACAAATGGTGCATCGTGAATGGATGTTTTCCAACGCCGGATCCGGATTCTTCAAGTTATCCAGTCTGGGAGCGTGTGAGTGACATGATCATTTCATGGCTTCTCGGTGGCTTGAACGCTAAGATCAGAAGTTCTGTTATCTACATTGACACAACTGCGGGAATTTGGCGTGAACTTGAAGCACGATATGGACAAACAAGCGGAGCAAAACTCTATTCCATACAAAAGGAGTTGATGTCTCTATCGCAAGGTTCCATGTCGATCTCAAGCTATTTCACGAAGATGAAGTCTCTATGGGACGAATTGAGCAGTCAACATAGGTTTCCAAGTTGTTCCTGTGGAGCTGTTGCAGCCATTGTGAAGTATGAAGAAGAACAAAAATTGGTGCAGTTTCTTATGGGCTTAAACGAGAGTTCCAGCATCGCAAGAGGCAATTTGCTTATGCAACAGCCTCTTCCACCTCTCATTCAGGCTTACAATACTCTTCTCAATGAGGAAAAGCAACGTGAAGTCAAGAATTCGGCAAACATTGGTACTGATTCTGCTTCTTTTCATGTTGATACTAAGAAAGCTGCTAGTTCTTCCACATATTCTTCTAGTCAGAACTCTCAGGGCAAGAAAACTGGACTATATTGCACAAATTGTAAAAAGAAGAATCACAATGTGGACAGATGCTATCATATCATCGGTTTTCCTAAGGACAAGTTCAAGAAAAGCTCGGCAAATTCTGTTGAATCTCAGGCAGGAGGAGAGTCAAGTTATGGTTCAAAGAAGAATATGCAAGATCTGACAACAGATCAATATGCTCAGTTGATCAGACTTTTGCAAAGTAAGGACAACAAAGTCTCAGATCTGGGAAGTGATTTTGCTGGTTTTGCAGGTAATACCTTTGAACATATCAACTCCTCTCATGCTTGGATATTAGACACTAGAGCCAGCAACCATATGTGTTTTGATAAAAGCATGTTTACTTTTCTATCCAAGCTTAGACAACCTCTATCAATCAAACTGCCTAATGGAGAGTCCTTAATAGTCACTTTGAGTGGATCAGTTGTTATTTCTTAACATCTAGTTCTCAAAGATGTCCTATATGTTCCTAGTTTCCGCTGCAATTTACTGTCCATTGGGAAATTGGTAAAGGATCAAAAGTGCAATTTGGTTTTCACACCTCAGTTGTGCTTAATGCATGATGGAAAGATGACGAAGCCTATGATCCTTGGTAAATGCTTGAGAGATTTGTATTTTTCTGAGAAGCAAGGCTATCAAGTGGCAGATAAGCACAGTAAGAACAGTAAAGTGCTGCAATCTCAGATTTCTATTAGTCCTCTGATATGTCATACAGATATTCAGACTTGGCACCATAGGCTAGGTCATTTACCTCTTTCTAGAATAAAAATGTTGTCAATTAGTCATATGATTGACAATGATGCAGATCATGTTTGTGATATATATGTGCTAAAGCCAAGCAACATAGGCTCCCTTTTCCACATAGTGGCATTAGTACTAGTAGACCGTTTCAGTTATTTCATGTTGATGTTTGGGGTCCTTTTCGAACTCCTACTTATAATGGATTCAAATATTTTGTGACTATTGTTGATGATTATAGTCGTTCTACTTGGGTTCATTTGCTCTCAACCAAAGGAAATGCTTTTTCCCTATTAAAAGCCTTCATAGCAATGGTAGAAAGGCAACATGGCAAACCAGTGTTAACTGTTCGAATAGATAATGCATTAGAGCTTGGTTTGAGTCATGATACAGTTGAATACTTCACTTCAAAGGGAATCATTCATCAGACTTCTTGCGTAGCTACTCCCCAACAGAATGGAGTGGTTGAACGCAAGCATCGACACATTTTAGAGGTTGCAAGAGCTTTGTTATTTCAGTCCAAACTGCCTTTGAAATATTGGGGTGATAGTGTCTTGACTGCAGTTCACATCATCAATAGGATACCTTCTACAGTTTTGAAAGGTAAGAGCCCCTTTGAACTAGTTCATAATCAAGCACCTGATTGCATGCATCTTAGATCTTTTGGTTGCTTATGTTTTGCTTCTACTTTAAAGCAAAATCGTCATAAATTTCAAGCTTGAGCTTTCCCTTGTGTGTTCTTGGGTTACCCCTTTGGTAAAAAGGCTTACAAGGTTTTATGTCTTGACACTCATACCGTTCATTATTCCAGAGATGTTGTATTCCACGAGACCATTTTTCCATATCAACAACCTGTCTCTTCTCAGCTTTTTCCTTCCTCACCAGTTATACCCTTAGATGATGAAGAAATTTTTCCTTCTTTATCTTCTAACATTCCTAATACTCCTTTACATCAGAATTCTAATTCTGATAATCATATACAACCTCCTCAAAATCCTATAGTTCACAATGATCTTCATAATCCTGTCTTAAGATGTTCCACCAGACCAAGACACACACCTATCCATCTACAAGATTATGTGTGTCATGCTTCTACTTCAGAACATTACTATTGCCACACATTAACCTCCACCATCAAATTTCCTCTTTTTCCTTCCTCCAGCCTTTTACCACCTACTATTGAACCTTCTTCATATCTTGAAGCCTATAAGTTTCCTGAATGGAAAGAAGCCATGACCCAAGAATTTTTAGCTCTAGAAGCAAACCAAACCTGGAAAGTTGTGGACTTACCAAAGGGAAAGAAACCTATAAGCTGTAAGTGGGTATTCAAAGTGAAGCACAAGGCTGATGGTAGTATTGAAAGGTATAAGGCTCGGTTGGTTGTCAGGGGATTTACATAGAAAGCAGGAATTGATTACACAGAGACCTTCTCTCCGGTTGTTAAAATGACTACCATATGAGTATTGGTGACTGTTGCAATCAAAAATGGTTGGCAAATTGCTCAGTTAGATGTCAACAATGCTTTTCTTCATGGAGATCTTCATGAAGAAGTTTTTATGAGTGCACCACCTGGTTTGGAGCTAGAGCATGGGCAAGTTTGCAAGTTAAACAAATTCTTATATAGATTAAAGCAAGCAAGTAAGCAGTGGTATTATAAGTTGTCTCAAGCACTGAGAGCAAAGGGTTTCACACAATCCTTAAATGACTACTCCTTATTCTCTAAACAAGTGAGTAATTCATGCACTTATGTGGCAGTTTATGTTGATGATGTCATAATCACTGGCAATGATGCAAATGAAATTTCGAGTTTAAAATCCTTTTTAGATCAGGAGTTTAAGATCAAAGATATGGGGGCAACTTCATTATTTCTTGGGTATTGAATTTTCAAGGACTCCAAGTGGAATGGTTATGCATCAGCAGAAATTCATCGAGGAGACACTCAAAGAGTTTAACTGTCAAGACAGTCATACAGTGGTTAGTCCTCTTGATTTACATACTAAAGCTGTTTTTCAAGACAGTTCTTTGCTTAAAGATCCTACTGAATACAGAAAACTAGTAGGAAAACTTAATTTTCTGGTACACACACGACCAGATATTGCATTCTTAGTACAATTCAGAAGTCAGTTTATGCAATCTCCAACCGAGTTGCAAATGAAAGCTGCTCTTCATACTTTGCTCTATCTCAAAGGCACTCTCAATAGAGCTCTGCTTCTCAGTGGTGATTCTTCTTTTTCCATCCAAGCTTTCTGCGATGCTGACTGGGCTTCGTGTCCTTTGACAAGGCGTTCGGTATGTGGTTTTGTTGTTTTTCTGGGAGGAAGCCCCATTTCCTGGAAATCGAAGAAACAAACTATAGTATCTCTTTCTTCTGCTGAATCCGAATATCGGTCTTTAAGAAGAGTGTGCACAGAACTGGCTTGGCTGACTCGTCTTCTTGCTGAGCTTCAAGTTTCTGGTATTACCCCTATCCCAGTTCACTGTGATAATCAAGCCGCAGTTCACATTGCTCGAAATCCTGTCTTTCACGAGCGTACTAAACATATTGATCTTGATTGTCATTATGTACGCGAACGTTTGATTGATGGCATGATTTCTTTGCATCATTTTCCTACCAAACATCAGTTAGCTGATGTTCTCACCAAGTCTTTACCAGGAAACACCATGCCTTCCATTTTGGACAAACTTGGTGTCATTCCTCATGCCTCCAAGTTTGAGGGGGGGATGATAAGATACTGCAACATACAACAGAGCGTGCATAGAGTTAGTTAGAGAGGACACAAGTAGCTGCCACGTCATCATACTTGTAACAGAATGTGTAAACAGAGCACGCTCCTCCTCTCTCTGTATTTTAGTTCAGATTCAATGAATCTAGTTATAATAGCATATATGAACCTCTTGTACGCTTCATTCAATCAATATACATAGAATGTTCTTCATTTTTCTCTCTTCTCTCTTTGTTGAGGGGGAAATTTTCATGAAATATTAAACCCTCATAATTAGTCTTATATTAAATTAAATTACGGGTATCTAAAATAACAAAGTTATGATACCTTGTTAATTTAATTTTTAGGACAAATATTAGTGGGCTACTAATAACCCAATGGCTAATTAATCCATTATGTGGTTCAATGTCCAAATGGATTTTCATAAATATTTAAAGAAAAATAAAAAAATTAAATAAATGTGTGTTGGAGGTGGAAGTTGTCAGATGGTTTATCCCCATCTACGTACACAAATAACAAAAAAAAAAAGAAGAAAGGAAATAAGTTAGTGGAGAGTGAGTGGTGCTAGTTAGTGGGTAGTTAATAAAAACCACCCATTCCACTATATATTACAGCATGTGTACGTTCCAAGGGGGAGAGGGAAGGCTGCTGTAAACAAAAAAAGCAGGAAGAAGAAAATTACAGAGAGAAAGAAAAAAAAACGAGTGAGGAAGAGAGGATTAAACACAAACCAGAAAGGTAGTATATCTCTCGTCCTAATCGTTCCTCCCTTCTCTATATGCCCAAAATCCAACATCGACCCGTTCTTCTCCTCTCTCCCCTCTCAAAGTATTCATGGTTGATAATCTAATTCCGCCCTTGAGAATCTAATTAGAAACTCCCGTGGCTTGAATTTGGTTTTATTTCATGAAATATCTTTCGGAATCTCTTTGATAAAATTGGAACTAGTTAGTTCCTAAATTCGGATCTTGAGTAGTCACTTAAGGATTTCAACAAAAAAAATCACACATGTACGTAGTTACGTACTCGTGTGCAACGCCTTTTGAAAGGGGTGTGATCGGAACTAGTTAGTTCCTAAAATTTTCAGAAATTAATTAATTTCCCTCTTGAGTAGTTACTCAGGATTTCAACAAAAAGAATTCCTACATGTGCCTAGTATGAAATGATCAAAATCATGGGATCACTCTGCCAAATTCTTAGCAACCTCATAATACATGTAAAAAAACAAAACAAGTCTCGATCAAGACTTTGACAGAACTAATTAATTCTATTCAAATATTTTAAGTGGCCTTAATTAGGGTTTGCAAGGGATTAATTAGTCTCCACTACCGGAAACAAATCTCAAAGTCTGGAGCTAGCTCTCTTGTTCCACCGGTGGTTGTTGGGTACATAATATAGCCTCGAACAAAATTCAAGCAAAAAAAATCTTTTGGTTAAGATGTCTTTGTTTCGGGTTAATTCCGTTCCATGAACAAAAATGTACAATAATTTTGGGCCTAAAAAAAGACTAGGCCCATGTTACAACCCACATGAAAAGGATAGAAGACAGAAAATAAAACCAAAATTCCAAATGTGTACTGCATGTACACAAATTAATGAGGTTTGGGTTTGGGTGCATGCATGTACAATGAGTATAAAACTCGTTCCAAAAAAATAATATGTTTAAATCACGGGATCTTGCAGGGACGTGATTGAATTTGGTCTTAAATTGGTTTAATTACCAATTAAACCCTCCAAACAAAGTATTTACAAAATTGACCCATAATAAATACTTTCATATAAATTATGATTAATAAATTATTGGGCTATTTAATGCACAAAGCTTGGTCAAAAAAAATATTATTTGTCATGATTAGATTTGGGTCAACAAATTAAATCGTTCTTTTTATTTAGAACTACGTAAAGACTTGACGCCTTTTAAGAGGCTACGTAGGTAACTCGATATCAAATTTAATATATATCGAGCTCAGTCGCAAATCCCAAAATTAAATCATCAAAGTGGTCAAGACTATTCAAATAGTCAAGCTCAAAGCATAATTAGTTAATTATGTACTTATGACCTATATTCTAAAAATTATTTTGTGATTAATATAAAATTAGGATCATTTAAAGCACAAAGCTTGATCTAAAATTATTGGTTACAATTAATTTGGGTCATGAAATTAAAGCTTCCTTAAAAGAACTACGTACGATTTGATCCCTTTAAAAAGGGTACGTAGGAAACTCGATAAAAGACAAATCAAATGTCATCGGGTTCAATCACAACTCTAAATCAAACTAAAATTCCCAAATTCAAAAACGCACTAAAAAAATTGTGCACGCCAAATGCGAATGACTAGATCACCCTTCCTAGAAGGTGGGTTTAGTATCATTCGCGTCATGCAAATGATAGTTGGAGCGGTCTAGACAACTCTTCCTAGAAGGTGGGTTTATTCTCGTTCCTCTGATGCATGAAAAATATCACACACAAATAAAAACCAAAACACTCTGAACTACGTAAGACTTGATTCTTTTTAAAGAGATACGTAGGCAACCCGTCAAAACTCGGGTGCAGCCCAAATCATAAAACAAACCTAAAATTTTGTACGTGTATGACTTTTAATCAAAAGGGTAAAAAGAAAGGGTCGAACTCAATCTTTCAAAAATCAAATAAAATATATTTTGTGAATATTTTCATATTTTTCCTCAACACTCTTTTCCAATTTTCTCTAAATGTAACAATATGTGCACATTATGTACATGGGTGATGGGCCACATGGCTTGTGTACATGTTTGATCGACCAAGTGACCAACAACTCATTCAAGAGGCCATTTCACTTGTAGTTGTACGTACATGAACATGACCCCTTAAAATTTCATTTAATCCTCACCATTTAATTAACTTTCATCCAAATATGCAATGACTTGAGATAGTTTTCATATTTTACCTCAGCAGCCACTCTCATGTAAACCGCATCATTATCTATCTTTTATTTCATCCTTGAGATTTCCGACGTGACAAGAGAAAGTCAACGTTCTCTGCGTTGCAATACTTGGACCTATTGCTATATGTAATATGTCGATCCATTGGTTCGATCCCCAGGCCCATTCCTAATATGGCCATAAAAATTAGTCGACTCGTCTTTTAATGTCTATATATATTGTGTTTGGCATGGTTAAAAAAAATTGCATTTAGGACCCTTTTAGTATTTATATTTTTTTTCGGTTAACGTTTAGTATTTATATTATGATAAGATATCAATCATGGATATGAGTATATGATTTATACACATATTTGTTATTCGGTATATTCTGATATCAAAGTCATATATGGCATAGTTATACTCATATTTGTTGTTGGAATATTGATTGTTTTATGATTTCTCTTAGTTTCGATAATGAAAACTTTCTTGTTTTAATGTGTTGTTTACAATAAGTATTTCAGGAACACTACAAGAACATCGTCAAGAGTGGTGAAATGTTGTGAGGAACAACGAAGGGAATGAGGGATGATCTGGAAAGTCTATTCTAGAAGATACACGACTTTCTATTTATGGCAAGCTACCAAATCTTGAACGAACGATCGTTGCAAATATGTGCGAAGATTCGGCATCTAAGCTTGGTCTGTTTGTGAGAAGATAAGATCAAATCTGGATCCAGATTAAGAAGAAGAAATCTGAGACCAGTCGGTTATGGAACTTGTCCAATTGGTTGAAGATTTGAGAATATTTTATATTTCTTTAATCCGTTTTTAGCGAGATCTGCCGCGTGGAATATCATCACAAATTAGGCAAGATTGTGATTGAGATCAGACTCGGTGGTTGCTCAATAAATAGGCTAGGATAGCTAAGGTTATAGGAAGTGGTTGAAGATGACGAATAATAGAGAAGTGAGAGCTTAAATGTTGTTCGTATGGTTGTGATAACTTTGGTGAAGTTTAACCTGAGAGTTTAAGAACTCAGGTTTGTAGTTCATTCTTTGTTTAGGTTTTACAATTAGGGTTGTAAAAGTCTAGTTGGTTGAACTTCAGAATTATGCGCTCGATAAACGCAAGAAAAATTAAAATTCAGCTATTTAACAATAATTAACCGAATTTAACTAAATCCATAACCGATGATGAAATGATGATGAAATTTGAACTAACAATGCTAATCACCTTGTCTCTTGTATTTTTTTTTGGTTGTCCACTGGCTCGTCAGAGCTTCGTCTTGGATACATTCAGTTTGATTCGGGTCGCGCACCTGGCTTTGGCGGTTAGTCTTCCAAAGGGATTTTTTTACACCCACCAGATTTGAACTCTAGACCTCATAGATGTAGAACAGGCCGCTTACCACCTGAGCCAAATACTTTTGGTACCTTGTCTCATGTATGACAAGTATACTTCAACCACACATGTATTTAAAGAAACTTAAGGACAAAACTCGTTCGGAAATTAATATAGGAGGATAAAATGTATATAGCCACAAGATTAAACACCATAATGGGTCCTTTGTTGAGGGTTTTGGGAGATGTTTTTACCCCTAATATGATTATAAAGATTTAAGATCCAAAATCCATACCGCATTTCAAAATTACCATCCCCTGTCTTATAGAATCTTGGATAAAAGAATGCAATCAAACTATAAGCTAATTGAGTGTCAACTATACATAATCTTATAAATAGACTTTTAAATTCTACAAAAAATATAAATAGACTTTTAAACGCGCGCATTATTTAGGCTTTATTAGCTCAAAAAAATTAGGTTGTATGCTTAGAAATGTATTCCTAATTATCCACCATGTAGACCAGGAACTTTTTTTTTTGAAGTAAGGGTTAAAATATATTAGATGAGAGGAGGAATATACATGGTATACAAACGTTCAGGAAAGTATACCCAAAAATGCCATCTTAGTGGCGACCAGAGTATGCAAGAAACAACAACATGAACACTTCAGTATACAAAAGGAAGCCATAGGAAGATTAGGCAATTCCCAAGTAGAAGAGCCAATTAGTAATTGCAGGGGCAGGGTTCTTGGGCTTCTTGGCAAGAATGATAGCATGAACGTGTTTCTTGATTCTCTGCGCACAAGAGTCGATGTTCGGAGTGGTGTTGTTGAAGACCACCTCATTGCGAGCAATCCAAATATGGTAGATAAAGGTGGTGAGCAAAGCCAGATGGGAATTGAGGATAAAGGCATCATTCGGTTGCTGATTAGTCCACTCAATCCAGGAGGCTAAGTCTTGGAAGCTTCTAGTGATGTTCATCCATGAGAATAGACGGTTGAGGATGGTAAGAGAGAAGCTGCAGTCCAAGAAAAGATGGTGGCTGGTTTCATCATTGGAATTGCAAAGAGGACATCTTAGATTCTCCAGGTTGGACCACCTATTGATTCTTTCTTTAGTCGGTAAACGGTCCTGAAGGGCCAACCAAGTGATGAACGAGCATCTCGGGCTACAAAGACCTTTCCAAATAGAGGCAAGCCAGGGTTGAGGGGTATTTTTAGTGCGGAGGATGTTGTAAATTGCGAGGGTGGAGTATTTTCCGTTAGCACCCATCATAGAAGTGACACAAAGTGCTAACGGGGCTTTGGAAAGGAGGTGGTCACGGACTCTTAGAAGGCTTTTTCAGCCCCAACTGTCGTCATATTTTGCTTTCACTGACCAAATGGATTCCCCATGAAGTAAGTTGGCTTCAGCCCATTTTGTCCAAATGTGGTGTTGGCTTGTCTCAATGTCAAAAAGAGATCTTACCATCCCCGCTTTATTCCAAGACAAAAGTTCCTTAAATCCAATTCCTCCCTCCTCGAGCGGCTTGCAATTTGTATCCCAGGAGATAAGGCCCCTCTTAGAAAAGGCCACCCCCGACCATAGAAAGGAGCGGAGAATTTTTTGGACCTTATGAAGTACTTCTTGTGGAAAAAGAAGGATATGACTCCAAAAAGACTGAATACCATAAAGAACAGACCTGGTGAGCTCGATGCGACTAGCATAGCTTAGGTTCTTAGCGGTCCAAGAGCGGACTTTCGCAGCCATGGTGTCAACCAGCTGGGCATAGTCTCTCGGGAAAAGGCGTTTAGGTCCGATGGGGACACCAAGGTATTTTAGTGGGAAAGTGCCCATTGAGAACCCAGTGAAGGCGATGATTTGTTGTTGGGAGAGCTCATCAACACCGCTAAAGAAGATATTAGTTTTCTCCAAGCTGATATGCAGTTCCGAGAGAGCGCTAAACTGATCGAGGACCCTTTTCACAGCCTGGATAGTGCACGGATCCCCTTTACAGAAAATAAAGAGGTCGTCAGCGAAGCTAAGGCGGCTGAGTTTGAGAGATTGGCACCTTGGATGGAATTGGAAATTCGGGTCCTCTTCAAGGCTTCTAAGCATACGAGAGAGGTATTCCATAGCCAGGACGAAAAGGAAGGGGGAGAGCGGGTCGACTTGACGCAAGCCTTTCTTGCCCGGGAAGAAGCCTTCTAATTTACCATTTATGTTCACGGAATAGGAGGCTGTAGAGATGCAGGACCAAACCCAATCAATGATTTGCGTGGGAAACGCAAAAGCCCGCATGACATTGATGATGAATGACCAATTTAGGGAGTCGAAAGCCTTGGTAAAGTCAATCTTTATGGCGCATCTAGGGGTAATGTTCTTACGCCCATAGTGCTTGAGGATATCCTGGCATATCAGAATGTTGTGTCGCATCGATCGACCCGGAACGAAAGCACCTTGCTTATCATCAACAATGCTGTCAAGAGGAGCTTTGATCCGATCGACAATGATTTTAGAGATGGTCTTGTAGATTGTGCTGCAACAAGATATGGGGCAGAAGTCTTTGATGAAAGTGGGGGATCTTTTCTTAGAAATAAGGGCTATGGCACAATGGTTGATCTGCTTGAGCATGCGGCTGTTAGCAAAGTAATCCAGAATGGCCTCAATCACATCCGTCGAAATAATAGACCAGGTTTTTTTGAAGAATAGTGAACTGTACCCATCTGGCCCGGGCGACTTGTTTGGGTCAATTGAAAAAATAGCCTCTTTGATTTCAACCGGGAGAATATGCTGAACCATGGCGGACTGTTGCTCAACTGTAATCTTAAGACCCAAATCTGCAAAGTGGCCAAGAAAGGGGAGGGGAGTAGCTTCCTTCCCGAGTAGGTCAGTGAAGAAAGAAAAATGTGAGAATTGATGTCTTTGGGGGAGTGGAGAGTGTTACCATGGTCATCCTGAAGAGAGTTCATAGAGTTGAGGGAACGCCTTTGTTTTATGTGGCGGTATAATACCCTTGAGCACTGATCCCCTCCGCGCAGCCAGTTAAGCTTGGATTGCTGCTTGAGCATAGTAAGGAGGGACTCGATAGTAGAGTGCCATTCATCAAGACAATCAGCTTCAGCATTGTAAAGTGTCAGGTCAAGAGGTCGAGAGAAGGCCTGTTGTTGGAGGTCTTCAAGCTTGGATTTCCAGCCGTCAATGCGAGTCATGAGTTTCTCTATGCTGCCAGAATTGTAACGACGCAGCTTAGATTTCAGCATACGGAGCTTGCTGGTGACCCGGTACATAGCATATCCGCTTAACTATGTGCTCCACACATCCGCAACAGTGGTAAGGAAATGTTCATGTTTGACCCAGTCGTTGCTAAAGCGGAAAGGGGCTTTAGGGATCGTGTTCTGACTGCTCAGCCGTACAATTGCGGGGCTATGGTCAGAGAGGCCAGGAGGCCCAAACATAGCATGTGACAAAGCAAAATCAGTCATCCATTGATGATTACAAAGCACTCTGTCTGATGAAACCCGAAATGAAAGACTCGCTAGAAGACAAGAAACGAGATTATTATATTCGAAAGTGCAAACACTTGCTTCTTTATTTATGATTTTCTTTACAGCGAGGTTTACAAGCCAACGAGGCTAATAGATTATTTGAGAATTACACCCTAGACCTCCTACGATTATCCGAGATCTCGACCTAACAATGTCCGAGATGTCCTAGTTGCTAGCTAGCTCTAAGTGTCACTTGCCGGTCCCTTTGAGCGAGGTTGAGTTGGCGGGGCTATGCTGCTGACTAGCGAGGTTGGGTAGCAGAATCTTTGATGTGAGGTAGAACGAGGTGTAAGAGGCTTGCGAGATGGTGTAGCGAGGTCTTTGATGTGAGCAAAAACTCTGTGAGACTTGAAGTCTTTTTGTGGACTTCACTTATCTATAGCGAGGCCTTTTGACGATGTTTCGATCACGTCGATCTTCAAAGAGCAAGATAGTTCTTGAGTTCAAGATGTTTTTCGACGACTTTTCCATACGAGATTCTCCTCTATTTATAGAGGATTGGGGAGTCGAGTTTTGGTCATTGTCCGATGTGGGACGCCCGAGATCAAGGGCTCTAATTGGCCTAGAGGCGAGGCAGTCGGTGATTGGTCCGAAGAGCGGCGTTCGCTGAGTGGTCATGGTGGGCGGGCGCTAGTAGAGTCGGTTACGAGGTCGAGACCTCGCTCTGAGGTCTCGGGGGACCTCGTGGGGTAGGAACTTTGTTAAAATAAAAGGTGGACATGGTTGTGGGTCCCAGGATTGCCCTCGGGAGGCCCGCTGGGTCCGCATGTTCCTCGTACACCGGGCCCACTTCTCACTTTACCATTTTGAGCATCATCACAACCCAATGGCCTGGGGATCTCGCCCCGAGGGCCGCAGGGCATTAGCTCTCAAAGGTCACGGGGTGCGAGGTTCTGAGAGGTGGGTAGGCATTCTGCGAGGTTTCAAGGGTTTCCGAGGTTTATGGGGGGCATCTCGCGAAGCCCCCTCTTTTCGCGAGGCTCTACACTTAGCTTCTTTTGTTTGCAAGGGCGAAGCTTTTCTGGGCTTGCTCTTTGTATCTTGCTTAATGGGCCGTTCAGGGGGAACAGGCCCAATAAGCCTTCCTGGGCAAGGGGGGGGGGGGCAACCCTGCTCTTTATAAGAGCGTATTCCATACGCTCCCCCTTCATCTTCTCTTCCTTTCTTCCAACATTTTCGCCTTCTCTTCTCCGTCTTCCCGGCTTCCTGCGAGCGGTTTCTCCCGGCGGTTTTCTGCGAGCCTTGCCACTTTCCGGTTGCACCACCGCTCCCTCGTCGTCGATTCTGAACAAGTAAGTCTTCGACTTTCCTCCTCCCGCTTTTTGTTCGCTTTTGATTTCTCCCTGCTTGTTTTTTGTGCCGCGTTTTGGAGAGGCGATGGAGTGTTGCCTGGTGTTTCGCGCCGGCGTCACGGTGGCGAAACAGCGGTGGTGAGGTCGGCGTGAGTTTCCGCATGCGTTTTCTCGCCGTTTTTCCTTTGCTCCTTTCTCTTCTTTTCTCTTTTGTTCCTTTCTCTTCTTTTTCCCTTTTGTTTCGCCTTGTGCCCTAGCGGGCAGTGGTTGCCTCTTGGTGCTTTGCACCGGCGTCATGGTGGCGGGACGGTGGGGTGAGGGTGGAGAACGCCATGCACTCGAATCCCTCGCCCTCCAACCGACGGTCGTCTCTTTTTCTTTTTCGGCGGTTTTGGATTTTGAAGTCCTTGGAAACCCAAACGTCCTAACGGCTGATTGATGGGATGTTAGAGTCTCCACCGCCGTTTTCCACCGCTGGCTTCCATTTCACCTTCTCTTTCCTCTTTCTGGCGCTTTGACTTCTCCCTTTTTGGCGCTTCGTCTTCTCCCTCGCCGTCCTATCTTGTCAGAGTAGCCCCTAGGGTGCCACGTGGCTCCTCGCCTCTTATGATCCGGAATTTCTCTTTCTCACGAGGTTATGACCTCGCATTGCTTTTCTTCCGAGGTTATGACCTCGCATTGCTTTTCTTCCGAGGTTATGACCTCGCATTGCTTTTCTTCCGGGGTTGTGACCTCGCATTGCTTTTCTTCTGAGGTTGTGACCTCGCATTGTTTTTCCTTGGTTATAGTGCCCGACGTCTCAACGCTTCTTTCTTTTCCAGGTGCTAGCCTTCCGCGGCCTGGACATCGTTCCTTTCATGCCTAGGAGAGCCTCTGCGAGCCCTCCACCTGGCTTTGCTTTCAGAGTTCAAGAGGGTTTTTACGAGGAGGTTTCGGAGTCCGCGGGAAGCGTAGAACTTAGCGACTCCCAGAACCCGAGGTCCCCTTCGCTGGTTTTCAGCGAGCCTTCTTCAAGCGACTCCGAGGCTTCCATCAATTCGCGCTTTTCCCGCCTTCGAATGTCATCGGGTGTTGAGATGGCTTCGTCTTCCACCCCAGACGAGGTTGTTACTGAGGTTGAGGTGCGACTGGACGCGGGAACGACCTCGGCGCCGTCTCCCTATGTGCCCCCGAGTTTTCCTGCGGCTTATATCACGGACGTCGTGTCCCGCGTCCCGAGCGTCCTGGAGGAACGGATTCCCATGACCCCGGGTTCTGCCGAGGCTTGCCTATCCGAGGGGGTGGCCACCGAACTCAAGCAGAAGGACCTCGCAGATATTGCCAAGGACTTCGCTTGGCCCGAGGGGGTTGAGCTGGCGCTCCCCGAGGAGGGGGGCCACTCCTTGGCATCTTACGACAGGTGCGTGGTTGTGCACCTCTTCAGCCTTCAAGCGGCCTTCAGGCTGCCCTTAGCCCAGCATATTGTTGATTATCTGTGGGCCATGAAGATCTGCCCCGCGCAGTTGTTTCCGAATGCTTGGCGGTTTCTGTGTGCCTACACGATTCGCAGTCGCGAACTTGGGGACGGACCGAGACTCGACTTCCTGTCGGCTTTATTCCTAGCGAGGAGAGACACTCGGTCCCGAAGCCTTATCAATCTTAGCACGCCGCTCATCAAGATCACCACGGCCCCTTCGAACGTCGGGTCGTGGAAGCCGAATTGGTTCTTGGTTCGCGACCCCACCGGGAGATATCTCAATTTTCCGGTGGCGCCGGGCAAATTCGTTCGGTGCGTAACCCCGCTGGAGGTTGATGAGCTTAAGGCGCTCAGGGTCCGATATGCCACAGCGAGTCAGGCATCGCACCAAGTGTATCTTTCTCAGGACCAGCTTGAGCGGGCTGGTCTGAGCCTCAGCCTCCCTCCTAGCGAGGGAAAAGAGGGTACTCAATCTCTTTCGTGATTTTTCTTTTTGTTGTTGAGGAGCGAGGTTTATAACCTCGCTGGCCTATTTTGTCTCATTACTGTCATTGAGCTGCGAGGATTTAAACCTTGCTAACTTGTTTTTTTGCTTTTCTTATCTAATTTTTACGTCCCCGTTTTTTTGTTTTGACAGTGGACCTACTTGGCGCTCTTACCTCGAAGTCACAGGGCAAAAGGCCTGTGACTTCTTCCTCCAATGCTCTCAGACCCCAAGGCCAACATGGGGTCATTATAAAGGATCCGACCTCGCAGGCGAGGTCCCTTGCCTCGCAGCCGAAGGCGTCAGCCCCGACGACGCAGGTATCGGAGGCGAAGCCGAGCGGGGGGGGGGGCAGCGTCCAAAGGGGACGCTGCGAGGACGTCTTCTCAAATCCCTCGAGGGTCCGGGGATAAAGCCGGGTCCAAGAGGAAGGATGTCTGATGAAACCCGAAATGAAAGACTCGCTAGAAGACAAGAAACGAGATTATTATATTCGAAAGTGCAAACACTTGCTTCTTTATTTATGATTTTCTTTACAGCGAGGTTTACAAGCCAACGAGGCTAATAGATTATTTGAGAATTACACCCTAGACCTCCTACGATTATCCGAGATCTCGACCTAACAATGTCCGAGATGTCCTAGTTGCTAGCTAGCTCTAAGTGTCACTTGCCGGTCCCTTTGAGCGAGGTTGAGTTGGCGGGGCTATGCTGCTGACTAGCGAGGTTGGGTAGCAGAATCTTTGATGTGAGGTAGAACGAGGTGTAAGAGGCTTGCGAGATGGTGTAGCGAGGTCTTTGATGTGAGCAAAAACTCTGTGAGACTTGAAGTCTTTTTGTGGACTTCACTTATCTATAGCGAGGCCTTTTGACGATGTTTCGATCACGTCGATCTTCAACGAGCAAGATAGTTCTTGAGTTCAAGATGTTTTTCGACGACTTTTCCATACGAGATTCTCCTCTATTTATAGAGGATTGGGGAGTCGAGTTTTGGTCATTGTCCGATGTGGGACGCCCGAGATCAAGGGCTCTAATTGGCCTAGAGGCGAGGCAGTCGGTGATTGGCCCGAAGAGCGGCGTTCGCTGAGTGGTCATGGTGGGCGGGCGCTAGTAGAGTCGGTTACGAGGTCGAGACCGCTCCGAGGTCTCGGGGGACCTCGTGGGGTAGGAACTTTGTTAAAATAAAAGGTGGACATGGTTGTGGGTCCCAGGATCGCCCTCGGGAGGCCCGCTGGGTCCGCATGTTCCTCGTACCCCGGGCCCACTTCTCACTTTACCATTTTGAGCATCATCACAACCCCATGGCCTGGGGATCTCACCCCGAGGGCCGCAGGGCATTAGCTCTCAAAGGTCACGGGGTGCGAGGTTCTGAGAGGTGGGTAGGCATTCTGCGAGGTTTCAAGGGTTTCCGAGGTTTATGGGGGGCATCTCGCGAAGCCCTCTTGTCGCGAGGCTCTACACTTAGCTTCTTTTGTTTGCAAGGGCGAAGCTTTTCTGGGCTTGCTCTTTGTATCTTGCTTAATGGGCCGTTCAGGGGGAACAGGCCCAATAAGCCTTCCTGGGCAAGGGGGGGGGGGCCCAACCCTGCTCTTTATAAGAGCGTATTCCATACGCTCCCCCTTCATCTTCTTTTCCTTTCTTCCAACATTTTCGCCTTCTCTTCTCCGTCTTCCCAGCTTCCTACGAGCGGTTTCTCCCGACGGTTTTCTACGAGCCTTGCCACTTTCCGGTTGCACCACCGCTCCCTCGTCGTCGATTCTGAACAAGTAAGTCTTCGACTTTCCTCCTCCCGCTTTTTGTTCGCTTTTGATTTCTCCCTGCTTGTTTTTTGTGCCGCGTTTTGGAGAGGCGATGGAGTGTCGCCTGGTGTTTCGCGCCGGCGTCACGGTGGCGAAACAGCGGTGGTGAGGTCGGCGTGAGTTTCCGCATGCGTTTTCTCGCCGTTTTTCCTTTGCTCCTTTCTCTTCTTTTCTCTTTTGTTCCTTTCTCTTTTTTTTCCCTTTTGTTTCGCCTTGTGCCCTAGCGGGCAGTGGTTGCCTCTTGGTGCTTTGCACCAGCGTCATGGTGGCGGGATGGTGGGGTGAGGGTGGCGAACGCCATGCACTCGAATCCCTCGCCCTCCAACCGACGGTCGTCTCTTTTTCTTTTTCGGCGGTTTTGGATTTTGAAGTCCTTGGAAACCCAAACGTCCTGACGGCTGATTGATGGGACGTTAGAGTCTCCACCGCCGTTTTCCACCGCTGGCTTCCATTTCAACTTCTCTTTCCTCTTTCTGGCGCTTCGACTTCTCCCTTTTTGGCGCTTCGTCTTCTCCCTCTCCGTCCTATCTTGTCAGAGTAGCCCCTAGGGTGCCACGTGGCTCCTCGCCTCTTATTATCCGAAATTTCTCTTTCTCACGAGGTTATGACCTCGCATTGCGTTTCTTCCGAGGTTATGACCTCGCATTGCTTTTCTTCCGAGGTTGTGACCTCGCATTGCTTTTCTTCCGAGGTTGTGACCTCGCATTGTTTTTCCTTGGTTATAGTGCCCGACGTCTCAACGCTTCTTTCTTTTCCAGGTGCTAGCCTTCCGCGGCATGGACATCGTTCCTTTCATGCCTAGGAGAGCCTCTGCGAGCCCTCCGCCTGGCTTTGCTTTCAGAGTTCAAGAGGGTTTTTACGAGGAGGTTTCGGAGTCCGCGTGAAGCGTAGAACTTAGCGAATCCCAGAACCCGAGGTCCCCTTCGCTGGTTTTCAGCGATCCTTCTTCAAGCGACTCCGAGGCCTCCATCAATTCGCGCTTTTCCCGCCTTCGAATGTCATCGGGTGTTGAGATGGCTTCGTCTTCCACCCCAGACGAGGTTGTTACTGAGGTTGAGGTGCGTCTGGACGCGGGAACGACCTCGGCGCCGTCTCCCTATGTTCCCCCGAGTTTTCCTGCGGCTTATATCACGGACGTCGTGTCCCGCGTCCCGAGCGTCCTGGAGGAACGGATTCCCATGACCCCGGGTTCTGCCGAGGCTTGCCTATCTGAGGGGGTGGCCACCGAACTCAAGCAGAAGGACCTCGCAGATATTGCCAAGGACTTCGCTTGGCCCGAGGGGGTTGAGCTGGCGCTCCCCGAGGAGGGGGGCCACTCCTTGGCATCTTACGACAGGTGCGTGGTTGTGCACCTCTTCAGCCTTCAAGCGGCCTTCAGGCTGCCCTTAGCCCAGCATATTGTTGATTATCTGTGGGCCATGAAGATCTGCCCCGCGCAGTTGTTTCCGAATGCTTGGCGGTTGCTGTGTGCCTACACGATTCGCAGTCGCGAACTTGGGGACGGACCGAGACTCGACTTCCTGTCGGCTTTATTCCTAGCGAGGAGAGACACTCGTTCCCGAAGCCTTATCAATCTTAGCACGCCGCTCATCAAGATCACCACGGCCCCTTCAAACGTCGGGTCGTGGAAGCCGAATTGGTTCTTGGTTCGCGACCCCACCGGGAGATATCTCAATTTTCCGGTGGCGCCGGGCAAATTCGTTCGGTGCGTAACCCCGCTGGAGGTTGATGAGCTTAAGGCGCTCAGGGTCCGATACGCCACAGCGAGTCAGGCACCGCACCAGGTGTATATTTCTCAGGACCAGCTTGAGCGGGCTGGTCTGAGCCTCAGCCTCCCTCCTAGCGAGGGAAAAGAGGGTACTCAATCTCTTTCCTGATTTTTCTTTTTGTTGTTGAGGAGCGAGGTTTATAACCTCGCTGGCCTATTTTGTCTCATTACTGTCATTGATCTGCGAGGATTTAAACCTTGCTAACTTGTTTTTTTGCTTTTCTTATCTAATTTTTACGTCCCCGTTTTTTTGTTTTGACAGTGGACCTACTTGGCTCTCTTACCTCGAAGTCACAGGGCAAAAGGCCTGTGACTTTTTCCTCCAATGCTCCGAGACCCCAAGGCCAACATGGGGTCGTCATAAAGGATCCGACGTCGCAGGCGAGGCCCCTTGCCTCGCAACCGAAGGCGTCAGCCCCGACGACGAAGGTATCGGAGGCGAAGCCGAGCGGGGGGGCAACGTCCAAAGGGGACGCTGCGAGGACGTCTTCTCAAATCCCTCGAGGGTCCGGGGATAAAGCCGGGTCCAAGAGGAAGGATTCGGGGTCTCCCCGCGGGGAAAAAAGGAAGAAACACAAAGGGGACGAGTAGAGGGGGACCCAAGGGGGCATGATGGTCGAACGCCCTGGGCCCGCGAGCCAAGTTATCTCGGCCACCGGGCCTCCCGCTGATAAGTTTCATTGTCCCGGACCTGCCCGGGGCGTGTCCGAGGACTGGGACAGGACAGTCTGGAAGGAGGAGGTTGCGTGGAGCAACAACCTTTCGGAGGTCGCCATTAATGACGAGATCCTCCGTTATGCAGCGATGGTACGTCTTATTCTTATGAGGTCGTTTTTTGTTGGTTTCACTATCATTGTTCTTGTCTTTAACGTATTCTCCGTTTGTTTCAGAACACCTTCTTCGCGAACTACAACTGTGGTCGCGTCACCCTCCTCCATAAGAAGATGGACAGGCTGGAGGTGAGGCTCAAAGAGCGCGACACCGAGATCGAGAAGAGGGGAAAAGATCTCGTGAAGGCCGAAAGGCGTGTTCGCGCCGCGGAGGTCGCAGCGGCAGATGAGGCCAAGGACGCCTCGAGGGTCAGGGAGGATTTGAGGAAGGCGAAGGAGGAGAACAGGGGTTTGAAGGAAGAGAACGGGGACTTCAAGGACGAAGTCACGAAGCTCAAGGGGCAGCTATCCGCGGAGCATCAATTCTTCAGAGAAAAGGAGGCGGAGCTTCAGAAATCCGAGGAGGAGGTTACCCGGCTCCAACGGCGTGTTGTTGAGCTTAGCAAGGAACTGGACGCCGAGGGGCCTAGGTATGTGAAGTCCGAGGCCTTTCAGGCTGAGATGGTGGAGAGTGTGAGGAAGATGTTCCACCAGTCCGTCCGGATGGGGGTCAAACAGGCGGTCGCGAAGTATGGGCACATTGACCCCCGCATTAAGTTCTTCATCCACAACTACCAGGAGACTATGGGGGAACTTGACGGGGAAGAGCCCGAGGGAGAATGTGAATTCTTTCTTAACGAGGACGGCACTGTGGCCAGCGAGGCGCCCACCTCGGCAGCCATCGCTCGGGAGGATGCGCCAAGCTCCCAACCTTCTGCCATCCCTGCCCCTGCCTTGGAGACTCCCAAAGGTCCTACTGCTCAAGCCTCCAAAGATCCTGTGAAGACCTCCGACCCTGCTGCTGAGACCTCGTGATTGTTGTTGTTTTTTTTGTTGTTGGTGGCCCCACGGGGCTTGTAATTAAACTGTTTTTTTTTGTTGTTGGTGGCCCCACGGGGCTTGTAATTAAACATCTGGGACACGTGCCCCAACTTTTTATGTTATTTTCCTTACCTCATGATTGCTTGTCTGTTCTAGCCTACTCGTATATGCTCGCACATACTTACCCAACCCCATGGTCCGAGTGTCACAACTACTGTGGTACTCGGGCCACATCGGGTGTTTCTAACGCCGCGCCAAGATTTCGAGTTTTGCTCGGATCTTTACAAGAACTCCCCGAGGTCCCGAGCCTTTTTCGGACTTCGCACAATGATTATGCCGAGGCCACGAGTCCTGCTTAGACCTCGCATATTTTTTCGAGTTCCTCCAACACCAAGCGGGAAGCGAGGTTTGGACTTAACGAAATTCTCCAACCCCAAGCGGGAAGCGAGGGATGGACTTAACGAGATTCTCCAACACCTCGTGGGAAGCGAGGTTTGGACTTTAACCAAAATCTTCAACCCCAAGCGAGAAGCGAGGGATGGACTCAACGAGATTCTCCAACACCTCGCGGGAAGCGAGGGATGGACTTAACGAAATTCTCCAACCCCAAGCGGGAAGCGAGGGATGGACTTAACGAGATTCTCCAACACCTCGCGGGAAGCGAGGGATGGATTTAACGAGATTCTCCAACAACTCGCGGGAAGCGAGGTTTGGACTTAACGAAAATCTCTAACCCCAAGTGGGAAGCGAGGGATGGACTCAACGAGATTCTCCAACACCTCGCGGGAAGCGAGGTTTGGACTTAACGAAAATCTCCAACCCCAAGCGGGAAGCGAGGGATGGACTTTAACGAGAATCTCCAACACCACGCGGGAAGCGAGGTTTGGACTTCTAACGAAATTCTCCAACACCTCGCGGGAAGCGAGGGGTGGACTTAACGAGATTCTCCAACACCTCGCGGGAAGCGAGGTTTGGACTTTAACGAAAATCTCCAACCCCAAGCGGGAAGCGAGGGGTGGACTTAACGAGATTCTCCAACACCTCGCGGGAAGCGAGGGATGGATTTAACGAGATTCTCCAACACCTCGCGGGAAGCGAGGTTTGGACTTAACGAAAATCTCCAACCCCAAGCGGGAAGCGAGGGATTGATTTAACGAGATTCTCCAACACCTCGCGGGAAGCGAGGTTTGGACTTAACGAAAATCTCCAACCCCAAGCGGAAAGCGAGGGGTGGACTTAACGAGATTCTCCAACACCTCGCGGGAAGCGAGGTTTGGACTTAACGAAAATCTCCAACCCCAAGCGGGAAGCAAGGGATGGACTTTAACGAGAATCTCCAACACCGCGCGGGAAGCGAGGTTTGGACTTTTAACGAAATTCTCCAACACCTCGCGGGAAGCGAGGGGTGGACTTAACGAGATTCTCCAACACCTCGCGGGAAGCGAGGTTTGAACTTTAACGAAAATCTCCAACCCCAAGCGGGAAGCGAGGGGTGGACTTAACGAGATTCTCCAACACCTCGCGGGAAGAGAGGGATGGATTTAACGAGATTCTCCAACACCTCGCGGGAAGCGAGGTTTGGACTTAACGAAAATCTCCAACCCCAAGCGGGAAGCGAGGGATGGATTTAACGAGATTCTCCAACACCTCGCGGGAAGCGAGGTTTGGACTTAACGAAAATCTCCAACCCCAAGCGGGAAGCGAGGGATGGACTCAACGAGATTCTCCAACACCTCGCGGGAAGCGAGGTTTGGACTTAACAAAAATCTCCAACCCCAAGCGGGAAGCGAGGGATGGACTTTAACGAGAATCTCCAACACCACGCGGAAGCGAGGTTTGGACTTTTAACGAAATTCTCCAACACCTCGCGGGAAGCGAGGGGTGGACTTAACGAGATTCTCCAACACCTTGCGGGAAGCGAGGTTTGGATTTAAAACCTGAATTTTTTATTTTTGAGAGAGATTTTGAAAGTCCAACAACCCTTTATTCACAAAAAAGAGGTAACGGGGCTCAGAGAGTTTACACAAAATATTTCTTTAACCGGTCGTTGTTCCACGTCTTACTAAGGGTTCGCCCCTCGTTGTCTTTGAGTTTAAAGGCTCCAGGGGCGACCTCCTCGCCGAGGATGTATGGCCCCTCCCAGTTGGGGTCCAGTTTGCCACCTTCGGTTCTTCTCAAGACGAGATTGCCTGTGGCCAGGAACTGAGGTCTCACCTTCTTGTTGTGGTAGACAGCCACGCGGCGCTTGTATTCCTTGGAGCGAAGGTCGGCTACTTCACGCAGCTCGTCACGGAAGAGCAACTCGACCCTGAGATTGGCCTCGTTCTCCTTTTCATCGAAATCGAACACCCTTGCCGATGGGACCAGGGTTTCTACCGGGACTAGGGCTTCTGCCCCGTAGGTTAGGGCGAACAGAGTTTCTCCGGTCGCGCGGCGCGCGGTGGTGCGGTACGTCCATAGGACGAGTGGGAGAAGCTCTGCCCAACGACCTTGTGCCATGCCCAGCCGTTTTTTTAGATCGGACAGGATGCGGGCGTTGACGTTCTCCACCTGACCGTTGGACTGAGGATGGGCCACGGAGGAAAACTTGAGGGTTATGCCCAGCTCTGAGCAGAATGTCCGAGTCTCTTCACAATCAAATTGGGGGCCATGGTCGGTCATGATGGTCATGGGAACGCCGAAGCGGCAGACAAGGTTCTTCCACAGAAAGTCGCAGACCTTAGTCCCCGTGATCTTCGCCATTGCTTGTGCCTCAACCCACTTTGTGAAGTAGTCGACGATGACCAGGATATATCGCACCTGACCGGGGGCCTTGGGGAAGGGGCCGAGGATGTCCATCCCCCAGATCGCGAAGGGGCACGGCGCGTGGATGGAGCGACGCTGCGAGGTCGGGGCGTGCAAGAGGTTACCGTGCTTCTGGCATCCGTCACATCGTTGAACATAAGCTCTTGCGTCTTGCCGGAGGGTGGGCCAGAAGTACCCCAAGTGGGCGATCTTATGCGAAAGGGTTCGCCACCATGGGTGGTCGCCACAGACCCCTTCATGGGCCTCATAAAGGATGTGCTCCGTAGATTCGGTTGGGACGCACAATAGGTTGGGCTCAGCATAGCCTCGGCGATATAAGCAGCCACCCACGACGCAATACCGTGCCGCCTGCATTTTCAGCTTTCTGGCCTGCGCGGGGTCCTCTGGGAGGACACCGCTTTCCACATACCGTGTTATCGGGGTCCTCCAATCCCCCGTGGTGACAGATAGAACCTCGCTGTTCACATTCCGCGAGAGTTTTCTTTCTACCATCACGCGGTTCCCGACCTCAAGGGGGAGGGCGGATCCTAACCTCGCTAGCGCATCTGCTTTGGTGTTCGAGGTCCTCGGGATGGACTCTACCGCGAAGGTTTCCAGGCACGACTCCAGGGCTTTGACCTTTTCTCGGTACGCGGGCAGGAACCCCGTTCTGGTGTCGTACTGACCGTTGAGTTGGCGCGCCACCAGCTCGGAGTCGGTGTAAACCCTGATTTTTCGGGCACCACTAAGGAGTGCCATCTCGATCCCGGCGATCATTGCCTCATACTCGGCCTCGTTATTGGTGGCTTCGAAGGCGAAGTTAAGGGAATACTTCGTCTCGATCGAGGGCCCAGCGAGGAATACGTCAGCCCCACCACCGGTGTCGCATCGTGAGCCGTCAACGAACACCTTCCACTCTTCCGAGCTTGTTTCTGTTTCCGGGAAGGTGACCTCCACCATGAAGTCAGCGAGGGCCTGGCCCTTCATGGCGGTCCTTGGGAGGTAGCTGATGTCGAACTCGGAGAGCTCGACTGCCCACTTCGTCATTCGCCCGGAGAGGGCGGGCTGGTGGAGGATTTGTCGAAGTGGGAGGTCTGACAGGACCTGGATGGGGTGCGCATGGAAGTAGGGGCGTAGGCGCCTTGCGGCCGTCACAACTGCCATCGCCATTTTCTCTGCTGGGGAATAGCGCTGCTCCGCGGGCTGGAGCACGCGACTCACGAAGTAAACTGGGTGCGTGTCCTTTCTGGTTAGCACCGCGCTGACCGTCTCGGGGCTGACGGCCACATAAAGTTGCAAGTCTTCGCCCGCCATCGGGGGCGACAGTGTGGGGAGCTTTGATAGGAAGGCCTTGAGCTCAGAGAAAGCGAGCTCGAGCCTCTCATCCCACACGAATTTGTCATTCTGCTTGAGAGCTGCAAAAAAGGGCAGAGACCTCTCCGCTAGGCGGGAGCAAAACCTCCCCAGGTAGTTGACGGCACCGTTGAGTCGTCGCACCTCGGTGCGGGACCGCGGTGACCTCATTGAGAGGATCGACTCGACCTTGGCGGGGTTTACGTCGATGCCGCGCTCACTAATCATGAAGCCCAGAAATTTGCCCGACGATACGCCGAAGACACACTTCTCGGGATTCAGGCTGAGACGGTTGTGCCTGAGAGTGGCGAAGACCTCAGCGAGGTCGACCAGGTGCTCCTCAAGGGTCTTGCTCCGGACGACAATATCGTCGACGTATGCCGACACGTTCTGCCCGAGATGGTTCTTAAAGACGCGGTCGACGAGGCGCTGAAAGGTGGCCCCCGCGTTCTTCAGCCCAAACGGCATGACTTTGTAGCAATAGGTGCCCCGCTAGGTGATGAAGGACGTCTCCTCCTCTTCTCGCGGGTTCATCAGGACTTGATTGTACCCCGAGTACGCGTCGAGGAAGCTTAAAACCCCGTGACCCGCGGTTGAGTCAACGAGCTCGTCGATCAAAGGCAAGGGGTAACTGTCTTTGGGACATGCTTTGTTGAGGTCCTTGAAATCGACGCACATCCTCCACTTCCCGCTGGCTTTTTTGACAAGCACGACGTTGGACAACCACCGGGGGTATTGAACCTCGCGTATGAACCCCGCAGCCAGCAATTTCTCCACCTCGTCATTTGCAGCGCTCGCCCTCTCTTCATTCATTTTTCTTCGTCGCTGTACCACGGGGCGAGTGGTGACATCGACGTTCAAAGAGTGCTGGGCCACGGTCCGCGGGACACCTCGGAGGTCCTTTGCAGTCCAAGCGAACACGTCGCGGGACCCAGCGAGCAAGCCTTCTAGCGACGTCGCCGACGCCCCCGAGAGGAATTCACCGAGGTAGATCTTCTCAGACTCGCTGTCAAAAGGGGATATCACCCTTTTTCTAGCTCTGGGGTGGGGACCGTGAAATCCCGGACTTCGAGGTCGGCCTCGCCGGGAGATTCCACCATGAACACCGGGCACTTTTGCTTTGCAGAGGTCGCGTAGCAAACGCGACCTTCCTCCTGATTGCCCTTTACCTCTCCAACCCCGCCATCGACGGGGAACTTCATCTTCAGGTGATAGATAGAAACTACCGCCTGGAACTTCATCAGGGAGACCCTCCCAATGATTGCGTTCCACACCGAAGGCAGGCGTACCACGGTGAACTCTACCATTTCGGTTCTCCTGGTGGAGCCGGTGCCGAGCGTCATCCAGAGGTCGATGAGTCCAGCCACGTCGACTTCGTCTCCCGAGAAGGAAGTGAGTTTCCCAGCGTAGGGCTTCAAGGAGGTCTCGGAGATGCCCAATTGCTCAAACACTCCATAGTACATGATGTCCACGGAGGATCCCGTGTCCACCAGCACTCGCTTAACCATCTTCGAGCCCATCTGCGCGTGGACCACCAAGGGGTCGGAGTGTGGCATGTGAAGCCCCTCGGCATCTTCGGACGAGAAGGACAAACCTATGTGGGCGCGCGAGGTTTGTGCAACGCTAAATACCGATGGCTCATGATGGCTTTCCCTCGCGTATCTTTTCCGCTCTTCCTAGCTTGACCCAGCCGGTGATGGTCCGCCCGAGATGGTATGGATGTACCCATCGGGTGTCGTCGCTTGCCCAGACCGGGCCTGCTTCGCGGGCGCTCGCTGCTCGACGTTGTTGTTGTTGTTAGCCTGGGCCCGATTCGGGCCTTGCGGCTCGAGGTTGGCTCCTGACGCGGGGTTGGCGCGGCCCTTTTCATTTGGGTTGTACGTGGGACCCCCCTTGCCTCGATAACCCCGCGGTTTTCCGCCGAAGCAGCTCCAACCTCCGTCACCGCCTCCGCGGTTGTTGTTCCGGTTATTGTTGTTGTTGTTGTTGTTCCGGTTGTTATTGTTGTTTATGTTGTTGTTGTTGTTGTTGTTGTTGTTGTTGTTGTTGTTGTTGTTGTTGTTGTTGTTGTTGTTGTTGGGGTTATGTGCCTGCGTCACATACGCATCGCGCGCAGCCGGCGCGGCCGCCTTTGCCTTCCCCTTTGCGTCGGCGACGATCTCTTTGTCAGTTTGTGGTCGCGAGCTCTGGTTGGCGGCATCCTCGGCGTATACTTTCGCCGTGATCCGGGCGCACAGGCTTTTGTACGTCTCCGGATTCTTATAGAAAATGCGGTTTTTGAATTCCCCGATGCGCAAGTTGCCCATGAGGGTGTCGCGCACCGACGACTCGTCGACGTGCGCGGTCTCCGCCACCGCGGTCGTGAACCTTGTGAAGAAAGCGCCTAAGGATTCGCTCTCCCCCTGCTCGATCCCGCGGAGATCCCGCATGTTCTTCTTGCGCTTCCTGGAGCCGCTGAAGTGCGTGACAAAGGAATCACACAGCTGGGCGAACGAAGTCACGGAGCCGACCTTCTTACTTGAGAACCACGTCAACGCGGCCTTTTCCAGGGTGGTTGGGAAAACCCTGCAGAATATCGCGTCATTGTAGGCATTGACGTTCATCTGGACCGCGAAGTGTTTTACATGCTCCTTGGGGTCCGCTGAACCGTCATAAAGCCCCATTTGCGGCCTCAAGAAGCCTTTGGGCATGGGCGTGTTCCGGATCGCGTTCATGAATGGGGAGGTGATCTTGGCTTCCTCCTGATTCTGGGGCGGTGGCCTCGAATTATGCGATCGAGACCTCGGGTAGTGCATCGCGCTACCCGCTGTTTCGGACAACTCTGGCTCCTGCAGCCTCGATCGTCGCGATGGAGACCGCGAGATCTGCATGGGATCTCGGGGAGGCCTCTCTGTTGACGAGCCGTTGGTGGAGGACTCGGGCTCATGCGCACGCCTAGGGACGTACGCGGGTACGTACTCGGAGTGCGGCTCACCCTGGGGGGGATAGGGGACGTACGAAGGGGCGAAGCCCTGCTGGTATTGCCCATAAGCCGGGTAGGGATATGGGTTCGGGGGCGCGCCGCCCTGCTCGAGGCCTTGGAATGGGAATGGATTTTGCGGGGCGGCGTACGTCCATCCCGGAGGGACCACGAACGGGCAGCCCGGAGGCCCCGCGGCTGTCCATTGCGTAGTTTCTGGCATGTTGTCGGGGTGTTGAGGGAAGAAATTGTTTGGGCAAGCCATTTTGAGGGAATCGAAGCTAAGGTTTGCACGAATCGAGGAACTACTTGGGATGAAGAAGTTCCCACAGACGGCGCCAGTGATGAAACCCGAAATGAAAGACTCGCTAGAAGACAAGAAACGAGATTATTATATTCGAAAGTGCAAACACTTGCTTCTTTATTTATGATTTTCTTTACAGCGAGGTTTACAAGCCAACGAGGCTAATAGATTATTTGAGAATTACACCCTATACCTCCTACGATTATCCGAGATCTCGACCTAACAATGTCCGAGATCTCCTAGTTGCTAGCTAGCTCTAAGTGTCACTTGCCGGTCCCTTTGAGCGAGGTTGAGTTGGCGGGGCTATGCTGCTGACTAGCGAGGTTGGGTAGCGGAATCTTTGATGTGAGGTAGAAACTCTGTGAGACTTGAAGTCTTTTTGTGGACTTCACTTATCTATAGCGAGGCCTTTTGACGATGTTTCGATCACGTCGATCTTCAACGAGCAAGATAGTTCTTGAGTTCAAGATGTTTTTCGACGACTTTTCCATACGAGATTCTCCTCTATTTATAGAGGATTGGGGAGTCGAGTTTTGGTCATTGTCCGATGTGGGACGCCCGAGATCAAGGGCTCTAATTGGCCTAGAGGCGAGGCAGTCGATGATTGGCCCGAAGAGCGGCGTTCGCTGAGTGGTCATGGTGGGCGGGCGCTAGTAGAGTCGGTTACGAGGTCGAGACTTCGCTCCGAGGTCTCGGGGGACCTCGTGGGGTAGGAACTTTGTTAAAATAAAAGGTGGACATGGTTGTGGGTCCCAGGATCGCCCTCGGGAGGCCCGCTGGGTCCGCATGTTCCTCGTACCCCGGGCCCACTTCTCACTTTACCATTTTGAGCATCATCACTGTCAAGTTTGCAACAAATGCGGGTACCATCCCGCCTCTTGTTATTCTAGGTGAAGAAAGCGCCACTAAAGCGTAGGTCAAACAGCCCTGTGCGATCAAGACAAGTGACGAGCTCCTGAGTGAAGCGAGCAGGCCAAGGATGATCTTCCATGATCTTTTCATCTTGATTCAAAATTGCGTTAAAGTCTCCCAAGATAGTCCAAGGCCCGGGGGTTTGGTTATGAATAAGGCTGATGTCTTCCCAGAGGTTGGCTCGGCCGTTCATGTCATTGTAACCGTATACAAACGAGGCGAAGAAGGTCTTAGTAGAAGCTATTTCAGTGATGAACAGAGAGTTGGACTTTGTTGTCGTTCCAAAATAGCCAGATCCTACCGTAACTGTCACCATTGCTATTCAAGTGTCTTTTCCAGCCGACTAGGGTCTTGTCAGCAACTCGGTCCTCATTAATAACCACTAATCTTGATTCAAGGATAACAACAACGCTCGCTTGAGATTTCCTAACCTCCTCCCTCACAGCTTGTTGTTTAGAGTCATGGTTAAGTCCTCGGACATTCCAACAAAGCATGGTTGTGTTAATCATTAAGACCACATATCATGTTTTTCTCCCCATTCTCGGGGTGCAAGGCTAAGGAGGCAAGAAAGGCAGGGCTCGGTGGAGCTGGGTGATGGTCAAGGATGGGTAGCAAATCAGCGTGGCTTTGAGGGGGGAGAGTTGGAGTTGATGAGGAGCCAACTTGGCTGTTGTGGGGTGGAGGTGGGTGGGGTAGAAGAGTTGATTGGGGGTGGGTTTGTGATCTGATCCATGTCAGCTTGTGGAAGGGGTGGGTTGGGGGAAGGGGAAGGGGGAGAACGAGCAACTTGTTGGGAGAGGGAGGGGGTGATTTGAGCAGTTTGGGTAGAAGCAGGGGTGGCGGGTTCGGCAGGTCCGGGGGGCTAGTGTGGCTGGTGTTGAGTTGAGCCCCCTTGGCTAGAGGTCTTTTCTTTGTTGGAAGCACAATCCTTGTCACGATGTCCAAAGACCTTGCAAACAGAGCAATGCCAAGGTAACCAAACATATTCAAGTTTCTGGTGGATCAAAGTTCCATTTTTGTTGCGAAAAGTAATCTCCCTTCTGAGTTGCTTGTCGCTAGAGACCTCCACAAGAATTCTAGCATAAGAGACTCGGTCTTGCAGGGCGGTCGGAGTGTCCATTTGAATAGGTTTCCCAATGATGGAGCCAATTTTGCTAAGCATGGATTCCGACCAATACGTGACATCCAAGTTGGGGAGGGAGACCCAAATGGGAACCGTTTCAAGGCAAGAGAGATTCAGTTCCATGCCCGGGTGCCATTTGCTAAGGATGAGAGGTTTAGTACCACCAAACATCCACGGACCACTCTCAATTATGGCATTCATGTCTTGGGAGCTAGCAAATTTGAAGATGTAAAGGCCCTTGCATTTAGGATGATCTTTGGTGTGATGACATGTCTCCAATTTTCCATAATGAAGCGTTCCATGGCCCTAAAGTTCACCTTGCCTCCTAAAGGAGCTCCAACAAGGGAATGGATCCATTGCTCAGTGAGTTCTGCAACATCCTCATCAGTGACATCTATTATACCATCGTCTTGTCCTTCCACAAAATGCAAGGCTAGGTTGCACTCAGGCCTTTGCTGCTGAAGGGGGCTTCTAAGCACATCCCTATAGGAGGCAATGGGTTTGGGATTAGCAGCCCGACGAACGGAGGCCTGTTGTTGGACGGTCCTCTGAGTTTGCACCCTGGGGCCCTGCTGCCTAGAGGACGTAGGGACTTGACGAGCAGGGAGGCCACCACAAAGCTCGGAGATGGTGGGTGGCAGCCTGACAGTGGCAAGAAGCTTTGGGAAATCTTCAGGGTTAAGCACTGACTCCAGCGCCCCGCCTTGCTTAGGAATGGCGACCAGGTGGAAATTACAGAGGACGGCAGATTTGGGTCCTTGGTCGAGTAGTGAGGGTAGCTGGCCACTCAAAGAGGGGGAGGGCGGTGGGGTTGTGGTCGAAATTAGAGTGGAGGGTACGAGAAGGTGGGGATTATCCAGAAATTGGGGTTGTGTAGCGAGGTGGGCGGCGGGAGGAGGGTTGAAACCTGGAACGACTGTCGAAGGGAGCCATCCTGAGCTTTGAGGAGGCAGAGGTTGTTTTCGCGAAACAGATCTGGAGGAATAGCCAGGAAGGGGTTGTCTTCAGATCCAGATCTGCTCGGTGAGGAGGCCGAGGCGCCATACGGGACCGTCGACTCAGAGAGCTTGAGGGAGAGCTTCTTCTTCTTCTTACTGGTGCGGCTGGAACCCATGGAAGGGTCGGAGGCACCCCGGAGCGCCTTCCGGCGCCGGCTACTGAGGGAACTCGCTGGTCGCTTTTTGTTCGTGTGCGTGAGGCGCGTACTGTTAATAGGATTCAATTTAGATAATTTCGCATGTAGATCAGGAACTTGTTCAAGACTTCTCCAAGTGTGTCTATCCATCATATACCTCGCCAATCAAATGGATTTGCGGATTCTCTGGCGAAATCGGCAACTAAGATGTTGAATTTTATGTTTATTCTAGTATTCCTAATTTCATAGCTAATTTACTTACAAGAAGTACGTTGTACCTAGTGAGGCAAACAATGTTTTATTCTAAACCTTAAATAAAAGGGCACTAGCCCCCCTTCCTAAAAAATGATAAACTCAATCATTATTGTCATAATATGATCTATCATTGAAGAAATTGTAAGAATCTTTACACCAAAATTATCCAAAATTGCAAATTTATCATGGAGACAGACGGCATAGGCAAATATCTATACTAAATCCTTAAAACAATTATTGAAAAGAATAATGTACTGATATAAAAAATATTATATACTCTGTAATATATAGTTTTGAGCATTTTGACTTTTTAGACTTCTAATTACCAAATAAATTCATATAATTATATCTAATTAGTTATTTACTCCTTTCAGCTTTACATGTTTTAGTTAGTTTTAGGTTAGTTTTTATGTAGTTTTTAGGTTTTTGTGTTATCGGGTATTATGCGCTAGTTTGCTCGGTTTTACAGGTTTTTAGGTTCAGGAGCAACAGCGGGGCGAGTACAGATGGATCATGGTGGTGATGGACGAGGCAAAGGAGCCAAGAGAGCTAGGACATGCTAGGAGAAGGGCCAAGGCAAGGAGAAAGACAAGCCAAAGACAAGCCAAGTGCTCGGGATAAAGCCGAGCAACGAAGCCGCGCAATCCCAACTGAAAGGGGAAAGCGCGGGGTTGCAAGAGAAAGCGCGGCCGCGCTTTCTGGTGTCGATGCCGCGCATTCGGGAGTTTCAGCGGACGCGTGTTTTGGGCCGAGCTTTGGTTTTGGGCTTTGATATCTTGATTTATGGGCTTGTATTTTGGCCGAGTAGGTGGATTGATATATCTTTTGAGGGATATTTTTAGGAGCATATAAATACTTTATGATAGTTTTATTTTCATAACTTTTGATCATACTTTTGGAGGCTAGGGTTTTTCTCTCAAGGAAGACTTTGAAACCTTTGTAAGTTTGATTTTAATTTCATTATGCATTGCTAATTTTCCTTTGTGTTTGGCTAGTTATTGAAGTCATGATTTGTATGTAGTTGTGAGATTTGATTGATTCTCAACAAACTTGAATAGAGTTAATTCCCTGTGCTTAATTGAATCTAAATTATTTTAGGGTTTTGTTAGATTGATCACCTAATAGAATTTCTAGGTTAATTTACAACTGAATCTGATTAATTACCGGTCGGAGTTAATTTGATCAAGAGTATACTTTAATTAATTTAGTACCGGTTGGACAAGTTGATTAAAGTAGGGAATAAATTCACAAGTCACTTAGATGTCTGGTTGCTCTAAGTTGTTTGTTTCTATTGATAACTTGAATCGTCATGCTGTTATTTAATTGAATCTAGAAGGTCTTCTAGGTTGTTAAATAATTAGGGTTGTTAGACTGGTTGTTCTATCAACTATATATGAAGTTCGAGTTTTAATCCTTAGTAGGATCACTATCCACAATAGATTATTCAAGTGAGAAGAGAATCAAGAGAATCGATGATCAATGAATCAATATCATGATGGATCTAACTAGTTGAACACGTTTGTCTCTCATATATTCAAATCATCTTTTGCATTCATAGTTAGTTTTATTCTTGCATATTAGTTTAGATAATCATTCTGAAAACACCCCTTTAGTTACTTGGCACATAAGTAATAACATTAATACACGAGTCTCTGTGGGATCGACCCTTGCTTACCATTCTACTCAGATTGGTTAAGTTAGGATTCTTTGATAGGTAAAACGACTGAAAAATACCTCATCAAATTTGGCGCCGTTGCCGGGGACTCGTCGCTATTTGTGTTTATTACTTCTGTGCTGTTTTGGGTGTGAACCTGTTATATGGTTCATACCCGTGCTACTAACTCACCTCCCTTGTTGTTTGATCCAGATATTGACAGGACACTCTTCAAGCTAAGGAAGGAAATCCGGAATCACTTTCAGGTATTGCCATTCTTTCTTGAAGACTCTGACTCGGAATCTGAATCTGCTGAATCCGTCGAGATGGGTGACCGAACATTGAGAGAGTTGACTGCACCAAATCTGGCACAACAACCGTTGGCGGTGCAATTCCCTGCTCTTGCTGAAGGAGTCAAGTTTGAGCTGAAATCCGGGTTGATCCACCTTTTGCCTTCATTCCATGGGCATAGTGGTGAAGACCCCAACAAACATCTTTCTGAATTCCATGCTGTGTGCTCGAGCATGAAGCCTGCTGATGTAACTCATGACCAGATTCATCTGCACCTCTTCTGAAAGCTTATGTACCTGTCCCACCTTTCCCGGAAGCCTTAAAAGAAACCCGGAAATTGAAGAATGATAAAGAGCTGTTCGAGGTCTTCAGTACATGAAGAGTTAATGTCCCATTGCTGAATCTGATCAAGAGTGTACCTCGGTATGCTAAATTCTTGAAGGAGCTGTGCACTCTAAAAAGGGGACAGAAGGAGAAATGTCAGAAGCAAGTTAAAGAGAAAGAACATGTGTCTGTTGTGTTTCAGAAGCGTTTGCCTGAGAAGTGCAGTGACCCTGGCATGTTCACCATTCCTTGCATGATTGGAAGCACCAAGGTGAATGACGCTTTAATTGATTTAGGTGCATCTGTCAATGTGATTTCTTCATCCTTATATGAGAAGCTCGGTATGGGACCATTGAAAGAGACCCGAACCATAGTGGAGTTGGCTGATCATTCCACTGTAAGGCCCAAAGGAAAACTTGAAGATATATGGGTGACAGTGGATTCCCTGCAATTTCCGGCTGATTTTCTAGTGATGGACATGGGATCGGGAGCTGGAAAGATGTCTGTGTTGCTGGGACGACCATTCTTGAAGACTGCAAATACAAGAATTGACATACCGCAAGGCACACTGAAGATGGGATTCGATGGGAAGGAGATCGAATTACATAGCTCGTATCCTTCTTGATATCCTTTTACGTCTAGCTAAAGACGTTAAACAAGCGCTTCTTGGGAGGCAACCCATGTTTTAGGATAGATTTGCTTTGATTTTTGCTTTCTGTTTTACAGTTTTTGTTTTTATTAGTTAGTTTAGATAGAAATAATCCTCAAAAATTTCAGATAACTCGGGCAATTACAGAATAACAGGGGCTAAAATAACTCGAGCCTGCAAAGCTCAGTATCGATCCCGAGCAAAGCAAGCCCAGTCGAGAAAGCGCGGCTTGGGAAAGGGAAAGCGCGGCCGCGCAATCCAAGCCCCAATGCCGCGCAATCTCGACAGAGGGAACATTACGCAGGATCACAAATGCGCGGCCGCGCATTTCCGTGCAATCCCGCGCATTGGGCCGCTTTTCAGCGACGTCCCTTAATTAAAACCAAAGCCCTATTTTACACCCCCACTCGTGCAGCCTCCTTCTCCTTCCTCACCTCTTCCTCCATTAAAGCTCAAGAGCTCAAGCTTCACCCAAGCCATTCAAGTCGGATTTTCAAGCAAATTCAAGCAAGGAACTCACATTCAAGCGGAATTCAAGTAAGTTTTTCACAATCTCCTCTTAAAATTCGGTTTTAGTCGAATTAAATCTAGATCTAGGTTTGATTAGAAAAACCCGAATTTGACCCCTTTAGGCTCGGATTTAGGCTTAAGACCTTTACAAAAGTTCGTTTATTGCATGATTCTAGGCTAGATTCGTGTTTTATTTGAACTTTGCATGCAAATCCGAAAATTACCTAGAAATTAATTAGAATTTGATTAAATTTTGATTAATTTGTTCTAGGTAGTGGGGGAAGAGAGCGTTTGAGTGATTATCTGTGAAATATTGTTGTGGTTGTCCTTGCCGGGACAACGGAATTGCGCTTGCTTGTTTGTTGTGTGGTGTTTGTGCAGGTTTACTTGAAATTCTGATATCATGGGTAACAAGAGAGGCCGAACTGATGGATCTTCATCATCCCGAGCCGCTTTAGCTCCCCCTGCTGTGGTGGGGGAGGTCACCCAAGAGACTTTTGGGATCACTTTGACCAAAGACAGTCATGTGATTAGGTTTGAGCTTCTGAAAGATAGAGAGTGGAAAGCAACTCGGTTCATTGACTGGGATCTAATGAACCAGATTGGGATAGCTCATCTGTTGAATGAAATAGGAGCGTATCTGCATATGCGTGAGTTCTTAAAGTTGTGTGAACCGACCTTTAAGGGGTTAACTTTGGAGTTTCTGAGCACCTTGTCCACCAATTTTAAAGGAGAAGGGGAGATTAAGTTTTGGCTAGGGGGCGTTAGAAGGAAGATGACCTTGAAAGAGGTCAACCGAGTGTTTGGGTTCTGTAATTTCCCTATCAGTAGAGATTTGGTGCTTACAGAGGCAGGTGCTACATGGGCTGACAGACACTTCTGGAAAGCCATCACAGGGAGATCTCAGTACAATCCGTCTAGAGAAAAGGCCTCTCCCATCACTCATCCCGCTATTAAGGTGTTCCAGCGGTTCATTGCTAGCACTCTGAATGGGAGAGGTGATGGGGGAAACAATTGTCCCAAGAAAGACGTCATTGTATTGGCTGCAAGCTTGAAGAGGAAACCGTTGAACTTGGGTGCTATGCTGATGCACCACATGGCTCATGTTGGGAACAAAGGCGGTGGAGCCATTTGTATTGGCGGGATTGTGACCTTCCTAGCCAAGCATTTTGGTATCGATCTTAGCAGGTTACATGTTGATATTCCGCCTTCACCTATTGACTTCATCATGTTGAAGAAAATGGGCGCTCTCTACAAGTACAGAAACTCTTACTTCTGGGCGATTGGTGATTCTGGGAGAGCAATGAAGCTTCCTGATGGACATCGAGTGCAGATTGGGGATAGTCCAGCTAACTGGTTCATCAAGGTTCAGGCTGGAGACTTGGATGTGGCTACCGTTAAGGGCCCGGTTAGGGGTAAGAAGGCGGTTTCAGTTCTTATTGTGGTGGATTCTGATGAAGAGGAGATGGATGAAGATTTCACCATGGCTGAAGAAGAAGAAGAAGAGGAAGAATCTGCTGAAGATGCTAACACTGATGAGGATGATGAGTTTGAGGAGGAGGATCAGCAGAGGCAGTTTGATCCGTCTCGACCTGCTGGAGGTGTACATTACTCTGATGCTCAGTATAACCAGATGATGGAAATGATGAGACAGATGCAGCTGGACAACACGCAGCGATACAATGATATGTCTTCTCACATCGATCAGAGCTTTCAGGGCATGAGAGGTTATGTGGATTAGCGGTTCACATCATTTTAGACTCATCATGATCAGCAGCTTGCTGCTTTTCAGGCTCGCCAGGATGAGCAGTTCAGACTGCTCAACACCAAATTGGATGGATGGAGCTCAGCAGGCTATCCGCCTCATCCGTCGTATCCTCAGTATGCCTTCCCAGATCCATCGTATCCTCAGTTTCCGCCATACCAGCCACCGCCGGCACAGGAGATCCCACCGTACCATCCCCAGCTAGAGTATCCACCGGAGTACCAGCCACCGCCACCACAAGATTTTCCGCCTTACTACCCGAACAACTAGAGTTTTGTGAGTTTTTCTCTTTTCCTTACCTTTTTACTATACTTTGGGGACAAAGTATGTTTTAAGCATGGGGGAAGGGAATTACTTTTGCATTGCATGTAGTTGCATTAGTTTAGGTCATATTTAAAATTTTTGCATGCATTGATTAAAATCTTTAAAAAATTAAAAAAAATCAGAAAAATTTGAAAAGCACAAAAATATTGCATTTAGGTTCTTATTTCCCCATTGTTTGATTCCTCTTGTGTTTCTAAGTTAAGTATAAGTTCTAACCCATGATTTTCATGATTTACTGAAGTTGATATGATATGAGCATGATCATTGATTGATTACCTTGATTATAGGATGGAGCATGTATTTAGCTTGAGTAGTAGATTCATTCTGAAGTTCTAGACAAAAAATTAGCCTTGTGAGATATTTTTGGCCTTTCATGATATATTTGCTTTCTAAATTTCTTGAGTGTATCACCATGATTATCTAGCTCTAGAACTTGCGTTAATACTCTATTTCAAGGCTGCTTTATATGATTGAATGCATGACATTAAAATGATTGAGGCAATTGTTTCTTATAAGCCTATTATTTCCCTTCCTACCTTACAAGATCCATGTTCTTGACACCCCATTTCCTTTAAGCTTTAAGCCTGTTTTTATGAGCTCCACAAAATGATTCCTAGCCTAATAAGCTTGACCCAGGATCCGGGATTTAGGACTTTAGGTTTTGTTTTTGTTTTGTGTGAGTTATGTGTAAGTATGGGGGAGTTGGAGAAAAAGGTGGAAAAAGAGGAAATACAACTCTTGGTTTCAAAGTGAAAAAAATGAAGATGAAAAGTTGTGCAAAGCAAAAGAAAAAAATTGCGCTTAAATGTTAGTAGTCTTCATTAGTTACAAGAAAAGAGTTGAAGAAGAATAAAAGAAAAAAAGAGAAGCAAAGTGCTTAATTGTAAATGTAAGGAGTTGGTAGAGTGGAAGTTGGGGAAGTGTTATGAGAAAGAAAGTGTTGAATTTTGGGTTAGGATTAGTTCTTTATCCCGGATTTAGCACCACAAGCCAAATGTTATCCCTCCCAAATTTCTCTTTACTTTGGCCCCATTACAACCCTTAAAAAGACCTCTTGATTTTTGTTATGTATTTGATCCCCAGCGGTGGAGATTTAGAACTCTGATGCAAGCATATGGTAGTCTAGTTTTCATGGTTGATTTTGAGTGAAACACATACCTTTAAACACTTGAGAGTTTGAGTGCAAACACAATTACCTTGGTGAGGTCTAGAATGAATGAATGGTCTTTACTTTTTGCTTATCATAATGCATGATAGGAAGTCTTGGTTGGGTTTTTGATTATATGTGAAATGCTTGTTTGACTTGAGATGGATGTATGATTGCATTTCTGTGGTGTGTTTTGGATTTATGTCTTGCTTGAGGACAAGCAAGGGTTAAGCATGGGGGAATTTGATAGCTCGCATATAGGAGTAGTTTAGATGCATGTTTTATATATGTTTTAGTTAGTTTTAGGTTAGTTTTTATGTAGTTTTTAGGTTTTTGTGTTATCGGGTATTATGCGCTAGTTTGCTCGGTTTTACAGGTTTTTAGGTTCAGGAGCAACAGCGGGGCGAGTACAGATGGATCATGGTGGTGATGGACGAGGCAAAGGAGCCAAGAGAGCTAGGACATGCTAGGAGAAGGGCCAAGGCAAGGAGAAAGACAAGCCAAAGACAAGCCAAGTGCTCGGGATGAAGCCGAGCAACGAAGCCGCGCAATCCCAACTGAAAGGGGAAAGCGCGGGGTTGCAAGAGAAAGCGCGGCCGCGCTTTCTGGTGTCGATGCCGCGCATTCGGGAGTTTCAGCGGACGCGTGTTTTGGGCCGAGCTTTGGTTTTGGGCTTTGATATCTTGATTTATGGGCTTGTATTTTGGCCGAGTAGGTGGATTGATATATCTTTTGAGGGATATTTTTAGGAGCATATAAATACTTTATGTTAGTTTTATTTTCATAACTTTTGATCATACTTTTGGAGGCTAGGGTTTTTCTCTCAAGGAAGACTTTGAAACCTTTGTAAGTTTGATTTTAATTTCATTATGCATTGCTAATTTTCCTTTGTGTTTGGCTAGTTATTGAAGTCATGATTTGTATGTAGTTGTGAGATTTGATTGATTCTCAACAAACTTGAATAGAGTTAATTCCTTGTGCTTAATTGAATCTAAATTATTCTAGGGTTTTGTTAGATTGATCACCTAATAGAATTTCTAGGTTAATTTACAACTGAATCTGATTAATTACCGGTCGGAGTTAATTTGATCAAGAGTATACTTTAATTAATTTAGTACCGGTTGGACAAGTTGATTAAAGTAGGGAATAAATTCACAAGTCACTTAGATGTCTGGTTGCTCTAAGTTGTTTGTTTCTATTGATAACTTGAATCGCCATGCTGTTATTTAATTGAATCTAGAAGGTCTTCTAGGTTGTTAAATAATTAGGGTTGTTAGACTGGTTGTTCTATCAACTATATATGAAGTTCGGGTTTTAATCCTTAGTAGGATCACTATCCACAATAGATTATTCAAGTGAGAAGAGAATCAAGAGAATCGATGATCAATGAATCAATATCATGATGGATCTAACTAGTTGAACACGTTTGTCTCTCATATATTCAAATCATATTTTGCATTCATAGTTAGTTTTATTCTTGCATATTAGTTTAGATAATCATTCTGAAAACCCCCCTTTAGTTACTTGGCACATAAGTAATAACATTAATACACGAGTCTCTGTGGGATCGACCCTTGCTTACCATTCTACTCAGATTGGTTAAGTTAGGATTCTTTGATAGGTAAAACGACTGAAAAATACCTCATCACTCTTGTAGTCCCTTGAAGTCATTTTGTACCAGGAATTCTTTGGTGACTACTAGTGGAATCACCAACTTCCTTTTACCATCACCAACAATTCCCTTCTTTTTGGGATCCTTCTTAGCCTTTTTGGTTCCTTTTGTAGAGCCTCTTATCATAGGGCGGCTGGAACTTGGCTCTTCGTATTCAAGTTGCAAAGGAGGTTCCTTGTACTCCTGAACTCCAGTTCCTTCTTTCATTTCCGTCATCTTCATCAAATTTGCAAGTGACTTTCTCAGTTTAGAAAAATTGAAACTAATTAGAATTTATATTGATAAGAATTTAGGCTCTGCTCGGCACGCATGAGCGTTCTCCAACTACCCCAAAATGCTAGCGGAAAAGCCCTCCCATTGGGTGTAGGAGGATACTGAAAATCGCCAAAATACCGTTCCAGCTAGCGGGGATAAGCTCCCAAAATGCTAGTCCGGGTGCCTTAGTCTATTAATTGATTTTTTAAATTAATGTAAAATAAATGGATTATTAATAAAAAAAAAAGTTAGTGTTTACCATATCTTGGCACATTGTATAAAGATATTAAATTTTATTTTACGTATTTCTCTAATGTATCCTTTAACTTAAAAAGTACTATAAGGATTAACATTTATTTTGTTTGACCAATACCCTTCTTTCATTGGCCAAACAATTGACGGATATTTAAAATGTAGAGTAAGGTTTAAATAAAACAACTCCTTATACTATAAAATAAGGAGCGTTTAGAGCCCTTGGATCAAGGCTGATGTTCTATCTCTTTTAGGACGCAATGACATTGTGGTAATTTCTCGGAAATTACAAAAGTGCATCACTATCGTGAAAAAGTGCATTGCTAAATATAAAAGGGCATTAGTCAGCCGAAAAATTGCAAACAAAAATGAAGTCAGCGTGGCACATGCTTTATTTTCGGTTCATTGTAAAAGTGCATCGTTATCGTGGAAAACAGGAAAAGTGTATTGCGAAATACCAAAAAGTGCATTACTAAACCAAAAAAGTGCATCATCTTGGATGTCCAATTGACTCACTTCGGATACTCAATCACATAAAATATTTGGGTTTAGCAATGCACTTTTTGGTATATCATAATGCACATTGTCACCATAACGATACACTTTTGCTTGAACTTAAACGACGCAAACACCTTTCATGAACGCATCTAAGTCTATTTCCCAAGTCCAAATGCTTTTGGGTTGATCTTACGTTCTACCCATTTTCATATATGATTTCGTATAAAGTTCTTCCATATATTTTTGTTGGTTTGAGAGAACAGATTTAGGGTTCCCTCGGTTTGGGCATCTGATGGGAGATCTCTTTGACCTATGGGTTTTTTTCTTCTTGATTATCTAATTCAAATTCAAAAGATTTTTTTTCTTTTTCATTTGATAGTATAAGATCCCCCTTTTTCTTTTTAGTGATATTTTTATTTTGACTAACATCTTCATTAAAATGAAAAATAAGTGAATGAATAGGTATAAACCCGGGTTTCATTTTAGATACATTAAAAAATAACTCAAATTGTGGGAATAACCAAGGTATCGGCTTCGATACAGGACTATTTAGTCTTTCTTCATTCATTCCCATCCAATCAAAAAAAGAAAAGAAACCCTTTTGATTGGATGGGTTGATTTCTTTATCTTTATAAATTTTGAGATAAAAAAGACCTTTCGTATCAAAATATTTTCTATCTGGATTTTTTATATAGATAAAATAATCTTTTCTTATAAAATTAGTAATAGGGATACTCCCCCCCCCCCCCGTATCAACAAATTTCGGTTTATGTATGTTGTAATTATATAAGTCCTTCTTATCTTCATAATAAATCGACTGATATGCTAAAAGATCATATCTATACATTTTTTGAAAATGATCGTTTTTATTTAGCAATAATGAAACCTTTTCCTCTCTTTAAGATGAATCCCGTTTGATTAAATTTTTTATTTCAACCCTACAATGTTGATTGACTCTATTTCGCCATTTTTGCGGTACTAATTTAGACCATTTTAGTCTAGAGAAATCGTATGTATAATGACACTTTAACCAATTTGTCCATTGATTCATTCCAGAATTCTGAAGTTTCTTATGTTTTAATTCGGAAGAAATTATTCCTTGTCTTTGAAAATAATCTTTTATTTCATTCATAAGAAATAAAGACGCTCCGTCATATTGAAGGACAGATCTTAACTTATACAAGTTAATAACCTGGGTTTGTGATAATTTGTAAAATACATAGGCCTGTGACACGAGGGATAATTTAAAAGAAACCTCTGACTTCGTCTGAATCCTATGACGAATACGAGAAGGTGAAAGTTTTTTTTTTGTATAGTTGAAATACGCTCAATTATCTTTTTCTCTTTTGTATCAAAATCAAAAAAAAAGATTTTTTTTTAATTTACGAAAAAGTTTTATAACGACCATGGGCCTATAAAGAGTATTCGTAAGATGATTAATGATCTATAGAAAGCTCTCTAGAAGGATATCCGTGTATATCCTTTACACGATCCATTTTATAAAATAATGTGATTTACGGATTAATCGATCATTTCTTCTTTTTAAAATCTGAAAAATATTTTTTAGTGATGCTAATTTTTGAGCACCATAACTTGTTTTGTTAGGACTAATATTTATCTTTAGAGTTCGAAATCCATTTTTCTTGTCTTTTGTAATTCTTTCTATTTGATTTCTGATTATTGTGATTGTTCTATCAGTCAGATCTTTAATTTTGATTTCTGTTAGTGAATAATTTGTCCAATCCATAGATCTGGTTTGAATGGATGATTCATGAATAATCTGATTATTGATTATAGAATCTTTTTTTATTTCACTCGAATCCTCTCTCAATTTTTGGGGTTCTTTTTGGACCTTTAGAAACAATAATTTTGTTCTTTCTTTGAAACTTTTTAGAGCTCGAAAACTCCATTTTATAATTGCTTTTTGGAGTTTTTTCAAAAAGGGGTCCAAAATAATAACGAAACAAAATACTAAGTCCTACGAGAGGAGAACCAAAAGGACGGTCAGTTTCCAGTCCCAAAATCGTTAAAAAGAAACAGGAAAGTCCTGCTTTGGATTTGGATCCCTACGAGAAGGTCATATCTTAGATCGGTGCCAAGGTTTCAGACGGAAAGGAAATCTTATCATTATTTGTATACCCTCTGTGGCCCAGTTTTGAGGAAAAATTTCGTTTCTTCCTGGTTCTAGTAATGACATACTATTATAGGTGCATATAACATGCGCTTCTCTATTCATCTCCCTTATATCTTGCTTCCACTCGGACTCTTGGCGTAATAAGAATTAACTACTTATTACCACACCCACTAGCCAATAAGTCCAAAAGTCTAATACCCTTGTAAAACTGGTAACAATAAATTTTTATGCCTAACTCTAACCAAGGACCAAACTCACTAATTAATCTAACATTCCACTATCCCACCACCTAAAATCTGCTACGACCTCCCTTACTAATTATACTCCCTCCGTTTCGCAAAACATGTCCTTTTAGTCCACTACACGATTATTAAGGAATGAGTATTTTACCCAAATTACCCCTATATTTGGAAAAATGTGTACTCTTAACCCCTCCTAGAAAATTGTTTAGAGTAATTATTACTTCTATAAAGTAGGGATAAATTTGAAAAAAGGTGGAAGAAAATATTAAAAGGACATGTTTTATAAAAAAATAGAAAATGGGCTAAAACGACAAATTTTGCGAAACGGAGGGAGTACTATTAACCACCTAAACTTATATAAAACCGTAAAAACTCTTGTAAGCAATACTAGTGGACCTCCAATACTAATTAAAACACGTTTAATATAACCTTGCCCACCTGTACTAAGACCGCCATAACCCTCCTCCTTCCGAACTCGTTCAGCCGCCAAATTAAATGAGTGTTCGGCGAAGAGTTCTAAAAACTCCTTATTTTATAGAATAAAAAAATATTTTATTTGAACCAAATTCAATGTAATAAGATTAATAAAAGCTTTAGGATTTTGAATTTAATCGATGCTCTTTTAAAAACTTGTTTCAAGTGTTAAAATAATATTTTCGATCGGAAGAAATATATGCTAGAGATTTGAAGGAACATATTATTATTTTAACACATGAAAATAAAATAAATATATTTTCTTTTCATGATATTCAAACCTAAACGAAGTGCATGAATGATCATAATATATGTTAGGTTAATTTACCAAATCAAACCTACATGCCTACCTAGTTCATGAAAGCATATCCACTATCCAGCATGGGTATTATGTGATATCGTGACACAGCATGTGTTGTGGTATAACGTCAAATTGAGTGATGTGATGACAAACGTACCTAGCAAGTAGTAATGTTAATGTTAAATTCATTTTATATGATATGTCATTTGATTTTTAAAAATGGAAATGAAAATGGTACCATTATCTAGTTCATTTTTTGATTAAGTTATCTAGTTCATTTTGATATTATTTTTCATTCACAAAATATTTTATTTTTATTTAAATTCCCTAATTTTTCATATCGGTTTTTCTATCCTATTTTCTAAGAATGGGTTTAGTTTCAATAGAGTTGTAAGAAAACTTTAAAATTGGAGAGATCTCAATCGTTAAATAAAATATCAATGGTTGAGATTAGATTTTTCTCTTACCAAATCTAATTCTGATTTTTTTCATTTTTTATTCTAGTTATAGAAATTTAAATCCTAAAAGGAAATTAATAAACTCTAAAAATACTCAAAAATAATTCCTAATAAAAAAATTCAACAAATTATTTCTATTTTAAGGTTCATAAACTATGCCCCAAGAGCATCGGTTAGAAATATCATTTTCATTTAATAATGAGATATAGGGTTGAGCATCAGTTCAAAACTGAACCGAAAATCGAAATTCCATTTAAGGTGAACCGAAAACCGAGCTGAATTGGTTTGGTTTGGTTTTGGTTTTAGTCGGTTTTAGATAAATAGAAGGTTATTCTTTGGAAAAAATCGAATCGAACTGAAATCAAAATTTGGAAAATTCCTAAACCGAAAACCAAACCGAATAATATCGAAACTTTCGGCTTAAAATTTCGGTTTGAACCGACCCATGCTCAACCCTAATGAGATTAGAGCTTATTCATTCATGCAATAATGAGTTGGATTTTAAGATAATATTCATTTACTTTCACCCTCCTCAAAGCACACAGATATACAAGTTGTCATCATTACATCAAAGTGTATTAGATTTGTTTACTTAAAATTTTTATATTCATGATTTTTAACCGAACGTACTGGTCGTGTTTAACCGTACGTGTTTAGGTCACAACATGATTGTAAAGTAGCCTCTAATCAAAGTATACTGCTTGATAATATAATATCTAGCAATCTAGGTGCACTAGAACGTAACACAGACTAGTTTGATAATATAATAATATCTAGGTGTACTAGAACACATATTAGTTTAGTTGAATGATTAATCAAGAAGTTTGGTGTTGGGTAGCACTCAACTCGCATTGGAGATTAGTTGCTCCCATGTTCCTTAATCCTCGCTAATCCTCCGCAAAGGCTAAACGGGCAAGTGTTCTAGAAGCCTACCCACGTGCTCATCATGTGCCACACAAGCCCGTAAGGCCGTAACCTTATCGCTTATTTATTTAATTAATTTATAAGCAAATTGACCTTTTGCAAATTAAATAGTCACAGAATTTATTTATAGATTGGTTTTCATATATACGTTCTCGATCATATATCCGATATGGATTTTATATTTGATTGCCAATTATTCAAATATTTTTTTAGGTCTTTCGCCCAGTTCGATTAGTCGGGACCAATCTACATCCGGACTGGGTACTGCTGGGGGCGGACCAGGAAGATTCGAACTTCGAACCTCCTGAACAAATGGTTAAGGAGCCGAGCACCTCATCCCACTAGACCAATTGGTTATTGGTCAATTATAAACTGTTGCATACTTGTAACTTTTGTAATTTTAAATGGTAACTTTTGTAATTATTGCTGTATAAACTGTTATTCAAATATTGCTGTATAAACTGTTGCATACTTGTAACTTTTGTAATTTTAAATGGTATTTTTTTTAAACAAAAAGGACCACTAATACTATTTTAATTTTAATTTTTTGGTGACAAAACAGCATTAAATAAGAAATCGACTTTACAATTGATGCTCACACGTCTGCCCGCCCTCCCCGCCGGCTCCCGGCACTCTAAATCCCAGACATACCTTAACTATATTAGTCTTAATTTTAAAAAGCTCTTCAAGTTTAAAGTATCCCTTAAATCAGTTCAATCAAATCCACTTATATTTAACATAACCCTCTAAGATTCGACCAAAAAAAAAACATAACCCTCTAAGATATGCATTAGATTAAGTTTATACTACAATGAGTTAACTAAAATTCAAACAAAATAATTAGTTTCTATATTCTTACTCCTTGTTATTATATTTCGAATAAAAAACTTAAAAATCATGAATTTTGTACATTTAATATTATATAGATCTTACATTTTAAAGGGTAACTAGTTGAAGTCCCGTGATATTCACGGGATAATTTTACTAAAAAAACTATACAATTCTACAATATTTAAAATACTAAATATATTTATATAATATCATAATAAATTATGCAATAGACAAATTATTTTTTTTATATTGTACTCCATATTTTAATTGAATATATTTATAAATATTTTTTCATTATTTTGGAGATCTTGTCCTAATTTAAATTGAAATTATTAAATTATTAATTTTACTTTTTATTGAATATTTTTCAATAATATTTTCTTATTTTTTTAGACACTAATATGTATAAAATACTTGGTTTTTTTATAAAGATAATAATAATTAGGATAGGTTATCTACAAAGCATAATATAATTTATTAAAATATTTTATTAAAGTTAATTTATTAAAATTATATATTAGGGTTCTTATTGTTTACTCTATAATAATAAGAATGTTTGTAAATATGAAAAATACAATATAAAGATTAGTATAGAAGAGAACATTGTCCTTGATTTAAGAGATAAAATATAGAGAAAATTATTTGTGTATTATTTTGCAAAATTCAATCCATTTATAAAGTTGTTTTCCATACTAAATTTACATAGCGAAGAAATAAAATATAAAGGAAATTAATTTATATGAAAATTTACAAAATTCAATGTATTAATCAACCTATCATCCATATTAAATTACAAAAAAACATAGAGATAAAAAAATTTAAATGTAAGGTGGGGCTACATTAAAAAATATTCTATATTTACATAAATAAAATAAAAAGGAAATTAAGAAAAATGTAATGTAAATTTTTATCAAAATTCAATTTAAGAAATTATTAATCAAGATTTGTAAATTTTTTTATTTTATTTTTATCAAACTTTGATTTAAGAAATATAAATGCATAAAAAGATAAAGAAAATCTAATTTTATTAATTTAAATTAAAATTCGATTTTTTTTGACATTTACATATAATCTTAGTCATCACTCATCAACATAAAATTATATCTTTGTCTCAAAATAAAAATAGATCAACATAAAAAAATATATTATTTAAAATTATATCATTATATAGATATAAATTTTATACTTGGAGTTCAAGCCTTGTTAAAAGATAAACAAAAATATATTAAGACCCTAAATCTTGTTAAGAGATAAAAAAAATATTAAATTAATATGGAAAATATCATCTCATAGGAATTTATGTATATAAAAATTATATAAATATGTTATCGATTGTAGTAAACTAATAAATAATCCATAGATAGAAAATTATATACATAAAAAATTATATAAACATGTTATGTATTTAGTATATATAGCAAGAATACTATAAGTTGTTACAAAATTTATTAAAATATAATTTCACATTAATTTATTTAGAAATGTCACGTGGCGTAAATTTTACAACAGACTTGGGTTCTGCTTTATAATGTACTAGTTATACCCGTCGTGTCATGCACGACTATATGAATTTAATATTTAATTTATTTAATGAATATGATTTTAATTTAATATAAAAAACTTATTTATTAGAAAAAAAATATATAAAATTTTACAATTAGTGTCATACTATCATGTGAAACAGGGCCAAAATTATTAAGGTGGATCTAATATAATTTTGATGACTTAATAATAATTTATTTATGCAAAAATATAAATAAAAATTATTTGAATTAGAATCATTCAATTTTGAAAATATTTTACAAAAATATAAAAAGGTAAAAATAATCTAAATTCTTGTAAACTTTTTTATCAAATTAAATTCTTTTAAAAAATTGAATAAAAATTAAAAATATACTTAATAAGAATCTATGAAAAAATATAATTAAAGAATGAATTTTTTAATGTTAAGAAAATTATTTATATTTACATAAATAATTCAAAAAGAAAATTAAGGAAAAGATAACACATTTTTTATTATCAAAAGTCAATTTAGGCAAGTAATTATCTAGATTGAAAGTTTTATTTTTATCAAAATTTTATTTAAGATAAATCTTTTACATAAATAGATAAAATAATAAAGATAATTTTTTTTAAATTTTAAATAAAATTCGAATTTAATTTTTTTTCAAATAAATAGATAGAAATTTAATTGGAAAAACTAAATCAATATATCTATCTTAATATATAATATATTAATATCTAATGTTCTATAATTTATTTTAATTTTAGATAATATCTTTTAGATCTATCCTAATTCCTAATATATAATAGATAACATCTTTATTTTGGTTAGAATCTCTCTTGGATTAATTTATCCTATTTCTATATTATCCTAAAATAATATCAACATATATAAATTCCTAAGATAAAAAATCCTATGTGGCGAAATCCTAGGTGGTTTAACCTGGGAACGGCACGTAGAAAAATTTTAGGTGGCGCAACATGGTAGCCTTATTTCTTGCGTCTTTTATATATATATATATATATATATATATACATATATTAAAATAGATGTGTCCGACTTATTAAAATTTAAGAGCCGACTTAAGACAAGTTATTGCTTATTTGAAAAGGAATACGTGGTTTATACCGTATGTTTTTTATTTTAAAATTCTATAAAATAATACGGAGTATATAATTTAATTGGAGAAAAATAAATCTGAACGGCAACGGCCACGCCCTCTCTTCTCCCTAAATTTGCATATATAAACACACCCCTTCTTCATCCCCTTCCGTCGTCGTACTGCAAACAAATTTCACCCCAAATTCCCAAATCGTCTAAAAAACCCTAACAAATTTCAATGTTCCAAACCCTAGCAATCCCTTCCCACACCCAATCCCTATCCTTCACCCCCAATTTCCCGTCCATTCCCTCCTCCCAGAGTGTTCCTCATCGCCCCTTCTCCGTCCGCTGCCGAGCTGCGGCTCCCAATGACTTCGCCGGATGCCTGGTGGCGTCTCGGAGTTCGGCTCCGGCGAGCTTCTACGAGGTGTTGAAGGTGAAGCAGAACGCCTCGCCGGCCGATATCAAGACGGCGTACCGGCGATTGGCGAAGATCTACCACCCCGACGCCGCCGCCGCCGCCGCTAATTCGCCGGATTTGGACGGCCCCGATTTCATACAGATCCATAACGCCTACGAGACGCTCTCGGATCCTAAGGCTAGGGCGATCTATGATCGTTCGATTAGTTTGGTTGGGAGGAGGGTGGTGGCCCGATCGGCAGTCTCAACGACGCCGTTTGGCTCCTACGCTTCTTCTTCTTCTTTAGGTCGTCGTCCTGGGTTTTACCCGACCCGGAGATGGGAAAGTGATCAGTGTTGGTAGTATGTATTTGGCCTGCCTTCACTCGGATCCAATTAACAATTTAATATATATCTTTCGTTTTTCTGTCTTTAATTGCTGAGAATTGGTTGCCTTCTTCAGTTCTCTGTTTCATCACTCTGTACCTGCTACAAAGTGTGAATTCTGTGAAGGCATTTTTTCTTCTCTTTTCCATTAAGAGAAGGAGATGTGAAGGCCATTGGTGTGTCCGAGTCTTCCACTCCTCCTTATCGTTGTAAAATTTCAACTTTACAGTGTAAATATTCATTTATATTATTACCATGTCATGCTTCCAAGTTCGAAGTACTACACATTGAGAAGAATTTAATTATTTTTGTGAGCTGAATATTCCAGGTCAAATAATTCAACCTATCATTTTTGATATCGAACCTTTGAACTCATGATCAGAATGGTTGGATTGAATTTGTAACATGAAGAGAAAATTAATATATTTATTATTTATTGAAAATTGATTTTTTTTTTTATACTTATTTTTACTTTTCTGTTGTGAGCAAATAGTTGACCTTGAAGGTGCTCTATACATTGTTAATTCGTAATCAAGGGTATCTGGACATCATTTGGTTTGATTTCATTAATGCGTAAACATTTTTAATTGGAGATATTGTGATGGAAGTCATACGTTTTAGCCTTTCTCCTCAAAATTCGGACTTTGGCCATTGTTATTCATTTGAGACGATAGAAACCCATAGTAAGCCGCAATGCTAAGAACGCTAAATCTAGGCTCGATCCAGTAATTAAGATCGAGCTGACCGAGATTGAATTTTTATCAAAGGTATTTGATTGATTAGTCGATTTCAAATGTTGGCCAGAGTTTTTGCAGATTGAGCTTAGTAAGTAGTACAAACTAACATTTTTGAACATTCAAGTGAAGTTAACCAAAGATATCCATCACATCGCATGTGTTTGAGGGAAGTCAGCTTACATCCTAGTTTTATTTTGTTTGGATATAGGAGAGTGGTTACTTTAATTTACATACATTTTAAACGTTATAAGTCGTCTTAGGGCATCTTACGCTATAATATTTGAGAAATCTAACCTTTACGAGCAAGTCAATCGTGCTCTTTTGTTTTCTCGTAATGGATATATGTTTGATTTGAAGTTCTTGCAAGCTTTTCAAGTTATTAAGATAATAGAAACAATCATTTTAAATATTAAATCTCAATAATCTTCCTTCCACAAGATTGAACTAGTTAACGCAGCCTCTGTTTACATGATTTTGTGTGCCCAAGATTTAGTACCTTGTCATTACAAATAGTGATACATTTGCTTCCCCACACGGTCACATTCCAAATCCGTAAGCTGCAAATAATAAAACCAAAAATGTGTGACGAAGCTTCCGGGAACGAAGTTAGTGTAACAATACTTGACGAGAAAATACATATCATCATTCATAATAACCAACCACACGTCTTTTTGGATAAAAGGTTGCTTTCATTGCATACTTTTTTTACTTTATCCATTACTTTTTGTCTTCTCTGTTCCATAAACAGGGGAAAGAGTGTGTGTGACTTCAAAATTCACTTCAGTAACTAGCGTGGACTTATTAATAATCTAAAGTTCCGTTTGGTTGCATGAAAACCAAGGAAAAATCAAATACTCAATATTGATGAATGAATATTTAAATTAAAACTCAGCTGAAGTGTCTGCTCGTTTCATATAACTTATATAAATATCTAGTATTTGTTGTATCTCCTTGACATACTGTAAATAATAAAAAAATCTATTCAAATATTTAGAATAAACGTCTACTCGAAATCCAGTTGTTAGTTGTTAGTTGTTTATCCACCGCTCCTTGTTGTTCCTCATTTCTATTCTTTTGTTCAATCCAAACACAGCCTTGGACCTCCTCCGGCTCCAACACGCAAAACTCACATGAAATTCATTTATTATATTAGTGAGATAGATAAGCGCAACTTCTTCCTCACCGACGCCACCTCGTATCCGCGTTATACCTCGATCACTTTATCTATCATTTCCCCTCTCTTAAATTTAAAAATAAAATAAAGTTGCAAAATGTCAAAAATGTGTCACACGGAATTATAAATAAACTCTCTCTCTCTGATCTAATGGAGGTCAGGTAGTTGTCAACAGTATATAGAATAATAGAACCATCTATTTCTTTTTCACCTTTCACAACTATCATCAAATTGCGATTCCAACTTCCAACAAATTAAACAATGTTACCGATTGTGTCCATCCCTTCCCCTAATCACTCCTCGCTCCTCTCCACCCTCAATTTCTCCTCCCGTCTCAAATCCGGCAGTCCATCCTCCGCCGTCCGCTGCCGCGCCTCCGCAGTCTCCGTCGCTCCGCAATCGAGCCTGTACGAGGTCCTCGGAGTGCGCCGCAACGCCTCGCCCTCGGAGATCAAGACGGCATACCGGAGCTTGGCCAAGCGCTACCACCCCGACGCTTGCTCGCCGCCGCCGGAGGAAGAATCCGACGCCCGGCGCCGGAGCTTCGTAGAGATTAACGATGCCTATGAGACGCTCTCGGATTCGGACGCCAGGGCTGTTTACGACTCCTCCATTGGGCTATTGGGAAGAGGGAATGCGACGTCGTTTAGTTGCGGCTCCTCGTCGGTGGTTGTGGGGCCCCCGGGGTTTAGGGTTAACCCGACCCGGAAGTGGGAAACGGATCAGTGTTGGTAGAACTTGTGTATGTAACTATAAACTAAATGTATAGAACAAGTCCTTAAAAAAAAAGTCGTTTGATTCTACCAAAAAAATACAAGTCGTTTAAAAAACCAAAGTCATATTTTTGATTCAAGAGTGCAACTTTTTTGCAGCCTGGATAGTTGGATTGTACTATTGATTATTGTAGTTTTAACTTTACAATTAAGAGAGGGTAAGTTTTGAATACCATATCTTATTGGATTCTACTTTATATTTGTAAAAGAAAACATTGTCAACATTGACAATGTGATTAAGGTCCGTTTATTAACGTTATAGTTGATGACTTGATGATGTTGACGTTGATATTGATAGTGTTGATGTTAAAATTAGTAGATGAAATTATTTTTTTATTTTTTCAAATAAATTAGTACGGAGCATGTGTTTAATAAAGAATAATCTTAATTAATAATTATTTGAAGTTTAATGCTCTAGGGAGAACTTAAAGGATCTCTTAATTATTTAAACAGAGCTTCTATGGGAGGGTGATGACTGATGTGAGGAGTAGATTAACATTCAAAATTGAAAAGTCTCTTGATTGTAGGATAAATAAACTTTATGTGTTATGTGTTCACTAGATGATCGTAACTAACTGTTATTTTTATAGTAATTGTAGCTTGGTAATTTATGGAGATTGGGGGGCATTAGAGAAGTGCGATGATGTGGAAACACAGAGTGGTGCAGGTGACCACGAGTGAATAAAATGAAAAAGTTACATTCAACTTGTTTAACTTGGAAGACCATTTTATTTCAAAGCCACACAATGCATTATGCACATCATCAATCATAATTATAACCTAAAGCGGAGGTTAAAAAAATTATTAAACGACACATGTCACTTTTAGATTGGACCACCTCACCCCTTTTATTTAAACTAATCTTTTATTTTTAGATATCATAAATTCTTATCCATGTTGAAAATCTCATTATTAAACAAATTTTTATTTTTGGATATGATAGATTGGAAGATCATTAGGATATTTTTTTTTTGCTATCATACAAATTCTAAAATATTTATTTTATTTAAGTTATGATAGGATAGAAAATCTCATTATTAAATAATCTTTTATTTTTAGCCATATATCTATAAATATATATTTATTCATTTAAGATATGACTTCATATATCCATACATATATTTATTTTTGTTCGCAAGGTTAAAAAAAATTAGAGCTAATTATCTCTTTAGGAATGTATTATTGAAAGTTTACCGAAAAAAAAATTGATTTGAATAGGCAAATTGAGGGTTCGCAAGCAACCGCAAAGTAGTCAAATTGTACATAGGATAATTTTACCGGGAAAAAAATTGGAATATATATTTGTTATTAAAATTCATAATACAAAATATTCTACTCTTTAACTATTTATTTATTTTATTTATATTTAATAAAACCAGTACAAGGTACGGGCCCTTACACTAGTCAATATACTATAACTAAAGTCGAATCCCTCTATCCTACGTGTCGTCGTCTTAACTATGCCACATAGGAATTTTAATTTTTTCATTTACCTCTTTGCCCTTTCTTTATTTAAGTATTTACAATTCTTATATTATAATAATGTTCCTTATATTATTAATATAAAATTATATTTAGAGATCTTAAAATTTGGCAAGTTTTATTAGGAGCATAATCCATTATGGAACAATTTTATTTAATATAATAATGTTACTAATATACAAGTGTATTAAGAGATCTTAAAATTTGGCAGGAAATATATTCTTCATTATGAAATAATTTTGTTAATATAATAATGTTACTACAATCATATTTAGATATCTTAAATCTTCATTATAAAGATTTTTAAAATATTAATATAATAATATTACTATTTTTTAGAAATATTAAGAACATAACTATTATATTTGAATTATTTTGAAATGATGATTGATATTTAATTTATAATATTAAATCATGTATATAAATCTATATGTAATAAATCATGTGCAAGACATGTATATATAAACCACCTTTTTCAATTATTATTTTTGGATACATACAATTTATTTTCCTAATCAATTGTTATTGGTTTTATATTCTAGAAAAAACTTAATTAGAAGATTTTATTAAATTAAATTATTTAAGTTAACTTGATCTATTATTCAATTTTGGATATTAATGATAAAAAATATGCTAGAATCTAAAAAACATTTAAGTTTATCTTATTAATGTAAATTAAATGCTAATTTGTGTTTAAAAATCGTGATTATTTATTACTAGACAATTGATGTATTTAAAAATTTTTTATTAATTTTTAAAATTAAAATCCGTACAAGGTAATAAGGAAATAAATATGCTAATAATAACTATGGTAGCGCCTGCAGTTTTTTAAACTCCACCATTAGTCATTATTACAACGAAATATGGATAATTCAAATTTATGAGGCTTGGCATATCTAAAATTTGGTCTTTATCCATACCTCAAGGCTCAAGACATGCCATGTCAGAATCGCATAAATGAAGGAAAAGAGTGGGGCCCTGAACATTGTAAGAAACCAGGTGCGGATTGCCTGCCTCACTTTTTACTCTAACCGGCCGCGCTTCACGGATTTCCGTCTTAACTCTTAAGAGTGAGCCCTCTCTATGCCACTTTACCCGCCTATTTGTTGCAATTTCTGCTAAACTAATACAAGTTTCGTTATCAATAATCATATTCTAAACATTTAATTTTGAATATACTTGCTTTAAGGTGTATAATAATAATACTCCGTATTAAGTTATCTCATATAAATAATTATGTGCAGGTGTTTGATGCAAAGCATTTTATAGTTTAATAATTAATATTGGTATTATATGTTTATTGTTACAATGTTTATGTCGGCACGCACTAATTAAGTAATTATCTTACCCCTAACACAGCATTAGGCAGTAAGTAGAAAGGGATCGTCTATAGTTATATAAATATCCAATATTTTGTTTCATTTTCCCTTTTCTTTTTGAAATATTTTCTCCCACAGATTTTATTTATAAAACAGGCAGAAATAAAAACAGTTGAACGCCCCCCTCTGAACAACACAAACTCTGCAACGTGAATTTTTGCCCCAATTTCTCAACCACAAATCTCTCTCTCTACTCTCTACTTTCCCAATCCCAAAATATCTTCGATGTTTCAAACCCTAACCCTCTCCCCTTCCAATTCCAATTCCCTTCTTCAATTCCATTCTCCCTCTCCGTCGCACCCCCGCCACTGCTCTTCCGTCTTCTTCCCCGCCAGATCCACCCGTCCGGCGATTCTCCGCGGCAGAGCCGCTGTCCAGGATCTCCCGGAAACCGCGGCCGCGCTAGAAGGCGGAATCGCGCCTCCGCCGACTCTCTACGAGGTCCTGAAGGTGAACCGCGACGCCTCTGCGCTAGAGATCAAGGCGGCATTCCGTACGCTAGCGAAGCTCCACCACCCCGACGCCTCCGACGGATCGGACGGCAGCGACTTCATCCAGATTCACCACGCCTACGAGACGCTCTCCGATCCGGCCAGCAGGGCGGTCTACGACTTGACGCTAAGGTTAGGTGGGAGAGTTGGCACGGCGCCGTCCATGTCGTTTGGGCGTGACTTTGTCATCAAACGGCGTCGTTCTGGGTTTTATCCTACCCGAAGGTGGGAAACGGATCAGTGTTGGTGACCAAAATCCTTGATTTTGCGCCTGGCGTCTTTGACGATTGATTTTGCTGTTTTTTCTTTTCAATTGTTTTTTTTTTTGGGTTAGTTGGGGGAAGAAAACAAAAACAATGGAAAGCAATGTGATTGTTGTGGGCGTTGCGAGAGTAGCGTGAATATGAATAGAAAAAGCCAGTGCATATACAAGTTTAAAATTTTGTTGCAACTTCACTTAATAACATAGTTTTATCTTCTTCCTTGTTTTCTGACCAAAAAAAAATCTTCTTCCTTGTTTTAATAGTTCAAGCTTGGTGTAGAAACTTTGTGATTATTATAATATATCTATCATTTGGCATTTGGCAATGCTAGTATTTAGAAATTTTTTTTTTGAAAAAGTAGTATTTAGAATTTTAGATGAAGATAATAGTGAATGTAGGTCAGCAGAAAGAGACTGTTGGCTCTCTTTAGAGCCATTAACAAAACAGAATTAAGGAACTTATCTCAGGTGCATTTGATGTTGTTAGGTCTCCCACGATTGGAGCATGCGTGAAATATATATGTTGAGTGGCGCCTGAATTAATAATTTCTAAGGGCCCATTTGGTTTTAGATGTGGAAAGGAAAGGGTTAAGGAAATGTATCTAGCCTATTTTTAGTTTATAATTCATTGATACAAGTGGTAACCATTACCCCTTTTTCCCAATTTTTATGTAAAATTTGAGCTAACTCTCCTCATCCCTTTCCTTTATTTTGACATGGGGTAAGTATATCCCCTATTATCCTCTAATAATTTCCCTTCTCCCTCTCTCTAGACACAAAAAAAAGAGGATCAACACCACTCTTCCATATAAATTTGTTTCCTTTCCCTTTCCTTTCCATACTTTTAAACCAAACGGACCCTAAGTCGAGTGTATGGCAAGAACTCGAATTCCCTATCGGTATCAATTAGGGTGTTCATAAAAAACCGAACCGAAAAACCAGTTAGTTTTTTGGTTAATCAAATCGAATTTTAAAAAAAAATTGGTTTGGTTAACCGAACCGAAAATAATTTTAGTTTATCGGTTTCCCGAGTAGTTTTTTATAGTTAATTAATATATAAAATTATTAAAAAATAATTGTGTAAAAAAATTATCTCCAAATAGACATAAATAGATAAAGAAATGGACATTATATTTATTATATTGGTAAAAGATAAATAAATAAAATTCCAAAAATATGTACTCGGTATGAAATATGTATCTTTGAATATTAAAGTTGTAACTTTTCTAACCACCACATTAATTAAAATTATTTATATTTTTTCCAATTAAATCAATATACTATAACTAGAGTCGAATCTCTCTATCTTACGTGCCATCGTCTTAACTATGCCACATAGGCGTTTTAATTTTTCCATTTACCTCTTTGCCCTTCATTTATTTGAGTATTTACAATTCTTATATTATAATAATATTCCTTATATTATTAATATAAAATTATATTTAAATATCTTAAAATTTGGCAAGTTGTATTAGGAGCATAATCTATTATGAAATTTTTTTATTGAATATAATAATATTACTAATAGACAAGTATATTAAGAGATCTTAAAATTTGGCAAGAAACATAGTCTCCATTATGAAATAAATTTTTTTTATATAGTAATGTTACTACAATCATATTTAGATATTTAAAATTTGGTAAGAGATAGAAACATAATCTTCATTATAAAATATTTTAAAAATATTAATATAATAATATTTTTATTTTTTACAAATATTAAGAACATAATTATTATATTTGAATTACTTTGAAATGATGATTAATATTTAGTTTATATTATTAAATCATATATACAAATCTATATATAATAAATCATGTGTGCAAGACTGCAAGGTATGTGTATAGAAACTTTCTTTTTCAATTATTATTTTTGGATACACACAATTTATTTTCCTAATCAATTATTAATGGTTTTTTGTTCTAGAAAAAAAACTTAAATAGAAGATTTTATTAAATTAAATTATTTAAGCTAACTTGGTCTATTATTCAATTTTGGATATTAATGATAAAATAAAGTATTATAGAATCTAGAAAACATTTAAGTTTATCTTATTTATGCAAATTAAAAGCTAATTAGTGTTTAAAGATCGTGATTATTTGTCGCTAGATAATTGATGTATTTGAAAAAAATATTAATTTTTTTAATCAAAACCCGTACAAGGTACGAGTATATATGCTAGTTCCTTTCTATTTATTTATGTAGAAAAATTAATTTGAATTTTAATTAAAAATAACGAAAATTATTTTATCTTTTTATCTATTTTTTAAAAAAATATCTTAAATAAAATTTTGATAAAAAAAAGTAAAAATTTTACCTTTAAAAAAATCTATATTTTTTAATCTTTTATTATTAATGACCTTTTTAACTTTTTATTGAAATTATTTTTAAAGAATTGAATTTGATTAATTTTTTAAGAATTTACATTATTTTAGGCTTTTTATTTATTTTTGCATATTTACTTTATTATATCATATTTATAATATATCTAAAAATTGATGAGTTGTAGTGCATGACACGACGAGTGCAACTAGTTATAAACTAAATCTAAAAATAAAAATTAAGAAAAAGGCCTAATAACAAAAAAGTCAGTCTTATAATAGGGTATATTTCTCCAAACCACCTGTTATAAATGAAAATGCCGAAAACCGCCAATATTACGATGTCCATCAGAATTCGACTACCCGTACCATTTGTCTCGTTTACGCATGTGTGCCACCACGTTTGCCTAATACATTTTATAGATATTCTCTTCCATGTGTGCTTGATGCATGGAGTCTTGTGCTCTACAATGATGAGAAAGCAAAAAGTAAAGACAAACCACTGAGATTGTTTGGATATGTGATCCAAAGTGTAAGTATTAAACAAGTGAATGATTGTTCCAAAAAAATCAATATTTTTTAATTTTTTTAACAATTAACTTGACAACACAACTTTGACACAAAATTTAGAGAACAACAAGGATACTAAATGCTACTTTGAAAAGAGGATGGGAATTGCTGCTGAAACCCTAAATAGTGAGGAAATGAAGGAGATTCAAATGGTAATAAAACAACAACAATTTAGGATTTCATTAACTTGTTAATTAGTTTTTTTATGATATAATAAAAACTAATCCACTTACATGTATAGATTTTATTCCCGATTCTATTGGAGGATGTACATTACATCCTAATCTTATTCAAGTTAAAGAAGTCGGCCATAGAAATCATTGCTAGCGTAGTTACTAAGAACAAAGGTGAAGAGTAGTACAATGAAATGACTGATGTGTTGGTAATAAATTGACACAAATTGATGGTTAATGTATGTATTCAATGTTCATGTATATTAATATTATAATGTTCACGTAATTTAATCTCATGTTCACATTTTATATCCCTTTCAAAGATGACTTCTCATTTACTACTTGGATCTAAGACGGTTTTACGTGAAGAAAAGGATGATAAAAGATGAAACATTGTAGCAAAAAATTGTTGACATCCCATGGAGTAAGTAAAGGAAACCGACATCTAGAATATACACCATGAGGGCCATGGAGACATACATGGGAGTGGGATTCCATAAATGGGAGGATGATATTACTAAAAGAAAGGCAATCAAGTGTGTGAAAGCATTGATGGTGAAGTATTTGTGCAAAATCTTGAGCTCCAAGCTGAATGAATTGAAGGAGAGCTTCACAGAAAATCTAAAGGCATTCAAGAAGAGTTATTTGAAACCAATGAAGTTGGTAGTTTATGGATAGGTTTTGGTAGAGAAGGGTAGTTAGTTTGTTTCAACTTTAAGGTAGAACTAACAAGAAAATTGATGGTATGAGATTTTGTCAAAAGACATAAAATTGATGCATATTTTGAAGTAAATGCCGATGTTAGAAAAACATGGTAATCTTGTGAGAATGCTAAATTTTGGGTGGACTAAAGGCACAATTGGATTTGTTTAGTGAACTTCTTATTTCTTATGTTGGATATTTTAAAATTTTAGGTGCTTCTATTACTGTTTCTTTTATATAGAAAAAAAATCTACCTTTCTTGTGTGCAAAAAAGAGCTTTTAGCACTAATTGGGGGTGTTTTTTTGGTCTTTATTGAGGGTATTTTTATTGATAGAGTATGATAATATCTTAACTAAAAAAACATTATTAATATCTTAACCAAAAAAAGAGAGTAGAATAAGCAAGGTTGAATAAAAGATTGAACCAATAAACGTTTGAACAATCAGAGAGATTGAGGTTCTCTAGTGTTGAACTGAAATCATCATTGGAAAACCGGAATTTGTCGCCGAAATAAAATCATCGAAAATCACCGTGGGAAACAGTACAATCAAAAATATATTGCACTTCAGATTAATCAAACTACTACTGCTGCATCTTTTCTATAGGTACAATATGGCAGTATCTCTCAAATCATGGCTCCTCCATATATTACTACTGATTTTGTAGACAGGTGACATGGTTCCCATCGTCCCAGAACTCTAAAGTTGAACGTGGATGGTCTTTCAAGAATGTTGTTCATTTCTCAAGTGGAGCGGGTATTTTCAGATATCGTAATGGCTAGTTAAAGATTTTGCCTTGAAATGTAAAATGTGTTCTCCTTTTGCGTGGAACTATTAGCTATATTAGTATATTGCATGCACTAATGATCACTTCTAGCCTACATTTTTGCCAATTATATATTGAATGTTATTGCAAAATCGCTTACCATTTGTTGCTGCATACAACAAAACCAGTTGCCCATCCGGAGTTCCATCTCATTCACCAAACTAGATGTCAATTGCAAGTCATTCCTCTACTCAATCTCTTGCACATCAAGAAAATTTTTTAGTTGAGACATTAATTAGCCTCCTTGTATATGAAGATTAGAGATGATGATTTTAGTAGCTTTTGATTCAGTTCCTAAAGTTATTTCTAATGTTGTAAGTACTTAAGCAGTTTATCCCATGAAGGACAATTTGTTATTTTACTAATCTTATATATCACCAGTGCATTCTAGCTCACCTTTGTACCAAAATAAAAAGGTTCAACAATTTATTCCACATACAAGTTACACATCATATGGAATAGGAAAATACTCCAAAGTAGGCAACCATCTGCATGTTACAAAGTGATCCCCAACCACTTTACTCCCAACGTTTGTACTCTCCATCAAGCTTCGCATGAACACGCGAATCTAAACCAAGTCTTGGGAGTGTTTAAGTTTAGGATTTAGGGCCATTTGGGATGAATGAAGGTCGAACTAATAAAAGAGTAGATAAATTATGCTGCACAAAAACTTTAATGAGGGAGCTTATGGAGTTACAAGATCAATGAAGGTCAAGTGAAACTAGGCAATCTGTCAAAATATCCCTCGAAAATTCGTCATAGATATGCTTATTGATCATTGATTCACTTGAATAATCTATTGTGGATTATGATCCTACTAAGGATTATGTTGTATGACCCAAACTTCAGATCTAGTTGAAAGAACTAACAGTCTAAACAACCCTAATCATTTAACAACCTAAAACAACGTCTAGGTTCAATTAAACAACAACTTTACGAATCAAGTTATCAATAGAAACAAACACTTAGAGCAAACAGACATCTAAGTTATTTGTGGATTTATTCCCTTCTACAATTGAATAGCCCGAACGGGTCCAAACAATTGTAGTTGCTACTTTATCTAATCAATCCCAAACGAGACTTAATCAGATTAGTTGTAAATTAACCTAGAAATTCTATTAGGTTATCAAGCTAACAAAACCCTAGAATAATTCTGATTCAATTAAGCACAGTGAATAAAACCTATTCAAGTTGTTGAGAATCAATCAAACCTCACAATAGTATGCAATCTGTGATTTCAATAACTAGTCAAACACAAAGGAATTAGCAATGCATGATTTAATTAAGAAAAACTTACAAGAGGTTCAAAGGTGGATCTTTTGAGAAAACTCTCTCCAAAACCCTAGCCTCCAAAATTATGATTCAAGTTATCAAAGAAAAGTAAAAACCAAGGTTTAAATACCTCTAAGATATCCAAAGACTCATAAATCCCGATATTACATCTAACACGTCAGAAAATATATCATAAAAGCCCATATCGAAACCCAACTTCAAGGCCCAACTCGTCCGCGGAGTAAATGATGGCGCGTTCTCTTCCTAGGGTGGCGTGGCCGCGCAGATTTCTCCTCAAGCCCGAGGCACTTCTCGGTTCAGCATTTAGGCGACACTTCAGAGGCTGTTATGACCCCCTTTGAGTTGGAATTTGGACTTGGAGTAAAAATACGAATTGTAGATCTTCGAGTTAGCTTTCCATTGATACCAAATTCAGATTCATCGGACCACTATAGCTCCCAAACCAAGCATTACAAGATAGAGGTATCGAAATAAGAACTTCAATGCATAGCCCGGATTTAAGAGTTCTTTTCACATAAGCTATTGGGCCTTGGTTCTCCCAATCTTCACTTGTATCACTCTAAGCTTCATCAAACTCCACTACAGTCCACTAAACTTCATCCCGTCCACACTTGTTTACCTAAAGATCTGCAAAACCGAACAAAACAAGCGCAAAACCCGAATTTCCTAGAAAACCTAAAAACCTCATAACTGCACTAAACTAAGCTAAAACCAAGCAAAAATAAATATAAATATGCATCCTAAGCTATACCTAAATGCAAGCTATCAAATTCCCCCATGCTTAACCCTTGCTTGTCCTCAAGAAAGACATAAATCCAAATTACACCACATCAATGCAATTATGCATCCATCTCATAATCAAATAAGCAATTCAACATATAATTAAAACCTGACCAAGACTTCATAGCATGCATTACATCAAGCATAGAGAAAAGATTATTCATCCGTTCTAGATCTCACCAAGATAATGTGTTTGCTCTCACTCTTAAGTGTTTATGGGACGCGTTTAACTCAAAATCAACCATGAAAGACTAGACTACCATAAGCTTGCATCAGTGTCCTAATTCTCCACCGTTGTGGACCGAATACACAACAAAAATCATGAGGACTTTTTAAGGGTTGTAATGGGGCCAAGGTAAAAAGAAATTTGGAACGGATCATATTTGGTCATGTGGTGCTAAATCCGGTATAAAGAACTAATCCTAAACCCAAAATTCAACACTTTTCTTTTCACTCCACAACACTTCCAACTCAACTTTACCAACTCCTTACATTCTCAATTAAGCACTTTGTTTCTTTTTTTTTTCTTCACTTTTTGCCTCTTTTTCCAACGCTTCTTACACTTATGAAGGTTACTATCTTTTCAAGCTCACTTTTTCTTTCTTTGCACTTATATTTCACCTTCATTTTTTTCACTTTGCACACTAGAGTTGTATTTCCTCTTTTCCACATCTCTTTTCAACCTCCCCCATACTTATACCAAAACTCCCACAAAATAAAAACACAACCTAAAGTCCTAAATCCCAGATGGGTCAAGCTTAATAAGTTAGGAAAATTTTGTGGAGCTATAAAAATAGGCTTAAAGCATAAAGAAATGGGGTGTCAAAAACATGGATCTTGTAAGGTAGGAAGAGAAATAATAGGCTAATAAAGAAACAGTGCCTCAATCATATTAATGTCATGCATTCAATCATATAAAGCAGTCTTGAAAAAGAGTCATAACGCAAGTTCTAGAGCTAGAGAATCATGGTGATGCACTCAAGAAATAGAGAACAAATATAATCAATGAAAGGCTGAAATCTCACAAGGCAAATTGTGTCTAGAACTTCAGAATGAATCTAAAAATCAAGCTAAATACATGCTCAGTCCTATAGTCAAAGTAATCAATCAAAGATCATGCGCATATCATAGAAACTTCAGCATATCATGCAAATCATGGGTTAGGACTCATACTCTAACTTAGAGAAACAAGACGTATCAAACGACGGGGAAATAAGAACCTAAATGCAATATTTTTTTGTATTTTTTTTCAAATTTTTCTAATTTTTTTTTTATTTTTCAAGATTTTTAATTAATGCATGCAAAATTTTAAATATGCCTAATCTAATGCAACTATATGCAATGCAAACAAGTAATTCCCTTCCCCAATGCTTAAAACATACTTTATCCCCAAAGTAGAGTAAAAGAAAAGAAAAGAGAAAAACTCACAAAGATCTAGCTATCCGGGTAATGCGGCGGGAAATCCGACGGTGCCACGGTGGTGGTGGTAGGTAATCTGTCTTTGGACCTGGATATCTAAAACACACACAAAAACTACCTAAAAAACAAAAGATTAACTGAAAAACAAAACTACTCTAAGCCTTGGGCTGTCTCCCAAGAAGCGCTTATTTAACATCATTAGCTTGACTCTTAGCATGATTTGACAAGATTAGACATTGTCAATGCCCTTAATAACCTGTCAAAGCCTTGTGCACACAACTCAGAAAAACATAAATAACACAATGATAAATTGAAAGTGAATAATATACCATTTAAAAACCGTTTCAACTTATCAAACATGTGTGCCCAATTTTCATGAGGTGGCATTTGTTCAAAGAAATTCAGCACAAGTGGTGGCTTTAGAAAATACTTACAGTGTGAATCAAAGAACTTGTCAACAATACCACTTATATCCAAGATGAACTCCATATATTCTCCATCTTCCACCTTGTGTTGTAGGCTTGATTCCTCATCTTGTAACTCCATAACCTCCTGATATGAGAAGGTGGGGAAACTGAAGCAAGGGATGTCAAGGCCTAACATAGGGTGCACCATTACAACGGGAGACTTAATAGATGTATCATGTTGTTTTTCTCCCTCATGGTTGCCTACTTCATCAGCAAAGAAGTCAGCATTGTCAACAAATGAGTCTTCTTCCAAAATCACAAAACCCTCAAGCAATTTACTCCACATGGGTGAAAATGACTCAGGTTCCCTAGGCTTTGTAAGAATCTCTATGTCAGCACAGACTTTCTTTGGCTCCGTGATAATCTGCTCAGCATGACTTATAGGTGCGAATTCATGTTGGACATCAAATTCATCCTCATAACCCATATCAAGTGTCTTAGATTGCTCATCAACTTGTATTTGAGTGTCTGACTCATGTTCATTTGACTCCAATGTGACTCCACCACTCCTTTCACACAACTTAAAAGGGTATGAGATTGTGGAATGAAAATATGAAGAACAAGACTCACAATGCTCCTTGATTATAGTATCCGCCCCTTTTGAGATACCCCTGATTATATCCTCAAGAGACTTATCAACCGGCTGGGGTGGTTGGGAAGATGACTCAACTAGAAAGCTCTGATGGCTCAAGAAACATAAGAAATCCCAACATTCCTCAGGTCCCATAAATAGAAGCCTCTCATAGCTCATGTAGTCAGCCAATCCCATTGTCTCAAAATTCATACCATGGATAACTCCCATGTTCACCTCTCCATTACTGTATCGTATTTCCCAAGTACCAAGCTCGAACACATGGTCTTGAAATCTAGAAAAATAATCATGGAAGTGTTCATCCTGTAGCTTTCTACACTCGAACAAAGCCATAGATTAGTAGCACAGGTGTTATGAACCGTAAGATAGGTTCACAACATCAAGAATAACACACAAAGTAAAACACAAATAGCGACGAGTCCCCGACAACGGCGCCAAATTTGATGAGGTATTTTCGGTGGTCGTTATACCTATCAAAGAACCTAACTTAACCAAGCTGAGTAAAATAGTAAGTAAGGGTTGATCCCACAGAGACTTGTGTATTTGTGTTGTTACTTAGATGCCAAGAAACTAAAAGGTTTTTTTTTTGAATGATTATGTAGTCTAAGATGCAAACTAAAAAGTACATATGAATGAAAAGTTGATTATAAATATATGAGAGACAAGTGTTCAACTAGTTAAATCCGTCATAGATATGCTTATTGATCATTGATTCACTTGAATAATCTATTGTGGATTATGATCCTACTAAGGATTATGACCCAAACTTCAGATCTAGTTGAAAGAACTAACAGTCTAAACAACCCTAATCATTTAACAACCTAAAACAACGTCTAGGTTCAATTAAACAACAGCTTTACGAATCAAGTTATCAATATAAACAAACACTTAGAGCAAACATGCATCTAATTTATTTGTGGATTTATTCCCTTCTACAATTGAATAGCCCGAACGGGTCCAAACAATTGTAGTTGCTACTTTATCCAATCAATCTCAAACGAGACTTAATCAGATTAGTTGTAAATTAACCTAGAAATTCTATTAGGTTATCAAGCTAACCAAACCCTAGAATAATTCTGATTCAATTAAGCACAGGGAATAAAACATATTCAAGTTGTTGAGAATCAATCAAACCTCACAATAGTATGCAATCTGTGATTTCAATAACTAGTCAAACACAAAGGAATTAGCAATGCATGATTTAATTAAGGAAAACTTACAAGAGGTTCAAAGGTGGCTCTTTTGAGAAAACTCTCTCCAAAACCCTAGCCTCCAAAATTATGATTCAAGTTATCAAAGAAAAGTCAAAACCAAGGTTTAAATACCCCTAAGATATCCAAAGACCCATAAATCCCGATATTACATCTAACACGTCAAAAAATATATCATAAAAGCCCATATCGAAGGCCAACTTCACGGCCCAACTCGTCCGCGAAGTGAATGATGGCGCATTCTCTTCCTAGGGTGGCGTGGCCGCCCAGATTTCTCCTCACGCCCGCATCACTTCTCGGTTCAGCATTTAGGCGACACTTCAGAGGCTGTTATGACCCCATTTGATTTGGAATTTGAACTTGGAGTAAAAATATGAATTGTAGCTCTTCGAGTTACCTTTCCATTGATACCAAATTCAGCTTAATCCGACCACTATAGATCCCAAACCATGCAAGATAGAGGTATCGAAACAAGAACTCCAATGCATAACCCGGATTTAAGAGTTCTTTTCACACAAGCTCTTGGGATTTGGTTCTCCCAATCTTCACTTGTATCACTCTAAGCTTCATCAAACTCCACCACAGTCCACTAAACTTCGTCCCGTCCACGCTTGTTTACCTAAAGATCTGCAAAATCGAACAAAATAAGCGCAAAACCCGAATTTCCTAGAAAACCTAAAAACCTTAGAACTACACTAAACTAAGCTAAAACCAAGAAAAAATAAACATAAATATGCATCCTAAGCTATACCTAAATGCAGGCTATCAGTATTACCATAGTATTTTATTTTAGACATCAAAAAAAGGAAATGTTCTAGCTAGTTTAATCGGAAAAAGAACTTGTGCTAGCTAAGCCACTATCTAAATTCAATCATCAAACTGAGTTATAACTTGATAGATAGATGTTTTTCCCTTTTCACAAATCACAATTACGTCACCAAGTATATTCTCAAGGCTTTGCTCAAGTAGTTTGACAAAATAAACAATAATTAAATGAATACTTACGCATAGCTAGAAAGTGTTCCTTTTAAAGCCTCGTTAACTCCTCTAGACTTGGCCCAATGTCTCACAATACAGGCGAGCTGACGGAGTCTTCCATCTTTGTATTTACAACAGCCATGCCATTATTTATGCAAATATCACAAGAGATGTCAGTAACTGGATCCTTCAGCTTCACTATGGGAATTCGAGCACGTGCCACTGCCTATATATAAAGTAGAATAAAACGAGTTATTAGAGAGAGCATTACAGTCCATATGAATGATACCTCCAAAAACATCAAATAAGCTCCTTTGATTATTCGAAAATAGGGAATAATACTTCCTTAATATAGACAAATTAGCTTTAAAAGGCTTTCAAAAAGACAGGTTGTTTAAAGAACTTTTAAGAAGAAATTTTGAAGGGAATAAGAAAGTTATGATACCTGCACATTCTCCAGCTTATCCAATTCCAGAATGGTAGTCAATTTATTTATGAATTTAGACTTGTTAATTTCTTGATCACCAATAGTAAGCAAGGCAAACATCCATATCACTTTTTGGGATTCCAAAAGAGTTGGCACGGGATCCGAATAATGAAAGTTCAACATTAGGCCAGTCTTTCCAAACCAATATCCACAGCCGTATCAACAACTATCCTTGTTTTGCTTTCTCCTCCTCCGCTGGCATAAGAGACTCGAACATCTTAAGAAAGGACAAGTTGAAAGTTGAATCTGTTAATGTCACTTTGGCATCGAACTATATTTCACATGTCATGTTCCCCACCCTTTGTGGTGGCATATATTTCCTCCTTGGATCAGATCTAAAATTCTGTTTACGAGCATAAAAATTATTTATGCACTATACTTTCACATCTCATTTACCTGTAGAGCATATCTAAATAACGTTGCGCCATCCGTTTCTAGAATGTCTATTTACCACCTTGTTACTAATTGATATGGCCATTTTCATTTTCTAACAAACATTATGCAAATGAACAATGAAAGCTTCTTCTAGAAAGCAATTTAATGCGAATTTCACACTTCACAACAAAATCAATAAGCTTTAAGACAACATTTACAACTTCATCCAGTTGAAATCATAAACCTTAACATAAAAAAAACTCAAACAAAAAAGGGGGAAAACAATTTACATTATCGCTATGCTTCTTCTTCTTCTCATTGGTTTCATCAATTTCATCATCAACCAACAGTGACTTCCCCAGCTGCTCACTCAAATCCCTAATCCCATATCATAAACCTTAAAGGGTTTTAACCTATTCCCTTAGAAAAAATCGATTTTTTCTATAGGGTTTACACTTTCTAATTTAGGGGTTTAGTTTTCAAATGTGGATCCTGAACATGTAGCTTTAGGACATAGGATAGAAAGACCGAACTAAGAAAGCAAACTTGTAAAAACACTTCCATGACATCTTGCAATGTTGTAATTCCGCAAGATTCTTCCTCCTCGGGCAAATTAGGTAGAAGTTTACGATCAACTGTTACCTTCTCCTTTGGATCTGTCCAAAATAAAAACAAGAATAAGCAATATCTTAGAAAAAGAAACCAATAAATTTATTCAACTTGTAAAATCAAAATGTGTGATACGTACTATCACCTGAACCTCGAACAACAAGTTCTCCATTTGGTTTCTGGCATTGTCTGATTATCATGGCTAAGTGACTGAGACCCTTTTGAAGCTCTTTTAGTACCTCATACAATGACAAAGTCTCTATAACCCTGAAACATATTGTATATGAATTAGCTATGAAGTAACTTTATGATTATGTTAGCATAAAGGAAATGTACACCTTGGGATATAGAATGCAAATCATTTAGTTTAGAGAAATAACAATCCATTTCACACATTATTTTACAAAGGAAATGTATACCTTGGGATTCTAGGAATTGTGACACTAATTACAAACACTTCATTGTCTGGATGAATGGTTAGCAAATTTTTGACCTAGAACATGAGAAAAATCGATAGATAAAATAAATACCTTTAACCCAAGATGAAATAAAAATGGAATACAAAAGGACATTCGTACATTGTGCATATTAGAATTTCAAGAACCTAATCATAGAAGATTGTCATTTCAAAAGGTAAAACAACTAAATCAAGTTCGGGCAATCACTAGAATCAATCCAATGATATTTGTATGGTCCTTATCACAGACCGACACTTTGCTATGGCCTTTCTTCAAAATCAAGTTCATGACATTCTTGTGATCCAAAAGAAAAAAACATTACAACTTTCAACAAAGGAGCCGTATCAAAACTTGTGCTTCAAAATGGTTTCATAGATGATAGTTCTAAAATATTTTAACATGTCAAGCTTTGAGTTGATATCAACTGCAAAAGTATCAAATATAGGAGTCATTACGTACCAATTGTTTTCTTGATCCATTCCAATGCACCAGTAATGACCATTGTTTCATCATGCCTTAATTCTCCACCTTTTCCAGCCTAGTTCCAAGCATTGTAAACGATGGTTAAGTAATAACAAAAAATGACCGTTTTAATGTAGGTAACAATATATATACTAACGCATTTTCCCCAACGAAAAATGACATTTAATTAGAATGCCTCTCGAAGAGTTAAATTCCTCACCTGAAGATTGCTCTTTCCCCCAACAAGGTGATCATCAGAAGCTACATCACTTTTGTGTATTCTATTCAAAATTTTCATATGTTTCTTACCAGATATGTGAACTTATAAGTTTCTATGCTATGGCAAGAAAGGTCACATATCTCACATGGGAAAGACGGAATGGGATTCGGTTTTCATTTAAGAGCATTGCTTTCCAAATAAGAATTTGACGACTTCTTATTCTGAGGAAAAAATGGGGGGGGGAGCAAACTTAGTAGGAAATAGAAATATATTCTCCAACTTAGTAGGGAATAGAGCAAACTTTGAACAATAATAAAGATACATATTCTAAAGGGCAGAATACATATACAGACACCTATACTTGTGTCAATTAGTCAGTTAGACACCCGACCTTTGGATTTGTTCTATTGAACACTTGAATTTAATGTATTGCGTTCTATTAAACACTGGAACGCTGATGTTGCATAACACGTGAATTTCATTCTCATTAGAGCGAGTGATAAGATATTAAAAAAGATTTTTTCCTTACTTTTTTTCCATTTTCTTTTTTTCTTCTTTTATCCTTTCTTCTTCCCTGAACTCTTTTCTCCCTTTCTTCTTCCCTGAACTCTCGTTTTGTTCTTCTCCATTTTTTGTTCTTCCTCACAACAATCAGTGGTGGCTCAATGGCGACCACAACACTTGTCCGACCACCATCCAAATCTGGTCCTCTCAGTACCTCGCCAATGGATCCGACTCCAGATCCGGATCTCACTTCTTCTAATCGCTTCCCCCTCTCAGGCCGCTTCTCTCGTTGACGACATCTCGAATTCCTCGCCGGAGGACGATCTCCACAACAATCAACCCCCTCCTTTGTTGCCTCTCCTCCACGCCCCTCCTTCATCGGAATCGACACGGTAGAATTTCTTGCCCCCTTTCAAATTGCCGCCTCTCCTCATTTACGCCATTGCCCAATGAAGTCGTGTTCGGAGAGCCAAGCGGTGCCCAGGGAGTCGGTCGACGAAGGTTGTCGGGCGAGGTGGTGGTGCACTGGTGCCATGGGAGTCGATTTTAGGGCTTTGCAATGGTGGGAAGGGGATTTTTTTTAATATTCCTTTTAAAAAAAATTAAAAATTAAAATTATATACGTGGTAATTGCATAAAATCTATCTGGAAAAATGATTTTTCCACGTCACTACGCGTGGAATACACGTCTCAAAGTCAAATCATCCAGGTGTTTAATAGGTCCTAATTTATTAAGTTCGGGTATTCGATAAACAAATCCAAAGGTGAGGTGTCTAACTGACTAATTGACACAAGTACAGGTGTCTCTATATGTATTCTGCCTATTCTAAAGCTTATGGATTTGGGCAAGGGATTTATAGTTGTGGTTTTGGTACATGAATTGGATTTTTAAAATTAAAGACTTTTGCTACATATATATTAATATTCTCTTCAAGCTATGTTTTTAAAGAATCTCTTTATACATACATATGACAAAGTACAAGATTCAAACTAGATTGCAACATAATTACAACAGGCACCATAAAATTACTGTTTTCTAGGAGTATCATAATCTATAATGACTGGGGCATATTTCCGTCATTAGTTTACAGTGTTGTTTACAAAGAGAATGTATATTTTGTCACGGCAATATGCAAGATTTATATAAATTTGGCTCTACAATTGAAGAAAGAAAATTATATTGTACTAAACATACATTTCCCAATAGAAACTGAGTTATCCTTTTCCAATTGAAAAGTAAAGACTTAGTACAAAGGATTTAGTGGTGACATACAGGGGCGGAGCGGGGTGGGGGCATGTGCGGGCCGGTGACCCCATTGAGTGTCGGAGACTGCTGGAATAGGGAGGACTTGAGCGTTTAGGTAAAATAGTTCCCCATTTAAATACAATCAGACTTTCGAATAGGGCTGTCAATGGGTCGGGGTATGGGTGGGTGGAGCACTTCCACCACCCGACCCGCAAGTTAAAACGCCCCACCCGATCCACCCGTCACCCGTGAAATGTTCTACCCATCACCCAAACCACCTGTCACCCGTTGGTCATACCCGTTCACCCGTATAACCATTGTAAAACCGTTGTATTTTATGTCTATATATAAATTGTCATACATAAACTAAAACAAATATCCATAATCCATGCATAAACAAAAACAAATCTCATTAACAATAAATATCAAAATGGAATCAAAGATGGGTTACAAAATAAATCCCATAACACAAGCTCAAAATGAGTTATATGGGTGACTTCAAAGGCCCATACAATCATATATGTTAGAAATTAAGGGTTGAAACAGGTTAAATGGGTGGTTTGGGTGAAATGGGTGATGGGTCGGTTGACGGGTCGGGTTATTGGGTGATAAAATCTCACCCTTACCTGACCCATAACCCGTTTCGCCCGTCACTCAAACCACCCGTCACCCACTTTGATTGGGTTTTCACCTGTTTATTTGAGGTGTGTTAAACGGGTGGGTCGATCACCCGTGGGTAATTGACAGCCCTACTTTCGAATTTCCATATCTAGAGGTTGAAGATGATGTACATTCAATTTTTATTTTCTTTATTATTAAAAGTCCAAAACGGGGTCATATCACATTCATTTTAAAAAAGCAAAGTGACGTCGCTTTGTCATTTTTATTTTTTTAAAAAAAAAGAAAAAAATCAAACCTTTTTGGTTATTGTAAGTTCAATGACTCCCTCAACCCAATCGAAGCTTAGACAACTACACTCCGACCTACTCCTCTGTAGTCTATTGTAAGTTCTTCAAAATTTTGGTTAGGTTAAAAATTTAAAGTTTTAGGGTATGAATACTAATTAAGCATGTTAATTCATTGAGTTCAAGTTATTTATAGTATTGAATTGAATTTGTGATAGAATTTGTTATTCTTAATATTTTTATTGGGCTAATTTTGTTCAATTGATATTTTAGGGTTTGAAAATTGTATATTATTTTGTGTGGATTGAATTTTTATAATATAAATATGGAAAAAATCTTGTGAATTGAATTTGTGCCCCCCTTGTTTTAAATGCCTGGCTCCGTCAATGGTAACATATAAGTCATAAAATAAACCCATAATCCATAACCTAGCTTGCCTTGCACAAATCACAACTCATCAGGTAAAGCCCCAAGTTCGACATATACAACACAATTATCGTAACTTATGAATACTGGTTGATAAGACTTTAGAACATCGTACGTACACAAATGGAACAGCTAAAACCACAATCAAACACTTAGCTATAGCATTGAATTTGGCTGCCTTTTCGGATAACATCGTGCATTCATGTAATACATGAGCATGAATTTAGAAGTTAAAAACGTTCTAAAGTGATTTAAGCTAACTAAAAATCGGGGATCAACAAGTATCCTCACTAATCAGTATATTGTAACAGAGGACAAGCTCTAGATTTTGTGCTCTTATGTTTAGGGACTCTCTAGCTTTATCCTAATCTAAAAATTATAAATACTATGATGTTAAAATTAAATATAAAATACATATATTCTAAATTTAATTTATTATATTAATATTTTTAATTTATTATATTAATATTTTATTCTGTAATGTATATTCGATATATATTTAAAAACACAAGGAAGTTGAAATTGGGAATAAAATAACAAAGTATGTAACGTGAAAAAATGATAGCCTAAAAGCATGTAACGGAGTATCAAAATTCTAAGCAACCTCTAAGAGTTTAATAGACATGATCAAACTATTATAGTTTTCTTATTCATACTTATTAAATCTCCTTGATCGTGCTATATATAATATAGATATTCTGAACAACTTAACGAAAGTATAACATTTAATTGTTTAATAGCATTATAAAACTCCACGTCCTACGCATGAAATAAAACGCCGCCTTTAATCTCCACCCTTAATCTCCTTGATTTCCCCGAAACTGTTGAAGCGTTGGGATGGAACAAGAGAACTGCATACATGTAAAACACTTACTCGCATTGTTTAACGAACCCTAATGAAAAAAATATAAGAATGTTGTCATCTCTTTACTTGCGAAAACTGAAGTGGAGGGCTAACTATCTCATTTGGAGGAAACACATAATTCGGTAGTATCCCCTTAACAAAAACACCCCAAAATATGTAAGTAATTAGAAGTTAAGGTGCCTCAAGAAATAATAAAGAAATATATTTACATATTGGGTGATAAACAAGGTTAGGATGGGGCATGGAGTTCTCTTGATGGTATGTAGAATTCATTTGTTCAGAACTCTCCCCTAAACTCGTATTAGCAGCCTTTTTGTTCTTTTGACTCCCACAAGCCTTGTACCTTGCAAACCCTTTTCTCCTTGTCCTAGTTCTGCCTTTGCCCCTTTGGTCAATTGGATCCTTCGCTTGAGTTGATTCATGTTCTTTGGGATCGCCCTCTTCATTGAACTGTTTTCAACACAACGAATCAATCGCCTCCCATACACTTTGCCAATGCTCTTCAAAGTGTGTACCTAATTTTCCCTTTGCGGCGACCTTTATCTCAATTTTCAACCCGTCAAGTGTAGTCATCATCTCATTATACAATTCATCATCATTCATCGCGAACCTCGCAAAAGATTCCAACAATTCATGCATATTCTCATTTCTTTGGAGCTCCTCTGGCTTCTTCTCTAGCAATCGGTAATACTGGATCAAAACCTTCAAGTGTCGTCTTGGCAGGCCTTTCCTCCACATATCCAAAATATATCTCTCGGGAACAAAGTCCATCTCTTCTTCATGAAACACACGCAACATATGTGTACATACAATCCCTCTAAACTCAAAATTCTTGCTCTCACATTTCACATCCATTGTTTTTTTATCTGTCGTGACCCTACAAGTTTTGCAGTGTGGGCGGCCACAACTAGACTTTTTGAGCACAATGTCATAGAAGTACATATTCCCATCATCATTTGGAACCTTTGTTGCATTATTGTAAATCATATCTCGAACTTCCTTTTGAAACTTCTCGAGCTTTGATGAAGTGTATAACTTTGAAATACAACCTCAAACACATGCTCAGTCATACACTAAATTGACTTATGCAAGGATGTGAAGTTTGCCTTTTCCTCTTCCCTTACCCTATTTGAAAATGCAAGTCCATATTGCTCCACAAATTGTTTAATGATAGTGTTCTCGTTGACGTACCTTTTGAAAAAATTGTTCATACCTTCACTCTTTTCATACATTTCAATTAGCCATTTGTTTTCTTCTAGGCCATAACATTCAATCATATCCTTCCAAGCATCTTCAAACTACGAGACACTTAACGAGTCGTGTAAGGGCATTTTGGAGCGCGCTATATATCTTACTCCACTCCTTTTGCTGCATCAAGTGTTTCCTTGCATTTTGCATGTAATGCAAAATGCACCACCTATGAGGAGTGTTAGGAAACACTTCTACTACTACATTCCCTGCCATAAAAACAAAGAATGGCTAAGTACTCAATAACATATAAAAATTTATTTTGGCAATATGTTTTAAAAAAATTGTATAACTAAAGCCGTTAAGAACTAACCTATAGATTTGCACTGGTCAGTTAGGATTGGGGTAAGAGCAAGGACGGAACCAGGATTCAAATTCTGGGTAGGCTGGATTTACTAGCGATAATAGAATAATTTGGAAGAAGGGTCACTTTGTGATTACGGGTAGTACCAAACCGACAACGTAGGAATGATCAAGCGCATATTATTGTTATCAACAATATAATTTGTAAAATCAAATAATTTTCGTATATATTTATTCTCAATTCCAGTCTTTATTATATAGCACATTATAATTACAACACATTTACAAAAAAATATTTTTAGGAGGGAGGTAAAATTATTCCAATAGTTTAGAGACTTATGATATAGAAAGAATTAAATATTGATTAATTAAGCATGTCTTTAAAATATATAGATAATTGCATCATATATTAAAGACTTAACTAATTTATGTAATTAGTTTTTACTTACAAAAATACCAAATTATATTCACTTAATCAAATAAAAAAATGAAAAAAATGAATCTCAGTAAGGTGGTAGGGGCGTAGAAAAAAAATGAAGTGCACGTTAGTTGTATATATTAAAATCTTAACTAATTTTGTGCTCATTATTTTACCATTACCAAAATACCAAATTATACTCAAATCAAACAAAAAAAATAGAAAATGAAACGAAGGCGGAGTTAAAAAAAGAAAATGAATTGAAGGCGGGAGTGGTAGGGCCATAGGGGGCAAACCCTAGCCCACCCTTGCATTCGTGCCTGGGGAGGAGCCTTATTTGACATACATGTGAGCTAGTTACGAAACAACCATACAAAGTTCCCAATTTCTTCTACAACTAGTAAAGCACATCCAAACAACACAGTCTGGCCATGATTATTAACTCCAATGAAAGGAGCAAATGGGAACTTTTACAAGTTCGACACATACGTCGAATCAAAAGACAACACATCTGCGAACTCCAAGTACGTCGCTCTACTCCTTCCATTAGCCCAAAACACATTTTTCAGTATATTGTTTTCATCCAGGTCATAGGAGTAGAAAAAATTGGAGTTACTTGAACTCATCTCTTCAAAATTCTTCCTCATTGCAACAAAATCACCCTTATCCAAATGAAGTCTTCTAGACTTGGCAATTAATTTGCGTAAGTCCCTCTCATCAAAAGGAACATTATCATGGTTACCGTGTTGCACAACAAAAGAACCATAGTTCTTGGCTATAGGCACACCCGCTCTGTCACTATCCAAAATCCTTCTCTTGTTTGCTTCAGTGATGAACCTATAGTTTGGAAGAAACTTAGATTTTTTTTGTACACATTCATGGTTATGCTTTAGGGTTACTCTAGATAATTCCCATAACCCATCACTATGAACAAATGCATTAACCTTGAACGGACATCCCGTAGCACTAGAACTAGATCCTTTTCTTGGATTTCTTGTCTTTTATTCAAACTTTCCAAATTTTGAACACTGTAGCCTTAACCTCTTGTACTTCTCTACATGACTCGCTACACCATCGATGTTTGCATCATTTATCACTTTTTAAAAACTTCTAATTCTTATTTGGAATCCATTCGCCTTTCCATAAGCATGGCAATATTGTAACCCTTCATCTCCATCTACGAATGTCATCCCGTCATGAGGAGGAATAACATGACCATAATCAACATTTTGAACATCCTCCGAGAGTAACTTATCTATGGCATCGGTTTGATCATTGTGCAAATTTGATGAGCCATTATCATCCAAATCGACAAGATTTTCTATAGAGTCATTACCTACATTGTCAAAAGATTAAACTTGGTTAATTTAAACTCTATTGTAAATCAACCATCCGTGAAATAATTATAAAGCCTGTATTACAAATTACCTTCTTCGACATTATACTCGTGGTTAGGTCAAAGCTTCTTGAATGACTCATATATATTGGATGAGTATAACCTATATAGATATCTCATCAATAATGGTAGTCAATCTTGGTTGAATTTTTATAGCTCACAATTTATTACCAGTAATGGAAGTCAAATCCTTTTGTCATTTATATCATCTAAAAGCAATGAACACCATACATTTCTTCGGCTTGCAAATGCTAGTGAATTTTGGTTAACTTTTTAATTGCTTTATAAGAGATGCTTACTCTCACAATGTCATATATATAAATGAATCAAAATCATTATGGTATTATGATTTAGCATGTCAATTGAAACACAAGGGGTTCATTTTCACAATAATGGCATCACTAGTACACTAATTAACAATTTATTTGACATCATACATGGAGATTATTATTTCATCGGTGCATGAAAAAGTTATTCTAGAGATGTTTATTTCATGAGAAGGCCAGACAACACACTTGGAGTTATAACCCGCCTACATTTATCAATCTAAAGTTATGAAGCGCCTTAAATCAACAAGATTACTAACCTTTCAATCTCCGGATCTAATTCTGATTACTTGCACCCCAGAGTATGATAGTGTTTTAGTTCAGTAGTGAAATCAGCCTTCCATGGAGGCGAGGGCCGCCGACGATGTCGTCGTCTTTTGGAGTCAAGGTAGACGACGGGAGATTTAGAGCTGCTCGGTGGAGGCGAACGAAGTAGATGATGGTAGCATGAAAAGGTTTAGGTAGATGATAACCATTTTTTTGAGTAGGAAAAAATTCAATTGACCAAACATGTTTGGTACAATGGAGAGACCAGGAACCCGGTGACCGGACATGCTGGCGCAAAACGATATTGGAAATAGATTGGTGACGTTAGGAGGAGACTCCACACCACCACGATCCAACTCGGAGGAGAGATGAAACCCATAAGATTACTCCACATACGAAGGAGTATGCGCACCAAGCGAAAGAGCCTGGGCCAAACCTGACACAAAAAGGCAAACAAACAACTAACAAAGCAAAAAACCAGAAGGAAAAGCCTTTGAGATTAATTATCAATCACAACCTTCTGCATCTAAATTGTCAAACTTCTAGGAGCATTAGACTAAAAACAAGCAATGTGTTCCACGAGGAAAAGCTGCGGCATGGAAAAAGTTGTACCACGCCATCGTCCAACGCTGTAAAAATTTGAAAATTATTTCTCAAAGGGTTATAGATCAGATCTCAAGTACAAGATCAACTTATCTAAAGAAACAACCATCAACGTAACAAAGCTATGGATCTCCAAAAAAAAACCCATACCACACGGAATTTGTCCGATTGAGAAGGCGGAGAAGCAATCGTTGACCAAATCGGCGCTGATATTTCTTTGACAAAAACCACAAATCCAACATTCTAAGGATATGGTCAATCAAGAACTTGGCAAATTTTATTTTCTCTAAACTTGGTTTGATTTGCTATATAAATCTCTCTTAATAATTTATACATCCAACTCAATCATGCTTTCTCAGCAAAGGATTGAGTAATTTGAAGATTAATCTCAACCTCCTTGGTTAAAAGAGATTGATAGAAATCTACCTTAATACATTATAAAGCAGAAACCAAGCATGTGTAAAAAATTTGTGCCACATGAAATAACCTAAATAAAATAATGGAAAAACTTTTTTTCAATTTAAAAACTAAATAATAATTCTAGAAAGCCCCTTTCACATTATACTCTAATAATAATTCTAGAAATCACGATTTATATTAACTACTTCGTGAAATAGATAATGGATAGATACCATATTGTATGCGTAGATTGTTTCATACAGTATCACATACTAAAAAATAAAAAATATTAATTAATATACACGCATTTAAAAAAACTAATTAAATAATAAACATTACTAAATAAAAAATGAATTTATAAAGATTGAAGGTTTTTTTAGGGTAAGATTTTAGATGTTATAAAATAGATAATGTATATATATAATCTTCTATCTATGTAAATATTGATTTTATTCTTCAAAAATTCTTAAATATAAAAAATGGCTATTTTAGATTTTATAAAATAAGTAATGTATGAAAATAAATTTTTATCTATATTATTTTCTATCTATGTTTATTAATATTGATAAGCAATAATATATATGCCATCTTAAGATTATTCTAAAATATTTTTATCGGATTGTTGAAAAAAATTACCGATATAAATTTCTATCTATATCTACGTTAATTAGAGCTGTCAAAAGCTGACCTAACACGCTAACCCGACCAAAACCGTCCGATAATTTTAGGGTCAAGACCCGAAAATTTGAATCCGAAATCAACCGAACCCAATAGAACCTGAAACCCGTTGGGTTGACCGATTTAATATATTTATAGAATTTTTAAATTTTATTTTGAAAATTATAATATATTTTATTATCAAAATAAATAAAAATAATATATTATAATTAAAAATTATTATTGAATTAAAAATTAATTTTAATAATCAACAAAAAAGGATATTTTAGACCCGCTGGTCAACCCGGCCCGATCGAAAACCCGCTACAACCTGACCCGAAATGAACCGAACCCGATTTAACCCGAACACGAAATGACCGAACCCGCCCGACCCAATTGATAGGTCTAACGCTAATACATTATAAAATAGAAGCAAATTATCTATAAAATTTGCGTTATATGGCACTTTAAGAACCAATTAGTTCTTTCATTTTATTTATTTATTTTTATTTATTATACTTAAAAGTGAATGTAGAAGGTTTGATATAGAAAAATATTTTCTATATTTATTTGTTTTTATCTTAAAGATTAGAAAAAAAATCGTTAAATATTTTATAAATATCATTAATAACTATAATAATAGAATAATTATTAAAATATATACATTATCTTTGTTTTTATCTTTAATTTATTATAATACATTATATAGTAATTTTTAAAACTACCCGTAAATTTACGGGAATTACACTAGTTAGAATGACAAGAAAAACTGTCTTTCTCCCTTAATAATTTCTCATCTTTTAGATTTCTCTCTCTCTCTAAAAGAGATTTTCTCTCTCTTTCTCATCTTAGGTAGATGACGGCCATTGCATTTATTTTCATTTTCACTATCCTAAAGAATATTTTTTATTAAAATTTTTTCTATTGAAAGTAAAAATCCACGTTTATCATACACATTTTCTTTTCTTTATTTTTTCTTTTATTTTCAATAAGTCAAATATGAGTGTGAATTAGTGTGTAGAGTTACCTAAATGCACATCAAAACCGCAACCAAAGGTATAGTTCTTGTAAAACTGAATCCCTTCATCCAATGTGCGAGATTTTCTCTCTCTTTCTCATCTTAGGTAGATGACGGCCATTGCATTTATTTTCATTTTCACTATCCTAAATAATATTTTTTATTAAAATTTTTTCTATTGAAAGTAAAAATCCACGTTTATCATACACATTTTCTTTTCTTTATTTTTTCTTTTATTTTCAATAAGCCAAATATGAGTGTGAATTAGTGTGTAGAGTTACCTAAATGCACATCAAAACCGCAACCAAAGGTATAGTTCTTGTAAAACTGAATCCCTTCATCCAATGTGCTAAATAGCATTCCACAAGCAGACTTGATGTCAATAGGGCAAACTGGAACAAAATATGTCGATTCCCCTTGAGAAATATTAACTTAGTAATACTCACTTAAATCTATATTTTCAATCCCCGTGCCATTAATACTATCTTGACTTGTATCATGAGACAATTCCCCACATGCAACAACACTAGAACTAGAAGGACAACTTATAAAATTTGACAATTGAAGAAAAAGTAAATAAAATAACACACATTTTGATATAATGTTCACGCATAAACATAAAAAGTTCACGTGAAATCATATTATGTTCACGTAAATTACAATTAAGTACAAGAGCAGACTCTCATCTTTTAGGACTTTCAACAAACAAGTTATGTGCAACTCAAAACTCTTCCACAAAAAACATCATCCAAACAATATTTGAAAATGGACAATGAAAAAACATTATGAAAGAAATATATACTTGAAATTTAGGATTGATTCACACTCATACTAATGCCAATTGTGATTGAAAAGGAGAAATTCAAACCAAAATTAAGTAAAACGAAAAATTAAAATCGAAATAGAATGAACCCACATGCTTGGAATTGAATCCATAACAAATGAAAAAGGCAATTGAATGTGAGGTTAGAAGTTGAGGAACGATCAAAGATCGAAACCCAGTCGAAAAAGACGATCGAACGCAAAACGAATTTGGAAGTCGGCCATGATGCAGGAGCGATGCTGATAATAAAATTAGAATACGCTAAATGACATTTTTGCCGTTACAAATTAAAAATAAAATGAAAGGGCTTGTCAATCATATCCTTCCATATTATTTGATCTAAAATTTATGATGAGCTCTTACAATGGGATTTACATTTGCCTCACCTCAAAAAAAAGTGTGGGGAATCGAACCTACGACCTGTCAGACCCAACTCCTATCTTGCTCCACTAGACCAACCCCTTCAGGTTTATGATTCAATTCCTATAATTTTTAGTAAAATTATCTCGTGAGTATCACGGACTTCAACTAATTTTATGCTTATTTTACTTACCACAATTTTGTTAATCTATATAAAAATTCGTTAATAAAAAAACATTCCAAAAAAATCAGTTATAATTTAAAAAAAAATATATCTTTTAATTTTTTATGGGTGCAATTTTAAAACAAGATTTGATAAAAAAAAAAAAACTTAAACCTCCAAAACAAAAGAATAAAACTTATTTTAATCAACTTTTCCAAAAGATTATACCCGGGAGAAGACCGAAAGAAAGTGCAAGGCAATTCCTTTCTTTTCTACTTCACGTTTGACTGATTTGGGTCGAATTGATCCGGGGTCACTCGAATTTCGTAGGCGTAGCCAGATTCACAAGATGAAGATCACGGTAATGACTGCAGATGAGAATATTATCACCTTGGACGTCGACCCAGAAGAATCGGTATTCTTCATGAATCCCTAATCTCCTTCTCTCCCAACCAATCTGCCCCAAATTGATTTATTTTTTAAACCTTAATTTGAATCTTGTCTATTCTGTAATCATTCGTCTCTCTGAATTATTTGTGTCAACTGGATTTGAATCTCAGGTCGAGAATGTCAAGGCACTGCTTGAGGTTGAGGTATGTACCTACTTTTTCAGATTTTCGATCTCCCTCCCCCCTCTCTCTCTTGTGTTTGATTGATGGATTGGTTGATTGAATGGTATTTTAATTTCGAATTATAGACGAGCGTTGCACTTCAAGGGCAACAGCTGCTATACAATGGGAAGGAGATGAAGAACCATGAGCATCTGAGCAGTCTGGGTGTTAGGGATGGGGATTTAATCATGATGCTTTCTAACGCATCTTCAAGGTTAATATGATGCAAATTTTGATTTTGATTTTTTTTTTTGGTTCTTGATATTCCGTGATGCTAAATTATTCTTCTTTTTATCAGTGCATCTTCTACAACTGATGTGAGCTTAACTCCTGATGGGTCAGCAGTAAACCCTGCTGCTTTCCAGCAGCATGTTCAACGTGATTCAAATTTGATGGCCCAACTTTTTCAGGTACTGGCCAATGTTGGTGTGCTAAAATACTCCAAGGAATCTATCAAAATAAATAAATAAATAAAAACTGGATAAGGAATGGAATTAAATGAGTAGCCAACTTAAGTTTGGTGCCTTTGCAGCAAACATTTTTTTTGTTTAGTTGGCTTCTAGTATCAATGAATGATGTTAATTTATTTGACATGAATATCTTGTAATGAAATGGCAGGCTGATCCTGAACTCGCACAAGCTGTGTCAGGGAACAATCTTGACCGGCTGCAAGAGATCCTAAGACAACGTCACCGTCAAAGGTCTGAGTTACGTCGTAAGGAAGAGGAAGAACTTGTAAGTGGTCTGTCTTGGTGGCTTTTCACCTTCTCTTTATATCAATTATTTGTGTACCACGTTGTTGGTCAGATTGGATCTTCTGACTTGCCAACGTGTACATGACTATGAGCAGTTAATGATTACTTAAGACAGCCTTGTTGGCTAATTATTCCTCTTTGTTTACATTTGAATGTCTCCTTAAAAATGGTACATTGTTAGCAATTTTGTGTTCAAAATCCCTATGGGTGACAGTTTGGATCATGGATGCTCCACCATGTGCACTTTATGTTTTGAGTAGATGACTCAACCAAAACTGAGCTTTCAAGGGCTTTAATTACACTCTACGATCTGAGAATCTATATCAATCTCCTATACAATGGGGGCAGGGGGGAATGTTGGGAAATAGTGAAGGATGCTGAGGAGTTAGGATTATTGTAACCTTTGCATGAGAAATTCCTGCTTCAAAAGCTTATATCTTCATGTTCTCACATATAAAGATACCATAATTTATAAATCCATTATCCTAGTTCTGAACAAAGTTATATATGTTGGGTCCATGTATCTGCAACGGTGATATCCTTGCTCAATGTTGGTGTTGTCTCCCAAGAAATGAAGATAGATGATGTACATTCCTTTAGGTATATCAATTAATAAATGTGATGTTTAACTATAAAAAATGTGTTCCATCTAACCAAACGGGACAAAGGGTGTTAAATACATTACTGTGCTTGCAAGGAAAAGGTTAGATTTTACCCATGATTTCTTCTAAATGATTGAGTCTCTGTCCTGGGTACTTGTTATATCCCTACTACATGGCATTATCTGTTCCTCTATCTTTGCTTCTGATAGATTTGCTGAACAATTACCCTCCTATTTTTCCTTGCTATATAGGCTCTGCTCTATGCAGACCCTTTTGATGTGGATGCACAAAGGAAAATAGAAGCTTCCATTCGCCAGGTATATATCCCCTTTTTTATGTATAGCTGCAACTTGTGTAAAATTTGAATTGTGTCTTGAGAGGATTGTCATTGCAAAGTATTTTTCTTTCTTAATGCTCAATATTTTTACCATAATCTAAAGTCCGCAGTTTTGTTGGTTTTATTCACAATCTCCTAGTTATTCTTATTTTCCGTTTTCCATGTTTCTTCTTTGCTTTGTTGTAGAAAGGCATTGATGAAAATTGGGCTGCTGCACTTGAACACAATCCCGAAGCATTTGCGAAAGTGGTATGAACACACTGACAATGTTGACTCGTGGAATTGTGCTATTCTGTGTATATATATAATTTTAATTTTAAGATGTTCTCTTTTACCTTAAATCTTTTGTTCAGGTTATGTTGTACGTGGATATGGAAGTTAATGGAGTCCCTTTAAAGGTAGGAAATGAGAATCATCGCGGTTATGATCTTTTCCACTAGTACTATGTAATTCTTGCTGCTTGTCTTTCACGTGAAGGATCCTGTAGCCTGGGAAGGTCTCATGATCAATTGGTTGTCTACTGTAACTGCATGACATAAGTGCAACAGTTATATGTATTTACTATGCTTCTTCCTTCAACTTGTAATATGATTTTCATGTCTATTGGAATATTTAGTGGAAGGGTTGATTGGTTTTCTAATGGTACTACACAACATAATCAGACTAATTATTTGTTAGTCTCCCTAAGTTGCTTAAACATCTTGTTACTTTTACAATGCCCATCTTGATGAATGAGAAATTGACAGCATGAACACATTTTTCTTTTCAGGCATTTGTTGACAGTGGAGCCCAATCAACAATAATATCAAAAAGCTGTGCAGAGCGCTGTGGGTCTGTGCAACAATATTTCTTCACTTCAATTAACTTATTTATTTTTTCCCATAATTACAGTGTTTCAAAAGAGTGAATACACTTAAACTTGTTTTGCTGCTCTTTTCCTCTTATCTGCTCTTGTTTAATGCAATACAAGGTTCTCTTATTTGACTGCAGACTGTTGAGACTCATGGATCAACGGTATAGAGGTATCGCTCACGGAGTGGGCCAGTCAGAAATATTGGGTCGGATTCATGTAGCTCCAATCAAGGTAATATGACTGATTTACTGATAACAACATTGAGTGGGGCTTATTGCAATTACATTTTCTTTAATTGCATTATGCTCACATTCTCCCTTGATTTTCTCTCACAAAGATTGGAAGTGTGTTCTATCCCTGCTCCTTCACAGTCCTGGATGCTGCTAACATGGAATTTCTCTTTGGTTTGGATATGCTCCGTAAGCATCAGGTATGAAAACACAGGTGTTTCCTTTTGATAATTACCTTCTCATTTTTGGAATTAGCAGAACACTTAACCTCTTCTTTTTGTGAAGTGCATAATCGATTTGAAGGACAATGTCCTCAGAGTTGGTGGAGGCGAGGTCTCTGTGCCATTTTTGGCAGGTAAGAAATACATAAATATCACCAACTTTGAAAATGACATACTTTGTCCTTGCTATGTCAATCGGTTGTTAAATGTAGATTTAATTTTCTTTTTCATTTGCAGAAAAGGACATCCCTTCCCATTTCCTGGATGATGAAAGATCAAAGCAAGCTTCTAGTTCAGGAGCTCCGGTGAGGCTACTCTCCACATACATTCTCTCTTTCTTGTGATTGCTCGGTCTTATTTTTTATCCCAGGACAATTAATACTTACGTTCCATTATTGGGTGCAACTAGATACTAGATACTATGTAGCACAGTTCAAGATGTATGAGACTTTAAATGTGCTACATGTTTATTGCAGGCTGCAACCGGATCTAAGGAGGGCAACCTTGTGCCAGTTGGAATTAAATCTACTGGTAAGTTTAGGATTGGATTAGTCTTTTCTTCACTAGCATAGAGGGGCCATTTTCAAAAATTCTTGAGCCTATGATGCTTCATATGGTATTTATTCTATTCAAACTCTATTGAACCAAAGGCATCCATAGTGAGGATGCGCACATCATTATAGCATCACAAAAGGCCTTATGACTTGTGTAGTTATGTTGCTTACCGAGCATCATGAAAATCTTTATGACTCACGTTTTTTCTATCACAGGAGGAGGTGCTCAAGGAAACCCTTCTGAGGTATGTTTCTTAAGAATTCCCTTTTTTTCATTATTGCACTTTACGTGAACGCCTGAACAGATCACCAGATTCTGTATTGTTTTCTAAAAATTCTGAGCTCTCAATTCACTCTGTTTCGGGGCTTGCAGGGTGCTGAGTTTGAAGCTAAGATTGCAAAACTTGTGGAACTGGGTTTTGAACGGAATGCTGTAATACAAGCTCTCAAGCTCTTCAATGGCAATGAAGAACAGGCCGCTGGGTTTCTCTTTGGTGGCTGAAGATTTTCCAAGACCAATCAATTGGGATTCTCTTCTGTGGCTGAACATTTTCCAACTTCGGTTTTAAAGCTTAATGACAACTTTAAGGGAACATCTAGAAAAGCCTCTCCAATTCTGGTTTCTAATTTATTCAACATTATGTAACACTGGGTTTTGTACTTTTTCTATTGGGGACACGAACAAATAAGACATCTTGTAGTTTGAATTCATTTTCATGATTGCTGAACACTTTCTTTTCTCTTATGCAATGCTTGTAAACTAATAAAACAACGTTAACTTGACAAAAACAAGTTCAACCTGTTTGATAAGTTGATTAAAGGAATCTCTGGGAATGGCACTTTTAAACCCATAAATTCAAAAACCATTTAACCTTTAAATGACCAAAACATGATTTAACCCAATAAGGTTTAGGTGGTTTAATATAGGATCGACATGTGGCGAAATCTTAGGTGGCGTAATGAGAAGACTTCAAACCTTATTGCTTATATATATATATATATATATATAGAATAATGCTCTAGTGAAAGCATCTCTTAGAGTGTAAGCATGTGGTTAAAGGAGATCTGTTGGATTGGAAAAAACGAGTGGCTGGGATTTAAAGAAAATGGGGTGTAAAAAGCTTAAATGGAGATGTTGTATGAGATAATTTCAAATATGGAGAGAATCAATTACGGTTATTAATTGGTTAAAATATCCTAAATTTTAGAGCATATTAATTTATTTCCTTTGAAGAGGCACTCTCTCTCCGATTTCACATTTGGCCATTCTCATACGCTGATGGTTCAGGAGAGAAAAAGCACCAGCGAACGCATAGACGATTCACGAAGATCTTCGACAAATTGGTCAGTTCAATCGATTTTTTGTACATTTATTAAGTAAATTCGTTGTTAGTCTAAATTCCGGTGTTCTCACTCTCAATTCCGAACTTGCTTGGTCAATTTTTAGTTCAATATGCATAAATTCGAAGTTAGGTTTTCATTGGAAAAATTCGAATTTGTGTTTTTAGTTCAATATGCATAAATTCCGGTGTTCTCACTATCAATTCGAAGTTAAGTTAAGATTTTGGTGTTTAGGTTCAGAACAATGATAATAAATTACCAAATTTCGAAGATTAAGCACGAAACCAGATCGTTTAGGTTTCATATGAGCATGTTTCGGTCAGAAGTGGATTGTTTTTCATATATGTTTATTTTGTTTTTCATATATACTCTGTGTTTTATTCACATATACATTGCATTGTTATTCACATATTCGTGGCTTGTTTTTCATATATGTTTGCTTTGTTATTCATATATGCATGACTTTTTCCATATAGACATGTTTTGATAACAATATAAAAGAATTTAAACATTTTTCATAATATTCAACATTGTTTTTCATAAGCATTTTAATGATTATTCACATCATAACATATTACAAAGAGTCACAACTTTTTCATAATACTAATTGTTATTTTTCATAAGCATTGTAATGGTTATTCAATAGTCTATATTATTCATGTCAATACATGCTCATAGTAGTTTTGTTATTCATATATACGTCGCGTTTCATTCACATATATATTGCATGTTATTCACATATTTGTGACTTGTTTTTCATATATGTTTGCTTTGTTATTTATATATGAATGACTTTTTCTATATAGACATGTTTTGATAACAATATAAAATAATTTAAATATTTTTCAGAATATTCAACATTATTTTTCGTAAGCATTTTAATGATTATTCACATCATAACATAATACAAATAGTCACAAATTTTTCATAATACTAACTGTTGTTTTTCAGAAGCATTGTAATGGTTATTCAATAGTCTATATATAATTCATGTCAATAAATGCTCATATTACTATTTAAAACCATTGAATAAGTTAGTCATATTTGTTAATATGTTGTTATTCATACATGTGGGGTAGACGAATCCGACAAGCTTCAATAAAGATTGATTTTGTTTTTCATATATGCATGGCTTGTTATTCATCTATACATGTTTTGTTATTCGTATATACATGTGTGGCTTGTTATTCATATATACGTTCTTTTTTATGCGTGAATTGGTATTCATGTATGTATGTCTTATGCAGTTATTGAAGAATGACGATGAAGTATAAGTGGGTGAAGTTTGTAGACAACAACAATGATTAGTTTTTTTCGACATATCAATGTACTTTAAAAAAAAGGATGTACTTATTCAAATTCATTGTAGTATATATTCGAGATGTAACCATCCCCATTTTTGTCTTATTCAATGTTCATATAAGATTCATATTTTTGTCGTATCTACCCATTTTAATATGTAATTATTCAACCTATAGCAAATTGATTTTCATGGTCAGGCGAATACTTATTCAACCTAAATAATGCAAATGTTAAAACATGTTCAATCCTATAATTATTCAAACAATTGTATTGAGTTATTCAAATCTCGACTATAAATATTTTATGATTCTATAATTATTCAAACAATCAAATTGAGTTATTCAAACAATCAAACTGAGTTATTCAAACATCGACTATAAATAGTATACGATTCTATAATTATTCAGACAATCATATTGAGTTTTTCAAACAATCAAAATGAGTTATTCAAACATTGGTTATAAATAGTATACGATTCTATAATTATTCAAACAATCATATTGAGTTTTTCAAACAATCAAAATGAGTTATTCAAACATCGGTTATAAATAGTATACGATTCTATAATTATTCAAACAATCATATTGAGTTTTTCAAATGTTGACTAATAGATATTCAATGATTTTGCAGAGGTTTTGTATTTGTAAATCCGACTACCATAAATAAAGAAAAACGTGGGTTTTTTTAATTTCACAATCCCTTAAATTTAGCAACTTCCAAATTTAAAATCCAATCCCCCATATTCAAAATTTCAATTACTTTTTCAATTATTTTCAACGACTGATATCCCTAAAATCTCGGCCACATCTCATAATTTCCTTTTTCAAATAAGCCTTGTTTTTATTCTCCACAACAACCCCATATATCCTACTATGATCCTTAATTACTAGCCGTTTATTTATCCTAATCCAACAACCTATGTTTAACCTCACGCTTACACCATAATATGTAGGACGAATTAAGTATATAGCAAAAATTAGGAGGCTAATTAGGTGGATATTAGGAGAATTGGGAAAATTAGGTAAATAGCAAAACGGCTCGCGCGCACCCATATTCCGCGAAACTCGATCTCTTCCTTCCTCACGCTAGCTTCTCATAGCTTTCGCGATCCTATTGTCATCGCTTTCGCGATTGAAATCAGTCGATTCCATTCCAGTTGTCATCACGAACGCATTGGCCTTCGTTTTCGCGTTCGATTCCTGTCATCAAAAGTTTCGCGCAAATTTCTCCATTGAAAGCTCGTCGAATTCATTCCAGGTGTCATCACGATTCACGACCGATTACTAGTCGTTTTTCGTCGCTAGCAATCGTTTTACCTACAAGGCAATCGCTAGCAATCGTTTTTCGTCATCTACAACAAGGCAAGTTTCCCAGACACTGTCATCATATTTCACGAGATATAATCTACATACGTAACAAAGTTTCAATTTTGATGTTAGATCTGCCATGGAAAAACTGTCATCATCATGTTTATGGGATGACAATTCAATAAAACGATTTTTTTTTGAAAAATCTCCAATTTGATGACACTGTTCATAATTACAGTCAATTTGATGACAGTGTTTGTGATAACAGTGGTGAAGTTTAGTTGATAACAGTCTTTGTGATGACAGTGTTCATGTTAGTTCATGCCATTGTCGATGTTAGATGATGTCAAATTTCTGATGATAGATGTTAGTGATGACAGTGGTTCATCATGACATTGTTTTGATGATAGATATTAGTGATGACAGTCGTTCATGATGACAGTGTTCATGTTATTTGATGACATATTTCATGTTTAGATGATGATGTTAGTTGATGACATTGTTCATGTTATTTGATGATATATTTTTTGATGATAGATGTTAGTTGATGTCTCTAATTGGCGTTTGTTGATTACAAATGATGACAGCAAATGGATATCAAGGTTCTAATTGTCTATGTTGGTGGAGGATGGAAGACAAACAATGGTGAATGTCTTTATATTGGTGATGATGTAAATTCGAAAGCATTTCTGTTGGAGGAGGATGTAACACTAGACGATCTAAAGAATAAGATTGTGGCAAGGTTTGCAATGAACTCACAACCAGCAGAAATCAACCTATCACACCTATATCCAACAAAAAAGGTGACAAGTCCTTTCAAAATTGAGACAGATGAAGATCTCAAATCATTCTACCAGATTAGCAATACACCTCAAGTTGCTTGGGGTTTGCCAATCTATGTTACAATAAATGGAAGAAGGAAAAGAAAAGAGCTTGCAACTGAGAATATGCAACTGTCATCGAAGGGAAAAGAGCTTGCAACTGAGAATATGCAACTGTCATCAAGTGTAAACAACAGCTACCAACCACTAGAAATGATATCTGATGATGATGATGAAGAAGTTGATCATCCACCAGATAATCAGTTTGTTCAAGTAGGGCAACTGTTTGTAACAAAAGAAGATCTAAAGACTGCAATATATAACCAAGCAATAAAGGAGAGCTATGGTTTCAAAGTGCACAGATCAAGGAAAGATTACTACTCGCTGAAATGTGTACATAAAGAATGTGAATGGCAATTGGTGGCATCAAAACTGAAGGGCTTGAGTTATTTTGAGGTGAAGAAATTCAATGAAAACCATACATGCCCATTCGAAGTGAGATGTTCAAGGCATATGCAACCACCATATCAAATTATTGCACAGAAAATAAAAATAAGGTATGTTTCTATTTTATAATCACTGTCATCGCTGTCATCTCTGTCACCTCCTGAAAATACATCGTTGTCATCACAGGTTTGATGGTGTTAACAAGGGACCAGACCCAAGTATGATCATGAATGACATGAGAAATGATTACTTGCAAAATATTAGCTACTGGAAAGCTTGGAAGGCACAACAATGGGCACAAGTGCTGATAAGAGGATCACCGGAAGAAAACTATGAGATGCTCCCATCATATTGTCACATGATCAAAAGAACAAACCAAGGCACGTACACATGCCTCGAAGTTGAAAGCCAAGGCAGATTCAAGTATGTCTTCGTATCAATCGGAGCATCAATTAGAGGTTTCAATCAATTGAGAAAGGTACTGTCATCACTATGATAAGCTGTCATCACTTATATTCATGACCAACTGTCATCAATTTTGATTTCTCATCTATCTTCATAATCAAATGCAGGTCATTCAAGTAGATGGAACGCATCTCCACAACAAATATTTGGGAGTTTTAATTACTGCTTCAGCACAAGATGCAAACCAACAGATATATCCTCTCGCTTATGCCATAGTGGATTCTGAGAATGATAAAGCTTGGAAGTGGTTTTTTGATCAGTTGCTAACTGTAATTCCATGCTCTAGTGAGTTAGTGTTCGTGTCAGATCGGCATTTAAGCATTGGAAAATCTGTTGAATCAGTCTACAGATGTGCAAAACACGTGATATGTATTCGGCATTTGAAGCAAAATCTCATTACAAGATTCAAGGAAAAAGGGATTGCAAAGTTGTTCAAGCAAGCAGTTGAATCTTACACGATGACAGACTTCAACAAATACTTCCAAGATATTTGTTCAAAGAATCCAGATATGGGACAATAGTTAAGAGATGCAGGACTAGAAAAGTGGTCAAGAGTACACTTTAATGGAGATAGGTACAACATAATGACCACCAACAACTCAGAAAGTCTCAACAACGTTTTGAAACAAGCAAGATCTTTCCCTATTGTTGCTCTCTTGGAATTCATCAGAGATTTGTTGTCAAGATGGTTTGCAGAGCGTAAGCAAACAATCTAAGAGAACACCAACCAGCTGCCACCAAAAATACATAAGATTCTTGAGCTAAGATGCAAGAAATCAAAGAGATATGGCGTTAAAGTCCTAAATAATTCTCAGTTCGAAGTCTTCAGTGGAGACTTCTCCGGTGTGGTCAATCTAGCTCAAAAAACATGCAGTTGCCGGATGTTTGACTTAGAAAAAATCCCTTGTGTTCATGCCCTTTCTGCAATTCAGCAAATGCAATACCCACTAAGAAGCTTTATCAGTGAGTACTACCAATTTGAAGCTTGGTCCTCAACATACGAAGATTCAATCTACCCACTTCCTCCAAAAACAGATTGGGATGTGCCTGTAGAAGTTAAAAGCACAATATGTCATCCACCAAATGTGAGAAGGATGACTGGGAGACCTAAAAGAAAAAGGATCCCTTCCAAAGGTGAATTCAATACAAAGAGAAGCAAGAATGCTAAGAAGGATAAGGTTTCAGCTGAATCAAGCAACACAACAAATATTATAAAATAGAATTTCCTTCATTTCCTTCTGTTGTCATCACTACATTCGGATTGTTGTCATCGTTATACAATATTTCTGTTACTGTCATCATAAAACTGTTGTCATCAATATCCAGTACTATTCAACTGTTTTTATTACTGTCATCACTATTGTCTTTACAATTTTAAAACAAAATCAAATAAGAAAATGCATATATTGAATTGAATATGTTTGAATTCACTCATATTCTTTCAGATAACATTCATTTATTACACATCCATGCATGCATTGGTGCACATGAACCATTACCCCCTATTCTGATGACAGTATCAAACAGCCTATCATCAAAAAAAGCAATTTTCTATTTTCAAAGCATATCATCAAAAATAGCTTTAAATAAGACCAATGAATAGATCTAAACCATAAATACATTGTAAAAAAGGTCATTCATTCAAAAAGATTTGCTTTTAATTTGCTATTTTAAAATTCTCATATAAAAAGTATACTTCTATCATCACAAAACACTCTCATTCCAGAAAATAAAAAAAAAGTTCTAAATAACATCAGAAAACACATTTCAATTCAACCATGTCAAGAAGGAATGCCATAACCAGAAGAACCTACGCCAATCCATTCGTCACCTTCACAATGGTGAACGTTGAGGTAGCAATCAGTCCATATAATTCGTTTTGTACACCGTATATTTCATGAAAACTAACAAATTTTCTATTCCATGCATAGACTAATGAGAGAACACCAATAAGAATAAGAGGACACACACCATTGTCGATATTGGTGAACCGTTAAAGCATTATGAACGGGGTACCACCAGGATTTATGAAATTCTTCTTAAGCGAAACCGATATCACATCACGGATTGAAGGAGACACCTATATTTCTGTAAGTGTTCATGAAAATCCAATTTCTTGTCATCAGAACATATACATGACATCATGATAATGCTTTCTTTGCAGCTTGGCCTTAATGAAGATTCTGAGATCAGAGCAATCAAACCAACAATACAGCAATGAAGGGTTTCTTATTCAATATTTTTCTCTTTTAATATGATTATACCATGAATCTTCTAGTTGCCGTTTTGACTGTTGTATGTTGCATTTCATGGGATTTCTCTTTCTTTATCTGTCATCAAATTGTTTCCCAGTTTAATATTAGTATACAGTATCTCGTAAGATCTACTGTCATCACAATTACTGTCATCACAGTTGAATATCAAAAAGACATAAATTTTGCAAGAACAATTACTGTTATCACAATAAAAGGTTCTACAAGTATTTATATCCATCTCCTACATTGTCACCAAACACATAAACAAAAGTTAAAACATTGTCATCAACCACTAGACCTAACACTGTCATCACCTATCATCACATATTACATTCCACTAACAATACGTCTATATCCATCTCCAACAGCCAGATCCAATTTTTGATCAACCACCCAATTGAAGTTAAAAAAATCTATGGCCATCTTCTCTCTAATAGCCAGCATGTGCGCATCATCAAGACCATCCAAGCTAAGTCCCAATGCAAGAGCTTCAATATACTTGATGCAATAGACACCACAATTACCACTGAAAATTAAAACAAAATGACTGAATTAATCAAAAAAATATACATAATTACACAGGATAACTGAATTAAAATAACACAAGGCAACCTACCCAGAATAATCTTGACAAACCAAAGCGTCTCTAGACCAAGTGAAATCAGCATCCAAGCCCTCGAGATGATCAAACCTCCCACTTTTCTTCATTAGAAACGGAAGAAGCTTGGTAAAAGGCTGTATATAACTGGAAAGCTCCTCCATCGTATACAAATCCCGAAAACAGTCAAATACAGTCATGTGGCGACGATGCAAGTTAATCTCCAATACAACCCAATGTTCACGCCTCTCTTTTGAAAGGTGAACTGGTGTATAAACCTTTGTCACCTCACCACGAACCCATGATTTCTTAAATAGACGAGGCTTCCAACCAGTAAAATAATCGAACACATCGCTTGGCACTTTATCATTTCGAACGATATAACGCTCCACTTCAAAAGGCGTGAATAACTTGTACCAAATCCAATCCATAATAACCACATTCTTGAAGTCATCAGCATGATCATGTATAATTTTCCTCAAATAATACAAAGCCTCGCAGAAATGCTACAAAAAGACATGAAATGTCACATAATTAATTTGACAACAAACAAAATATCACTTGATCATATACTTACCTCATCTCCTAACCAAAGACCTCTAGTCTTCAGCAGTCTAAAAAATTTCTTGTCCAGCATTTGATCAGATCCAGCCACAGTAGCATTTTTTTCACTAACACAAAAAAAAACAGACTGTCAACAGAGCATTATAAACATGCAGTCAACATCATCATCATCACATAACTGTCATCACAATGCAATCAACACAAAAAAAACCCTGTCATCATAACATTACTATCATCATAACATTATAAACACACTATCATCGCAATACTATCATCACAAAACTGTCAGAACATTACTATCATCACAAAAAAAAACAGATAACATAACTAATAAATAACATACCCATTATTATACCAATCGTAAAATGGTTTACGAACATCATCTTCATAAAAAGAATGCTTTGGAGCCTTAGGCAATGCAGCAGCCCTCTTTTTCTTTAACTTCTTATCCTTCTCAACAGTATATGGAGTTGTGGTTGAAGCACCTGGCTTCAAAAATCTGGTAGACCTCCTAAGTTCAACTGTTTCCTTTGCATCATCATCAGATTGAACCGTTGGATTATAAAAAATTTCATCAATCTCAGAGGTTGCACCTTCTTTTGAAGCTTGAAACAAAGAACCAAACAAATGACCATGCTCAGTAAGTTGAGAACAATTATCCATTACATCTTGTAAAAGTCCACGCATGTCAAAACCTAACTCATCCGAGGAGACAGAAAAAAAGCTTGAACCTAACTCACCTGGGTCATCAATTCTGTCATCAACCTCCGCTTGATCTTTGACAGGTTCATCAACATCTTCTCTATCATCAACCCTTGCTTTATCCACAACTGGTTCTTCATGATTAACTTCCATGTCATCGCAGCCAACTTGATCCTTCACTGGTTCATCCTCATTAACTTCTTTGTCATCACCACCATGCTCTTTACCATCTTTCACAGGCTCAACCAACTCAGTTGCCTTGCTCTTGCCTTGCTCTTGCCTTGATATTCCTTCATCCACAACTGGTTCTTCATGATTAACTTCCCTGTCATCACCACCAACTCGATCCTTCACTGGTTCATCATCATTAACATCTTTGTCATGAACCAACTCATTTGTCATCTTTGTCATCACAGGCTCAACCAACTCAGTGCCCTTGCTCTTGCCTTGCTCTTGACTTAGAATTATATCTAGTGGAACATACTTCACCAACTGCAAATTCATACCTTCACCTCCATCTTTAATAGAAATGTCATCATCAGGAGACAACCTCAAAGACTCAATGCCTTTGCAATCACTTTCTCTCACTGGTTCCACACTTACAATGCGAATCTCATCACTGTTATCATCAGAAACAGAATCTTGGTCTTTAGATTTCAGTTTCTTTTCAATTCTATCAACCCTGCTGTTAACTTTCACAACTTGCATCTCAACACGCTGCACTTGACTCTGAAGAGTTTTCATCATTCTAATCATATCATCTTGCAGGGAACACATACTTTCCCTCAAAGACTTAGCCCAAGCTGGCTCTTCCATTTTATTGTACTCTTCTGCCTTCTCCTTTCCCTTGGAAGAAACTGGATCCTCATCAACTTCATCAAATTTCGCCTTCTCCTTGGCCATTGACAAAATCCTAGCAACTTCAAAATCAGTTTCATTGTCAACCACATCCTTTTTCTCTAGAACGTCCTTCTCTACAGCTTCATTAGAATCTTTCTTCAACTTTGGCCTCTTGCATTTTTCAATAATCTCAGGCACATTGTTGACACGACTCTTCCGACCACTCACACCCGAATCCTTTGAACCCTTTGAATCCTTCGGGCTCTTGTGATCCTTTCCAATCCTCGGAATCTTATGCATACTCTCATCAACCTTAGTTTTAGCCACTCTAGGAAGTTGTAATCTCCTACCTTCCCTCTTCACAATTTCAAAACGCTCTTTCGGTTTCTCTTCAGATTCCTTTTTCCCTACCCCTTTAGCCTTTGCACCTTTAGCCTTTGCGTCTGTACATCCAATCTTCCTCTTACCACCAACACTGGCTTTTTCAATAACTGCATCTCGTGGAGCAATAATAAAATCAGCAAGTTCATCCTCCGTATCAGACTCAGATCCTTCACCTTCAATCACTTTTTGCTTCAGTATAATCCGTTTCACAAGATCATTGTACACATGGTCAACAACCTCATCGGGATAGTCACATGTGATGAATCCAGCATATTCTGAATACGACGGATACAAACATTTCTGTCATCAAAATAAAACAAATTCAACTGTCATCAAATAAACTCTACAAGTTACAGCTGTCATCAAATTCAACTGTCATCAAAATAAATAAAAAATTAAACATACCAGTTTCTTGTCCCCAACATCACAAATTGCTTTCCAAGCAACAAGTTGCGATGAAGTGCTACGCCAACGCAGCATATAAAGAACTTCTTTTTTACCTCCTCTCTCAGCAAGATGACAAATGGATCGAAAAGCTGGAAAAATCTCCACAATCCAAAACTATAACAACACACAAAAAAGAAACAATAAAAAACCATTGCAGATGCAATTAACAAAAAAAAAATCAAAAAATTTATCAACACTTTACCATGAATCCAAAAGGATATCCAAACACATTGAAGCCAGGTATATAGTTTGGCTTTTTCATCATCTCCGGGTCACGTGGGGTACGATTCACATGCAATAAGCCATTGAGCAAAGCATTATAGGACAATCTACCCCAAGGATAAACATAAAATTTCTCCAAATCACTTGAAAGAGCAATATGAATTGGATCTATAGGAACCTTATCCCGTTTAGGAAGCAAAACAGCCTCAAGGATCAACAGGTGTGCAAGTTTAAACTTCCTAGATCGGTCTTTTTCTTTTATAAAAACAGACCGTAAATGATCCAAATCACACTTATCAACACCTATGACATCTACGGGGTCAACTTTCGGGATATCAACATCAACTAAATTCTCACAATTCAAGCCAGTGACAGCAGCGAAGTCCATCAAAGAATAACGACACACATTACCCCCTATTCTAAACCACATCTCATGCTTATATGAAGTTTTTAACTCACACATGATGGCATAATGCATAACTTTGTAACGAAGTGGTATAGTATCACCTAACTTTAACACTGAACCAAAGCACCCCTGACCTAACCTACTAAACTCATCAGATGTAAGATGACACTTGATGAGGTGGAAAACATCTGGAGTGTGATACTGGTTTGCTCTTCCATTATATCGTTTTGATACAGGTACCATATATTGCAATTGCTTAGGTTCCATTCTTTATCCTGGAAATCAAAAGAAAGAGACAATGTCATCACAAACAACTATCATCATAAAGCAAAAAATACCACATGTTTCAACTCTCAAGTAAACACTTTGTCATCACTAATATGTCACTGTAACACAATTAGAAACAATATATTACCATCATTAGCAACACTGTCATCACAACATATAAAACATAAGAAAAGGCAACTGTCATCATAACCCCTAACATAAAAAAAGTAAAAAAATGTCTTTGTCATCACTAATGTCAATAAAACACACTTATAATCAATATGCTATCATCAATATAAAACAAGTGTCATCACAACTTAGAAACATAAGAAAGATACATTGTCATCACAAACAACTATCATCACAAAAGAAAAAGCACCTGTCATCACTAATGTCAATAAAACATAAGAAAGGCAACTGTCATCACTAAACAAGTGTCATCACTAATGTCAATAAAACACACTTATAATCAATATACTATCATCTATATAAAACAAGTGTCATCACAAACAACTATCATCACAGGGAAAAGCAACTGTCATCAGTAATTTAAATAAAACACAATTATAAATCAATATACTATCATCAATAGCAACAACTGTCATCACAAACCCTACACAGTGTCATCACAACTTAGAAACATAAAAAAAATCATCAAAAGAAAAAGCAACTGTCATCACTAATGTCAATTAAACACACTTATAATCAATATACTATCATCAATATAAAACAAGTATCATCACAAATAACTATCATCACAAGAAAAAGCAATTGTCATCACAAACAACTATAATCACAACATATTGCATGAATATGTTACTATCATCACAAATAATCGGGGAAGGTGATGCTCTAATCATAGTTATAATCTGTCATCACAAAAACGTAATGCCATAAGCATAGTTACAATCTGTCATCCCTATTCAAGCATAATCTCGAAATCGAGAATTTGACTTCAAAACATCCAAACAGATGAACAAAAAACAAGGATTCAAACACAGAAAATAAACAAACACGAAAACAAAAAGTCATCAAACGAACCAAACCATGTCATTACTATCATCACATGCAACTCATATTCGAATCAACAAACAAACCGAAAAAGCAAAAGCATACAGCAAAATCCAAACACAAAAACGAAGAAAAATCGAACAAAAATCAATGATAACACAAACAAACAACCCTAACCTGAAGCAGAGGCTTATGGACGATCACTGGACGAAATCCAGTTGCGCAAAAACACCAGAATCTCGAAAACGAACTTCAAATCAACTTCAAATACACATTGCACTACGAAATCCGACTTAAAATCGACGAACTCAAGCCGTTTTTTGCAGTTGAGAATCGGTTTTTGCAAGTGATGGGAGAGACCGAGAGAGGGGTTACCGGTCGCAAGAGACGAGAGAGAGAGTAGAAAGTAAAAAAACAAAATATTTAAGCCTTATATACTTAACAAATAGCTAATTTAATAGGGGAGCTTAACAAGGGCCTAATTAGGGTGGCCCAAAATGCTTTTGGGCTAAATTTGTTCTAATATGTATTGTACCAGAGCGCTCCCCTATATATATATAAAATAGATTAGTCTTGGGTTTAGGTCATAGTCCACATGTCAAATTTTTACCATATCTTCACGATCCTAATAACTCTCCAATATAATCTACCAAAAAAGTCCCATAAATATATACCGATATCTTATCCTATAATATTTTTAAACTACAAAATTAATAATAGATTTTTAATAATCCATACATATGATATTGACCATATATGTACGTACATCATGAATATATTGAACAACAAAATTAACAATTAACAATTAACAATTAACCTATTTTCTAGAAAAATAAAAACTGATTCGTAAAAATTAATTTCTATGAAATTTACATAAAAATATTTTTTTTATGTATTTTATAGGATAAGATTTTAACATATCTTCATGATCCTAAGTCTAACCAATCTCCAATATAATCTAAAAAACTCCCATAGACAGAGATTTTATCTTATAATATTTTTAAACTACAAAATTAATAATAAATTGTTATTGATCCATATGATCATATGTATATAACGAATAAATTGAACAGAAAATTTAACAATCTATAACTATATAGTAAAGATGTATCTTTTCGAGCCACCAGAACGATTTTGGCCCCACCTCATATTTACATAATAAAATTTTATTCCTAATATTTTAACTTTTTCCTATTAAATTCTTCTTTAACTATTTAAATCTATCTTTAACACCAAACAAATGTCTATTTCGTATAACAATATCTTTTCAAAACTTCCTTATACAAATATTTAAAATTAAAGATAATAAATTTAAAATATTTTCAAATAAGTATAAATATCTTTTATCTTTTAGCATGATATCTTTTCACAAATATATATATATATATTTGTTTTCTTTTATAATAAAAAAGTTAATGATAAATACTTATAATGTTTAAAAATAATAAAAATAGGTAATATAATATTTAATAGATATATTGAAATATTTGATAATCTCTAAATTAAGGTACATAGAAAGTAATAAAAAATATAAAAACATAATATTTAATCTTATCTAATCTTTAATTTATCGAGCCACAAAATGAGTTTGGCCCACCTTAAATGAAAATAAATTATTTTTATCTTTCATATTTTATTATATCTTATTTATACTTTTATTATTATTTTATGTAAATCTTATCTCTTCCATGTTCTAATATATAAATCTTTTTTTATTTATATGTTATCTTTAAAAAAAATAATTAAATATCTATGAAATATCATCAAGAAAAAAAAAGAAATGTACATTATTTTACCTTAATAATCTTTTTTATTCTCAGCATTAAACTTAATAATTTATGTTTAATTTATTTTATTTGATTCTAGAAAATATAAAATTTGTACATTGTACAAGCAATAAATTTCTTACATTAAAATTTATAAAATATATTTTTATTTAATGTCTATAAAATATCGAACCGTTGTCGTGCATGACACGACGAGTACAACTAGTAAATTTCTATTCCCCAAATCTACTTCACCTCCTATTCTATTATTTTTAATATGTCAGATTGACTACCAAACTGGCTTGGTAACTCGAGAGGCCGTAATAAAACGGCAGCCGAGAAAAACTAAGAGAGTAAAAAACAAGCAGGAATAGCTATGAAAGGTACAAAACTCCGAAAAATAAGAAGTAAGACGAGTTTGAGATCGGTTTGAATAAAGCACTATAAGAATAGCGCCGCAGGCAATAGGTCGACCCCTCCTAGGCGTGTGAAACGGACTACTAACATTCCCTCCACCAAGATGAAGGATCTTCAGAAGCCTCAAAGCACCAAGCGACTTGGCCTATTAAAACTCATCCAATGTCAAACTCAGCTCTAACTCCTCGAAAGAAAAGTATATTAAATAAGGCTCAAGCTAACTTGCAAGGAAAGAAGTCGAACTTGCCTCAACGTTTCACTTGTAACGCAAGTAGACATAAAACTTGCTCAACAAGAAAACGCTTGCCTCGCAAGCAAGAGAAAAAGCTTGCCTCACAAGTAAGAGAAAAAAACTTATCGCACAAATAAATAAAACTTGCCATGCAAGGAAAGAAGTCGAAACTTGTCACACAAGAAACCCACAAAATTGCCTTGGAGGACAAGTACTTAAAAGCAAATAGATTTTTCTCTACTTTTTTTAAATTAATTATTAAGCTAATAATATATTTTTTTTCCTTTTCTTTGTTAAAAAAATATTTTATATTAAGATTTCCCCGGCTTGTAGCCCAAGTAAAATAATTTTTTTTCCTTTTTTATTTCTAATTTTCCTTCTTTCAGCCCTTCCTGTCTGTTATATTTTCTCTTCTTTTTTCAACCTTGCGGTCCAAGCTTTTTTCTCGTGGTCAGATTCATGTGAGTCACAAAACTAATTCACCGTTCACTGACTGGAAAATTGGGGGTCTTGCTTACAGAAACTCTTTGATGTTGCTGGATTCTGTTAGTTTTGATATAAAAGACTACCCAGGATACGAGAATAAGAGAGGAGACAGCTTCAAGGCTGACGATCCTTTTCCTCTTGGTGAATGTTGCACCCACATATTTGTTCTCGATCCAGTGATAAAAAAAAACCAATCATGATATGATTCAGTTAAATTACAGTTACATGGAACCAAGAAAGGTTGTTAGAAATCTTGGCTGGATTAGATTCAACATTAACTATGAAGTGGTGGCTGAACTCTATGCATTCAAAGTTGCTATGTATAAATTTTTATTAGTTTATTGTTGAACAGAATTATTAGGGAATAAATCTTTTTTTAAATGAACCGAACGTAGATTTTTGTAGTATAAGTAGTATGGTACTAGTTGTCCAAATCGTGCCCTGCACGACTATGACTCGATATTTTTTAGATATACTATAAAAAGATATTAATAAATAAAAATATAATATAAAAATAATTGTGAATTGGTGATTTATATAAATTGTAAAAAAACATAATTCCAAATTAAAGATTTTGATAGAAAAAATGAAAATAATGGGACATTTAATATGGATTAGCAAAACAAATTGACGTGACATGTACGTATATTATCAAAAAAACATTACCGGGAAATTATAATTGAAAATTACAATTGTAATTGGCTAGATTTGTATGTAAATTATCAAAAAAATCAAAATTGAAAATTCAAAGATATGTCATAATTGAAATTTAAAGATTTGGCAACAAAAAGATTCGATCCTATCTATATATCATAATGGGAAAAAATAAAGATTAACAAAAAAAATTGACTAAATTTGTACATAGATTGTAAAACCGTAACTCATTTTTTCTATATATTTATTATGATTCATTTTTTTAATACCGTAACTCATATTGGAAAAGTAAAAAAATGATAAGGTTGTCGAAAATATGTTAAGATTATCTCTAGACATATCTATTCTAATTATTATTTTTAGAAAATATGTTAATTGTTAAATTTTCTGTTCAATTTATTCGTTATGTACATATCGTCATATGGATCAATAAAAATTTATTATTAACTTTTTAATTTAAAAATATTATAGGATAAGATCTCGGTCTAAATTTATGTGAGTTTTTTTAGATTATATTGAAGAGTTGTTAGGATAATGAAGATATGTTAAAATCTCATCCTATAAAATACATAAAAAATATTTTTATGTCAATTTCCTGGAAATTAATTTTTACGAACCGGTTTTTATTTTGCTAGAAAATAGGTTAATTGTTAATTTTGTTGTTGAATATATTCGTTATGTACTTAAATATATGATCATATCATATATATGGATCATTAACAATTTATTATTAATTTTGTAGTTTAAAAATATTATAGGATAAGATCTCGGTATATATTTATAGGAGTTTTTTTGGTAGATTATATTGCAGAGTTGTTAGGATCATAAAGATATGGTAAAAAATATTTTTACATGTAAATTTCTCCAAATATGTAACTAAATTTCAAAAAATATATTATTGTAATCCAATATAAAAAAAAAAAAAAAAAATTGATTGATATTTGTAGATTATGTGGTAATTTGATGTGTACATAACATATGAGTGACATGGAAAAAATTTGACATATGGACTATGACATAAGAAAAAGAGTCACGTGCGAATGGGCGCCCGTGTGAGAAATAAGAATAAATCTCGATCGTTCATTCCAAAAAATCAACGCCCCTGATTAAACATTCATTAAAAAAAAATACGGCACGGGCGAATTTTTCCTGTATTATTCGCGTATTTTTCAATAAAATACGATACGGACGAATTTTTCACGAATTTTTCGAAAAATACGTTTTTATGAGACGCGCCCAGTTTGTTCATCAGAAATAGCGATTTGTTCATCAATATTCACCAATTGTTCATCAATACTAACTAATTGTGCATTGAGTTTTTGATAACATTGTTCATTGATTTCGAACTTTTTTAATTTTAATTTTAATTTTTTAACCTTATTTATGTGTAGGAATACAATATTATGTGGTTTTTTTATGCACATATAATTAGTTTTGATATACTCATATTTGTTCATTGATATACCCCTATTTGTTCATTGATATACCCATGGTATACCATTATTTGTTCATTAGTATACTTCTTTTTTGTTCATTGGTATACCATTATTTGTTCATTGATATAGCCTATTTGTTCATGGATATACCCTTATTTGTTCTTTGATATAACCTTATTTGTTCATTATTATACCCTTATGTTTTAGGTGTGCTTGTGCCTTATTTAGCTATGAACAAATTGATGTTATTAATGAACAAATATGCATATAGTAATGAACAAATTGAGGTTACTAGTGAACAAATATGCATCTAGTAATGAACAATTATATGAAAAAGGCAATGAACAAATATGCATAAACCAGTGAACAAATTGATATTACTAATGAACAAATATGCACAAACCGATGAACAAATATGCACAAACCGATGAACAAATATTTTCGTTTTTTTATGAACAAAATCACAGTGTTGATGAACATATTGCATGTAATTTTGATACACATTTGTTCATTTTTTATGTACAAACAATAGATTTTTGATGCACAAGCAATAGTTTATTTATGCACAAAATCACAGTTTTGATGAACAAAATCACAGTTTTGATGAACAAATCCACATTATTGATGAACAAATCCACAATACTGATGAACAATCTGGGCACGTGTCCTATTTCCATTTTTTTCAAAAATACGCGAATAATTCGCCCGTGCCGTTTTTTCCCCTTTTTAAGTGAAATGATCAGCGCCTTTGATTTTTCTTGATCCAACGGCTCCTGTTCTTTCTTATTTCGCACCTGGGCGCCCATTCGCACCTGAACCGGACTCATGACATAAAATATTTATAAAGACGTCTAAATTATAAGAAAATAACACGTGTAAAAATCAGGTGACTTAATATAGGATCGACATATGGCGAAATCCTAGGTGGCGTATGAGAAGGCTCCAAACCTTATTGCTTTTATATATATAGTAGATTTGGCCAGTTGAGCTTTTTTGGCCTTAAAACAATGGCAGATCAAAGGTTGTGTGATACATACCCTCGTAAGTCGTTACAAACAAACTGATCACATTTCACATACAACAGCACAAAACAAAAGCAACAAACGCACTTGGAAGAAGCTAATAATATTGCAATTTGCATTCCAGCCTCAGATTCATCAAAGTTTCTTCATACAAGCATCTTGTTAGTGAGGGGCTAGAAGAAAACACAAAAAGAGACTTTTCAAACATATGTAGAAACTAACAACATTTCTTAAAATCTACAGAGCAATTCCACAGAGCCTTTATAAACTTGCTTCAAATGGTCCACCAAGTATCGCCCGCTTGGCCAAAGATTGAGCAGTATTATTCTCTTCCTTCCTAATGACTTCAATACGGGCACCATAAGCCATTTTCAACATTGAATCAATCTCAACAAAGTGTTCCATCAGATGCATCGGTCTAATACTAGGGTTATTAATCCAAAAAACAGCCAAATCTGAGTTACTTCTTATAAGAATAGATCTCTTGCCCCACAATCTTGATGTCAGAAATTTACACAGGGCAACTTTGAATGCATAGAGTTCAGCCACCACTTCATAGTTCAAATTTCCCAAAGGTTCTGAAAACACAAACCGAAAAACCCCATCCTCATCCATCAATACTCCACCACATCCTGCCAAACCCGGTTCACACATGGACACACCACAATGTTGAATCTAATCCAGCCAAGATTTCTGTCAACATTTCTTGGTTCCAAGTAACTGTAATTTAACTGAATCATATCATGATTGGTTTTGTTCATCACTGGATCGAGAACAAATATGTAGGTGCAACATTCACCAAGATGAAAAGGATCATCAACCTTGAAGCTGTCTCCTCTCTTATTCTCATATCCGGGGTAGTCTTTTATATCAAAGCTAACAGAATCCAGCAACATCAGAGAGTTTCTGTAAGCAAGAACAACAATTTTCCAGTCAGAGAATGATGTTTTGGTTTTGTGATTCACGTGAACCTGACCACAAGGTCGTAGCATCTCAGCAGCATTACGAAAGAAGCCCTCAACGAGATCCTGATGCAACCTATGGTTGGTTAGGTACAAGAAAATGAGTTAATATGGTTTTACGGCAATACTTTGGATATAACATGTATTAACCTGTCCGGCTCTAATCAAAGCTTTCTGAATACATGAGCAATGGAACAAATTAGGAGCATAAAATTGATCAACAAATGAGAACCAATTCTCTTCATACTTTTCAATTCTTGGGTGAGGCATATATAACATTATTATGTGAAGTTGGGTTGATGCCCCTTTCTTGTGCGAGACATGTATAAAAACATCTTGCTTAGATAACGATGTAGCAAGCAGTGTAATACAACAAAATTCATGTATGGATATGAAAAGTGGAAACACCGAAAGATTCATACTTATTTTTTGTCCAGTAGAAAATTTCTTGTCACTTGTTTGGTCTAGGTGTCCTATACAACAAAATTCAAGGCTAAAAATAGTAATATAGAAACCAAGTGGGGTGAAATCTTACTTTGACACTAGTGTTTTTTTTCTTTTACTGACCCAAACTCTCTCTTCATTCCTGGTTTTAAAAAGGCGGTGAATATTTAAGAGGTAATAAGATTGAGGAAAGTGTTAGATAATGGAGTTTAATTAATATTTTCCTTTCAAACATAAGTCAAAAGCTAAAACGACACGAATTTTAGATCAGAGAGACTACTAGTACTTGTTATGATCATCAAGTATATGGATCTTTCCCCAATCAATAGACAAAGTGGCCTAAATAATGCCCTTAAAAATGCAAGCACTAGGTAAGAACAAGATTGCCCATTTTTTTCTTATACATGGAATTCTAAGAACATGTAAAGTGAAAATTGTGCACTTGGTGATATCATATTTCAGCATCTCTATCCATTCCTCAATTGTCAATACCAGAATTCATCATCTCTAAGTGAAAACTTCTTTCATACGATAGAACACTACATAAACTTAGGGTTTCACGCATTTGAAAGAGCACAAAGCCATAAATGACGTCTATTGTGTTTCTTTGCAAGATGAAGAAGATCATACCTGATGAGATTAGGATTATCCTCCTTTCCATGGAAGCCAACATGCGGGAAATTATAAACAATGCGATCAAACCTCCAATTAGCGAGATCAGTAGCTGAATACTTCATCCTGGTAGCATCCACCCCAAAAATCAGCGTAGCCCCATATCTCTGCAATCCTTGCAAATTCGAGTAGCCCCTTTTTTACTTGTTGATCACAACCTCTTCTTCAAACCAACAGAGAATACCCACCAAATCCAATCGAATAAAAAGAAGCAGTAAAAACACCCAAATACACAAAATTAGTCGACTTCCACTTCACAAGAACCAAAATAAAGAAGGAAAATGAAGTTTCTGATTCAGAGATAGAGAGGGAGACCATAAGAGTCCAATGAAGTAGCGACGATGTTTGAACCCGAGCCGAAAGAGAGAGCCAAACACAGTGCGAAGGAGAAATCGCCTTCGCCGACGAGCAGGATTCGGTGAAACGACGCGTAGTGCTTGACCCATCTCTCCCTGGGTACTTCTTCCCAGTACGCCATTTTTGGGTTTGAAAAGACCTTGAAAGTGGTAAGACTGGAGAGAGCAAAAGAGTGCCCAACAAGAAAGGAGTTGAAAAAGACTCAAAACAGTGACTTTTGATGTATGATGGTGGGTTTGTGGATTGTGGTGGGGGTAAAAACTAAAAGCCAAAAGGGGGAAGTGGACCTTGTTTTTCTTGTGCGTTTGGATTAAAGTTTTGACAGATTACAGAAACAGACACAACTACAAAAGGTATTGATTGACATGAACGTCTTCCCAAGCTTGAAGCTTTACATGTTTGAAGATCGATTCGGATCCCTCATTCTTGGAAAGATTCATTTTTTTTTTGAAATGGGCACAAAAAATTAGCAAATCAAACTCGCATTCAAACTTATAGGGGAATTTGAGCCTTACTTCACTTTAGGACCCACATTTGTACCCATATTAGGAAATCAAATATAGATAATGTTTGATACTTTATTATATGAATATTAAACTGATATCTACTATTTGGTATAAAGAATATTAATCTCTCAAAATATAGGGTCCGGTTTCGGTGCGAATGGGCGCCCAAGTGCGAAATAAGAAAGAACAAGAGTCGTTGGATGAAGAAAAATCAAAGACGTTGATCATTTCACTTAAAAAGGGAAAAATAGCACGGACAAATTTTTGGCGAATTACTCGCGTATTTTTGAAAAAAACGGAAATAAGACGCGCGCCTAGATTGTTCATCAGCACTATGGATTTGTTCATCAACATTGTAGATTTGTTCATCAACACTGTGATTTTGTGCATAAATAAACTATTGCTTGTGCATCAAAAATCTATTGTTTGTACATAAAAATGGACAAATGTATATCGAAATTGTATGTAATGTGTTCATCAACACCGTGATTTTGTTCATCAACGTTGTGATTTTGTTCATCAAAATTGTGATTTTATGCATAAATAAACTATTGTTTGTGCATCAAAAATCTATTGTTTATATATAAAAAATGGACGAATGTGTATCGAAATTGTATGCATTAATATATGTGTATGCATCATAATTAGCCGTATGTGAGACAAAACTAATTGTTTTGATGTCGGTCTCGATATTGTCTTGTTTGACTCCTTTGGATTTGTCATTGTTGCTACTGTGAAACGTGTGACTACTTCTTGGGCTCCGAACAAAGCTAAATAAGGCACAAGAACTCCTCTTCGGTTTGTAGCTGGCTCGTTCTCTTATCATACATCATATTATTGCAAAGTCAGATTCTTTATCTATTATCCTTTGCATTCAAGCTTCTACATCAAACTTATCTTATTTATGTACTATATTTAGCAGTTCATTCGTTTCTTTTGTTGTGCTCATACAGGTAGACATGAAAATTGTGTAGCTCACTTTATCACACATTTGTATCTTAATCCGTACATGAACAAGTCGTTGTAAATGATATTCCACAATGTATAATTGACTTAACTGAATTGGATATTTAATATATTAACACTTTCCTCTCAAAAAAGGATTCGTATAACAACAACATAAATATATGTGTGCATTGAAACTAATTATATGAGTATGTGATTGAAAACTAATTATATGAGTAAGGAAAAAAAGATAGCCTTAAAGCACAAAATAAATGCAAAAATGCACAAACAGATAGTCCTAAATTTACAAATTGATGGTATTGACGCATAAACATAAGTTTATTTCAATTCACAAATAAGGGTATAATAATTAACAAACAAGGTGATAGCAATGAACAAATAGCAGTATATTTATGGACAAATGGGGTATATCAATGAACAAATAATGGACAAACAAGGTTATATCAATGAACAAAGAAAATTATATCAATGAACAAATAGGGGTATATCCATGAACAAATAGGGTATATTAATAAACAAACAAGGTTATATCAATGAACAAATATGATTATATCAATGAATAAATATGAGTATATCAATGAACAAATAATGATATACCAACGAACAAACAAAGTTATATCAATGAACAAATATGGGCATTGAGATCTCTTGATCCAAGCTCGGGTTTGTCTAAACTTGATGTCTAAGCATGGTAATCGAGGGAGGTTGTGAAGCTTGATCCTTCATGGCTCCTAAATGATCTAGAAGAGCATGAGTTTCATCTTGTATCTTCTTGGTTCGAGTTATTGTGATTGGTCTGTCAAATGACACCTTTAGCTTTTCCTTGACATCGTTAGGAGTCATAGACAAATGTTTGACATCAATTATTGAACTTGAAAAAAGAAGACCTTTGGGCTTTGGGGTTCAACTTTTTCTTATATATTGTAGACAACTTGGAAGTATCGTAATGACATTATCTTTAACAATAAGAACATCATTTCTGGTTTGAAAAGAATTATATGTGCATAAAAAACTAGATAATATTGTATTCATACACATAGATAAGTTTAAAAAATAAGATTAAAAATTAAAAAAGTTCGAATCGATGAACAATGTAATCAAAAACTCGATGCACAATTAGTTAGTATTGATGAACAAATGGTGAATATGGATGAACAAATCGCTAGTTTTGATGAACAAACTTGGTGCGTCTAATAAAAACGTATTTTTCAAAAAACATACATGAATAATACGGGAAAAATTCGTCTGTGCCGTATTTTATTGAAAAATACGCGAATAATACTGGAAAAATTCGTCCGTGCCGTAATTTTTTAATGAATGTTTAATCAGGGGTGTTGATTTTTTGGAAGGGACGAGTGATATTTATTTTTAATTCTCACTTGGGCGACCATTCTCACACGACTCTTTTTCCAAAATATAAGTATATTAAATACATCACTCAATCACACATATTCATACTCATCTTTGATATCTTAATACTCCTTCCATTTAGAAATATATGTTGTTTTAGCATTTGTCATAAAAATTAAGAAGTGTGATTTTACTTAAAAATCTTCAATCTTGTTAAGATCTCTTTTTATTATTTATTTATGTAATTTTTAATTAATAAGGATAATATCAGAAAAATATGGTAGAATATGTCATATGACAAATATTATTGGACAAAAAAATCAGACTAAAACAATATGTATTTACAAACGGAGAAAGTTTGATTTATACTTATATCTTGCTATGATATTGATATCGATACCAATACCAATATTAGATATATTTGGATATCAATACCAAACGAGCCAGTTTTTATAAAAGCACTTTCTCACCAAAATTTGCAACATTTTTAAGGCAAATATAAAAGATTTAAGTATGGATATAATCTCTACTCTTTGCTTCTTGTTTGTTCAATGATAGTCTTTACAATTTGTTTATTATTGATCCTTTTGTCAAATTTACATTAAAGTGAACGGTGTGACAAATTTTTTTGGTTAGAATTATGTGAAAATGACTTAGTAATTTTATTTTATGGATTTTTAAGGCATATGGATTGTTTTAGAAAGATTTTACTAGTTTTATTTATTTAGGAATTTTATTTTATTTTTCAAGAATTTATGAATTTTCTTTTAGGATTTTAGTTTCCAAAAAACGTTTCTTATCCTATGCTCTTAGGACATATGTTAAAAAGACCATTATTATATTAGTAATCCTTTTCATTTAATTTTCACAAATTGTAATAATATTAGGGTTAAATTAGCAATTGCCACTTCATCTCTTCCGACTCCGATGTTGTACCAACCTCCACCCTAACCAGTCCCTATGTCGCATCAATCTCTCCACCACCGTCTTCAAAGCCTACATTAACAAACAACCAATGAATCTTAAAAGCTCCTCCAATCAAATCCCACACGCACAACACCTTGAACTAGCCCGGCCACCACTACTTGACCAAGTTTATTCCGCTATCGTTGAGAATTTTTCGTTTGAGGTAAATCGTCTAGACTTGCTTAGCTGTAAAAATGCACGTCATGTGTTAAACTAGTAGATTGAATGTATGAAATCTTATTTTGGAATATTATTCCATACTTTAAACACTTATATTTCAAATCTATTGAAATATTTTTCACGTGATTTTCGATTGTGTGCACCTTGGTTTGTACTGATATGGTTACGCACCCAGGCAAGTCGATGAAGAAGAGATCATCGGAAACAGTCATACGGCGCAAGGAGACCACCTTTGAAAATTAATAAATATATTTTGGCAAGCTCTCTGGTAGAGGCTTAGTTCGGAAAGAAGGGTGATTGAAGAGAAAATAGACATGTGTAGAGCATGCACGCTGATCGTGTGCCATGTTTTAAAAATGAGGCGGGTAGGGGTTGCCTCAATTGGAGGATGGTTGTGGATTATAATATGGAGAAGGCATTGCTAACTATTGTGATATTTTTTTTATGAGAATTATATTGATTAATCTTGTACTTATGAAATATTAGTGAAATGAGTGTTGATTTACAAACTGATATGTTAGTCTATATAACTATGTGATGTGTTATTGGTATGCATATTAATTGTGTATCTATAAGAATGATTAGTTGTATTATTCAAATGACATATGTTTTGTTCTGTATGTTTGATTTGCTTTTTTGACCCATACTAGGATTGTTAGCTAATGTGTTCATGTTACGATGTTTTAGTAAAGGTCCTTGTATCAGAGATATGCCAAGGGATCAGTTTCTGGATGACGATGCTCGTTCTCGACTTGATGTGTCATAGTGGGGAAATTTTTGGTTTGAGTCCTTAAGTTTTTAAAACAATTAGCATTTTTTGTGGTAAGATAGTCTAATACAGGTGTTGTATAGGAACTTGGTGGAATGATTGAAGTTTAGTATGTTATTTCTAGATCGTTAGATAGTTGCATATAATGATTTCCTAAAACTTGTTTAGTAAATATAAGTTGGATGTTTTTTCTTGATTTTTCTCGTTGTGCCTTTATTGCAAGGTCCAGTAATGGTAAATTTGTTATTAGACTAGTTCTGGTAGATCCAGGTGTAGTCTACAACGAGGTAACTACACAAATTAGCAGACAAGGTGTTATAATTTGTTAGTGGTGAGTTAGTTTACTTAAGCTAATAGCCAAAACACTCAGGTTTGGTGAATGGGCCCAACATAAATTTGAGGCATTTCAGTATGCCACAAAAATTTCACATACGTATTTTAACAATTGAAAAAAGGTTAAAACAATAAAAATGTTCAATACTCTCTTCATTCACTAAATATTGTCCTCGCATAGTTGCGAATCTAGCCTAAAGCCCTCTCTATGAGATTTTCAACCTACCCTCTACCCCTTACAAATGCCCCCTAAACACTTAATGTCAGATTTGGCCTTTCCAACTCATATATAATAGATCGAATGAAGGAAGAAAGAGACGAAATTTTGCCCTTATTATGAGAGATGTTCTATGATCAATTTCAGACTCGTTTCTCAACCAAAATTTGTGATTCAAGCTCGTGAACGGCACAAGTCGCTCATCCACAAGGTTAACGCCATCTTTTCCTTTCATTTGATATATATGTGCCCGGTTTTGGGAGCTAGTCTTGAATACCTTTTCGAACTGTTTTGACTTACATGTGATGTTGTGTGCAACTCGATTTTCAACGTGTTTTCACCATATGAAGTTTTTGAACGTTTTCTCTGTGTTGGTGTCGTTCCCTGCACGGCCATGTGCGTAGATTATCGTTGAGGAATGGTCTGTGTGACGGGGAATCATGCCCCCTCAAAAGAAGATGTTATCTATGTTTTTAGCAAGTGCTCCGATGGAGGCTTTACCGGGGGTTAGAAGGATGATATGATGAGAGGAGTGAGAGGGCCTAGCTCTGCACTCGACACGAGTTGTGAACGCCATAGGATCGAAATGCAACGCTGGGGGAAGGGTTGCATTGCCATGTTGGTGCCTGAATGTGTGTGGTGTGTGCTTGATGTGTGTGTGTGTGTGTGAGTGATTGACTAAACCTAGGTGTTGACCTGTAGATTTATGTGTGTGGTTGTGAACATGAATGTTGATTGTAGAAACTTGTTTTAAAACGTCTTACAATTACTACATTTTATCTAACGTGTTAGAATAGTAGCTGGCCCCTTAGGGATTTATTTTTTCGATTCCAAGTATGAACTAAGGATCTATGTTGGAGCCTCGACGGGATGGTGGAGTGGATCGTTGACACGCACGTGTCATTAGGTCAGGGTTGGGGGATTTGGGTTGATTATTTTTATTATTATTACATGTTTAACTTGTTCTGAATGCTAGCATAGTTATAGTTGTTTTTAGAATTGGTTGAGGATGATGGAATTGTATAAGTTGTATTTTTTTAGTACCTTGGCCATACAAGCATGTTTTACATAAACATGTTTTATAAATTAAAGGTTGGACGTTTAATTCTTCTCTCGTCATGGCCGCATTGGAAGATCCAAGTGAGTTTGTTGTCAAGCTAGCCTAGGTAGTAACCAGTGAGGTCTACTACCGAGTAACATCCCGATGTAAAGACGATGTGTTATATTACGGGTAGAGTGCATGATAAAATAATGAAGAGATTGAGAATAATTAGGCAATAATGTAACACTATGACCTATGTGCATCCTAAATGATATGTATTAGGAAAGAGAACTATAATGGAAGCAATAATACTTAGTTCTAGATGCCACACATACATGAATGAAAAATAAAATTCTTTGATTAGATGCATGTGACATATCCAACACATAATTATAAATATAAGATAAAGGAGTGCAAGAAACATCCCTAAGGGATGCACTCGTATCACTTTGTGAGCACAACAATGGAGGTAGTGCCAAATTCTCCCTTGGTAGGACATTTTCTATGTCAAAGGCATTCTTATTGGCCTGCTTTGAACGATTGTTGGTCGAGGACTACTCCGTTTTGTAGACATTTCCCACTCGGAAAGACTATCATTGTACATGTATTCAATGTCAGAACATGTCATTATCTCATACAACATCGAGTGACCAAGCCCAGACCTTGCCATGTCCGAATATGCCCATACAATTTGAACATCATTATATACTCGAAATCTATGGGTATAGCCATTTGAGGCAATGATATAGTAGGAATGCCTTCATTTTGAGAGACCTCTAAAGATATCCCTAGAACTTCATTTTCATAATCATTTGTGGATGAAGGTAACACCTCAGTGATCTCCACCATTGAGATCATATTGGATGAAGTAGACGATCCTTTTGACTTTGCTCCTTCAACCTCAATTTCTTCTTTATTGATCATACCTTCAATAACATCTTTAAGGACATAACAATCTTCTATTGTATGACTTAGAAGTCAATGATATGGACAATATTTTGGGTCATCTTTCATACCTACCTTGTTGGGTCTTTTCGGTTCAAGAAGCGTTAGAGCCTTAGAAAACATGAGTTATTTCTTTTGCTTCCTTTCTTGAAGAGTAAGCCTTTTAGTGGGCTCCTTAGGTTTACCCCTATCTTGGGTTTTGGAGTTACCATCCTTAGAGGATTTTCCATCGTCTTGACGAACATCGTCATGGACTCGCTCTTCTTTTGCGACTTTCTATCATCTTTTCAACTTTCATTCAACTGATGTCGGGTAGATGTTGCCTTTTTTCGAGCAAGTTGACGTTCGAAATTAGATGCTTTTGACACTAGCATGTCAAATGATAATGGTTCGGCACTACTAACATGCACTACCAACTTTGGAAGTAGATTGTTAGTGCACATTTGTACACAAGCTAACTCACTTAGCTTATCGAAGCATTGTAGCCTCAAACTTCTCCATCTTTCAATGAAGTCATTAGCAACCTCATTTGGCTTTTGGTGAGTGTTTGCAAGATCTATGATATAGACCTTGGCCTTTGTGCTTACAAATTGAGCAAGAAATGCCCTTTGTAACTCGTCTCACGTTTCAATCGATCATGGTTGAGGTTGAGTATACCAGGTAAATGTTGATCCTTTCAAGGATTAGACAAATTGTCGTATGAGCAAAGCATCACTCAAAGTCATTTCCCCACATGCTGAATAAAAGTGAGTAAGATGTTCATGTGGCGAACCATGAATCCTGTCAAACTTGTCGAAATTGGGTCTTTGATATCCTGAAGGAAAAGGCACAACATCAAAATGAGTAGGATATGGTTTCCTGTAGCCCATTACTGGTGGATTTTAGGAAAATTGGAATTCTTTCATGCCTTGGGCAGTCATATCCTGAATATTCTGAGGGGATGCGTTTAAGGCACTGTTTAAACCTGAAGTACCACTTGGGCCTCCCTCTTCATTTGTTCTCACTTGCTCTTGTCTACGCTCTTGGTGTTGACTAGCAACTTGAACTAAGAGCGCGGCAATTTGAGCATCTTTTTCATTCATCCTCCTTTGCATTTCTAGAAGTTGTTCCTTAATGCTAGTAACACCAATCGTCATTACAAGCACATCGTCCACCTCATTTGTATTGGTGACACTTTCTTGATTCTTTTCTCCAATCATGAATGGAAAGTCATGCTCCTTGAAAGGAGAACTAACATCTCCAAAAGTGGAGATTCTATGGATTCTTCAATTGCTTCTCTCTTCTTAGGAGTTGAGGGCAATGATGGAATTGGTGGTTGCGAAACCACTTCAGCATACATCATCTCCTTTGCTCTTGACCTTGTAATAGAGCTCGTGTAAGATTGAAATACGACCCTTTGAGGCATTGGAGCATCGTGGAAGCACATTGTTTGTTGCTGCTGTATGGGCATGCTATGAAGAATCCGGCTTAATTCATGGAGTAGAATGGATGGATCCAAAGGTAAGGCAAAGTTCATTTGCTAGCTTGCAAGCAACAGAGGGGTTTACCTTCTATTGCTCTGTTGAAAATGAACCTCATGATTATCTGTTCTTCTCTTGTTCTTATGTAAAGCAAGTCAGAGCTAGCTTGCCTTTATTAATAGCTTGGTATGAGGTTGTGTTCTTCTTCATTATCGATCTACTTGTAATGAGATGGTTTAAGTGAAGGATAAAGGGATGCAAAGGCAAGACAGGTTGTGATCCATGTGCTCTTACACCACATTTGGAAGGAAGGAAAGAAATAGTCGTTCAACTGGAGTTAAAGCATGTTCAGTAATGCAACTTGTTCATCTCATCATATATAGGATTTACTTGTGTTATGTAGATAACTTTTGGAAGGTTATTTATATATGGTTGGTTGGATTAGGATTTACTCCCTAAGTAGCGGCCGTCCCTAGCGCTCTTAGGCGATCTAGGGTTTTTGTCTGGCATATGTTCAGTTATGTCAGTTCCATTCACCGTTTACCGTTTTTTATCGACGGTTTACATGCCTCTTTCGGTGGTTTCCAGCCTTCTACGGCGGTGCTGCCTTTTCTCACTTTCTAAACACACACCATATCTTTATCCTACCGTTTCCAATCTTCTTTTCTTCTTTTCTGGCTTCATGGCTCTTTCCTCTGGACTCTATGCGTGTGAAAATAACCGACAACGAGTCTTGGATCGTCTCCCATGGATATTTGGTGGCCAATTGTTCAATATCAAAGGATTCAATGGTTTTCAAACACCCTCTGAATTAGTTTTTTCAAACTCACTTTTCTGGTTCCAACTTCATGATTTGGCTATATGATTGAGGAGTCCGTCCACTGATCGAGTAATTGGCTTTTACCTTGGTGGATTCATGTATTTTGATGACTCTGGTTTCATTAATATGGATTCTGTTATGAGGGTTAGGGTTCATCTTCCTGTTCCTAAGACATTGTTGAGAGGCACAAAGATTCATTTTGGTACATTTGTACAACACCAATAGGCATCCAAGTATCCAAATCTGCATTCAGAAGTTATTTCTTCTTTGCTACATAAGGCAGTACAATGGAAACGGCTTCATAGTTTGTCTATCAGTAGAGGTTCTCCCTCACATCATCTTTTACTAGCGGATGATTGTCTTTTAATTGCTAAAGTAATGATAAGAGAGTGCTCGGTTCTAACTGATTTATTCAGTGCATACAAAGGAGCATCAGGACAGAAAGTCAATATGCATAAGTTTAAGATTTGCTTTAGTTGAAATGTTGCATCCGCCCATCTTCATGTCTCTACCTTTGCTGATTTTGTCTTACTTTCCTCTAATTATTCTTGTAATTATGTTAGTCACTCCGGTTTTATTGTTGCATATTACGTAACTTGTTTGTGTATGTGTACTGATAATGAAAAATTGTACTCTACTAATATTTTCCAAGGCTTTATGAACTTGGAGGTATTAGATATATAATATTTTCTTATCTTTCACTCAAAAAAATATATATGGTTGGTTGGATAGACTTGTTATATTAGTAAGGGTACCATTTGATTAGTTAGCCAAATCTTGGGATAGTGCTTGTACTTGATTTATTGATGTTGGAAGATACTAGAAGTGTATATTATTTTCAAGAAAATATGACTATTCATAGCCACAGGGTATAAAAAATGATCGTTGACCCAACAATAAAAATTATGTGCTTATTATTTAATAAAATTAATCTGAATTTTTATGCAGTTATTAGCCATAGTCATTAGAACTGCTAGAAATGGATTGCCTTCTGTTTTTGTAAATATGTGTGATTTATCTCAACTTGAATGTTAATTTCTTGTCCTTTGTATAGGCTGGTGTAAATGAAGAGCAAATGTTGAAATTCATGGGGCATATCCTTACCTAACTCCTATTCAAGCGAAACAAGTGCTTAAGGATAATGAGGTTGGTTTTGCTTATATATGTCCACGTAAAACTCATCCATTTATGTAAGCAATCAAACCTTTATGTTTTGTTGCTTCAATAAATCAGGGGAACATTTTGCTAAATTTCACAAGATATCCTCTTTCTCTCTACACATGCCTAAACCACCTGCAAGAGATAAATAAAATTTAATACAACCTTGTTTAACCCAATGATTCCTTGTTCTCTCAGTAATTTCATTTGTCTAAAAGTAAATCTTTCTCCTATGATATCAATAGTCATAAAGGGAACTTTCTTAAGGTACTCATTGATAGAGTTGAGGGAGCACATTATTCAGTATCCACCACTAGCAATGTCAGAAAAGGTTCAATGGTTTGTTCAGATATGTTTCACCTTGGCCGTAATATAAGCAATTGTCTAGGTTGTTCATGTTATAAATTCAAACTTTAAATTTATAGGGACAAGACCGTGAATCATTTTTTGTGGGATTGAATTATGAAAATGAAGAAGATGCATTTTAAATGTTGATGAAGATGAAAGGGGTTCAGGCTGGTCTTGTCATGAAGATCACAACTTGAGTTTTCTAGCTATTACTTATACATGTGTGTGTGTTATTTCATTTGTTGCTTTGTGTAGGGTGAGGAGGGATCACTTTGTTTGACAACTAGAGCAAGAATTGATAATACATAAAGCATATAAAACTTGTATGATCCAGTTGATGCTTAAATTATTCGGAGTTCCGGAGTGAGTGGGATACGCGACGACAAAGCAAATATCCATTACCAGAACCAACCATTGGAGATAGGAGGGCGTATTAACACCCCCACCTAGTTGAATGATTTGGTTGAGGCTTAAATTATCCGGAGTGCCCACTCCACCTAGTTGATCACCCCTTCTACAGAAGTATATGTAAATAAACAATAATGCATACGCGACGATAAAGAAAATATCTATAGCCAAAACCAACCATGGGAGGTAGGAGGGCGTATTGACACCCCTGCAAGAATTTTATGTAAATCGTGAAAATTGGATACTCTAATATCAAAAGAAAAAAAGAGAGGGTGTACTGACATCCCAATTTCTATCACCCTTTAATTAGATATAGTTAATTTCTATCACCTTTTTATGCTTTAGTAAGATAGACCTGAGCATGGGATTTCGAGTTTTTGTCCCTCTCTTTAAATCATATCCGTTTTCAACTCCTCTAAGTCCCATCTGGCTTTGATATGCTCTCGGATCGAACTAGGACGAACTTTCTAGGTTTGTTTTTGAATTCTGCAAATTTTTTGGAAAAAGGGGGAAAAAGATCAGGAAGAAAAAAAGGAGTGTTTTAACATCCGTGGTTTGCAAGTTGCAAGCATCATACGTGTCTTGCAATTAGGATTTTGAAACTTTGATTTTTAGTTTTGTGTTTTTAATGGTTAATTTAAGGGAAAAAAAGAGAATTTAATATGAGAAAAGGGTAGAATCCAACAAGAATTAGCAGAAAGAGAATTTTATTTTGGCTCAATTCTCGCTTGCAAGACAAGTTTTATTACTTGTGAGGCAAGTTTTTATTTACTTGCGAGGCAAGTATTTTACTTGAGGAGCAAACTTTGTGTCTACTTGCATTATAAGTAAAACAATTACGTTTTACTTTTGAGGCAAGTTTGACTTTTTTTTCGCAGGATAGCTAGAGGCTTATTTATGTACTTTTTTCCGATGAGTTGGAGCTGAGTTTGGCATTGCATCGAGTTGTATGGGCCAGTTGCTTGGTGCTCTAAGGCTTTTGAAGATCCTTCATCTCAGTGGAGAGAACGTCGGCTGTCCATTTCGCATGCCCAAGAGGGGTCGACCTGCTGCCCGCGACGCTTTTCTCATAATGCTTTACTCACCCTGATCCCGAACTCGTCTTAGTTCCTTTTTTGTCGGAGTTTTGTACTTTTCATAGCTTTTCCTGCTTGCTTCGACCTTCTTAGCCGTTCACGGCTGTCGTTTTCTTACGGCCTCTCGGATTACCAAGTCAGTTTGGTATTTCGAATTCTTACCTTATCAAAAAAAAAGAATAAAAAACTAAGAATAAAATTGATTTATCCTTCAATTAAATTGGGCATGACAAAGTGTGCACTTGCACAAGGCCTCAGTTTTGAGAGGGCCTCGGTTGAGACACTTAAAAAAATTATATATAAAAATTAATGACAAAAGTTAATATGTATTGATTGTCCTAGTGGTAGATGTGACTTGTAAGAGTTGAACATCCCGCCCCATGTTCGAGGCTTTGAGCCCACCCGAATTTCCGTTGATGCTTAAATTATCTCATGTCTGCATCTCTCCCTTTGTCTCTATTAGTGGCTGGCGCATCTTGAAGACATCTCGAAGTAAACATCCATCCCTATAAGACGTCTCGAAGTAAAAATAGAATATCACAACATGTCATATGTAACAGTAAATACTCGTACAATTTTAGTTTAATGCATGCAACAAATCGCACCATAAACCCCAAAATTTTCATCGTGGAAAAGAATAGGATACCAGTTGAACAATCAAAATTTAGCCTAGCGTACCCGTTTCCGACAAATCTAAAGAAGAAACAAAAACATGTCAGAGAGTACTATACTATCACATTGACATGGGAGATGACTTAAAAGTAAGGGCGGTTGAAGAATAGAGGAGAGGGGGAGCAAGCTTCGAGTTAAGTTGGAAAGAATTAAGCTTATCTTGAGACCATGTCCAGCCGATAACGAAGTTGGTCACACTTGGTCATCTCAAGGGCAAGTGCTCTACTAAGGCCTCTCCCGACTTCAGTTATCAGAATTGGCCGATGACCTCCCCTCTGAATCCGATTACTCTATTCATCGTTGTTGGCATCTTTGTTTCGGCTGAACTCTCGACTCTAGAGATAGGGAGCTAGATAATTTTAGAAGGCCTGTTTGTAATAACCTTCCCTTTTTAAAATAAATTTTTTTAGTAGTTATTATTTATCAGTCATGTTTTGGTGTTTATTTACGTTATCGTGTAAAATGCGATCAGATATGGGCCATTAGATTATACATTGTACTATTGTATGGTAGAGATTAAAACAAAATAAGGTTGATGGAAAATAAAGAAAAAGTAGTTCATTAAAAGTGGCACAAACAAGTAATTATGGTAACATTTGAATTCAGAAGACGAAATTGCCCTTTCTTTCCCAAAACACACAATCTCGCCCAAACCATTGCTCTTGTTCTTCTCTCAAAACCATCACCCATTCTTCTCTTTGAAAAACTCGTCCAATCTCAAAGTCTATAGGGTGAGTTTATCAATTAGGTATACTCAACTTGTTTAATTATAATTTAGAGTTTAATTGCTCAGATTTGTGTCAATATTCAACGTGTATTATACATTGACATTGATGTTCACCATGTAGATGGTGTTCATGAAATTTTAAAGCTTGATAGATGGGGTTGATTGTTTTTTGCTTAGGGAATAGCTTCATTGCGTCAGTAGTCCAACGGTTAGGACAATTGCATTCCACAGTAAAAAAACAAAAAGGGAATAGCTTCATTTTGGGTAATAAAGTATGAATGAGTAGCATGCGTACGTGACCAGTTTATGTTGGCATTTGTTTTTGTTTGAAGAAGAATTTATTCGGAAAATAAGACTAGGAGAAGGCTAATCGCGATTATGGATTTTGGCCTATGGATTAGTTACGAGACACGTAAGTTAGAAGAGTGGTGGGTTGCATTTAATTGTTGTATGTATCTATAATACATATATAATTTTGTGTACATGAGCACATTTAGAGCCCGTTTGTTTGCCAAAAAACAGGGCTTGGAAACGGATCGAAAGAGATGTTTCCGGTTAGAAGGTTATTGGTTAGAAAAAAAAAATTCACTCCTCCAACCGGTTGAATCAAACTGCCAATTTGTTTCCTCGCAAAATAGGTCAAGTAACAATTAATCACTCCGTTTCAAAAAATAATCTCCCGTGTTTCATCTTTCTCTCGCATCTATCTCAAACTCACCCCCATCTCCAAGCTTTCTCTCCCTCTCGGTATTCTCTCTGCCACATGAATTCATCCTCGTGAACTCGTCGATCGATCGACGATGCTGGTCCTCGAAAAATCGTGGATAGGTGGAGGCGCACAGCTTGGGGAGACAATAGATCTGGTGGAGGACATCGTCAAGCGACAACGGAGGTAGAGAGATTCTAGATCTGGTGGATCTAGACCTTTCCCATCCACCTCCCAACACCTTCGACTCCCAAATGCTCAGACTTAGCATCAATGGCAATGAAAGTCTCGGCAAGGATGAAGGGTATTAGGTGTTGTGGGGCTTCGATGACTTGTCGGTAGTACTTGACAACAAGAGTGGATGGAAGTCAACGTAAATCCGGCAAGGTCATGCCAGGGGGCAACGACAATCAGCTTCAGCGACGTCATTATTGCGGTGGCTCATAGGTCCGAGCTATGGTGAAGAATTCTGGCCTTCTCTCATGACGAACAGAAGTGGAGCAAATCAACAGAATAACAATTGATGAAAATTAGGGATTTTAGAAGTGTGAGAAAACAAACCCTAATTTTTCTAAATTGGGGATTTTGTGGGAATTTCTTCAATCTGTTTCTCTAGACACAAACCAAACCATTTTGGATTAAAACGGATTGTGTTTCCTTTCCTCTCAATTTTTCAATCCGTTTACGTTTATGTTTACCCTTTCACAACCAAACAGGCCCTTAATGCACTTGATGGTGATTTATTATCCATTTAATAAAAAATTCCTCTATATATTTATCATTATAAAATTAATAATTATGATCACATTTAATACAATAAATCACACACAAATTCTTAATTTAAAATAATAAATGAATTTGACTTATATTTAAACTAATTACTATATTGAGTTCTTAAATAACATTTTAGTTAAAATCTATAATATATATAACATTTAAAATTTATGTAAAAAGGTGCATTTGCTATACATATTTAATTTTGAAAATCATCACCTTTTTTTATAATGTTAATTATATTAGATGAGAAAATAATTATGTAAACTCAGTGGTTAAAGCCATAAAATTGTATTAAAGGGTATGAGGTTCATGGACTCAATTAGTAATTTTGACAAAATTTTAATAACCCAATGATCTCATGCCAAAAATTATTAAAAATTCTAACAAATGTAACGAAAAAAAATTATTTTGACAAACTAAAAGTTGTATAATAGTTTTTGCTTACTACCATAAAACATTTTCATAATAGTGGACACCATAAAATTCAACATTATTTTATAATAAAAATTTTAAAAATATTTAAATTAAAATATATAACACGTTTTTTTTCTATCTAAAAACCTAATAATTATTATAATTATTTCAATATATAATATGGATGTACACTTATCCATAGAGATTCTAATAGGACGCTTATCCTCTTATGTATACTTATTACCTAGATTTACTACACCTAATTAAACCCATATTTATGTGTATATTTTGACTCATTATATATTTCATGCAATAACCTATATATTTGCCCAAAACTAATGTTTTCTAAATTTTCCAATATAGGTTTTATTTACAACCCTTCAAAAGTTTCATGATAGTGGATATTGTATAATTCAACATATATTATATTTTCAATTACTAATTTAACATATACTATTTACATATTTTCGTCAAAATATCTAACAAGTTTGTTTTTTGTCAAAAAACCAAACAATTATTAATATTTTAATACATAAAATGAATGTACACTTAGAGATTCTCATAAGATTCTTATACTCATATATAACTCATTATCCACATCTAATTATACTCATATTTATGTGTATATTTGACTCATTGTATTCCATATACACATAGAAATTCTCTTAGGATGCTTATTCCCACATGTGTACTTATTATCCATATTTATCACATCTAATTACACCCATATTTATATTTGAGTCATTATATTCCATGCAATAATTTATATATATATATATATGTTCTATAATAGATGAAAAAGAAGAGTAAAAGAGATTCATTTGTGTGCACATTCTCTCATCTATTGTTTCTATAATTTAGATTTGGATTAATTTATAACACGTTATTTACATGATTTGTTGTAGATTGAAATTTTCTTAAAATATTTTATTAGAACTCCATTCATTTAATTTTAATCTCAATAATTTTCAAAATAAAGAGGATATGTTTAAAATTAATGCAATAATATTTTACAAGTCGATAACAACTCGATCACCAAGTAGTAAATATGTCCCGTGCGTACGCACGGGCATGTCTACCTAGTACATATATAATTTGGAGTATGTAAATAGTAATTAATGCAAGTTGGAGAATATTAATTAAATGGTTAAGAAAGGAATTAATTTGGGCTAATTAATTAGTGAGATCCAAGTGATCATAGTTTGTAGGTGGATTCAATTGATTGATACTCCCTTCGATTCACAATAATTGGTCTTTTTAGCTTAAAATCTCTATTCATAATAATGAAAGATGCTCACACTTAGTTCTCTAATCATGCCAATTCTAAACTAGTCAATCATGGAGGAAAAAGGTGGATCGAGACTTGTTTAATTAAGAGAATCATTTCTAAGCGCATTCGAAAACGCTCGAAGGGTTGTCTATCCAAAGCCTTAGTAAAGATATCTTACATTTGGTCCTCGGTTCTGCAATGTTCCATCTCTATGGAACCTTTCTCTACGTGATGGTGTAGGAAATGGTGTCTAATCCTAATGTGCTTAGTTCTAGAATGATGCACGTGATTTTTAGAGATGTTGATTGCACTAGTATTATCATACTTAAGAGTGTAACACCCCGTCTTAATGTAGGGGCGCTACTCAGTAGTTTGACCCTAATGGGTCCTACCTGAACTGGTTGACAACTTAGAACAACTGGACCTTGCAACTTGGGCACGACAAGAAAACTATTTTAAAACATCCAACTGTCATTCAACAAACCACATTTTTAATAATGTCATGTATGAATCCCAAATGTCTAGCCAGATCACATTCAACACCAGAAATCCGCTAAAATCAACCCAAGAGAGCAACATCCAAAACAAATAACAAAGCTAAATATAACTTTCAACCCATTCTGAGCCTAGTGACACGTGTCAACGATCCGCTGCAACATCTGGCCTAGGCTCCAACACGGGACCTGTTTGAGCACCTGGAACTGAAAAATAAAGTCCCCGAGGGGTCAGCTACTACCCTAGGCAAGCTAGATAACAAGCGGCAATGGTAAGACGTTTGAAAAACAACAATTAGTCAACAACATAACCTTTAACAAGTGAATTGAACAAAATATAAAAGGCCAACACACATTTCGACAATCTGGAGAATAGGTGAGAGGAAAGACAACATGACATACCAACAATCCCAACACAAGCAACAAAGTAAAGCATTTGAAATAAAAACCAACACCTCGACATTCAACAATTAAAGGGAAATTCGACGAGACAAGCAATTCATCAAGCACAACGAAAATTCTCAAGGTCGGAACCAATTCAGTGACCACACACAAACACACAACATAAACACACAATCCTATTTGGGAAATGCAATTCTCCCTTCCTCCACCGCATTCCCATCTACGGCGCTAACTCACCTGCGCCCGAGTGCAGAGGCAGGCCCTCCCACTTTCCATATACGTCATCCTTCCAACCCCTGGTCAAGCCTCCACTGGAGCACTTGCCAAAAACAAGCAATCAATTTTTATTTTTAAAGGGGCCCGGCCGACACACGACCATGGCTAGACGCCTCTTCGCCACCGACAATCGTCGCACATGATCGTGCCGGTTACGCTGCCAGCACAGAGAAAGCGATAATATTTGCTTTACGAGAGAACATTTGAAATGGAAAGCGCATCACATCATGCATGAAAACATTTCACATGGAAAACGTACATTCGGGACTAACTCCCAAAACCAATATTCTCACAATCACGGCATGAAATCTAACAAGACTAGAATAAAGCCGAGCAAGTCGAGAACGACTTACCTGGAAAGAGATCCTCGAACGACGTAAGTAACGCGGCAATACTAAAGACCTACGAATCATAACGTTCACGGTTAATCGACTAACCGCGAGGAAACATTTTCGATTCTAGATAGGCATGAATGGTGGCTTCACTAAGAGCGAACCATCACAATTCCAAACATTCTACTAGATTGATCCAAAATGACCAAACCGAAACTCGAGAACCAGCGTCCAACAACATACTCGATAATTCACGATTATAGCATACTACTAAAGGTCACAAAAAGAATTAGCTCATAGACAACGATTAAAAGTCCAAGTTCCAATGTGAAAGCATCACCCGCAAACATACACAAGTATAGGTATAAGGATTTTATCACATCGGGTTCCAAAAGGTTATGTCGCCACCCTCACGGCATACAACTATATAATCGTAAACTTTATCTATTACTCGTATTCAAAGAGAGTCAAACAAGATCAAATTCCCGACAAGTTTAGATCATCTACACGCAACCATTCAAAACTCGTTCAAACATAACTTATTCTCAAATCCGACAAGGTACAACCAAATCAATTGCCATAAAAGAATCGAACTAACTTTTATACCATGCACACAAAACTTTACATTGACACATTAAGGACGCCCTATATCCAAGGCAATTGCAAATTCAAGCAAGATTTTTACATCAACTAATTTAAGAAAAACACTCACATCTAAGGCAAGTAGGATTTCTACTACCCATTCATCAAATCATAAGTTAAAATTCAAGTCTGCATTTTAACACCCTCATAAGCAACTAAATACAACCAGTGGCGGAGGGAGGGGGCGGGTGGGTGCGGCCGCCCCCACCGGCGTCCGAAGGAGCGAAGCTTTGCAAAGAGCCGCCCCAGGGCTTGGGAGAGGGAGGGGGCGGAGAGGAAGAAAGGTCGGGCATCGGGCGTGGGCAGAGTCCAATGGGCGGAAGGTGAAAGATGGAAGGGGAAGATTGGCGTCGGAGGTGGTTGTATGTCGGTTGTTGGCCTGTTGAAATTGTTGAATTAAAATTTGGGGAAGAAAGGTTAAATTGGTGTCTATCAGAATAAATCAAATTGGGCCTGTTAACTTGGGCATCAAATTGGGCCTCTTAGAATGATTAATTTAGGCTTTTTAATTTCTGAAAAATTAAAGGCTTTCTAAAAATTAGTGTCTTATTTTCATTTTGGTTTCTTATTAAATTTGTTCTATTGTTAATTTGTGATGTAAATTAGATTTGTGAATAAGTTATATAGGTTTTATAATTATTATTGGTGGATGAATAATGATGGGTAAATTAGTGATGATTAGATGATGTATTGATGATGATAAAATTTTAATTGTATGTTTTTAGACATTTTATAATTATTATTTATTATGCTTTGAAAATATAGGTTAATGTTGATTGAGAAAGATATTTGTAAGAATTGTTAACAAAGTTATTTTGAATCGTTTTTAGAGTTTCGACACTCGTAGATGTCAATTATCAAGAAATAAATGTAGCTTGATTTTGATTTTTTTATGTTAAACTACCTTAAATTTACTTTTTTGTGTATTTTATATATTTGTTATATCGTCGATATGTTAAATTAGGCCGATTTTTCTAAGGACCGTTGTTCAAGGTCCGCCCCCCCTTACGAACTTTTCTGGCTCCGCCAGTGAATACAACCAAACAAGTACATACACCATAATCAAAACTCAAGTGCAAGAACAAAAGGGCAAAAGCCTTTACTCAAGGCACGAGTTGTCTAGGAATTAGTTGAATTTCAACAAGGCTCGAACGAAAACCTTGAGCAGGTCACACTCTCGAACGGACGCCTGATTCCTTGTACCCTCTTGGCGCTCGATCAGTCTCCACGCACAATCTGCAGGGTAGCCTCGGTGACAACCCTAGTTGTTCAATCGGATGCTAATCCCCGCCCCAATCCAGCAAGTGCCACCCTTGCGCCTCTGTTGGCGTCAACGAACAGCAACAACCTTCACTTAGCTCGATCGACGATAGCCCGACGCGAGCACCCAAGATCTGCCCGAGGCCCCAACGTCAAAAGGGAACGAAGAAAAAGAAGAGGGAAAGAACGAGACAAAGGAAAGGATGTCTTGAGGCCTTACCAGCACCGGCGACGACTACCGATCGGAGGCAGCGACACGGCGAGATGAGGCGATCGGTGGATTTAGGGCGTTTTCGTCGGCTGCACTACCAGTTTCCGATCTCAGAAGCAAGAAAAAAAAACAAAAGATGACGGAGAAAGGAGATGGATGGCAAGGCAAGGTTTACCGGCGATGTCGGCGCACGAGATGTCGACGCCGACGGACGCTTGAGCGACTGAGCTTCCTGGCGTCTCAACTCCACCGAAGAACAGAGGAAAGGCGATTGTAAGGGTGGTCAGAAAGGAACGACGACGGCCTGAGGAGACGCCCGATCTCTTCCTCTAGTTTTTGTTTTTGATGAGCGGCGCTTCCCAGTATGAAGGAGAAAGATCGGGAAAAAAAAGGGCAAGGATAGAAGGGAAAGAAAGGGGTTTAGGTTTGGGGTCCAACTTTGGTCTCCAAAACAAGATATTGGGCTTTTCGGCCCAAAATAAAGAGGTGTATTAGATTTTGAAAACGGGTCTTACAAAGAGGGATAGTTCCAAGATATATACCGTAGTCTTGAAATTGATATTTAACTATTTAAGCCAAAGTATCTGGGAACAGCAAGCAACAACGACAATGTACTCAGCTTCAGTGGTGGATAGTGCTACGTAATTTTACTTTTTTGATTCCCAAGATATAAGGTAATCTCTTAGGAATTGTGCCACTCCAGATGTGCTCTTTCGGTCTACAAGGTGTCATGCGAAGTCAGCATACGAGAAGGCAACAAGTTCAAAGGAATTGTTCCTTCAGTACCACAAACAGAGGTTGTTTCTTCCTTTGAGGTATTTGAAGATTCTCTTGACTTCTTTCATATGAAACTCCTTAGGATTAGCTTGGAACCGTGCACGAAAGCATATTGAGAACATAATGTCGGGTCGACTGGTTGTGAGATAGAGCAGGGAACCAATCATTCCTCTATACAACTTTTGATTCACACTAGTTCCTCCTTCATCTGTACCAAGTCGTGTGTTATGGGAGATAGGAGTATCGATTGGTCTTGATGTGTCCATCCCATACTTTCTCAGCATTTCCTTTATATATTTTTGTTGATGAATCTTGGTTCCTTCCTTCGTTTGAGCTAGAAAGAAATTCAATTCCCCCACCATGCTCATCTCAAATTCATTACTCATTTTTTTTTAAACTTTCTGTGAGCAAGGGGTTAGTGGAGCCAAAAACAATATCATCGCATAAACTTGAACAATTAAGATGTCACCTCTTTGATATCTTTTTGACAACAGGAACTTGGCAAATCTTTCATACCAAGCTCGAAGTGCTTGCTTGAGTCCATAAAAAGTTCTTTTAAGAAAGTAGACATGATCTGGGTGATATTCATCTTCAAAGCCAGGTGGTTGCTTGACATACACTTCTTCTTGAGGATACCCATTGAGGAAGGTTGTCTTCACATCCATTTGGAACAATTTGAATCCCTTGAATGTCGCAAAAGCGATGAGGAGCCTAATTGCTTCAATTTTGGCAACAGGAGCAAACGTTTCATCGTAGTCGATTCCTTCCTCTTGGTTGTATCCCTGTGCTACAAGGCGAGCTTTGTTTCTGGATACGTTTCCTATCTCATCAAGCTTATTCCTGAAAACACATAGAGTTCCAATGACATTCTTCTCTTTTGGCCTTGGAACCAACTTCAAGACTTTGTTCCTTTCAAATTGATGAAGTTCCTCCTGCAATGCTTATATCCAATCTGGATCTTGTAGAGCTTCTTTGACATTTTTGTGTTCAATAAGACAAACAAAGGCACTAAAAGCACAAAAGTTTTGAATAGATGATCGAGTTTGTACTCCTTTTCCATATGGTGTGATGATGTTTTCGATGGGATGATCCTTTTTCTGATGATAGTTCCTTATTACAGCAGGATTTGGAATTTCTAAAAGTTCCCCCGGAGCACTTGAGCTTGCTAAATTTGGTGCATCCTTTGGATTGTTCCTACGGTCTGAGTCTTCTAAATGGGAATCAATCTCTTCTAGTGAGGAAATTGGATCTTCACTGTGCTTAGTCAAGGAACCATCTTCATTTTCATCTGGCATTGAGAAATTATTTCATGTTGGATAATCGGAATCATCTATTTTTTGGTCATCATCTTCATCTGGTTCCTCCTCTGGGATTGTAAAAAGATCAGTAATTTTTTAGGTGCTTCTAATTGAGGAACACTTCCATGTGATTTGGAGTCTTCATCAAACACGACATGAATGATTTCCTCAAACTTTTTGGTCCTCTTGTTGTGCACCCTATAAGTCTTGCTTTGTAGAGAGTATCTTGTGAAAATTCCTTCATCATTCCTTGGATCAAATTTTCCCATGTTGTCTTTTCCATTGTTGTGATTGTAGCACCTGCATCCAAAAACTTTTAGGTGCGAAATGTTTGGTTTCCTACCCTTAATTAGTTCATAGGAAGTTTTCAAGAGAAGAAGACGAATGATAGCCCTATTAAGTGATATGTGATCGCCTCGGAATACTCCTCGTTGACTAAGTATATGACCTCACAAGATCCCCTCTTGCCAGTAAATAACAATCTCCAACCTGAATTCACTTTAAAGTTAATGACTTAGAGAACAAGTAATTCGAAAACTCAATTTGAATGAATGAACGAATCTGATTTGAAGAGTTAAGATAACCAAAGAGATAGTTCAATTGAATTGACTCTAACGCTAAATTCAATTGATGAACTAGGTTTGATCTTTAACAATCAAATTAGACCTAACTTAATTGATCAAATTAACAACTCATATCTGAAAATAAGAACACAAGAACGAGAGAGAGAATTCGAAGATGATGATGATCGATCTTGGTTGATTGCTAAATTGTCTTAATGACCCAAAAACTAGATTTATCTAGTTCAGGCTGATTTTTATTGAATGAATAACAAAGCTATTTAAAGATAATACAAGAGCAAAGTTCCTTGGAGAACAAGACACAAGGCAACCGACCCTAGGGGGATAAATCTGACATTTTGCTTGCCTCACAAGATAACTTAGGGCTCGTTTGGTATCGATATCATATATCGGTATCGGGTATCGGTATCGGGTATCGGTATCGGATATAGGATATCATTCATATCCCATACCTCTCATACCTCTTTTATTTGGGGTATATCACATATCATGAAAAATGCCTTGTTTTGATATCAAGGATATGACCTGATATCCATATACTCCCATACCAAACACAAGATATGGCCCCATACCGATATCTAAATCCATATACTCCCACACCAAACACAAGATATTGCCCGATACCGATATCTGATATCAGGATATCAATACCAAATGGGCCCTTAGAATAATATAAAAACATCTATCTAAATTCCCTTACCTTAACTAAATCAAATAAATAATTATCTGACTTATTAGATAAGGAAACTAAACTAGCAAACTCCTAACAAACTCAAGTCAAAGAGTTGACTAAGACCACATGTAACAACTTATCTTACCTGGTCACTTGCTAATTTCAACCCTAAAGTAAGACAAGTTATTCCATGTTTCTAAAATAGGAAATAATGGTGAACAAGGCCCAATAGTGCAAATCGACGCCCCATTCAATTAATGTGAAACTCAGCCCAATAAATCAAGTGATGGAACTTGGGCTCATCTCATGTTGAATCATAGTAACCCATCTTTTTTTTGGTGGACTCTTCAACCATGGTTGCTAAGCGAACTAGAATGGATCTTGTTCCTTGAGCAATCTTCTTAGATCTACTTCTTGTGATTGGTCCATCAAAGGGTACTCGAATCAACTCCTTGACGTCGGTGGGAGACATGGCTGGTTTCATTGCATCATTAAGGATATACACAGTTGTGTAAATTGCTTCAGCCTAGAAGCTTTGTGGAACTCCACTCTCGAGCATCATCGTTATGGCCATGCTTTCCAAGGTCATGTTCTTCCTTTCCACAACTCCATTTTGTTGAGGTGTTCGTGGTGCAGAGAAGTTGTGGGAACACCATGGTTGTTGTAGAAGTTTAGGAACTCTGAGTTATCAAACTCAGTTCCATGATCTGATCTTATTGCCTTCAACTTTCTTCCTAGCTCCAATTTTCTTGATAAAATCTCAAACTCTTTGGATGTTGTTCATTTAGAAGACAAAAAGATAACCCATTTAGATCTAGAAAAATCCATCAATTATGACAGACATGTACCTTTCCACCATAGTTGTTGGTTCGCATTGGACCACACATATCCATGTGGATTAGTTCCAAGGGGCTTGTGGTACTCACAACCTTCTTTGGTTTGAAGGAACTTCTTGTATATTTTCCTATAACACATGCATCACATACATTTCTTGTTTCTGGATTAATCCTAGGAAGACCAATAACAAGGTCTTGTAGGAACAACTTTTGAATTAGATTCAATCTTGCATGTGCAAGCCTTCTATGCCAAAGATCTGTGTTGCTCGAGGGAACTATTAAACACAACTTCCTTGATGGTTGAAAATCTGTGTCAACAATATAGACATTGTTGAACGTTTTCCTTTAAGGATAACTTTGTTGGTTTCTTTATTTATCACCAAACATTCATTTGAGTCGAAGGTCACAACATTGTTCCCTGATCACACAGTTGCGCAACACACAAGAGATTGTATCCCAGATCTGTCACAAGATTAACATTGTTGATTTTGATTGATTTGTTGTGTCTGACTTCTCCTGATCCCTGAATGGCTCCATTGTTCTTGTTGTCGAAGGAAATGTTTCCTCCTTCATCTTGGGTGTTAAGCAAGGCTAGATTATTTCTGTTTCCTGTCATGTGGTTGGAGCATGCACTATTAATGAACCACATACAGTTCTCCCTTGCTTGATGGTCATAGTTATGATCAATGCTTTGAAATAGTAGGATGTCTTGATTGGTATCATGGAAAAATAAAGAACATTGGTAATTTGGCTTCTCAAATAAGCAATGAGACTCCACTGGATGCTAAATAGAATATGACTGGGATGACAACTACTGGTTTCAATCCTAATATGATACTCTTTGTTTTGAGATGATGAAGGTCTTCAAAGGGAAAATGGTGATGCCCTCTACTTCTGCTACAAATTTTGTATGTAATTTCTTGGCTAATTGTACCTTTAAATCAGTTAATAAGTATGAGTGGATTACAGACACAAGGTGTACAAATCATATGCCACCTCATTTTTATTGCTTGTTGAATATGATGCAATTGAAACTACCTATACTAATAAGATTACTAGATACAACAATAGTAAAAGTAGTTAAAAGGGGATCAGTGATGTTGAAACTAGGCTTTGAGTTGCATGATGCTCTGTATGTTCCGACTTTCTAGTTTAATCTTCAGTTTGTTAGTAAAATAATTGCTCAGAGGAGTTTGATAATAGTATTTGATGGCTCTTAATGTATTTTTCAAGACCATTTGAGTATTGTTGTTGTGGGAAAGGAAGTAGGAGGGCTATACAAGTTAAGAAAAAGGAGTTCAAGGATCTTAGTGTCAATAAAGAAAGTTGTTCTTTTAATGTCAACGATTGTGGACAGTTGTTGCACCTTAGTCTAGGGCAAATATCTTTTTCTAAGTTGGATCATGTATATGGTTGTAATAAGGATTTACTCTTAAGTACACTGTTTGTGACCCTTGTAATTTGGAAAAATTCCATGGTTTGCCTATTGCTAACGATGAAAATAGAGCTATTGCTACTTTTGAGCTTTTACACGTGGATTTGTTGGGCTCTTATAGTGTAACAAACATATCTAGTGAACGTTATTTCTTCACCACTATTGATGACATGTCTCATTCTACTTGGACCTTTCTTTTGCACAATAAGAGTGATGTTATAGAAGTTGTGCAAAACTTCATTGTTATGGTTCAAAACCAGTTTCATACTACACCTAAAAGGATTAGGTCAAATAATAGTTCGGAATTAATGAACAGTGAATGTAGAACGCTCCTTTCTTCTTATGGAATAAGTCGCCAAAGAAGTATGTCATATCGACCACAACAAAATGGTGTGGTTGGACGAAAGCACATGCATCTTTTAGATATTGCTCGAGCCCTCAAATTACATGTTAATTTGCCAAAGTTCTTTTGAGGAGAATGCATCTTGTATGCCACATATCTAATCAATAAAATGCCACTAGTAAGTATTGATTGCTGTACACCCTATGAATTATTATTTTATAAGCAACTAGTTTATGATAATATTAAGGTTATAGGATATATTGTATATGCTTCAACTCTGAAAAGAAGGTGAGATAAATATTAACCAAGGGGTAGAAAATATGTGTTTATAGGGTATCCGGCTAATAAAAAGGGTACAACATATATGATTTGACAACAAAAGAAGTTTTCCTAAGTCGATATGTCAAATTATATGAAGATGTTTTCACTTTCAAGTTAGATATACCAGCATTCACACCTTCTTTATCTCATGACAGAATTTCCAACCAAGATAACACAATTAATGCAGCAAATGAGTTTTTACTTGAGTATGCTAGACATGTGGGGTCTGATGAGTATTCTACTTCGACACCAGCTTTTGAGACAAGCACTGATGAAGAAGTTAAATGATTAGTCAGGGTTCACAGACCATCTATATGGGCATTAGATTATGTGTTAGCAGAAGAAAAGAGTAATGCTCCCACTCAACAAAGAGAAGACTTTGATTTCTTGTCCAGAATTATGATAATTTATGAGCCTCATTCCTATCATAATGACGAAGGGGTTCTTGAGTGGGAAGAAGAAATGTCTTTAGAACTAAGAGCATTAGAAAGTAATCATACATGGGATCTTAAAGATTTGCCTAGTGGACATTGAGCAGTAGGATGTAAATGGGTGTTCAAGGTAAAATACAAAGTCGATGGAAAAGTGGGTCGTTATAAAGCTAGGATGGTGGTTAAAGGGTATGACAAAAAAGGTAAAGACTACAAACATACCTTTAGCCCCATTGTAAAACTACCACTTGTTCGTGTTTTCATAGCTATGGTAGTTGCTAAGGAATGGCCATTGTTCCAAATGGAAGTGAACAATGCCTTCCTTCATGGCGTTTTGGATGAAGAGATATAATGAAGCCACCAGAGGGATATTCTAAAGAAATTAATGGTCAAGTGTGTCAGTTAAAACAATTTATGGGTTGAAAGAAGCTAGTGGGCAATGGAATCATGAATTGACTAGTTTTGTGGTGGATCTTGGTAATATACAATCCTATCATGATGATTCTTTATTTGTTAAGACATCTACCACCGGCTTCATAGCTTATTAGTCTATGTGGATGATATTTTGAAGATATGATGTGCCATGGAAAAATTAGAATTTGTGAAGAAAGCTTTAGATGACAAATTCACTATCAAAGACCTTGGAGAAGCCAAGTATTTCATGGGCATGGAGATTTTAAAAATTGTTGTAGATGCTTATTTGACACAATAAAAGTACATATCAGATATTTTAATTGATGCTAAAGTGAAGGATGCCAAGGTTGCTTCTTTGCCTTTGTCAATGGAAATCAAGTTGAGAAATGATGATGGATTATTATTGACAGGTCTTGAACAGTATCGAAGACTTATTGGTCGATTGTTATATCTCTCTCTTAAAAGGGAAGATTTGTCTTATGTCGTTCAACACCTCTCTTTGTTTGTTTCAAGTCCAAGGCAGCAATATATGTGAGCAATTATGCACATCTTGAGGTATTTCAAAGGTACTCAAGCCATTAGTTTATTTTATCCTATTCAGACAAATGTGAAGATAGTTGGATTCTCGGATGCTAATTGAGGACCTTGTTTGCTTACTCGACAGTCAATCACATGATTTTGTGTCTTAATGGGCTATGATTTGGTCTCTTGGAAGACGAAAAAACCCACAGTTTCACAATCTTCTATCGAGGCAAAGTATTGATTCATGGTTGCTACCAGTAATGAGTTATTTTGGATGAGTTACTTATTTGTTGACCTGTACCATTTCATCCTCACATTACTCTATTTTGTGACGACAAATCAGACCAACAAATGGTACTCAACCCGTACTTTCACGAAAGAACAAAGCATCTTGAGTTAGATTGTCACTTTACTCATGAGAAGATTCAAAGTGGGTTTTTCCATACTGCATACATTTCCATGAAGCTCCAAATTGCAGAAGTAATAACAGTCTCTTCCACAAACTCCGACATCTATTTCTTTGCGCCAAGTTGGGACTTACAACACTTCCCACTTGATGGGGGAATATAGAATATACATATATATTAGGGGGCGCACGCGGGAGTAATATTGGTTGTTTCGTAATCTAGATTGACCTTAAATTATTTTTTAGTGGAGGAGTTGAACATGGAACCGGAAAATCAACAACGGGATACATACACAAACATATTTTGATGGAATGCAAAAATGACAACTGGTTTAATGAGGCAAAACAAATCAGCAATGGCAAGCAAAATACAACTGAAGTCTGAAGGTACAACCACCACCACCTACAAGGAAATATAGTGAATTAAATGAGAATACACATATTCTTAAAATAGTCAAAAGGCAAGACTAATAATAATCGGCATGCAATTTAAGAGAAAAATCATTTATGTTGGTACCTCAATGTGAGGGTACGCAAAATTCAGTGGTGGGGGTCCACTACAGAGGTGATGCTCGTAGTAGTAATCTTCAACACATGGTGAGGTAATATATACACACACTACCACATGCTTCCTGACCCTTCAATCTTGGTATCTTACTATAATTAGCAAAGACATGAGAGATCGCAAGTAACAATAACGATGTTTTAATTTCTGAGCAAAGAAAGCATGGCAGATTAAACCCTAAAATCAGAATTCCAAAGAAGTAAACTCACTGAACTCAAATTTCACAAATCATATGGAATCAGAAAATGCGCTAAAAACTAATGAAAGCCGCAACAACAAATTTCACAAATCAACCCACCCAATTCAAATAATAGCCATGAACTCATTAAAATAAAAAATCAGATTATAACCAATCAAAACTAATTATGCCATGCCCATACAAATTGCATTTTCTTAGCAATAGATCAAATAGTTAACCATAACATGAAGCATCATATGTTAATTTAACCATGCATGAGTACATTTGTAGATTAAACTGAAGTATTGTCCTCAACTTCAAGTTAAGTCGTGTTTTACCATATTTAGAGTTGCTCTTAATTCCTACCAAAAAAAGAGTTGCTCTTAATTGGTCATAGTGAAAGTGGGTTGTGTCAAAAAAAATAGACAGATTTGAGAGATCATGGTAATTGTACTTAATCTTTAAACGGTAAAGTGAAAAAGGCATAAATCTAGCTTGGCAATGAATAGAAAGGCAAGAATCCATCTTTTCATAGACAAATAGAAGCAAAATAGCCAAATCAAAATGACCAAATCAAGTACAAATCAAGGAGAATTGAAATAATAATCATGATGACCGCTACATTTCCCCAAAACAGAGAATTTGCTTAAGTATGGTTAGCAATTTTATTATATATCTACTTGAACACCGTTCCAAATCAACCTATGCAACATGTTACCATAAAAATTTACAGCACATTTTCAAATCCATGTGATTAAACAAACGCTACTCAGATAAGCTCCACAAACGCCTTCATCCCTAAACCTAGATTATAGTTGCACCTCTGTTAGTGAATCAAATTCATTTAACAATTATCACTCCAATCTCAAATCTCAACAAGCAACCGCTCATCACGAATTAGAACAATCAATGCAAATGAACATCAAACATTTAAATTCGAACAAGAAACAACGAAAACCCTAATTCATTATAGAAGTCATGGCCAGATTCCAAAAATTGTGAAAGCTAGATTAAATGTAATCCAAATCTCCTCCATCCTCTTAGCATCGGAAGATAACCAGAGTAAAGAAAGAAAGATAGAAAGGAAAGAAAAATAGAATGGAAGATGAAAGACGCTAGCCATGTAATTACAAATGAAAGCAATCCAATCCGAGACCTAATCGAGAAGCGGCAAAATCGAAGAAGGACAGGAACGGGAGAGAGAGAGAGCCGCCAATTAAAGGCGTTGACGGAGCACGAAGACACCACAACGGAAGCACACGCCTTGACTAAAGATACCGATGGTGAAAGAGAGATCGATGACTGATGAAGAAGACCACAAAGATCGCAATCGGCGAGGAAAGTCCATCGGGCAGAGACAAAAGCAAGCATATAAGAAATGAAGGGGCACGACCGTAAATAATGCAAATAAACAAGGTGTGCTGGGAAATACATTTGTTTTTTTTTAAGGGAAAGTGTTACTATATTACATATCAGATTCCGCTAGATTAATTATCTGCAGTGGAATATCGTTTACAAATATTTGCTCTTCCCCTATAGTGGGACATAAACGAGCAATAGAATGTGCAACAACATTTCCTAAACGACGTACATGATTACAGGTAAGCATATTAAACTTTGTACTAATGGACTTGACTTCAGTATAAATAGAGCCAACATAAGTGTTATCTGAGTGCAAAGATTGTACACCCAAAACAATAGTCATAGCATCTGATTCATCAACAACATGGGTAACACCAACCTGCATAGCCAATTTTAAGCCAAAAAGTAAAGCAGAAGCTTCAGCTAAAGATGGAAACCACGAAACCTGAATTCGACGTACAGCAACAACAATCACAAAACCGTAAGAGTTTCGTATAACGGCACCGAGACCCACCATTGTTGTTGACAAAATAGCTGCATCGACGTTAAGCTTGAGAAAAGGAGAAATCGGTGGAGTACATCCAGGTGTGGGCAATACAGATCACGCTGAAGGTACACAACTGGTAACTTGCTTATAATCCGACACCATGGCACGAAAACCATGTAAAATAACAGATCCAGATGAAGATCCTTGAAAGATCTGTTGGTTACGAATTGTCCATGCTACCTAGGACAAAAAAAGAAACTCAGTAAAACCCGGAATTCCAAATTGATCGAGAATAATATGCGCCTGTTGATAAAAAGAAGCAGCAGGATCTGCGGTTATGGCGTCCCATAAAAAAGAATTCTCCCAGACGCTACGAGAGGTCGAGCAATGTATGAGAGTATGGCAAATTGTCTCAGTGGCATTATTACAGCGCTCATATTCAGAAGAAGGAACTACATTCTTAGTGTAAAGATGAGACTTAACACTCAAAGAAGCCGTTAATCCTCTCCACGCAAAAACACGCAGTTTCGGGGGTACATTCAGGTGCCAGAGACATTTCTAGAAGCCTTCCTCATGCTGAGAATGTTGAAACTGATCATAATGTCCTAACATGCCAAACCAATACCCCGATTTGACAGAATAGTTTCCATCCTTTGTAAAAGGCCAACAAAGTATATCAGAAGAGGAGGTTGGAAGGAGGGGTATGCTATAGATCAGTGCTGCATCATCTGGAGAAAAATATTGGGAAACCAACAGAGAATCCCAGATATGAAGATCATGAAGAATGAAGTCAAACACTCGCAATAGTTGAGTTGAGGAACCCGAAACCGGCTGAATTGGAGGTGTTGGAACCCGAAAAGACCGCCCATCAAAAACCCATTGATGAGGTATTTTCAGTGATCGTTATACCTATCAAAGAACCTAACTTAACCAAACTTAGTAGAATGGTAAGTAAGGGTCGATCCTAGAGACTCGTGTATTTATGTTATTACTTGAGTGTCAAGTAACTAAGAGGGGGGTTTTTAGTGAATGGATTATGTAAACTAAGATGCAAACTAAAAAGTAAATATGAATGCAAAGTTGATTGTAAATATATGAGAGAGATATGTTCAACTAGTTAAATCCATCATAGATATGCTTATTGATCATTGATTCTCTTGATTCTCAATTCACTTGAATAATCTAGCGTGGATTATTATCCAAAACTTTATATTTAGTTGAAAGAGCTCACAGTCTGAACAACCCTAATCATCTAGCAACCTAGAACAACATCTAGATTCAATTAAACGACAACTTTAAGTTCAAAGTATCGATAGAAACAAATACATGACGCAAATAGCTAATCAAGTTATATGTGGTTTATTCCCTTCTACAACTGAATAGCCCGTACGGGTCCAAACAACTATAGTTGCTACTTTATCTAATCAATCCCAAACGGGACTTAATCAGATTAGTTGTAAATTAACCTAGAAACTAGTTGAAGTCCCGTGATATTCACGGGATAATTTTACTAAAAAACTATACAATTCTAGGATATTAATTTAAAATACTAAATATATCTATATAATATCATAATAAATTATGCAATAGACAAATTTTTTTTTTATTGTACTCCATATTTTGATTGAATATAGTTTTAAATATTTTTCCATTATTTGTGGAGATCTTGTCCAAATTTAGATTGCAATTATTAAAATACTGATTTTACTTTTTATTGAATATTTTTAAATAATATTTTCTTATTTTTTAGACACTGATATGTATAAAATACTTGGTTTTTTTATAAAGATAATAATAATTAGGATAGGTTATCTACAAAGCATAATATAATTTATTAAAATATTTTTTAAGTTAATTTATTAAAATTATATATTAGGTTTCTTATCTTTTACTCTATAATAATAAGAATGTTTGTAAATATGAAAAATACAATATAAAGATTAGTATAGAAGAGTACATTGTCCTCGATTTAAGAGATAAAATATAGAGAAAATTATCTATGTATTATTTTTCAAAATTCAATCCATCTATAAAGTTGTTTTCCATACTAAATTTAAATAACGAAGAAATAAAATATAAAGGAAATTAATGTATATGAAAATTTAAAAAATTCAATGTATTAATCAACCTATCATCCATATTAAATTATAAAAAAACATAGAGATAAAAAAAATGTAAGGTGGGGCTAGGTAAAAAATATTCTATATTTACATAAAAAAAATTAAGAAAAATGTAATGTAAATTTTTATCAAAATTCAATTTAAGCAAGTATTTATCAAGTTTGTAAATTTTTCGATTTTTTTATCAAAATTTCATTTAAGAAAAAATCTTTAATATAAATGCATAAAAAGATAAAGAAAATATATTTTTATTAATTTAAATTAAAATTTGATTTTTTTTGACATTTACATATAATCTTAGTCATCAACATAAAATTATATCTTTTTCTCAAAATAAAAATATATCAACATAACAAAATTTATTATTTAAAATTATATTATTATATAGATATAAATTTTATACTTGGAGCTCAAGCCTGGTTAAAAGATAAAAAAAAATATATTAAGATCCTAAATCTTGTTAAGAGATAAAAATATTAAATTAATATGGAAAATAGCATCTCATAGGAATTTATGTATATAAAAATTATATATATATGTTATCTATTGTAGTAAACTAATACATAATCCATAGATAGAAAATTAAATACATTAAAAATTATATAAACATGTTAAAAATACTATAAGTTGTTACAAAATTTATTAAAATATAATTTTACATTAATTTATTCAAAAATACCACGTGGCGCAAATTTTACAACAGACTTGAGTTCTGCTTTATAATCTATTAGGGTAGATTCTATTAGGTGGCCAATCTAACAAAACCCTAGATAAACTTTAATTCAATTAATTAAGCACATGGAATAAAACCTATCCTAGTTGTTGAGAATCAATCAAACCTCACAATATTATGCAATCTATGATTTCAATAACTAGTCAAACACAATGAATTTAACAATGCATAATTAAATTAAAAGAAAACTTACAAAGGTTCAAAGTTTGCTCCTTGAAAGAGAGAAAACCCTAGCCTCCAAAATTATGTTCCAAATTATGAAAGAGAAACTAAAAACAAGGTTTAAATACCCCAAAGATATCCAAAGACCCATAAATCCCGAAATATATTAAAATACGTCGGAAAAGACCTAATAAAGTCCAACTCGAGGCCCAAAACCCGCGGCCCAACTCTTCCGCATGGGTACAGGCTAGGGGCGGTCTTTTCCTAGAGTGGCGCGGCCGCGCACCCTGCCTTCCTAGCCCGCGGCACTTCTCGGTTCAGCATTCAAGAGACACTTGAGAGGCTTTTTTTACCCCTTCGAGTTGGAATTTGGACTCGGAGTAAAAATATGAATTGTAGCTCTCTGAATTAGCATTCCAGTGATACAGAATTCAGATTCATCCGACCAATGTAGCTCCCAAACCAAGCATTGCAAGATAGAGGTGTCAAAACAAGGACTCCAATGCATAGCCCGGGTTTAAGCGTTTTTATCCCACAAGCTTTTGGGTCTTGGATCTTCTAAACTTCACTTGTATCACTATAAGCTTCATCAAACTCAACCATAGTCCACTAAACTTTGTCCCGCCCACGCTTGCTTACCTAAAGATCTGCAAAACCGAACAAAACAAGCGCAAAACCCGAATTTCCTAGAAAACCTAAAAACCTACGAAATAGACTAAACTAAACTAAAACCATACAAAATAAACATAAATATGCACCCTAAACACTACCTAAATGCAAGCTATCACCCATTTATCAGACCAGCAATTAACTGAAATTCCCCTCCCAATACGCCAACCCGCACCATCCAGAATCAAGGATTTTGCATTCCAAATACTGCGCCATACATAGCTTGGATTATATCCCCTATAAGATTCAATGTAAGATGTGTGGCGATAATATCGAGCTCGCAAAACACGTCCTAACAAAGAATTAGGGTAATGAATCAATCTCCAACTTTGCTTGGCTAACAAGGCAGTATTGAATATCTTAAGATTACGAAAACCCATACCACCCTGTTGTTTCGGCCTGCACAAATAATCCCAACATCGCCAATGGATTTTCCTTTCATTGTTCCCTAAGCCCCACCAAAAACGAGCCAGCAAAGAATGTAATTCATCCAAAAGGGTATCAGGTAATCGAAAGACACCCATAATGTAGAGCGAAATGGATTGCAAAACAGACTTAATCATAGTTTCACGGCCAGCTTGGGAAAGGATTTTCTCTTTCCATTTGGAGTCCAAAGTCTGTTATTTATACAACAAAACACAGCTTTCTTTGATTTTCCAACAATAGTAGGAAGGCCCAAGTATTTAGAATGCCTATCAACCTCATTAACCTGCAGCAAACCAGAAATCTCACAACGCTTTAGACAAGTGTAACTAACACCTTTTAGTCACGTACACATGCTGACATGCAATAGGATAATAGCAAAGTTCCACATCAACAACAAATTGAGTTGTTCACTCTATTATTACAAACTCAATCAAAAATCAAATCAAATCAAAAAACCTATACATGCAAGACTTTTTTTTCTTATGAATAGTAATAGTACACATTTCCATAGGCATATATTTCGGCAATTCAATTGTGTGAACAGTTTTGCACTTAACAAATATATTTCCCAATTCTTATGAAAGAGCTTCTGGACAAAAAGTCAATATGTCAGAGTCAGAGATTTGCTATAACTTATAAATAGGAAAAGTTGATCGTGCTCAATGTAACGGAAACACGGAAAATAGCAAATCCAAAATGAATTTTGAGTGCTCTCTGAATTCTCTTCCTTTGCTTCCATAGTTTTTCACTCGATCCTCAAATTCGTCAATAATTAATTGAGTGGGAGATGTACTACACTACTACTAACAATTAATGAATTTTGGTCGAAAGCAAACAATTGATTGCGAAGACATATAAGATGGGAATCGAGGATTAACATGACCAACCGGCCGTGACTTGTACAATTAGCATGAAATCAGCATAAACCCGAAATACAAGCAATTTGGGGGTTATGGTTTTATGCAATTCTATATAATATATAGTATCGATCATGTATCGTATATTTTATATACTTGATTACAAGCAATCAAATCACGTACGTACGTGGACATACATGAACCTAATTAATTAATACTTGTAGCCCTTAACATACAAGCTCTCGGAGGCGAGGCCACCGGTGGAACCGCCGCCATACTTGCCGAGGGTGGCGTCGGAGTTGGCCTGGCAGCGGGAGAGGAAGGCGGCCTGAGCCTGGGCCACGTTCTCCTGCTTGCCGGACCACGTCTTTAGGGTGCTCTGCTGAAGGGCTCGCCCGAAGGAGAAGGAGAGCGTCCACGGCTTCACCACGTCCAGCTTGTTCATGGCGTCCAGGTTCACCGTCGCCTGTTCCTCACTCTGCCCTCCGGAGAGGAACACCACTCCCGGGACAGCCGGCGGCACCGTCCTCCTCAACGCTCTCACCGTGTACTCCGCTATCACCTCCGCCGATACCTGCACCGGCGTACAATTTGTTAATCAATTAACCTAGCTGTTACTTGAATTCTTTGATTATGTGCTATAGTATTGAATTTTGATTCTGTAATGAGTTTTCTAGTGCTTAATTTGTTTTGGGTTTGGATTATTTATAGGTCATATTATTTTGGCTTTGGAATATGGGGGATGTATTTAATTTATGTTAAGGCTAGTATGGTCACAAGATTTTGAGATTTTTTTATCTGCAATCGTCCTAATACTTTGAATATCATTAAAAAATTATCTGAAATAAGAAAATAAAAGTTTTTCAAGACCCAAAAAAAAGGAAGATTGTTTATTAAGTAAAATATCTTTTTTAAGAATCTTTACTAACAAATATCAACATTGTAAAAAAATCTAACCTTTTTCTAACTTTATTTTGGCTCAATATTTTTTGAATAATACTAAGAAAAACAGAAATGAAGATGTCCATAGTTTTTTTTTATACTTATGTCTTTTCATGCAATCAATAAAAATATTAAAAAAAAATTGCATGGCCCAAAAAATGTGTCCTTTTTATCAGCATCTTGTTGAAGGGTTTTTTTTAACAAATATTAATATTGTAAAAAAATCTGACTTCTTTAAAAAAAAAGTATTTTTCAATTAGATAATACTAAAAAAAAAGAAATTTAGAGCATGTTTAGATCGCAAGAGATAATATATTATCTTACATTATAATGCAGTTTTTAATGCAATTTACATTATCTCTTATGATCCAAACAGGCCCTTAGTACACTATTTAAGTTTAATGTATAGTGACTCCCAAATTAATCCCAAATTAATATACCTTAGGGCTGTCAGAGCCTGGAGTAACCATGTTAGGCTTAAGAAGGGTACCCTCCAACAGCACATGGTGGTCATTCAACGCCTTGTAACACGCCGCCAGCACCGCCTCTGTCACGGCGGCGCACTTGTCGATCCCATGGCTGCCGTCCGTCAGCACCTCCGGCTCCACGATGGGCACCAGCCCATTCTCCTGGCAGATGATGGCGTACCTCGCCAGCCCCTGCGCGTTCTGCTGGATGGCCAGCTCGGACGGCTCTGTGGGCCCGATCTTCAGCACCGCCCGCCACTTGGCGAAGCGGGCCCCCGCCTTGTAGTACTCCGCGCACCTCGCGCCCAGGGAGTCGAACCCTTGGGTCGTCGTCTCGCCGTTGGTCCCGGCCAGCTCCACCGTGCCCTTGTCAACCTATATAGCTCATCATTGAAAATTAAGTACGTACGTACTTTAAAGAAATTAATTAATTTGTCACATGAACTATCGTATTTTGAATCGTAAATTTTTGGTACCTTGATGCCGGGGACGACGCCGTTTTGGTTGAGGAGGTCAACGAAGGGGGTGCCATCGGAGGTTTTCTGGTAGAGGGTTTCCTCGAAGAGGATGACGCCGGAGAGGAGGGGGAGAGCGCCCGGGCTGGTGAAGAGGAGCTCCCGGAGGGCTTGCCGGTTGGACTCCACGTTCTCAACGTTGATGCTTGAGAGTCGCTTGCCGATGGTGCCCGTGCTCTCGTCTGCCGCTAGGATTCCCTTCCCTGGCGTTGCTATGTACTTGGCCGTCTTCATCAACTCCTCTAATAAGTTAATAATTAACACCGCAATTGTACGTGTTAATGCTTAATCAGTTGCCATGCACAATATAACTTAATTAATTACGGTTTTTCTATCTTATGCCCTAAGGGCATAGGTTAAGAGTACTAAATTTGGGAACTAAAACCCTAATAGGAAACTAATAAGCCTATTAAAAAAATAATTAAATCTAAATAAATACAAATTCCAAATATATTACCATTTTTAGTCTCTTAACCTATGCACCAAGGGCATAGGTTAGAAAAATCGAATTAATTAAATAAGCTGTGTAAACGAGTATCTCGACGTGATACTGATCGGTAAAACTTAGTATTATAATGAGCTAGTACCCTTTTGGCCTAGCTAGACGTACTCTCTAAAACTACGTATTGTTCAATCAAATAATGAGAATGCCATCTAACGGCCAAAGACAACCACTGCATAGTCTCCATCCTGTGAAGTATTTCTTGAGAGTTTATAATCATATTCGTACGTAAAACGTAAATGTAAGAAAACAAAAATAAAAAGATGTACGTGCAGTATATAATCATCATAAGTATGCCACTAATCAATCTCTATCTTGTTTAGTCAATTAACCTAAAATAATATTCAGTATCACTATACTCTTATGTAGTTCCTCGTTGCGAGTAAAAAGAATGACGATAGGCGGAGAAGAGAGCATAAGATGGAGCTAGCACTACCTGCATACTTTCCGACGAAGGCAGACATGGTTCCTTTGGATAAAACTTGCAGAGGCCTTTTTACCAACTCAAAGCAATAGGATGATTATTCTCTCATATAAATAAACAGGTAGAAGGAGGCCGGTGGAATATACCCGTCCTGGACTATGATTCCCTTCCTCTCACAGGCTGACACGTGTCTTAAGAGGAAGGCTATCGTCCAGGGACCATGGATAAGGAGAACGAGTGATGGCTTGCCTCGCCAAGTCGGAAGCTATTAGAACGCTCCCTCACTCACACAATCATGTGGAATAGCTTACTACCCTCATCCTCTTCTTTTGTTTTCATGCTTAGCCACAAGACAAACCTGTTGTATTCACTTGTTTTTATAACGCTACCTTTGGAATTGGATAATCAGCTTAATTATTGGCTAAACAAATGTTAATCCTCTTGTTTTTATAATTTCAACACCCTTTTTTCCAATTTATTGTAAGCTCATATTATATATAGCCGGAATAATAACAGGTCACTTTTGTTCTTTAACTTGCCAAACTTGAAAACAATCAAGTTGGGATTGCTTAAAAAATGGAGTCAAAACTTTGTTTCTTTCCAACGAAATAATAAGTAAATTCCATTTAAAGATGGATTTTGTGACTTGATGGGCGGGCATTTTACGTGAATTCAGTGCTGTGCCGCAATTGGGCACTCCCACGTGTACCCCCGCTAATCGTCGTCTGTGCCAAAGTACCCGCTAATCGTCGTCTGTGCCAAAGTATCTGTCACCGAATTCGCCCATCCCAGGGACAACACGAAACTCTTTGTTCAAACCAGTTTCAATATCTGATGTTATGATCTTAATTCTGGGGAAAGCTTTGCAGACTACATGGACTCCTTGAGGCGCCTGATGGGATTAACAAAATTAAAACAGTGATTGATCAAGAATGAAACAAATGTTTGAGGCTAAAGAAAGATATAGAGCATCTTACGGATATGAGATTGAGAAATATGATGTTTGCCTCCGGAACACCCTTCTTCACTAATAATGATATAGCTTGAACGGCAGAATTTCCTGAATTGCCAATTTAGAAACATGAGAGCTGTGTTAATCTGCAATGTTTAATTTGGGAGCAAAACAGGATCATACAAATTACCTGTTCCAAGAATTGGATCTAGAAGTAGGACATGCCTATCTGCTATATCTTGTGGTAGTTTTTCATAGATTAGCTGCCAGGTTATTATAAAGTTTAACAAAGAATCATATGTAAAAAGAAAAATTATTGAGTAGGGAAGCCTTAAAATGAGTAAGACATAAATTGTAAGATCCGTGAATGAGTATTTGAGACATAAATAGATGCAAACCTGCTGTCCATTGTCACCTTCTCGATGTATAAGTATCTTTCCAAGCTTAATACCTTTACAGCAAGCTCGTAAAGCATTCTCCATACTCTCACCACTGTCATAAGGCAACAATAAATTTAAAAATCATTATAGGAAAGATCTTATTAGCAAAGAAGTGTACTAATGCATAACCACTATATCTTATGACAATTACCTTCTAACAATGGACACTCCACATAAACTTTTGCAAAATTCCACTCCCGTATATACAGACTCTGCAAGAACAAGCAAAGAAACAAGTTAACAGCAACCAAAAAAAAAATTCAACACCCCAGCACTACTAAGATAGCCAAAATCACTTCATAGTTTAAATCCCAGTTTGGCTTTACATTTTTGGAGCATTGGGACCTGTCAGTTTAAGACTAGATGTAAGGCTCATCAAACAACCACCAATTGAAATCTTATGAAGTATGTTTTTTGTGTTTATGAAAAACTGTGTTTGATAGAAATCATTTAACAGAGATACTAACAATAGACTGAAACACATTCATTGAAACCGCTGATATATTGACGGACAAGCCACAAGCAGGCATTTAATACTCGTGGCTCAAAGGTGACAAAAAAGGAGCCACAAACTACTACACAACACTAGTGCACTCTGCCATCTTATGAGGAGTAAGTAGTTATTAAGGGGAAAAAAATTGCAGAAGCAATTATTAGTTACAGCAATTTGTGAGCACGTGGATCCAAGAGCAAGTGAAACGAAAAAAGTTACCAAGATCACCAATAACCTCCACTCACCCGTTGGAGTGATAACCTGCTTTTCCATGAATGGAAGATGTCCCAAACCATTCTCAACAACCTGATACAAGTGCAAAACTAATAATGACGCAGAAATCATATGACCTAACAACTTAAGGTGTGAGCTTAAGAAGATAGCACTCACCAGGCGAATCAACCGATCAGCATAAAATACAAAATCATGCTTTGTTGTTTGAGCATCCCGAATAATAGTATGCATTCCCTTAATCTACATCAAATAGCACCAACTTGTAAGGTCTGACAGCAATGAAGTAATTCAGCAAAATGACAAGTGGCATTTGGATGATAAAGAGTACCTGGAAGGTAGAATTGATGACATGTAAGTTAGGGTATATTTTACAAATGTCATGCTGACCAAGTTTGGTGCGAATATGTTGCACTATGAGATCAACAGCGACATGAGTATCGCCCCCACAAGGAATGATGATATCAGCATACTTCTTTGTTGGAAGTATAAAATCATCAAATGCAGGCTTTACAAACTTCGCGTACTGCACATTTAGAGGGAGTTTCGATCATCAAATAGGCACGAGCAAAGAACTATGAACTATAAGAAATCTACTCTGGATGCCTCAGTCATTCATATTATTATTATTATACATGGTCAATACAAAAATAAAGAAACTTCTAATGTGTGTGGGGGGAATCAAGAGTCAGCTAAAATATGATATCCACAAAATAATATATGCAAAACAATATCCGTATGTAGAATTTAGTAGCTACATATTCAATCCCCACCAAATAAAAGCATAATCTACTACTGACTTGTCAAGTGGAGCTCAATGAAGAAAACCTAGGTTCAGCTATTCCTGTCACTTAAGGGAACAAGTTTTTCTAGAAACAAAGACTATTTAGAGTGGTCAATGAATCCCTGTAGGCAAGGAACCGGGATGAGAGATCCCATAACATGACCCAAGATTTGGAGATGTAAGAAGGAGACTTCCAGAAGTTACAAAGATCAGCAGATTAGAAGATACTGGTGAGTACAAATTCCATCTTTACTAGAGAAATTATATATTTACTAGGATTTTCGAATTATTATAAGAGTAAAAAATATCTTTCCTTGATCAAGAATACTTTCAGCTTATTAGCTGGGAAAGGCCCTTGATTGGGAAGTTTTCCTTAGGACAGGGGTTATATCTCTGCATTTTCAACTTTGTTTTCTGCACATTTTAGTTCAATATATTCATTTATACTTTCAGATACATGTGATGCAATTTCCTTGTTGGCTGTTGGAGTTTACTTCCTATAGAATCACCTCAAGCTATCGTTGACGCTTGAATTACCAGCAGTGTGAACCATGCATCAAGTCATAATTCTTCTTATAAAAAAAATATTGCTTATATGTCATATTAGTGGTTCAAGGAAGTAGCAGCTAAGCAAAGCTTTCATAGCGTGTACACAATCTTTGCTAACTCAATGTTATGAATCATGCTCCCACAAAATGAAGACATAATGGCTAACCTGATCCAGGACCATAGCAGTATCTCTACCTTTCTCAACTATATCACGTCTTATCCTCCTCGCCAAGCGTACATCAGGATCTGCACTGGAATTATTGCAAGGTGAAGAATAAAAGTCCAACATAATCCCAAGGGCAAGAAAGCAAAACAGTACACTACATTTCCCATCAATCCACAAAATTTTGAGGGAAGCTCAGAGGAACATGTTATAAATCATCATCTATTCCAATAATCTATTTCCATGGGAACAAAGAAGCAGACAACAATTGTCTCAAGGAAAATATTCTATATATACCGAGCCCAATTAGATAAAGACTTCATTAATAATTTAATGCTCCCTCCGTCCCATATTGTATGGATTTTTAGCCAAATGCACACTTATTAAGAAAGTAAATAATTTTGCCTTTGAAAAAATAATTTATCCTTTGTTTATGTAAAAAGTGAATTAATTACTCCTAATACCAAGAGGGGTGACTTTTCATGTCCAATTGGAGAGGAGGAATTGAATGTCATCCGAATACCAAGAGTGACAAAGTATTGAATATGGAGTGTGGAAAAACTAAAACCCCATAGATTATGGGACAAAGAATTTGGGCTAAAAACCCATACAATATGGGACGGAGGGAGTATAAGATTTTGATGTTTCTGCAGATCCATTCAGTAATCAATATGCAAGGATTTCCAGACAAATTGGAGAAAACACTTCCTTCCACCCACACCACACCCCTACTTGGAAAAAAAGAAACATAAACAATCCTCTGAAATATAATGAATAAGTGAAAAGGAAAGAAAAGGGGACACATCAACATAAGATTTTTACAGGTATGGCCTTTTAGAATTGTAATTATTTTTTCCCTGAAATTCTAAAATCTACTTTTATTAGAGCCATTTTGAGACAGTAGGGAGGGGAAAGAATTGTAAGTGCCAAATAAAATGCTTGACTAACTAAAAAGGGTAAGAAAAGGGAACCTGTATCCACAAAAATCTTCATATTCATCAGTTCACGAACAGAAGGATCGTGGAATACGAGTATTCCTTCCAAAATTATTACATCGGATGGGTTGACCTGCCAACAATTCCATAAATCAGCCAAATTGCATAAGCACACTAACTGTAAAAATACTGTAGTGGCTGTCATAGAGTGGATATAATAAAAGCCAAGCAGCAATGGAGATTCTCCAGTCAGAAGTTCATACCTAAACTATAAGGATCAATTTTTGGGGTATTCATCAGATCATGTGGGACATTGTATCTAATAAAACAAAGTTACAGCATTATGTGCTGTGTGGCAGGCATAGTAGAGTGAGATATATTGGTTGCAATCTCCAATTTAGATTTCAATTAACTAGGTTATGCTTAAACTATAGAAGGTGACATTATAAATAAAGGGAGCAGCACTAGGCAAGGTCAATCTAGGATTCAAACTCAGCCTCAGCCGTAGGGGAATTAGAAGGTTTCAACATTCTTGTAAAGGGGAACTTTCATATGTAATTTTGTTCACATAGTATATGCATAAACGTATATACATCCAGGTTAGTCACCAATAGTATGAAATTACTTGTGTGCTTTTTGATTAGCCATTCCAGTGATGCATTGTGTCACTAATTACTGTGTGCCTTTGATATAGGTTGTGGCTGAAACTTTCTGAACCGTATAACACACCATCAATATCACTATTACTATCCCCCGCACATTTATTGAAGGCAAAGCAAATAATTTAAGCATGTACATTCAGAAACTTGCCACCATATACATGCAGCCATGCAGGCTATGCAGCATAGCACATCTCATTGAAGATTTAAGATAGTATAACCTCACATACTCAATCTCACATATTCCTTATAAATAATCATACCCTTCGTGCAGGAAGGACATCATTTTTATAACTCTTTAAGTCGTAATTTGGAATATCTACAGCTTGTCCATGCATCAGCTTCTCCATTGTACTAAGCAATTTCACAGTGTCAAATGCATCTGATGAGAAAAAAGGCCTCAGATTAGACAGCGGCCACTTTGACAGCATCCATATGCTAACATAATATCCCTCCCTAATGTATTTAGTACGACACTTATATTATAGAATGACAAGCTACACTGGAGGGGAATTCCACCTGCTTGGGTGACTGTACCACAGGCAATATATATAACTTCATCAAAGGGTCATCTGAATATAAACTCACCAGGGTGATCAAAATTGTATTCCTGAACATATGCAAGTTCCTTTTCCGTCAAATTAAAATAGAAGGAATCCTGTCAAAAAATCCAGTTAAAACATGGGACTTGCGAACAAGAAAGGTCCTGTAAATTACTTCAGTATTATGGAAGTGTTGCAAACAGTTTATGATTCAATCATTGTTTAGATATTTCTCACTCACAGTCAAAAACTAGCCATCAGTAAAGGGGGAGAGAAAAGGTACACAAATATATTGCCTTCAAAAAAAAATGAACAGGAATAAAAAGAAATGTTCTTTAGAGAATCAAGCTTTCTTTAACAGATCATTTAAAAATCAAATTACCTGATTAACAACTACAGCACGCTGATCATGAAGCTGCTGAATGATCATATCACAGACCGTGGTCTTCCCTGATGCAGCTCCTCCAGCAACTCCTGCAAGAAGGATCATCAGTAGAACCTTAAGATTAAGCAGAACAAATTTAAGGGACCTGCATCACTTGTAGTAAGAATACTCAAGGGATATCTCCACTTCATTTTATTTTAATCTTTGCAAACAAATCAAGATAATACTTGTATTAAAAATGAACCTCAGTAACAATTTAGATGCAGCACTTTCTAGCATTACAAGAACATGATTTTATAAACCGTCTACCATTCACTTATATTATGCAGTAGCAAAATAATAAAATCAAGCTTGGATATTTTAATCTTTCCCAACTTGATCTCTGTTACATTGAGAGCATAATGAAACCACGAGAGAATTTTTTTTTTTTAACCCACAAAAAGGGGGAAAACTAACAATCTGTACACAGATTCTGTATTGTTGGCCTTATTTGCCAAACGTTGCAGCCATCAAGCTGTGTACAAGCAAGAAAAATAGTAACATCAACGCATACCAATAACAAATGGCTGTTTATAAAAACTTTCAGCAGTTGAGGTTGTTGGTGGCTCAATTGCAGATATCCTGGAATCCAAACCATCCATATGGAGTCCAGAGAAATGTACCCCTGATGAAGCCTCCATCATGTCAACAACTGAATTTGAACCCATTTGGGCAGATTTTACAACCTGCAAATGCAACAAGTTGCTTAGTAACACAGAATGCCTGGAATTATATGTTAGACCAATGACAATGCTAGAGGGTATCTTCTCTCTCGGCTGAGAAATATGTAGATATAAGAATAAAAGACATGTAAAAGTATATTCAAGTTTTCATGACCACAAAAAACATTTAATCATTAATAGATCAAACATGTAAAGGATGAAATCTCCTAAATGGAAGATGGTGATTACATATTGTAGCCAGGCTATTAGTGACCAAAGCACGCCAGAATTTCAATTTAGGTCAGTGGAAGCATTATTTCTAAAGGATCTGATCATTCATCAATGCAGATACAGAATAGGATCTGTTCCTGCTAGCTCCTTTAATCTTTAGTTAGAAACAGTGGCGGAGTCAGGCGGAGGCGCGGGGGGCGGCCGGCCGCCACCGGCGGCCGGGAGTTCTCAGCCAGGCGCCAGCGGCAAAAACAAGTGAAAATTTGGATCTTTCTCAATTGAGAAATAAGAACCATGTAATAAAGACATTAGGAAACAAAATTCAATTGAGAACAACAAGTTCAAACCGATCAATATTAGAGACGAATTTGTAGAATTTGACGAGGCAGAGAAGATATGCAGGCGGTGAAGAATTCGAATTCTTTCTCCCGAGTCCGTCGTTCCGTCCTGATTCTCTCTGGGGTTCCTTCCTAGGGCTGTTGTTTATCAGTTGAATGAACATGGGCCTGTTTAAAGACGCGCCCACTACACCAAAAAAAGAACGATTTTTCTAATCTATGCCCTTGGGCATAGATTAAGAGACTAAAAGTGGTAATATAGTTGGAATTTGTATTTATTTAGATTTAATTATTTTTTCAATAGGGTTTATTAGTTTCCTATTAGGGTTTTAGTTCCCAAATTTAGTACTCTTAACCTATGCCCTAAGGGCATAGGATAGAAAAACCGAAAAAAGAAAAGAAAAAGACACGCTCGTGAGGGGCCCGGCTATTTAGGCTCTGTTTGGCAACGAGCTCGAGTTGGATTCGTAACTGGAGCTGAAATTAGATCTGGGTTCCGATTCGGATGAACTGGCGAACCGCCGGTAAACTGGCCGGAACCGGTTCCTGAACCACCGAATCCGGTTCCTGAACCACCGAATCCGGTTCCCGCTACGGTTCCGGTTCCAGTTCATCCACCCCCGGAACCGGAGAACCGGCAGTTCCAAACCGGGTGGAACCACAGGTTCCACTATTAAAAAAAATTAAAATAGTGTAACCGCGGTCGTGGCCCAATGGACCACGATCGCGGTTTTCATTCAGAGGTGAAAAAATAGATTTCTTTATTTTTTTTAATATTTCCGAACCAGAACCGGGAGAAACCAGCTCCAGACCCGGAATCGGACCGGAACTGGGGAACCGACCCATGCCCGGTTCCGGTTCCATGGTTGCGAGGAACCGGAACCGCTGGTTTGCAAACCGGACCCATGTCTAGCTGAAATTGTAATTGTAGTTGGAAATGTAATTACGAGCTGAATTCGAAAAAAAAAACTGTATTTGAATGTTCGGTACACATATGATATAGTTGAATCATGAAATAACAAGGCAAAATTAACAAAAAGGACATTAAATATTTAAAAACCATTATAATATAAATATAGGCTTAAAACATATATAGCCCCCTATACTTGTGCAAATTTGTCAGATAGACACCCCACCTTTGGTTTGGACCTATTGAACACTTAAACTTAACAATTTGGACCTATTAAACACCTGATCGCTGACGTGGCGAAGTACGTGTAAGTCAAACGCACATATACAGCCCCTTGTACTTGTGCAATTTTTTTTTCTTTTTGTATTTTTTTATATTTTCTGATTTTATTAAAATAATGGTGTTAAAGATTGGGCTTATGTGGCATCTTATGTGGCAAAATAAGCTTATGTGGCACACATTTGGACAAAAAATTGGAATATGTCAGCATGCGTGTGTTACACTCAACGAGATTGTCAGCGACCAGGTGTTTAATAGGTCCAAATTGTTAAGTTTAAGTGTTCAATAAGTCCAAACCAAAGGTGGGGTGTCTATCTGACAAATTTGCACAAGTACGGGGGGCTGTATATGTTTTAAGCCTATAAATATAGAGGCTACAAGGCTTGTACAATAAGTTAGGTCAATAATATAAATATACATGCTATTAAATATGGATGGCGCATGTTCGGCAAGTGACCCGTGGTATTTATCTTGACCCTCCATCTTCACCTCTCACTCACTTCACTCCATGACACATTCCACGATGGCGTCACTTGTCTCATACGTCTGCACGTCGTTAGTTGTCGGTCGTGTTGTCGGAGCGAGATGGTGAAGCCGACACTGATGTCTTCAGCAGTGTCTCATGTAGATTTCGAATCAAAATGTACAATATCTTCTCCATTTGTGCATTCCTATTCATGTTATTTCCCCAATTTGAAGGTCGGTTGTAGAGCAACGGATTTCAGGGGCACTTCTAGCTTGAGGATGTCGAACAATCTAGTTTAAGCTACTATATTTGTCTTTAGAATGGTTTGGTATTCCTGATTTTCGGTAGAATTTTCTAGGATTTAGGGTTCATAAGAAGGATTTGATTGTTGGTTGGTAAGGGGCTTATTATAATGTTTTGGTTCTCCAATTCTCTGTTGAGTAGATCGATGGTTTTGCATTAGCGTTCTCTCTCGATTTATTTAATTTTGTATTTTTCACAATTGAAATTCACCAATTAGTAATTCTACAATTCTCTACTGCATTGATCGATGATTTTGCATTTTTATTCTCCAATTCTCTACTGTGTTGAAATGTAGATTTATCTCGGCATTATCTCGAATTTTCTTCAATTTACATCTAATATATATCACTTTGAAGATATGTGAATTAAGAAATTCTTCATCTCTTATCAGGTCCTGAAAAATTGTCTAATAGCTTAACAAAGTTCTTATCTTTGAATTGCATCAAAGGTTGATTCTAGGAACATGATTAGGTCTCTAAAACCATCAAAGGTTGGATTTGGGAATTTTTGTCGATAGAAGTTTAATCAATTTAGTTCAGGTTTCAATATATTAAGGCTGCATAGACGAGGAAATTTAATTAGGTGCTTGGTGGAGTTTTGACATAGATGATCTCTAGTCTTTCAAACCTTACAATTGAAAAGTCTTGAATTTTCTAGGTTTTAAAATGTTTGTTTGTATATAATAAGCTCACTAGTTACGTTGTGTGGGTGAATAAAGCAAATGTAATGGCATTTAGCCTTGACCCAAGTCGGGCTCCGATGACTCCGAGGCACCCTAGGCCAAGGCAGCCCCATGGCATGCCCGTGCCACGACACGACCCTCTTGGCCTAGCCGAGCCACACGTCTATCTATTTTATTATTATTTATGTTGCATAACTTTATTATATTATATGTTTTATTTATGTTGTAGAAGATGTGTGCATGATGGTATGCTTACCCATACTAGTCTTCAGGTTTAGTTTTCGAGAGTTGCCTATATAAGGCTCCTTATGTTGTTTGATGACTTAGTTTTGGATTTTGGCAATAGAGATTACACTTGCCCTAGTCCCTTACTCCCTTGCATTCTATTCTCACTTCTATGTCAATCCTTCTTCTCATCACACGACACCATCGGACCACCATTCTAGACACCGGTCCCATGCTGACCTATAAGATCGCTCCCTTTTGCCTCGGCGTCCTAGCTCACACTCGTGCCTTTGCTGAGTCTCTTCATTGTGCTGCTCGACACTGTTGTTCAACCGAGATCTTACGTCTCAGCATAGTCCTGCTTGGCGTCCCTCACCGTTCTCAGGACTTGGCGCTACTTGTCACCATCTTTGGCACGTCCGATCGTGCCAGATCCGAGCAATACTCGTGCCAGCGGCACCATCTAGTCGATGCACCGATGTTCTTCCGCCACTGCCTCATATGTAAGGCGCGCCCCTTCCTTGCTTGTCAGCTCTCGTTTCAGCGTTTTGGCTTGGATCTCGGAAAAAGCTTACAAGATCGATCCTACAGAGCTATCAATTGGTATCAAAGACATCTTGTAAGTCGTCCTAACTCTCATAGATCCACGTTTAAATACATGCCATTTCATACTTCCTTGTTTATCGATTGAAGTCTTCCACTCTTTGATCCTTATCCTTGTCCTTGTCCTTGTAAGCAAGTCTTACTAGGTCATTTTGGCTTAATTTTTTTTCTAACCCTAGCATGATGACATGTGGTGCGACATTAATTGAATATTCATTTTTGCTTGATTAAAATTCCATAAATTCAATTCTTCGATTCGAATTCATATTGCCTTGTTCTCTCTTGTGTTGTGGCCAATATTTGCATGCTCAATAGCCGATTTCCCCTTGCTGTTTTTGGAGCTTCTCTTGGCTGATTTCCATCCTAGAAGCCGACCCTAATCAATCCTAAAATCTAGGCCAAAACCAGTCTATAACAACCAAGATATTTTAAGTCAAACTTGCCTTATACATCTCTTACAATTAAGGGGGTTTGTTTCTTATTGTTGGCTGATCCTTTGGATATTATTTGAGAATATTCTTGGCTGATTTAAACACATATTTTTCGGCCTTACTCTGCTACATAAGGCTAGTAGCCTTTTAAAAACAGGCAAAAGGAAGTTGATTCGAAGAACACCCTTGAGGAGATTCGAAGAACTCTCAGTTCTTAAAAAAAACTAACTCTGGGTTTTCTTGTGGGGGTGATGTTCATTGGATAGAGAACATCATTTTAAGAGGTTAGTTTTTCAGCAAAAAAAATTGAAGCGGAATAGCCGAAATAAGGCAAACCGGCTTTTTGGTGTCTTTCGGTCTCGTTTTCAGTTGCTTTGCTTGTCTCCACCTTCCTTGGCTGATTTTGGATCTGATTTTTGAGATTGTGGAGTGTATCTTTGACTTGCATTGTTCAATCATAACTTCATTTTATCGTGCTTAGCCTTAGACGCCCTCACGGCATTCCTAGACAAGCCCATCCTTACGTGGTTTTGCTTGAGTTTAGGGTGCTTAGATTGTGCGTTTAGATACCTTTTGCATGTTTACTTCTGATGTCTTCTTGTCATAGTGCAGTTTATCCCTTGGAAGTATGGTACGACTAAGTTTGGTTTGGCATAAGGCTAAACAAGGCGGACCCGGATTGGATTCCGCCACCGTGTCACCACAAGGTTCCTCCCCGGCATCGCAACTACTATGATTCAGATTGGATTCCGCCTCCTAGTCTTCCAAGACGGTCTCCACCATGGTATTGCACCAACTTCTATGATTGAAATCCTAGTTCCTATCATAAGGGTTGGGAGCATTCCGAGTACTACACCCGCCCTCGAGATAGGTACCACGAGCACTACTCTTATGGCTCCTCATGGTATGACTCCTATGTCACCAAATCATCATCACCTCCACCCATATTGGCACACACACCAGAGCAATTGGAGATCCGTGAGCTCCGACAACAATTGGCTAATGAACGTGCCAAAAGGGACGTGTTATCCGAGGTGCTTGCTAATAGCGCAACCCGAGACGTGCCTATGGCCAATGACCCTGCACTCACCAGGTTGCGGTTGGCCATTCATTCTCAAAATTGGTGGAGCCTCATTATATTTTTATTGAGGAGCCTCTACAAAATTTCACCCCATTTAGAGATCATTCACCCATTGAGTGCCTATGGTCCTTTCCTTGTGCCCTTGCACAACAAGGCGCGCTCATCGCTCACCAGGCAACCGAAGAGAAAATTGCGCCAATTTTTCAAGACACCCAAGATTCTGAAAATGAAGATGGACTGCAAAATTTGGCCCAACTTGGAGGAGGTTTGCCCTGCAAGTGCCCACAGCCTACATCATGTGCCCTTGCGCCTTCGCCTACTCCCAACGCTTTCCAGGCCATTGTAGTGCAAATTGCGCCAAACTTGGTGGACAACATGGATACAATAAAGTATTACCTTACACCAAGTTTCATCTAGATTGGAGCTTCATTACCTTTTGAACGCCTTAAGGGCGCTCCTCTTGTGCCTTGTCGAGCTCTTCCCCCATCACTCCCATGCTCGAACCAAGGACGCTTCGAACATAGGGGAAATGATGGCATGCAGCCCTGACCCAAGTCGGGCTCCGGAGCGCCCTAGGACATGGCGGCCCCCTTGGCGTGCCCGTGCCACGACACGACCCTAGCCGAGCCATATCGATGTCTATCTATTTTATTATTACTTATGTTGCATTACTTTATTATATTATATGTTGTATTTATTTTGTAGAAGATGTGTGCATGACAATATGCTTACCCATGCTAGTCTTCAGGTTTAGTTTTCGGAAGTTGCCTATATAAGGCTCCTAATGTTGTTTGATGACTCAGTTTTGGATTTTGCCATTAGAGATTACTCTTGCCCTAGTCCCTTACTCCCTTGCATTCTATCTCTCTTCTACAACAATCCTTCTTCTCATCACATGACACCATCGAACCACCATTCTAGACACCGGTCCAACGTCAGGCATTCCCATCCGGGGGTCCAAGTCCTCTCGGTTCACTTTGCATCTTGCGTGATTCGTGGTGCCATATACCTCTGTACAACTGTCACCGTCCAAATCTTGGCACGCACCCTTGTGCCAAGCTTTCCATCCACTCGCTATTCAGTGTCGGCCAAGGAGTTTAGTCCTTGGCGCTGCATCGGGCCAATCCGACACTCCCTTGGTGTGCTAGTTTAGATCCGGTTGGAGGTACACTTGCAAGTAGATCCCATGGAGCTATCAACCTGGAGGAAAAATAAAATGAAAATTGATAGAATATATGAGAAACTAGATCGGGCACTTGTAAGTGACCAAGTTATCCAATGGTTTCCCAATATCGCAACAACGAATTACGCCTTCTCATCATCAAATCACTGCAAGATTGTGATAGATCTTAGTAACGATCAAAAAATCAAATTACAACCGTTCAAGTTTGAAAAATGTGGATGTAAAGGAAAGACTTTAGGAATGTTTTCAAACAAGCCTATTATGTGTCCTTCATGTGATCTAACATGTTTCAATTAGTAAAGAAAATGAAATTCTTTAAAGCGCATGCAAAACAATGGAATAAAAAAATCATTTGGAAACACCTTTGAGCAATTACAAACAATTGAGAAAGACTTACTAGATATCCAACAACAAATTCACATATCTCCTTCACTAGGAACAATCCAAAGACAAATTCGACTAAAAAAGGGAAGTAGTCTAAACTTTCACAAACCCTACTGAAAACAAAGAGTAAAAACAAAACAAAATAAATTGATAGACACAAATACAAGATACTTTCATAAATTAGCAAATTGTAGAAGAAATAGAAACATCATTAAAGAATCTGAAATGATTATGGAAAACGATACAAGAAGGAACAAATAAACGATCCCTTGTTACAAGAGTATCTCAACTTAATAAATAAGGAAATATTTAAGGAAGATAATTATGAACTAACAAAACCAATTACTAATGAGGAAGTGCATTAATGAATATAGGATCAAACAACCGGGATCGAATGGTATGTCATCTAACTTTTACAATAAATCATAGGACATTGTCAGCCCAACAATAATAAAGGTTGTAACAAGTTTATTTCACTCGGGGAAAATGCTTAGACAACTCAACCATACATTTATCACATTACTACCAACAAGAAAAAATATGAGCTCAACTAACCATTGTCGACCAATTATGTTAAACTGTCTATAAAATCATTGCAAAAATTTTAACCGAAATGTTAAAAGGAATAATATGCAAATAATCCACCTACCACAAGGAGCTTTCGTCATCAAACGAGCAATACAAGATAATGTGCTCATAGCCCATGAAATATTTCACTCCTTTAGAGCAAAGAAGGATAAGGTCACAAGGATGGTTGAGTTGCTATTAAACTAGATATGGAAAAAGTATACAATGAAATGAAGACGAAGAAGAGGAGAGTGATAGGAAAAGAACCAAGGCTCGAAGGGGAGCTAGTTAGAAAAATTGGAAACGACCACCCGAAAGTTTTGTAAAATTAATTTTGACGGATCATGACAATTCATCTATCGAGTATGAAATTAGAGATCACCTTGCATATGTCGTAGGAATGGAAGCTATCAAATATGGATGTATCTCGGTATTACAGGCCAAAATACCAGCCCTTCAATACGGGATTCAGAGAGCAAAGCAGTTGGGGCTACGGTAAATCAAGATAGAAGGTGACAATAATGACAGTTGTAAATGCGGTAAAAGGACTTAGAACATGTTCATTAGAAATTGAAATAATAATATCAGTCCTTTTGATATTATTTAAATGATTTGAGTGTGAATATTTACCATCTGATTAAATTAGGGGTTGTAATGGAGTAACTAATAAACTTATAAAATTAGGCCACTTGCTTCCAATTTCACAATTTAGAATCACTCTCAATTACATATTCTCATTCAAAAAGATATTTTAGGTCATAAGGTTCTCTCCTAATTCTTACTTGATAAAAAAAATACAAATGTACCAAGACATAAATAAAATAAAGATGACCGTGTGATCTCACCTGTCAATTTTAAAATTTTAAACAGGCCCTGCACTTGTCAGGGGCTCAGGTATTTACAAGATGTTACCTCCTTCGGCCACCCCCACATTAAAAGTCATTAACTCGAGATTTATAGTAATTTTTCTTATATAAAATGACTACATATGCAAGCCTGCAAGGGATTTGACCAACTAAAATTTATTGTCCATATAAACTTGAGCAATTTGTAGCCGTTAAAAACCAAATCTTTGTAACAAAGCGAATAAATAAAATTAGATAAAATACAAAATTGAAAAGGTAAACGATAGCAATCACACTTGTAAATCACAGGTAATCCTAGGTTGAGGTCAATAAGTACTCTGTTTTTGAGAATTCTTGTCCTAGCTGGGTTGCAATCTTATGGGTTGTGCAAACTTTAAGCACCTATTAATACAAGTTAGCTTTAATTTTTTAATTGTCTTGTGAGTTAAACTATTTCAAAATTGAAAATACAAAATCCCCAATTTTTAATTGATAAAGTTTTACAGCTGGGTTACGTTGGTTACGTTTTCACTCGGTTAGTTGCACTAAGAAAGCCAAGACCAACGGCATTATAGCTTTAGGTTCTTTTCAACTTTCTTACTTTTTAAAATTTCTCCCTCTCACTCAAACCGCATTGTTAAATCTCAGGCACTACAATTTGAACCCCGGAGAGAGAAAGAGAGGTAAAGCATTTAATTCCACTCCAATTTCATAAATTTTCACAGGAAACTTGCTCTTCCACTTCAAAATCCCCCATTACTTTCTCCTCGGATTCCTCTGGCCAGCACATTCGTTCCGATCTCGTGGAATTACTCCGACAATCTGAGCATTTCTACTGCTGAAACGACGCCGTCTGTCTTGTAGCGCTTGATCGTCGACCGGATCGAAATTAGTAGTGAGACTGAGCGGAGATCGAAGATGCCGCGTGAAGGTAGCAGCAATCTGAGCGGAGCGATGATGTTCGCCTCGCCGTGCAAGAACATGAGAGGATTGAAGGCTCTGGTGCCTAATTCCGCTGCCGACTACGGTGACGATGAACTTGCTTTCAGAAAGGCCGAAGAGGCTGGTAAATTTTCGTAACTGCTTCTTTCTTCATCTACTTTCCAGAATTGCTACAATTTTCATGTGTAATTTGAAATTTGAATGCCATTGAGATTCAATTTCTTGTAGGAATCTTTGTTGCAATTTACCTGCGGCCTTTTGAAATCGATTTATCATCCTTGCTTGTGGAAAACCAGATAATTTTTCTACGTATGGGTATGGCTTTGATTTGGAAAATAGAACTACGGAATGACCAACTTCGTCCTGAATAGAGGTTTTCGCCTTTTTGGGAATTGATTTTGTTTTTATTTTTTCATAGAATGAAGCAAGGGGACAATTCTGAATTTTCATGTTTTTTTGGTTATACAATTTTTTAATGTATTTTGTTGAAATAAATTTTAACTATATTTTATTACATTATTTTAAAAAATAAATTTTTGAGAGGTTAAAAAATAGGAGTAAAACATTACAGGCCATAAAGTAAAAAAGAATAGTAGGTGAGCTAAAGTAGATAAGATTTACCCCCTCTATATTTTATTCATTTAAAATGATTGTACTTCATTTAATACTTCATACTATTGCAATTTAAAATGAGCCTTGTGTAGTCCATACTTCATACTCACTCTTTCACTATAATCTCGTGACTGTGCAGCATATAAAATACGAATGAATAAATAATTATACTTTATAAATAACATGCTATTGCTACTAATTTCCGCCCCTTAATGGCTGCTAGTGATATTTGTGTTTTTTGCTTAATGGCTGCTAGTATAATATTTGTGTTTTTGCTTAATGGCTGCTAGTAATTTCCGCCACTTAAAAAGTTAAAGCAGGTAAAGCATTCTTTTGCTTTTTTCTTTATTTTGATGTCACTGTTCAAGTTTGGCATTTAAAAAAAAAAGACATTATACTACTTTCATTTTGAAAAACTAGAAATTGGTATTAATCTTTAGACAAATAGAAAAATTTTGTAGGTGAAAAAATTATAGCCCTATATACAACAAGATTAATCAGCTCCATTAGTGGGAATTCAGGTCGGGGGTCATTGTCAAAATTCTTAAAATTCATTGTTTTTTTTTTTTGGATATTCTGAATTAAGAATCGACCAAAAGATATAGCAAGGAATATCATGATGTTGCTATTTCGGCGACCGCATGTATCGCCACCTAATCATAAATATGGACCAGCTTCAAAATGCGAAGTTGGGTCCATCAGAATGCAATTTCGACCTCCTAAATCCAAAGCCTTTTATAAAGCAAGAGCCTTAATTATGCATTAGTACCATAATGATAAAGAGCACTGTTGCTGGTTACTTCCTTTCTCCTCCATCCATCAAGATAAAGCAAGTGCTTTACTTCCATTCCTTTTCTTTTTCAATTTGATCACCATGACTCAAGGGAGAAGAAAACAGTTTGTTGGTTGAAAGTGAAAGACAAGTGGACCCGAAAGCGTGATTAATTGTTAAGTTTCAACTCAGCAGAAGACCTATTTGATAGACCAATGTTAGTTTCTGTGACATATTGATCAAGTGTGAGTTTGTATGTAACAACATCTGGAACATAATGAGAATCAGCCAACTCGGTATGATGTTTTCTGAACTTCAGCCTATGATTAAACTAGTATGAATAAATTGCTTAGTTATTGCAATTGGTCTGATTAATTAATTACTACCCAAGTGCTAATTACAATACTAGTGATTGGTATAGCTATGGTTGTAACTATAAACTTGGGCACCATAAGGATGAGCTTTATGATTTATTTTTCCCAGCTGAAAGAAGGAACCAAGCAGCAGAATGGCTAAGGCAGATGGACAAGGTTGCATGGGAAAACCTTCCCAAGGAGCCTTCAGACGAGGATTTCTGCTTGGCACTTCGTAATGGTCTCATCCTCTGCAATATTCTCAACAAGATCAATCCTGGTGCAGTACCAAAGGTGTTCTACCATTTTTCATTCAACTCGCATGAATTGTGGAAACTTGACTTAGGTTTTTTGTTTATTCAATTAAAACAAGATGGAATTTTAATGTGAACATCATGGAACAGGTTGTGGATAACTCGGTGCTTACGGTCCAGTCAATAGAAGGTGCAGCTCAGTCAGCAATTCAGTATTTTGAAAATATGAGGAACTTCTTGGTAGCTGTTGGAAATATGAAGCTCTTAACTTTTGAAGCATCTGACTTAGAAAAGGTTTACCTTTTCTTCCTATTCAAATCCTTGACTCTCTTTTAGTAACTGTTTTATTGTATAGTTGATGAGCAAAGTGCAGCTTTAAAAACTGTATATGAAGGTCTAAAATGTGAAATTATCTTGGATGTTAGTTATTAATCTTTCATCCCAAATGCATATGTTGGTAGTTAAAGTAGCATTGAAGACCATAAGACACACTTTACGCTCTCTTTGATGTTTTCTAAGATTGTGAGTTATTTAACTTGGCATAGCTCTAGTCCTTCTAAAACAGTCACTATAACTTTATCTGTTTATATAAACCAACATTACAGGGAGGGTCATCAAGTAAAGTTGTGGACTGCATTCTCTGCCTGAAAGGCTACTATGAGTGGAAGCAATCAGGTGGGACAGGAGTGTGGAGATATGGAGGTACTGTGAAGATCGTATCATACCCAAAAGAGTCTTCATCCTCCACCTCAACTGGAAGTGAAAGTGCTGATGAATCTCTTGATGAGTACGAATCATCACAGCATGAGCAGCTATCAGCATTTCTGCACCTCTCTGACAAGGTTTCCTCTGAAGAATCAAGAGCAGCTGCGGCTTTGCGTCTCCTCTTTGATCAGTTTGGAATCGGAATTTTAAAGGCATACCTTACTGAGAAGAATGGGATAGAAGACTTCCCCCTGAATTCAATGGTAGGTAAGGTTTTCTTGGCTGTTATAGTTCCAAGCTTCTGGTGTATATTTCATCAGGAATTGGGATTTTTTTAAGCATTTGCATCTTGATGTGTGACTCTTGTTATATACTTACAAATTGAACTTATTATAATGGCAACCCCTGTGCAGGTAATTGACACTCTGATGAGAAAGGTTGTAAAAGACTTATCTACAGTGCTTGTTTCCCAAGGAATTCAGGTAAAAAATTAGGAGGTTGAAACAATGATTCCTTGTTCATTTTATTTTATATATATTTATGCTTCTCTAGAAGACGCGAGTTTCCCAGTATATTACTAGTTACTTCTCATCTAATTGCTTTGTTAATCCGCTCTAATTTATGTAGCTGGGGCTTCTAATGAAGAATTTTCTAAAGAGTGGCACAACATTGCTATCAAAGGAGGAATTCTTATATGTCATTTCTCAATACCTTATTAAGCAAACTGGATTGGCATCCAATGATTCATCTGAGTTCTGCATTTGTGGTGGAAGAAGACAGAATGTCAAACCTGTTGTTGCCTACTCTGATGACTACAAGGAAGTGATTGAAGGCCAACAGAAGCAAATTGAGGTATCCATAAATATATAATTATTTATTTTTCATGTCGCTATGATATATGCATAAAGTGGATTCCAGTTTTAACTGTATGTACCTGTTGCTTTCTTAATCAAGTTGCATGACTATTTCATCTGTCATTTCCATTTCATTTACAAGAAGAGGGAATTGTCTTCCTGCTGCTGCTTGTACCCAAACAAATGCTGTACTTCAAATTAATCGATGTGAACTTATAAATATCTCTTGCTTAGCATGAAATATCTCTGTTCTCATTGTTCTGAAGGAACTAAAAGCATCGTTCCATGAAGCAAAACAAGAAATCAGAAGGATCCAATCAGAGTGGGAGAAAGAAGTTGCAAGGCTAGGTGACCACTCTGCAAAACTTCTTTCTAAATGCAATGCTATTGTATATTGTTGTATGTCAGTTCTATGAAGCTTCACTTCAACTTGATATCTTCATGCTCTGCTGTCTTCAGGAAATCATATAAATAGTCTTGAAGTAGCATCTTCTTCATACCACAAAGTTCTTGAGGAAAACCGTGTACTATATAATCAAGTCCAAGACTTAAAAGGTAGCAACTTGTTCATTTAATGAACTTTCTTGTTTTTTTTTTTTTAATCTGCAAATCGATTATCCGTCCAAAATTAATAACGACATGTGTTGCATTGTCACAACCATCCTTGTTGCAGGAACTATTAGAGTATACTGCAGAGTAAGGCCTTTCTTGCCAGGACAGGTGGATAAGAGCTCTACTGTGGACCACATTGGTGAAAACGGAAACATTATGATTGTTCATCCTCACAGGCAAGGAAGGGATGCCAGAAAGATATTCTCATTTAACAAAGTTTTTGCAACAAATGTGACACAACGTTAGTCTCTCTCTTTATCTACTTCCACTATATTTTGGTATCATTTCCCATTAGGCCATTTCTAATCTATGGCATATATCTTGCATATTTCTTTCACAATAGTTGCATTGTGCTTCTTAAAATATTCTAACCATAATACCAGTGTCACTCACAGTTTAATGCTGAAAACCATGCTAATGTCAATTGAATCAGAAATTATAATTCCCTACCATGGCCAGATTGCAGATCTGATGAGCTGATACTTTTTTTTTTCTGTGAATGCAGAACAAATATATGCTGACACACAACCACTGGTTAGATCCGTTCTCGACGGTTTTAATGTTTGCATCTTTGCATATGGACAAACCGGCTCTGGGAAGACATACACTATGGTAATTTTTAAGTATATATACACTTCTGACTTGTTACTTTCCACATTTCAAGTTATGGAGAAGGGCGAAATATAACCCTGTAATATCAACAACCAAATGCTAGATAGGACGAGAAATAACGCAGAACCTTGTCCTTCTCTGGTCAACATGATCACCTGTAAGAGATTGCTGTATTGATCTTATAATGTCTTCAAGATTGCCTTCTATTTTGCTGTCACAGAGCGGTCCAGATATGAGATCAGAAGATACTTGGGGAGTTAACTATCGAGCCTTGAATGACCTGTTTGAAATTTCAAAATCAAGGGCCGAGTTCGTAGAATATGGCATTGGAGTTCAGATGATTGAAATATATAATGAACAAGTCAGAGATCTATTGGTTGTTAATGGTTCTACTAGAAGATATCCTTCAGCTTCAAAGTTCTTTTCTTAAAATACTGTGAAATTCTTGCTCTCTTCTTCATCTAGTAAGAGTTATTATAGCAATATAAGTTAGGTGCTCTTACATGCTCTATAGATATTTCAGCATGCCATAATTTATCCATAGTCACTATTCCTTAACAATCCTCACATTAGATATTAGAAACAACTCTCAACTCAATGGCCTAAATGTGCCAGATGCAAGTTTGGTTTCAGTCAGTTGCACTCAAGATGTGCTTGAACTGATGGAAATTGGCCAAAAGAATCGCGCTGTGGGTGCTACCGCTCTAAATGAGAGGAGTAGCCGTTCTCATAGGTACAACCATGACATCACCAACATTTTTGAATTTCACCTTTATCCCTTTTCTTATGGATTATCACTAAGCTCTTCAATGTTTCTCCATATGCAGCATTTTGACTGTCCATGTGCATGGAAAAGAGTTGCACTCTGGAACTGTTCTTAAAGGGTGTCTCCATCTTGTGGACTTGGCTGGTAGTGAAAGAGTAGACAAATCTGAGGCAGTTGGGGAAAGACTAAGGGAAGCTCAACATATTAACAAATCACTCTCAGCACTTGGAGATGTCATCTCTGCTTTAGCTCAAAAGAGCCCACATATTCCTTACAGAAACAGCAAGCTCACACAAGTCTTACAAGATTCTCTTGGTAAATTATCTTAAATTTATCTGCCATTGTTCTATAACTGAAAAATATCATGTTTTACATTTTGCTTGTTATCTACTTGTAGGAGGACAAGCAAAAACGTTGATGTTTGTGCACATTAATCCCGAATCCGGTGCAATTGGAGAGACACTCAGCACCCTAAAGTTTGCTGAGAGGGTTGCCACCATTGAACTTGGAGCTGCAAAATCCAACAAAGAAACTACTGAAATCAGGGACCTTAAGGAGGAGGTTTGTTCTTGTCAAAACACATTATTTGTCACCAACAACTATTATTGATACTATGTTGAAATGACTTACCAAAGTTTGTATTCTCTTTTTGTGCAGATCTCGAATCTCAAACAAACAATCGAGAAGAAAGAAGCTGAATTTGAACAAGTTCAGAAAACCACAAACATAAGAAGTGTGCCTGAGCCACAGAAGCCGAGGGCAGTTTCTCCTATGCATGTTCCAAGGTTTGGCAACAGCACTCCCTTAAAGTCTGAAGACAGGAACTCAGAGGTGGGCAATTTACCAATTCTTATATCATGCCAAACCCAAATTGGCTAATGGAGATCATCGTAATAACTATATTTTTATTTTTTGATCAAAAACTCCAGACAAGAAGCTGCTCATCAGGGAAGTCAAAGAGGTCGCGTTTTCCTTCTGTATTCACAGACAAGGAAATGATACCAAAGATGCCCCTGATAACGGAAGAGACGGTCAGGAGCTCAATGAAGCCAAGATCACCATCTCCGCCTGTTAGGAGGTCATTATCAACTGATCGAGGTGCTCTCATTAGGAGCAGGATCAAACCCGAGATGGCAGAGGAGCCATTGAGAAAGCTACAATTTCCAGCAAGAGTGTCTGTCAACAGAATACCAGCAATAGCCTCAACAAATAACCACAACATTGCTAATGACAATGTCTCTGATGAGAAGCTTAAGCAAGTGCTTAGTGTGAGACAAGGTGTTGTAAAGAAGACCAAGGTTAAGGTTAAGCCTCAACTGCCCTTTAATAATGTGGGCGGGAAAATGGAGGAGGCTCAAAAGAGTGATTTCTCTGAGACTGAAAATGAGCTGGATCTTGGCACTTCACCTAAGCTTAATAACATCAGATTGAAGCGCTCACAACAACACTCGTCAAGGATTTCCCAGAACGTTGATCCAAGGTATGATTATTAGTATCACTTGAAACATTTGTGTGTGCATATTTAAGGTAAAAGCAACAATCTGAAATTCCTCCCAAAACTCTAGAATTCCAATAAGGATCTTTTTACTATATAATCAAATCTGTCTTAAGAAATAAGAAGCCAAAAAAAAAAAGGAAGGATGGTATTGAAAGAAATCTAGAATTCATAGAACGGCTTAAGAATCCATATATAGAAATTAATACACGTCCCTTATATGCTATTTGTTGGGTGTGAGTGAAGGATAGTTTTATTTTATGATTGAAAAAAAAAATATATGTTTCTCACTTCAATGCAGAGGACCTCTCCAAACTGTTGAAACAGTGTTAGGAAGGGAACGAGTAGAGAGTCGAGTTACAAGTGGAGCAGCACGAAATGTAAAGGAAACCAGCAACACTAACAACACATCCATGACAGAACTCAGGAGGAGTCGGTCTACGCCTCGTGGGAAGTTTTTGATTCTGCCGTGAGGTGATCGAGGACATTAATTTACACTCTTCAACTTCAATCTTCATTTACTTCATTTGTATTCCTGTACAGAGCTGATCGAGTGCTTTGAAGCCCGTCCTTTGTAGTTATGGCTGCTTGCTGTGTTTCTAAGTTTGTTTATGATTTGAAAGCAATGTTCTTGTATCCTCTATGTATAGAGCGTTGCTACGGATATGTGTTTGATTTGATCGAGTTTGAAGTAAATTATTCATTCCTTGTTTGTATTGAATCATAACTTGTGTTCATGTATTCCTATATTTTTTTCCCATATGGTGTGTGAAGTGTCACGTAGTGATAGAGCTAATCAGTTGGCCGGTATTAGATTTTTTTTTTTTTATGACGAAAGAATTGGGTTTTAGTTTTCTTTAGGTCTTTCGGCGCATGGCTATGGGTTTAGGGTGCGCAGAAAGACCACTGTAATCTTTGGGTCTTTCAGCGCATCCCCCATCTTGATCCTCTCCTGGAACGAGACTTTACTTTACCGAGAGATAATGTTGATGTTGATGTTGGTGTTGAAATAGACTTGGTGAATCTAGAGGGGAGGAGATAAACCGGTATAAGGAAGCGAACAAACAAACAATAAACAACAAAAACCTAGAAAAGAAGTTGTGTTCATTATGAGTTTCAAGTGTATTACATGTTCTTATGCATTATATGTGCTCAATCTTCGTTCATCTTTATGCATTATATGTGTAGAATTAATTAACATAGTAAATTCCTAAGTTCTTTGGATGTTTTGGAATGGTTTTACGGCTGACCGTTTGGAGATAGAGCAATAACCTTAGTTAATAGAATGTATCATTTTTCACATAGTAGAGTTGCGCTCCATTAAGTTGGTCGAGTCTCGCCTCCAACTCCTACCAGACTTCACGAACGGTATCAATGTACATGACACTTTGGGGAATTTTAGCACTCAAATCGTTGATCAACCAACTAATTACCATATCATTTCAATGTTCCCACTGATTAAACTTTGGATCATTCTTATTCAATCGGTCAAGGGTTTTGTTCATAAGAACTTGTTTTTATTCTTCACTGACGGTGCAATTCTCATGGATATGTATCATTCTCCAAAATTGGATCCATTAAATGTTTGGAAAACAAGTGATAATCCAAAATGATCACTTGGATGTAACAACAACAACAACATCTACCCAGTATGGACCGAAACATGCGGTATCTGGGGGGTCAAGATGTACATACCCTTGCCCCGAGTAGAAGTCGGGAGCGTATTTCGGGCAGGCCCAAAAGAAGGTGGGGGGGGGGGGGGGGTTGGGCAGGGGAGGAGGGGGGTAAAAACAAGCGCGAACCTCAAACTAAAAATCAACAAGAAAGAAAACACACTGAAACTTAAAAACTAAAAGACTAAAAGGGAAAAAAGCAAGAAAACTCCCTCTACGCCTTTGGTATTACTGCTCTGCCACTGTAATCTTCGCTCGCCATTGGTTCCTGCACATTGCCAAGTCTGCTGGAATTGCTAGAACATTGAGATCTTGCTTTATGACTTCCTTTCAACTCTTTTTCGGTCTACCCCTTTCCCTGCGAAAATCCCTAGCGGTCAAACTTTCAATCCTCCTTACTGGGGCATTTGTCAGTCTCCTCTGTATGTGCCCGAACCATCTGAGCCTCGATTCTCGGAGCTTTTCATCTAAACTGGCCACTCCTACCTTGCCCCTAATCACCTCATTTCTAATCTTGTCTAATCTGGTATGCCCACACATCCATCTCAACATTCTCATCTCTGCTACCATTAGCTTCTGCTCGTGCGCCTTTGTGATTGGCCAACACTCTGCCCCATACAACATGGCTGGTCTAACCACAGTTTTGTAGAACTTACCCTTTAGCTTTAGTGGGACCTTTCTGTCACATAGCACTCCAGAAGCACCCCTCCATTTCTGCCAGCCCCTCTGTATCCGGTGTCTGATGTCCTCTTCGATACTCCCGTCACTCTGCACCATCGTGACGGGAGTATCGAAGAGGACATCAGACACCGGATACAGAGGGGCTGACAGAAAAATGGATTGTTGTTGATATGATCGTCCGAGTTTCAATTTCACCGTTCGTCATTTTCAATCAATTTAGGAAAAAGGAGAATTTGTGATCGAAATCAAATAGAAAAATTGGAAATAATGATAAGAATGACAAAGTAACTAAAAGATCGGAGCTCTGATACCATATTGTAATGAAGTAGAAGAAAATTTGAACTCCATTAGAAAAGCTTAGAGAAGAAGTGAGGAGGGAGGCGAGAAAGTTTGTTATATTTATCTGTGTTGTAAATAATCCATTTATGTATGTGCTAGGTAGAGCTAGACCTGTACAGAACCGGGTTCATCTTATTCTTAGGGTTTAGTTTGATAGGTGAACTGGGCTAGTATCCACCCCGGGTTAAACCGGTTGGAGGTAACTAAACCCGATTCAACCTAGTTGGACCAGACTTGTATCATTTAGGTGAATTACGGATTAGATAAGAGCTTGGCCCATTTATGGGCTTGGCCCATTTGAAGGTCTCTGGCCCATATCTTTGTTGGAGACGCTCCATTTGGTGAATCACATCGTTTGATAAGCTTCTCGAGGGACCTAGCTATTTAAAGGGTTTGGGAGCTCATTCGCTCATGTGGCGCAAACCCTAGATCCAGAGAAAGAGAGAAAGAAAAGAGAGAAAGGAGGAAGAAGAAGGAGCTCGCCGGCGACAACTCATCTCCAGAGATCCTTGGTGTCTAGAAGAGTTTAATCTAGAAGCGCAGCCGTGAAAGGGGGCCGAAATCCTTTCGTTTCTTGATCCTTGCCTTTGCTCTTGTTTTCTGTTCTTCGTTCTTCGTCTTCTCTTGTTTTTGGATGTCTAGCTTTGCCAGTTGTTGATCGCTTTGTACTTGAACCTTTTTTGCTTTGATCTAGTGCATCTGACTGGGACTGGATCTCCCCTGTTGAGGTCCCCCGGATGTAGAGTTCTTTGAACTCGAACCGAGTAAACAACTCTTGTGTCTTTCTGCTTTATTTTTGCTTAGTTGGTTCTTGTGCGAAGTTACTTGACTCAGATTTGTCGGATCTTCGATAGTTCTAGGTCAAATCTCGTTTACAAAGTGGTATCAGAGCCAGGTTCTTTAGTTTTTGTAATATCCGCGATATTCCAAGCTTTTTATAATATAATATTTATTATTAATTTTTTTTTCTCTCTAATTAAAAAGAAGAATTTCTAAATATCAAATTAACTTCTATTATTTTCTTTTGAAAGAGATTATCAAGAAAATTAAAATAGATAAAAATTCAATAAAATAACTTGAGGGGCATAGATTAATAAAGTGAGGTAATTTAATAAGAAGAGCATTAGATAAAAATAAGGTCTTTTAGAAATTGAATTTATTCCATAAAATAAATTACACAAAGGCCTAAGAATTCAATTTTCAAGCTTTGTAAAAAGAATGCAGGAGCCGGGATTTGAACCCGAGATCTCTTGCACCCTCACACGCCCCTCTCTATTCCCGCTAGACCAATTGCAATTTCTTGTTCACTTAGCCCAACCTTTTCCTCTTATAACAAATAAGCTCCTTCTTCCAATTTGAACATCAGACTAAAGTCTGATTGATGTACGTTGATTTGAAAAGCACTCATTGCATGCCTCCTCCACCTCCCTCTTGCTTGCTTGACCTCCCTTATGACCTCACCCCTCATCACCATGGAAGAAACACACCAAAGGCCAATGGGTGATCACTTCCTCCACCACCATTGGTGAATCCACCATGACTTGGATCCATGGCTCACCCAACTTGCCTATAAATAGGCTCCTATTCATCCAATCTTCTCACACTCTCTTTTCTCTTCTAAACCAAGACATTAGTGATCCTCAAAAATCAGCCACTCTCTAAGGCAATTTTCTCCATTAAAACACCACAAAAACACCATCTAAACTCCCTCCTTCTTCTCCTTGGAGCCGCCGGACCACCGCCCCCTTACCGGAGCACCACCGCCGGACCGCCGCCGCCCTTCCCGTGCCGCCGCCTGCCCTCGCTGGACTCCTGGCCGCGCCGCCCTGCCCGCCGGTCCTCCTCCTCTGCCTTCCTCCAGTGTTCTGTAATTTACAGAATACTCAAAGTATATTTCTACCCTAATTTATAATTATCCAAATTTATGTATTTTTAAATTATAAGGCTTTTATAAATTGTTAGAAAGTATTTAATTAAATTAAGGAGTAAAAATATGTGAGGGAGATCTTGTTAGTTGAAAACTAGAAACAATTTTGTTTTACCTTGGTAACTTAAGACTATAAACATTTAGATCAATTTTTGTTGCAATTATTAGAAGCATAAATAGATTTTATAAAATATTGTAGCATACCAAATTTATATTGATTATGATCATCTCTAAGATCAATTAGAACTTTAGAAATTTTATGCATGTCTAGACTAAAAGATAGTGCCACATTATATGGTCTTAAAAATAAAAGGTTGATTAAATAAAATCATTATCTAGTAAGTTAGTAGTATTATTATCATTCACATATGAATTTATAACAAAGTCCCTAGTAAATAAAAACTATTGCATGGCCAATTTATAGAAGTTTTAATAATAAAAAGTGTTTATAATGAATAGATGTAGGGAATAAATTCTTTACTCAATGAAAATAGGTTTTTAGCACATCTTTATGTTTGAAAGTCATTACAATATATGAGTTATTATTAGGATATTATAAAAATAACTATAAAATAACCTATGTTAGCATGGGATTTTTAGTTATAAAAAATGATACTATTAATGAAAATATTACTAAAGTCATTTATAAGAAAGATAGGATTTTTTTTTAATAACCTCTAAATGTAGAGATTTGTCACAAGACATAAACTTTAGGTTAAATATATTAAGTAAGATATTACAAATATTATAGGATGTTATTACTATAGCATAAAGTGTCTTGGATGAAAAGAAATCTTTTAGTTATAAGAAAGAAATTATTTTTTTATAAACTAGAATATTGTATTAATAGATTAAATTTATGAAGTGGATATTTATAAGCCTTTTTCCTATAAAAGGACTAAATTAATAATTTAGGTAAGTTACCTTATAAGGAAATTTAGAAACTTCTAGTTATGGAAACTTCCTTGTAGAGGAACTATAGGCATGACAACTTTATTTAATAAGAATTATGTAGGTAAATACTTTTCTATTAAGAAAATATATTAATAAAGTATTTTAGATAAGGGAGGCAATATTCTAAGGTTCACCCAAGAATAATTTGAAATTTGAGAGTAATAGTTTATTTATCATAAATAAGTAAAAAGGATAATTTTTAATAATTAGTTTAATAATTATTTTTAATAAAGGTTTTACGGAATAATAAGGATATTACAAAACCAAAATAATAATAAAGGAATATTATTATTTTAAGGAAAATAACTTTCTAAATTATTATTATAATTATTTAGAATCTCAAACTCTCTTATAAAATATTATAAGAGATAATCCAAACCTTGGGAGGAAAATCACGACTTAAGCCTTTCGCAAATTTCCGTGTCGATAGGTCGGAATCCTCGCTCGTAGTGGGAAATCGCCTAAGTTCGTCAAAGCTCGTTCGTAAGAAACCGTTACGCTAAGGCAAGTGGAATTTCCCCTTGTGCCCTTTTATATCCGTCTACATGATATTTCTCGATGTTGGGAACGACTTGTATGCCTCAATAAAAAAAAATGAACCTAGGAAATATCGAATGCTAGATATAACGACCCATTGTTAGCATAGTTGCTTTATATTCTCGTAATAGGATTATATATGCTAGTGTGGTTATTATCTTGATTGCTTGTGGTCTCGCTCAGAGATTTACTTTGAATAAACTAGAAAGGGGTGCGGGATAGCCGACGCCTCTATATAACCTTACTAAGTCGTACGTCCATACGACTTTCGGGATCATGATCTCCATCCGCTCCGATTGCAAGGAGGGATTGTGCGCACTCTAGCTAAGTGCCGGGGAATTGAAGTTTTCCCTCGAGTGGCTTGGATTATCCGTGTCCCACCACTCTCTATTAAAAATCATTAACAAAGTCGAATATCTTTCGTCACTATATAAGATAAGTGCTAATGCACATTTAAGATACCAAAACCGGACCGGTCTCAAATGATCGATCCGGCTCTCGGTCCGCTCAGGGCGCGAGAGGTTTTTACTTGTATGAATTAATAAACGTTCCCAACACACTTCCGAAATCCTAAAGAAGTCTACAATCTAGTAGTTCTTCTATCGCTTTTCGAGTTATCTTCGTCTAAGATATACTCTTCTTTGAACCATTAAAGCTCCACATAGACAAGCCTTATCATATAGCCCTTCGTAAACACAACCCTAATATCCCTTTCGATAATACTTGAAATTACCAAAATACCCTCGGGAAGTTCCCTTCCCGCTTGCTTAGTCTCCTAGACTAATTCTTCTTTTCCGCATGTTTGCCTGGCATTCTCTCGCCCCTCGCGAATTATGTCAAAATCTAGGAATCCTAACAAGGCGTGAAGTGAAGTGAAGACGAAGGAAGAACAAGGATTTTCAAGATGTACCTTTCTATTATTTTGCTTTAGTTTCATTACGTTGCAAGGACAAGCAGGTTTTGCCTTTCAATTTCGTACAACTTCATATTTGAAAACAATGTAAGATGTTTTGTAAGAACCAAGTCTCCCTCGGGAGCACCTTTTCTCATTATGTATTATGTTTTATTCCGCATTTTAATTGTTCTATATCATTCTAAAAGCCTTGGGTGACTTTGGACGGTAAAGTCTGAGGTCACTGGCGGTAACACCCAATGTTGTAAAATAAGAGTGTTACAGTTTTAACCTTGAATCTGCCTCGATTGATCCTTGTAGCTTCCGCTTTTTCTTCTTATTGTTTGACTCTTCCTGTATTGGTTGTGTTTAAGCCTTGTGCGGGATTTGTTGTCAAAATAGGGTACTGAATTGTTTCAGTGTAATCCCTTGGCAGGTCCTACAGTAGAAGTCTAGGTTTTGTCACGTATTTCTGTTTTCTTGCATCTTCTTTCACTTTTTACCTTAACTAAATATTTCTTGTTTTTTGTCAAGTATCTAGATGGGAGATGCTTACAGAATAAAGCCCTATGATGGGCAGACTGACTTTGCCATGTGGAAAGTCAAGATGAAAGCCATACTGACCAAGGAAAAGTTGTATCATACTATTACAAACACTTGGGATGCAATTGCTATTGAGTTTCAAAAGAAACAAGCTCAGGATATGGCTCATGCAGAAATCATGCTACGATGATCTGATGAGGTGGCTCGACAGGTTGTTAGTATCATTGAACCCAAACCCTTGTGGGATGCCCTGGATGTTAAATATCTGACTAAGTCTCTGCCTTATGAGATATCTCTTCTTTCTAGACTTTTTAGTTTCAAAATGGATCTAAATCAATCTATAGACGAGAACTTTGATCGATTTCTAAGGATAATACATGACTTAGAAAGGTGTGATGATAAGATAAAAGATAAGCATCAGGTTATTCTTTTGATGAATTCTTTGCCTACCCAATTTGATGTGCTTAAAGATGTTTGCCAATTTGGTAGAGATGAGTTGACTACTAGCAAACTCTCTGAATATATAATACAGAAAAATGAGACCCTTAAGGTCTTTAAGATAAAAAATACCAATGGAAATCCTAAAAGCAATGACAAAACTGACAAATCTGACTCTAAGAATGAGATCATGATGATGAAAGGTAAAGGTAAGAAATATCAAAAGAAAAATGATAAGGGTAATGGTGAGAAAAATGGAAAAGATATGTTTGGAGTCAAATGTATTATTGCGAAAAACCGGGACATTACTCTAGAGATTGCACCAAGAAAGCTAGGGATGAGAAAAATAAGAAAAAGGAAAAAGAAACTGTGTTTGTGTTTGAGGAAATAAACTTCTATTCTCATGAGTTGCTTGTTGTATCTAATTATGCAAATGAAAATGTTTGGATTCTTGACTCTGGGTGTACTATGCATGCTACTCCTCACAAATCATATTTCTCTAGTTTATCCTTGTATGATGGGGGTGAAGTCATGCTTGGGGATCACACCATCCTTGCCATTAAGGGGATAGGATGTGTACCACTCAAGATGCATGATGGGAAAATTAGGGTGTTACAGAATGTTAGGTAGGTGCCTACGTTGAGGAGGAATCTGCTATCTGAATCTATGCTTGATGAATTAAACTGCAAGATCATTACACTCCATGGAGTTAGAGATGTGATAAGAGATAATACAGTCTTAATAAAGAGCATTAAAAAGGATGGCATGTATCATGTTATAGCTAGCCTTCCTGAATTAAATGTGTCTGTGACTAAAGACTACATTGATAAATCCAAACTTTGGCATAATAGATTGGGGCATATATGCAATTCTGGTCTAATGCATTTGCATAAAAATGGCATTATACATGAGAATTTGAATGATGTTTCTTTCTGTGAAAACTTTGTGTTTGGTAAAAAGACTAAACATCCCTTTGCTAGGTCTTCTTTTGAAGCTAAGAGGCCTCTTGAATATGTTCATTGTGACTTATGGGGGCCTACTCAGGCACATACAATTGGAGGTAGGAATTATTTTCTTTCTCTTGTTGATCAGTACTCTAGGAAAGTGTGGGTTCATTTACTTAAGCATAAAAATGAAGCTTTTGAGTTCTTTAGGGATTGACATGTGATTACTTAAAAGCAGTCCAACCTTAAACTCAAATGTCTTAAAACTGATAATGGGCTTGAGTTTTGCAACCACATATTTGATGACTATTGCAAGAAAAATGGAATAAAAAGACATTTAACTGTGCCTTACACCCCACAACAAAATGGCACAACTGAGAGAATGAATATAGCTCTTCTTGAAAAGGCTAGATGCATGCTTTTCAGTGCTGGGATGAAACCATCCCTATGGGGAGAAGCAGTAATTACTGCAGCTTACCTCATTAATAGATCCCCATTTTCTGCTGTGAGTTTTAAAACTCCACATGAAATGTGGACTGGAAAGAAGCCTAATATTTCATACCTTAAACCTTTTGGTTTCACTGCATATGTTCACATAAATCAAGGAAAATTGCAACCTAGAGCTCTTAAGGCTGTCATGTTAGGATATCCTGAAGGTGTCAAAGGATACAAACTACTTGTAATCCAACCTAGAGGTTACAAAGTTATTGTATCCAGAGATGTTACCTTCCAGGAAACTGAGTTCTATTTTAAACAAAAACTAATGTCTTCCATTGAGAATACAAGTACTCAAACACAAGCTGATGACACAGTGGCTCAAGTGGGGCCATTCTACATCCCTGGTGGCAATCAAGATGAGCAACCAAAGCTCAAGGAGTTTGACATTGGATATGTAACATCCCTATTTTGTAACATTGGGTATTACTTCCAGTGACCTCGGACTTTACCGTCCAAAGTCACGCAAGGCTTTAAATAATTTAATGAGACATAATTAAAGGAGAAATGATTAAAAGCGGAATTTTATTTATTGATAAGAACATTCGTTCATTACATTGAGAGTCGTTTTACAAATGATGTTGCAGCGGAAAATAAAGCCCATATAAACAAGGTTTAAAAGACGTATTGAAAATACAAGTATGTTTTTCCAAGACAACTCATATGATGATGATTTGCTTGGTTTAAAATGGAAGAGCTGATGCACTAGCTTCTAAATGCTTTGCTCTTTGAAAATTCCTTCCTTCCTTCAACGTCGTCTTGCCTTGACCTTCTATCCTTGCATAACTCTTCTCGAGCCTTCTAGACTTTGTCTTCAAAACTTCGATGTGAATTTCCTAGAGTTTGGCATTTGTCGCAAAGGGTGAGAAATACCAGGTAAAGATGCGGAAATAGTGGAATTAGTCTAAGGAGACTAAGCAAGTGAGAATGGAAATTCTCAAGGATAGTATGGTAATTTATGTTATTTGAGAGAGATTATCGGGATGTGTTTGAGATGTAGAAACTTTATGTGGAGCTTTAAGGGCGGAAATGAGTAAATCTCGAGATGAGATAACTCTTAAACCAAAAGGAAGAACTACGAGATTGTAGAACTTCTTAGAATAGAAAGTATGTTGGGAACATTATTAATTCATATAAGTTTTTGAAAACCTCTCGCGCCCTCGTCGGACCTCAACCAACCTCATCTTATTCGGTGCTCCAGATCGGGGAGGTGGCCCAAAGGCGCTTAAGTACCAAACCCACCTTGACAAGCCCCAAATAAGCATTCAAATTGGAAAGACGATCGTTTCAAGAACCGAGAGTCGGGTGATGTTCCAAGTTGTACTATTCTGACCCGGTTTTAGTTTCTTTTAAATGTGCTTTGACACTTATCTTATGTCGTGATAAAACTTTCACTTACGTTAATGATTTTTAAGAGTGTGGGGGGCCATGAAAGGGCCCAGGTCCACTTAATGGAACGAAGTTCCGGCACTTAGCTAGGGTGCACTCGTCCCTCCTCCGAGCAGGAGCAGACATAGATCATGATCCTTAAAGTCGCGGAAATTAGGCATGGTGCGTTGCGATTTAGTAGGTTATATAGAGGTGTCGAGTTAATCCCGCACCCCTTACTATTTAATCCATACCGATCTCGAAAAGAGATCTTAAACAAGCAAGGTCACACAACCGTGAAAGGGGGCCGAAACCCTTTCATTTCTCGATCCTTGCCTTTGCTCTTGTTTTTTGTTCTTCGTTCTTCGTCTTCTCTTGTTTCTGGATCTCTAGCTTTGCCAGTTGTTGATCGCTTTGTACTTGAACCTTTTTTTCTTTGATCTAGTGCATTTGACTGGGACGGGATCTCCCTTGTTGAGGTCCCCCAGATGTAGAGTTCTTTGAACTCGAACAGGGTAAACAACTCTTGTGTCTTTCTGCTTTATTTTTGCTTAGTTGATTCTTGTGCGAAGTTACTTGACTCAGATCTGTCGGATCTTCGATAGTTCTAGGTCAAATCTCGTTTACAATTTGTATATAAAAACTATTACATAGGAGTTGTTTATTTGTTTATATTGTTACTATAGTGTAGAGTGACTTATATATATATTGTCAATGTGAAAAGTAATAAGCTACATAAACATTAAAATATATCAATAACAACAATAGGTTAAAATGTTTTATGAAAACATAATAACCATATATATTTCTACACTAATAAGATAAACTATAAAATATTGTTAATTTTATTTTCAACATTTCTTATAGATAAGAAATAACTACTGACCTATATAGTGCTTCAAGGACAAATTTTATCAAAATAAAAATTAAGTACAAAGATTGTAAATATAGAAATTATAAGACATAATTTTGTTCTTTACCATCTAAGTTCCAATCCTCGCGGGGGATCAAATTGCGAGCAAGGAAAAAGTGTCTCAAATAACCAAATGAAAAATGGATAATTAAAAAAAAGGATATAGTCCCCACTAACAGAAGGATCTAGAAACCCTAAATAACTCCCTTCCGTATCCATATATATACTTTGCTCTTCTCTCCGTCTTTGGCCTCCTATTCTCCATACCCTGATCCCCTTCTCGCTCCGTTTGATCTCCCAAGAACTAAAAATATTTTTTCGGAGATTCTGATAGAGTGACTATGGCGGATACAGAGACGTTTGCCTTCCAAGCTGAGATCAACCAACTCCTCAGTTTGATCATCAACACCTTCTACAGCAACAAGGAGATCTTCCTTCGTGAGCTCATCAGTAACTCCTCTGATGTAAGTCCCTCTCATCCTCTTCCTCCGTTTTTCTAGGTTTTGTTTGAGTTTTTTAATTTCAGATTCATAGATTGAGAGTTTGTAGGGTTGGATCTGAGTGTTGTGTAGGCATAGATAGGTTTTGGTTACGGGTTTATGTTTCCTGTACTTTTCTTGATTCGAATCGTTGCGCTATAAATAAAGTCTTTGTGAAACCTGGTATCAATATTATCTGTTTTTAAGTAATGAAGTCGATTAATTCCAGGTTCGTTGTCACTAATTAGTATCAGAGTTATGTGAATTCTGTCAGTCGACATGTTGTTTAGTTATCCAGTCTAGCATTTTGAATTACTCTGGGGAAACAGAAATACAGATTTCTTGCGAAGGATTTATATGACATGAAGAGTCTTAGATCTGTATTGTGATGAGCCATGAGCCTGAATTCCTTAAACTTTTGAGGATGTAAAATCAGAAAAACTGAAAGTGTCCTCTATTCTTTTATTATACGATTCTGTAATCTGCTAATGTATTCATGGTTCCTTACTTATTTTGTTATAGGCTCTGGATAAGATCCGTTTTGAGAGCTTGACAGACAAGGCCAAGCTTGATGGACAGCCAGAGTTCTTCATCCACATAGTCCCAGACAAGACCAACAACACACTGACAATCATTGACAGTGGTATTGGGATGACCAAATCTGGTATGTCATTCGAGTAAATTTTATTGTCACTATTTATGATCTGGTTGTTTTTCCTTTTTATCTCATGAAATTTATATTGATGGATATTGTTGTTGCTTCCAGATTTGGTTAACAACCTTGGTACCATTGCCCGCTCTGGAACAAAAGAGTTCATGGAAGCCATTGCTGCTGGTGCTGATGTGAGCATGATTGGTCAGTTTGGTGTTGGTTTCTACTCTGCATACCTGGTTGCTGAGAAGGTTATTGTTACCACAAAGCACAATGATGATGAGCAGTATGTGTGGGAATCCCAGGCTGGTGGGTCTTTCACTGTCACCCGTGACACCTCTGGTGAGAACCTTGGAAGAGGTACGAAGATGACCCTCTACCTGAAAGAGGACCAGCTTGAATACCTCGAGGAGCGCAGGCTCAAGGATTTGGTCAAGAAGCATTCTGAATTCATCAGCTACCCTATCTCTCTTTGGGTTGAGAAGACCATTGAGAAGGAAATTTCTGATGACGAGGACGAGGAGGAGAAGAAGGACGAGGAAGGTAAGGTAGAGGATGTTGATGAAGAGAAGGAAAAGGAAGAGAAGAAGAAGAAGACCATCAAGGAGGTCTCACATGAATGGAACCAGCTTAACAAGCAGAAGCCTATCTGGATGAGGAAGCCTGAAGAGATTACCAAGGAAGAATACTCAGCTTTCTACAAAAGTCTCACTAATGACTGGGAAGAGCACTTGGCTGTCAAGCACTTCTCTGTTGAAGGTCAGCTTGAGTTCAAGGCTGTTCTCTTTGTCCCGAAGAGGGCACCCTTTGATCTCTTTGACACCAAGAAGAAGCCAAACAACATTAAGCTCTATGTCCGCCGTGTGTTCATCATGGACAACTGTGAGGAGTTGATGCCTGAGTACTTGGGCTTTGTTAAGGGTATTGTTGACTCTGAGGATCTTCCCCTGAACATCTCAAGAGAAATGCTCCAACAGAACAAGATTTTGAAGGTCATTCGTAAGAACCTGGTGAAGAAGTGCATGGAGCTCTTCTTTGAGATTGCTGAGAACAAGGAAGACTACAACAAATTCTACGAGGCTTTCTCGAAGAACTTGAAACTCGGTATCCACGAGGATTCTCAGAACAGGAACAAGATTGCTGAGCTGCTCAGGTACCACTCAACCAAGAGTGGAGAGGAGTTAACAAGCTTGAAGGACTATGTCACAAGGATGAAGGAGGGACAGAGTGACATCTTCTACATCACTGGAGAGAGTAAGAAGGCAGTTGAAAACTCCCCATTCCTCGAGAAGCTGAAGAAGAAGGGATACGAGGTCCTCTACATGGTTGACGCCATTGACGAGTATGCCATTGGCCAGCTGAAGGAATTCGAAGGCAAGAAGCTGGTCTCGGCCACCAAGGAGGGTCTCAAGCTCGAAGAGTCTGAAGACGAGAAGCAAAAGAAGGAAGCTGACAAGGAGAAGTTTGAAGGACTTTGCAAGGTCATCAAGGATGTCTTGGGTGACAAGGTGGAGAAGGTGATAGTCTCTGACCGTGTAGTGGATTCCCCATGCTGCCTTGTAACAGGCGAGTACGGGTGGTCTGCCAACATGGAGCGTATCATGAAGGCGCAGGCTCTGAAGGACTCCAGCATGGGAGGATACATGTCGAGCAAGAAGACGATGGAGATCAATCCCGAGAACCCCATCATGGAGGAGCTCAGGAAGAGATCTGATGCAGACAAGAATGACAAGTCGGTTAAGGACTTGGTTCTCCTTCTATTCGAGACTGCTCTATTGACCTCGGGCTTCAGCCTGGAAGAGCCCAACACGTTCGGCAACAGGATCCACAGGATGTTGAAGCTCGGCCTCAGCATTGATGACGATGCTGGTGACGACACTGACATGCCACCTCTTGAGGAAGCTGAGGTTGATGCTGACGGCAGCAAGATGGAGGAGGTCGACTAAGTATCTTTATTTTTTTGCCTGGAGGGTAACTTTGCAGACTCTTACTATAGTTTACTTTTTGCCTATGCCTTTTGAGTATTCTACTTCTGCGTTTCTGTTGTTTTCCAATTAGACTAAGTAGATGCCCTTTTTTGCTCCTGGTTTCATGGGCATTGATGTTATGACTGTGTTAGACGATCATTTCATGTTGGCAATGAAGTTTTCTTTTCCGTGAATCGTGTTCTGCCTTTTCAATCCTTTGGATGGTTATTGTGGAATGAATTGTCTGTTTTTGTAACTTTGTTTATTATCTCATGATGATGCTGGAAAGTTTAGGAGATTGTTGATTTAGGGAACTTTTAGATGGGATAAAAGATTAAACTGAAAGTAGATTGTAATCGTGCAAACTATAAATGTTCTCAGACATTTAAAACAGAAAATAAGCCAAAGAATTCCACTCTCGCGTAGATGACAATATCTCGTTCGTTTGACGGCATCCGCCGCAAACCAAAATCACACAGCTCGAATATAAAGAGCAGGAAATCCAATAAAAACCAATCATTTTAGCAATTTTGCCTTTTGGAAGGAAAGAAGGGGAAATATTAAATCAAGGCACACGATGTCAACAGGGGAGTAAACAAGGCATGGGCGATGACTGAGTAAAGCATCTTCCGTTCTGATTCAGGAGTCAGGAACTTGAGAGTTAAATACAAAACTCGGAAATGTAATTGTAATCTCCCTGCAAAAACAAATTAAAAATCATCAATATCTACTGCCTAAATGAAAAATGGCATTGACATTATTTAGAACACACAAGACGAACTCTGCTGAAGTTGCAGCTTGGACTTCTACTAATATTCAACAATGGTCTAACTGCCAGAACAAAGTTTGAAGGTAATTTACCGTAGATATTGAAGAGTCATGTTCTTTAACAACGATGGGTGTCGAAGAACAAGGCTCCTCCATTCATCTTTGTCAATTTTCCCGTCTTGTTTGGTATCTGTCTCGGCAAAAGTCTGCAAGGAGTCACACTAAAGATGTTAGAAATGGAGAGAATACAAATCCTCAGAGACAATACAGAGAGACTAGTGTGGGATCATTCATAATCGCATGATCTCAATTGCACTGTATTACTACACAAGGCAAGAAGCTCTTAACCAGAATCAAGCCTTCTTTGTGCGAAAAACATGAATGAAGTTCAGTACGGCCTTAATTTGACAAAATGCATATAAAATACTACAATCTGCTTATATATGAGTACCTTGGCAATGATTTCGTCTATAACACTATCTGCAAGATTCATGCCAGTCTCGGCCAATGTTGCCACCACCATCTGCTTCACCTATAGACAAAACAGAATCTTGTTAAGCCAGAGCAAGAAAGCAAGTATCAATGAAAGAATTGGCCTGACTAAAGGAAGATGCAGACTAGACCAAATATATTAGAGCGTAGATTATAATCTTTCAGTTTATGCAAATTAAAAAAAAAAAAGTAAAGACGTATGCTCAGTATATATAAGCTAATCAACGATCAATATAGTTGTACAAGTAAAGAGGAGATATGTACTTGTCATTAAAAAGGTATGGTACCATGTCAAGAATGCATTCATATGAAAGAATTGACTTGAAGGAACAACATATTACCTGCTCCCTCTCAATGAAGCCTTGTTGCTTGAGATCATACAGCTTGAAAGAGACTGCAAAATGAAGTATATATGAATCATTAAATGCAGAAAATTGAGGTTTGCAATGACTACGTCATCAACAAAGAAATAAATTTCTATAACACACTTTTATGTATGTTTCAATTAAATATCAACACAATGTGAGATTGAGATCATGGTTGATAAAACACAACATTATCTGACTATGCAAGGAATTTACAGTGACATACAGTCAATCTTTTGATCAATTGGAGCATTTGGGTGGAAAACAGAAAGACCACGAGCAAACTCTTCAAAACCTAGAACTCCATTATGGTTAGTATCAAACAAGTCGAACACCTGTCATAAACTCCCACGAGAAGAAAGAAACAAAATGGAAATGAGAACAGTGCTTAGTCTTTTTGACAGCTTATAGAGGTCCTGATATATTATGCAAGTCTAAAAGTTACTGTAAGATCAGCAGCATTATATGAAGCAAGCATACACAAAATGTGTAGAAGTCTATGCTCATCTTAAGTCTGCATATAACACTGTTAAAGAGTAGGCATTGACGAAAGTAAGTACCCGATCAGCAAACAAGCTCTCCCTTCTGTTTGTCCGAAATAATGCTAATTGAAATTCTTCCTGCGGTGAGGGAAAACTACTTTAAGACAACCAACTACAACTTGTACAGAAATAAAGGTGCTCTAATTAAGTTGATGACATACAAAGAAGGTTTGCAAATAAAGAAAACAAATTATTATTGTAACATATATACGAAAAAAAAGACAGAAAAGAATATAAGAAAAAGCATGTAGACTGACCTTATTGATCAGCCCATCATCAATAACTGCACTGCTGATTCTCTTGAATAGTTCATAAAGTGCCTCTACTTCACTCACACTAACTGCATTCAATAACATAGTCCGCTTTATAACATGCTTTCTACTGGAAAGTGAAGGCAAAATTTCAAATTCAAGAAACTAGTTTGAAAGTAATCTTCCAATTAGGGGACATAAGGTAAGTACCTAATCACAAAATGTCAAACTGACATGAATAGGATAGTATCAGAAATTTAATCAGCTTATTATTTCATCATTATCCTGCTGAAGAATGTACTAGTTAATGCAAATGAGAATGATGTTTGGGTTGTTAAGGTGTCTCTATCAAAGAAGTTCCAATTTTCTTTCTCAAAAGAAATAAATTACAAAAACTTTAAAAATAAATCTGAGCAGTATATCATGAAGTCAAAAGTATATATATACATTTTACACAAAGCAGGCATCACAAATTTACAAGGCAGAACTGAAATTTGTAAAAATTCAGTAACTCTAAAGTAAATGAGAGTCAGGATTGTTGCATACAGACTGTTTCCCTGGCAAGGCGCTCAGGATCTTCAAGTCCTCGTGGTGGTTTATACAGATCAATGTCACAACATCGTAAAAAGGAAGCGAGCAAATGCTGAAAGCCATCTACACACTGCACCATGATACTTCCCACACGTTAATCCACTCCATACCTGTTAAGATATTCAAGAAGCTATTAATTAAGCCAGAATAACTACATCAAGCATTTTCAATACAAGCCAGCAGTAGAAATCACCTTTTGATCATTTCCAAATGGTGTTATCTGTGACAAGCTGAAGCAGCTGTCAAATGACCTGTTTCATAAATTAAGAATTAGGTATTCCTTAGTTGAAGCATACAATTGCAAATAGAACCAAGCTAGAAGAAAATACACAAAGTTGGAGTTAGAATCCCAATCAATAGTCAAGCTATTCCTCACATTTCCCTTCAATTATGTCATTCTGCTTGATCAAAATATTACTCAAACCTTTTCGGTATCTCAAAACACGTCGTTTTAGGTCTATCAATCTTCCCCAATCTCACCCCGCCCCCAAGAATTGCGTGTATCAAACGCCCGATCACTCCATTACCAAGCTCAAGAGCAAAAATAAAGTTATTACACCAAGTCCTGCTCCTAATCATCGGCCAAAAAAACGCACAATAACCATGATGGGATAGCAAATGCTAACCAAATTGAAAAATTGACCGTATAAATGAGCAATTCATAGTTACAGAGAATCAAAATTCTAGCAAGAAATCGTCACAAATGATCATCTTATACTCAATCAATCGCAACTCGCAAAAGTAGGTCAAATTGAATGAAAATGGATGAAAAACTAAATACATCAACGACTAAAATCAGATCTTACAGAAGAAGCAGCTACAAGCTTGAAGGATTTGACGATACAGAGCTCAGCAAGAAGACTCAGAGGAAATACACAAACTAAAGAAGTAAATTAGATTCAGCAAAAGGTAGAAGGGAGAGGTTAGCCGTCTGATTAACCTCCAATGGCTCTTCCTAAGAGAGAGAGGGGAAGAAGAGGAGAAGGCAGAGGCAAGGCAAGGAAGAATTTATATTTAGTCATGGAAAATAATGCTTTGTCTTTTTATTGTATTTTTTCCTTCCAAAAAATTAAAAATATGTAAATTCGAAATATATTTCTCTATGACGACGGGCCCGCCACGACGGGGGACGGGGACGGTTAAATTTTATTGCTAAATTTCATGAAATAACAAGAGTCCGATGACAAAGTTTTTTTTGTTTTTAATACTCCAAATTATGTACTCCAATTTAAAATCAAATGATTATTTTTGAAGCCATTTTTTTTAGAAATATACAAAGTAAAAGGTGGTGAGTTTAAGTCAATGAAATGAAAAATATGCAATGTTTATGGTCTACTTGTTGTATTCGCAAAATTAGAAACTTGTCAAACTCAAAAAATACATATGTCAATTTTGATATTGTTGTGAATGAAACCCAATATAAATGGTTAAACATTTGGAAAAAAATGTGTTGAAGAGTAGAGCTTGAAGAACGAATACATGATTGACCAAGTTTTGCCCCCTAGTTACATCATGTACACCATGACAAAAATGCGTCAAAGTGTTTTACTTAATCCACCTTATTCCAATCTTCAATTCTAAAAAAGAATATAGATCTTTAAAAATAACCCAAACAAGAAAATATAGAAAATTTTCAATGAGAAATTTAATTAATCCGATAACTACGCCGGTCTCTTGGGGTATTATTACCCCCATGGGCCTCACTGCCTCAATATTCATTAAACAAAGATTAATTTACAAAATGGGTCAAGAGTAAATTATGTGAAAAGATTCAGAACTAATCATTGATGACTTATGTATAATATAAAGTCACCAATTAACAATTGGTAAACCAAAAATGTGCTCATTATATATATATATATATATATATATATATATATATTCTATTGTGGTTCCATTTAAAAGAATTTAGATAATCACTCATGGGCTATTCCAATTAAAAGATACTCATGGTCAATGTTCATTAACTATGACCGGAAGAGAACTTCTATTCGCTATAACTTTGAGTAGCGATTTCATGCCGAGACATAGATGAGTGATTTGTTATCTATTGGTGCTATCATATGTTAATCTTGTTTTGAAATTTCAAAACAAGATTAACATATATCAATAATTTTGAATTGGAATTGAACTAAATCATTAGATAGGCCAACTAACTTCCCCTAGCTACGACCTATTCCTTTGCTTCTTTTTAATCAATGAATTCTCACGTGACACATGATAGCTTTATAACATGGAAGAAAAGATAAACTTGAAAAAAGAGTCACTTGGCTGTCTCTATTGCAAAATTTGCAGCTAAATTACAACTCACAAGTAGGGACCAAAGACAATGTCACCAACTTACAATATGATATTTTTGAAAACCATAATTATATAGTAAAGGATGTGTTTAGGCATGATCATCATGGGAAATACAAAGTACAAGTGAGTTTGGTAACGATTTATAATAGACATCCCTTATTTATTAATCTCTAAAATTCTAACCACTAATCTGTTTTTAATAATTAAGGTTTTATTAAATTTATAAATTCCAAACTCTAAAATTATAGTATTTAATAAAATATGACAAAAACTTGACTACGACGATGGGGAAAGTTGTTGGGTTTCCGGGCTTTTCTCACGGGCCCGACAATCAACGGTACCAAATAATTGTAGTGGGCCATGGCCCATGGATGTACAATTTCATGGTGAAATGCATTACACTCAGCAGTCAGCACTAATATTTAACGTACTATTTTTTTTTTGAAAAAGGTAAGGATTAGGACTTTCTCTCTTTAAGGGAGACGCCCTATAGCATCCTTGCAAATGAAAGCTAAAAGCTCTAAATAGTCATGGCCAAAAATGCGGGCCGAGATGAAAGCTAAAAGCTCTAGATAGTCATGGCCAAAAGTGCGGGCCGAGCCGGCCCAGCCCGACCATCTGGGCCAAATTGGCCCGGCCCGACCATCCCGTGGGCCAGCCGAGCCTATTGTGGCCCGGCCCGCCCCGGAAAATTAATGTATAAAAAAACAAAAAAAACGATCGGGCCTATATATATAGCAGCCCGGCCCGGCCCGGGGCCCAGCCCGCTCCAGCCCGCTCCAGCCCAGTACAATTCCGGGCCGGTCCCGGGCCCTACTTATGGCCCCGGCCCGATGGTGGCCCGGCCTAGGCCCGACCCTTGTCCATGACTAGCTTTGGATGATTCAGAATGTTGCCTAACGGCAAGCTGTGACCTAACTTGACAATTTTGTCGGCCACATCATTACAGTTCCCGCTACTCCCTCCGTCCCATAATGTTTGTCCAGTATTCCTTTTCGGGCGTCCCAAAATGTTTGTCCGCCTTTTCATCTTTCCTTTTATATCAATCTTTTCTTACAATATTACCCCTATCTAATCTCACTTTTTATCCACAATATCCAATCAAAAATCTACCCACTTTAACTTTTTGGTAATTTCCTTTCTCTTTCTCCTTTCTCCTTTTTTACCCATCACTATCATAACCTCTCCCCTATTCTCATTGGTTGCTTTTTACTCTCTTTCAATTTCTTAATAGTTGTGCAACTTGTCCTTTTGGACAAACAATATGGGACGGAGGGAGTAATATGATTGATACGAACATTATCAAAGGAGAGATATCGAAATATCTGAAGCAATTATATCAGTGTCCCAATGGCATTGACCTTGTTTCCTAACCACATTGATAATTGTCAGATTGTCACCCTCTATTTCCAGGTTTTTGATTCTCATGTTGTGGGCCTTTAATACACCTTCTTTAAGGGCCAGCGCTTCAAGCAAATCCATAAAGACCCGACCATACTTAGTAGTTCCTATGTGAATGACTTCTGCATTAGATCCCCATATCACTACACCTGAAGACGCCAACCCATTGTTTAGCTTGGATCCATCAACGTTTAATTTACAAAAATTCATGGGTTTTTTTTTTCCAGTTTTGTTTTTTATGTCTACCACTTCTCAAGCTATGTTTGGGCCTCATCGGTTCCTCCTCGCTCCATTTTTTTTGTTCCTTCCCATGCCATCATTTGTCATTTTATATATTGTGCCAAATCCAGAATGAAGTCATTAGGTGCCTGTTGAAACACAAGTTTGTTCTGTTGATGCCAAATTCCCCACCAACATACAACTAGTTTTGTGAAATCTTATATACTCATTTGTTGCTTAAGTTCACTCAATATCTGTCTTGGAGACTTATTCCTAATATCAAATTATTGTAAAATTTGGTCAGTTTTTGGGTTAAGTTTGTTACGAATCGTGTGAGTATGTGGGAAATTGATAAGTAAATGGTTGATGTCTTCATATGTACAATGACACATTTCAAGCTTACTATTCAGTCTACTTTTAGCTTTTGTTTTCCTCAGAATTACTGTCAAATATCCAGATAGATAATCATCATTGGACTGTAAATTCCCAACCCAACACCTATCACATAGTATGCTTACAAAATTAATGCTTAGTTGCACCTGATAGGTCATAGTAGTTAAGGAACAGTCACAACCAGTTTCACTTCCCATACTTATAACATAGAACATAAGACAATACATAGTAATTTCATGGTCATTACAAGGAGTCATGGTAGAATCACCTCTATGCTTGATTTTCAAAATCAAGACAAGGCAAATTACTTGAGGTGGTTTTCCCATTGTCCCAACATACCCACAATTCCAAAGAACACAACAAAGGTTGATTTGTTTCTTAGACCCCGAGGGTCCTGCCTTAAAAGGCTGATTTGTTTTGCCACCCTTTAAGGTCTCTTGGACAATGGTAGGCATAGATTCAGTTCGAGAGTGAGAGGACTCACCCTCATCATTTTCTTTAGAGAACTTAATATCAGAAGTAAGGGCCTTTATGAAGGAATCCTTGTTTTTCTTTAGTTCATCTTTTTCTTTCCTCATTGTCGTATAATCCCAATCACAGACAGAGACACCTAGAACTGTCAAAAGCTGACCCGACCCAAAAACCGACTCGAACCGCCCGAAAATTTTAGGGTTAAGACCCGAAAATCTGAACCCGAAATCCAAAATAAACCGAACCCTATAGACCCGAAACCCATTGGGTTCAAACCCGAAACCCGTTGGGTTGACCCGATTTGTTGTATTTTTAGAATATATAAAATACATTTTGAAAATTATAATATATTTTATTATTAAAATATATAAAAATAATAGATTATTATTAAATGTCATTTTTTAAACAATATAATATTTTAATAATTGTAAAAAATTCGATTTTCTTGACTTGTTGGGTCGACCCGACCCGCCCGAAAACCCGAAATTACCCGACCCGATTTGACCGATGACCCGTTACACCCCGAACCCGAAATAAACGAACCCGAACCCGACCTGACTGACCCGTTTGACAGCTCTAGAGACACCACATGGAAAATATCAGAGAAATCATAGAAAAGAAAAGAGGAGAGAAAATGGGAGAAGATTAGGTTCAAAATTATCACTTCATCATCATCCTTATTACTGCTTAGGGGCATTATCCATCTTTCTTCCCAATTACACTCCCAATTTATGCTCATTCTATCCTCATATTTTCTAGTTATTAGCATGTTCATATCAATAGACTTAGGATACCATAAACAATAAAATATTTTCATTTCATACAAGCAACACAAGATAGTATATAGTATAACCACATATGTTTTAAACCATCCAGTCATGACCAAACCACCTAGGATGTAATTAAACAGCGGTGCAGTATAACTGCAAACCCTTGCTTCCTTTGGTGGTTTAATCAACACACTCAACAACATTACAATTCCGTTTTCCAAATATGCTTTCATGTCAATTTTCATTTTCACCTTTCCTTTCTCTTTTCTAATGCCAAAATAATTGGCTTTGTTCAATCCATTGGTCTTGCCACCAGACACAACTACATTGGCCATTTTGGCATTGGGTTCAAACTTTCCAGGAATTATCTTGGAAAGGAGTTGTTATCTTGGCTCCTGGGAAGGAGCTATAAGGTCATTCGACATTTGTTCAGAGGATTGAGTTTTAAAAAGCATGTTCCATCTCACAAGAATAGGAATAGTTACACCTGATTTTTGGCTTCGGATTTGTTCCCGACGGAGGTGCTGCCTTGCTACTCGCGTCGCCATTCCACCATCCTCGAGAGGTGTTGAAATGCTGTTGAGGCCATCTTCCTTTCTCTTTCTCTCGACCCTTCTTTCCCTCCTTCAAAGATTTTAAATGGTTTTTTTTCCGGCATAGCTTAAGAGTCGAATCTGTTCTCCATCTTTTGATCCACTTTGCCAACCGAGCCTACTCCTTCTTCCTTGTGGTAATAGTTGATTTCCCTTGGATTTGACAATATTTAGCTTGCATGTGCATAATTGACAGTATTTTGGTTCCTTTGAAACGCCACTTAGGGTTCCAGATCACTCCCGATTTGGTCGGGATAGTGTTTGTGGTGGGGATTTGAATCAAAATCAAGATGAAAAGGAGCAGAAAGAGCATTGATTTCATCTGGATTTGGGGTTTGCAATTTAGGGTTTTTTTCGCCATTAGCATCACACGAGAAGGGGTAAGGGGTTCGGTCTTTGAAAATGTTTAGCTTTTGAATATTTAATGTACTTGTATAAACGAATTGCATCTCTAGAGAATATATGAGCAAAAAAAGGGAGCGCGTAAGGTCTCGAAAAATCAACTATCGAAATCAATGCTTCATTTAATTAACGGAAATTTCACCTAATAACTCTAAGATTTTATGTAATTCATAAGTTATACTCCCTCCGTTAAGCTAAACTTGTCGTTTTAACTTGATTTTCTTGTTTAATAAAAGTTGTCATTTAACTTATTTTAGTCCATTTTTTCCAACAATATCCATACTAGTTAAAAATATTTACTTAAATCTTGAGAGGGTTTCTTGACAACAAATAAATTTATAATCAAGACCCCGTTGAGTACATGGGAGTCAGGTTCGTCCACAGGAGAAAGTCCAGGGTCAAGTTTTGTTACTTATTACGCAAGTAATCAATCAAAAGCAAGGGTTTTTTTTTATCAAAGGTTAGAGATTTCTAAGGTTAAGGTGTCAGCACAACAACAACCATGCGTACAAACGCTTATGAAACATAAAGATCATGCCTTTATCACATAAAGTTGTCAACTTTCGTCAACTAAAGCAAGTAAATCAATCAAATTTTGCTAAATTAATAAAGTTACTATCTATCTCTTTTACTTCAACTAGGATTGATCCACTTTCGTTTCAAAATCCTAATTGGCTATTTTGATTCAAGGTTTTTGTTTTCGCTTCAACTATGAATGAGAAATTCCTATCAACTTTTGTTTCAAGGATTAAGAGCAAGAGAATAGATTCATTCAAAACATGATCAAAGACAAGCATGCATAACCATTGTTGGGTTTAACCCCAACCTTAGAGAGAGAGACTACTCACACATCATGATTAAAAATAACATCTAAATTAATGAAAGGAAAACTTACAAAACTGAATTCAAAGCAAAATTGTCTTTCAAGTAATCTCCAATCTCTACTCTCTACCACCTCTCACGCCCCTCTCTCTCTTCTCTCCTCCTCCAAATTCCCCTCCAAAAGATGATAGAAAAACTAGAGCTAGACAAGAGTATTTATAGAGGAACTAATCTATCTAAAACTATCTATAATGAAATAAATCTTCTAATAAATATATCCCTTAAAACTATCTAAAGACATAAAAGATATAGGATAAAAGTGCATTAAATGCATCGACTCGGTTGCTCCTACCGACATCGGACCCTCGGTACCGACCCCGACAGGGTCGGTAGGACTCTGCTGAATTCTTTAAACTTCTCTGTTTTACTGATGCTGTTACCGACCTATATTGCCTCGGTAACGACCCAACAGTCTCGTAATTTGGCTCGTTATTGTGCATCTGCTTCGGTAGAGGGATCATTACACCTTGTTTTGCCTTGATTCTTCTTCCTTAGGCATGGTAACTGGTCTATAGACTTCCTTTTTGGGTTGAACTTGATCTTCAATGTCTCTCTTGGGTGCTAACTTTAAGTGCTTTCCTCCTTTCTTCAAAACATGCTCCATAACAGCTTCAAAACCTATAAAAACACCACCAAAGCTTATGTAGACTCCATATCTTAAGAAAATACGAAAACCTACACAAACGACTAAAAATAAAACACAAAACTAAAGAAACAGACTCAAACACACAAAAACACACCCTAAAAACATAACTCAAAAGGCGGATATCAATAAATCTACAAAATAAGGATAAAAGATCTTAATAGAATGAAGGATTTTTATATCAAATCAAGCGATTTCCTTAATATTAAAGATAAATTCTAAAACAACAAGTTTAGCCTAACGAAGGAAGTAGTACTAAACTTTTGTACATTTCACTTGGTAAGAAATTTGTACAATATTTACCTCATGTACAATTCCGTTACGTTTAACCCAGAATCATTAACTTCTAATTTTTAGATAAAAAAGGAAAAGAATAAAAACAAAAGATGCTAAGTTTAGTGAAGACTCCTTCTAGCAAGAGGGAAGAGTAACCCCACATCAATGGCATACAAAGTTGGGGGCAAATACTCCATCAAAAGGGGAGTTGAAGTCGATAGAATCGGTCGGAGAATTTGATACAACTTGAGGACTTTGATGCAATGGTCTCGCGGTCGCAAGCGCGCTGTCCCGCAGTCGCGGTTTTGCCTCAGAGAAGGAGCAATGCTCTCTGGACCAGATCCGCGGCCGCGACACTCAGGCCCACCATCGTGGTTACACTCCTGATCCTCACTTCTCGGCTCGTCTTCATTCTCGTATGCCGCCAAGATTGTTTGGACGACCTCAATTTGCTTCTTTCTCAGCTCTTCGTCATCTTTTGGTTTATTTTTCTCAATGTACTCGCACAAGTACCCTTCTTGAACCAAACCTTCAAGACATTCCTTAAAGGACTCACAATCTTCATTCATGTGCCCCGTACTCTGTGGTACATGCAATATTTCCGGCTTAGGACGTCGTCTTTGGGGCATTCTTCCTAAGAGGGATAACAGAAATAGCTCTCATGTTTGATGCGCGGTAGAATTGTATAGATCGGGATGTTGAAAGTTGTGTAGACCGCTCTATCTTGTTCCTCCAACGAGTGTGTATTTTGCCTAAAGATCCCATTGGAAGGACGGTGGGGCTTTCGAAGTGGAGAGGGTGACTTCCCTCTTGTCCTTTAGCTTGTTTCTTCCAAGCGCACATACTGGTGGATGCGTTCTTGAAGGTCAGCGATAGTGTAAGGAAGACGAAGTGTCAAGTCTTCCCTTAGCTTGCTCTCAAATGGGATTGCCCTCTTAAAGGAGGTAATTGCGTTCTTCTCATTACACCCAACGATCTCGGCGTAGCACTCCATGAAACGATTGACGAAGTGGTGCAAGCTTTCATCTTTCTCCTTCTTAAGGCCGAAGAGTGTGTCTAGAGACACCGCATCTCGAATGTTGGATGTGTAGTGCCTCACAAATTCAGTGGCAAGTTGATCCCAAGACTGGATTGATCCCGATTTCAAGCTTTGGAACCAATTTAGTGAACCCTTTTCAAGGCTACCCGGAAACATCTTGCAAATTTTAGCATCCTTGGATACCCATAATGCCATCTGTTTTGGACAAAAATTGGATAATCAAACTCCTGTCCTAGATTGGGGCAACGATCGAATTGATACTCGAAGAATCAATGATCGAAGCAATCGTGTTGGTTATGATCGAAGGTAAAAGTGTTTTCTCTCAAGAGATAATCGTTCTCCTTTGCGAGTACAACCAAATGAATGATAAAAGTTTTTCTCTTGCCCTATTAAACTAGTTGTTTTCTCCACCTATCCCACGATCTCCACGATGTTAGGGCATATCTCTAACTATCTTGCCGCCACCCACGTTTTTGGTGATGATAACCGCCACCTACGGTCACATCTCGGATGCACATCCCTTTCCTGTGACCTTGGATTTCTTTCGTCATCTTTGTGATTGCTAACATCTTCTCGCTTTCCATGACGTCTATCTTCATATTCCATCATGGTACACCTCTCTTTTCCAGGCTGCTACTACTAAATGGGCCAACTAATTTTGGGCCTAGCAATACCCCCAAATCTTGATCCAAATCTTTCGGTCGGATTTTGATCAGATTTGCCGCATGATCAACAGTTGATGTGCGACACGTGCATTCGCCCCATCCGTCCGATCGTCCTCGTGGAGATAAGAAGTCATATCACACAGGTTATAATTACTCCGAGGGTAGAACCCTCAAAGATACGCGTTCATTAACCCTTATCACTCTTCGTTTTCCTCTCCCATTCTGTCTCAGACTCTCTTTAGTTTATTCCACCATGGTTAAGGCAAAGCTTGTAGATGTAGGTTTTGAATCCTCCCACTCTCTTGAGCCCCATGACTGTCGTCCCTGTTCCATGTCCTTTGAAGAGGTGGAGAGAATCGTCAAGAACCATGGCTTCCCAGCCGATACCAACTTCCACTGCCCTACTCACGAGGCCGTTGACTGGTTAAAGGAAGGGTGGGTCTGTTTTCTAGAATATCCTTTCACTTTGGGGGCCCAATTCCCCTTTTCCACTCTGATTCTGAACTTCTTGTTGGCCCTCAAGGCTTCTTCGGCACAATTGATGCCGTCTACATGGAAGATCTTGTACCAGATAGGTGAGGTGTGCTCGGAGGAAAAGATTGACTTCTCGGTGTCTGACTTTTTGTGTGCTTACCGAGTATGCCCACTTAGGGTTGGTCGCTTCACTCTTCACACAAGGGACACCATAAAACCGTTAATCTCGAAATCAAAGGTGAATGACAAGGATTGGGCTACCCGTTTCTTCTTTGTGGAGAGATCAACATTGGGCTCAATGTACCAAGCGACTTTTTTCGATACGTGAAGTTCCAAAGGTAAATACTCACAACCCTAATTTCTACTTCGCTTTTCTAGCGCCTGCTCCCTTTATTTACCTTTCTCTTTGGGCGACTTTTGCGTATAGTTCCCCCGGGTTTGGATACCCATATCTTGGAATCGGAGGCATGCAGGACGATCTTTGCTGTTCCCGAGGCGAGAAGGACCTACCGAAAATCTACGGAGTTCCTGCTTGAAGGTAAGTCTAGTACCAGTACAACGGCTCTGTCAGAAGATCAGTCTGACGGTGAGGATGATGTGAGGTCAGGTGATTCCGAGAAGACGATTGACGATAGGGTTCCCGCGCCTGTGGCGAAAACCACTAGTATATGTCTGTTTACTGGTCATTCTCTATTTGTCCTTATCTTCTTTTTCTTGATTGGCAATTCATTTTTATTTTACTTCGGAAGCCTCCTCTACTCTGGGACGGAATTTTTCTGTTGCGTCTATGATCCAACGCAAGTTGCGATCGAGTGGCAAGAAACCTCCTCTAGACCCTAAGGTGAAGGTGGAAGCCGTGGCTAAGGTAACCCCAGTTAAACGGTCGTCACTAGATGTTGCTAAGGTTGTCGATCTGGAAGAAAAAATTCCGTTAGACCTGTGGCAGAGGCTCCGTGACACTCATGCCTCCAAGAAGCCTCGTCTGGACATTCCTACCTCTGCCATGATTAGAGACGCCGACCTGATGGTTTGGAAGGTATATTTCTATCTTTACATCGTCCCTTTCTCTCCTCTATTTTCTTTTTTCTACGTGCTCATTCTTATTGCCTACACTTTTGTTCTTTAGGCCTTACAAGGTACATTATGGGTAGTGGATGCCGTAGACAGGGATGAGAAGAGTTTGACGGAACTCAGGTCAAGGTGGGGTGCCGAGAAGGCTGGACTTGAGAAGGAAGTTGCGGCCGCTGCTGAACGTCAAAAAATCGATGTTGTTAAAATCGCAAAGCTGACGGAAGCAGTTAAGCGTCATTCGTGTCAAGCTGCCACGGATCAATCCAAGATCGACGAGCTCGAGCTTGCGAACAAGAAGTTCCTCAAGGAAGCTGGTGAAATTGGGGCTTACTTCTCAATGATGTCTCAGGTGGAGATGATTAAGCAATTCATGGCGGCTCAACACTTGAGTTGGGACCTAGACGCAGAAATCACGACCTTCCATGAATGTTATTCTCCCAAGAAGCCGGCTCCCAACGATGAGATCTTTGCTTCCTTAGGCCTCCTGGAAGAAGAAGCGACGGAGAAGGATCTTGATGATGAGGAGGATGGTGGTGATCACGGAACGAGCGCCGGAGATAAACCTGAGACAAGAGAAGAATTGGACGGTCTTCCGACAGGCGAAGTGGAACAAACAAAGGATGCCACTGGCCAGAATGAAGACTAGGGCTGTGCGCCCTTGTAATATCTTTCGTTATCTCTGTCGTAGCTAAACAAGTATTTAGCCCAATAGTTCTTTTTTCTTTTTTTGATGGATTGGGCCGGGTTTGGGGCCGAAGACAATTTTTACCCCGTTGTGGGAGCGTCGTCTCATCGGGATGGGTTTAATATATTTTTGTATATGTGCATGCATGTTTCTACTTGTGTATTTTTGTTTGGTTGAGTCCTTTGTGTGCAGGTGTTCCGGGACGACTAAGTGTTTCTGATTGAAGGCTTTTGGACGAAGACTCCTGCAGAAGTCATTCGTTGCAGGTGGCAACTACGTTTACCGAAGAATTTTTCCTGGCGGGTGATGGCTATCGCATCGATGCGTGCGCTCGGGATGTCCCATCGATTGAAGACGTCTTTAGTCTAGGGTTTGTTACCTCTACCGTTTAAGTTTTTCGCTTGAATGGATGTTTCCCTAAATGATGTATTCTATCCAATGATGATTTGAATAAAAAGATGCTTTATGTTCTACGAGTTTTGATATTTGCGTGAAATGAATCATGGTCGACAACAAATAGAATATGCAAACAAGAGTCATTCATTCAACAAAACTAAACGTGGTGATGACATGATCTTGATGTTGCAAGTGGTGCAAGGCAATCCGAGGAAGACCCGAGCAATCTTGATGGAGGAACTTTTATTCTGGTTTCATGAGGGCAGATCTCCCTCATACGGACTCGGAATTGGGTGATTCCAAATCCCAGAGTTAGATCTACGAGTCTTCGTTAATGTCTCAAAATTTGAGAGCCTGATAATGCGTGGTTCGAAGGTTATGGCTCTTGCACTGAGAGGCTGCTGGAACCACCGGGATATATGTTCTCAAAGAAAAAGGGTGGCGGCAAGAGATCTTCTTGATGGCATCTTTGGATGATGATGGGTGGTGATGATGGACGAGTTTGTATGATGAAATGGAGGATATTGTGGTGGTTTGGTTGGATATGGACGAGCCTTCGAAAGGATGTGACTCACCTCTTGAAAACACGAACTAGAAGGAATCAAACTAGGATATGACTCACCTAGATCAAGGCTCCGTTCGGTAAATCGGTATTTATCGGTGTTGATGCTGAAGTTGATGTTGATGCTGATACTTATGGTTGTTGTTGTTGATCGTGGATGCTGATATGGGATACTTATATGAGTTGTTTATTTTCCAAATAATCCGGACTGTGTTCGTTAAACTGAATTGCTGATATTTTAAGCAAGATGTGTAAAATTACTAAAAATGGCTTAATAAAGGGTAAAAAAAATAAAAGATAAATTTTAATTGGAAATCACTTGGGTCCCGCTTACTTATATTTTGCTAGAAAAGTTAGCTTATTTGACATAAGGTTGGGAGGTGTTGATTATTTTTTCAGCAGATAAGTATCAGATATAAGTAACTTATTTCAAATAAGCAAATTTTGCCGAACACATAAAACGAAGCTTATTTTTTTCATATAAGTAACTTGGTACTTATAAGTATCCATATAAGCGTTGCTGAACGGAGCCTAAACCTTCGATCTTGGATTGATGTGACTCACAATACAAAGGATCCAAAACTGAAATTTTATTGAAAAGAACAAGGTAAAAACGTTCCTAAAGCAAGGAGACAAAGGTTGGCATGGTTTGGCATCAATATTGTCTAACTAGAAAACTAGAGCCCTAGTGGCTTATAAAGAAAGACCTAAGGGAAAAACGGACATTTGCCTTTGGAAAAGTTTAACAAATGAAAAAATAGACCCAAAATTTCCAAATGTCATAAAACACTCTCACAAGCCAAGCAATGAACCACATAAGTCGTGGCCTTCTAACAAGACACGCACGCGTCACTATCTCATGTGATGGCCTTAGCATAGTCACATCATCCTCCCTCCCTTCAAAAAGGATTATTCCTCGAATCCGAGTGCACTTCCAAGTGAAAATCTCACAAACACCATAGCTTAGTGGCAACTCTATCCCAAAAGTGTTAAAGTAGACACATCTGTTCAAGGCGATCTCCTCGGTGATGCTGGGGACAGTTTTCAACTCGCACTTGTTTAAGGTCGTTCTCTAAGCTCCAAACTCCAAATTGAGAGATCCTAAGTCCTAGTTTGAGCTCAAGAATTCTTCTTTATGTCCTCCAAATTTGAGAAGCGTTAGACCATTGAGTTGAAAGTTACACCATTTTGTCTAAGGTGGCGCAGATTGATCCGAGAAGAAGGTTTCACATTCCTGCAAAATATGAGAGATGGGTGAGGGAAGATGACCAAATTCTTGATTAGAAAACAAAGATTCATGAAAGAGAAGTAGAATGCAAACTTTACTCCCCTTGATGGTGTGAACAATTTCATTTGGTTTGGCGAGAAGAATAGTCTTCCCTTTCTCTTCTTTCTTGGTGGGATTCCCCTCATGACATAGGAAGTGCAAATTGGAGGGAACCATAGGTAAAGCATCCATCCATGGGGTAGCCAAAGAATGGATGGAGCTAGGAGTGATGGCAGGACGAAGCTTGATTTTAGGAGATAATTCCACAACTTCCTCCACTTTTTCCTTGGAATCAACATTCTCTTCAGCTTGTGTTGGAGGCTCATAAAGTGTCTCTTTTGAAGTAGCTTCATCCATGAATTTGGAGGTAAGGTTAACCACAACTTCTTGGATGAGAGGCTCCTCGATTGGCTTTGAAACATCTACCTTAGGTGAAGGTTCAAAGACTTGATGTGGTGGAACCAAGCAAGATGAATGCTCTTTACCTCTCTCTGGGACTCTTTGTGGCTCCAAACTCATTGAAGGACAATAAGGTGGTTCTTCAAATGTGTCTTGTCCTCTAGGTGATGGATACCAAGGCGCCCCTCGTGGAAGCTTGGTCTTGATGATGAAATCCCAAGCTTGATGATGAAAATCCCATGCTCCATGTCCTACAACGTTAGTGTCGCAAGTAGAATATGAAGGGTAAAAAGGATAAGCCTCAACATACACTTGTGGTACATACCTCTCCATGAGAGCTTGTTTGAGCTCTTGCCACGTACTAATGGGATGGTATCCTTTACGCCTCCTTCTCTCTTTGTGATCATACCACCAATTATGAGCCCCATGGATAAATCGTTTAGTGACATAAGTAACTTTCATATCTTCAAGATAGCCACCATAGTAGTCAAAAAAATGATCGAGCTTGGAGATCCAAGCTAAGCAAGCATTGGTATCGAATCGGCCGTCAAAATATGGAATATAAGACCTTTTAAATAAGAACTCCTCATAATATGTACTTCTTCTTGACATCTTGCACACACTCAACAAGTAAGATTATCCCACAAATCACAAGTAATGCCAAAACACAAGTTCCTCCTAAATCAACCAAGAAAGAGCAAAGGAATGCAAGTGCAAGGTCAAGGCAAGGAGTTAGGTATGGCTAGGCAAAGAGCAAATAATCCAATCCACACACAAGCACCCAAACTCAACAAGGACTTATAGGAAAAAGAAGCTACTAGGCACCAAATATTTTACACAACAACAATTTAAGCAAATTTTGGCCTTGCTCGGATTTTCTTTCTCATGGGGTCCGACTTCTTCTATGCCCGACCCCTTATTAGCTCTAAAACGCCGACAAGGTTTTTCTAGCCTCGTTTGTTTTTCTGTGCCTGACCCCTTATTAGCTTTACGCCGTCGACAAGGTTTTTCTGATTTTTTGAAAAAGAAAGTGGCAAACAACCACAATTCACACTACAAACAACACACAATTTTCTTTTCGAAGTTTAACAACTTGATGTCGTTCCCGTATCTTAAACCAAGCCTATATAAGTCCGAATGCAAGATATATGCATGGAACAAAGGGAAAGGTCGTGGCTAGATTTGGTTGGATCGGTTTTGACTCAAACACGCAAGACAACACTTAAGACACCGGAAACAAAAGGCTGTTTCAAAGGGGGTTTTGAGGCTTTTTGGTTTGAGAATTGAATTGGACAACCCTTGGGCTCTCTTCTTCAAACTTTAGACAAAAATCCTTGGATGAATTCAGAAATGCTCGTGCACCACTCAGCCAACACAATAACAACACAGAACAAAGACAACAACCACAATTCTAGGGTAATTCGCAAGAAATTTCAAAAATGGTAACAAGGGTGGCTCCTATGAGCAATTGCAACCCTAGATTGCTCAATCAAAGGTCAAAAGAAGGAGTACCTTGCATGGCTCTGATACCACGTGATGACAGGATCTTGATGTTGCAAGTGGTGCAAGGCAAGCCGAGGAAGACCCGTGCAATCTTGATGGAGGAACTTCTATTCCGGCTTCACGACGGAAAATCTCCCTCATCTGGACTCGAAATTGGGTGATTCCAAAGCCTAGAGTTAGATCTACGAGTCTTCGTTAATGTCTCAAAATTTGAGAGCTCGATAATGCGTGGTTCTAAGGTTATGGCTCTTGCACTGAGTGGCTGCAGGAACCACCGGGATAGAAGTTCTCAAAGAAAAAGGGTGGCGGCAAGGGATCTTCTTGATGGCGTCTTTGCATGATGATGGGTGGTGATGATGGACGAGTTTGTATGGTGACTCGACTAAAGTCGTTGTGCCGAGATCAAAAATAAATTACCCTAAATTACAAACCAAGTATAGCATGCAAGTAAGGGATCGAACCCAAGAGAATCGGTATTCTGAACAATCAGCGAAGAACAAAAGCAAGGGTTTTGGGTTTAAGCAAGCAAATAAATTAAGTTTCAAATCAATTAAAGGAAAGCAGATTTCATTCAATCAATTCCACCTTTTTAATCATTCGATCATTGATTCATCCACTTTTCTATAATTCCTAGGTTAATTCCAATCCTTATAAAAGATTTCCACTTGTCCATGGTCCAAGCGAAATTATGATATGAACAAGGACACTTAATTCAAATCATGCAAAGTATTAAGGATAAAAGGATATCAAATCATGCAATCAAGCTACGAGTCTCATGCATAAAATAACAATCAAACTCTCTTTCTCAATTCCAGTCCACGGTCCTGGAAAAGAGTTGTTTCAAGGATAAATAAGATTGCATAGACAACAATCAAACCTAATCCAAATAGTAGATCTAAGTCAATCAATCAAGTTGATCAGGCTCATAAAATCAAACATAGATCATATAATTAAAAACAAGAGTCTTGATATTAACCAAAGAATAGAAAAGTTACCAGAATCTCACGAATTCAAATAAAAAGGCTTCCTTGATCAAACAAACTCCAAGGAAGATTAGTTCTCCATAATAGAAATAAAAACTAGGTTAAACTGGAATAAAATCTGGATTGAAGTCTCTCCCCAACTGAAAACGAAACTAGGCTTAAATACTAGAAAACAATATCCGAAATAACCTAAAGATATAATAAAACAAAAGATAAACTAAAACTGAGTTGGCGCTGGAACATCGCCACCCGCGAGCGCGGGTCAAAGGCCGCGATCGCGGCTCCAGTCACTTTCGGCGCCCGCGGATGCTCGATCTCCCGCGGTCTCTGGTCTCGACCCGCGGTCGCTGGTCCTGCTTTCTTCGAATCTTCAATCTTGTTTTCCTTAGCAATTGCTGTAAAGCGGGTCTTCAGCTCGAACTTAGAACTTCTGTCTTCAAAGTCTTCATCTGTCGTCTTTACTGAATATTTCAATTAAACACCCTAATCTAGCCTAAAACACTCAGAAATCCTAGTAAAAATACATAATTACGTTGTAGTAAAACCGGCGTATCATATGGTGAAATGGAGGATATTATGGTGGTTAGGTTGGATATGGACGAGCCTTCAAAAGGATGTGACTCACCTCACGAAAACACGAACTAGAAGGAATCAACCTAGGATATGACTCACCTAGATCAAACCTTCGGTCTTGAATTGATGTGACTCACAATACAAAGGATCTAAAACTGAAATTTTATTGAAAAGAACAAGGTAAAAACGTTCCTAAAGCAAGGAGACAAAGGTTGCCATGGTTTGACATCAATCTTGTCTAACTAAAAAACTAGAGCCCTAGTGGCCTATAAAGAAAGACCTAAGGGCAAAACTGACATTTGCCTTTGGAAAAGTTTAACAAATGACAAAATAGACCCAAAATTTCCAAATGTCATAAAACACTCTCACAAGCCAAGCAATGAACCACACAAGTCGTGGCCTTCTAACAAGACACGCACGCGTCACTATCTCACGATGTGATGACCTTAGCATCGTGACATCACATGGAAACATAATTTTCACACAACAAGCAATTCTCATAGAGTCAAGTAAACTGCATACACACTAGCAAAAGAACAAGCTGAGATAAAAAACAAACTTAGCAACTAAAGATAGATGACCTCGAGCATCTTGCGTTTGAGGTGCGGAGGCTTCCTGTCGGGAGTGCCAGGAAAGATTTGGCTCGAGGAAGGAAGACTTCTTCAGAAGTGATACCTTTTTAGGTGTACCGCGTTCCAGCTTCGTGGGACAACGTCGCCATCTTTAGACTCGAGTTGGTACGCACCTTGGCCAATGACCTTAGTTATCTTGTATATCCCTTCTCATGCTGGGGCTAACTTGCCCGACTTGGTTTCGTGGGTATTTTGGAAGACTTTTCGTAATACCCAATTGCCCACTCGGAAAGTTCGAATCCTAACGTTCTGGTTGTAGCTTCGGATGAACTGTTGCTGGTTCCTAGCTAGGCGAAGTCTGGCCTGGTCACGGAGCTTGTCTGAGGTATCTAGATCGGCTGACAGCTACAGACGGTTCTGTTCTTCAGTCAAGAAACTAGAGCGAGCGGTGGGGATGAAAATCTCAGCAAGAATGACCGCTTCGCATCCATGCATCAGAAAGAAAGGAGATTGGCGGGTTGCTACCTTAGGTGTTGTTCGGTCGGCCCATAGGACGTAAGGTATCTTGTCGGCCCAGTTTCCCTTGGCTTTTGCAAGATGCTTCTTTAGGTTGTTCACAATCACCTTATTGCTAGCTTCAACTTGCCCATTAGACTGGAGGTAGCGAGGTGTCGAAGTGGCCAAGTTGATGTTCCAGCGATTGCAGAAGTCTATGGTTCTCTGACTTATGAACTGAGAACTGTTGTCACATACGATCTCTGAAGGCACCCCAAAACGACAAAGGATATTTCTAATGATAAAGGAAATCACATGTTTATCCTTGATTTCTCGGTAAGCCTCTACTTCGATCCACTTGGAGAAGTAATCGGTCATGGCGAGGAAGAATACTCTTTGCCCGGACGAAGGGCGTAACTTCCCGACTATGTCTATTTTCCAACGCATGAACGACCACGGCGTGAGTGTGGGATAGAGTGGTTCAGGAGGTTGGTGTGCCGTTGGTGCGTGTCTCTGGCAAGCGTCGCACTTACGGTAGAAGTCTATAGTGTCCTTTCGCATGGTGGACTAGTACCACCCCTGACGATGGGCCTTATTGGATTGACTTCTTCCTCTTGTATGGTTCCCACAATCTCCTTCGTGAAGCTCCTCAAGAAATTTCTGGACGCTTCCCTTGGTCAAGCAGCGTTGGAGTGTGCCTACTACCGATCGATGGAAGAGCATCCCATTCTCAATGGTGAACCACGTGGCTCTTACCTTTAACATCCTAGCTTCAGTTTTATCTATCAGAAGTTTCCATTCGATCAACCATTCAAGATACGGCTGGGTCCATGGTTCCTTTTTAACTTCAGGGGGAGCGGAGGAATCTTTGTCATGACTCAGATCGTCTTGAGAAATATCTGGATACGGGTCGTTCCAGAAGCTCTTGACGTCAACATCATCACTGCTCATGAAGACGTCCTCGTAACGTGTGGACCTGAAAGGGATGGTGTCGTTAGTCATTTCATGAAGCTTATCACCATCATCGGTGCGGGCTCTCTCGATGGAAGGAACCATTATATGAACCATAGGAATCATCGGGCATTCATCGAGATAGATGGCTGAAGCTAAACGGGCGAGAGAATCTGCTTTGGCGTTCTGCTCTCTTGGGATTTGTGTGAAGGATGACTTCTCGAACTAGGGGATTAGATCCTTGATGTTCGTGTGTTTAGTCTTATTATTAGGTGTCTTTCTTAGATTGTTTAGTTTAGTTTTAGAAGGTTTAGAGTTAGTTTTGTGTGTTTTTGGACAAGTTTGCATATTTTGTGAAAAGTATGGAAGCTACTCCGTTTTGTGTCTTTTTATAGGTTTTTGAAGCGAAAAGGAGCATTCTCGAGTGAAGTTGAAGTCAAGTGGTGAAGGGTGGAGTGAATAGAAGAAGGAAAGGAAGAGTGCATGTTAAAGATCAAGTTGACGTTCAAAGAAAAGCCATGGAAAGAGTTCAAAAGAGCCGAAACAGAGAGCTTGTTACCTACCTGTGAGGGTCGGTACCGAGCTGAGCAACAAGTTTTGTTCAAAGGAATTCAGCAAGTGTCTACCGATCCTGTGCAGGTCATTACCGAGGTGACCTGTGTCGGTAGAGCGGCGCCGACTTTCAGAATTAATATCTTTTATCTTGTAATCTTTTAAGTTTAGAAAGTTTTTATCTTTTAGATCTTTATTAGATAGCTTTTTCTAGTATAAATACCCTTGTCCTAAGCCTAGGAGGGGGGATTCGCGGGTTTTAGAGAGTAAGTTGTGACAGAGGAACGAGACGTTAGTTGGAGATTTTGGTCCTGATTTCGATCGAGAGAGAGAAAGAAGGTCGAGATCGAGGTCGTTATTATTGTTCTTCATTCTTAGTTTCAAATTTCGGGTGTGGTTGTAAGACGATATTTCTTAATTTCAAGTAAGTTTTACTTTTCAATGTTCTCTTTTAATAAAGTTGTTAGTTTTGATTCAATGATGTGTGAGTAGTTTTCTTTTCTAGGGTCGGGGTTAAAACCCGAAATAGTTGTGCATGATTGAATGAATGTGTTGATGTTTTGATTGCCTTCTATCCTTTGAATTACTTGTTTGTGCTTATACTTAGACAAAAGTCGAAGTAATTTGAGTTTATTGCTTGATCAAAAGAGAAAGTCTTGAACTTGAATGTTGATATTGTTCGATAACGAAAGTTTCGAGCTTTTGGATTCAAAACAAGTAGTAAAGTGAATTGATTTATGAAAGTTGATTGATTTGCTTGTTTAGTCAACAAAAGTTGATAAATTTATCTTCAAAGGCATGATCTTTATCCTTCACATGAGTTTATATGCATAATTATGTTGTGGTAATCCTTGTCCTAGAGCTTTTTATCCTTTGATTTTCTTACGTTTTGCATTCGTATACACTCGTTACCGAGGCAATTGGATCGGTATCGAGCCTGGACTTGCATTGTGTTATTGGCTCTGTTTTGGTAGAAATCTAGCATCGTTACCGGCCTTGACAAGGTCGGTACCGAGGTCTGTCGTAGCTGTTTTTTGCCTTGTTTTTGCTTTGTTTTCTTGTTTTCTTAGTTCGGTAAACAGACAACCTTGCTTTCCGTGGACGATCCGGACTTCGCTATACTCAGCGGGGTCTTGACTACAAATTTATTTGTTGTCGGGAAACCCTCTCAACAAATTGGCGCCGTTGCCGGGGAAGCAACATTTTATGTTTGTTTACCTGTGGGTCTGGGAATAGCCCGACCCCGTTTTTGTTTTTAATTTTGTTTTTTTGTCTGTTTTCTCAGCTTATGCCAGCAGGACGCCACATGCTAGAGTTTGATAACACGGGTTATTACTCTGGACCTGAACGCACCTTGCACCGCAGAAGAAGAGGAAACCAAGCCATGACAATGACTCTTGAACAGATGGAATAACATATGGCCACTCTCCATAGGCAGATGGAGGCGTTACAAGCTGATCGAGACGCTGCTGCTACAACAGTTGAACGAGAGCGAGTAAACGCTGCACGTCACCGAGAGGACAATGGCCGTCTATAGGAGCAGTTGAATGCCTATCCGAGGAATGCCAAGCAATATATGCATCCAGAACTGAGGGCTCCAGAGTCTGCAATCGTGCTTCCGGAGATAGAGAAGACTTTTGAGGTCAAGTCTCAATTTATATCCTTAATCAAAAGGGTTCAGTTTGAAGGGAAACCTATTGAGTGCCCTATGGAACATATTAAAAATTTCCTTGATTTATGTGACACTATTGCTGCTGAAGGTGTCTCACTAGAATATGTTATTTTAAAAGCTTTCAAGTATTCTCTTACTGGAAAGGCCCTGAGCTGGTTGGAGAGCTTACCTCATAAGTCTATCAGGACTTGGAAGGCTTTGTATGATCAATTTCTTACAAAGTTTTTCCCTCATGCCAAGACAACGGAGTTGAGAAAACGCATCACCTCCTATCACCAGTTGCCTAACGAGACCTTTGTAGAGACACGTGATGCTCAGACAGTGCCCCACTCATGGGCAACCCCTATATGTGCTCCAAGAAATCTTTTTACAAGGGATTAATGCAAAAACAAAGAACCACATCAACACTCACACTGCTTGCGGATTTATAGAGATGGATCCCACTGCTGCATGGGAACTGCTGGGCAAGTTGTCTAACTACGATGCCATGTATGGGACCCAGCATCCATCCCAGCACAGAAGCGTCTCTACATGCCTAATAAAGACGAAGTTGATCCCGATGTCAAGAATCAATTTCTATAGGATGAGATCAACCGTCTAAAGAAACAGGTAAGTTTTCTGAAAGCCTCTCAACCTTGTCAAGAGTGTGGCTCTTCTGCCCATAGTACTTTTGCTTGCACTAACATCGAGCAGGTTAGAACCGCTGAGACATATGCTGAGATGAACTATATTAGAGGTTAATACAGGAACCCGCCTAATAACTCATGCTAAACAATTATCCAGCTTGGGGAAATCAAAATTCAAATCCAAGTTATCCAGCACCCCCTCCGGATAAATGGCCTGCGCCGTATCGACCTTCAGGCTATCAAGAGCCACCATCTTGGGTGCAAGGACTCTATGAAGGGACTAATGGCGTAAAGAATGAAACCACTGGAGTCCAAGCCAACCTTAACAACCAAATGAAAAGATGGGGAGAGTTCGATGTTTGGAAGAAGAGTGTCGACTCACAGCTAGGAAACCTAGCTACTTAGATTCCGAGGCCGCAAGGGCAACTCCCGGGCCGCCCCGAGGAGAACCCTAGAGGAAAAATAGCGGCCGTACACCTCAGGAGCGGGAAGATACTGCCGGATCGTGCCAAAGCCAAGGAGAAGGACCTCGATTTTGAAGAAGACGCCACGACACAGGTCGACAACGGGCCAAAGAGGGTCGTTACCGAGCCTGAACCACTCGGTACCGACACTCCCAGGGTCTTCACTGACCCCAACCCAGGTAAGTTTTCTACAACGAGCTCCTCTCTTGGTCCCAGGCTCGATATCAACCCTACCAGATCGGTACCGACCCTTCTAAGGCACCGGGCGACCCTATTGTCGATCCGATAACATCACCTCTCGAGCCTGCTTTGGCTCCGAGATCGGTGAAGTCTCTCCCCTTTCCTACTAAGAAGTCTAAGGACTCAACCGAAGGCAAGTTTAAGCGTTTCGTTAAGATTCTCCAGGGCTTAAATATTTCTATACCATTCGTTGAGGCCCTAAGCGAAATGCCGGCTTACACAAATTTTTTGAAAGACATTCTTAGCAGGAAACGATCGTTAACAGAGCTTACAAATGTGGTCCGACCTATTACTCTTCCAGAAAAGCTAGGTGACCCAGGGAGAATTGCTATCACTATTGGCATAGGCGACCACCGATTCAAGGCTTTATGTGACTTGGGAGCCAGTGCCAGTTTACTTCCCTTATCAATCTGGTCAAAAGCTAACGTGGGACCTCTGGAACCCGTAGATGTGAGGTTGTATATGGTAGACGGATCAAGTCTGAAAGCTACAGGAGTCATTGATGATTATCCCATTCAAGTGGGGAAATTCTTCATACCAAACGACTTTATTGTCCTCAATATGCGTGAAGATCCTTTAGTCCCCATCATTCTAGGCAGGCCATTCCTTGCTACAATGGGCGCTAGAGTTGACGTTCGAAAAGGACTCCTCACCTTTGACATAGGAGAGGAACAGTTAGAGTTCAGTCTTAATCAAAATGCCAATGACACAACCGCTGCCGCACAGATCGAGATGTCTCAGCCCGAGCTCGACATTTCTGAGTCTGGAGTTTCCCTTCCAATTAGCAAGAATTCTGAGAGAACCACCAAGATCGCTACCAACCCTCCTAGGGTCGGTACCGAGCCCTTCTTACAACAATACGACGGAGGTGGCGCGTTTTGGCACAACACCGAGAGAGGTTTTGCTTCTAATAGGTCGATAACGACCTCAACTACCTCGGTGCCATCACCCTCACTAATGGATCGAGGTGAGTATTCTAATTCTGGATTCACTATTACTGATCATGATCTTTCCTTATATCATATACCTATACCATATCCTGTTATTTATGCTATAGAGGAGTCGAAACCTCTGTGGTTTTTGAATTTCTAACCCTTGTGTAGGAATACCGGGCATACTATTAGATGATGAAGGACCAAATTTAGTAAGAAGAAATAACAATGCCTTTAATGCTAAGTATGGGGTCTCTCAAAACTCTGACAAAGCCGAGAAGGAACCACCTTGATTAGCCAAGGTAAGTTCGTCGGGCTAACGACGTTAAAAATAGCGCTTATAGGAGGCAACCCGGTTTTAGACCCGGTTTTAGTTTAGTTTTCTTTTCTTTCATTAGCTCTTTTTCCTATATTTCTTTTGAGTTTTTAGTAGTTTAGAAGTTTGCAAGATAGAATATTTTTAGACCTAACTTATCATAGGAAGTCGGGCTCGAAAGACGTTGAAAATGAGTTGCCCAAGCTCGGTACCGAGCTGAGAGGGTCGGTACCGACCTGAGACGGCACGCAAATCCAGCGATGCGGGCATATAAGTTTTCTAACCTAATCTATCTTCTATCCTTACCTCTTCCCCCTCACGCTGCCTCTTTCCCCCTTCCTATTAAAACTCTCAAGCCTCCAAATCCCACACCAAATCTCAAGCTAAAAACCTCCAAAAATCTCCACCGAATCTCACCGGAATTCCCACCCCAATTGATCAAGTACCACTGCGCATTCCAGTCCCTATCGCGACCCACTCGATAACGAGCACACCCCTTGTGATTCGTTACCGGAGCACTCAAACCCTCATTACCCTTTCAAATTTCGATTTTTGTTCTTCAATTCTCCAATCCACGATATGATTTCTAAACCCTAACTTTTTTCTTGAAGTTTCATGGTAATTTGGGGTAAAATTCATATCTAGGTCTTGTTTGAGAAATTGGTTTGCATGTCTATATTGCATTGTGCTTCTATTGCTTCTTTGATTGGTGATTGATCTTGATTTAAATTCGGTTATTCTTGCTTGATTTACATTGAAATTTTGATAAGGAAAGCATGAAGTAATTTGTTCTTGAATTGATTGATTTTCACCATGAATTTTGGCACTCATTGGCATGCTTAGATAGGGTTTCGAGCAAGTATGGAGTTGCATGTTCTAGATTGTGTGTTTTTTGTGTGAAAAGGTTAGATTTGTGCTGAATTGTTGGAAATTTTGAGATTTGGAACTCGAAATCACTTGCATTATGTTCTCGCCCATGCTCGTTATCGACCTGCGAGGGTCGGTAACGACCTGAGACTGCCCAGATCTAGAGTCCAATCCAGAGACCTCATTACCGATCCAATTGGGTCGGTACCGAAGTAAGTCGAGGCCATTGCCGAATGCAAGTATGGGGTTTTATTTTGATTGGTTTGAGTGGATCTTATCTTGGAATTGCATGGTGTTTTCAGGTACCAAATGGCAAGCACTAGCCGAGCTAACACTAGAGCCGGAAAGAAGAGGAGGACTCAAAGGTCCGCATCTCCTCCACGCATGGACGATGTCGTGTTGTCTACTCGGGAGCAAGTCAAGGTCTTTGATTCCGTCCTTCAGAAGGACCACTTCACTAGGTGGTTCTCGAGATCAAGTGCCAAGGCCATCAGGATCTATGATGATGTCAAGCACGCCTTTGCTATTCTCGGGGTGCCGCATCTACTCAAGAAGGAGAAAACACCGCACTACCCGGCCCTCACCGCCGAGTTCATAGCCACTAGAGGTGTCAAACGGGTCGGTCAGGTCGGGTTCGTGTTCGGTTATTTCAGGTTCGGGTTGAGTCGGGTTCGGGTCGTAACGGGTCACCGGTCAAATCGGGTCGGGTCATTGCGGGTTGTCGGGCGGGTCGGGTCGACCTAACAGGTCAATAAAATTGATTTTTTACAACTATTAAAATATTTTTTATTTAAAAAATAATATTTAATAATAAATCTATTATTTTTATATATTTTAATAATAAAATATATTATAATTTTCAAAATATATTGTATATTCTTAAAATATAACAAATTGGGCCAACCCAACGGTTTTTTCGGGTTTGAACCCAACGGGTTTCGGGTCTATCGGGTTCGGTTTATTTTGGGATTCGGGTTCAAATTTTTGGGTCTTGACCCTAAAATTTTCGTGCGGTTCGGGTCTGTTTTTCGGGTCGGGTCAGCTTTTGACAGCTCTAATAGCCACTCTCCAAATGAGCTTCAAGACCAAGACCTCGGTTGGAAAGATCAAGTTCTGGTTGGGCAATGCCGACCACGAGTATACCATGACCCAGTTCAATCAACTCCTAGACCTCCCCCACCACTCTCGAAATTACAAGACCGAGGATTCAAGGTCACCGACACTTGGAGTTACATCTCCGAGGAGGTAAATCCCTCCGCACCGGCACTTCCTGGGGCAAGCATCATCAACCCCATCTTCCGTATCATTCTTCGAGTCTTGGGCGCCACATTTTGGCTCAAGAAGGAGCTTTCAAGGCCGCCAAGGTTGGAGGTTGCATGCCTCCGCACCATCCTTTTCGAGGACCCCACCCCCTTGAATTTGGGGTATGAATGGTTGAAATATGTCGAGAAGCACGGGGCCAAATCCAAGGAAGTATGGTGTGGGAATTTAGTGAGTCTTTTGGCAGAGGCGCTCGGTGTCGACCTCACGCATTACACCCCTCACCTTCCCCTGAAGCTGGACTCCAAGTATTGGTTCTCTTCTGGCATCTTTGTAAGGATTCGAGGTGGAATCGCCACCAAGGTACTTGGGCAAGATGTGCCGATCATTAGGAACAAGCTGGAGTTGTTGTATTTGCCAAACTGGTATGAAGCTTGGACGGGTCATCCATTTTCCTTGGCCAAGAAGCCTCAAGACGAGCCATCATTACGGGAATGCGAGACAAGATTTGACAGAGATGGCGCTCCCATGGAAGAAGATGAGGCAACTACGGAGGAGCTCGATAACGAGGATGATGACCTCGGTACCGAGGTACTTGACAATACCGATGAGCTCAAAAACGATGACACCGACCTCGGTACCGAGCAACCTGGGCTCGATCCCGGGTATTTTGAGGTCATTACCGATGCATTCAGCTTCGGTAACGAGCAAGCGCCTCCACCTACCGAGCCTCAGTCGTACGACATGGTGCCTTACAACCCGGTAATTTACAAGACCACTTCCAGCCCCAAGATCACTACCAACCTCCTCCTCATCCCACCTATTCTGGATCAAGTGTTCCACCTCCATGGATCGAAGATTTGTCTTTCTAGATGCAACAGCTCAACTTGCAGCATACACAACTCCACCAGCGGATGGATCGGTGGGAGGGTGTGTATTCAGCTCGCATGGCTTTAGATGATGCGAGGCAGCAACAGGCGGATGCTCGTTGGTTGACGATGGAGCAACGGGTGACGGTTGATGAGGAGCGCTGGCGGACCATGTATGAGTTCATGGGCAATTTTGAGCGCCAGTTTCCACCACCACCACGATGATGATTCAGCTTTCAAAGGATATTTCTTCTGCTTCTCAGTTTATCTTGTGAGTTTCTTTCTTTTCCTTAATCTTTTTATTTGCTTTATTATAGTGGAGACACTGTAATTTTAAGTATGGGGTAGGGAAGGGAAGAAAACTTGCTTGTTTGTTTGTTTCTTTGTTTGTTTTGTTCTTAGTTTAAGTTGTCTTTGTTTTGAAAAAAAAAATATAGAAAAATTCACAAAAAAATTATAAATTTCGAAAATCCAAAAAGATTTTTGGAATGGATAAGTACCCTGTCTTTTGGTTCTATGATAGTTAATTGCTTGCATGCTTATGTAATTTCCTTTCAGCATGTTTTTGATGGTATAGCCTGATTCTTAGTATGAAATTGTTTTTATAGAGGAATAGCATATGATGAAATTGAGCATGTATAACTTTTAGCATGAGTAGTTGCAATCCAACAAAAAATTTATCCTTGTGAGTTCTTATTTTAGCCTCTTCTTTTCTTGTGTGATTTACTCTCTTTATGCATATTATCTCTTGGATTTGTGATGGTTATCTATTTCTTGAGACCTGTATGAGATTTTTAGTTCATTACTTGTGAAAGTCATATGATAGAGAACTTATTTTTATGAGCCTTATTTATCCCTATCCACCCTTTACATGATCCTCTTTTTGACAACCAATTTAAGCCTTATAGCCTTTTATTTTCAGCTCCACAAAATTACTTCCCTAGCCGAGATAAGCTTGACCCTATCCGGGGATTTGGACTTAGTTGGAGAGGTATGTTTTGTAGAGTGAAAAATGTTATGTTTTGGTTCAAAATAAGGGTTTTTGGGGAGGGTAGATTGGAAGTCTCTTGTTTTATTTTGTAAAAAGATCTCTTGGTTAAGGAATATTAACAACAAAAAGAGAGAAAGAAAAGAGGAAAGAGAGAAAAAGATCTCTTGTCTGGATTGATACCGGCCTATGTGGGCTCGGTACCGATAGAGAAGTAAAGAGGAAATAGAGGAAAAGTGAAGCTCGTTATCGAGCCTCTCAGGTCGTTAACGAGGCAAAGTCGTGAAAAAAGGGAGGAAAAAATGTAAAGAAAGAAAGAAAAGAAAGAGAAGGAACATGTGCAATGCGTTTAAAGTAAAAACCAGAGATTCATTATGTTTATATGTGGCTTTCTAGGATTTAAAGGTGAGTGAAGAGAAAGCGCATAATGAGAGTGAGTTTGGTATGTTGTTTTCATGAGAAAGTTTTGGTGAATTGTGTGAGTTTTTAGGAGTCTTTGATTCCCGAATTTTATTAGCACCACATAGCCAAATATTTTCCACACCTATTTGTCTTTACCAAGCCCCATTACAACCCGGCCGAATGGAAACTTCTATGAAGTTTTTCATTGAGCCTAAGTTCTCTTGATGATTTTTGCTTGTTTTGACAAATCTTAGGTGAAGAGTTTGGTGATATAAGTTCCAATTTCTATTAGTTTTTGCATATAAGATTGAGTTGAGAGATTGAATTTTTATAGCCCAAACACTTGAGAGTTGAGTGAAACCCATATCCTTGGTGAGGTTGGATTGTAGTTGCTTATGTCTATTAGTGCTTATATATATGTGTGATGATGTTAATAGTCATTTGCTATTTTTGCTATGTTTTGATGTTGCTTTTTAGATGAAGGCTATTGCTTGATGAGCATGATGTTTGGTTTTGGTTACTGTTAGGTGATTGCTTGAGGACAAGCAAGCCTAAGTATGGGGTATTTTGATGTTCGTGTTTTTAGTCTTGTTTTTAGGTGTCTTTCTTAGATTGTTTAGTTTAGTTTTAGAAGGTTTAGAGTTAGTTTTGTGTGTTTTTGGACAAGTTTGCATATTTTGTGAAAAGCATGGAAGCTACTCCGTTTGTGTCTTTTTGTAGGTTTTTGAAGCGGAAAGGAGCATTCTCAAGTGAAGTTGAAGTCAAGTGGTGAAGGGTGGAGTGCATAGAAGAAGGAAAGGAAGAGTGCATGTTAAAGATCAAGTTGACGTTCAAACAAAAGCCATGGAAAGAGTTCAAAAGAGCCGAAACAGAGAGCTCATTACCGACCTGTGAGGGTCGGTACCGAGCTGAGCAACGAGTTTTGTTCAAAGGAATTCAGCAAGTGTCTACCGACTCTGTGCAAGTCGTTACGGAGGTGACATGTGTCGGTAAAGCGGCACCGACTTTCAGAATTAATATCTTTTATCTTGTAATCTTTTAAGTTTAGAAAGTTTTTATCTTTTAGATCTTTATTAGATAGTTTTTTCTAGTGTAAATACCCTTGTCCTAAGCCTAGGAGGGGAGATTCGTGAGTTTTAGAGAGTAAGTTGTGAGAGAGGAACGAGACGTTAGTTGGAGATTATGGTCCTGATTTCGATCGAGAGAGAGAAAGAAGGTCGAGATCGAGGTCACTATTATTGTTCTTCGTTCTTATTTTCGAATTCCGAGTGTTATTGTAAGACGATATTTCTTAATTTCAAGTAAGTTTTACTTTTCAATGTTCTCTTTTAATAAAGTTGTTAGTTTTGATTCAATGATGTGTGAGTAGTTTTCTTTTCTAGGGTCGGGGTCGAAACCCGACATAGTTGTGCATGGTTGAATGAATGTGTTGATGTTTTGATTGCCTTCTATCCTTTGAATTACTTGTTTGTGCTTATACTTAGACAAAAGTTGAAGTAATTTGAGTTTATTGCTTGATCGAAAGAGAAAGTCTTGAACTTGAATGTTGATATTATTCGATAACGAAAGTTTCGAGCTTTGGATTCAAGACAAGTAGTAAAGTGAATTGATTTATAAAAGTTGATTGATTTGCTTGTTTAGTCAACGAAAGTTGATAGATTTATCTTCAAAGGAATGATGTTTATCCTTCACATGAGTTTATATGCATAATTATGTTGGGGTAACCCTTGTCCTAGAGCTTTTTATCCTTTGATTTTCTTACGTTTTGCATTCGTATACACTCGTTACCGAGGCAATTGGATCGGTATCGAGCCTGCACTTGCATTGTGTTATTTGCTCTGTTTTGGTAGAAATCCAACATCGTTACTGACCCTGACAAGGTCGGTACCGAGGTCTGTCGTAGCTGTTTTTCCCTTGTTTTTGCTTTGTTTTCTTGTTTTCTTAGTTCGGTAAACAGACAACCTTGCTTCCCGTGGACGATCTTGACTTCGCTATACTCAACGGGGTCTTGACTACAAATTTATTTGTTGTCGGGAATCCCTCTCAACAATCCTTCACCATTCTTAGATAAGCCACCATTCTTTCGTCTCTGGCTTCGTACAACCCCATAATCTGGTTGATTACTAGCAATGAATCAATTGACTTCAATCTACTGTATGGCCAAGTCCTTTGCAAAGGTTAAGCCGAAAATCAAAGCCTCGTATACGACTTTGTTGTTTGTGGATTCAAAAGTGCATCTCATAGATTGTGCCACCCTATCCTTGATGCGAACCTCGTTGAGGATTCACGAGCGGATCTTGACGTGAAATGCGTATTAGGTCTTCTTCTCCAACGAACCGATAGATTTGAGACGAATGAACGTCTAGACGAGGTTTAAGTGAGAAGTGAAAGGATTGAGAAGGGGGCTTAGTTTGACGTAAGCCAGGAGAATCTAGGATTGAGAAAAGAATAGTTTTGACGCCTTAAAGAACAATCTGGAGAAATCTCGACGGTATAACATTAATTCAAACAAAGCGTGATTAATACAATGAGGGGAGGCTCCTATTTATAGAGGAGCTCCTAGAAACCCTAAGGAGGCATGGAGGCTAACTAGGGTTACACATGCAAGTGGCCCAACGTTAGGCCCAAGCCCAAAAATACTCAATAAATATAAAAATGACATAAATAGTAATGTTCGAAATGGAACTAATACTAAAAACGGAATAAAACATAAATGGTCACGGTGGCCATGTCGCGAGTGTCGCGACAAGGCCGTGACAAGGCTGGCGCGCCGACGCGACGCGCCAGTGTGGACGCACAAGGGCTGTCGCGACACGCTAGGCGTGGCATGACAAGACCAAGGCGGGGCATGGCAGGCGGTACCGAGACTTGGGACTCGGTACCGATGGAGGCAGGCTCGATACCGACCTGTGGAGGCTCAGTACCGAGGGCGTGGGACTCGGCGTTGGGGTACTGACGTGGGTACCGAATAGTGGTGGCTCTGTACCGAGGGCTGGTGCGTCGGTTTGAGAAGCGCGACGCAAGAACCTCATGTGCCGACACCGGGTTGGCCTGGCACTGGCATGACTGGAGCATTCGGGGTTGTGGTGCCGTTTGTGAGGCGGACCATGGGTCTTGGCACGAGTCCTACGGAGACGTGGATTATCCCAAGGGGGTCTCCACGGTCTTGGGACCCTAGGGCTAGGGTAGGTACATATCATCCTCCCCCACTTAGATTCGACGCGTCCCCGTGTTGAGCGTCGGAGTGGAAGGCGCTTTCCATCCTTTGAAACCTGCAAAAATAAAGAAACAGAATCAGAAAGAGGGGGTCCTTTACAACAAGGAAGCGTTAAAAATAAACAAAAAGGAAGGAAAGGAAAACTCCTTTGAAGTGATCGTTCCGGTGAAAAACCAAGTTGGGGTGGTGCAGCATCGTCCGAAATCGGAGAAGGGCCGGGGTCCCAACTTTGCAGGCTAGTAGTTCCTTGCAAATGGAGCCCATGCACACCAGAAGCGCCGAGAAAATATGGCTGGATCGAGCCAAGGCACGAAGTCTCCGAAACTGCATCGACGTAGTGAGCTGAGGGACTGTCCATCGGCGTTCGTCCCTTGATCGTCATTGTTCCTGGGAGGTCTTCATGGATTACAGATTTAGGGGTCATTTCGAATCCATTGGAATCAAGAACGCCGCTGGCAGTTGTGTCATGGCTAGAAACACCCTTAGCTTCTTGTGCCGGCGCTAGCGGCGCCGTGCCGGTCTCCCTAGGCTTGGCACGTCGCCTTTCTTCGTCATCTTGCCAACTTCCACTAGAACACACAAGGGGAAACAAGTTAGTATGAAAATCAACGGACAAAGTTGGAGGTACTAACCTGTCAATCACGGAGTAGGTGTGGGCTAAGACGGCTTCGGTAGGAGTAAGGATGGGCACATCCTCCTTTTTGACCTCGACAAGGGCCACTGGTGTCGTGGCCATGAGAGGGACATGAGGTACGGCTTAAGCCATGGTGGCCTCCACCACCGCCGTGGGTGGCGCCACAAGCATGCGCGTGGGCTTGGCCGACACGACATAACGAGGTGTCGATGACGGAGTGGTGTAGCCCTTGTCCATCAACGCTCTCTTTGGATCGGTCACTGAATTGTAAGTAGAAAGCTCTCTTTCATTGGCCATGCGCCAAATGATGGATTCCTTAAATGAGATGGCGTCCACATGGGGAAGAAAGTGTGGAACCATCTTGCAAATAAGGTGTGACCATGTCGTGATGGGACGGTGCTGCTGAGACCATCGAGCTTCTTGAACTCGTTGAAACCTCTTACGAGCATAGCCGGTGAAGCATCCAATTGCAATGTCAAATTGCTCGTATTGGTTGTAGTTTCTTTGGCCAAAGTACTTGGCCATGTGATTTGACCATTCCAAAAATGCTCCGGGGTCGTCATACCCGACAAAGCGTCTTTTGTGAACGCCTGTCACAACAGAGGACATAGAAGAGAAACAAGTCGAACAATCAACAAAGCAAAAAGAAATGTTGAGACTTTATAAGACTCACCACCCAAGTACTCTTAATTGCACAAACAAGAGGTTTGAAAGGGTTTGGGAGGCTATAGGTCTCGAATTTACACAAGCAAGTCACAAGCACCAAGTAAAAGTAAGCACACAAAGAAGAATTGATAGAAGGGGAGTGGCGGCCAACGAGGGTTAGGCCTAGACCACGTTAGAGAAAAAAAAAGGAAAGAAGATATTAGAAGAGATCTCGGCCTAAGGGGGAAGGCGAGATTGTGTCTAGAAAATCAAGCAATTAAAAGATATGCAATCAATTAAGAATATATGCAAATCAATTAGCAAGATATGATAAGATATTATGAGAGAGGAGGCCGAATGGAATCTTAACAAATATGGAACACTTGCCTTATTTTGGCTTGTGTGTCCCACAAGATCTTTGAGATCTTCTTGTTTTTTTTTTATAAAAAATGGAAAGATATTACCTTATTTTGGCTATTATCTTCCAATGATATTGTTTTTTTTAATTATTTGGAAGGATATTACCTTATTTTGGCTATTATCCTCCAAAAGATTTTTTTTTATAAAATCGGCAACTAATAAGATTCTTGTGGATTTTATCCTCCAAGATCTTGTCCCACAATAGCAACACAAAGATATGGTGAATTGTCAACCAAATCTCGAGAATAACAAGAAGATATGCACGACACACACAATTTCGATCAAACAAGCAAGAAATTAAGCATGCAAATACTAATGACTTGAAGAAAAATGACCAAACAAGTGCAAGTCGTGGGAAAATGGCTATTTTTTGTTTTTTTTTTGATTTTTTGAACGTAAAAACGATGGATCTAATGGATGAAGGTAGAGATGGCGGAAGCTTAATGAACAACGGATGGAATAAAGAAAAATTTTCGTGCAAAAACGAGATAAATGGGTGAGAAAGACTTACGCAATCCGTCGGTTCTGATGCCAGTTGATGTGAACCCCGTTGAGGATTCACAAGCGGATCTTGACGTGGAATGCGTATTAGGTCTTCTTCTCCAATGAACCGATAGATTTGAGACGAATGAACGTCTAGACAAGGTTTAAGTGAGAAGTGAAAGGATTGAGAAGGGGGCTTATTTTGACGCAAGCCAGGAGATCTGGGATTGAGAAAAGAATAGTTTTGAAGCCTTAAAAAACAATCTGGAGAAATCTCGACAGCATAGCATTAATTCAAACAAAGCGTGATTAATACAATGAGAGGAGGCTCCTATTTATAGAGGAGCTCCAAGAAACCCTAAGGAGGCATTGGGGCTAACTAGGGTTACACATGCAAGTGGCCCAACGTTAGGCCCAAGAAAAAAATACTCAATAAATATAAAAAAATGACATAAATAGTAATGTTCGGAATGGAAATAATACTAAAAATGGAATAAAACATAAATGGTCACGGTGGCCATGTCGCGAGTGTCGCGACAAGGCCGTGACAAGGCTGGCCCGACTCGACAAGGGCGTCGGCGCGCCAGCGTGCACGCACAAGGGCTGTCGCGACACGCTAGGCGTGGCACGACAAGACCAAGGCGGGGCATGGCAGGAGGTATCGAGACTTGGGACTCGGTACTGATGGAGGCAGGCTTGGTACCAACCTGTGGAGGCTCGGTACCGAGGGCGTGGACTCGGCATTGGGGTGCTGGCGTCGGTACCGACCAGTGGTGGCTTTGTACCGAGGGCTGGTGCGTCGGTACGAGAAGTGCGACGCAAGAACCTCATGTGCCGACACGGGGTTGGCCTGGTGCTGGCATGACTCGAGCGTTCGGGGCTGTGGTGCCATTGGTAAGGCGGACCACAGGTCTTGGCACGAGTGCTACGGAGACGCGGATTAGCCCAAGGGGGTCGCCATGGTCTCGGGACCCTAGGGCTAGGGCAGGTACACATCAATCCCCCTGTGTTGATTTTAGGAATACTCCTATCCATGTTCCCCCAGCGTTGGATGCGCCGTCTGTGTGAAGCATCTATTTGACTGGAAACTTAGCTTCTAGTGTCATCAACTCAACGTGGTTTTGGGCTCATACTAGATGTCGCCATTGCCAATCGCCAAACCCGGGTCTCGAAGCAGTAACAATACGCTCCAAAGAAGATCGAAGAGCCTCATCAAATGTGGGCTGAGCCACCTCAAAAATATCAGGAGGACAAGTACGCAAAGCAAAGTAAAGTTTAGAAACTCTGGTACATGCCCTAAGTAACAACAACTCACACTGAGGATTATTAAGCTTAACAACTTTATCCATAAGCATAATGGTCTTGGCCACCCTCTGCATTACAAGCTCTCCGCTAAAAACAGAATTGGAACTTGCCGGACCACCAAGCAACTTAACACCATGCAAAGGTCGAGCAATATTAGTGGGAAAGACACCCACAATACTGCTTCGAGGGTCTTCTATAGGCCAAAAAACTTTAGTTTTTTCCACGTTGAGATGTAACACTAAACGAGGCCCTTCCTTCATAATCAACTGCAGAACCTTCCCCACCACCAAAGTGTGACCAATAATAGCGTCGTCATCTAAATACCACACCTGAAGACATACATCAAAGGCGTCTCTGATTTTACAAACCAGGGGTGGTAAAACCAAAGTAAAAAACATAGGACCAAGGGGGTCACCCTGCTGCACCCCTCCAGATGACCATAAGGTGTGCTCCCCATAGTATAATCTAGCTGGATTATAGTAGCAAAATTCAACCTAGCGTGAAATGGTCGGACAACGAAGATGAACTTCACGTAACATGACTGCACGATCAACTAAATTGAAGGCATTTTGAAAATCCACCAACAACATAGAAAGACTAACATTAGTACTACGATCTTCAATCAGCCGATTCACAACATGGAGAATTGCCTCACCAGCTGGAAGAACCCCAACACCAAATTGAAGACCATCAAAATAACTTCCCAAAGATTGGCAAACCAAAACAGCACCGACCTTCGAAACCAGACGCCACCAAACAGTACCCATAGCTATAGGACGAATACCCTCACATGGCTTGAGAAGAGGCGTGAGAGGAGCACTAGCAATATACTCTCCCAAAACCATAGGATATTTTCCAGCTAGAAAGAGATTAACCACCCCAAAAATAGAGCCAACTAACTGATCTGCAACAGCCACATCAACACCACTCAAGCAATCCATAAGGTGTTGAGCACGTAAACCGTCCCTACCACATAAGGTGTTTAGCCTCATCTGTTCTTCATTAATATCAGAGGGACACATGCTGGTGCAGACATCAAGGAACTCATCAAGATGTTGAATGGGATCCTCAAGTGGAGTTTCGTTGAATTTTGGGAGTAGATGGACTACTCCTGTCTTGAGCTCAAACTTCACCCCATCACCAAGTGCTGGAAATTACACTGCACGTGTAGGCTGATTCAGATTAGGAGCGGTGAAGCTCTCAAGAGTAACTCGTTGATCACCCATTGTTCGAATTCCTTGCAATAATGCACGCACAACTCGACGAGTTCTGAAAAGAGTCCGTTCAATTTCTGGATAAAAAATAAGTGGTGAATTATTAGTAGCACGGGTGTGAACCATAAGATAGGTTCACACCAAAATTGGCACAAAAATTGCACAAAAAGACAATTATTGCCTCCCCGGCAACGGCGCCAATTTGATAGGCGTGAAATGGTCGTGCGAATCACGGCTATGCAAAATAGTCCTAACAAACCTAAAGATTGTAGACTTAGGGAAGTAAGGGTCGAATCCGCAGGGAGGAGATTTATCTTTCTATGTAAGTTTTATGTCAATTAAATTAAAAGGGGTTTTGTAAAGTAAATTAAATAACAAGCATGAAAAACTAATAAAGCAGTTAAAGTTGGAGTTTTTATCAGATTAGGGAAAACACTTAGTCAACCAGAGATCCACATTCGTATGACAAGTTGATCATAGATTCACTCAATATCGCATGCATATGGAATTCCAATTCCTTTTCAAAGATAATTAATGGCACAACCAGTTACTATCAATCCTAACTAATTGAATAACCCTGAAACCATCAAGATTCAATTCAAAAGCAGCATTAAGAATAGGAATATAATCAGGATACAAATCTAGCATAAAACAACCAGCTTTTATACTAGAATGCAATTAGACTCTCTTCTACAATAGACTAGCACAACTAGATACTAGTGCAATGCAGTTTGCTACTATGAAATAGAGAAACTCAACCAGTAATTTCTCTAGATCTAGCAATTGAGATTCAATAACAACAACCCTAGAAATTGTTGAAATCAATCAAATAAACAAATCAAATAAGAGAGTAAAATAATTCCATGCAATAGATAAAGAGTAGAAATCTCACAACTGAAAGTCAAACGATGCTTCAAACTGTCTAACTAAGCAAAAGGGCTTAGTTCTCCTTGAAAGGTTAAAAACTTTGAAAGAAAAATATGATAATAGTCTATGAGAGATGCAACTCTCCAAATCCTAATATAATAGAACTAGGTCTAAAAAGTCTATCTAAAAATACATAAATCTCGGATTAAAGCTGATAAAGATATGACCAATAGAAACAAAACACGTGGCGACACTTGGATTTCCGCGTTGTCAGAGGCGGCGGTCGCCACCAGCACCAGGACGCCGATCTTCACTTGTCTTCAATCCAGCTTTAAATCCAAAAGTAATGCATCTTCGGGTCTTCCTTCTCCTAGTTGAAAAAAGTCTTCTAAATCACCTAAAACCATCATAAAAGTACGCTAAAACTCCTCCTAAATACACAACATAATTGTGTATATCACGGGCATTTCATTCTGTTTGGATGTGCTCTACTATCAGGGGAGGATATTCCCACTTTTAAATGGGTGTGCCAAACTTGGCTTACATGCATGGGTGGCAAGCCTCCCAAAGGAATCATCACGGATCAGTGCCGAGCAATAGGTTTGTGAGACTCCGATTCATGCTGATCGACGTATATGTTATGTAATGTTTGTCTGTCTGTCTGTATGTACGAAGAGTTAATTGACAATTCTAGCGCATGATAATGGGCAGGGGGCGTATTAGCAGAAGTCTTCCCAACCACAACCCATCGACTTTGCATATGGCACATATCGCGAAATGCCTCCAAACATTTATGGCAGAAGCCAAGATGGAACAACATCACCAATTCTCTCCGGATTTCTCTTCACGATTCACTAACGACATCTGATTTTGAAACGGCTTGGGATTCTATGTTAACCCGGTATAACCTCCGGGATAACGGTTGGTGTCGTGAAATGTATGCACTTAGGGAGAAGTGGGCTCCTGTTTATTTCAAGAATGACTTCTGGGCGGGTATGAACAACTTCTTCAAAGGGTACATGAATGATAACACAACCTTGACGGAATTTGTGAAGCAGTACGCATCTGATGTGGCTAGTAGGGTCGAGCGGAGGAAAGAGAGGACTTTAAGTCTCTTAATTCCCCAGAGTAGTGCTTGACATCTCATGTATTTGAGGATGTGTATCAAAAGGTGTACACCACAAACATGTTCAAGGAATTTCGGAACGAGGTTGATGAACTTCTATAAATTATAGTCGCGAGCAGAAACACACACAACGATGGCAGGGGAGACATAGTTGAGTACGTAATCGAAAAGAAAAGGCCCAACAAATGCGGTATTGTCATCCGCAAGACTGCGAGGGTGACCTATGATAAGGCAAATGTGGATCTGAAATGTCAGTGCAAGAATTTTGAGTTCAAGGGAATTTTGTTTAGCCACATTTTGAGTGTATTTCACGTGGAGGAACTGACATTTGTTCCTGATAAGTTCATCCTCAATTGGTGGCGAAAAGATGTGCCAAGAAAATATGTTAAGGTGGCATTTCCATATAATGGCGACTTGCATAATAGGCCGGATCAGCTAAAAAGAGGGGACGAGCTGAGTGCATTATGGGACCAAGTTTCTGATGTTGCAATTGCCGATGATAGTTTATTTCAGGCGGCTAAGAATGCTATGCTAGACTTAATTGAAAGAGGGAATTCCAGGGTAGGATCCGTACATGGTCTGCAATCACAGGTTATGGAGAACGTGGGTAGATGCTATTCCAAAATGTCGATCTTTCCTCGCTCTATAGTGGAAGATAACGAGGAAGCTGCCTCGACTGGGGATGGAGATCCCATTTTGGACCCAATTGATAAAAGAAGAAGGGAAGGAAACATAGAAACATGTTGGGTTATGCTCAAGATAACAATAATCGAAACAAAGCGGCTAATAGGGCAACACATACCCAACCCGAACCTCCATCACCATCAGCTTACTTATTTGCATATACAACCCATGCATGGAACCACCCACATCCACATATGTCATCCCAACCAACATACATGCCATCCCATCAACCATACAGTTATATTAATCAATGGGTAAGAAAACGAGTTGTTATGGAATGTATTCCCTATGTTTTGTCTAGTGTTAATCTTATGTATTTATTGTGGCAGGGGAACCACCCAAGCGGCCACTACTCGGATAGGACGGAATTTTTAAGGAAATTGGCTCAGGGGCCAGCTTATCAACAATATCCTAATCACGTACGTAAATACGATTAGTGGTCGAAAAATAAAGAACAAAATTACTGCAAAACTATTTTGAGTAATCATGTGTGTGCAATATGCAGGGATATCATGCGAGCTTCAGTTCTAAAAGCGGTTTTATGTAATGAATTTGGAGAATCGCGGAGATAGAAGTGGATTAAACGGCCCAATTTGTGATCAACCCAATTTTTACCGGCCCAATAGGACACTTCCTTGTACGTTCCCCAAAAAAAAGGTACACAAAGAGCAAAACGTCGATTCAGAACTCCTTTGCTTAAAAAGACCAGGGATAAGGACCAATTTTCATTCTAGAGCTATTGGAGGGCTTGGTAAACTTCTCGCTGCAATTTCTTTCCAGGTAAACTTGTCGCTGCAATTTCGTTCCATTCGGATATGGATTTAGGGAGTGGATCCGAATCCAGCGGAGAGGGACACGAAATTCGGCCTATTGGAGAAGGGCTTGCGTTGATGCCAAAGCCACTTATGAGGCGTCTTTGAAAAAGGGAGCCGAGCTGTAGACGAAATTGTTGGTATCATAAGCGAGATTTGATCACGTGCAAGAAAAATTACAACAGTTAGAGGAGGAAGAGTCCAAACTAAGAACTGTGTACAAAAGTTTAGGACGCGTGGAGACACTCCATGAATTGTGTTTCCCTTCTGCTACGGAGAAGGAAGACTCTGTTGGCTCATCCTCTTCTGCAGTTATCCCCTTTATTCCTCTGGTCAATTTTTTGCCGTCAATTAAAAAAAATATAGGGTTATGGTTGTGTTATTTTCCGAATTAGGGATTGTTCCTTTCCTTGTTTGCAATTTACCTTTTTATAATGAATTTGTCCACGACCTTTATATTGAATCAGTTGGTGCAAAAGTGGTGAAATGTATTGATTTATCCAGTGATTCGGATGTTGAACACGAAGTTGAACGGCCACATGAAATGGGCGAAGGGGCAAAGCCTGGAAAGGATTTGGCCAAACTGGAGGAGATTGTGTTTGGCTCTGATGGTATAGATGAGTGCAAAGCAAAGTACGACCAACTACTTCAGTGATATGAGTTGTCATCACAAAGGGAATTGGATCTGCAATGTCAATTGACGAAAACAGAGAGCAGAATTGCAGAAGCAAAGGCAAGATTGGGGGATGTGGAATCTGCGCGATTGAAGGTTAAAGATTACTACAGAAGGTTGGGACGTGTGAAGATATTGGAGGAGCACAGTTCACCTAATGTTGATGTCGAGAGGCGAAATTGGATGCTGATTATCCAATATCGCCTCATTTGGCTGGCACTAAGTTGTAAAAGCCAACATATGACATTTTTTCCTTCACTCCCTTGCATGTCCTTGAACTACGAATGTGTTCTTTGTTTTTCATATTGGTTTTTCTTAGTGATGCTTTTGAAACTATGAACCAGTTGCCCCCATAACTCGTCTATGTGTTCCATTCTGAGAAATACCTAAAGTTGGGCCATTGAACGATTCACATATTTAGATTGTTTCCATATATTGGGCCTGTTTTTTTGTTTGAGCCATAGACCGATTCGAGGAGTTTTATTGTTTCCGTATATTGGGCCAGTTTTTTTGTTTGGGCCTTTTAATATTGCCATTTCCTTTCGGTGTCAAAGAAAAAATTATTTCTCTTGGTATCCCTGAAGTATTGCCTTTTCCCGTTGACACCCTCTTCGGGAATTTTTTTTAAATTCAAGCTTACCATTATGTTCATCACGTTAAATTTGTAGGATTCAACACATAAAACACTTAAAATCATACCCAACTACATCTAAATGATGTTTAATGAATACGTAACTTATACTACAATTGTTTTTTACACACCCTCTATCTATGAATATGCTATGTATTATACAACATTTTATATTTCCATGCATATGTCGAGTTTTAATTTAATATACTATAGAGTAGTATTTTTCTACCAGTTAGTAGGACACATTCATTTCTTCTATACATAATCTTGTGTGTTAGAATATCTCCAACAAATTCTCTATTATTTTCTCTAAATTGGAAAATAAAATTTCATATTCCCTAAATCTTTTATATCCTAACTCCAACAAATTCTCCATTTTGAAGAATCATATTTATATTAGTATTATTTTTATTTATATAATGCTATAAAATCTAATTTAACCAATTAGAAGAAGACATGATTACGCATTCATTTAATGCATTTTCTAAATATTTTTAGGGAATTCCCTAAATGAAGAGATGTCTAGTCATATTTTGGAGACTCTCTCCATTTTAGAGAAATGGATGGAGAAACTGTTGAACTTAATTAAAACCACATTAAATTCTCCAAATTCACCATTTTCAAGAATATGGAGATTCTGTTCGAGATGCTCTTATGTATTTGAAATTTAAATTGGAGTGTTATTTTATTGATAAAATGACAATAACAGCAAAAACAAAAAAGGAAATATTCTCAAATGGGAGATTGAGATAAAAGGTCCTCATATTCAATAGCGGTCCAAAAAACAGGGGGCTAATTGCCCTTGAGTTGAGTTATATATTTTAATTGCATTGTGAGTTGACTCAGTCATTGACTGGCATTGACCGATAATTGATCGGCGTTGACCGATCATTGACCGGCGTTGACCAAATTGTCAACAAGTTGTTGTCAAGAACCTATTGTCAACAAACTTATTGTCAACAAATTATTGTCAATGCTCGTCCACAATTGTCAACGTCAACAATTATTGTCAAAAAATTGTCAACAAAAGGATTTTGTTGACAAAAAATTTTCAACAAATTCCTTTTTGACAAAAAATTACATACAAAAGGGATCTTGTTGACAAAAAAAATTGAACAAAAGGATTTTGTTGATAATAAATTGTCAACAAAAAGATCTTGTTGACAAAAAATTATCAAAAAGATCTTTTGTTGCAATGTTTATGATTTGATGACGAGAATGCATAATTTTTATTGCAATGTCTAGAAACAATTGTAGAATTTGATCGCATACCAATGTTCTGTCTAATTTTTCATATAGGTTATCAATCTCCGTTTTATTTTGACGCCACGTGAACTTGCTACCATACTAGAATGTCTACAAAATCGCATTCATGTTTAAAATTTCTTAGTCATTCAAATCTGCTATGATCGGGGTCTGCGCCCCTTTTTTCATTCGCATCTTGTATTTCATTGAGATCTCCCATAACAATAGTTGCAAGACCCACTAGCTTTATCGTATTAGTTAGCTATTGCCAAAAGCATTATTTTTCATTTTCATGTGGTGGTGCACATACTAGGTAGATTGCAGTGGTATAAATTGTTACTAGGTTAGTATATTTCAACAATACAAATCGAGGTTCTTGCATTATCACTTCTATTCGTTCATTTATAAATAGATGTTCTTTCCAAAGAACATATATGCCTCCTGCTCGACCACAAGCAAGGGACCATACAATATTGTCAAATCCTACTCGGCGCCATACTTGGTCTGACGACATTGTCTTTGTTTTTGTTTCCACAATAGCCATAATTTGTATCCTCTCTATATTACAAAAGGAATCAATTTCAGGCCAAAGGGCCTACGCCCTAGCCCTCTGTAGTTCCATATGCTTACTTTCATTTACACCTAATTTTTTGTTGTCTATGGCGGTCGTAAGCCCCTTTGATTGATATTTACAAAGTTGTAAGCATGATTATTCTAAATATTATTCAGTCTGAATGTTCTTTTGGGAGATTTACATACTCGCTTATTTTAAATCTATCTATTACTAATAACTAAAGCCGAAGTAATTTCTGCCACCACATTGCGATACATCACCCCTTTATTAAAATAATAATTTTTATAGTTAAAATTATTAAAAAAATAATTATGCAAAAACGTTATCCCCAAATAGACATAAATAGATAAAGAAAGGGACATTATATTTATTATATTGGTAAAAGATAAATAAAAATCCAAAAATATGTACCCGATATGAAATATATATCTTTGAAAAAATCTATAACTATATATTAAAGTTGTAACTTTTGTAACCACCACATTAATTTTGACCACCTTATATTTAAAAAAATTATTTATATTTTTTCCAATTAAATTCCTTTCTATTTATTAATGTCAAACTAAATTAATTCGAATTTTAGATGAAAAAAATCTAAAATCGTATTTGTTTGTAAAAAATCATATGGTTAAGTGAAAAAGGTGTAAATATGTAGTGATATTTTATTATTTTCCTTAAAATGTGTAGATTGTGACATTTTTTTTAAAAAAAAGATAAATATTGGTGTTATAGTAAAAGAAAATTTAAAGTTTCGATGCTTGGTTATAATTAAATTTAAAGTCTAAAATGAAAAAAGACCAAATAGTAATACTTTTTAAAGGTTAGGGTCTAAAAACATTAATAAAAATCAAGGACTAATAAAAATTCTATATAATAGTTTAGGAACCATAAAAAAATTCTATAAAAATCCTGGACAAAAAAATTGACGGAAGCTATTCTAAAATTAGACGTTGTTATTCTAAAATTAGACGTTGTTTTACGATTTACAGACTGAAGACAAAAAGAACCTCCTAATTATAAGATTAAGAATTAATTTCAAAGCTACACTTGTGAATTCCATATATATCGGTTGCGCTCTAAAATATCGGGCTAATTTTGATGTGGGATACGATGATATAAAGAGATCGGAAGGAACTAAAGATAGTATTAATCATTAATAAAAAAATTACACTACATGGAGAGAATCAAGGAGAAGAAAAGAGATGTTGGAACGCACTAACTGCATGGCGAAAATCACGAACTTATTATATGTTTAACGCGTTAACGACTTAGCGGAAATTACGGAAGTGGTAATTGGCCAAAGTAGCCGTTGGAAGAAATTAAGAACATGGTGAGATTCTCGGGATTGACACTCATAAATGACCAGAAGGAAGTCTAAAAATGGGGAGGAGAACACCAACGGTAGGGGACATCTCTCTCTACAAAAAAACAATCTACATACAATCGAGTTTTCTCTTCGATTATTCATTCATGGCCTCAAAAGTTTTATTGCTCTTCATCTTCTCTCTGGTGTACCACTCAATTGTCTTTCAACATCTGAATAAAATCATAGTGAAGTTTATTCTCATTATTTTATATTTCTTCCTATTTATTTCGACATCTATTACTCAATCAACTAACGTGTCGATAGCTTACCATTGGAAGTAAAGCTATAATCATCGTTGTGTTCTTAGAATCCATTGTTTATTTGTATATTGATATATTTCATATTCAAATTCTATTATTAAGTTAGCTATTTCGCATATTATATTCTCATATTAATGTGTTAACATATTTAAATTGCTGATTAACTAGAGTTCCCGCATTATAGCAAATAATGCATTTACGTGTTAATTCTGCTTAAAACAATTGGTGCCCACCGTGGGGCCTTTAGCCAAAAATTCAATCAAACACGTTACCACCACCGTGCTACCAAAATGACCAACAACCAAACTTCCAATACTAGTCTCTTTAGCGGACATGGAAACCAAGAAGATAACCTCGTTACTCTTAATCAGCCACAAATCCTTTCTACTATTCTCACCAATATTCAGATCGACACATCCACCGACCAAACTCTCAAGCCAAATGACACTAACGCGATATAGGAACTGAGGGTCGCATCCAACTTGGTTATCATAGCCAAACTCAGGGCTTCTATGCTTGCCTTGCAAAAGAATTTGGAAAAGAAAAAGGAGGCCAATAACCGATTTACAAAAGTTTATGAAAGAAAAATTGAATTTCTAACTCGTAAAAGAAATTTGCTTCAATCACAAGTGCAATCAGGTCCAAGTCGACCACGGGTTTTAGGATCGATGGATGGTGTTGCGCGGTAATTGGATCTTGATGACCCTAATCACGTCATATCGATTAACAAAATACATGTAACAGGTTATCAAGTAAATGGTAACATGCTTTGCGCTATCCAAGAGGGCGCCAAAGTTGTGGCTCTAAGAGAGCGGCTTAATTCCCTTGAGGATTGGTTCAATCAGGTTCCAGGGTCACCTTAACTAATATCCGCGGAAAGGCGAGATGGTTATGATGGTGCAAGATTATAGCGCTGGGCAAACAAGAAGAGTGAAGGGCGGGGAAAAGCCAAAAGGGCGACGTTCTAGGTTGCCCTCGAGGTCTTTTTGTGCCCGTCAGCGTAAACGAGAAGAATGCACGAGGTAAAAGCCGCGAGGGCGATGTCCAAAGCTATCCTCAATGTATTCCTGCACCCATTCGAAAAACTAAAGTAGATAAGCGAAGCGATCCGTCAGAAGGCTGGAAGCTAGAAACCGCACGTCTCCCGTTAAGGCAAGAGGTAAAGGAAGCAATACGAAGTTCGAAAAGGCTCGCCGGTCGATCGCCCTGCGCTCTTCACCAAAGCAAGGTATTGACCACGAGGTCCCAAGTTAGCAAAGAGGAGGGAAAAACCGCGCTTGCCCAAAAGCTGCCACAGCCGACCCACTCAGCCAATCAAGAGCCACCCCTTTCTTTATCCAATCGCTACCCGCCTCCCATTCAACCAATCAAAGAACAACAGATTGCTCGTCCCACATCGTATAGTGGTGGAAACTTCACTTCATGAATGTTTATAAATAGGGAAGAAGCTCGAATGTTGCAGGGGGCGAAAAACATCTCTAACTCGAGAACTATCTCGCTTGTTGAAGATTGATGTGTTGAAGCAATCGTAGAGACCACGCTAAAATCAAGAGAAGATCCATAAAAAGACTTCAAGTCACCCGAAAAGATTTCGAACCTGGAATAAATATCAATTCTCTATTTGTAATAGAAAAAGATCTCGCTAGCCGTTTGTAAGTTATCATCTCATTGTAATAAGGAGGTCTCGAACCTCGCTAGATAGAGGCCTCGAATCATAGAAAAGAGATCAGGTAAAATCCAACACTTGTAACCTCGTTTCGCAGTTGTTAATAAGAGTAAGGTTTGTTTCGTCGAATAAAGAATCTCGTTACTTGCTTCTAGCGTTGGTTTATTTCGGGTTTCATCACTGGCGCCGTCTGTGGGAACTCTTTCATCCTAAGCAGTTTCCCCACCGAACAAAAACCCTAGCTTTCAATCTCGAAAAACTGGCTTGCCAGAACAATTTCTTCCTTGTCCATCCCGATAATGCTCCCGACACTTCTGAATGGGAAAATGGCACTCCTGAGCCAGGTTGGCCGTACGGGGTTCCCCGGGATGGGCATATCCCGCCCTGCAAATCCCGTATCCCTTTCAAGGATGGACCTCCCAAAATGCCTACCCTTTCCAAGAGTACGCTCAAACCGCCATCCCGCCCAACCCGTACCCCTATCCAGGATATGGGCAGTATCAGCAAGGCTTCGCCTCTTCTCCGGTACACGACTTAGGACAATAATTGCCTGAGCCCGTTCCTATCCTAGGGCCCGGTCAGCCCTATCCTGAGTACGTCTCGGGTTACGAGCCAATGAGCGAGGCACCGAAAAACGGTTCTTCCACAATGCGACATGTGCGCGACCGCATGTAGACATCGCATTCACGACGTTTGCGGTCACAACGTTCGAAGAGATCTGAGTCCGTCTCGCATATCGAGGTCGTGCCGTCCCGATGTAGAAGTCACCAACAAGTGGGGGGAGGTGGATTCTCGGCTCTCACCGAGGAAATTCAAAGCCAGCCCATGCCCAAGGGGTTCCTCAGATCCCGAGGAGCACGTTAAACATTTCGATGTGCAGATGAAGGTCAACTCTTATAATGACGCGATCTTTTGTCGTGTGTTCCCCAAGACCATAGAGAAGGCGACAATGACGTGGTTCATCAACCTCCACTCTCGAGCCATTTCTTCATTCGCACAGCTGTGCGAGGCATTTATCGCACATTTCAGCGGATCACGAAAGCGCAAGAATAATATGTGTGATCTTCGCGGTATCGAGCAAGGAGTGGAAGAGACGTTGGGCTCCTTTTTCATGAGGTTCACCACCGCAGCTGCAGAAATCGCACACCTTGACGAGGCGTCGGCGCGCGACACTCTCATGGGCAACCTGTGCCATGAGGAATTCAAGAATTATATCTTCCTAAAGTGACCCAAGACATACAACAACTTGTGTGCCCAGGTCACCGCTCAGGTATACGCTAAAGACGCGGCCAACTAGAGCTCTCAGCCCCTAACTGACAAGGAGCTCGTCGCGGATGCAAGAGGCAAGTCAAAGGTTGTCACCCCATCGGCCAAGGATGCGAATGTAACGTAGACCCAGAACCCCGCTAAACCGCAACCCAGAACAAGCAGAACGCGCAAAATAACAATGCGAAGGGAAACAATGGCGGGAGGAGGGGCTGAAACTTCTTCGGTGGTGGTTAGCGAGGCTATAGAGGGAAGGGCGGCCCCTTGTACAAGCCAAAAGACAATGGTCGTGGGAATCCCACCACAGGGGAAAACAACGAGCCGCAGGGCTAGAATCAGGATAGGACCGACAATATTGAGCAGCAAGCCCCTACCAAGCAAGTGCGCTCGGGGCATGCCGCAACCCCTGATGGCTTTTTTATGTCGCAGTAAAAGAACTGTCAAAGAAATACCTAACTTCCTAAACTAAGTATAGTGGAAGCAAGGGTCGAACCCACAAGGACTCAGATTATTTGTATTTAAATAATATTACTAAGAAAAAGGGGATTTTTATGATTTCAAACTATTTATCTAAGTAAATAAAACAAAGCAAATAAAATAATTGAAGATTCAAATATAGAGAAAAGCGTCCAACTAGTTTCGTATCCATTGCATACATAAGTTTTGATCCTTGATTATTCGTATTTTGATTTCCCTTGACTAATCTATTGTGAATTTATGAAATTCAATCTTAAGGTGGTTATTAATACTCACCGTCTTTAACAACCTTTTAATCAATTAACCTAGAAAACCTTCTATGTCAAATTGATCATGCAATTAAGTTCAAAGCATTCAATAGAAACATAGTTCATGAATTCCACCGTCTATTCATGAAGTTTTGTGATTGAATTCTCCGCCTTTGATTAATCTTATTCCACCGTCTATAAGTTTAATCAAAGGATTCATCCATGAATAATCAAATTCCACCGTCTATTTAATTATTCTAGTTCTAATTCAACCTAGAAATAGAATAGGTGATCAAGCTATTATAATCCTAAGTAGATTTAAACAATTAAGCACGAAGAGATTCAATCTAGTCAAGGCAAATAGAAATAATTCAAATCTCACAAACAATCATGCATACAACTTCAACTAACTAGTTGGACATGGGAAAATTAGCTAGAAATTGACATTAAAGAAGAATCAAACTTACAAGAGTTAAATTTCTCTTCAATGTTGCAAAACTAGGGTTTTGTCTCCCACAAATCTCCAAATTCAATCAAACGTAGAACACAAGAATAATAGATAGCATCATCTCCAAAATAAACCCTAAGTCGGCCCACAAGATAACACGGAGGCCCGAGTCGGCGTCACACATACACGCCAAAGCGCGGTCAAGATCACCCAAAGCGCGGTCGCGCTATGCGCACTCGGCCCGCGCTTCGGCCGCAGCAACTCTAGTGACACTTCAGAGGCTGTTTTGACCCCCTTCGAGTTGGAATTTGGACTCGGAGTAAAAAAATGAATTATAGCTCTTCGAGTTAGCTTTCCAGTGATACTCAGCTTCATCCGACCACTGTAGCTCCCAAACCAAGCATTGCAAGATAGAGGTGTCAAAACCAGACTCCAATGCATGACCCGGATTTAAGCGTTCTTTTCACACAAGCTCTTGGGCCTTGGTTCTTCCAATCTTCACTTGTATCACTCTACACGCGTTCTTCGGTTCGGTCCTTAGCCTCACACCAACCATTCTTCACCATCCGACCTGCAATATAGCATACAAACGCGTAGATTCCGAACTAAACCGAAATAAAACTTAAACTACAACTTAAAACGAAATTCTAGCTAAACATGCATAAAAAGGGAATAAAAACATGCTCTAGAACCTATATCTATATGCTCTATCAAATTCCCCCATGCTTGAACCTTGCTTGTCCTCAAGCAAGACATAAAATCAATCTCTCCACAAACAAGCACGCCATGACTTCCATTCATTTTCAAGAAGCTAAAACCTAATCATGAAATCGTTGCATACATTTATTGAAAGCTTCAAACCAAGCTATTAATCCATTCTAACCCTCACCAAGGTATTTGTGTTTGCACTCAATGCTCAAGTGTTTAAAAGGGTATGTGTTTTTGCTGAAAAATCATCTTTAAATGCCAACTACCATATGCTTGCATCAGTGTACTAAATCTCCACCACTGATGTTCAAATGCAAAACGTAAATCATGAGGTCTTTTTCAAGCTTGTAATGGGTCCAAGGTATAGACAAGTAGGTGGGGATCATTATATGGCCATATGATGCTAAATTCGGGAACTAGAATCAACTAAAACCCAAATTACATTAACACCACTCACTCTCAAAACATCTTCCCAACTTGCTCTTCCCTTTCTTCCATTACTTACTTTCAACACTTCTTTCTTTCTTTCTTTTGCTCATCTTTTGTTTTTCTTTCCACAAACCCAATTGAGATTTATTCTTTTTATTCTTCTCTCACAAGAACAACTTTTGCAATTTATACATAAAACTCACCTCAAATAACCATTCATACCAAACTTTCCTCAAAGGATTTTCAATAAACATTCCCAACATCCTTAACTTTCTTCACAATTTTTCATATTCTCCTCAATTACACCTTTTCAAGCTTCCTTACAAACCCCAAAGTACAACTTGTAACCCACAAAATTCCCCTTGTCAAATCCTAATTCCCGGATAAGGGTCAAGCTTATTCGGCTAGGAACAATTTTTGTGGAGCTAATAAACAAGGCTAAGGCTCAAAAACAATGGGGATGCAAAAACAAAGGTATAATGTAAGGTAGATAAGGATATAATGAGCTAAAGAAAATTTGCCTCAATCACTTTTACATCATGCATTCAAATCATATAATGTGGCCTCGAAAAAGAATCTAAACGCAAGTTCTAGAGTTTAAGAAATCAAAGAGATGCACTCAAGAATTTCATGCAAAAATAGCATATAAAGGCTCAAAAAGATCTCACAAGGCAATATTTGGTTAGAACTTCATAAATAACTCAAATTCTCACTTTCATGTATACTCCTTCATAATCAAGCAATTCTTATTTTAGAACTTTCATCAATAACTAACAAGTCATGGGATATGAAATCATGCTCACTCAATAAACAAGTGGTTCCAAGGGAAAAAATGAATCCTCAAATGCAAACGAAAACTTTTTTATTTTCTGAATTTTTCAAATTTTTATCAGATTTTTCAAACTTTTAATCAATGCATAACAATAAAATAAATATCCAAATGCAACTACATGAACTATATGCAACTAAGCACTTATGACAAAATAAAGAATCCCCTTCCCCCATGCTTAAACTTTACTTTGTCCCCAAAGTAAAAGAAAAGATAAGAGAAAAAGAAAACGAACCTCATCACAAGAGCTCAACATAATCAAGAATCTACTCCTCAGGCGGTGGTGGTGGTTTTTAATCGTTGAACGCGTAGCGATGGCTTCCTCAGATCGCGTGTACCTATGTCCCGAATTTACCTAAAACTAAGAGCAAAAACGAACCAAAACAAAACAAAAACAACCCGAAAACAAAACTTATCTAGAAAGCAAAGAAAAACTAAACTTAAAGCTTGGGTTGCCTCCCAAGAATCGCTTGTTTAACGTCATTAGCTTGACGCTTAGCATGAATTGAAAAGATTAGACATTGTCAATGCCCTTAACAACCTGTCAAAAGCCTGTGAACACATCTCACAAGAAGATAAGTAGAACAAGGATAAATTCAAATTGAATAACCCTTTTAAAAACCACTTCAACTTATCAAACTTGTGAGACCAATTTTCATGAAATGGCATATGCTCAAAAAAATTCAACACAAGTCGTGATGTCAGAAAATACTTACAGTATGGGTCAAAGTACTCGTTACCATTACTACTTTCCTCAAAGATGAATTGTGAGTATTCTTTAGTACTAACCTGAAACTCACTTGGTTCTATAGGCTTCTCCTTGTCAATAGAGATTGAACTTGACTCCTTGGTGCTCTCTTCAAGTTGAATTATAGGAATAAAATCATATTGGACATTAAAGTCACCCTCATAACCCAACTCAACTCTAGCGGATTCCTCCTCAACTTGCATTTGGGTGTCGAGCTCAAGGGTATTTGATTCCAATGCAACCTCTCCCATTATTGGATAGGGAATTGGTGGAGATAATTCGACTAGCATAAATTGATGGCTCATGTAGCAAAAGAAATCCCAACACTCTTCTGGTCCTATACACCAAAGCCTATAATTGCTCATGTACTCTGCGAGCCCTCGAGTCTGAGAATTCAAACCGTCTAGGATGCATTCACATAATTCTCTCTCACATGGATAATAACCCAACACAGTACCATATTCATGAATCTTTTGTTGTAGTGTAGCAAAATACTCATGAAAATATTCATCCTGTAGTTGTCTACATTCAAACAAAGCCATAGATCAGTAGCACAGGTGTTATGAACTGTAAGATAGGTTCACAACACCAAAAATAGTAATACTAAGTAAACACAAATAATAGCCGAGTCCCCGGCAACAACGCCAAATTTGACGAGCACTTTTATGTCGCAGTAAAAGCACTGTCAAAGAAATATCTAACTTCCTAACCTAAGTATAGTGGAAGCAAGGGTCGAACCCACAAGGACTCAGATTATTTGTATTTAAATAATATTACTAAGAAAAAGGGGATTTTTATGATTTCAAACTATTTATTTAAGTAAATAAAGCAAAGCAAATAAAATAATTGAAGATTCAAATATAGAGAAAAGCGTCCAACTAGTTTCGTATCCATTGCATACATGAGTTTTGATCCTTGATTATTCTTATTTTGATTTACCTTGACTAATCTATTGTGAATTTATGAAATTCAAGCTTAAGGTGGTTATTAATATTCACCGTCTTTAACAACCTTTTAATCAATTAACCTAGAAAACCTTCTATGTCAAATTGATCATGCAATTAAGTTTAAAGCATTCAATAGAAACATAGTTCATGAATTCCACCGTCTATTCATGAAGTTTTGTGATTGAATTCTCCGCCTTTGATTAATCTTATTCCACCGTCTATAAGTTTAATCAAAGGATTCATCCATGAATAATCAAATTCCACCGTCTATTTAATTATTCTAGTTCTAATTCAACCTAGAAATAAAATAGGTGATCAAGCTATTATAATCCTAAGTGAATTTAAACAATTAAGCACGGAGAGATTCAATCTAGTCAAGGCAAATAGAAATAATTCAAATCTCACAAACAATCATGCATACAACTTCAACTAACTAGTTGGACATGGAAAAATTAGCTAGAAATTGATATTAAAGAAGAATCAAACTTACAAGAGTTAAATTTCTCTTCAATGTTGCGAAACTAGGGTTTTGTCTCCCACAAATCTCCAAATTCAATCAAACGTAGAACACAAGAATAATAGATAGCATCATCTCCAAAATAAACCCTAAGAAAAGTATTTATATGGTAGCTAAAAACATCCAAAAATACTAATAAAGTCGGCCCATAAGATAACACGGAGGCCCGAGTCGGTGTTACACACACACGCCAAAGCGGGGTTAAGATCACCCAAAGCGCGGTAGCGCTATGCCCACTCTGCCCGCGCTTCGGCCGCAACAACTCTAGTGACACTTCAGAGGCTGTTTTGACCCTCTTCGAGTTGGAATTTGGACTCGGAGTAAAAATATGAATTGTAGCTCTCCGAGTTAGCTTTCTAGTGATACCAAATTCAGCTTCATCCGACCACTGTAGCTCCCAAACCAAGCATTGCAAGATAGAGGTGTCAAAACCAGACTCCAATGCATGACCCGGATTTAAGCGTTCTTTTCACACAAGCTCTTGGGCCTTGATTCTTCCAATCTTCACTTGTATCACTCTACACGCATTCTTCGGTTCGGTCCTTAGCCTCACACCAACCATTCTTCACCATCCGACCTGCAATATAGCATACAAGCGCGTAGATTCCGAACTAAACCGAAATAAAACTTAAACTACAACTTAAAACGAAATTCTAGCTAAACATGCATAAAAAGGGAATAAAAACATGCTCTAGAACCTATATCTATATGCTCTATCACTTTTACACCATCTCGGGTGGCCCTCGATCGCGGGCTCTAGCCAGCATGAGAGGAAGTGTAAAAATAAGGGACCTCAAAAAAGAAAGCACAGAGGTGAGATTCAAACCCATGACCACTGAATTTCAGATAAAGAGAACAATCAAACCGACTCCACTAAGCAAAATTTATTAATATTCTTGGAAACTAGTCTGTTATAACTTGAAAGATGGCCTTTGTATACAACAAAGAACAAGCATCGGCCATCTCTTTGAGGTCGGGCGCCGCCTTCGTTGTTCTATCGTCACGCCGCAACCACCACTGCGTGACACATCGCCTAAGCCTAGCCCTAGCTCGTCCTCATCAACCACCTGCTCAAATGCCATCTACCCTTCATTGTTATGTGTGGAGGAGTGTTGGCGAGAGCTTTGTTGGACGCGTGGGTTCTTCTACAAGTATGAGGCATGGCTAGGAGGGGATAAGGAAGGTACTGGATGAGCTTAATAGAGGGGAAGCCGATCAATTTTGGCTGAGAAAAGATTAGAAATCAGCCTGAAAACATCCTCAGTTTTGACCTAAAAATGCCCAAACTTCAAAATTAGATTGTGAACTCGTTTCTTAACCACAATTGGTGATTCAAGTTGCTATATTTCAAAGGAGAAGAGATCTATAATATCCCTCAATCAATTTGGACGAAACACTTAAAGAAATGAGCCAAAATCCACCAAAACAGATCGGATACAGAAATTTCCAGATTTTTAGAGGTTGGTGACGAAGGATTTTTATGGGCTTCATTCGTAGCCTTACAGCCACCTATCCGGCCGCCACCTCAGAAAGTAGGTAGATGAGGATGTCTAATTGCAACTGCCGCAGGTCTCGTCGCCACCTCAACACGGGTTTCGCCGCCACGAGCCGGTGAACAGGCGTTCCCAACCAACGTTTTTGCTGATTTCTTTGCCCAGAAATTCAGCCTCGGCGAACGAGTTTTGTCACCTTCATTCTCCGTCTTCCCTCAACGACTTAAAATTCCGCCCAACAGTAGAAATAGGGTGATGAGGACTTCTAACTGTCGCTTGAATCACTCAAAACGGATATCAAACGAAGCCGCTAGCCATCAATGAAGTTGGCTCGTCGCTCACTTTATTTTCGGCCTTTTTGGGTTTTAAAATGAAAAGGGAAAGGTGTTTGGACCCGGGTTTGCCTTGGTATGCGCGTCATGGATTCCGTTGGACCGCCTTGATTCACATGTTACCTCGTTTTGCGCGTTGCATCGTTTTTTGTGCCGCCTCGATTTGCGTGCAAGCAAATCCCGAAAACGTGTCGTTAGGTAATTTTCGTCTTTCGAGCTTGAATTACATTATAGAATGATTTTTAGGATAAGATCATTCAAAGTTGGGTTTTCGTATTAAATCTCGTAAAGCGTGATTTATCGGATCTTATGATTGGTTAAGTTATAAAGCCGAATTAAGTCAAGCAGGTTTTTGACAAATTATCATAAGGACATAATAATTTGTAGTGTTTAATCTTGTAACGGAAATAAATTGATTATAATTTATTTCTCTATTCTTTTCCGGTACAACCCGAGCTCGAGTTTTGGATGCACAACGTTCAAGATGGAACTAATCGCCTTAAGAGAAGATATTTCGTATAAGGGTAGTGGACGGTTCTCTCTTGCATTATGGTTATTAAATGAGGAATTGAATCCCATTTAATATTTGTGTTGGGAACAACTTGTATGCTTAAGAAAATATGATAGGTTGTTATATTTGTTAGAAATAATGACCGTGTTTTATATTCAGTTTTGCGCTAGAATTGGATTTAGGTCCGTTATGTGTGACCTTGTATGTTGTCTCATGCTGAGACATTGTTGTTGATTAAGGTAGTTGTAAGGAGGGGAACGTGGTTCCATATCCTCTCTTTAAAAAGATTACATTAGGAGGGGCCTAATCCAAATGGCGGGTCATGACTCTTCCCCTGCTCTTCGTGTGAGAGGGGTGATGCGCACTCTATCTAAGTGCAAACGGGCACGGTGTAGTGTAGACGACATGGTAATAGGCCTCTCTAATCTCTACATCACCATATGCAAACGAAAGACCAAGGATAGTTTAAGTCATGTGATCTTGCTGCAGTGTAGATGACCATGGATGAAATATGCCGATGATCTCTACGGTACCAAAATATTTCGGCAGTAGTTCGAGCCGATTATGAGCCACCAATCTGTATGTGAAAAGTTTTGAAAGTAATATAAGATAAGTGCGTAAGGCACATTAATATACCAGAATGGCTAGTCCAGTCGAAAAACCATTCTTGCTCCCGGTTATGAATGATTCTTAATCAAACTTTGATTAAGTCAATCTAATTAGTTGACGGAGGCTTTTCAAAATGTTGTATGATCAGTATAAGCTCTCAACAATTTTTCATGTTTCGTAAAGGAACATTAGTTGTGGTGTCCTATCTCTTGAATATGCATGCCTCATTCTTATCCACTATGGGACTGCTAATTGTTGGATCATCGACTGGTTGTTATTCGGATTATGATGCCAATGTGTTTAGTCACTACCATAGGAACCAGTCAATTTCTCCACTTGCTTAGTCTTTCATTAGACTAACCCGACCACTTTATTCAATTGCATGGTCGGCTGGTGTCCACCGTATGTATACGACACATCAGGTATTTCTTGGAAGTCAATTTGAGAAGTGGATAAAAAAGTTAAGGAAAAGTTTCCAGAAGTTGTGTTTGAGCGAAGTTTATGGTTGGGCCACTACAATGCTATGTTGGGAAAGAAGAAGCTAAGAGTTTACATACTGAAGACTTTGTTCGGATAGAAGACTGTTCTATCATCTTGGCATAAAAACTAATGTTGTTATAAGACCATTTATATTTCTTCCGATGTAACGTTTTATTAAACTTTGTAAAGTTTGAGTTATCAAGTAATAAAGATTAAGTTCTTTTATAATATTTTGTGGTCTTTCATTTTCATACTTCTATTTTAAATGAAACCAGCTTTCAGATTCTTTAGTTTGTTCAGTCAGTTTAAGGCCTTGGGTAACTTCGGTTTAGTCTTAATCATGGTTATTGGCGGTAATACCTCCAGGGTAGGAAGGGGGTGTTACATTTGAACAATCTTCGAAGTCCCACGCGATCCTCACCTTCACTCCCGAAGACGCCGAGGGCTTGCACATGCCGCACACTGACCCTTTGGTGGTGCATACCCAGCTCGGCTCCAAAATGGTGAAGCGGGTCTTGGTGGACACGGGATCTTTCGTGGACAGGATGTATTACGACGCCTTCGAGCAGCTGGGGATTTCTGCCACGTCCCTGAAACCATACACTGGGAAGTTAAGGTCTTTCTTTGGTGATGAGGTTGACGTCGCAGAGCTCATTGACATGTGGATGACCCTAGGAACGGGGTCGACCTGGCGTACCGAGATGATCATGTTCACGGTAGTGCGCTTGTCGTCCGTCTATAACGCAATCATTGGGAGGGTGTCCCTAATGAAATTCTAGGCCGTTGTCTCCATCTACCACCTAAAAATGAAGTTCCCGGTGGAGGGTGGAGTCGGCGAGGTTAAAGGCAACCTGGAGGAGGGTCGCGTGTGTTATGCGACCTCTGCAGAACAGAGATGTCGGTGTTCATGGTAGACACTCCTGAGGGCGCCGATCTCGAGGTGCGCAAGTTTGCAGTCTAAGCCTCGAAATCCGAATGAAGGTTTGTCGCCCCTTTCAATAGCGAGACAGAGAAACTCTACCTCGGAGAATGCCTTTCTGGAGAATCGGCGTTGGCCTTATATTCTTTGCTAGCCAAATCCCATGATGTATTCGCTTGGATGGCAAACGACCTGCGCGGAGTCCCGCGGACCCTGCCACAACACTCCTTGAATATCAACAACGCCACGCGGCTCGTGGTGCAAAGAAGAAGAAAGATGAACGAGGAAAGGGCGAGCGCTCGGAGAATGCCTTTGCTGGTTGCGGAGTTTGTCCGCGAGGTGTAGTATCCCAGGTGGTTGTCCAACGTGGTATTGGTCAAAAAAGCTAATGGCAAATGGCGCAAGTGCATCGACTTCAAGGATCTCAACAAGGCCTGCCCTAAGGATAGCTACCCCCTACCGTCGATTGATGAGTTAGTCGATTCCACAACGGGGCACGGGGTCCTAAGTTTCCTGGATGCGTATTTGGGGTAGAATCAGTGGCGTAGCCAATAATTTTTTTTCTATATTTTAATAAAATATAGAAAAAAAATTTGTATTTTTTGTATTTATATGAAAATTATATAGAAAATTTTGTATTTTTACATAAAATTTTGTATTTTTATGTATAACAAACCATTTCAATATATTTTATATGTATAAAAAATTAATCTGCTTTTTTTTCTGACCAAATGAATTAGTTTTTATCAAATAATCTATTTTTTTACTATATTTTAAAAAAAAAATTTGAAAATCCCAGTGGGGGCTGTAGCCCCCACTGGGCATTAACTCCCTCCGCCCCTGGGTATAATCAAGTCTTGATGGAACCTAGGGATGAGGAGGAAACGTCCTTCATCACATAGCGTGGCACCTACTATTATAAGGTCATGCCTTTCGGCCTAAAGAACGTAGGGGCCACCTTTCAGCGGCTCGTGGACAGAATATTCAAGATCCACCTGGGAAGAAATGTGCCAGCTTATGTTGATGATATTGTGGTGCGAAGCAAGACACCGAAAGCTCATCTGGAAGACTTTGTCGAAGTCTTCACGACACTCAGGCAAAGTAGACTAAGCCTCAACCCCGAAAAGTGTGTGTTCGGCGTGTCGTCTGGGAAATTTCTGGGATTCATGATCAGCGCGCGGGGAATCGATGTGAACCACGCCAAAATCGAATTAATCATGTCAATGCATTCACCCCGGTCTCGTACTGAGGTACAACGTCTTCCAATCCACAGTGCAGAGGCAGGCCCTCCTACTCATCACATCACTTCTTCCTTCTAACCCCGGCTAAGCCTCCACTGGAGCACTTGCCAAAACACACAGATAGCATTTTGTTTTGAAGGGGCACGGTTTCTCTGTCACACGGACCATACATAGGCAACCCTTCCTCTCCGCCAGCTACGATGGCCATTCCGAAAATGGTACCAACACAGAGAAAACTTTCAAAAACTTATTTCTGCGCACACAACAGCACAAGCAAGTCCAACACATTTCAACAAGATATTCGGGACTAGTTCCCAAAACCAATCCTACAATAAGGGCACAAGATCGCTTAGCCGGGGTTAGAAGGAAGAAGTGATGTGATGAGTGGGAGGGCCTGCCTCTGCACTGTGGATTGGAAGACGAGATGGAGAATGAGTTATGTTGCTTTAATTGCGCGATTGTGTGTATGTGTGTTTGGATTATGTGTGACTAACCATCTAATATAGGTAATGGCCTTTAGAGTTATGGTTGCGATTGTGGATTCTGGTTGCTGGCTATAGAAAACTGTTTTTAAACGTCTTATAATTTCCGCATATTATCTAGCTTGGTAAATTAGTAGCTGACCCTTCGGGGATTATTTTTCCAGTTATAGGTATGTTACAGGAAACCATGCAGGAGCCTTGGCCAGATGGTGGAGTGGATCGTTGACGCACGTGTCATTAGTTTGGGTTTTTCGGGTGTACTTCGGGAGGATTTATAATTATTAGTTCTGTTGAATTATTTTAATTGTAATTTTTAAGTGTTGTGTGGATATTTTGGGGGAAAGGTCGGGAAGCGTTAATTGGTAAAAAAAAATTTATGCATTCGGGCATTCAAACATGTTTTGTATTCAGTTTTATAAATCTGAGAGTTGGATGTTTTACTTGTTTTCTCGTTGTGCCCGCGTTGTAAGATCCTAAAGTGTTGTTGTCAACCCACATAAGTAGTATCTGATAAGATCTACTACCCCGTAGCGCCCTGTGGAAAGACGGGGTGTTACATTAGGTACCTCCCAAGGAACGTGATGAAGGGGTAGGCCCTCGCCGACTTCATGGTCTAGGTAACCTTCCCCGAGACCAGCGAAAGCTCGGAGGAATGGAAGGTTTTCGTAGATGCATCGCGGTTGGCGTTTTCCTGGTCGGGCCATCAATCAAGACAGATTACTCGCTCAACTTCGCCTTCGATGCCACCAACAATGAGGCGAAATACGAAGTTATGATCGCTCAACTTCACTGGGAGCAATCCCTAGTGATCGCCACAACCTATCCTCCGCAAGCTCCCGGCTTGGGGTTGGAAACACTCGGAAAGATCGCGATCACTGGGAGCAATCCCGAGTGATCGCCACAACCTATCCTCCCCAAGCTCCCCGCTTGGAATTGGAAACACTCGGAAAGATCGCAATCACTGGGAGTAATCCCGAGTGATCGCCACAATCTATGCTCCCCAAGCTTCTCACTTGGGGTTTGAAACACTCGAAGAGATCGTGGTCACTAGGAGAAATCACGAGTGATCGCCACAATCTATCCTCCCCAAGCGTCCCGCTGGGTGTTGGAAACACTCGGAGAGATCGCGATCATTAGGAGCAATTCCGAGTGATCGCCACAATCTAGCCTCCAATATAAGATCCAGATGTGCGGTCCGAGCATGGCTCGAGATAGACCCAGATAACCTGTGTGAGATGCGCGGTCCAAGCATGGCTCGGGATCGACGCAAATAACCTGTGTGAGATGCGCGTCCGAGCATGGCTCGGGATCGACGCAGATAACTTGTGTGAGATGCACGGTCCGAGCATGGCTCGGGATCGACGCAAATAACCTATGTGATATGCGCGATCCGAGCATAGCCTGGGATTGTCGCAAATAATCTAAAATTACCAAATGTGTGATCCGAGCGTAGCTCGGGATCGTCGCATATAACCTAAAGTACCAAATGCGCGCTGAGAATGGCTCGGCACCGACCCAGATAATCTGTGTGATATGTTCAATCCGAGCCATATCATGGCTTGAGATCGACGCAGATAACCTGTGTGAGATGCACGGTCCGAGCATGGCTCAGGATCAACGCAGATAACTTGTGTGATATGCGCGATCTAGGCGTAGCCCGAGATCGTCGTAAATAATTTAAAGTTCCAAATGTGCGATCCGACCGTAGCTCTAGATCGTTGCATGCAACCTAAAGTTCCAAATGCAAGATTCGATCATGGTTCGAGATCGACGCATATAACATGTGCGATATGTGCGATTCGAGCGTAGCTCGGGATCGACGCCTATAATCTATGTGATATGCACGATCCGAGCGTAGCTCTAGATCGTGGCATATAACCTAAGTTCCAGCTGCACGATCCTAGTATGGCTCGAGATTAACGCCTACAATCTGTATTCATGGCATATAATCTAAACCATAGGTGCGCAATCTAAAACAAAGAAACCCTGACCCCACTTGATCTCGATATGCGCGAGCGGGCTGCAAGTCTTGCAGCACTCGCGCCATGGGGTTGGTTCGGGATAGAGCACGCTGTTGGAACCCTCAAAAGGTTGGAATAATGTAATTATGCAAACAAGTGATTAGAGGAAGGCGAGATGCATAAAAGGGCCGCGAGGGGCCATAAAGTTGTATTAGAAACTCCCATGGATCCATTAGAAAAAGTTCGAGAATCCAAAACATAAAAAAAAAATCAATCTTCAATCCTTTTGCTCCTTTGAGGCATCGGCGGAAGGGTCCATAGGAAACTGGTTGAGAGAGGTGGCCTTGATCATTACGAGGTCATCAGCAGGGGGGTCATCCTTGTTCGTTTCAGCTTCGCCCTCTTCGGGGAAAAATTAAAAGTGCCCCTCAGGCTCCTCCTCGGGTTCCCCCTTGAGTAGCGGATAGTTTGGAATGAAGAAAGTAATGCGAGGGTCGGTATTCTTATACTTCTCGACCGCTTGCCACATCGTCTATCGATACATCCCTTCCAGGCTCCTCTGCACCTCATCCACATATTCAGGCCTCTTAACATAGGCAGGCCCCGCCTCCATAACCTCCTCGTTAAGCTCTTTAACGTGGGTGTGAAGACGGCTAATCTCCTCCTCTAGCTTTTGAACCTCGGCATCTTTCTCCTTCGAATACTTGCGCTCCTCGGAGAACTTGTCCCGCAAATCGGCCAAAGCCGCCTTCACTTCCCTAGCATCCTCCTTTGTGCGCTGATCTAAGGCCTCAGCTTCCTCCTGCGCTCTCTTTTCCTTCGCGAGCTCCTCCTGCTTTACCTTGAGCTTCCTCTCGAATTTCTCATTGTCCTTCCCGAGGAGGTCAATGTGGCGGTAGTTGTAGTTCGCAAGGAACATATTCTGCAAAGGTGGTGGTGTGTGAGCGGTAATAATCCAGAAAATAAATAAGATATAGGAACAAGAAAGCACGAAGGCCCAACAAGACAAGAACTCACCAACGCCGAGTAACAGAGAGTCTCTTCGATAAGTGGCTGGTTGGGAAGGTCATTCACCCAGTCAACCTCCTCCTTAAACTCCTCTTTCTACCTGGTTTTGAGGGAGGCTCGAGATGGCCCGGGGCAGTTGTTGAGAGGGTTGATTGACAACAAATAAATTTATAGTCAAGACCCCGCTGAGTATAGGGGAGTCAGGATCGTTCCACGAGAAGCAAGGTTTGTTTATCTATCGACTCCTAAAAATTAAAACAAAAGCAAGCAAAACACACAAGCAGCCTCGTTAACGAAGTTGTCAGCCTCGTTAACGAACCACCGAGAATAAAAAGACCAAAACTAATGACCTAGACAGGTTCAGTACCGAGCCAACAAACTTAGTAACGAATATGTTCTTGAAAGAAATCGAATAAAAACGAAAATATCTAGGACAAGGGTTACCACAACATAGTCATGCACACAAGCTCGTAAGAAGATAAATATCATGCCTTCAAATAGATAGATGCATCAACTTTCATTGACTTAGCAAGCAAATTAATCCACTTTCATAAACTAACTCACCCAATTGCTTGTTTTGGATCTAAAGCTTGAAACTTTCGTATTCAAACAATATCAACCTTCAAGTTTTTAACTTTCTCTTTCAATCAAGTCAACAACTCAAATTACCTCAACTTTCATCTTGGTATAAGCACAACAAACAATCTCAACAATAGATAAAAGGCATTCAACACATAATCTACTCACCAAACATGCACAACTATGCCGGGTTTCAACCCCGACCCTAGATAAAAATACTACTCACTAATCATGACTAAGAAACTAATAACTTTAATCAAAGAAAACATTGAAATCAAAACACTACTCAAATTAATAAGAAATATCGTCTTACAACGATTCAGAAGAAACCGAAAAAACCGAAATACCGAATCAAAAACACGACTAACGATCCCGGTAACTTTCGTCTACCGAGCTCCTTCGATCACGACTCCGACCCGTCCTTCTCTCTCTCGGCTCTCCTTCCTCCAAAAATTCGACCCCCCTTTCTATGCTAGATAGAAGGGTATTTATACTAAAAAGAGGCTAGAAACTAAAAAAGGCTAAAAGATATAAACTTTCCTAAAAAGATAGAATCTATTCTAAAAGATAGAAATAAAATCTCAAAAGATAACAAGACCTAAAATACATAATATAATAACCCTAAAATCACAAAAAGATACTCTACCGACACGGAAATAAATTCCCGCACAGGATCGATGAGTCACAAAGTCAACTCTCGAACATTTTCATCTCGTGGCCTCGTTAACGAGCCCTCACAGCCTCGTTAACGAGCCCTCACAGCCTCGTTAACGAGCCCTCACAGCCTCGTTAACGAGCCTGGGCTTGGTTTTCTTTAACACTTCTCTTCCAAAAACTCGAACATCAGCTTCTTCATCTTGTATTCCTCCATGTCTTATCATAGCTCTCCAAATTCAGCTCCAAACAGCACCTTTTCCTTGCTAATACCTACAAAAAGACACAAAACGGAGTAGCTTCCATACTTTTCACAAAATATGCAAAACTATCCAAAAACACATAAAACTAAACCTAAACTTATCAAAACTAGTCCTAATAACCTAATAAAACCTATAAAAAAACTATACTAAAAACACGAACATCAAAATACCCCATACTTAGACTTGCTTGTCCTCAAGCAATCACTAAACAATAATCAAAACCAAACAAAATACTCATCAAATTATAGCCATTATCTAAAAAACAACATCAAAATATCTAGAAGAAAATTAGCAAAGGACTATTAACATCATCACACATATATACACCTAAAATAGACACAAGAAAATACAATCCAACCTCACAAGGGAAAATGTGTTTCTCTCAACTCTCAAGTGTTTGGGCTCATAAATTCAATCTCTCAACTCATCTTATATACAAAAACTCATAGAAATTGGAACTTATATCACCAATACTCTCCACCCAAGATTTGTCAAAACAAGCAAAAATCATCAAGAGAAACTTAGGGGGCTCAATGAAAAACTTCATAGAAGCTTCCATTCGGCCGGGTTGTAATGGGGCTTGGTAATGACAATAAGGCGTGGAAATATTTTGGCCATGTGGTGCTAATAATATCCGGGAATCAAAGACTCCTAAAAACTCACACATAACATCAAAACTCTCATAAAAACATATACCAAACTCACTCTCTCATTATGCACACTTATTTTCACTCACCCATTATTATCCTAGAAAGTCTCATAAAACAAAAGAATCTCCGGCTTATCTATATGAACTTGAATGCACTTCTTACTTCTTCATTTTTTTTTCTTTCATTCTTATTTTTTTCCTCTCGCTGCCTCGTTATTCATCGTGTACTCCTCTTCCCTTTCAACAACTTCCTTTCAACCATCAACTTTATTTTGTACATCTTTTGTACCAAGAGATCTTTCTTATCACAACTATTAAAAACAAGAGACTTCCAATCTACCCTTCCCAATAATCCCTCAATTTCGAACCAAACATTATATTTCACTCCCCCTTTTTTTTACATTCAACAAAACAATTTACCTCTCCAAATCTAAGTCCTAATCCCCGGATAGGGTCAAGCTTATCTCGGCTAGGGAACAAATTTTGTGGAGCTTAAAAATAAAAGGCTTCAGACTAAAATTGGTTATCAAAAGAAGGATAATGTAAAGGTGGATAAGGATTAATATAGCTTATAAAATAAGTTTTCTATCATCTGATTTTCACAAGTAATGAACTATAAATCTCATACGGGTCTCAAGAAATAGATAACCATCACAATTCTAAGAGATAATATGTATAAGGAGAGTAAATCACACTAGGAAAGAAGAGGGATTTTTAATGTTCTCCCTATAAGGCCAAAAATAACTCACAAGGCTAATTTTTGTTGGATTGCATCACTTATGCTAAGAAGGTATATGTGCTCAATTTCATCAAATGCTATTCCTTCCTAAAAAAACAATTTTAAAATAAGAATCCGACTACATTCTCAAAGACATGTTTGCAAGAAATTAAATGATCATGCTAGCAACTACTATCATAGAACCTAAGAAAATGATATCTATCAATTCTAAGACTTTTTTTTTGTTTCAGATATTTTTCAAAATTTTTGCGATTTTTTCTTTTTTTTCTTGATATAAAAGAACTACTTAAAATAAAGCACAAAAAAAAACAAGACACAAAAGTTTCTACTTCTCCCACCCCATACTTAAAATTACAGTGTCCCCACTGTAAGAAAAATAAGAAGAAAGGAAGAAATAGAAAAGAAAAACACAAGAAAACAAGAAAAGAGAAAACAAAAACTTACAAAGTCTCAGAAGTGGAAAATAAGGAAAACATCTTCAAGCTGAATCATAAGTTAGGTGGAGGAAAATAGTGCTCAAAGTTCCCCATGAAGTCATACATCGTCCTCCAACGCTCAGCATCCTCTGTCTCTCTCTGACGATGCCTCTCATCCTCAAATGTCATCCGAGCTGAATAGACAGTCTCCCATCTATCCATCCTCCTATGAATGTGGTCCTGCTGGAGGTGAAGCTGTTGCATCCGTGCAGAAAGATCCTCGGCCCATGGTGGCGGAATGCTCGATCCAGTGTACTCAGGCTGAGGGGGTGGTGGGTAGTGAGGCTGAAAATGATCATGGTGAAGCACCAGGTTGTATGGCACAAGTCCATAAGAGTAGAGGTCGGTAGGAGCTGGCGATGATTCGGTAGCTGCCCTCGGTGGGTCGTTAACGACCCTGGGTACCTCGTTAGTATCAGATGTAGAAGGCTGAAAATGATCGTTAACGAGCCTGGTGGGCTTGTCAACGAGGATGTTGGTGCCTAAAATCTCAGCGTCGAGGTCTTCTTCCTCAAAGTTAAGCTCCTCATTGCCTCCCTCTGTGTCGGCTTCTTCAGTGTCATTGCCAGCAACCTCGGTATCCTCATCTTCATCTTCATCCATCTCTTCACCTTCTCGCTCAAACCTTGTCTCACAAGGCCTAAGTGACAGCTCATCCTCCGGCTTGGGCTCCAATGGGAAACCATGTCCCCTCCAGGCCTCGTACCAATTTGGTACATAGAGTAACTCCAACATATCGAGGGTAGGTGTAACAAGGCGGTCTTGAACTCTTACTTTAAACCCTCTCTCAGCTTGAATGAAAATATCGGAACTATACCAATAGTTCTTGTTGAGTAACTGAGCATGAGCCGGTGTGTAGCGAGTGAGGTCGACTCCAAGGTTTGTGGCCAAAAGACTGACCAAGTTACCACACCAAACTTCCTTGGACTTGGTTGATTTCTCTATGTAGTAGAGCCATTCATACCCCAAATTCAAAGGGTCGGGCTCCTCGAAAAGGATAGTGCGGAGACAAGCAACTTCCGTCCTTGTTGGCCTGTTCAACTCTCTCTTCGGCCAGAATGTGGCGGCTAGGACTCGGAGAATGATCCGGAAGATGGGGTTGATGATGCTTGCCCCAGATAATGCCGCGGTGGAGGATTGGTCCTCCCCAGTGATATAGCTCCAAGTCCGAGTCACCCTGTAGTCTTTCAAGCTGTACTCTCTAGAAGGGTTAGGGAGCTCCAGAATTGCATTGAACTCCGCCATGGTGAACTCATGGCTCACATTACCGAGCCGAAACCGGATTCGTCCCGCCGAAGTCTTTGACGGAAAACTAGTCTCTAGAGTGGCCAGAAACTCAGATGTGAGGGCCGGAAAGTGTGGTAGATTCTCCTTCTTCAGTAGATGAGATGCACTGAGAATAACGAAGGCCTCCTTGACATCCGTGTAAATCCCCGTGTGTACGACACTAGACTTCGAGAACCAACGAGTGTTGTGGTCCTTATCTAGAATGGCACGGTATCGATTCACTTGGCCTTGAGTACTCAAGATCACATTATCCTTGCGAGGTGGGGATGGGGACCTCTGATTCCTCCTCTTTTTCTGAGCTCGGGTAGCGGGTCTGCTTGAACTTGCTATGAGATCTACAAAACGATCAAGAATTTTCCAAGATAAGATCCACTCAAAATATATAGGCAAGAGACCCCATACTTGGTCTCAAAATAACCTCGGAATAATTCGTCAACTACCCAATTGGGTTGTTAAAGAATCTGGAGTGGTGTAGAATCGGTGATGCTTACGCATGGTCGTTAACGACCCTGGGTGGGTCGTTAACGAGCTGCCGAGAGCCAGTTCACAGATTTCCGAATGTCATCAACTTTAAAAATCAGACCATAAATCAAGTATGTATCCTCAATACTCCTCACTAGACACACAATAGGGTTTATGCACCCCATACTTGCTCGATTTCCCATCCCAAACATGCGAATTTACCCAAAATTGATATAGCAAAAATTGAACTTAATACTAGGATAAGAAAAATTCATGCTTTTCTAATTAGACTTTTGCAATGGAGAACCTAACATGAATAATCTTCCTTAGAATATGAACAACTAAGCTTCAACGACAATCCATGAGCAAAATCAAACATGCATGTCGACCTTTTCTATAGACACAATCCCAATATGAAATTTCTACCCTAAAAACCATGAATCTTGTAAGTAAGAGTTAGGGTTTAGAAATCATACCGGAAATTTGAGAAATTGAAGAACAAAGGGTCGGATTGGGGTGGTTAACGAGTGTGGATCCCGTCGGTGGAAATCCGGGGTTCCGAGCTTCGATAACGAGGGTGTCTCCGACGATCAGTGGAGGTGAGAAATTCCAATCGGTGGTGGGGGATCTCCGAGATTTTGGTAGAATTTTTTAGAGGTTTGGAGTTTAAGGATTTGAGAGTGAAAATTTTTAGGAGGGGTAGAAGGGTTATATAGGAGAGGGTAGGGATAGGAAGAGGTAAAGGGGCGGCGGCATGGGGGTAGGTAAAAGATAGATTAGGTTAAAAAGAACTTACTTGCCCGTTTTGCCGAATCGGCTCGTCAAACCGGATCGTTAACGACCCTGGGTGGGTCGTTAACGAGCCACCGTAGCCTCTTGGAGTGATTTTCGAGCCCTTCTCCTGCATCTTGTTAGCTCAAAATTTATTCTAATTTCTATCCTAAAAACTACTAAAAGAAAAGAAAAGAAAGGAAAAGAAAGCTAAGAAAAAGAAAGAATCTAAAAAGAAGAAGAAAAACTATACTATACTAAAAGCGGTTTGCCTCCCGTAAGCGCTATTTTTAACGTCGTAAGCCCGACGTTCTTCCCTTGTTTTAAGGTGGTTCTTTTGTAGCTAAGTCAGGGTCTCGAGTTACCCCATACTTAGCTTTGTAGGCGTTGTTTGCTTGAGTCACTAAGCTAGATCCCTTGTCTTCTATGAGTATGCCCGGTATTCCTACATATGGGTTAGTGGAATCTGGAAACCAAGGTGGTTTGGACTCCTCAATAGCATGTGTCGTGGGGTATGGTGCAGGAATAGGGTAAGAAGAAAAGTACTCACCTTGATTGTTTCCTTGTATATGAGACTCGCTAGTAGGCCATGGGAGCTCGACAAGGTCCTGTGTGAGAATCTCGTCCTCTTTCGAAGTTGGTGGAAGTTCAATTGTATCAGCGTTGTCGAGTTCTGGTTGGTGCAACTCGATTTGTGCGACCGTGGTTGGGTCATTTGCGTTTTGGTCCAAGCTGAATTCCACTCGTTCTTCTCCAATCTCAAACGTAAAAAGTCCTTTCCTCACATCAACATTGGCACTTGCTGTAGCTAGGAATGGTCTGCCTAGGATAATGGGGACATGAGGATCCTCAGGCATGTCGAGCACGACGAAATCATTTGGTATAAAGAATTTTCCCACTTGAATAGGGTAGTCATCTACGACCCCTGTGGCTTTGACACATGATCCATCCGCCATGAAGAGGTTCATATCCACAGGCTCTAGTGGTCCCATGTTAGCTTTTAACCAGATGGAGAGAGGAAGCAAACTAGCACTGGCTCCCAAATCGCATAAAGCTTTAAATTTATGGTCGCCTATGCCAATCGTGATGGCAAATCTCCCTGGATCTCCAAGCTTTTCTGGTAGAGCAATTGATCTGACTTCATCCTGTAGCTCTGTAATGGACCTTTTCCTGCTAAGAATATCCTTCAAAAATTTTGTGTAAGCCAGCATTTCGCTTAGGGCGTCAACGAATGGGATGGAAATATTAATGTCTTGAAGAATCTTCACGAAACGCTTGAACTTACTCTCAGTTGAGTCCATAGATTTCTTAGTTGGAAATGGAAGAGATTTCACCATTCTCGGAACCAAGTTAGGCTCGAGAGGTGAGAGTTTCGGGTCGACACTGGGGTCGTTTGGTGTCCTCGGCGGGTCGTTACCGACCCTGATGGGGTCGTTAACTACCCTGGGATAGAGAGGAAGGCTCGGATTAGTAGACTTACCTGGATTAGGGTCGTTAGATACCCTCGGAGCCTCGTCACCATGGTATACGGGCTCGGTATTTGCCCTCGCTGGCTCGTTACCGAGCTGAATTGTGACGTCTTCTTCCTTCTTGTCCTCAGCTTGGACTCGCTCCGGTACTGTCTTCCCGCTCCTAAGGTGCACCGCTGCTATTTGTCCCCTAGGGTTCTCCTTGGGGCGGCCCGGTAGTTGCCCTTGTGGTCTCGGAATCTGGGCAGCGAGGTTGCCTAGTTGGGAATCAACACTCTTCTTCCATATATCGAACTCTCCCCATCTTTTATTTTGTTGGTTCAGTTTGGCTTGAACTTCATTAACCTTGTTGGTCACTTCGTTAACTTTGTTGGTTACGCCGTTAATGCCTTCCTGTAATCCTTGAACCCATGATGGTGGCTCCAGATGGCCTGGAGGTCGATAGGGTGCATGTCGTCTATCTGGCGGAGGCGCTGCATTGTTTTGATTTGTATTCTGATTGCCCCATGCTGATAGTTGTTTGACCTGTCAAAATAGCTAGGTTGGTTCCTGTATGGTCCTCTCATATAACTCATCTCAGCAATTGTCTCAGCGGCTCTAACCTGCTCTATGTTAGTGCAAGCAGAAGTACTATGTGCAGAAGAACCACATTCTTGACAAGATTGAGAGGATTTCAGAAAACTTACCTGCTTCTTCAGACGGTTGACCTCGTCTTGCAGGAATTGATTTTTAACATCCGGGTCAACTTCGTCTCGGTTAGGTAGGTAGAGACGTTTCTGGGGATGTGGAGTTTGCTGGGTTCCATACATGGCATCATAATTGGACAGCTTATCCAGCAATTCCCATGCAGCCGTTGGGTCCATCTCTATAAAACCGCACGCAGTATGCGTGTTGATGCGGTTCTTGGTCTCTGCGTTGATACCCTGGAAAAAGATTTCTTGCAGAACATATAAAGGTTGCCCATGAGTAGGGCATTGTCTAAGCATCTCTTTAAATCTTTCCCATGTTTCAACAAATGTTTCATTAGGCAGCTGGTGATAGGAGGTGATGCGTTTTCTCAACTCCGTCGTCTTGGCAGGCGGGAAGAATTTTGTAAGAAATTGATCATACAAGTTCTTCCAAGTCCTGATAGACTTAGGAGGTAAGCTCTCCAACCAGCTCAAGGCCTTTCCAGAAAGAGACCACCTAAAAGCTTTTAACAGAACATATTCAAGTGAGACACCTTCTGCAGCTATGGTATCGCCTAAGTCAAGAAAATTCCGAATATGTTCCATAGGGCACTCAGTAGGTTTCCCTTCAAACTGAGCCCGTTTGATCAAGGATATAAATTGAGATTTAATCTCAAAAGATTTCTCTATCTCCGGAAGCACAATTGGAGACTCTGGCACCCTCAGTTCTGGATGCATGTATTGTTTGGCATTCCTCGGATAGGCATTCAGCTCTTCTTGTAGACGAGCATTGGCAGCTCGTTGACGCTCAGCCTCGGCGGCAGCGCCTTCCTTCTCAGTTTTCAACGCCTCTATTTGTGTTTGGAGGACTTCTAGCTGACGAGCCAGTTCTTCAGGTGTGGCAATGGCTCGGTTCTCTCGGCGTCTACGGTGCAGGGAACGTTCAGGTTCTGAGTAATAACCAGCGTTGTCAAACTCAAGCCTTCGACGTCCTACCGGAATGCGCTGAGAAAACAGACAAAGAAAACAAAAATTAAAAACAAAAACGGGGTCGGGCTATTCCCAGACCCACAGATAAATAAACAAAACACGTTGCTTCCCCGGCAACGACGCCAATTTATTGAGAGGGTTGATTGATGTTTGACTCGGTTGAAATCGTTGTTACCAAGATCAAAGATAAATAACCCTAAACTAACAACTAGTATAGTGTGCAAGTAAGGGATCGAACCCAAGAGAATCGGGATTCTGATCAATCAGCAGAGAGTAAAGACAGAGGTTTTGGAGTTCAGGCAAGCAAACAAATAAGCAAATATTATTGAGATTAAATCAAGTGAAGGAAAGCAGAGTTCATTCAATCAATTCCACCTTTTTACTCATTCGATCATCAATTCATCCACTTTTCTATTAATTCCCTAGTTAATTCCAATCCTTATAAAAGATTTCCGCTTGTCCACGGTCCAAGCGAAATGATGATATGAACAAGAACGCTTAATTCAAATCATGCAAAATATTAAGGATAGAAGGATATTAATTCATGCAATCAAGCTACGAGTCTCATGCATAAAATAACAATCAAATACTCTTTCTCAATTCTAGTCCACGGTCCTAGAAAAGAGTTGTTTCAAGGATAAATAAGATTGCACAGACAACAATCAAACTAATCCAAACAATAGAATATCAATCAAATTCAACAAGTTGCGCACCAAGAGAAATCAATTGATAATCATGAAATTAAGCACAAGAGTTTTGATATTAACCAAGGGATAGAAAAGTTACCAGAATCTCACGAAATACATAAAAAGGCTTCCTTGATTAAACAAACTCCAAAGGTAAATTAGTTCTCCATAATACTGAAATAAAAACCTAAAAGTAAAAGTATGCTAGAATTGTGTCTCTAAATTGTGTCCCCCTAAAATAAAAACGAAACTAAGCTTAAATAGTAGAAAAATATCCGAGACCCTAAGATAGAAAAATACTAAAAAGATAGAATAAAAGAAACGAAGGCGGCGCTGAAAAGCCAAAATCCGCGAGCGCGGAAATAATCCGCGGGCGCGGATCAATCCTCTACCCTCGGCCGCGGATGCTCAACGATCCGCGAGCGCGGAATATTTTCGCGGGCGCGGATCTTCTGACAGCTTACTGTGTCAACTTCGGAGGTAGTTTTGACCCACTTAGAGTTGGAATTTGAACTCGCCGTAAAAAGATGAATTGTAGCTCTTCGAGTTAGCTTTCCAATGATTCCAAATTCAGCTTCATCCGATCACCGTAGCTTCCGGAATAAGCGTTACAAGAAAGTGGTGTCGAAACAACTCCAAATCAACACTTGTCTTCAAAACTCTTGCAATTCTTCAAATCGTGTCTTCGGTCTTCATATGACAATTATGCTCAAAACTAACCTAAACACACTCAAATCATACCTAAAATACAAGAGTTAACCTATGCTAAATAGAGCGTATCAAATTCCCCCATACTTAAACCTTGCTCGTCCTCGAGTAAGCTCAAAATAAATCTAACAATAAATCCTATCAAGGTTTACAGCATAGTACAAGGGAAGAAAAAATCACTCACCTCACCAACCCGAACCCAAAATAGAGAAATAATGAGCAAAGACATGAAAGCTCAAACACACACCTCACAGATACAAGATATAACACTCAAACTCTAAAAAGTGTAGAGCAACCTAGGATCTACCCAACATCTAAAGTGTAATCCCCAAGCCCCAAAGTAGAATATGATCCTAAACACTCTGATTTTACCACTCATTCTACTTAGGCGCCCTTTCGGGTTTTTCACCTAATCACTCTTTTCATTTTTCTTAGGTGTGCTCACAAATATTCACCTCTCTCATAAACCTCTTATTACCCCAGCCTAATGCTGGTCCGGGTTACCTGCTTATTACCTGAGCCGCCCTTTCGGGTTTTCAACTCATCCCAAGATTTTATATGCCTTTTTCTCAATTTTTATGGCTTTTTTTCATTTTTTATTGTTTTTTTTATTTTTATTTTTATTTTTTTTCAAAAATTTCTCTATACAAAACATGGAACAAAAATCCCATAAAAATAACGAAAAATAAACTGAAAAGCAACTAACTATGATAGGCGTAGTGAGTACTTCCTCCCCCATACTTAAATCCTTCATTGTCCTCAATGAAGTAAAAAGAAAGGAATTAAGCATAGAAGAGGAAAATCAGAAGACTCACATACGAAAGAAGAGATGGAATGAACTCCCGGAATTATAAGCACTAAACTCAGGAACAAACTGATTCGTTTGGGAACAAACCACGAACGTCATCTTCACAACTCAGCAACCAAACCACACCATAGGACGTCTCCAATGAGAATGAACTGGATTCCTCAAAATAATAAAACTCTGACGACGGTAGCACCCCCATACTTGAACAATTCCAAGGAACTAGACATGGAAAGATATAGAAAAATGGATTGATGGGTGATGGTAGAATATGGAAGAACACTCTCTTTTTTTTTCTCTAACATATCTCGGGGGTTTCACCAGAAAACCTTTTATTTCAGGGGTTACACCTGAAAGCCTTTTATTTCGGGGGTTTCACCCGAAAACCTTTTATTTTTTAATTTTTTTTTTAATAAAATTTTAATTCCGCTAGGCCGATCCGCGACCGCGGAAAAATTCCGAGGGCGCGGAAAAATTCCGAGGTCGCGGAAAAATTCCACTCAGGTTTTGCTTTCTTCGAAAATTGGATAAATTATTCCTGCAAGTTAGCCCGACAAAACCAAAACGAATACTAAAACTAAAACGAAGCTAAATAAAAAATAAAAAATAAAAAATAAAAAAGAAAAAAAAAAAACTTACCTCGGGTTGCCTCCCGAGCAGCACCTTTGTTTAACGTCGTATGGCCCGACGTCCTTTTGCTCAAAATGGATCATCATCTATCTGAAACTGGACCTTTTTCCCTTCATGTGCCATAGATAATAGGCCCTTTGAAACATCAATTACGGCGCTCGCCGTCTTCATAAATGGACGACCCAACAACAAAACTGGGTCGTATCTCCCTTTACCGATCTCTAGGACATAAAAGTCCGTCGGAAAAATTAAGCCATCCACCTGCACTAAGACATCTTCCAAAAATCCTTTCGGATGTGCTTTAGAGTGGTCAGCCAGTTCAATAGTAATATTAGAATCCTGTAATGGCCCTAGACCTAACCTCTCATAGATGCTAAGTGGCATGACATTAATGGATGCACCTAGATCAAGCATAGAATGCTCAATTTTTGCCTCCCCAATTGTAACGGGAACAGTAAACCTCCCTGGATCTCCATACTTCTTAGGCAATTGCCTTTGAAGCATGGAAGATACATTTTCAGTATTTTCCACAAGATTAATTTTCTTAACATATCCCTTTTCTTTTTGCTTCCTCTTTATAGTACATAATTCTTTCAGAAATTTAGCAAAACGAGGAATACTTTGAACAAGTTTAAGCAAAGGGACATTTACCTCACACTTGGAGAAGGTTTCGAAAATTTCCTTTTCATTAGTTGGCCTCCTGGTGTCCTTCAGTGCCTCAGGAAACGGTGGAGCGGGCTTTTGGGAAGCCATGGGGGGAAACGAAGGCCTGACGTAGCCATCGGATTCTGTCAGAGGGGCGATCTGCGAGCGCAGTTTGGGATCCGCGGGCGCGGAAATTTTCCGTGGTCGCGGATTCTGTATTTTCCTCGATTTTCGCGCCGCGATCAGAACTGTCCTCCGGTGAACTCAGCTGGTTTCTGCTGGCCGAAATTTCAATATCCAGCTCTTTCCCACTCCTTAATGTCATTGCGCTCACATTCTCCCTCGGGTTAATGGGCTAAGATGGCAGTTTTCCTGAGTCCTTAGCTTCTAGCCGGTTCAGAGCGGTTCAAATCTGACTTAACTGAATTTCCAAACTCTTCATCGCAGCCTTAGTCTCTTGGTTTTCCTTCATAAGCTGATTGATAATGACTGGATTTTCCTGAGGAGCCTGGGGCCTTGGCACATAATTAGGCCTGGGAACATAGTTGGGCTGACCTCCTTGTGGTGGAAGAGGTTGTTGAGGTTGTTGATTCCACCTAAAGTTTGGATGGTTTGCCCACCCCGGATTAAAAGTATTTGAATATGGGTCATTCTGGGGCCTCTGTTCATAGTTCCTTATAGCATTCACATCAGCTGCTGGCTCTTGCATGATAGGGCATGCATCAGAACGATGGCTAGATTCACCACAAATTCCACAAGCCTTTGAACTTGAAGCTCCATTGCCCGCCAACAGTTGCTTCATCATAGCTTTCAACTCCCTTACTTCAGCATTCAGGGAATCATTGATAGAATGAACAGACCTACTGTTGGATCTCTTTCTCTGATTTCTGCATTGCTCTGCTAGAGTCTCCAACTTCTCAAACGCCTGCCTAGGAGTGAGATTCTCATAAGAACCTCCACAAGACGCATTCATCAGGCGCCTATCAGCATCACAGAGACCCTCAATAATATAGCAAATCAGGTCTTTATCAGAATAGCCATGGTAGGGACAACTGGCTATGAGTCTCCTGTAACGCTCATAGTACTCATACAAGTTCTCATCATCTCCCTGCTCCAAACTACTTAGCTGCTTTTTGATGGACGTTTGCTTTGCAGCTGGAAAATATTTCTCCAAAAAGGCACCCTTCATCTGAGCCCAAGTAGTGATCGTCTCAGGTTTTATGTAAAGATATTATTCCTTGGCTGAATCAGCCAAAGAAAATTGAAAAGCCCTCAGCATAAGCTGATCTTCAGTCACATCAGCTGGCTTCATTCCCAAGCAGACAAAATGGAACTCTGCAAGGTGTTTATTTGGATCTTCCCCACTCAGCCCATGGAACTTAGGCAAATAATGGAGAAGACCAGATTTAAGCTCAAACTTCACTCCTTCTCCCAGGGCGGGAAACTGAAGACCAAGATGTTGCTGCTCTAAATTAGGCGCAGTCAGTTGCCTAATAGTGCGTTCTGCCATGGTTACTAGCTGTTCTTCAACCTCAGAATAAGACGAAGAAGAAGAAGAAGAAACGGGATCAAACTGTATGCCTAGAACTTGAGCCTGAACTTGACGTCTCAACTGTCTCAGAGTCTTGTTAATTTCTGGATCAAACGGAACCACAGAAGAATTATCAGTAGAACGGGTAAGAACCATAAGATAGGTTCTCACCAATTCGGGGATCTGGACGAACCGATCCGCGGGCACGGAAAAATTCCGAGGGCGAGGATTTTCCGCGAGCGCGGAAAAATTCCGAGGGCGCGGTTTCGTCAGAAACGCCGATTAAACAGAAAATTAAAAACCGATTCCCCGGCAACGGCGCCAAAATTTGACTCGGTTGAAATCGTTGTTACCAAGATCAAAGATAAATAACCCTAAACTAACAACTAGTATAGTGTGCAAGTAAGGGGTCGAACCCAAGAGAATCGGGATTCTGATCAATCAGCAGAGAGTAAAGACAGGGGTTTTGGAGTTCAGGCAAGCAAACAAATAAGCAAATATTATTGAGATTAAATCAAGTGAAGGAAAGCAGAGTTCATTCAATCAATTCCACCTTTTTACTCATTCGATCATCAATTCATCCACTTTTCTATTAATTCCCTAGTTAATTTCAATCCTTATAAAAGATTTCCGCTTGTCCACGGTCCAAGCGAAATGATGATATGAACAAGAACGCTTAATTCAAATCATGCAAAATATTAAGGATAGAAGGATATTAATTCATGCAATCAAGCTACGAGTCTCATGCATAAAATAACAATCAAATACTCTCATGCATAAAATAACATTCAAATACTCTTTCTCAATTCTAGTCCACGGTCCTAGAAAAGAGTTGTTTCAAGGATAAATAAGATTGCACAGACAACAATCAAACTAATCCAAACAATAGAATATCAATCAAATTCAACAAGTTGCGCACCAAGAGATATCAATTGATAATCATGAAATTAAGCACAAGAGTTTTGATATTAACCAAGGGATAGAAAAGTTACCAGAATCTCACGAAATACATAAAAAGGCTTCCTTGATTAAACAAACTCCAAAGGTAAATTAGTTCTCCATAATACTGAAATAAAAACCTAAAAGTAAAAGTATGCTAGAATTGTGTCTCTAAATTGTGTCCCCCTAAACTAAAAACGAAACTAAGCTTAAATAGTAGAAAAATATCCGAGACCCTAAGATAGAAAAATACTAAAAAGATAGAATAAAAGAAACGAAGGCGGCGCTGAAAAGCCAAAATCCGCGAGCGCGGAAATAATCCGCGGGCGCGGATCAATCCTCTACCCTCGGCCGCGGATGCTCAACGATCCGCGAGCGCGGAATATATCCGCGGGCGCGGATCTTCTGACAACTTACTATGTCAACTTCGGAGGTAGTTTTGACCCACTTAGAGTTGGAATTTGAACTCGCCGTAAAAAGATGAACTATAGCTCTTCGAGTTAGCTTTCCAATGATACCAAATTCAGCTTCATCCGATCACCGTAGCTCCCGGAATAAGCGTTACAAGAAAGTGGTGTCGAAACAACTCCAAATCAACACTTGTCTTCAAAACTCTTGCAATTCTTCAAATCGTATCTTCGGTCTTCATATGACAATTATGCTCAAAACTAACCTAAACACAATCAAATCATACCTAAAATACAAGAGTTAACCTATGCTAAATAGAGCGTATCAATGTTGAAGGGTTTCTTGAACAAATAAATTTATATTCAAGACCCCGCTGAGTATAGCGGAGTCAGGTTCGTCCACGGGAATGAGAATAGTGCTGGGAGATTAGTTGATAAACTACGAAAAATAAGAGAACAAGCAAAGGGCTAAGGGACGAACACGACCTTTTGGGGTCGAGATCGAATCAATTTCACAAGTTGTAATCAAATATAAAAAGGCAATCCTAGGGCTAGGGCTACCACAACAACAATCACACATGCTTTCAACGACAATTCACAACTATGATGCAATCTAGATCATAGAAAAGTCAACTGTCGCAAACAATTCAAGTTATTCAATCAACTGTCGCAAATTAAACAACTTTCTATCTATCTTTCAACCTAGGAATATCAACTGTCGCAAATACTCCTATTAGAACTAGTCAAAACAATCAACTTTACACTTTCGCTTTTAGGTTAATTGCAAGACATGCCTCAACATTCGCAAAGGATTTAAGCACAAGATAGATAGATATGATCTTCAAGCATTCAATTCATGGATTCAAGTTTAACATGCATGATTGTGTTGGGTTTTCACCCAACCCTAGAATCTAAAAAAAAACTACTCACACATGGAAAAGAAAGAAGAAGACATGATCAAATTAAAACCACAATTCAAATTAAAACTAAGAAGTCTTACAAATTTCCCCAACTTGTCTTCGAAGTCTTCCCCTTAATCTCCTCCAAGAACCAAATAATTAAAAACTAGAGAGAGCCCCCCTTTTTATAGAGGAAAAGGAGCCCTAATTAAACTAGGAAACAAGATAAAACTACTTCCTAAGATAAAAGATAGAATATATCCATAAAGATCTCGGAATAAGGGAGAGAGTCGGCGCCTTGCACGAACCAAAGTGGGTCGTGCACGACCCCCCTAGGGGTCGGTCCTGAGGCTTGGTAATCTCCATGGGTCTAGCACGACCCCAATAGGGTCGTGCACGACCCTTATAGGGTCGTGCTTGAGGGCTTGTTCGAACAACCTTGAGTAAAACTTGCGTAGAAGATTCGTTACAACTCCGTTTGACTCGATTCTTTTTCCTATGTTCTTGTAACGAATTTCTCTATCTCTTTCCAAGATCAAACTTGATCTTCAATAACTTTACTTGAGCGCTTAATCTTCATCTTCTCTTGCAATGCTCCAAACTCTTCTTCCAAGCTCCAAAACTCCTACAAAAAGACACAAAAAATGCGTAGCGTCCGAATCCCAAGGAAATACGAAAAGTATGGCAAAAAGACTCAAAAACCTAAAACTCTAACATAAAAAATAACCAAATCTAATCTAACTAGTCACTAAAAACCTACCTAAAAAGCGGACATCAAAATACCCCATACTTAGACTTGCTTGTCCTCAAGCAATAATCATGCAAAATCAAGACCAATAACATAATCTTCAAGCATAGCCCTTGTCAAAACATTTTAAACACAAGTGAAAAGATAGACAAGTAATTTTAACGTCATCACATATGTATGAGTCTCTAGCTTAAGCAATCACAATCCAACCTCACAAGGGATTTTAATGTGTTTCACTCATCTCTCATGTGTTTAGGCTATTAATATCAACTCTCAACTCAATCTTTATGCAACATCAACTTTATCATTGAGACTTATATCACCAATCTCTCTACCTAGAGAAGTCAAAACACATCAATCATCATAAGAACTTAGGCTCAATGAAATCTTTCATAGAAGACTCCATTCGGCCGGGTTGTAATGGGGCTTGGTAATAACATTAAGACGTGGAAATATTTTGGTCATGTGGTGCTAATAATATCCGGGAATCAAAGACTCCTAAAAACTCACATAATGCCAAAACTCTCAAAAGATAACCAAACTCACTCAAATATTATGCTCAAACCCACTTCTTTCAACCCCTTTGATATCCCAACTTATCTTGCTTTATAAACACTAAGGAAATCTGGCTCATGCACATTATTCACTTTCAACACTTTGCTTTCTTTCTTTTCCTCCCTTATGATTTTCATTTTTTTTTTGGAGGTTGGTACCAACTTTTTTTTTTTCTTTGCAAGTGCATTCAGGGAACCAAACTCTTTTTACATAACAAACTACAAGATTTTTTTTAAAACTTTTTCCAACCCATAATTACCCCCACACTTGAACCAAACAATCTCACTCAACAAAACTATAACAACCAATACTAAGTCCTAATCTCCGGATAGGGTCAAGCTTATCTCGGCTAGGGGATAATTTTGTGGAGCTAAAAATAAAAGGCTTAAGGCTCAACTTGGCTTCAAAAAGAGGATGATGTAAAGGTAGGTAAAAGAGAGGATAAAAAGTGGCTTATGAAACATAAGTTCTTAATCATAATCAACATGCATGAACGATCTCATAGCGGCTTCAAGAAATAGATAACCATATCAATAACAAGAGATAGATGCATAAAGAGAGCAAATCACATAAGAAAAAGAAGAGGGATTTTTTATGTTCTCCCTATAAGGCCAAAATTCCTCACTAGGTAACAATTTTGTTGGATTGGAATTACTTCTACTCAAGACACATATGCTCAATTTCATCACAAGTCAATTTTCACAATCAAAAAGCAATTTCTCAAGACTTAGGCTATACTATCCAAATATGCCAAAGGAATTATATGATAAGCATGAAAATTAATTCTCATCATAGGACATCTAAGATGGAGCATTCTTCTATCCTAAAACAAAGAAGCAAATTTTTTGTTTTTGGATTTTTCGACATTTTTAAAAAAAAAATTCAAACTTTTTCTTAACAAAACAAACTAACAAACAAGCAACCAAACAAAACAAAAAGACTCAAATATGTACAAAATGTGAGATTTCTTCTTCCCCTACCCCATACTTAAATCATGCAATGTCCCCATGCATGAAAATGATATGAAAAAGTAAAGAGAAAGGAAGAAGAAACTCACAAAGAACTCTTGGAAGCTTGTAAAGAAGATGGAGCTCATCATGGTGAAGATGGAGTATTTGAAGCTTAGGACCCTGCAAAAAAAATTCCACAAAATTTCTATCTCGAAAATATGTATTCTATCCTAGTCTAAGGAAGGTTAGAAAAAGAACCTAATCTAAAAATAAAATAAAATAAAAATAAAAATAATAAAACTAACTAAAGAGCGGGTTGCCTCCCGTAAGCGCTTGTTTAACGTCATTAGCTTGACAACTTATCTTAACTCATCAAGGTGGCCTCCATCCAGCTATGTCGGGATCATGGGAAACCCCATACTTAGATGGAAAAGCTTCAAAGCTTCTCTCTAGGACATTCGGTCCTCTATCATCCACAAGTATGCTTGGAAGTCCTACATCAGGGTTAGAAAAATCTGAAAACCAAGGAGGCTTCGACTCTTTCACAGTATGCTCAATAGTAGGAGTTGTAAAAGAAGGATGAAAGTAAGGATCATGACCAGAATCAATTAGATCAAAGCAAGGAGACTTACCTTTGTTGTTCTGAAGAGGGGTCGTTACCAAGGGTATGTGGGTCGTGATCGACCCCACTGGATCAAGGAATGCCTCGGTATCGTGCTTGTCACCCACAACGTTGTGATTTTTTAGAGAATGGTCGGTACCGACCCACCATGGGGGGTCGGTAGGCTCCTTAGTGGGTGTGACCTCCTTGAATTTGCTCGTTTCGGGTCTTAGAAAAAGGTCGTTACCGACCCATGGAGGGTCGGTAGGCCCTTCGTTAAAGCTCTTTACGGTAGTGGTCTCATTCACATCGGGATTGAAACGGAATTCGACCCTCTCCTCCCCAATATCGAATGTGAGGAGCCCCTTTCTAACATCAACTCGTGCCCCTGCGGTGGCTAAGAATGGTCTTTCAAGAATGATTGGTACCACAGGATCTTCAGGCATCTCCATCACTATGAAATCATTGGGCACAAAGAACTTCCCAACTTGAACCGGGAAATCATCTACCACTCCCGTTGGTCTGACACACGACCCATCCGCCATGTATAGCCTCATGTTCACTGGTACTAAGGGCCCCATGTTGGTCTTAGACCAAATTGAAAGTGGAAGCAAACTCGTACTAGCACCTAGATCACACAAAGCTTTGAAACGGTAAGCTCCAATACCAATTGTAATAGCAAACTTACCTGGGTCGCCTAGCTTCTCGGGAAGCTCCAACGATCTCACTTCATCTGTCAATTCCGACATGGATCGCTTCCTAGATAAGATCTCCTTCAAGAATTTAGTATAAGCAGGCATTTCATTCAAAGCCTTAGCGAAAGGAATGGAAAGATTTAAACCTTGAAGCAACTTAACAAAGCGCTTGAACTTACCTTCCGTCGGGTCCTTGGATTTCTTAGAAGGGAAAGGAAGTACCTTAGATGGAGATGGAATGGAATGAGTAGGGTTAGAAGACTTACCTGACGAGGGGTGATCGAGCTCGACCCTTGGAGGGTCGATCGCCTCTTCATCCTCATTATTAGTACCATCAAGATCGACCCTCAAGGGGGTCGTGTTCGACCCAGATGGGGTCGTGCTCGACCCTATTGGAGGCATGGCAGGGTCGGTCCTGAGAGGGCCAAATTCTGCTGGGGTCGTGCTCGACCTCTGTGGGGTCGGTCCTGAGGCGGCTTCTTTTTCGTTATCCTTCAATGGCTCGGGCAAAGTTTTGCCACTCCTTAAATTCATGGCTCGGATTTCACCCTCACTTGCTCGGCCTATAAAATTCTCCTCAGGGCGGCCCGGGGGTTGCCTGTGAGGTCTCGGGATCTGAGTAGCTAATTGTCCAAGTTGGGAATCGACATACTTTCTCCATGATTCAAATTCTCCCAACCGTGCATGAACACCTTTCACTCAGCTCAGACTCCATTGATCCCGGTTTGGACTTCAGTTCGGACTCCATTAATTCCGGTTTGGACCTCAGTTCGGACTCCATTAATTCCATCTTGTAGCCCTTGCACCCATGATGGTGGCTCTTGATAGCTCGGAGGACGGTAGGGAGGTGGACGTTGCTCTTGTTGAGGGGGTTGATTGTATTGGTCATAATTTGGATTGCCCCAAGATGGTTGAGCATCGTTCCTCACTGCATAATTATTTTGATTCCTAAAGGAATCTCTCATGTAGTTCGCCTCCTCATAAGCCTCAGCGGCTCTCACTTGCTGCAAGTTGGTGCAATTGGAAGTAGTATGGGCGGAAGACCCGCATTCTTGACAAGATGAAGAAGATTTAAAGTAACTTACTTGCTTTTTCAGACGATTGATCTCATCTTGCATGAATTGGAACTTCACATCCCGATCGACCACCTCACATTGTGGTTCATACAGCTTCCTCTCCGTCGGCTTTGCTTGTTGGGTTCCATACATAGCATCATAGTTGGTTAGCTTATCCAACAAAGCCCAAGCTTGATCGGGATCCATCTCAATGAACCCACAATCGGTGTGGAGGTTGATTCTGTCCTTTGTAGCGGCATTAATCCCCTGAAAGAAAATCTCTTGAAGCACATAGGGTGGTTGTCCATGAGTAGGACATTGCTGAAGAAGTTCCTTAAACCGCTCCCAAGTTTCCACAAGCGTCTCGTTTGGAAATTGATGGTAGGAAGTGATGCGCTTCCTAAGCTCCATTGTCTTTGCCGGCGGAAAGAACTTGGTCATGAATAGATCATGCAAAGCCTTCCACGTTGTAATAGATCTTGGTGGCAAGCTCTCCAACCAACTCAAAGCTTTTCCTGCAAGAGACCACTTAAAAGCCTTCAAGAGAACATATTCAAATGAGACACGGTCAGCAGCAATAGTGTCACATAAATCAGTAAAGTTCTTAATATGCTCCATTGGGCATTCAGTGGGTTTCCCTTCAAATTGAGAACGCTTAATTAAGGATATGAAGTGAGATTTAATCTCAAAAGTGCGGTCGATCCCCGGGAGCACTATCGCCGATTCGGGCACCCTCAGTTCTGGGTGCATGTATTGCTTGGCATTCCTTGGGATAGCATTCAGTTGCTCCTGGAATCGATGCGCATTGGCGGCCTGAGTATCTCGGTCCGCTTGCAAGTGCTGCATTTGAGTGCAGAGTTCCTCCATTTGTTGAGCAAGAGTTTCAGCGTCACCCATTGCTCGTTGTTCTTTCAAACGTCCATGGAAGGACTTCACATGTTTGTTGTAGTAGTCAATCTCAAGAGTTCTCCGGGAAGAACGAGATGGCGTATACTGCGAACAAAAACAAAGAAAACAAAATTAAATAAAAACAAAAGGGTAAGGGCTAGTCCCAAACCCAAATATCAACTAAACTAGGCACTATTGCTCAATCCCCGGCAACGGCGCCAATTTGTTGAAGGGTTTCTTGAACAAATAAATTTATATTCAAGACCCCGCTGAGTATAGAGGAGTCAGGTTCGTCCATGGGAATGAGAATAGTGCTGGGAGATTAGTTGATAAACTACGAAAAACAAGAGAACAAGCAAAGGGCTAAGGGACGAACACGACCTTTTGGGGTCGAGATAGAATCAATTTCACAAGTTGTAATCAAATATAAAAAGGCAATCCTAGGGCTAGGGCTACCACAACAACAATCACACATGCTTTCAACGAGAATTCACAACTATCATGCAATCTAGATCATAGAAAAGTCAACTGCCGCAAACAATTCAAGTTATTCAATCAACTGTCGCAAATTAAACAACTTTCTATCTATCTTTCAACCTAGGAATATCAATTGTCGCAAATACTCCTATTAGAACTAGTCAAAGCAATCAACTTTACACTTTCGCTTTTAGGTTAATTGCAAGACATGCCTCAACTTTCGCAAAGGATTTAAGCACAAGATAGATAGATATGATCTTCAAGCATTCAAGTCATGGATTCAAGTTTAAACATGCATGATTGTGTTGGGTTTTCACCCAACCCTAGAATCTAAAAAAAAACTACTCACACATGGAAAAGAAAGAAGAAGACATGATCAAATTAAAACCACAATTCAAATTAAAACTAATAAGTCTTACAAATTTCCCCAACTTGTCTTCCAAGTCTTCCCCTTAATCTCCTCCAAGAACCAAATAATTAAAAACTAGAGAGAGCCCCCCTTTTTATAGAGGAAAAGGAGCCCTAATTAAACTAGGAAACAAGATAAAACTACTTCCTAAGATAAAAGATAGAATATATCCATAAAGATCTCAGAATAAGGGAGAGAGTCGGCGCCTTGCACGACCCAAAGTGGGTCGTGCACGACCCCCCTAGGGGTCGGTCCTGAGGCTTGGTAATCTCCATGGGTCTAGCACGACCCCAATAGGGTCGTGCACGACCCTTATAGGGTCGTGCTTGAGGGCTTGTTCGAACAACCTTAAGTAAAACTTGCGTAGAAGATTCGTTACAACTCCGTTTGACTCGATTCTTTTTCCTATGTTCTTGTAACGAATTTCTCTATCTCTTTCCAAGCTCAAACTTGATCTTCAATAACTTTAATTGAGCGCTTAATCTTCATCTTCTCTTGCAATGCTCCAAACTCTTCTTCCAAGCTCCAAAACTCCTACAAAAAGACACAAAAAATGCGTAGCGTCCGAATCTCAAGGAAATACGAAAATTATGGCAAAAAGACTCAAAAACCTAAAACTCTAACATAAAAACTAACCAAATCTAATCTAACTAGTCACTAAAAACCTACCTAAAAAGCGGACATCAATTGACAACAAATAAATTTATAGTCAAGACCCCGCTGAGTATAGGGGAGTCAGGATCGTTCCACGAGAAGCAAGGTTTGTTTATCTATCGACTCCTAAAAATTAAAACAAAAGCAAGCAAAACACACAAGCAGCCTCGTTAACGAAGTTGTCAGCCTCGTTAACGAACCACCGAGAATAAAGAGACCAAAACTAACGACCTAGACAGGTTCGGTACCGAGCCAACAAACTCAGTAACGAATATGTTCTTGAAAGAAATAGAATAAAAACGAAAATATCTAGGACAAGGGTTACCACAACATAGTCATGCACACAAGCTCGTAAGAAGATAAATATCATGCCTTCAAATAGATAGATGCATCAACTTTCATTGACTTAGCAAGCAAATTAATCCACTTTCATAAACTAACTCACCCAATTGCTTGTTTCGGATCTAAAGTTTGAAACTTTCGTATTCAAACAATATCAACCTTCAAGTTTTTAACTTTCTCTTTCAATCAAGTCAACAACTCAAATTACCTCAACTTTCATCTTGGTATAAGCACAACAAACAATCTCAACAATAGATAAAAGGCATTCAACACATAATCTTACTCACCAAACATGCACAACTATGCCGGGTTTCAACCCCGACCCTAGATAAAAAGACTACTCACTAATCATGACTAAGAAACTAATAACTTTAATCAAAGAAAACATTTAAATCAAAACACTACTCAAATTAATAAGAAATATCGTCTTACAGCGATTCAGAAGAAACCGAAAAAACCGAAATACCGAATCAAAAACACGACTAACGACCCCGGTAACTTTCATCTACCGAGCTCCTTCGATCACGACTCCGACCCGTCCTTCTCTCTCTCGGCTCTCCTTCCTCCAAAAATTCGACCCCCCTTTCTATGCTAGATAGAAGGGTATTTATACTAAAAATAGGCTAGAAACTAAAAAAGGCTAAAAGATATAAACTTTCCTAAAAAGATAGAATCTATTCTAAAAGATAGAAATAAAATCTCAAAAGATAACAAGACCTAAAATACATAATATAATAACCCTAAAATTATAAAAAGATACTCTACCGACACGGAAATAAATTCCCGCACAGGATCGGTGAGTCACAAAGTCAACTCTCGAACATTTTCATCTCGTGGCCTCGTTAACGAGCCCTCACATCCTCGTTAACACTTCTCTTCCAAAAACTCGAACTTCAGCTTCTTCATCTTGTATTCCTCCATCTCTTATCATAGCTCTCCAAATTCAGCTCCAAACAGCACCTTTTCCTTGCTAATACCTACAAAAAGACAAAAAACGGAGTAGCTTCCATACTTTTCACAAAATATGCAAAACTATCCAAAAACACATAAAACTAAACCTAAACTTATCAAAACTAGTCCTAATAACCTAATAAACCTATCAAAAACTATACTAAAAACACGAACATCAGCAGTGGAATCGTGGAGACGGGATCACGACCTTGACAGGCGGGAACTGTAACACCCCCTTCCTACCCTGGAGGTATTACCGCCAGTAACCTCGATTAAGACTAAACCGAAGCTACCCAAGGCTTTAAACTGACTGAACAAACTAAAACAAACATTACAGCGGAATAAATACAATTGGTCTTATACAAACCTTAATCCAAAAAGATTAAATAAATAGCACAACCTTCTAGTTGAACAAAATCTTCATCCAGTCTTCCTTAAGCTCTTATTTCTGAAACTCAGCTTCACTTTGAAGTAGTTCAACCATGATCTTCACTCAAGTATAACCATTGAAAACCTTTCTTCAACTTCTAGAGCTTCAAATATCTGAATCCGCCTCTTGAATCAACTTCCAAGAAGAACCTGATGTATCGTATACAACGGTGGACACCAGCCGACCATATAAAAGAAAAGAAGATGGACGGGTTAGTCTAATGATAGACTAGCAAGCGGAGAATCTAACTTGGTTCTTATGGTTGTAACTAAACATATTGGCATCAAAATCCGAATAGACTCAGATTATGATCCAACAGTTAGCAGTCTTATAGAGAATAAGAATGAGATTCGCATAATCAAGAGAGAGAACACCACCGCTTGTGGTTTCATTAAGAAGCATAAACAATTGTTGGGAATTCATATTAATCACATAACATCTTGAAAAGTCTCCATCGACTAATCAGATTGACTTAATCAAAGTTTGATTAAGAATCATTCATAACCGGGAGTAAGAATGGTTATCGAATAGACTAACCATCCGGGTACATTAATGTGCCTAACGCACTTATTTTTATTACTTTCATAACTTTTCACAAACATGTTGGTAACTTTTAAGCGGCTAAAACCGCAGAGAATCCACCTGTACATGGAGACGTCAAGATGAGAGGGATGAAATCCATGATCATTGACGAACACCTAGTACCAATTTGCACTTAGCTAGAGTGCATAAACACCTCCTCCAGCGTTGAGTGAGGTATGAGTTATGACCCGAATGTTGGGATATGATAGTAACGAGCTAAACCTCCCAACATAGACTGTGTTATAAAGAGGTCATCGGAGACTTGGCTCCTACCCTTGAAAAACTAACTTACTTCACAATAAAGTCTCAGCATGAGACAACATACAAGGCCACACATAACGGACCTAAATCCAGTTCTAACGCGAAACTGAATAAACAACATGGTCATTATTTCTAACAAATATAACGACCTATCATATTTTATTAATCATACAAGTTGTTCCCAACGCAAATATTAAATGGGATCCAATTCCTCATTTAATAACAATAACGCAAGAGAGAATCGTCCACTTGCCTTAGAAGGCGTGCTCAACGTCCTCAGCGATTCCAACAGAAATCTTTATCATCCTTCTGACAAATATAACCAAAGGATTTCTCAGCAACGAGCTAACAGAAACACTTCTTAGTTGTATTCTCAACTCCTACAACTTCCTAATCGATAAACGATTTAATTTCCGAATATCGATATATAATAAATCCTTAGTTATCATGCTTCAAGGAGCCATCTTGGCGGAATTATAACTAATTATCCACTTCACTTTTGAAACAATTTTCTAAATAAAAATTGTTCATTAGCAACAGTTCTTAAAGATTACCAAATCTCGGATCAAACGGATTAACAACGAATCCCGAGTAATTAACCGAAGTCCTTTACCTGCCAATCGGTAACCAAAACTTGTCTTCGCTATAACGGAAGATCCGGACGTCCGTTTCACGAGCGATTTGAACCTGTGGGACCGTATCAACGTCAAGATTATAAAAACCATAATTTTAATTAGCAAAACGGCACCGAAAGGCCTTTACGGTGGCTCCGCAATCAACCCGCTAATTAATTTCGATCGTATATACCTTCACTCGAGCCCATGGCTCGTTTGGCTTGATCATGGCTCGATCCCCGAGCCCGAGGATGGTTGGACGTTGCCCGAAAGCAACACCTTGTTGTGGGTGGTGGTCGGAGGACCTGGTGGTCGCCGACGACATCGCGGCGAGGCAAGAAACTAGCCGGCGGTGAAGAAATTCTCTCGCCCGAGCCCGTCGTCGTTCCGTCCTCTCACTGGTTCGGTTCTGGTTCCTTTGCAGCAGCAGCATGAGTCCAACAAATCAGAGAGGAAGAAGGGGAGAGGTGGCTGGCAGCGAAGGCGGGGAAAAGGTGTGGACGGACAAAGGAGATCGCCGGCGGTGAAGACGTTCCAATTCTTTCTCCAAGTTCGTTGTTCCGACCTCCTCGGTCTCTCTGGCTGGTTCCGTTCCAACAGCCACAAGCTCCTAAAAAGGAGGAAGAAGATGGTGGTGGAAGGGGAAGGCGGGAACGAGGAGCGGCCAGCGGTGGAGAAGCTCGCCGAGTCCGTCGCACCGTCTTGATTTCTCTTGTTCCTTCCTTTTACTTTGAAGACAAATTGATAGACTTGATAAGGCAGAGGAGATAAGGCGGTCTCCTAATCCCAATCTCCTTAGTTCCTTCCCTATTAAGCTAGTAAAAAGGGAATTTAAAAACCAAAACCCGTCTCGGAACGGGACTCGCGTTAAAGCGGTAAAATTATATACCTCGGGTGGAAAAACTTACTAAACGAAAAACGTCCCGTAAATTATGTAGACCACTAAAACCAATTTTCCATGATTTTATCTTGATACCTTTAATTTTTAAGGCTTCCGTTTCGCATTTTAAATCCTTTACGGTACATAATTAAAAAGACGGCTTATCCAATAAATATTCTTTTTCCACTGAAAAATCCTAGAATTCACACCGATCCATAAAATCATTTCTTTGTGATTTTAAGATATCACCAACAATTTTCTAGGATTTAATCTTCAACAAAATTATGGGATTAAGCGTTAAAACGGACCAAAAAGGTTAAAAGGATATCCGAGAAAAATTCAAAAATATCCTTAAAAACCGCAGCTATTACATTAGTACCCCCTTAAAAATGGTTTCGTCCTCGAAACCAAGGAGAACTCAGATCACAAGGAAGGATAGCATAAACACAATCACTACAAACCTATACAGAAGTTTGTAGTACCTCCTTAAAAAAAACATGCTATTACTTCTGCACCAGATACAAAACAACCATTACTTAGTTACCAAACTTCTTCTTTACAACATTCACTAACTTTGGAAAATGACTCAGCATTTCCTGCCTGATTTCTGAAGTCTTTTCTTCACCTCCATTTTTAGGTCAAGATAACCTAATCAAATGTAATTTTCTTATTCACGATTCAACCTGGCCTTTCTTCATAGAGGTCATTTGGTTGAATATCCATCTCATTATTGTTGAGTATATGAGGTATATCGAACACATACCATCAAGGAAACATTACGGATAGAATGCACTGATGGTGGCAATGCCAACCAATAAACAAACTTACCAGTTCTTTCTAGTATCTCAACAGATTCAACATAGCGAGCATTTACGTTGTCTTGCTTTCCCCAGCGGAATACGCCTTTCAAGGCGGATACTAGAACAAAAACATTGTTCTTTACAGTAACTCAACATGCTTTCGCTTTAGCACAACTCACAACTGTTGTCACGTTGGAGTAGTTAGCACCCTTGAACATGTTAGTGCAATATCAGTTGTTGTTCTCATGGCCAAGTCTGGCCCATGAAGAACCTTGTCAGCATTGTCATTCCAACGAATTGACAACCTACACTTCCAGTTTTACCAAGCCTCAAAAAGAGTCATTTCTTTATCATGTGATCACAATTCTTGTATGTGAATTCACTCAAATTCAAACTACCATTCCAACTCGTGTGGAATCCAGAATACATGTCCTCGAGAGTTTGAATTTGTTTCTTTGCATTGTTCATCATTTTGTTTCTTTAAGTTATCTTAAATGCATTAGAAAGAACGCTCTAGATGAGTTTCTTAACAACCTCCATATGCAGCTTTCTTTCATTAAGTCTTGAACGACTAATGACAAGAATCCATTGTAATATCTTCCCACTTCCATTCTGAAACAGGAAGAGACTATAACATTTCATCTGGTCTTCTATGCTCAAACAGAACTTCCAGACAAACTAAACATATCAAAACGAACTCGATGACATTTCGCTTCATGTCAGTCCATCAAAAGTTTTATCTTGATCCTTATACATTTACTTGTTCCAGGATGAACTAATTAAGCAAATAAATATGCTTCCTTTGAAATAAGCTTTCAAAGCTCATCAATAACAGATACACATGAACAGTCTTGAAACCAAGCAATCCATAATCTTGAATAACCAATCTCGGTGTCTTACCTTCTTGATCTTCTCCATTGATCTTAAGCAATATTACTTTCCCATATTACTTGTCCTTGATCTGATCAACAGTTTTGAATAAAATCTTAGGGTATTCACACAATCTTGTTGTCATCCAAACTAAACCTTTAGTCCTTCTCAAATTATTTTCTTTACAAAGATTACTTAGAATCCTTACTCAATTTCCTTTTTGAGATAAAATCTCAGTATTACTTTAACCAAGAGTATGAGATTTATCCAACACATGACAAGATTATAACCTATCTTGTCAATCCTTTACATCCTTTTCTCAACCAAAACTCAGCTTAAGCATACTGACATTCAAAAGTAGTTATCTTACTCAACTATTTCAAACTACACTTTTACACATTACTATACCAACATATTGAATACTAATACCTTTAGTCCAATAATTTCCAACAAAATTGTCTCCATTGACAATTTTCAGTCTTTTTCATCAAAGAATTGTTTAGACTTCACTTAACATTCTGACTTGTTGAGTAACTTAACTCTTAGGATTAAAAACATATCCTCACGTGTTCACTCTCTATATGCAACAACTTATCAAGATGAGATTGATTATCAATACTAATTTACATATCCAAACTCATTAGAGTTCTGCTTAAAGTCCTCACTTGACTATCTTATCTCAAAGAGATTTAAGTTTTCAAGACAACATGAAAATAATTAACAACTAATGGAGAAATTACTAGTACATCCTTTATTCCAAAGAAAGGATTACTAAAATATCATTCCTTAGAAAGGGTTCCATTCCAGGAGTCCATATCAACTTACTTTCAAGGACAATTCCGCTAAAAAGGCAATGACTTTCTTAGGTCATGACGTCAACCAAGATGAACTACTAGCAAACTGCTTAAAGAATTCCAATAGTCGTTGACTGAAAACAATCCCAAACTTTTAGGGAAGTACGGAGTTACTCCATGCTCTTCAGAGACCAACACAGATTTGTAAAGAATCTTACCAAATTTCTTTACTTATAATCGAGCTGTTTTGGAAAGTTTGACCATACTCCTTAAATGGTATGATGCAAAAGAAAGCTTGCATCTTTTCATCTCAACTAACTACCCTTGCAAAACTCATATAATTGCAAAACTTATATGATTACCAAATCAAACTAGAAACTATTCTTTAAAACCCAAGGAATTATGTGATCTTATTCCACCATGTGATCAGGATGGGGAGATAAAATAAACATAATCCTTTACTGCATTCTCATAGGAATAAGACATGTAATCTTGCCTTACCATGTGATCAAGATGGAAGACAAATCACATTCTTACTCACCACCATGAAAACCGTAGAAAATTTATTCATTAATCCTTTATAACAACTACCATTACTTTTAGAAATTCATACTTGAATTATATAAAGTCCTAAGATTTTTCTCAAAAGAGAAAATCATGAAACGATCTCAAATATCCTTAAATCATAACAGCTTGACAGGAACTCGACATAGGTTACTAACATATTTGCTTTAACTTTGAATACCGCGGAAACAAAGATTAGCTACTTTATGAAGAAATGGGCGCGTCAAGCCAATGCATCAAATAAAATTGTTGACCTTAATTTCATGATGCTACTGACGCTTTGCCCTAGTTCGATGCTGACATTTGCACATTAGTTGGCCTTACCAACTTGACCAAAGTTTCAAATCAAAACCGAGTCTCAAAGGAGCTAAGATGCTCCAACTCACTTCTGAGCCCAAAGTTTCCCTTCGAATGTAACACTTCATTCCTCTTCAAGGTAGAACCTGATGACATTCCTTGACCTTTCTTAATTAGACATACTGCTAAACTTTTCTATAATCCATAGTATTGAGTGATCTCTGCCTGATTTACTCAGTCTTAACCCAACTTAATTTCACAGGTTCAATAAAAGAGTTGATCACAGCAGTCCACTTACTTGCAAACCTTAGGGAAAATGTGATTCCGACATCTTCATACTCATAGCAAAGATTTTTCTTTGATCATTCTCAATTTGTATGCCTCCTTGACATACTACTTTAAAGTTACACAAATATGATCCAGTGGCAAAAATTTAATACTTGAGTTCATCCATTCACAAAACAACAAGCCTTCTGCAAATTAATAGTCATTTAAATTCCGATATCCAAGAGTGAAAGCTATCAAACTCTACATCTAGTTCAAGACAGTCAATCCTTATATATCTCTATATACAAGGAAAGTTCTTTAATTTCCAATTTCTTTTAACAGAAGAATTCACATGACCAAACAAGATATTCTTGAACCTATCCCAATTCAACTCTGTTAAACAAACTAGACTTCTCCATCATTCTTGTCTTCTTACTTAACCATAACGAGAAGACATATATCTTTTTATTAGCTCAAGTTCAAACCACATTACAAAGGAAGAACTTGTGGTTAGGAGACTTTCCAACAGCTTAACAGTTTCACCAGTATCACCTTAGGCATCAGATTTGACTGATATAAAATCTTCAAAATCCAAACACAACTGAAATTATCCTTTCAGCTATAGAGTCTAAGCCTTATTGACGATAGATGATTGCTATTTTTATCCCAACTGTTTAAAATATCACAAACGAACATACCAAAATCATTCCTTGAATGATCTTCTCAAAACTGAACTTTATCATTTCCATCCTTGAAGAAACATAAGCCAATACCATTGGCAATTTAGAACATCTTACTACTGATTCCATTACTAGTCAATTATATACCTCAAGTCTCTTCTCATTATCCCGAGTTGGGTATCATACAACGAAACTCCAATAACGTTGTCACATAGATTAGTCATCTAGATATCAACAACTCATGTAATCAATTAACACTTGTGCTAAGTGGTTAATTGAGCATAAACACATTATTGATGAACTCTTACCCGTTCAATCCATTTTGACCAATCAACCTTATTCACAACAACCTTGATGATTAACCACTTGATCACAACTTAAACTGAATCAACATTCTTCCTTTCTTTCTTACTATAATAATAAGAAATTCCTATTCCATTTAGGATTCTCAATCCTCTTAACTCAAAGGATAACAACATATATGAAAATCCGAGTTTGAACACTATCAGGTAAAAAATTGAATTGCATTTTCCAATAGATTAACAATTCAATCAATCCAACAATTGGGCACTTCAAAGCTCTTTAACTTCCCACTGGGCAAAGAAAAATACAGAATATCCATGATTCTATACTATAGAGTCACAAACATAGTTTTTGAAGAAAGTTTCCAAAGACAATCCTTTTCTTTTCAGGATTCTTTTACATCCCTTCATGATCCATACTGATCTTTTTAGAGTCACTCAAGACTCATAAGATTCTCCAAATCTTACCATTGAGAAGTAGAGGTTCCAACTCCAAACTTCTATTGATAATTGAATTTCAACCAAATTTAGAAAATCCTAAGAAATATTCTCGGGAAAACTCTTACTCTTATGACTTCAAGACAACACTTGAACTTTCACATATCAAGAAAAGAAATTAACAATTTCTTTCACATAACTTTAAATCATGAACTTTCTAACAAAAATTCTTAACTTGAAATCTCCCATCATACAATCTTAGAATAGGAAACCTTCAAAATAGAAAGTCTTTATGAAGTACAATACTTAACTTCAAAATCTCACAAGAAGTTTCCTAATATGGAAGAAACGATAAGGGTACACCCAATTCAGATTCTCAAGAGAGAATAGGAATTCATTGAGAACTTGGTTTAGAACCGGGTCAACTTCAGGAATCTTCACCTGATCTTACTTTGGATCCTTCTCGGAATCCATTCCCATCTCCAGGGAATCAAATGTCCACTATAGGACCTTTTTTTCCACATAAACCATTACAAACTTGTTACCTCATGTTCTCCAATTCTCTTTTTCTCCTTCTATTTCTTCACGAGTCTGACCTTCAATCTTAACCACTTTCCATAAATGGTTCTAAGATAACACCAATATAGAATTCTCCATAATTCTATATGGAAGGATGAAAGTCTTAAGCAAGACTTAGGAACTTTTAGCTCTGATACCACTTCTGTAACACCCCCTTCCTACCCTGGAGGTATTACCGCCAGTAACCTCGATTAAGACTAAACCGAAGCTACCCAAGGTTTTAAACTGACTGAACAAACTAAAACAAACATTACAGCGGAATAAATACAATTGGTCTTATACAAACCTTAATCCAAAAAGATTAAATAAATAGCACAGCCTTCTAGTTGAACAAAATCTTCATCCAGTCTTCCTTAAGCTCTTATTTCTGAAACTCAACTTCACTTTGAAGTAGTTCAACCATGATCTTCACTCAAGTATAACCATTGAAAACCTTTCTTCAACTTCTGGAGCTTCAAATATCTGAATCCGCCTCTTGAATCAACTTCCAAGAAGAACCTGATGTATCGTATACAACGGTGGACACCAGCCGACCATATAAAAGAAAAGAAGATGGACGGGTTAGTCTAATGATAGACTAGCAAGCGGAGAATCTAACTTGGTTCTTATGGTTGTAACTAAACATATTGGCATCAAAATCCGAATAGACTCAGATTATGATCCAACAGTTAGCAGTCTTATAGAGAATAAGAATGAGATTCGCATAATCAAGAGAGAGAACACCACCGCTTGTGGTTTCATTAAGAAGCATAAACAATTGTTGGGAATTCATATTAATCACATAACATCTTGAAAAGTCTCCATCGACTAATCAGATTGACTTAATCAAAGTTTGATTAAGAATCATTCATAACCGGGAGTAAGAATGGTTATCGAATAGACTAACCATCCGGGTACATTAATGTGCCTAATGCACTTATTTTTATTACTTTCATAACTTTTCACAAACATGTTGGTAACTTTTAAGCGGCTAAAACCGCAGAGAATCCACCTGTACATGGAGACGTCAAGATGAGAGGGATGAAATCCATGATCATTGACGAACACCTAGTACCAATTTGCACTTAGCTAGAGTGCATAAACACCTCCTCCAGCGTTGAGTGAGGTATGAGTCATGACCCGAATGTTGGGATATGATAGTAACGAGCTAAACCTCCCAACATAGACTGTGTTATAAAGAGGTCATCGGAGACTTGGCTCCTACCCCTGAAAAACTAACTTACTTCACAATAATGTCTCAGCATGAGACAACATACAAGGCCACACATAACGGACCTAAATCCAGTTCTAACGCGAAACTGAATAAACAACATGGTCATTATTTCTAACAAATATAACGACCTATCATATTTTATTAATCATACAAGTTGTTCCCAACGCAAATATTAAATGGGATCCAATTCCTCATTTAATAACAATAACGCAAGAGAGAATCGTCCACTTGCCTTAGAAGGCGTGCTCAACGTCCTCAACGATTCCAACAGAAATCTTTATCATCCTTCTGACAAATATAACCAAAGGATTTCTCAGCAACGAGCTCACAGAAACACTTCTTAGTTGTATTCTCAACTCCTACAACTTCCTAATCGATAAACGATTTAATTTCCGAATATCGATATATAATAAATCCTTAGTTATCATGCTTCAAGGAGCCATCTTGGCGGAATTATAACTAATTATCCGCTTCACTTTTGAAACAATTTTCTAAATAAAAATTGTTCATTAGCAACAGTTCTTAAAGATTACCAAATCTCGGATCAAGCGGATTAACAACGAATCCCGAGTACTTAACCGAAGTCCTTTACCTGCCAATCGGTAACCAAAACTTGTCTGCGCTATAACGGAAGATCCGGACGTCCGTTTCACGAGCGGTTTGAACCTGTGGGACCGTATCAATGTCAAGATTATAAAAACCATAAATTTAATTAGCAAAGCGGCACCGAAAGGCCCTTACGGTGGCTCCGCAATCAACCCGCTAATTAATTTCGATCGTATATACCTTCACTCGAGCCCATGGCTCGTTTGGCTCGATCATGGCTTGATCCCCGAGCCCGAGGATGGCTGGGCGTTTCCCGACAGCAACACCTTGTTGTGGGTGGTGGTCGGAGGACCTGGTGGTCGCCGACGACATCGCGGCGAGGCAAGAAACTAGCCGGCGGTGAAGAAATTCTCTCGCCCGAGCTCGTCGTCGTTCCGTCCTCTCACTGGTTGGGTTCTGGTTCCTTTGCAGCAGCAGCATGAGTCCAACAAATCAGAGAGGAAGAAGGGGAGAGGTGGCTGGCAGCGAAGGCGGGGAAAAGGTGTGGACGGACAAAGGAGATCGCCGGCGGTGAAGACGTTCCAATTCTTTCTCCAAGTCCGTTGTTCCGACCTGCTCGGTCTCTCTGGCTGGTTCCGTTCCAACAGCCACAAGCTCCTAAAAAGGAGGAAGAAGATGGTGGTGGAAGGGGAAGGCGGGAACGAGGAGCGGCCGGCGGTGGAGAAGCTCGCCGAGTCCGTCGCACCGTCTTGATTTCTCTCGTTCCTTCCTTTTACTTTGAAGACAAATTGATAGACTTGATAAGGCAGAGGAGATAAGGCGGTCTCCTAATCCCAATCTCCTTAGTTCCTTCCCTATTAAGCTTGTAAAAAGGGAATTTAAAAACCAAAACCCGTCTCGGAACGGGACTCGCGTTAAAGCGGTAAAATTATATACCTCGGGTGGAAAAACTTACTAAACGAAAAACGTCCCGTAAATTATGTAGACCACTAAAACCAATTTTCCATGATTTTATCTTGCTACCTTTAATTTTTAAGGCTTCCGTTTCGCATTTTAAATCCTTTCCGGTACATAATTAAAAAGACGGCTTATCCAATAAATATTTTTTTTCCACTGAAAAATCCTAAAATTCACACCGATCCATAAAATCATTTCTTTGTGATTTTAAGATATCACCAAAAATTTTCTAGGATTTAATCTTCAACAAAATTATTGGATTAAGCGTTAAAACGGACCAAAAAGGTTAAAAGGATATCCGAGAAAAATTCAAAAATATCCTTAAAAACCGTAGCTATTACATTAGTATTATATTATATTAAATATTATTCAAAAATATCGTCGCGTACCCGTCGACCAAAAACAACCCGGGATCCGGCTTCGGGTGCATCTCAATCCGGTCTTCGATAACCGACAGGTTCGGGCGCATCTCGAACCTCGCTAGATAGAGGCCTTGAATCTCATAAAAGAGATTGGGTAAAATCCAACACGTGTAACCTCGTTCCGCAGTTGTTAATAAAAGCAAGGGTTTGTTTCGTCCAATAAAGAATCTCGTTACTTGCTTTCGGTTTATTTCGGGTTTCATCATGTTATACCAACTCCCCTTTGTCCCGGCTATCGCGAGAGTCGACATCTCATGTAAATATCACGTTCCTGACGTACCAAAGTACGAATAAATAATTGATCTAGACCAACGTGCTACGACATTCAAACAAGCGATGGACATTAGCACTATCCGATTCGAAATGAAGGAAATGCTAATGTCGTTGGTTTGGAAACACCTTATCTGGTCTAGCTTTATATTGACATTCACACTTACCACTTGGAAGTATTTCATCCTTTGTTGAACTGTTGACAAGTTTAGACTCAGGTTCGCAGTAGTCGATGCACCAAGAAACGTTCTAGCGACTTATATTGTTTGGTACAAAAGTCTGGAGAATCTTTGAAGGAGTTTCTAAATAGATACAATGAGGAACCCGTCACCATTGAAGAATGCGACGATGCGACGTCGGCAGAAGCATTTTGAAGAGGGATCTCCACAGGTAACCCTGAACTTTATCATGAATTAACTAAGTATCCTTACTCCAACTTTGGTGAAGTACAAGCAAAGGCGTTAGCACCATACCTGTCAAATGGGTCGGGTTCGGGTGGTTATGGGTTTCGTACGGGTTCGGGTTGATTGAACGAGTCACGGTTGTCAATTTTGTTAGCCTTTGTTTTTATTTTATGTTTACTAAAATAATTAATATTATATTATATTAAATATTATTTAATAATAATAAAATAATAATTTTAATAAAATATTTAATTTTTAATTGAAATAATATTTTATCGGGTTGGTCGTATCAACCCAACGGATAGGTGACCCAACTCGATTTTTTCGGGGTCGATCGGGTTGATGTGATTCCATCGATGTCCGAGCCAACTATGGAGCACACTTCGGAACACTTGGAGGAGCAACACTTGGAGGAGCACACGTCGGAACACTTGGAGGAGCCTCAGCATACCCTAGACGCGCCAACAAGCTTGGATGGTGGCGCGCCCTTGCCTTCCGGTTTTGATGGTGCCAAAGCTCAAGGAACTACACCACCTTATCTAGGTCGTATTACGCGATCCCGAGCTAAGGCCATTCTATGTCAAGTGCAAGAAGAGCTCATGGGGTGTAGCTTTCCGAAAGAGTGCAATGAAGATGGTTGGAGTTTTATTCTACTTCATGGTTCTAAGTGACAATTCGACGGAAAGGACAATTATTAAGTTTTCGGGTTTTTGGGTTAATTTTTGTAATTTCCTTAAGTGAAGGGGCTAACTTTGTGAGGTTGCTTTCTAGGTTATATGGTCGTCCCCCTCACCCTTGGTTGCTAGACTTGGACGAAATTTGCTTCTCTTTTCCTTGCATTTTCAATTCGAAGTTCTTGTTTTGTTTCGTTCAATTCTCGTTGTTCAATTGTTGGTGAGTCATATCCGACAATTTCGAGCATCCTAGTTTGTTTGAGAGCTTGGTGAGTCATATCCAAGTTATCAAGCATCCATATCCCCTTGTTCTCTCCATTTCGAACCATCCTCCATCTCGGAGGTTTCTGCACCATCTCAGTAAATTCGACATAACTTTCAATCCGCTCATCATCTCGGTCTCATATTTTGAGGACTTCAACTAGACTCATAGATCTAACTTCTCGAATTGGAATCACTCAATTTCGAGTTCGGACGAGGAAGATCCAGCCAGTTGAAGACGGGTCAGTTGCGTGGTGTTTGTTGTCGGAATTCCTTGGATTCTCGTGGCGATCTCTTTGCACCATCATCCCCTCCATCGATCCGGCCATCAAGTGGTATCAGAGCCACGCGAAGGTATCGCCATCTAAACCTTGTTCCGACCTTGAATTTCCACTTGTTGCAAGGTTTTAGGTTCGAACTCTTTATTGGTTGCGTTGTGTTGTTGTGTGCGACCATAGTGTCCTTGTTGTGTGTTGTTGTGGTCGTTGCTTTGTCTTGATCTTGTGGTTGTCTTGGCCGAGTGTGTGTTCAGCCATGGCTGCAAACCATGCTCAAAAAACGTTCCAATAGAACACCCAAAAGAGTTATCAAAAGTTGGTAGTTGAAAGGGTGCATTTGTTGCTTGAATTTAAGCCTTTCTTTAGTGTTGGTTTTAAGTGTGTCTTGCTGATTTTGCTGAGTTAAAAAACGTGGGATTGAGGTCCAAACCAGCCTTGTTTGTTGTCATTACATGCTTGTTGTTGGCTACGGTGCTAGGATACGGGAACGACACCAAGACGAGACATCTTGTGTTGTTGTTTAAGTGTCTTGAAATTTTTTGTTGAATAATCAGAAAAACCTTGCCGGCGGCGAAAGCTAATAAGGGGCCAGGCATAGAAAGAAAGATTAAAGACTAGAAAAACCTTGCCCGGCGGCGTAAAGCTAATAAGGGGCCGGGCATGGAAAGAGTAGTCATCTTGTAGTGCCTAGCAAAGGCCTACAAAGAGTAGTCGTCTAGTAGTGCCTAGCAAAGGCCTGCTCGAAACAAAAAAAAAATTAATTAATTTGTAATACTTGGTGTTGAGTCTTGGTGGTTTAGTAGCTTCCTAGCATTGTTTTCCTAAGCAAGTGTGTGGTGAATTCTCTCTTTGTCGCCTTTGTTGTTTTTGCCTACTTGCAACTTGTCGGATTTTCATCTCGGGCAAGTCTTGGTGATTAATTCGTGTGACCTCTATACCTTGATCTTTGCCTTGTTTTTACGATGACAAGTGTAGGTGATGACAAGAATAAGGAACAAGTTGAGGAGACGTCCACTAGTTCGGTGGCTGCCATGTTGCAAAACATGCAACAATCCTTGCAACAATCCATTGAGGCTTTGGGAACTAGGTTGACTGATTTGGAGAGCCAAGTGCGAGGCCAAGATGATAGAGCACGGGTGTCTCATACGGGGGCTCTACCAAGTGTGCTACAAAGCGCTAACCAAGTGGAGTCGTTACAAGAGGAGGCCTCTACTTCTTACTTGCCAAACTCGGAGGCGCAAGCATCCATCGGTGTGAGCACCTCCATGGGGATTATGCCTCCTTACATTCCTCCGACGAGCTTCCACAATCCACACTTTGTGGCCAATTCCGGGGTAAGGCCTTCATTTGCTACATTTCCTAATAGTATTCCTATTAGTGCTACTAACTTGTCAGGTTATGGAGCGCCGAGCTATCAAGAGGTCAATCCTGCAACGGCTACTCAACCCCCACCTCTCTTGCATCTCCCAAGGCGCGGCCAACCTCCTAGAGGGCCGGCCAATGGTGGTGTCGGGCAGCCTTGGCATGGCGCGCCGGTGCAACAAGAAGAGCGGCCCCGGGATCCCCATTACGGCATCAAGCTGAACGTGCCGACATTTTCGGGAACTTCCGACGCCGATGCCTGTCTTGATTGGCTTGCCAAGGTGGAGTCAATCTTTGACTTCTATGGCTATGATGATGCGAGGCGGGTGGCCATGGCGGCCATACACTTCACCGACTTTGCTTACCAATGGTGGCTCGAGGACAAGGCTTTGAGGAGAGCACGTCGGATGCCTCAACTTAACACATGGCAAGATCTAAGAGAGGCCTTAGAAGAGAGGTTCGTGCCTCAAGATTACACGGAGCGCATCCATGCCAAGTTGGAGCAAGTGCGTCAAGGAAACCGGACTCCCGATGAGTTCTACAACGAGCTGCGTATGCTCATCTTCCGTTCCCGAGTACAATTTCCCGACGGGTATGTCATCTCTAAATTTGTCAATGGGTTAAATTTGGAACTAAAAAATGTGGTGAGTATGCAGCATTTTAGTAGGGGTACCGATATTGAGCAAGTGCTTCATTATACCAACCATATCTACAAGCAACTTGCTCAACGGCGTTCGAGTTCAACCACTTCTCGAACGTGGCAGCCTTCATCCACGGCTCCTAAGGCACCACCAACTCAGTTTAGGAAGCCGGAAATAAGGAAGGACTCGACTCCTCAACCGAGGAAAGAGTTTTCCCCACGTCCTCGGCAAGAAGGCGGTGTGAAGGCGAGCGACGTGAAGTGTTTCAAGTGCCTTGGACATGGGCATTATGCTCGGGATTGTCCCAACGAACGGAAGGTTCTTCTTAACTCCCAAGGGGAGTACGAGTATGAGGAAGAAGGGGCTGCGGAAGAGGAAGAAGAGAGCCCCGAGGTTGAGGAAGACGGCCTCCATGTCACCGCCGAGGAGGGTGAGTGCTTCGTGGTACAACGGACGCTTTTCATGACAGAGAACACCACCACACCTAGCCAACGAGAGGTTATCTTTCACACTCGATGCAAAATTATGGAAAAGGTATGTAGTGTGATTATCGATAGCGGGTCTTGTTGTAATATTATTAGTCAAGAGGTGGTGGATCGCTTTTCCTTGAAAACTACTTGCCATCCTTTACCTTATCCTCTATGTTGGTTGAATTCTAATGCCCCGATCCAAGTCAAGGAAAGGGCTCGTATTTGCTTTTCTATAGGGCCTTCGAGGATGAGGTGGAGTGTGATGTGGTGCCGATGACCGCTTGTCATCTTCTTTTGGGGCGCCCTTGGCAATATGATAAGGGAGCTATTCATGATGGAGTCTCCAACGAGTATCACTTTCAAATGGAGGGAAAGAAGGTGACGTTGCACCCGATGACCCCCCATGAAATCATGTTGGACCACGCAGCGAAGGAGCAAAGGAAGAAGCATGCGCTTCGAGAGGGAAAGAAGGACAAGAAGCTAGCTCTAGGCGGCCCTTCTACGCCCTTGCTTTTGGCCAAACCGAAGGAGATTATTCATACTTTCAAGGGAAGTGGCGTTTGCGTTTTACTTGTTTTTCAAGAATCTTATTTATCTTCCCAAGAATTAGTTGATCTTCCTCCTTCCATATCTACTCTTTTGCAGGACTTTGAGGAGCTTTTCCAAGAAGAGGTGCCACCGGGACTACCACCGCTTAGGGGAATCGAGCATCAAATCGACTTTGTCCCCGGTGCCACTCTACCGAACCGTCCAGCCTATCGAGCCAATCCGGAGGAAACTAAGGAGCTTCAACGGCAAGTCCAAGAGCTCCTTGATAAGGGATATGTGCGTGAGAGCCTCAGCCCGTGTGCCGTGCCCGTCATTCTTGTGCCTAAGAAGGACGGCACATGGAGGATGTGCGTTGATTGTCGAGCGATCAACAATATTACTATCAAGTATCGTCACCCGATTCCGAGACTTGAGGATATGCTTGACGAGCTGCATGGGGCGAGTCTCTTCTCCAAAATTGATCTCAAGAGCGGATATCATCAAATAAGGATGAAGGAGGGAGATGAATGGAAGACGGCGTTCAAAACCAAGCAAGGCCTATACGAGTGGTTGGTTATGCCCTTCGGATTAACCAACGCTCCGAGCATTTTCATGCGCTTGATGAACCATGTCCTCCGCCCTTTTATTGGTAAGTTTGTGGTTGTATACTTTGATGATATTTTGATTTATAGCCACGATTTATCATCCCATGTCGAGCACCTTAGGCAAGTGCTTGAAGCTTTGAAACGGGACCGCCTATTTGCTAACTTCAAGAAGTGCCACTTTTGTTCGGATCACGTGGTATTTCTTGGTTTTGTTGTGAGTAGGAATGGACTTCAAGTAGATGAAGAGAAGGTGAAGGCGATTCAAGAATGGCCCACACCGACAACTATGACACAAGTCCGGAGTTTCCTTGGCCTAGCCGGTTTCTACCGCCGGTTTGTTCGTGATTTTAGTACCTTGGCTGCGCCTTTGACCTTCCTCACCAAGAAGAATGTTCCATTTATGTGGGGAGAGGCGCAAGAAGAGGCCTTTGCAGCCCTTAAGGCTAAGTTGACACACGCGCCGTTGTTAGCTCTTCCCGACTTTGGCAAGATGTTCGAGATTGAGTGTGATGCGTCGGGAATTGGGCTCGGTGGTGTGCTTATGCAAGAGGGACGTCCCATAGCCTATTATAGTGAGAAGCTTGGAGGTGCCGAGCTCAAGTACCCCACGTACGACAAAGAGCTACTTGCTCTTGTTCGAGTGCTAAGGGTGTGGGAGCACTATCTCTTGCCTCGGGAGTTTGTTATCCATTCCGATCATGAGGCGTTGAAGTACTTGAGAGGGCAAGCAAAACTGAATCGGAGGCATGCCAAATGGGTTGAGTTCATTGAATCCTTTCCCTATGTCATCAAGCATAAGAAAGGCAAGGACAACGTCGTCGCCGACGCGTTGTCCCGGAGGTACGCTCTTTTATCCTTACTAGATGCACGATTGCTTGGATTTTCTTTCATGAAGGAGTTGTATGCTCATGATGCTGAGTTTAGTGATATTTTTCATGCTTGTTTGAAGGGGGGAAGTCGGGATCAATTTTATTTGCATGATGGGTTTCTTTTTAAGGGAACTCGCTTGTGTGTGCCTAGTGGTTCGGTTAGGCGTTTGCTTGTCCAAGAGGCCCATGGTGGCGGCCTCATGGGACATTTTGGTGTCATGAAAACTTTGCATATGCTTAGGGAACATTTCTATTGGCCTCACATGCTTAGGTCGGTAGAGAACTTTTGTGCTTCATGTGCTACATGTGTGCGTGCAAAGTCTAAAGTGCACCCTCACGGTTTGTATACCCCTTTGCCTATTCCTAGTGCCCCATGGGAGGATATTTCTATGGACTTTGTTTTGGGGTTGCCTAGGACAAAAAGGGGTAGGGACTCTATTTTTGTGGTGGTAGATAGATTTTCTAAGATGGCACATTTTATTGCTTGCCACAAAACCGATGATGCTGTTAATGTTGCCACCTTGTTCTTTGATAATGTGGTTCGGTTGCATGGGGTCCCTAAATCTATTGTTTCTGACCGTGATGTTAAATTTCTAAGTTTCTTTTGGAAGACTCTTTGGTCCAAGCTTGGAACCAAGCTCTTATTCTCTACTACTTGCCACCCGCAAACGGATGGGCAAACCGAGGTCGTTAATCGTACCCTTGGTGCCTTGTTGCGTTCTATTTTGAAAACTAATTTGCGCAGGTGGGAAGAGTGTCTTCCTTTCATTGAGTTTGCTTACAATAGGTCCATTCATTCCGCTACAAAGAAGACGCCTTTTGAGGTGGTGTATGGGCGCAATCCCGTTACACCACTTGATTTAGCGCCTTATGCTATGTCCGATCGAGAGAGTCGTGAAGGACGGGACCGGGCTGAGTATATTAAGCAGATTCATGAGGATACTCGTCTTCAATTGGAGAGGCGAACATTGCAATACAAGCGCCAAGCTGATAAAGGGCGCAAGGAGCTGATTTTTGAACCCGGCGACCTTGTTTGGGTTCATTTAAGGAAGGAGAGGTTTCCTACTCTTCGAAATTCTAAGCTTAAGCCACGTGGAGATGGACCATTCCAAGTGTTAGAGCGCATCAACGACAATGCTTACAAGCTTGATCTTCCTCCGAATTATGGCGTCCATGAGGTATTCAACGTATCCGATCTTGTTCCTTATTTTTCTAACAATGATGTTGAGTTTGAGCAGGATCTAGGTTCGAGGACGAACCCTTTTCAAGGGGAGGAGGATGATGTGATTCCATCGATGTCCGAGCCAACTATGGAGCACACTTCGGAACACTTGGAGGAGCAACACTTGGAGGAGCACACGTCGGAACACTTGGAGGAGCCTCAGCATACCCTAGACGCGCCAACAAGCTTGGATGGTGGCGCGCCCTTGCCTTCCGGTTTTGATGGTGCCAAAGCTCAAGGAACTACACCACCTTATCTAGGTCGTATTACGCGATCCCGAGCTAAGGCCATTCTATGTCAAGTGCAAGAAGAGCTCATGGGGTGTAGCTTTCCGAAAGAGTGCAATGAAGATGGTTGGAGTTTTATTCTACTTCATGGTTCTAAGTGACAATTCGACGGAAAGGACAATTATTAAGTTTTCGGGTTTTTGGGTTAATTTTTGTAATTTCCTTAAGTGAAGGGGCTAACTTTGTGAGGTTGCTTTCTAGGTTATATGGTCGTCCCCCTCACCCTTGGTTGCTAGACTTGGACGAAATTTGCTTCTCTTTTCCTTGCATTTTCAATTCGAAGTTCTTGTTTTGTTTCGTTCAATTCTCGTTGTTCAATTGTTGGTGAGTCATATCCGACAATTTCGAGCATCCTAGTTTGTTTGAGAGCTTGGTGAGTCATATCCAAGTTATCAAGCATCCATATCCCCTTGTTCTCTCCATTTCGAACCATCCTCCATCTCGGAGGTTTCTGCACCATCTCAGTAAATTCGACATAACTTTCAATCCGCTCATCATCTCGGTCTCATATTTTGAGGACTTCAACTAGACTCATAGATCTAACTTCTCGAATTGGAATCACTCAATTTCGAGTTCGGACGAGGAAGATCCAGCCAGTTGAAGACGGGTCAGTTGCGTGGTGTTTGTTGTCGGAATTCCTTGGATTCTCGTGGCGATCTCTTTGCACCATCATCCCCTCCATCGATCCGGCCATCACGGGTTGAGTTACTTTTGACCAATTGATTTTCGGGTCGGTTCAAATTTTGAGAGGTCTAGTTAGCACACATTCGAGTGGAATAGGATGACCTCATTGTCACTAACACGATGGAAGTACTGCGCTCGGATTGGAGGCATGGAAAGCGCGAGCCAAGGTACAATCCATACCCTTGAGAAAGAGCATGTCGTTCGAATAAATAGAAGAATATGGGAACGCGTTTCAGAGTAGGTTGTTATCGTTGTAATCATAAGGGAATAAAATGCAAACCAGTTACCGATTTACTATGTAAGCAAAACTTTACTTGTTGAAACCATGTATTCTTCTATCAAAAATTTAGTATGTGTACTAGTTATGAATTCTATCGAGTTACATCTTTACTCTGAAAATCATTTCATAAAGTGTGCACTAACTTTCCTATGAAGAGTATAATGTCAATACAATAATTATCAAGACGACTTAAAAAATATATCTATGGTTGTCTTCATTCCTAATGAACTTGATGACACCTTACTAGAGGCAGAACAAGTGGACAACAAGTTACAATCAGGAAGATGGTTACTACATAAAAATGGCATAACAAACCGAGGAGGCGCTGGATTGGGCGTGGCATTAAGGTCAATACTAGGGGTAGCCCAAGTCGTGCGATGTACTTTCAAAGCGACGTACAATGAAGGTGGAACACGAGTTTGTCATGCGAAGCCTTCATTCGACAAACAAATCAACGAAACAACAGAGTACCAAAAACAAGACAATTGTTCAAAATACACCCCATGGGCACAATCCATTAACGTATTACAAAATGTTTAAAAGCCTAACAGTAGGCTTTAAAAACCAACAAAAACAATATGAGGGGATTATCAAAACTAGTTTAAACCCGCACCAAAATATACGGATGAAATCTTGAGCGGGTTTGGGCTTATTGTTAGAATTGTGGGACAATTTCTATGTGGCCTATACTTGTTTACAAAAAATACTTGTTAATGCACATAATTTTTTGGATTGCAAGTTGTAACACATGTTGCAATTCTCGATGTGCCCCCATTATAGTGAAACAAAAAACTAAAGGGTAAAAAATGACGGCGGGACATTTCTGTATAGTAGATCGAAATATATTATCAAAGTTAACCTTACCCAACAACTGGTAAGCCAAAACCAAAGTCACAAGAAATTGTACATTATTTAGGCGGTTCATTTGCGCACTCTCAATATTGTGTTGCGCACTCCGATATGGGCGGATTTTCGTCCCGCACAAAAAAATGGCACAAATATGGGCGGGTTTCAAACTCGCACAAGAAAATGGCACAAATACATGGGCGAGTTTCAAACCCGCACAAAAAAAGTCATATACTTATGGACGGATTTAGGATCAGCTCAAAACCGGAGTGCGCATCCAAAAAACCGGAGTGCGCAAAATTTCGCCGATTATTTAAGGTTGATTATAGTATCGTTAGAGAAACTTTTAACTTCTTTTTTAAGTTATAACTCTGCCTTAATTTACATAAAAATGCATATGCATTTTCGATTATCTAGCTCTGCTACATTTACACACATACCCTCCGAGTTACGAAATAACAAGTGAAATACACAAACTCATCATGTGAAATACTATGTTTCACATAATATGCCACTTTAAATTTGTGTTCTCTCTATGGTAACAGGGCCTGAAACATTTAATATCTATTTGATTGTATTTGTACAATTTGAAATCTCTTTCAAGGATAGAAGACAACTAAAAAGTTCAAAGCATAGTGATACTTAGAAATTTGAATCAATTGAAAGACTTCATCAAAGCATCCTCATTATTGTTATCAAAAATCTAAACAAGAAATTAGTTCTTAAAACCTGCAGAACCCAAGCGGAATTCTCCTTCAACGATGATGACTCTTTCTGAAGTTACTCGGATGTTTCCCCCACCCTTCTTCTTATTAGCCTTAATTTCGTTTTTTTCTCATCAAAGACTTCAGATAGAACAGGTATATAACACTCCTTGTCTATTTCCCACAGATTTTCCCCTCGTGCCACTCGCATCATGCCTTCGTGTTCCCTATCAGATCCCCACGTATTGAGAATGAGCCAGTATTTTCCATATTTTTTTAGTTCCCCAAATCCGACTATGACTACAACATGGTCTCTTTTGCTTGTAAGTTTCTTAGAAAAGATGTGCTGCAAATAGAGTGAATTAAAATGTAATTATACTTGCTCGTTGAAAACATAAAGCAAACAACTAAACCATCATATGCTTCCACTTTCTGCAAGTTCTTACACCTGAAGAACTTAGATTTACAAAATTAAGAGAAATTATAGTTTTAACTATTTTTCTTACCCCGAAGCAAACATCTATTTCATAATATTTGTACAATTTGGAATCTCTTTCAAGGAAAGCTGACAGCTAAAAAATTCAAAGCATAGTGATACTTAGAAATTTAAATCCGAAACACTCCATGCTTAAATCATATTCTAAATTTATTTTATTTAAATCTGAAACACTCCATGCTTGAATCATATTCTAAATTCATTTTCAGAGCAATCCTGTTCCGTTTGAATCCGACCTGTTATTAAAAATCTAACCAAGTAACAATATTTCTATTATCCTCATAAAAATCATGTGAACATGTTGTTGTTTAAAACATTCAACGATGGAAAGAAAAGAACAATTTTAAAACAAAACAAATTTAAAACAGGAATTTTACTTACCTTCCCCGTATAAGCATGGAAATCATCTGAATCAGATGGAATAATCGCCAACACAGGCTGCTGTTGAACATATTTCAGCAAAGTTTTCTCATTTCCTGGTTGAATGTGAATCCACTCTTTCACCTTAACATAAGGATGAATCACCTATAAAAACATAAATTAGCAATTTATACAAAATAAATAAAATGGGAAACAGAATTTTGAATATGTTTACCTTATGAGCACTATATTGCTCAAGAACAAAAATTGCTTCTGGTACTAATTACTAAATTGTACAATTATAGTTGTATCATCAACATAACCATCTTCCAAAGTACATTATCATGGAAAATATAATGTATTCATTTGTGACATGTTTATATTGAAATCTTTTTTCTACCGTTGAAAAAAGGAGATGATGGGTATGATGTCACACATGCACAGCCTGTCTATCGTTGAAACACTGATACCCTCCAACAGAGTGCAACAAGGAAGTAACAAGCCCTTGGAGAATGCTATAGGAGAAGATATTTTCGTTTTGCGCACTTTTAGGACTATGATCTTCTTCTTGTGCATAAACTAAGGGCACCGAACTAATAAGAAAATATCGCGTTGCCCGTTGGAAGAACCTGGAAACCAAAACAATGTAACCGTTTGATGCACTCAAATTTAAGCCTATATCGACTGGAATTCAAGCAAGCAGGGAACATACAGTATTCAAAATGAACCCTGTTTAAGTAATTCAGAAAGTTGGGACCATACTGACCGGCAGAGGTTAAATTCATTATGCCCTTTGATTACGAGAAACATGGCCTCAAGCTCGAGGACGATCTTAGAACATCCACTTCTATGATTAAACACACCCCAATAATCCATCGTAGAGGTAAAGGTTGCGGAGTCCCTGAACACAATAAAGAGGACACGGACGTGTGGTGGTGGTGGTGTTTCCACTCCTCCTTTCCGAAGGCGTGCAACAAGAAAGTAATAAGCCCTAAGAAAATGTTCAAATAGAAGATCTCTTTGTTTTCCCACACTCTTCGGACTATTATCTTCTTCTTGAGCGTTTTTTAAGGGCACCGAACTAATAAGCAAAGATCGCGTCGCCCGTTGGGAGAACCTGTAAACCAAAACAAAGTAATCGTTGGTCATATACATTGACAATGAACCTTGTTTAATTAAGTAATTTAGAAAGTTAGAAGCATACCGGACAACAAAGGTTAAATCCATACTTGCACATAAATCCATAATGGCGAGAGGGGATTCAAGTTTTCTGGGTGGAGCAATGTGAAAGATGATATAAGTGGCTTTGTAGGGTTCATTTTCATGGTATGGTTTGGAAGTCCATCGTTCTGTATTTATAGAAGGAATACGTGCTTCTACCAAAACAAAAAACAGAAGGAATACGTTTTCTATTACGTCTGTGATACTTTCTAGTTTATACCAAAAAAGCAAAAACAATACGTCCACTATTACCCCCGTGATACAGCGTGCAATAGGGAATATCCGTACACTAGGGGGCGCAGAGAATATATGAGTTGAGCATGTTCAAGTTTTCACTTTTTCTCTTCAATTTATTGTTTAGTCTTCTTCTCCTCCCATGACCTAAAATTGGTCAATGGCTGGGAGTACTCGTAATAATATTACTTTTTCCAAGCATTCAAGCATCCCCAATAAACTTAAATGGAATAAGTAAGTACAAACTGAATTCTTTATAAATGCTCTTTTTCCATTGATAAACATGCCGAAATCTTCGACCAATAAAACAAAGAAGAAGATAATGCATGACCTTTTAGTTTATTTTCTTTCCAATGTTAAATCAATATACTATTATTAAAGTCGAATCCTTCTCTCTTATGTGTCGTCCATCTAACTATGCCATTTAGATATATTTAAATGTTTATTTACCTCTTTGTCCTTAATATTTTTATAGAATTTACCCTCCCTACATATTATAATAATAATATTATTATCATTATTACTTACCATATTCAATTAAGAAAAAAATTCAATTAGCTATGTTATTAATAAGCATTCAATATCTATTGTAATAATTAGACCTCATTCAGTATTATTACTTACCATATTTAACTAATGAGTATGAAATACCAGGAGTGACAAAGTATTAAATTTGAGTATGGAAAAACTAAAACCCAAAATATTGGGGGACAAAATTTGGACTAAAAACCCATAGGTCATTTTAGAAACTTGGTGTAAACCACATGTTAACTTAAAACCATAGTTCAATTTACAAAGTGTTTACATCTATCATTGTTTGCTTCCTATCTACTCAGTAAATTGGTCAAAGATATCGATCTTAGTAAATTCGGACTTGAACAAACACACTGTTGTTGCCATTGTCACATTATTCAATTCTAAAAGTATAGGTGTATCAGTATCATCACCATCATCCATATATTTATTCATTTGTTTTCTGGCCAAATTGCCAAAGCACCTTATTCAAATTGGACATGAACAAACACAATATCATTCACCTCTCCATGAATATATCATACATAGTAGTGGCAACAAAAATGTATAATATACTACTACGCTAACTTTGTAACACCCCTATTTTTACAACGATAGGTGTTACCGCCAGTGACCTCGGATTTTACCATCCAAAGTCACCCTATGCTTTATAAGGTATTAAGTTAAATAAATCATGCGGAATTATAAAGTTATTACATATAAAAGAGAGTTGCTCACATGTTAGACTTTATAAGTAATCCATTACAAAGTTTGGATTTAGTTCGACAAAACATAAAGCTTAAGAGTTGTTTAGACAGTGGAATTTAAATAACATTGCTTAAGTAAACGTGGAGTTAAGTAAACGTGGAGTAACACCGTTCTTGAAAATTCTCGACTTCCTTCCTTCACTTGAGTAGCCTTCGTCTTTTACGCCTTTGGTGGAGGTTATCTAGCGCCTGGCATTTGACTTCCTCAACCCCTTGATATGCATTGGGGTTCAGGCGAGTATTGGCCATGAACGACGAACGATGGTGGGGTACGTCTTGGCTTTGTTGCTGAGCCCTGGCCCAGGAAAGAACTAATAAGCCCTTCGAAAATGCACTCTTAATGATGTGAGCCCCACATTACTCGCCAGCCAAGATGAGAAGGATCTTTCCGTGCGCTCCGACGGACCCATCACTCGAGCTCGGACTTGTGCCATCGCTCGAGCCACGACCTCCATCGTCGCACGCACCCTCGCCAGCCATGGCTCACCCTCGGATGCACCGCGCTTCACATTCCTCTCGATCACCGGTGTAACACCCTGATTCTCAATCGGGATGCTACTCGGTAGTAGACCTCACATGGGTCCACTTAAGCTGGTTTTGACATCAATTCAACATTCGGACCTTACAACAAAGACACGACGAGAAAACAGAAAAACATCCAACTCTGAACTTATCAAAATTATGGAGTTTAAAACATGAATGCAACACTCCTCACCACAACCATCACCAATTTTGTTCAAATCTCGAAGGGAAAACCAATAACTAAACAACCAAAAGTCAAACACAAAGCAACATACTATGACATTATCTACCCAGAATCCTAGAACACGTCACATCGAGCTACTTCACCATCGCACTGGCCATCAACCTTGGGTATCACACCCACACCTGAAATATAACCTAAAAAGAAAGTCCCCGAGGGGTTAGCTAACAATTCTAATATACAAGAGATCAATATGCGCAGTAGTATGTAAAGACTAAAACAGAAAAGCATAATTGGAAAGAAAGAAGAAAAAAAAATTAAAAGAAACAAGATACACAACAACAGTGAATACCCATATAATCAACAAACCACACATACATAAGCATAATCAAACCAATTTTCAAGCCAAAACTAACTTCAAACTACCATTTAGTCAATCACACACACACACGCACAAATCATACAGAATCCTAATCGGCAATGCAACTCTTCACCCATCATTGTATTCCGATACTATCGCGCTTACACACCTGCGCCCGAGTGCAGAGGCAGGCCCTCCCACTCCTCACGAGATATCATCCTTCTAACCCACGGTCAAGCCTCCACTGGAGCACTTGCCAAAACATTTTAGTATTTTAAAGGGGCCCGGCCGACACACGACTATGCCTAGACGTCTCTTCGCCATCGACCGTCATCGTACATGGTCGTGCCGGTTACGCTGCCATCACAGAGAAAACCATTTGAAAACTAATGATTTATGAAACATATTATATAAATCCAGTTCAGGACACACCAAACACGGAGAGATAATAGTTCAAGATATCTTTCATTATTTAAACGAAAACGGAAAACCATATACGCAATTAAGACAACATGAATATTTTCAAACAAACATGCTTCACAAACAATGCACATTCATGTCAAGCATATTATAAATAGTTAACTAAGTAAGTTGTCAAGCAACTTACCTCGATCGAAGTAATCCGCAACACATAGAAATTAATCAACTAGAGCCCAAAGAATCCCTAAATAATAATAACGACTATGATCAAAATTAAAAAATTCAATCCGAACAAGACTCGATTCGGAGTAACAGGCTTTAAACGACCTTATATATACGCAAAGCTTCCTCCTACTCAAACTACAATTTAAACACCATATCTAAACTAGCCTAGTATATATTTTATATAATATATATAATTGCCTCTCGGATACAAAATTAACCAACACCATTATCAAGATTTCAATTCTAAATAACTAAACATCACATGAAAGAACGAGTTGCACCAGAAAACCAAACAAATACCATTACTTTAGTTCAAAAATTACGATTCACCACTTTGGCTTTTAATTTGATCCCACTAATTTACACCGCCAGCAATTCAAACAATTTTCCACTTGGATAAGTAAAAAGCACTAACTAAACTATCTATTTCCCCTAAACTAAACTAATCACCTATATGTTACCACTTGAAGAATTCAGATTATAAGAAAACAAGCGAAATCAATCAGCCCACAGAACACTATTGCTAACCCCGCAGTTGGTCCTTTAATTCTCCTTTAACTCAAGCAACAAAGCTCCTAATTAATCCAACTCCTTGTGACATTCAACCGAAACAAAGGAGGGTACCAGGGAGGGGACTAACCAATGCAGGAAACTAGTAACTCCTGCAAACGAGATTGTCGGTGAAGGAGAATGGTAGCGCCCAAGCGGTGATGACACGTGACTGTGGTCGGTGACTGGAGCGCGACGATGGCGGCATCAACCGACCAGCGATACAAGCACAGCTTCAACGTTAAAGACGAAAATTAAAACAGTCCCAACATAGGGGATCAAAGAACAGAGGAGAAACAAGATATCGATTAAGCCCACAACACTAGAAGGGAAACGGAGGAGAGCTAGAATGGTGCAAGCCTTACTAGCGAGATGCCGATCTCGGCGCTCGACAAAGAAGCTTAGAAACAGGATGTCGTCATCGTCAAAAATGGAGGAACGGTTTGTACCACGGCAACGTCGGATCCGATAGGTTAGGGGCGCATTGTATTCTCTAGTGATGGAGGACACAGGACAGAGCGGTGGTATTGATGAGCGGCATCGCTTGATGCTGGAGTGCAAGGTAGGGCACGACTCAAGGAAGAATGATGGACTAAGGAAAGAGAAGAAAAGGGACAGAAGGAAATGAAAATTGGGCCTCGCCCCAAAAGAAGAAAGATCAAAATGGATTGGGCCCAAAGGAGAAGAAAAGAAAAAGAACATTTTAAAAGAGCCCAAGAGAAAAAATTAGATATTTTACATGAATTACTCTTAGAAGAAACGTCGGACTGACGAAATTTATTAATGTTGCTAAAGTAGAAACTCGAGTATTACATACACTCCCACTTAAGAAAGTTTCGTCCCCGAAACTCGAAAAGGAATGAAGTAACTAAGACCATTTGGGGTTTTGTAAATACCTCTGCCTAATAATAGGTTCGTCCTCGAACCGCAATACCTGGAACAACTTACAAAAACTAAACACACATCCTCCTAATAAAAACTAACTAGAAATTTCCTAAATATTCCAAACTCAACACATCACGTGTTAAATCACACACAAAACTAATCATATTTGTACTCTCGGAATCACAAAGTTCACCAAATCATTCAAGTCAAAAACAAGTCCACCACGTCACATGTCCAAATCTACCACACCAATCAATCGTTACGAATCAATAAAACTGTCAACCAAATCTATGTTAGCACTCTCAAAGAAGATGTTATTCAAGTTACTCAAGAAAGCAAACTAACGACCTAACATCGCACACTCTTATCACAAACTAACTATCTCCAAAGATACTATCAGGATAGGTTATGATTCTGTGTGATTGCCCGGAAGACTCATCTCAGTCTCCCAAATGGCCTCTTTGGCTCTTCGTCGAAAACACTAAACTAATAACAACAAAATCTCATTGTTTCACAACTTCCTCACTTGACGATCCAAAAACGATTTCGGTTACTCTATAAAAGTGTGGTATGGCTCAATCCTCAATCCCTCAAACCTGAGCTTATAGTTGGGGTCCGACACATATTGTCTTAGTTGTGATACGTGAAATATTGGGTGGACTCTTTCCAGAGATGGATGTAGAGCTAGACGATAAGCCACTCTCTCATTGTCCCCAAAATCTCAAATGGTCCGATGTGGAAGGGAATATACTTTCCCTTATTCCGAAATAGTCGCACTCCTCGAGTATGAGACACTCTTAACTAAACATGTACGCCCATCTCAAACTTCAAGGATCAACATCGCTTGCATGCGAAGGGCATATAACGAAGCAACTAGCATCCACTCCCTGATTAACATTGCCTTCTCTACATTCTCTTGAATCAATTGTGGCTTCTCACCTACTCTATCTGAGGGTCATCCTACCATAGTAATATATGATATTTCCACTTATACAATGCCCCATAAGGATCCATTTGAAAGGAAGAATTCTAGAACGTTGTACGCAAATGATGCCAACTCCAAGTGCTTAGACGAACTTCCTCCCCAATCCAACACACAAGCTCTCAGCATGTTCTCAAGTGTTTTGATCATCCTTGCCACTGGTCCACTAACTGATGGTTGTACCTTCGTCACCGATGAGTTTCGCGTCCAAGTCTTGTTGAACTTGAGGTGAAATTCTTGTCGTAAAACCACCCTTATCAAAACAATGTTGTCAACACCCAATACATTCTCATTAATCTCTTCCCGAGTAGATCACAAGTATGCTATCCAGGTGTGATTCCTTGGAGGAACATGTAATCTTTGTCAATTCATCTACTACCTCCCAAAACAACATGATCATGATTAGAGCAATTATTAACACAACTCCAATGATAAGTTCTATGCGGTTCGATTCTAGAAGGTAAGTACTAGTACGTAGTAAACTCCTTGTTTGTTTCTAAAAACAACCTTAACCTTGGCAAGTCTGAGATACTTCCCATTAACAGTGTCACCAGAGCTCTTTGTAACAGCCTTACTCGTGTATAGTGAATTTCGCTACTATAAGGTATACTTCCTAGTGAAATCTTTATTTCAGGCCCTTATCGTATTGTACACCAAACTTCCTTACAAGGTCAAGGTCTCATTTTCGGGAATTTCCAAGTCAAATGTTTCCTCTAGGTGAATCTTTCACCTTATATCTTATATCCACAATAAGTCCTTGCTTTTGGCGGATCTCCTCTACCGAAGTAAACTGACAATCTAAGCACACAATTGTCTTGATACTTCTACCTTACCCTAAGTTCCAATCCTCATCAAGTCATCCTATAAAGCTTACATCAAGATAGGTTTACACCCATTTGAACACTAGTCATTTCCTAGCTAAGCGATTCATTTACACCAGCATCTAATCGAGTAAGGATGAATTTACAAATTATACTAGATTAGCTCAATCTACCCCAGTTACCTCTTATTAGCGTTGCTGACAATAGATATACGTGAGTTTGTATAGGTATAATAAGACTTGATACTTCCTAAAAGTACCATTTCCCAACATGTGGTCATACTTGTTAATCCTTCACCTTATGTCTGCTTGTTTGGCTCCTATACCTTTAACTCGAAAGGTGTATAAGTAAACACCGACCTTATAGCGTCAACATACATTCAATTTATATCGAGGTATTGATAGAATCTTTACACCCCATAATCACATGAACAACCATAATGGTGTAGGACTCAATTCCTTCTTCAACTACAAAAACTTCTTCCAACATGTCTCGATCATATAATCCTCTTAAGTTGATAACAATTAGTCAAAGGTTAAACCCTGATAAAGAACTTCTTCATCCACTACAAGTACACTAGATTAACTTTAAGACTTTCCCGTAAGATCCTTTAGCGGTTATCGCACACTTTGCAACTATAAGGGTAAACTAATATGCCTACATATAACCCAACATGATCCAGCTTAAATACTTAATAACGACCTGATTCATCCATTGCTTGAACTCCTTTAGTTCATTCACCTCACTATCCATTATCTTCCGCTCTTGTAGTAGGCTTTATATATACTAGAGGTTACCTCTAGGGTGTCCTCATCCTTATTCCCTAATTTCTGGTATCCCAATTTTCAAGAATAACACTAATGCTTAATATAAACCAATGAATCATCTTATCATGAAAACAATTGGCCACTCTAAATGGTAACTTGGTCCCACTCTTGGTAATCTATACATAACCTCATTATTTCATCCTCTTTTTTTTCAAACATGACTGATACTCTCACATTGATGCACTAGGCACCCATACAGCCTAGTCAAACGCTCTTCCAATTGAATATTCAACTCAAGTATTCCCCTAGAACTATGCAATACGAAAATCGTGAGATCAGTCCAGTCCTTGACTCCAAGTCAATATTAAAGTCTATTGGAATTGTAGTCATGGCACCTCAAAATGAAAACATCCTCAAGCGCTTATACAACTTAAATATCCAGAATTCACATGCAAAACATGGTTCGTGAAGGGCTTGTCTCCAATAACCGATACAACCCCATGTTCAAACAACTTAGTTGGTATCATAGTACAAACATCTCCTCACATCCTGGATAGTGTCCATGGCTCCCTTCGGAATGTGTCGTTCCCTACCATTGTCCTTGTATAATTGTGAATATCCAAATGACCTTTGTACCTCATTGTCTAGTTCATATGTAAAGTCATTATTGCTCAATACTTTCCTTCCAATCGATTCCGCTACTAGTCTAGATCCCTTCATGCGAATCAGACCATGTGGACATCTCTATCCACACTCAATTTACCAAGTTTCAACAAACTCACTACAAAATAAAAGTATACCCAAGGGATCAACTCAAACCAAATTCAAGTCATTTCTTCTCTTTTGATCGTGTTAGTTCATAAATCTTTCCATCTTGAACGTTCAATGTGGGCGAGTTCCCACCTATATGCCCCAAGGTTATTGTTTCAAGCTAATTGCAACATACTTTATAAATTTTGGATTTGTGGACCCTGAGTTTATATTGCCCTAATTCAAGTTGTCCTTATACTATAGTATGGTGGTGTAGCCACTACCTTCTCAAGAACCATTTATAGAACTCTAGTGTATATTACCTCGCTTTGTCCCAAGCGTCTATCATCAGCTCTTATTAGTATATTGCTAACCATGCATTTTTTTCTTTTCAACCTAGACTTTCACATTTTTCTCTGCTCAAGCAGTCACAAACATTATTATTGCATGACCAAAGATACCCATGAAATTGTCTCAGCTCTCTTCTCGACGAGTTTGTCCAATGTGATCTCAAAAATAGTTCAAACCTTGGAACTCTGCTTATCCCTTCACCTCTTGCTTCCTTTCTACTTAACCTCACAACGTCTATTGTTTTGGTACTTAATCCACATAGGTCCTTAAAGCACGTCTCGATATAGTTACCTTCTTAACCTTGTCTTACACCTCACCTTTCCTATGATCACATTTGTAAAAGTCCGGTCAGTCATGGAAAGCTAAAACTCTTGACATATTCTCCACTCAGTAAACACCTAGGTTTGTCCCTGAATAAGGAGTCACGTACTCCGCATCCAAATGAATGACTTCGTCTCTACAAAATTAGTTCAGGGCCGGTTGGGACCTAACTTTTACCAATCCTTTTTGCTTGAGGGTTAGAGGGGATTCATCCTAACACCAGTTTATCATCTTCTATGTTTACCACTTCTTTTTCATCTCGTATTAGCACCGGTTACTCAATTGTTTATCGGACAAGTGGTGTATAAACCTTGGAGAATATCCTTCACAATACTCCAAACTATATACTTGATGTTCAATGACCCTTCCTCGATCTTATGGTACCATGACTAAAGGAACCACACAAACTATATCTAATACACCTAGAAATCCAAAATTAGTCCGAACACTTAAAATCCACTACTACTAGGGTCATCTCTATTAGATCGATGGTGGTGCCTCGACGTGTCGTTCTACCCAAATATGCATATGACCCATTTTAAAAGTCTTTGAAAACTCCGGCCGAATTTTATTTTCAAGTTGGACCTCTTATGGTTTTGCTATAAAGTTCCTTGTGTCCTTGTTGTCAACCACGCTCTGATACCAATTTGTAACACCCTGATTCTCAATCGGGATGCTACTCGGTAGTAGACCTCACATGGGTCCACTTAAGCTGGTTTTGACATCAATTCAACATTCGGACCTTACAACAAAGACACGACGAGAAAACAGAAAAACATCCAACTCTGATCTTATCAAAATTATGGAGTTTAAAACATGAATGCAACACTCCTCACCACAACCATCACCAATTTTGTTCAAATCTCGAAGGGAAAACCAATAACTAAACAACCAAAATTCAAACACAAAGCAACATACTATGACATTATCTACCCAGAATCCTAGAACACGTCACATCGAGCTACTTCACCATCGCACTGGCCATCAACCTTGGGTATCACACCCACACCTGAAATATAAACTAAAAAGAAAGTCCCCGAGGGGTTAGCTAACAATTCTAATATACAAGAGATCAATATGCACAGTAGTATGTAAAGACTAAAACAGAAAAGCGTAATTGGAAAGAAAGAAGAAAAAAAAATTAAAAGAAACAAGATACACAACAACAGTGAATACCCATATAATCAACAAAGCACACATACATAAGCATAATCAAACCAATTTTCAAGCCAAAACTAACTTCAAACTACCATTTAGTCAATCACACACACACACGCACAAATCATACAGAATCCTAATCGGCAATGCAACTCTTCACCCATCATTGCATTCCGATACTATGGCGCTTACACACCTGCGCCCGAGTGCAGAGGCAGGCCCTCCCACTCCTCACGAGATATCATCCTTCTAACCCCCGGTCAAGCCACCACTGGAGCACTTGCCAAAACATTTTAGTATTTTAAAGGGGCCCGGCCGACACACGACTATGCCTAGACGTCTCTTCGCCATCGACCGTCATCGTACATGGTCGTGCCGGTTACGCTGCCATCACAAAGAAAACCATTTGAAAACTAATGATTTATGAAACATATTTTATAAATCCAGTTCAGCACACACCAAACACGGAGAGATAATAGTTCAAGATATCTTTCATTATTTAAACGAAAACGAAAAACCATATACGCAATTAAGACAACATGAATATTTTCAAACAAACATGCTTCACAAACAATGCACATTCATGTCAAGCATATTATAAATAGTTAACTAAGTAAGTTGTCAAGCAACTTACCTCGATCGAAGTAATCCGCAACACATAGAAATTAATCAACTCGAGCCCAAAGAATCCCTAAATAATAATAACGACTATGATCAAAATTAAAAAATTCAATCCGAACAAGACTCGATTCGGAGTAACAGGCTTTAAACGACCTTATATATACGCAAAGCTTCCTCCTACTCAAACTACAATTTAAACACCATATCTAAACTAGCCTAGTATATATTTTATATAATATATATAATTGCCTCTCGGATACAAAATTAACCAACACCATTATCAAGATTTCAATTCTAAATAACTAAACATCACATGAAAGAACGAGTTGCACCAGAAAACCAAACTCAAATACCATTACTTTAGTTCAAAAATTACGATTCACCACTTTGGCTTTTAATTTGATCCCACTAATTTACACCGCCAGCAATTCAAACAATTTTCCACTTGGATAAGTAAAAAGCACTAACTAAACTATCTATTTCCCCTAAACTAAACTAATCACCTACATGTTACCACTTGAAGAATTCAGATTATAAGAAAACAAGCGAAATCAATCAGCCCACAGAACACTATTGCTAACCCCGCAGTTGGTCCTTTAATTCTCCTTTAACTCAAGCAACAAAGCTCCTAATTAATCCAACTCCTTGTGACATTCAACCGAAACAAAGGAGGGTACCAGGGAGGGGACTAACCAATGCAGGAAACTAGTAACTCCTGCAAACGAGATTGTCGGTGAAGGAGAATGGTAGCGCCCAAGCGGTGATGACACGTGACTGTGGTCGGTGACTGGAGCGCGACGATGGCGGCATCAACCGACCAGCGATACAAGCACAGCTTCAACGTTAAAGACGAAAATTAAAACAGTCCCAACATAGGGGATCAAAGAACAGAGGAGAAACAAGATATCGATTAAGCCCACAACACTAGAAGGGAAACGGAGGAGAGCTAGAATGGTGCAAGCCTTACTGGCGAGATGCCGATCTCGGCGCTCGATAAAGAAGCTTAGAAACAGGATGTCGTCATCGTCGAAAATGGAGGAACGGTTTGTACCATGGCAACGCCGGATCCGATCGTTTAGGGGCGCATTGTATTCTCTAGCGATGGAGGACACAGGACAGAGCGGTGGTATTGACGAGCGGCATCGCTTGATGCTGGAGTGCAAGGTAGGGCACGACTCAAGGAAGAATGATGGAATAAGGAAAGAGAAGAAAAGGGACAGAAGGAAATGAAAATTGGGCCTCGCCCCATAAGAAGAAAGATCAAAATGGATTGGGCCCAAAGGAGAAGAAAAGAAAAAGAACATTTTAAAAGAGCCCAAGAGAAAAAATTAGATATTTTACATGAATTACTCTTAGAAGAAACGTCGGACTGATGAAATTTATTAATGTTGCTAAAGTAGAAACTCGAGTATTACATACACTCCCACTTAAGAAAGTTTCGTCCCTGAAACTCGAAAAGGAATGAAGTAACTAAGACCATTTAGGGTTTTGCAACCGGTGCCTCACCAACCGAAGATGCCGAGGACCTCACACTCGGCACCCGCGGGTGATGTGAGCCCCACATTAACCGCCAGCCAAGAAGAGGAGGATCTTTCCGTGTGCTCTGACGGACCCATGACTCAAGCTCGGACTCGTGCAATCGCTCGAGCCACGGCCTCCATCGTCGTGCGCACCCTCGCTGGCCATGGCTCACCCTTGAATGCACCGCGCTTCACATGCCTCTCGATCATCGGCACCTCGCCAAGCGAAGGTGCCGAGGACCTCACACTCGATACCGTGCTAGCCGCGGGTTCCGAGTCCCATGCCACAATGCTGGCCATGCCGGGCCAACCCGACACCACTTGAGGTTCTGGTGCGCCTCGGCCTCGCCACTTGAGGTTCAAGTGCACCACAATCTGTCTTGCCGCACCAGTCGTGTCACGACATGCCTTGGCGCACCGACGCCTTGTCGCGACACTCGTTACATGGCCACCGTGACCATCTATGTTTCTTTCCATTTTTAGTACCTTTTCTATTCCGAACATTACTAATTATGTCATTTCTATTTCCGTCAAGTAGTTTTGGGCTTGGGCTTGCACCTTGGGTCGTGTGCGTGCGTCTCCCATGTTCCGCCCATGCCATTAGGGTTTTGGTGTGCCATCAGCTCTATATAAGAGGCACACCTATATTCTCCTGGATTGTTCTTAAGGCGTCAACCTCAAATTCTTATCCCAACCCCATATTCTCATGGCCTACGTCAAAATAGGCCCCCTTCTCAATCCTTTCCCTTCAATCTCAACCAAATCTAGACGTTTTACATCTCAATCTATCGGTTCCGACATGAGAAGACCTAATACGAATCCAAGATCAAGATCCACATGTGAATCCTCAACGAGGTTCACATCAATTGGCATCAGAGCCGATGGATTGCGTAAGTCTTTCTCACCCTTTTACTCGTTTTTGCACGAAATTTTTTTCTTTCCCATCCACTTTTCATTAAGCCTGGTTTGGCAAAGAGGCACCGGGAATGAGATCTATGCGATGCTCGATCCCCCGAATAGGTGGTAACCCTTCGAGGAGCTCGGCAAGCATAATATTCGAGTACTCCTGTAAAAGAGAAGTAATATAAGGGGTAATACATGTGTCTTATCAATGGTAATATTAAGCAAAGGACACAATAAAAAATAAGAAAAACTCCCCTCGATGTGCTTGATCACATCGCGCCGACGGCAAAGGAACAATCGGTCTTACACCGTGCCGAGCAATGGTGGCTCGGCGTCCTCACTGCTACGAAGCGTGCCATGGGCACCACTTGGCTGGCCAGCAGAACCATGCCAATGGTGGAGGTTGGGCCCTGGCGCCCCGCTGGAATGTCTCGGTGTCGAGCCTGCGCCGCTCGCTATCGAATCCTGCGCGTTGTGGTGCGTTGTTAGAATAGCACTCGGCGTCCAAGGCTCTGCTTTTACTTTTCCTCGGCGCTCCTGAGTCGAACTCCCGTGTTGACCAGAATCTTGAGTGTGTGCACCAGAAATGCCGACAAAATTGTCGCCAAGGCCAGAAACGCCGTTAGAGTTAGCATTCGGCGTGGGCGCGGTCGTAGCAGTCTCCCGAGCCCTTGCTTGTTGCCTTTCGGCTTCATCCTATAAAGCTTCACTCGGAGACATAGGTAAGATGGTCACGCGTTTACCATGGTAATTGAACATGTAAGTGTTCAACCGGCCATCGTAAATCACGTGACGGTCAAACTGCCATGGACGACCAAGAAGGAGATGGGTGGCGTCCATGTCAGTGACATCAAAAAGAACAGAATCGGAGTAGACACCAATTGAAAAGGAAAGAATAACATGTTTGGTGACCCAATGATCACCATCATTTGAAATCCACGCGAGCTTGTAAGACGTCGAATGGTCCTTTCGAGGCAATTTGAAATGGGTGACGACTTTCCTTGATAAGAAGTTTCCACAGCTACGCAAATCAATAATAACGCTCAAGGAGACGTTTTTCACCAAGCACCAAGTACGAAAAATATTTTCCCGTTGATCGATGGGTACGGCCTCCTTGACGCTTAGCGCTCGGCGTGTCACGAGCAAAAGCTTGTCAACGCCGGCACCAATATCCGAGGGTGCGCAATATGCACCATCTTCAATCGGCGCCTCATTGTCTTCCTCCGGCTCAGCCTCGTCAACGCTTTCATACGCCGCCGATTGAGCCGAAAACAACACGCGCTTCGTGTTAGAACAATCCCGTTTCAAGTGGCCCCGACCACCACATTGATAGCACTCGATGTCTCGAGTCCGCGTTTGTTGGGGAGGGGCGGCCTTGTCACGGTTTTGGCCAACCGAAGGGCCCTTGGAGTCCATGCCGGGGCTACCTACCATTGGTTTGGAATAAGAAGGAGTAGAAAACGGTTTAGTACCCAAAGCGGAAGGACTAGGGTTAGAACCATACCTTTGAAAGGTGGACGATTTTGGCCTCTTAAACTACGTGTACAACTCCATGGCCGCGTGTATCAATCATCCCAAGTCCTTGATCGGCAAGACAACCAAGTGATCTCGGATCCATTGGTGGAGTCCCGCCACAAAGCGAGACTGCAACGCTCGCGGTGAAACGCTTATGCCGGCTTTGAAGAATAGATCTTCCAAGTAGGCAAAGAACTCCACCGGAGTCATGATCCTTGATGTGCGTCTTGGATCAAAATCCGGACTTTTTCCTTGTAGTCGGGGGGTATGCATTTCCGCTTCATTATAAAAACAAGTTGATGCCACTCGGTAATGGCGGCTTTACACTTTCGGGCCTGATCCGATTCGAATCGGTTCCACCACATACGAGCGGCCCCCTTGAAATGAAGGGTCACCACCTCGACTTTCTCGTTCTCCTCGTAGTGGCAATGCTTGAGAACGTGTTCGGTACCCTGCAACCAAGAAATAAATTCATTAGGATTGTAATTACCGAAAAAATTCTCAAATTTTACCTTGACATCACGGCGTGATACATGCGCCGGACGTTCGTTGTCGGCGCACCGATTGGCATGCGGCGGAGGTGTGCGATGGCGCCGGTTGCCTCGGCCATTGCCTCGGTTTGGCCCGTCGCCATCGTCACTGGGCTTGTCGCCCCCATCGCGTCGAGGGCGCCACTGGTCCCCGCGGTCTCGATCTTGGCGACGTCGATCCCCATGGTGCCGAGGCCGTTCGCGGTTGTCATGGCGCTCAAGCCGATCATACTCTGCGCGGTTCTCAAGCAACTTGGGTCTCGGAATCCAATCCCGATCTATCCAGTCCTCCGAATCATGGATCGGAGGGTGGTCAAATTCCTTCTCGGAATCCTCCTCGTACTCCATCATAGAGTTCTCGGATTCCGAACGTGGAGTTGTCGAACTTTGATGACCCCGATAGTTGACGAGCACTTTTATGTCGTTGTAAAAGCACTGTCAAAGAAATATCCTAACTTCCTAACTTGAGTAAAGTGGAAGCAAGGGGTCGAACCCACAAGGACTTAGATTATTTGTATTTAAATAATATTACTAAGTAAAATGGGGTTTTTACGATTGCAAGTATAAATCTAACTAAATAAAGCAAAACAAATAAAATAATTAAATATTCAAATATAGAAAAAAGCGTCCAACTAGTTTCGTATCCATTGCATACATGACTTTTGATCCTTGATTATTCTTATTTCGATTTCCCTTGACTAATCTATTGTGAATTTGTGAAATTCAAGCTTAAGGTAGTTATTAATATACACCGTCTTTAACAACCTTTTAATCAATTAACCTAGAAAACCTTCTATGTCAAACTGATCATGCAATTAAGTTCAAAGCATTCAATAGAAACATAGTTCATGAATTCCACCGTCTATTTATGAAGTTTTGTGATTGAATTCTCCGCCTTTGATTAACCTTATTCCACCGTCTATAAGTTTAATCGAAGGATTCATCCATGAATAATCAAATTCCACCGTCTATTTAGTTATTCTAGTTGTAATTCAACCTAGAAATAGAATAGGTGATCAAGCTATTATAATCCTAAGCGAATTTAATCAATTAAGCACGGAGAAATTCAATCTAGTCAAGGTAAATAGAAATAATTCAAATCTCACAAACAATCATGCATACAACTTCAACTAACTAGTTGGACATGAGAAAATTAGCTAGAAATTAACATTAAAGAAGAATCAAACTTACAAGAGTTAAATTTCTCTTCAATTGTGCAAAACTAGGGTTTGGTCTCCCACAAATCTCCAAATTGAAACTAACGTAGAACTAAGAACAATAGATAGCATCATCTCCAAAATAAAACCTAAGAAAAGTATTTATATGGTAGCTAAAAATATCCAAAAACACTAAAAAGGTTGGCCCATAAGATCAAGCGTAAGCCCGAATCAGCGTCACGCACACGCGCCAAAACGCGGTTTGGGGCCCATGAAAGCACGACCGCGCTATGCCAGTTTCTCCCGCGCTTTGGCTGCATTATCTTTGCTCCTCCGACGCTGGCTAGCTCCTCAAAGCGCGATTTAGCATTTTTCTTCTTGCCTTTTAATTCTTGCTTTGGTTCTTCTTTTCAATGCTCCCTAAACGTCCCGAGGTCCGGTCCTTAGCCTCATACCAACCATGGTCCACCTTCCGACCTACAATTAAGCACACAAACGCATAGATTTCGAACTAAACCAAAATAAAACCTAAACTACAATTTAAAGCGAAATTCTAGCTAAACATGCATAAAACGGGAATAAAAACATGCTCTAACGCCTATACCTATATGCTCTATCAATAGTCATCGACATCGAAGTCATCTCGGTCTTTGTTCTTTTCTTCTTAGGCGTTGGAGTGACCGCCTTTTTCTTTTTCTTGGCCTGTTGACGTCGCCACTCCTCGGAGTCATACTCCTCATCGGAATGAACGTCATGAACCTCCTGTACATCTTGGGCCTGATTAGTCGGCCGATTTTCCTTCATGGATTCCAACCTCTGGATTCTATGTTGGTTAGACAGTTCAACCATCGGACCCTTGGCCTTTTCCTGCGTCGTAGCCCTCGGAACCGAGACGCAGGGTGGCGTTACGCACGGATTCGGGGGCTGCATGTGGATTGTCACGGTTGGTGGCACTTGTTGATCCATGACTAAACTTCCTCCTAAAATTCAAAATTTTATTTGAAAATCTTATACAGATTGTTTACCTACTACGGAAAGACTTAATAGATTTTATAATTCAGTTCCTCATACTTGTTCGCTCTGTGATATGAATGATGAAAATATAAATCACTTCTTCTTCATTTGTCCTTTTACTCAAAAAATGATTTCTGAATTGGAAGTAAAGTTAAATGTTTCATTTGATATTTTTTGTTTGGGGAGCTTTAATGATAATTTAGTTTCTACGTTAAATGCAAATGATAATAGCGATTTCCTATGTTTTCTTTGGTGGTTTATCTGGAATCATAGGAATAATATCATTTTTTACCATAACATTAGAGTATCCTATTTATCTCCTAGTGAATTGGCAGTCAGAGAGCATTCTTTATGGACTTCTTCTCAAGTTAAAGATAATAAAATTTGTAAGTGCAATAGGCGCAAAAGGAAAAATAATGTGGCTTGGATAAAACCGTCTACAAATTGGGTTAAATTGAATAATAAATTTGATAGATTTTTAATATATTAAAATAAAAATCAAAAGTAAATGTTTATATGATATTGAATTTTGAACTTTTTGTTACAATAGTGTTGGGACGATGTTGAGACCTCTGGTTCTAAACATCGGAACAACGATATCATTCTCCAGTTTTGATAATGACAAACACCATATGGGAACTAATGTGCTTTGTCCAAGTATTTCTAAGGAACACATGTCCAGCAAAGAAAGTTCCCATGCTATGGGAACTCCCATGAGTGGATAAGAAACACAAACATACACGCTGAAGAGTTCCTCTCAAAGGAACTCTGAAGAAGACAGTTCCCATCACATGGGAACTCACATGTGAAGACAAAGACCGTTCAGCGCAAATCGCGGGATCTTGTCCTGGACAGAACGAAGGAACAGTCTGATGAGCAGACTGTCACAAGTGATCCAACGGTCCGATCAATTCAAGAAGTTGACCTAGTTCAAATCGAAGTCACATGTGAAGATTGTACACTTGGGCTGCAAGCAAAGGGCATTTTAGACAACATGAAAGATACGATTGAAGCCCAAGTACAACCGAGTATAAAGCCAAATGAATAGTGCTAGGTTTAAGTACTTCTCCCAAAACTCACATACACTCCCAGAGAAAGAAAGAAAGAAGAAGAGAAGTCCCCGGCGGCGAGTGTTCGATCTCGACGACGGTGAAAGCTAAAGTTCCCAAGAGCAAGGGAACTGAATTGTCAAGGTGTAAGGTTTGACTTTCCTGTTTTAGTTGAGTTGTTCGCTTAGGAACTCAGTTGAGAAGATTCATTAGTGTTGCTAGAGTTAGGTAGAACTCGTAGGAACAGAGAAGTTTGAATCTGGCTGTTTGTAACTAAGGAACAAGCAATAAAATAAGTAAGTCATTCAAAATCCTCCAAGCGGAGGTAGAGGTTTACCCACACAACTAGTTGGTTGTCGTGGGGTTCCTCTATAAGGGAACTGTGTTCTTTCTGCTTTTTTAAATACTTGCGATATTGTTTCTTCCGCTGCCTTGGGAACAGCTTAACAGCCAGTTCCCAAGCTCTCGCTAACAAGTTACGATCCAACAAATAGTTTGTTCATTTAAGATTTTCAAAATCTCTTCTCCAATCTATCATTCTTTCTCTTTATTATGAACATGTATGGATATAGAAGTTATTACATGTGTATATTTGAGTGTAAATATTAAGAGGAAGGATTAGTTTTTTATATTAGAAAAGTTGGGGTTAAGAAATATGAAAAGTTGTCTTTTTTTTTTACTCTTATCATAATTACTTGTGTATACTTAAGTTTAATATTGAGAAGATGATGTGACTTTTTTACATTAGAAAAGTTGGAGGTTAAGGAATGTGAAAACTTGTCACTAAATGAGTATTTTTTTATTTTTTCTTTTACTCTTCTTAATTATGAATTTTAATTTTCATAAATGGAATGTGAAAAGTTGTCACTAAATGAGTTTTTTTTACAATAGTTTGTTCATTGAAGATTTTCAAAAACTCTTCTCCAATCTATCATTCTTTCACTTTATTGTGAACATGTATGGATATAGAAGATATTACATGTATATATTTGAGTGTAAATATTAAGAGGAAGTAGTAGCTTTTTATATTAGAAAAGTTGGGAGTTATGGAATATGAAAAGTTGTCTTTTTTTACTCTTCATTTTAATTGTTAATTGATCATAATTACTTGTGTATATTTAAGTTTAATATTAAGAAGATGATGTGACTTTTTTACATTAAAACAGTTGGAGGTTAAGGAATGTGAAAAATTGTCACTAAATGAGTATTTTTTTTTCTTTTGTTTTATTCTTCTTCTTAATTATGATTTTTTCATAAATGGAATGTGAAAAGTTGTCGCTAAATGAGCATTTTTTTTCTTTTTTTACTCTTCTTCTTAATTATAAATTTTTCATAAATAACCCAAATTTTCTTCTTTATAGTATAAGTATATATAGATAGAAGATAGATAGATAGTATATCTAATTTCACCTTTGATTTGATAGGAAACATAGAATAACAAAAGAATATTATCTCATCACCAAAATAAATTTTTATACCACCAAAAGAATATTTTTTATTATTTTAAAATAAAATAATTAATTGCCTTAATAATGTATACCTTTGATCCTTCCATGTGAGGATATTATCTCATCCTTTCACCACCTACCTTTCTTTGTTTTTTTACATATATACCCTTTTTATTTCATTGCTTTAAATTCAAATAGAAGTTATAATTATTATCGAAAATTTGGACATATAAACTCTAGAATAAGCAAGCAAAAAATTTACTCATACACTCACTGGCTAGCTATGCATGTGGTATTTAAAAAATAAACAACTAAAGTTTATATAAAAATATATGACATTTTAGATCTCACTTAGTTGATCGTAATGAGTTCTTTGAGCCATATCCTCATTTTCAATTAGAGTCAATCTAATATTACCTTTGATTTCATGAAGAGCATAACCTAATTATATATAAAAATATCTATAAAAATAAAATTTTACGCTGCCAAAAGTAATTATTTTTATAATATAAAATAAAAATAATTATTATTTACCTTAATAATGAATATCTTTGATCCTTACACATGAGTATTTAATCTCATCCCTTCACCACCATATTTCTTTGTTTTTTTTTTCTAAGGCATTGTGTTCCCATTCGTCGGAAACCGAATTTAAAGGTGAAGGTGACGTGATGTGGGTAAGCTAAAAGGTAAGGTAGAATGTTAAAACTATTTTTTACTATTTGTTCATAATTAGTGTGTGCATTTAAAGCTGAAGTTGGAAAGTTAGTAAGTTAAAGAGTCAAGATAGCATATGCAAGTTTTAGTGTGTGCATTTAAAGGTGAAGGTGGAAAGTTAGTAAGTTGAAGAGGCAAGATAGCACATGCAAGTTTTTTTTTTGTATTTGTACATGGATAAATTCATAATTATTTTTTAATTTAAAATTTTTACATTTTAGATCTAAATTTTGAGAAGTTGAAGAGACAACCAAATGACCATTAAGAATGACTTGAAAGACCATTAAAAAGTAGAATGTTATCAAAATTAAATTGTCCATAAATTGTAATTAAATATAGGTGTTGAATTCTTTTTAAATTTTTTCTATATGAACATAATTATGGGATAGGTCATAAATGATCAAAAATTTTAATTTTATATGTTATATATAGATATAGATATATAGATATACATATAGATATACATATAGATATAGATATAGACATAGATATAGATGAGATTGTTGTAAATTTTAAACATAAAAACTCTTCAATTTAGTGGAATGTAAAATGCCACACAAATTATAAAATTATATGACATTTTAAATTCCACCCATTCATGAAATAATTTATGAAAATTTCTTTGATATATTGGAATATATGTCATTTCTTCACAAAATTTCCTTTATAATTTACAAACATTGTTGATAATTATAAATATTCATGGGTTATTGAAAGCAAATCAAGATTTAGTTATTTTATACATATTAAAATTTTAAACCAATAATTATAGCTTTTATTTGAAAATAATTTTTTATTAAACTAAAAGGGTATGATATGACAATGTATAATAAATTATATAGTTTGTATAAAATACAATGTATAGGAATTTAGCGAATGTATTTGATTTATTATAAAATTCATAAAAAGTATGTAATTTTTTCCCATTTTATTTTTACTCTTACAATTTGGTTGCAAATTGGTCATAAATTTTCAAGATTTTCTTCTCCATAATATAAAATGAGGATTTTTTTCATTTGTTTTTACTCTTTCATTTTAATCATGAATAAAGAATTGGTTAAAATGACCGAATTGGTTAAAATGACCAATTTTTTCTTTAATTAATATTTTTTTACATCTTGTCTTTAATCTCTTACTTTAATTGGAGGTTGGGTCATAAATGAGTTAGATTTTTCTGCTTTATATGGTATACTAGTGGTGATGCACGTGCATATGCACGGGTCAATTTTTGTCCTAAAGATATATTTATATATTTAAATATTTAAATTATATATTTTTTCATGATTGTGTATTTAATTTACTATATTTATAAATATTTAAAGTGAATGTTATAAATTTTTGAAGTTTATTTTTTGTATACATATAAGAATAATTTTGAAGTATAGTTTTGCTCTTGCATTTATCATACGAACCGTATATGTCATGGAATAACGGTTTTTGAAAATAAGAATAATTCATTTATTTTTAAAATTAATGAAAAAGTTAATTTATTGAAATATAATTTAAAAAATAATTAAATTAATATAAAAATATAATAGCTTTAACACACGGGACAAAATTATCCTTAAAATAATGATTTTTATTATATTATATCCCCTCTATTTTAATTTAAATGTCCAACCTAATAAAAATGAATTGAATTTTAGAAAGTTGAAGAGACACCTTAATAGAAATAACCTCTTATGATTAAACATTTAATTTTTGGTGCATTATTTATCATAAACTTTCAAACTGACTTGGAAGACAATTAAAAAGTTGAAAAAGTTAAAAAATTGAAAAATTAAATGGTCATCAAAATTAAATTGGCCATAAATCTTACTAACTAATTAAAGCATTAAGGTTTCAAGCCTTCTCCTTCCGCCACGTGGCAAAAAATTATGCCTTTTTTTTATTTTTGAAATTTATGCTTTTATTTCCCACGTTCGTCCAATTAGGTTTTTGGCCGGGCTTAAATACCTATATAGCCCTTCAACTTTACAAAACCGGACACATAGCCCCTCAACTTGAACTCAGCTCAACTCAGCCCTCCAACTTTATAAAGAGGATAGAAAACCCCAAAACCCTTAAAATTACACATTAGTCACGACATAGTTAATTACTTATCTCTATCAAAGGGGTGGTTTTGTGAAAAGTTGTTTACTTAAAGGGTAATTGTGTAATTTGCTCTCTCTTATATTCTATAAAGTGATGCACTAGAAACGGTGGCGGGAGAGATTGGAGATATTGGCGCCGTTCTGGACTCTTCATTATACTGATATTTCTGATTTTTCCTCTGCTCTTACTTCCACTTCTATTGGACTCTTTCACATGAAAAGATAAAAACAATTAGTTCTCTTCTATGCTGAGCATCTCCAAGCTAAAAGGGACAAAAGGTTAGTATTTTATTCTTTTTACTAGCATTGATTTGATTTCTTTTATTGATTGTGTGCCTTGTATGTATTAAACAACACATTAAAATCTAAATTTAATATGAAAGTTTTTGATTTTTGGTTCTGAAATTGCAGATGGTGGAAATAGAAATAATTGTATAATATGGTGGTACATTTGTAAGGAGTGATGCTACAATTGCGAAATATGTTGGCTATAAGGTACAATCAATAAAAATTGATGAAGACTTTGTGACTCGTTGGTGTATCACTGATGTACTAGAAAATCTAGGATACAAGAATATGGATGTGAAAACCATATACTATCACATTCCAAATACTTCCCTTAGTGAAGGTTTAAGGGTTTTATGTGATAATGACAGCACACTTGATATGGTTGCATGCAGTATTTTAGGAGGGGGTAGTGTTGAAGTATATATTGATCATGGTGAGCAAGCAGATGATGAAGCAGTAAGAGTTCAAAAAGATAATGTTAGAGCTGGTGGCCTTGTAGACCATCATGAGGGTGAAGAAGATAGTGAGAATTCTGATGGTGGAAGTGATGATGGTGAAGATTTGCAAAAAAAATTGTATCGAAGAGTTAGATGAGATTGATGAATCTATTTTGTGGGATGATGATGATGAGATTAGGGAGGCTGTTGACAAAGTTAAAGAATTCTATAATTCGTCCACCTTCGTAGAATATGCAAGTAATCAGATTTCTAAGGGGAGATTAGAGCGAATTAAACAAAAGCGGAAGATTGCAAGAAATGAAGATAATGGATGGTGGTCAGATAGCTCAGATTGTGGTGAAGATGATGCTGGATTAGACAACTCAGATATTGGAAGCTTATGTTCGGAAACAGATGAAGACGGTGAAAGAGTGTTGGAAAGGAGGAAAAGTCATTGGACAAGATATCATGAAGGTGCTCGTGATGTTGTTTTTTCTGTGGGGTTGGTATTTAAAGATCATCATGAATGCAAAAGAGCATTGAGAAAGTATAGTTTGAATGAAAAAAGAGATTATGACTACATAAGAAATGAGCCGAAAAGGATTAGAGTGCAGTGTAAAGCAATTGGATGTCCTTGGATGATGTTTGCTTCTGAAGAAAATTTTCAAGGAAAGAAATATTTCATGATCAATACATATGTTGACAAGCATAAATGCTAAAAGGTTTTCAAACTTTCAAGAGCAGATACACCATGGATTGCTGAAACATATGAGGCATTGATTTCTAGCCATCTTGGAATAAAGCCCAGCTGCATTCAAGACATGATTTATAATCAAATGGGGATTCATGTGTCTAGAAACCAGTGCAAGAGGGCAAAATTAAGGGTAAAGAAGAAATTAGAGAGAGATGTAGGTCCTGAATATGCAAAGTTAAATAATTATCGCAAGGCTTTATTGGCTTCAAATCCTGGGAGTCAAGTTGAGATTGAGGTTGAGCATAAAGGACCTAATCAAATTCCTTATTTCAAGAGGTTTTATGTATGCTTTGCTGCCTTAAGGATGGGTTTTCTGGAGGGTTGTAGACAATTTATTGGATTAGATGGATGTTTTCTAAAAGGAATAATAAAGGGTCAACTACTCACTGCAGTTGGAAAGGATGCAAATAACCAGATGTATCCCCTAGCATGGGCTGTTGTTGAGGTTGAATGTACAGATTCTTGGTCATGGTTCTTGAAACACCTTAAAGCTGATATACAAACTGCTCAAGGAAGTGGATGGTGCTTTATGTCTGATCAACAAAAGGTAAATTAATTTTTTTTTATATATCATTTAAATTTCAGCTTAACTAAATTGAAGTTTTTGGAATGAATTTGTTTTAATTTAATGTGATGTAGGGACTTCTAAATGTTGTGGCTGAGTTATTTCCGAGGGCTGAACATAGATATTGTGCTAGGCATGTATATTCAAATTGGTATTCTAAGTTTAGAGGGGAAGCTTTTAAGCTTGCTTTTTATTCTTGTGCAAAGAGTACCAATGAGCCTACACTTAAAAGGAGGTTGGAAGATCTTGAAAAATTAAAAGTGGGGGCTACTGAGGCTTTGATGCATGTCAATCCAAGAAACGGGTGTAAGGCATTCTTTTCACCTGTGTCTCAATGTGACTCAATCGACAACAATAGTTGTGAGGCATTTAACTTTGTTCTAATTAGTTCTCGAAGCAAACCTATCATTTCCATGTTAGAGGAGATTAGAGAATTTGTCATGGAGAGGAGAAATAAGAGGATTATATTTGCAAACAAATGGGGAGATAATTATGGCAAGCTGATTTGTGGTATTCTTGACGAAAACATCGCAGAAAGTTACAAGTGGAGAGTTAAATGGAATGGGGATGATGGTTATGAAGTTAAGTTTGGTAAGGCACAATATGTAGTTGATTTACGATTGAAAAGTTGTAATTGTAGAGGATGGTTAATTTCTGGAATACCTTGTGCACATGCCATTAGTGCAATTCATCATAAAGAAGATGACATTAGAAAATATGTGAGTCACTGGTATGAGAAGAAGAAGTTCTTGAGAGCTTATGCTTATGCCTTGGGGCCAATGCCTAGTGAAGAATTTTGGGAAGACACTGAGTTGGGTCCAATCTTACCTCCTCTAGCAAGGGCCATACCTGGTAGACCAAGGACAAAAAGAAGAAGATCTAAAAATGAACCAAGGAAAGGAAAGTTCAAGTTATCACGACATGGAAGGGTTATGCATTGCAAGAGATGTGGTGGTGCTGGCCATACATATACTACATGTACCAAGACTGCAAGTGGTACTAGATGTCAACTGGTAAACTTAGATTGTTGTGTTCTTTTAATTAATTACAATAATCTCTCATTAACTAACTATTATATATTTGTGTTCAGGACAATCCTACTCAAATTTCAAGTAATATCATCAGGATGGCAAATAGATCAAGTAGGCAGGGATCAAGCTCAATGAATAAACAACAAAGAAGTTCAACCAACAGAAGTTCAGTTGGCCAACAACCAAGGTGTAGGGATAATGGGTTTGGAATTTACATTGATGATGATACTGGATTACAAGTTCTGAACGTATGTTTTTAATTATAGTGCAATTTTTATGGTTTCATATTTGCACATGTTATTTAATTTGTTAATTAAACTAATTACTTTTGTCTATGAACTGCAGCCTGGACAACAAAACTCTATTGTGTTCAACTAGAGTATAATTTGTGGAGGTTGGTGAGGTGCTATTAGGAAAACAGATGTCAAACTTGTCAAAGCTATTTTGGAGGCACTTGAATTGATATTGTTGTGCTGCTCTATTTTGGAGGATGTTTATAAGCCTTTTTTGGTTCTTGATGGTGTTATTTTGGAGTTGTAGTAACATCTAAATTTAACTGGCGCTTGAATTGATTGCACTTACTCTTTTATATTATTTTATTGTTGCATTTTTAAAATTAATAATCTTAATTAATTATTATTGTCTTGAACATGGTTGAAATTCAATATATTGTTGAGTTGGGCTGAGTTTAGGGACTGGATAAAAATAAATTATAAATTTATAGGTTTAACGGGTTTAAATGATCCAAATGTAAAAGTTTAGGGGCTGAGTTGAGCTGAGTTCAAGTTGAGGGGGCTATGTGTCCGATTTTGTAAAGTTGAAGGGCTATATAGGTATTTAAGCCTTTTGGCCGCCATTTTCATAATTAATTTTCTCCCAATTCATTAGCCTCAACCGTCCATTCTTCAATTAGGTTTCTGGCATCCATTTTCTCCCAAACTCATCAGCCTCAACCGTTTCTTTTCTTTCATTTTCTCCCATTCCATTTTTCTCAATGGACGGTTACTACCAACAATCAAAGAACCCTACTGGTTCTCGAGCTCCAAAGAGATTTATGGGTATATCAGCGAGAATGGAGTCCCAATTGACGTCGTTAGGTTTCAGGGCTCTTGGAATTTCAGGTTTCAGTCGGTAATTTTCTCATTCCTTTTTAGTTTCTTATTAGCCTCTAGCTTCTTTTATTCTTAACGAAATCCCTAAATCTCCGCCAATTAATTTTTTATTGTTTAATGAAATTTTAATTCATCAGTGTTGGGCAATCCGGCGATGATTTTTCCTATCTCTTCTCAATCTCTAGGTTTTCTTCAAATTCTAGCCTAAAAAATCGAACATGCCAATATCTTTTCCACTACTATTATTGTCTTCCCCCTCTTACTGTTCCGTCTCCTCCACGCCCTGAAGAAATCAAACAGTGCATGGGCATCTTCTCCATTGAAAGGCAACAATTTCTCGCCGGTAAGATCCAAAAACAACAAGTGAGCCCGTGAATTCGAGCAACCGAGCAAGTTGGGATCGATTGGTGAGGAGAATCCGACCAATCGAGCAAGTCGTGGTCAATTTTTGTGGAGATTTAGAGCAAGGTGAGCCAATAATTAATATATTCAATTTTGATTTTGATTTTGGCTTTGAACTTTCTCTCTTGCTATTTCTCTTTTGCAATTCTCCTTCTTTATTCAACATCAGTAATTTTTCATTTCTGAATGCTCACAAAATTCAATGTATATATAAAAATTATCATGAAACCTGTAATGTTAATGCATTAATTTTGACTCACGACCATGGTTGGAAAATGGAAGTTGAGTGTGAGTTACCTTCCAATTTCCACTTTAACAAGTTACATGATCTCTTCTCTGATTTTGTATCTGCATCTGATTTGTTATTAATTTTTTTATTTCAGTTATGGCTACGAACTAGATCGACTTCAAGTTTCTTCTTGAATTGTCAATTTGCAAGACAATTGATCCTTTTCATATAATTACTAATATTTGTCACATTCTAATATCATTTTGTGAAATTTAGTCTTCTTTCAAATTATTAAGATAATATTCATAGCTTTCCCCATGCTCAGGATTAAAAGGCACATGAAATAAGCTTGGAGGAGTGGGTTGCAAGGACTATATAATATATCATACACTAGATTCATGTGGGTTTTAACTTGAGTGTCCTTTTTTGTTTTCTAGTACTGAATTGCTTTTCTTTTAATATTGTATGGGTATGAATTATAAAGGTTAGAAAGTATACCAGCCTTTCAATGCCTATCTTCTTATTATGAAGGTAAATTTGATTCATGTTTTTGGACCTCATTTTGTGGCTTCCAAATGTAATATCGATTTAAATTTAGTAACTTTAATATACTCAAAATCAAGCTGTTATAAAGTAGTTTGTATAAAGGGCCAAGTTATAGGAACTTTAATCTCGATTCTCATATGATTTGGTGATAAGAGGCGTTGAAGGGAGAATTTTAGATGCCAAGTATGCTAGAGAAAACTGTCTGAGGGTTATCTTGGTTTAAGACTTTTGAGTTATGAAGTTTTTCTTGCCTCTCATCCGTGCCATCTAACCGGCTTGACAATAATTGCCATAAATTTTTCAATAAGTGTCATAATTAGGGCTTTTGATACCTTGGCGCTCTCTTTGATTGTATATGGGTGGTACTTCCATAGTTATTTTGCTCTTCATGAGCTTATCTGAATTCTAAACTGACTTTTTTACTAATTTTATAGGATTTGCCTAATTTTTGCTTCTACACTTTCATCTGTGCCAGATTGTCACTAAACGTGATTGTAGTTAGAGAATGAAACTTGGCAACAAAAATAGCCATGGATAACAAAAACCTTTAGGCACATTAACCATGCATGCAGAGGAGGTTGTTTCATTAAAAATTGTTGTGGGGCTTGAATTCAATTGCAAGCATTTAGATAATAAAGATTTGTTGTCTACAAGTGGTCATGCCTCTCCTATTTAGTTCATCATTTTGGTTCATTTCAGGATCCTTTTTTAAGATTATCCAGGATTGTTGAGGCTGAACAGGCATTGCAATGCCTCTCCTATTTAGTTCATCATTTTGGTTCATTCCAGGATCCTTTTTTAAGATTATCCAGGATTGTTGAGGCTGAACAGGCATTGCAAATATGCAAAACTGAAGTTGTGAAGAACAATTTGAATCCAAGATGGAAGCCTATTACAGTATAACATTAACTGTACAATAGTTTAGACTTTGGAAGGAAGGTAAGGTTAGTCACTTTAACTAATTGGTATACATAAATAAATTCATAATAATTCAATGCCAATTTATTGCCTAATCAAGATTATTATGCCTAAACTTTTCTATAAATGACCATTGTTGCAGGAAAATCCATTGATAAGCGAGTGTTTTGATTTCAATAGCAACGAAAATCATGAACTCATAGGGTAATGACACCCTTTCCTTAACCTTCTTCTGATAATTTATATTCTTTAATGATAGTTATCTAATTTTTACTCTAACTACACCAGGAAACTTTAAAAATCAGTATAAAACCTTGAGAATATGTATAATAGAGACATGACCGATGTGAATTTTGATAAGCCACATAGCGATCATGAAAAGTTCTTGCATTGATTTTATGATATGGGTTCTACATGCTCTTTCCATTTATATGATTAAAAAGAAGCATTCATCTTACATTTTGTAGATTAACTATATGTATAAGGTAAACTCTTTATCATATCATTAGTTCATTTATTTCCATGTCACTGTTTTTGCAATTTAATAGTGTTTGTTTTCTATTATAAAATGTTTTGATGGTTGTCCATTCTATCTCTAAAGATTTGATAGCACTATGGTACCTTATTTATCTCATGTACTTGCATTGCCCAATTCATATATTAATATGTTGTAATTGCATTAGGCAAAATACATCAACAAACACTTGAACTTGTAACTTTTTTTCAATCAGCCCCCTGTACTATGAAATGTTCAAAGAAACACCTTAACTTAACTAAATTTGTTCTTTTAAACACAATCCTTGAAGTGGAATTCACGCGCGCTAATATGACATTAAATTATATTATTTAAATGCCATGTAAGTGCCAACTAGGAAACTAGAAATTTTTATTAAATTTTAATTAAAAAATTGCAAATACTTTTTTTTCTTTTATTTTTGCTTTTTTGGTCTTCTTCCTCTTTATCGAACTGATGAACAACCATGGGCATATCTTTACTGCCTCGTCAAAGTCTTCTTCCTCGCAAATTCTTCACTGTCGGCGTTTATTCTATTCTCTGCCCTCAAATCCAGAGGTCTAGGGCGGACGCCAATTGCGGCTGCTCTCGACCACCTCCCTCAGATCTGCGCGGACCATCTCAGGCCGACGCCGATTGCGGCTGCTCTTGACCATCGCCCTTAGTTTTGCACGAACCATCTCAGGCCGATGCCATTTGCGGCTGCTCCTGACCAACAAATCGCCATCTCAGGCTGACGGCGGTGCGTGGTGGATGGTGGCGATGGACTCGAAGAAAGTCAGGACGGATCGACAGACTCGAATAAAGAAATCGAATTTAGAGAGAGTCAGGAAGGATCGACAGTGCGCAATGGATGGTGGTGATGAACAACCATAGGAACCAGATCCCGAAAGAGTCAGGACGGATCGACCGTGCTCAGTTGAATTTTGTTTCCTAATGTCAGACTCTTGCGTTCTCAATTGAATTTTGTTCCCTAATTGAATCAATTGAATTTTGTTTCCTAATTTCACTTGTTTTTTTGCTGCTTGCGCCTGGTTGAGAATCTCCAGCCTGAAGAAGGAAGAATTCTTCACCCCACACTCAGATCTATCCCTCAAGACAAACCCTAGAAAATCAATTGGAGAATCAAGGCGGAACAACGGGGTAAACAAAGGAATTGGGCAAAACGAAGGGATTGGACAATGGAAAGTCAAACCAAGCCCCTCAAGAAGACGATGAATAGTGACGGAAGGAGCTTTGGTGAGGAAGACGATGAACAATGACGAGAAATTATAAGAGGAAGGAGATGAACAGTAAATGGAGGCTTGGAATTAATTAATTGATTTTTTTTTCAATTTTCACTCGCAAGTCTGATACTCTTTTCATAAAAGAGGAATGAGTTGTTTTTTCATTTTTTTTAATTCAATAATCTTTTATTTCAGTTTTCACCCTCTTTAGGGGGCGTGTAAGTTACGTATTTTGCCACATCAGCGTTCAGTGTTTATCAGAACAAATTTAGTTAAGTTAAGGTATTTTTTTGAACATTTCACAGTACGAGGGGCTGGTTGAAAAAAAGTTACAAGTTCAAGTGTCAGTTGATGTATTCTGCCAATTGCATTACTTTCTCTATAAATAAGGGGAAATACAGAATATCATTTTACAAAATCTGAAATTGAACTCATCGTTAATGTGTTTTGCCTTGGCCAATTAACTCCTAAGACGCAATATATTGATTTGATAGAGTTATTTAGAATTTAGGGATTATAGTATTAAATTTTATTTCTGTCTAATTATACCACTGTAATAGTTGCTCTAGACTGTGCATGGATGGACTTGCTGTTGGTATATTATCTCCGTTTATGCTTCTCATGGGATTATTTATGTGTGTGGTTTTTCACCTTTTTGTTTGATTTTCTTAGATTTGAAGCAAAATAGGAATTCATTTTCATAGGAACTCTCATCATGTGATAAATCATATATAGAATGAAAACAATTTAGAAATTCATTAAGATGATACATAAAAAGAAACAAAGTAAAGGAAAGCAGGGAAGAGTGGGATTGGGAGGCAGTTTCTTTGGCCTTAATTCGACTTGTAGTGTTTGTGAGCTAGTATCAATTCCACATGTTCAATGATGCATGAGTTTGTCAAATTTTCCAAAATATAGCTTTTGAAGGATATTATTTTCTATCATTGGGCGCGTCCTTATGCTCATTGGCTTTTATACACTGCCTTTGAGATGGACTTAGTCCCTAATCAATTTTGGTGCATTCTAACTAAATTCAGTTATTATTGTCACATAGCTGAATTTCAGTTTTTCTTGGGTCTATCGGGCGTACCCTCTTTCCCTTGGGCAGGGGTACCCCCATCTTGACTTCCCAGATTTCGTTGTAGCGGAGCTCCACTAGGTCAATGATGATGATGATGATCATTGTGAATTGAAATGGATCAAACCCTCTTTTTACTTCATGTGGTGTTATTGAAAAGAATGGGTTTTTTGAACTATATAATTATATTTTATGTGAAGCGCGTACTCATTGGCAAGGATTATCTTTGTTGATGGACAAGGCAAAGAGATCCCAGGTTGGTGTACGGGCACACTAGACCAGTAGACCTGTCAACATCGATAACCATGTAGTTTGTAATTGGCAAGATTTTATACTAAGTGTAATTTTGATGCCACATGTTCCACTCATTTGTCCCTCATTATTTATTTCCTAAAAATTAAACCACGTTTAGGATGCAATTAATAGAATGTTAATAAATGTGCAAGAATGTCAACAAAAGCTTTCATTTGGGTTTCAACTATAAGGTTTCCTTTCTCAATTTCTCTTATGTCAACTTTTGTTATGCTCAAAGAAGCAATACCAAATGAAGGAGGGCACCTTTTCAAAAAAAAAAACACACCTCAATAGTGTTGGACTGTTGGAAAAGGAGTTTGGATAAGGAGTTTGTATATGACTTGGTTTTTTTTTATTATAATCAACCTTTATGAGTTTATGTAATTGTATATATACTGGTATTTTATATAGTTTTAAATTTCAAATAGAACAAAGAAATGAGGTGCAAATTAAGAGACCTCTCAACCAATTTATGTTTATTCAACTCCTTCGGATATATTATATCGTATCTTTACCATATTTTGTTGGATATCCTTCTAGAAGTAAACATTTTGTTTATATAATCAAAGTATTCCGCCTTAGCCCGTGCCTTAGGCACGGGACATATATACTAGTTAGAATTAAATTGACATTATTTTTTGTGCGTTACTTATTATTTTTATAAGCAATGAGTTAATTAAATTATTTATATTTTTTCTTTCATTTTAGTTAAATATTTGGTCATATAAGGCAAATTTTTTCTTTATGATATAGATAGATAGATAGATAAGAAGGATTTTACTATTTTAATTGATATTTTTTATTTTTTATTGTTTAATATTTTTGGTGAAAAAATTGGAAATTAATTTGTGATTTATTGTGGTCAAATTTAATTTTAAATTTTTTTTTAATTTTTGGTATTTTATAGGTTTCAATATTACGTACATGATGAATATGATTTGTATGAAATGATATTAGATTTATGAGCATTAATTGTCAAAGACATTTAGTTTTATAGTATTACTAGTGGTGATGCCCGTGCTACGTACGGGGGCTTTTTTTGTGTTTTTTTTATATGAGCAAGTATTATTAACATTAGGTTTTTTTTTTTGCTAAAATTCACCTTTTAAAGTATGGTTTTTTAAAGTAATCACCTTTTAAGATTTTCTTTAAGTAAAAACACCTTTTATAATACACACACTCAATTTAAACGACCTTAAGTTATTTTCCGGGGAAAATTTACCTTAATTCTACCAAAATGCCCTTTTGAATTTATTTTCTTTTCTTTTTAATGATTTATTTATAAAAGATAATTAAACAATTTAATTTATTTTTAAAAATATAAGTTGGTATAGTTTTTTTTATAACATCGCCTTATATTTTTTTAGAATAATTTTATTATTTTGTATAAATATGTTTGAAAGGGCATTTCGGTGTAATTATAGTATAATTTAGCTGAAAAATCACTTAAGATGGTTCAATTTGAGTGTATGTATTATAAAAAGGTATTTTTACTTAAAGAAAATTTTAAAAGGTGGTTTCTTCAAAAAACCATATTATAAAATGTGGTTTTTGAAAAAAATGAGGAAAAAAAATAGATACAAAAGTATTTTAAGATTTATATAATATATGCAAATATGTTTATTTTTTTAAACTTAATGATTTAGTAAGCTTAAGTCAATGTAATATTAAATTATGAGACGGAAGTTTAAAGTAAAATAAATGTGGAATGTGGGAAATAGTTTCGAAGCTTACATGAAATATAAAACAATTAAAAGGGCAAACGCTATTTACTGTAGTTTGGTAAATAGTGGTAGTTCTAATTTAGGAACCAAGTTGGAGAATGTGGGCATGATCTCATTTATTTTATTTGGTTGAAGCATGATCCCATTTATTCGCAAAGGGGTATGTTACTCCTTTTACTTCCGACACCGTGGACCTGCAGTAATCCAACAATGCAAATTCATTAACGATGTACTTTTATTGTGTAAATATAGGTATCACATCATTACGCGATGTTAAAATATTATGTTTTTTCAATTATGTTAATAAGTTTTTATTTATTTATATGTATTTTGAAAACTCTTAGTTAGGTATAATTAGACTTATCAAACTGGTCGGGTTTGGTCGGGGTTTTTGTTATATCATTTCGGGTTGAGTCGGGTTCAGATGGTTAAAGGTGAATCGGGTCTAGTTGTTGAGTGTTTTCGGATGGGTCGGATTGACGGGGGGAAACATATCGATATTTTTATAATTAGAATCAAAGTTGAATGGAATAATAATATTTAAGTATAATATTTTTTTTTTGAATTTAGGAATGAGTTATATTATAAGTTTAAAAGAATTTAATATATCATGTATTATAAGTTTAAAAGAATTTAATATATCCTATATTATAAGTTTAAAAGTATTTAATATATCATATATATATATATATATGTTTAACCGATCAACCCAACGGGTTGTGAGTTTCGTTGTTCAACCCAACAAAATTGTAATCTATCGAGTTCGATTTATTTCGAATTTTGGGTTCAAATTTTTGGGTATTGACCTTAATTTTAGTTAGCTTTTAACAACTATAGGTTTAAGTGATTAAAATGGATTTATAAAGTTTTTGACATTATTTAATATATATTATTTTTATAAGGTTATGTAAGTGGGTTGTAAATTCCATAATTATCTTAAAAAAACCTTTTAAAATGCCACCAATATAGTTTTGGTGATACTTTTGGTAAACCTTCTTCTTATAAAAATAATAATGGAGTAATTCTTCGAGAGAGTGTTAAGACTTAAGAGTGTTAATTAATGTTGGTATTTGAGATTGGAGTCCGGGATACTGGTATGAGAAACTTAATTATATTGTTATTATTATTATTATATCTATTGTGGTATCATAGTTGAGTTAAATAAAACATCCATATTCAGTTTATTTACTCTGTAACTTTAGTTTTGTGGTGCTTCTTATTTTTTTGTATTAACTTACTCTCTCTTATCAAGCTCCAACGCCTGAACGAAACCCAAACCCTAGAGAGGCTACAGGTTCGAGAAGGGATTAAGCCTATTGTTCTCTTTTGAAGGGTAATTTCCTCTTTCTTCTCGCACAAAACTATTATTTGGTTTTCAGGTTCCAATTTCCAACTTTGGAAGATGGTACCGAGTTACTCTAACTTGGAATTTTCATTATTCCATTATCAGGTGTTGTTTGGGGCGAGGTGGAGAGCTCTTCGATTGATTGTTGCTGGATTTCGGCGAAGCCTCTTTGGCATTCCCAGCCCAAGCCTCTTTCATTCTTGGAATTTTGTCCTTCAAATCCGATGCGCCAAAGGGTCGTATAGGACAGGCAAGCTTCGCTACTCGTCGGAAAAAAAGAAGCTCCAAGAAACGAAAAAGCAGAAGATCGATGTTAATGTCAAATTCGAGGGCGTTTGGAGGTTATCTAAGTTGGGAGTTGAGGTCCAAGGACCCGGGGGAAGATTTTATTGGGATTTCTGACGCCCTTCTTGCGCAAATTGCTAAAGTTCTCGAATTCCCGGTTCGTGTAAACTCTAACCTCGACTTCACTTGCGTAATTTGTTTTGTTATTCAATGGTGTTTTCGAAACATGAAGGATTTTTTGTTGTCATGTCATGTTGGAACTTGAACCTTGTTACTGTTGAAATGGGGGAAATTAGCTTTTGGAATTACTTGCACCTCCTTATAGGAAAATTAGTGTTTATAGTTGGTAGCAATACTTATGTTTTTTGTTAGTAGAATGCTTGTTCGATTGGTTTTATTCAGTATGACAATTTGTCAATTAACCCTTTATGCTTGTTCTGTTGAGGTTGTTTTTCAATTTTTATCACACATTCAGATGATAAGTTGTTGCTATTTCCCCTTAAAAATATATATTTAAAGAGACATATTTTACATACCTGTGTGAATTCATGTGACATATAACACACATAGTCCATGCTGTGAAGAGCAGTCCTGAGTATTCTTCAAACCTGTATAGAGGGCTTAGTTAGAATGCAGAATAGGAATTATAATTTTATATTTTTGGAGTTCCAGATTGTGTTACGTACCTATATGCTTGATGTCAAGTTGTTGAAAACTTCCTTGTAGACAATGTTTTTGGTGTGGTTTCTAAATTCTTCATTGTCACCCAGCATCATAATTTTGAGGCCATTTGGATTTGTCACCCTTGAGATTCCTACATACAATTGTCCATGACTGAAGACAGGAGTAGGTAGATATAAGCCAACATAGTTAAGAGACTGGCCTTGGCTTTTATTGATTGTCATTGCATAACAGGGTTTGATAGGAAATTGCCTCCTTTTCATGACAAAAGGACATTTTGACTGTGGAGATGTTAGGGTGATCCTGGGGATTAACACCTTTTCCCCTACATTGCTTCCTGTAATTATTTTTGCCTCAATTACCCATTCACCTAGACGTGAGATGATTAGTCTTGTCCCATTACACAGACCTTGACTTGGATTTACGTTTCTCAGGAGCATGACAGGCAAGCCTTCTTTTAAATTCAGAGAATGAGGTGGCATCCCTGGAAACTGCAAAGTATTGAGGTATTCTGGTGGATACATTAGTCCTTGATCAGCCATGTCAGTTGACGCTTTGCAGATTTCATCTGAACTCCTATATGTTTTGACTGTGCCAGGTAGCTGTTGGAATATATACTTATTGACTGCATCAGCATCTTCATTAAGTGGCGTTAATATCGCTCTTTCTCGGAGGTAATCTTCATCTTTATGCTTCAACATGAGGGCAGGGAAGATTTCATTCACAATCTGTTTAATCGGTGAGTTGCCTGGTTGTATAATGAAGTCTTTTGGTATTTCAATCCAAGCTGGCTCGGGCTCTCCTTCTTTTGCTTTGGCGTGCACATTTCCATCCCCAACTTTCAATAGCCATGTATTGAATGCTTGCTTTAGTTGATCCACATTGCCATTCTCATCTAATGCATTTACTCTCATGTTGTGTGATAGTTGTAAAACATTGCATTTGTCCCAAAGATTTGAGTTGTTTATGCATGCTTCAACTATCTCCTGTCTTTTGCCCTTTGGTATGACCGGTAGAATTTGCCTGAAATCACCTCCTAGGAGAACTGTAATGCCACCAAACAACCTGCTCCTGTTTGATTCTTCTTTATTGCCCCGAATATCTCTTAACGTCCTATCAAGTGCTTCGAATGCATATCTTTGAGTCATCGGCGCCTCATCCCATATTATCAAAGCTACCTCATTGATTAACTCTGCTAGGTGTGTGTTCTGCTTTATGTTGCATGTACTGTTTTCCATCAATTCTATTGGGATCACAAATCTGCTATGTGCTGTTCGACCTCCTGGTAATAGAAGTGAAGCAATACCTGTAAAATGAATTATTTAAATAACAACGCAGTAATTAATTTCGACTTTGTTATTCAACAACAATAATAGTTTGAACATGTAGTTTGGTGCAAAAGGTTAATGTTTATATTTTTGTGTACCTGATGATGCAACTGCAAGTACGATTTTTTTCTCTGATCTTAAGCGAGCAATAATGGTCTTATATAAAAAAAAGTTTTCCCTGTACCACCTGGCCCATACACGAAGTAGAATCCACCTTCTTGTTTATGTACTGCTGTGACCACTTTCTGATATGTGGATAATTGATCTGAATTGAGTGACTCATGCATCCACTCATGCTCATTGATCAAGTCTCTCACATTGTAGCTCATCTCTTCTTGAAGCAACCGATTGTCCATTTTTGTTAACAAAGATCTGTCTGGGGTTGGGAGGTCTGGATAGTCGGCAAGCGCTTTTCCATTTCTGTTCAAAATCTCCTCAATACGCAACAAACAATAATTTTTTATTTGGTGGTCTGTTAATTGCAAATCTGGGAATCTGAACTTTTTCCTTTTCTTGTGCAAAATATCATCTGAGAGTGCTTCCCAATTTTGCTCCCATAGTTGACTTGGCCTAAGCACTTCACAAAACAATAATAGTGTGACAAACAATTCACGCAGCTGGCCTGCAGATGCCCATACTTTTGCCTCTGATATTGCATCTAACCATTCTCTGTCATCATTAATCATGCCCAAGACATAGCATGTCTCTTTGAAACTGCTTAGAACCTTTCCATTCACTGTTCTGATGTCTTCAAATGATGTCGGACCTTTAACGGTATTCAACAACATCCGCAAGTAATAACGTTCACCTGATGCTGGATGGCAATATGTGATACGCCCAATACAATTCCCCTGTTTTCTGACTTTCCAGAATTTATCCCTGGTTTCCCACACATACCTGCTAGGTATCTCTGCATAAGTTAATTTCTTTGCTTCTTCATCAATTGCATTTAACTTGAACCATTCAGTGAACATTGTTTCCCCAACACCCTCTCTGCGAAGTAGGCATGGCAAGCTTTCTGAATCTCGAAGTGTTACAATATTCTGACCCGGCAAATGAAATGTCAATCTTGTAATTGACGGCTTGCAATAGTGGATGTCGAACGAATAAATACGCCATACAGCTTCACACGATGATAAGTAACGACAATCCAAATACTGCCTAATCTCATCCACTTCAATTTTTCCCAAAGTTTCACCGTTTCCCAAGTCATTTTCCTGGATTGCTACAGTAGCTCTATCTGGCCCTTTGGTCACATATTTGAACAAATATTTTATTGATCTTGTTTTGTTGCACCACTCAACATTGATGTGTGCTTGGTACTTCAGTAAGAGATAACGATTGTAAGGTACCACATGCCTGTTATCAACTTTTTTTCCGCCTTTCATGACATGCATACCATTATTTCTTCGTCGATAGACTGGAAATCCATCCTCATCAATTGTGTTTTCTGCATAAAATTTCTTTGGGAAGTGTTGTTTGCATCTTCCATCAATCATGCATGGAGATTTTCTATTTGCATCACCACATGGACCATGCAACATGTATTCAGTAACTGCCTTATAACCAACTGGATCCTTTTCTTTGCAGGGAATTTCAACACTTATAATATCATCAATATCACTCGGTGTCCTGCATTTAGATTCAGCAGCAAGCCAAATCAAGATGTGAGCATGGGGCAAGCCACGTTTCTGGAATTCAATGGTGTAAATAGCTGCATAGAAGAGGTAATCAAGTGTTACATAATAGTAATTTGACATTTGATAATTATTAGAATCTGGCCAATTGTTTATCAGCATGCAATTTACTTACCTGCTTGATGTGTCCCAAAAATAGCATTCTTCTTAATATCCGTCATGAGTTCACGCAACTTCATCTTGAAAACACATGTAGTAATGTCTGGACGGTCAGTTGCCTTTTGTCCTTTAATTACCGACAACATCTCTCCAATTTCTGGCCAGTTTGAATTAACTGTAAAGGTGATGAAAAATGATGGATTACCTAGTGCTCGACAAAGGGCCATTGCATCATGAAAATTTTGCACCATGTATCTTGGTCCACCTGTAAAACTTGAAGGCAAAACAATTCTTTTCCCAACTGATGTTGCTTCAGTGTCTCCTTGATTGACTGCATCACATATATTCTGATATAGGTCAGCTCGTATTTCATCCTGGTTGAATTTAATCCAACGCAATCTTTCTTCTTCAATTGCACTATATGCATCCACTAAGTACTGCTGAAATAATCTACCCCCCCCCCCCCCCCCCCCCCCTTATCAGAGTAGAACCCTCATCACTTCTTTGCTGGATTCTGTAACAATAATACTCTCGCATTGTTACAAATTTTCTGTTTGTTTTCCTGCGACCTGTATTATTTCGATATGAGATCTTGGTATGGAAGCCATCTTCACCATATGGGAATAACAAAGGATATTGTAATGTCATGTAGAGTGGGTGCAACTCAGATATTCTTTGTAGTCCACATGATTTTCTATTTACAATGACATCTCTTGATGCATTTGATTTTCCAAAATCACCAATAACCAAAGCAGCTACCTCAGACACACTTGGCGTGTTATACTGTCTTCTAGAAATTTGTCTTTCTCCTAGTAACCGAATCTTGAAATCCAAAGAGTTATTATCTCTGCACCAATCTCTAGCCATTCGAAATGCCTTTGCAACACAACTATTCCCGTCCAACATATCAATTAGGTTTCTAACAATTGCTTCATCAAGTTCTTCCCTGCCATTATTTACTGTAGCAATTCGATTTGCTAATTCATTTTCAGTATCATGAAAATATAATTGTGCAAACCTTGGTAGTGTTCCATGAACGGGCAATAGAGATCCAAATCTATGGTAGTTCTGTCCAGAAATTCTGAATGTATATGGACCTCTGGTTTGATTTATTGAACTATCAACCCGACCTCCAAATGAGGTGAAGCAGAACATTCCATTGTAAACTCGTATTTTCTGCTTGAACTGAATTGTTGTTGGGTCATCATTATACTCGAGCAACTATTGTAGAGGCATAGGAGGTTCTTTTAGTTTCTCCAAATGAACTTTCCCTTCTTGGCAACATATAGAGAATGTTGGACTTGAAATTGATGATTTTGAATTCCTCTCTTCACACCACATGGTAGCATTACAAAAGGGACATGTCTTTGTAGGAGGTCCAAGGTCATGGTAGGAAACAGCCGCACCTGACATTTGGCTACATTCTTTAGTACACTTGGGTTTCTAGTAATCATTTGATATTATTTAAAAAAGTACTTACTACTTGATATCGATGCTGCCCCACATTTTCGCCTTATACTTAAAGATGATGATGCCTCGTGACCTGTGGAGTGGGGTTCTAGGGGAAAATAAAGTGTCAAAGCACAGTAATAAATATATTTATGAACTGGATTCACATATAGGATAATGTATTCTTAATCAGTAATTGGATTCATATTTTCTATACATCATGTATCTCGACGTCGTTTCCCATGATTGACTTGCCTTGTTTTTGGGTTTTCTTTTGTTCTTTGCAGGATGACACTTGAAGATGCGTATAATTACGTGAAGGCAATCAGGGCTAGAGTCCCCCTTGCTTCATCTCAGTGGCAGGTATTTATTTTTAGGTCAAGTCTATGCATCCTAGCCTCTCTTAGCATTTTGTTATTTAAGGTAAAGTTTAAAAAACCAAAAAATATTAGTCAATTTGGAAACATTTTATCTGTCTGCTTATAATATATATATGTCTTCTCGTAATATATAGTAATATATATATGTGTCTTCTTGTAATTTATATATCACACCGCATCTAGAATTATGTAGGATTATTGTTGGTTTTTTAGCTTAGTCTGTGGGTTTGTTATATAAGGATGACCATCGTACAAAGTATAGTGTTAATGAAAAAGCAATGTGTTGTAAAACTAAAAAAGGAATAATCATGCCTTGATTCATTTATTTTGATCGTAGAAACCAAAATCGAAGTCAAATTAGGTTTCTTAGGCAGTTTGGTCATTCAAATTTTTTACTATTTTTATTACATGACATGAATATGATATATAAGACATTTTTGAAAGTAAAAATTTAAGATTTGAAACTTAGACATTATTTTTGCATACCATTTTCTAGAAGCTTCAGCCCATGATAGTATTGCATCTCTCCATTTGGTCTTGTGTGGGTAGATGGTGCAATCACTATAGTCGTTTCAAACATGTTTTGGGATGTAGATGATCTTGTGAATCTGTGAAATAAATCTGGAAAAAGTATATTGTTTTAGTACGCTTTAGTTATATTGGGTGTGGAGATGTGATATAACATAAACTTATAAAGACAATATACCTTTGTCCATCTCCATAACTTTTCTTTGTTGAAATGAGGATATAGCTGAAAGTGTTTGCTAAGATGAGAGAATTGATCAAGTTAAAATGAATCACTGGTAAAGGCCTCAAATTCACCATTTTATAATTTATAGTCATCATAGATTTAGGTATTTTTATCTTTAATATTTAATATATTGTAAATGAGGGTTATTGCTGTTATAAGAGGCCAAAATTTTAAAATAGGATTGAATGCAATTAATGTTATAAGAGTACTGGTTAACTGTTATGGTGATTGCCAACACTATCTCTCTTATTTAAAATTATATCACACTTAATGCACAATTTAATGCAATGTAATGATATTTTTGTGACTGTTGGCATAATTCAAAAAAGAACATTTCAAAAAGAGAAGAATAACCATTTTAAATGCTCTTTCTTTGTTCGCACACGTAAATATTTATGTTGTGACTTTATTTTTTTTGGTGGTGTCTAATACATTTGTATTTCTTTTTTTATTTTTAAAATAACGATTAAGCATACAAACCTTTGTTTTAAAACACACTTTAATGATGATGTATGTTTGTTGTCCATTGCTATTTTTTCCCAGGGTTGATTTTTCAAAGAAACTATTGCGACGGGGTTTTGCTGGAGTAAATTATAACCTTTTTCATTGTTTAGGGTAAATTTTATTTATGTATGTATGAATGTCTTACTTTGGCTTTATTTCAAATTCATTTTGAGTCTGAAATTTCTTGGTTGAGTATTCGAAAAGCACAAAAACTCATTTTAATATGAAGACATCCATGCATTGTGTGCATGGATTACATAATTATTTCAGAATTTGATACTAAAGAGTTACACATTTTTGTAAAGAACAAAGTGCATAACATTATTTAGGATTGACTTGTAGACTGCTAGGTTCTTTTAAGCATCACTTGTTTCTTCGAGTTTAGGCTCAGAATCATCCGATGTGCATCTGGTATAAGAGAAAGCAAAACATGGTTAATTAGCAATTCATGTTAATTGAGTGTAAACATCATTACTCACATTTTTTTCCCTTTTCAGCATCCCAGCTTCCCATTAAAGGAGTTGTTGTATCGTTTCTCATCTGTTTAAGGAACTCGCCTTATGTTCCCTCGCCTTCTGTTTCCTCCGAGATGTGGCCTCGTATCTCGGCATCATAATCTTCTAGGGTCTTGCGTTCTGATTCTTCTTTGAGCCAAACTAAAATATATACATGTGATACCCCGCGCTTATCAAACTGAATGGTGTAATTAGCTACATGATGGAAACAACATAAAAAGTTATTAAATGTATAAATCATATGTATAAATTCCAACTAAAGATTATGAAATGAAGTACCAGCTTTCTGTGTCCCAAAAATTCCTTCCTTTTCAATGTCTTTCATTAGTTGGGCGAGTTTGATGTCGAATACTCTAGCTTGGGTATCAAGGCATTTAGTTGATCTCTGGCCTAGGATTTTTGCCAACATCGCTTCAATATCAGGCCATTTAGAATTAGATGCAAGTGTTATGAATAGGTCTGGTTTCCCAATTGCTCTACAAATTGCCATCATGTCTTGATAGTTCTGTGTCATATAACTTGAGCTTCCTGTGTCATTTCAATATTCCTATCATACATTTAATACATGTAAAGCCGTATATTTATCTATTTTCTGTAAATATGAAATTGACATACCTATATTCATCTTGTTGATCGTTGGTTGACGGTATTGCGAACTAAGAGCTTTGTTGAAAGTGAGCTTTGCCATTCAGATCTAAACACCCTTCTTTGTTTAAAGGCTGAAGTGGTTTTCAATTTGCTGGAACAATGGTCTTTTAAAGGGATATGGTCATTTATAACATTATCTCTCTAATTTCATAATATATCACAATGAATGCGTAATTTAATGTGATTCAATGATATTTTTAGGGTTGTTTTTATAATTTTAAAAAACATCTCAAAAAGGAAGGAATAACCCTATGGGTAAAGTTATGAAATACCTCTAATTCTCATGGATAAAAATAAAATACCTCTAATTCTCAATAAAATGTTGAATATCAATATTATTGAAAAACCGTGTGTTTACACGTAGAATTGTATTGTATTTATAATGTTTTTCCTTTTGCATATCACATAGAAACTCAGAAAAAAAAAAGACCTTCCACCTATCAAAGGATTCTGAAGATCAAATCTTCATAACTCATGCAATATAAACCTCAAGAACACAAAAGGTCATGTAATGTTTTCCACATTTCTAACATATTTATCTCTTTCTAGGTTGCACTACATACACATGCTTATGTAACACAATGTATGTAAAATATGCTTGTCGAACCCAAAAGATAACAGTCAAAATGACATAATTGTTGTATAAGTAATTTATTCTTATTAATGCACCTTAATTAAATTTATATTCAATAAGTAATTGTTTTATAAGTAATAAAATTTATGTGTGGATCCTTTGTAAAAATTTGACAAAAACAATAATGGTGTGATTGCTGTTTCATGGGATGGATCTATGCCTTTAGCTAAACTGGACTCGAAGAGAGTGCATTGCACTTGCATATCAGAAGATTTAATCTATGCATATATCATAAATGATTCTTATTTCCATTAATATAAGAAGTAATATTCATAACTAAGCATTACAAACTTTTTTATTGAATTTGGACTTAGGTTAAAAAAGTAGAAAACTCATGCATGAACTTGCATATAAGTGCACTTTTAGGGTGATAAGTGATAAGTGACGGTCCCGAGCTACTATGAATCTTCAGCTGGGTAGCCGGGCTTATTGCTTTGTGGAACTGTAGTGCTCACTCTTCGTCTGATGAGATGACTAAACTTTTCCTCTTCTTGGTAGCAGCTGTTTCAGCATCTGAATTGTCTTCAACAAGAAACCTATAGATGAGATGTGTACATTATTAGTTTGTTAATAAAACAAAGGAAGTATATTTTGTACAGGAGCTCACTCTTTGTCCTTTGTTGTTGTAGGAGAAGATGGCGATGAGGTTGAATTTTTCCTCAAACGTTTGAGTTTGTGTTCCTCCAAGTCCTGCTTCATGGTATTTAAAAGTTATTTTTGAATTCCGAGTGTCATAGACTTTAAGATTTTTTTAATAAATATAATGTGACATACTTGTATAGTGCTAATGGGGGTGGGAGGAGTAGTGATATGGCCACTGCAAGTAAAGCCTTCAAAGTCATTTTGTGGATAATAAGTATGGCCCCTAATCTCCAAAACATGGTAGGTATTGATGAGATTGGTCAATGCATGAGGAAGAACATTCTCTTCAATTTCAGCCTGTTAAGGTGTGAATCCAAAAGTGTTAGATGGAAATAAATGAAACATGTGGTCTAAAAATGTCAATAAAAGGTTGTTTGGATGATGCATACATCATCTACTTCTTGCAATAATCTTTCAGCTGGAATTTGCACTAACTGTTCAGCTGTATCATCAAACATTGTTACTACCATTGATGCAGTTTCGTCTTCCACATCTAATTGCAATTTGAACCGATGTAAATAATTAAACGTTGTTAGTGTTGCAAGCTTATAGGTTTTAAAATTTATAAGGTGAATAAATGTACAAATACCTTGTTTTGGGAAAATGGATTTCTTTCTCACATGATTGGCACCAAAACATCCCATTTTGCCTTGACACACCTTTCTTGCATTTGCCACTACTACATGCAAAATAATACCAGCTATTCCTTGTTCGAATATCGTTGATCTTCACATGGCATTGAAATGTGGTTTCCTGGTAAAATGAGAAAATAATCAACAATGGATTATTATATTGATGTGTGTATAATTTTTATTCGTATTAAGATCTATTATATATGAAGTAAAGCTTGCTTTACCTGTTTTTTCACCCTTGATAATTGCAGCAGCTTCAAGACTGTGATATTTGTTGCTGAACATTGTTGGTGTGGTTGCAGAGTCAGGTCGTTTTGGCATGTCAGTGGGTAAGGATCATTGTTCTGCAATAGCTCCACACTCCTGAAATTTAAGACAGAATACTCAGGTACAAATATGCTTGAGTGGTATGCATCATTTTAGTTTGAGATATGTAAGTTAGGTCACAAAAATTGAGAATATGTAGAAACTGGAAATTAATGTATGTAGGAGTTTTATCACCAGCAACATACTTTGCATTTTTCTTAAACTCTTCTATCTCTTGGATTTCTTCGTCGTCAATTATCCTTGTTGCTGATGTGCTTGACAGATTGAGCCCACCTATTTTGCTCTCCTTGACATTCATAGCAACCAATATGATTGCATACATCATTGGGGATTTTGCTCTTCTTTTTAGAAGCTCAGCCCCTAGTTGACCCCATAAGGAAACTCTAATCCTTCGTCCCCTACAATATGTTATAGAGTTTAATTAGGTTAAATAATGGATTTTATAGTCTACAAAACTGCAATTGATTGAACAATTTTAGAATAGGTTAAAGTGCAATTTCAATTTAATTATATATATATACATATATTACTACCATTACTATTATCTTTAATATTTATGCTCTATCATCGTATGTAATATTGTTTACCTCTGATTTATGAGATCCAAATCCAACACTTTAGAGCCGTTTGATGTGCCTCTTTCTTGTCCAACATTCGTGACAAAGCCAATAACATCTACATATATACATGATTAAAATATTGGAACAGTAACTACATGTAATGGGATAAAAATAGACATCTTACCAATCAAAGATGTGTTATTGTTGTAGGTCAGATCTTCAATTGGGACCAGCTGAAAGGGATGGCGAACAAATCCATCAGGTAGACTTTTCACTTTTTTCATAACAGTACACCCTTCCAATTCTATCATGTACTCGGTGGTATTGATGACTCGATACTCTTTTTTGTTTGGGATAACATTGAATTTGTTCATGGTATATATTGCACCTTCTTCCAATTTGAGTATGAAACAATGGGCTATGTTGCTTTTGGCAGAGCAATGGATGACAAACCCCTACAAAACAATATAATAATATTAGCTATTTAAATGACATAGTAGTATTACATATCATAAGTGTAATGCAAAATGGAAGCTTTATACTTGGTCATCAGACACTACGAAGTCGGTGCTTAGATATTTTCCATGAATGTTCATAGAATCCCACTTCCTGTAAAGCATGACCTTCAGTTTAGCATTTATGCCTTCTCGTAACTTAGAGATGGAGATGTAGTCATCCGTTATCGGTTGTTTTCCTTTGTTGGTCGCCATTGTTTGCTAGTCTCTAGGCTTGGAAATTAGAAAGGTGGGTGTGGATCGGGATTTGATGGAGTGTACTGCTGTACGTTGGGATCATTTCAGTGGCTGTTAAATAGTATGAAAATGCAATAACGTTCTCATATGCAATAATGTGGGATAAATGCTTTTAATTATATATATTAATTAATTAATTACTAAATCATTTTGCAGTGGCTGTTTGAAAGGAATTTAAAGGGCTGTTTCAAATGAAGATTTCACATAAGGAAAGTTGTGACCCAGACTAATAAACGGCCGGACTGAAAACGGCCAGACTGATAATGTTTGATAAACGGTCAGACTGATAGACGGACAACTGTTTCAAATTGCTCTGTTCTTGAATTTCAAATTTCAAATGTGTAATAATATTGTACTTTTAATGTCTTGTCAAAAAAATATTCTACTTTTAATGTGGTAAATTAAAAGGTGAATTAAATCTCATTGTAATCCCACCAATTTCACAATGAAATTTATTGATAAAAAATATGACTGATATTTTCTAATGTGGTAAATTAAAGAATATAAAAGAATATAAATATCAAATATAAATTTTGATTAGGGTCGAAGAAGCAGGATTGTGATCCCACCAATTTCTCTGGACAATAAAAGGTCAATTAAATCTTGTAATCCCCCCAATTTCACATTCTTAAAATGTAATAAAAACAAATATACATTCTCAAAATGTAATATATCTTTGAAATCTATTACAAAAAAATATGACTAATATTTTCTACTCTTGTAATCCCACCAATTTCACATTCTTAAAATGTAATAAAAACAAATATATATTCTTAAAATGTAATATATCTTTGAAATCTATTACAAAAAAATATGACTAATATTTTCTAATATGGTGAATTAAAGAATATAAATATCAAAAATAAATTCTACCAATTTCACATTCTTAAAATGTAATAAAAACAAATATATATTATTAAAATGTAATATATATTTCAAATCTGTTACAAAAAAATATGACTAATATTTTCTAATATGGTGAATTAAAGAATTAAAGAATATAAAAGAATATAAATATCAAAAAAATTTGATTGATACTCCTATTGAGAGTCGATCAACCATATGACTAATATTTTCTAATATGGTGAATTAAAGAATATAAAAATCAAAAAAATTTGCTTGATACTTCTATTGAGATTCGATCCTTGGTTGATTTACATCCTAATAATGGGTACAACCAATGAGCTATATAATCTCTTTTGTAATCTTGAATCATAATAAAATATATATATGTGTGGGGGAGCTAGATTTATTAAGCAATAAATGGGGCAACAACCTATTCTTATATGTATATAAGATTATAGAAAGATAGATGGATTTATTATATGCTTACAATGAAATTATAAATTATCTTATTATTTGTATGAGCATTAATCACCAAGTTATTTAAGTTTATAGTATTATTATAGAAGATTATAGATTATATATATAATTAAACTATTTAAGACATTCTAAAATTATATGTACTTTTTTTTATCATTCTTTTATGTATATCGAGAGAAAAGAGAAAATATTCTCAAAATGTAAGGCAAAATATGCTCACATTTTTTCACTATAGCTGTTACAATTTCAATAATTAATAAATTTATAATAAAGATGATTTTAAGCATAGGAAAAAAATAGCATTTGTAACAACCACATCCAAAAAATGAAGTTATTCATGAATATTTCTCACAAATATTTTTTAATATATAAGCAATAAACTGTTACATTGATGAAAATAATTTTTTTAAATAAAAAAAATAAAATGATGTAGAATTAACATTTATAATTTAATTTAATTTCTAGTAATTCATTTCTTTTTGAAGCATATTGTTTCATCCTTTCACCATCCAACACAAAAATATGACAAAAAATATTGACAAATATAAAACTAAAATTATATAAACACTATGTTATTGAGATCATACTTGATGATCTTAACGGTTTATTTTACGGGTCTTGCAAATGATTCTAATATCCTTAGTTTCTAAGAAAAATCCAATATGATTAATACATGACTAAAATTTATATCCAAAATATGAAAAGTTTAGATCTTATCGTAAAAAATTTAATGAATTCTTTCACTTAATCTTGCAAATGATGTTATCTTAAAAACAATGTATAATGGAGAAACCATTAAATATCATATGCATACTTGTTATCACTTCATCAAACAACTACATAGCATAGCCAATGTATTTTTCACTTCTAAAATAGCCAAAATCAAACCAATCAACATCCAATGAGGCAATGAGAATACTCAAAGCACAACATCCTCCTGTTCACCACCAACAACAAATCAAATCATTAGTATTAAATCTCTCATTTTAAATAATATAAATCAAGGATCACTATACACAATAATATATTCCAAAGAGAAAATCATAATTTGGAGCAAAAGCAACTAAATATAGCAAATTAAAAAAATTAATGTAATAGAGCAAAAAAAAAGAGAATTTTGGTTTATATCTTCCTCTTTATATAGAGAGATTCTCGATTTGGTATTGAAAGTCTTATATATATGAGTGGACCATTCAATGGTTAGTTTTAGGGGTTTCATATTTTTATTTATTGATGAATCGCTTTAAATTCTAAAAAATGTGATCGGTTTCTAAACATAACACAATTAATGCTAGTAAATGTAATTTTAATGTGCCAATATGAATTTAGTCATTTAGATGGTCAAAATTCCCATCTAGATTATCTTTTTTTCTTAAATTGAGCAATTAAAATATTGTAATTAATGCTACTTTAAATTCTAAAAATGTGATCGGTTTCTAAACATAACACAATGAATGCTAATAAATGTAATTTTAATGTGGCAATATGAATTTAGTCATTTAGATGGTCAAAATTCCCATCTATATTATCTTTTTTTTCTTAAATTGAGTAATTAAAACATTGTAATTAATGTCAAAATGATACATATTCATCCGTTTAGATATCACATAAAACATTTTCTTATAGTTTTATAAAAATAGATATAGAATAAAATACTTAGATCATTTGAATGAGGCATTAATTGCCCAAATTTTTCTATTTTATAGTATATATAGATAGATATAGATAGATATAGATAGATAGATATAGATTTATCTCGAAATATGACAACAAATGCATCACGTTGCATTTAATTAACGACTCAATGCATTTTAATGTAACTTCATACAGTATATGATTTGTGATAATCCAAACACACCCTAATACTACTTGGCAATCATTGAACCTTAAATTTTAGGGTTAAAGGTGAGCATCATCTTATGCTTAGTAACCCAAAGCTACAAAACTTGAAAACAACATATATTTGTTGCCTAACTTGATTAGCGAGTTTATTACATCCGTAAAATAATCCATATGTTATCGGTTTTTCTAATTTATACTTTAAAGGCGTAGGTTAAGGATATTGTTTTAGAAAATAAAATCTGAAAAGCAAATAAATAAATCTATTAAAATAATTTAATAAATTATTTCCATTTCAAGGTTCTGAATCTTAGGATGTAGGTTAGATTAATGAATATTGTATTCTATTTCTAGCAGCAATTCAAAAATACAAGCGAAATTTTTTTGACCTATAATAAGAAAGAGTCTTTTGTCGGAAACCACCCGTATGATAGGCCATATTAGAAAAAACCACCCGCTCAATATCGAATTACCGACAACCACCCTCATGATGGTCTCCGTTATCAATTAACCACCCATTTCACAACCTCCGTTTGAGTTCCGTTAAAAGCCATCTTTTTCTTTTCTTTTTTATTCTTGCATTGATTTGTTAAAGGAATAAAAAAATAACAATAATAAAATAAACCCTTTTTTATTGAGGAACCCCAATCTATATTAAGGAACCCCATATTTTGCATCTTATTCATGTCTGCCTACCCACACAAAATTTTTGGAAGAACCCAATGAAACAAGATCTAATTTTTAACCTTAAACCAAATCAAAAAAGAAATTATCAAATTGAGGAATGATTATGAAGTGAGATGGCAAGATCGAAGAGTCGAAGGTTAGGGTTTTGAATAGGCGAAATTTAGGGATCTAGATCTCTTTTACAATGTAATGAATCTACTTGTGAGATAGGCAGCAATGGTGATTTGTGGGATCTAGATCTGATATTAATAGACTACAATGAGCGGACATCCCACCTCCTACTATTCTGGTCACGCCTGTCGATGCCGGAGAAGGAGTTTTGGGCCCCGACCGTCACCGTCAAGCCGAGCATTGGGGCTAAAGCCGATGTGGAGCCAAACGAGCCTGGGCAACACCGAGGGCGGGGAAGGCGAGGTCCAAGTGGTGGGCGATGGGGGCGACGCCGATGAGCTTGGGCGAGGAAGGCACCATTGTTGAAGACGTTGAAGCTGTTCAAGTGTTGTAGCCCCCAACCCCCATATCTGAAGAAAAAAAAGGCAGGGAAGGCGAGGTCCGAGAGGCGAGTGATGGGGGCGACGCGGACGAGCCTGAGCGGGAAAGGCACCATTGTTGAAGACGTTGAAGTTGTCGACCAGTTGCAGTCTCCAATCCACAGATCTGAAAAAATAATACAATAGGTAAGAGAGAGGTTTTATCTGGTTCTTCCAAAAAAATTATTAAAAGGTTTTATTTTATTTTTTCCCTTTTAAAAATGAATACAACATTATTATATTATAAAGATTAGAAGGGTAAAGTTGTAATTGCATATATTTAACGGTTTTTAGACAATAAAATGCGAACGGGTGGTATTTGGCAAACGGAGACCATCATGAGGGTGGTTTGCGGTAATTCGATATTGAGCGGGTGGTTTTTTCTAATATGGCCTATTATACGGGTGATTTCCGACAAAAGACTCAATAAGAAATTATGAAGTGTTTCCTCTCCACACCTTGTATAATTCAGTAAGAAAGAAAATTTACATTAGCTAAATTTAACTACAAGCTTTTGCAGAGAAAGAAACAAAAAGACAACTCCCCCTAATTCCCAACTCTCACAACAACATTTAGAACAGAAGGTGGTAACAAAAACAATCTTATCCACAAATCACAATCAAAGGGAAAGAATGAGCAATTTAACCCGTTCAAGTATATTCCAAGGCTCGGCTTTTTGACATTACATCAAACCCGACATTGATCACTTCACATACTAAATGAAGATTCTCAGCACAACCACACATATGGTATTGGTTCAACAAGTTGCATAAACTGAGCTTCATTCTGCCTTGTCCTTTGGTTCGTTGTTTAAGACGAATTCTGCATACACATCCTTGAGAGCAATCACAACTGTCGTTATAAGGGGCCCCATGATTGCGCCCTGCAGATGAGGAAATCCAAAAGCAATTAGAAGGAAGAAAAAACTCAGTTTCAACAGGTATTCAGTTTATCATACACAGCATTTGCATCAGCCGAACGATGATCTAATATTTAGACCATAAGCTTGTTAAAACTAATGGCACAAATAACAAAACCAAATACATAAAAAAAAAACTTATGTGATTGTTAGGCATTTATTATTTACCTCTATGGCAGATGGAAACAATGTCATCCCACCAATTATACTAAGCCCAGTAAGATAGGCACTGTGCCCAGGCACGTCCTCTTGGATTTCGGATGCACAATATTCCATTAGAGCAAGATGAATGACGAAAAGGATGACAGCCAATATGTAGTTCCCTTCTAATATCAGCTGCAAAGCAGCTGGAATTGTGGAGATCCAAGAAGGAAATACTGGCAACAAAGGGCTAATAAAAGCGAGCATTGTTGACATATAAAGGAAATGTATAGAAAACAGTCTAAACAAGAGCCAAGTTAGACAACCCTGAACTAATGCGATTTCAGCTGTAGCCAATAAAACGCCAGATATTGCCTTATCAAGAACATCAACAAGCCTTTGCCTTGTTACAGTAGCCATAGGAAGCATGAATACTACTTGCTTAGTGACACCCCCAGAATCTGATGTTATAAGGTAATATAAAACCGAAAGGAACACCATTGATTGAGATAAGAAGTTCATGAATTCAGCTGCTCCTTGGAGAATTGACTGAATTATTGTAAGCATAAACTTTGCACCCCCTCCTACAACAGACTTGCTATTAGAGAATACTTTTTGTGACAAATCAAGCCCTTGGACTGCAAAATCTTTCACCTTCTGATTAAAATCAACGCTTGTTGACACCAGTTCTTTGAATATACCATCAAGCTCTGAATAGATATTTCCCCATTCCCTTTCCTTGAACTTCACCTTCAAACTGACGAGCTTCTCAGTATAAGGGGAAGGCGACACCAAAGATGTGGAATGATTTGAAGAATCAGTCGGCTTTATTACAAAATGCTTAACTGCAACCACAAATTCAGTCAAGTTATACTGCATTGCAAGCCCATCAATCTGATCAGAAACAGTTGTATAGAACTGAGTGGTATACATATCCACCATTCCAGGTACATCATTCTCATCCATCCAATCCTTAATCCCTGCATAATTGCTCTCCTCAACACGGGTTTTTAATGCATAGACTGCATCTTTACCTTCAACACCAATCTTATAAGAAAAGAATATAGAACAAGCCAAGAACCCTATAAACATCACAACAATCAGACCAATTGCCACAATTGTCTCCAATCTACTGAGGATCCTGCGAGTGAAAAACCCGCTAATCTTGCTTTTCTTGAAGCTATGACTACTTAAAGAGGAAACAGCATCCATGGTGGAATCCACGGCTCTAGAGCTGAACAGGAGCCCCAAACCCAGAAGCCCTAAGCCCCCAAATGTGCCTAATTTCTCATAAGCAATTACAAAGATGCCGAAGGACATCACACGCCGGAGCAATCTCGAAAATCCACTCAGCTTCTGCCTAGAAACCGCCGAATCCTTGCGTTTCCTAAGTACAACCCGTAGCACCAAATCCCTAATATCAACGATGGTGCCAACGAAAACCCTAAAAACCGCAATTGGGACGGCCAGCAAGGTTTCCGTGAGCCCTAATTTGAGAGGCTCCGACCAGAACTCAACGAGGGTCTGCTGAATCCCACGCAAGGGGATGGAGCAAAGCACTGCCCACATGAGCGGCCGGAGATACTCCTCCAGCAACTTGCAGACGCCATAGAGGGTTAAAATGGTGAAGAGGAGGCCCCCATGGGCCATGGCTATGTAGAGTGCCAGCTTTGCCTGATGATCGCCGGATACGGAAGATGCAGCGGGAGGCGCCGGTGCAGGATGAGGCGGCACCGGAGGAGCGGGTTTGCGAACGGAAGCGGATCGGAACATGTCTTGCCATGGAGGAGTTTGGGAGGAAGACGAGTCCTTGGGGTCTGAATAGGGGACCAACTCCATGTGTTGCGCTGTTGACTCCATCCAATAGAAATGGGTTGATTTGGGAGCGAAACCTTTTCTAATTTCTGGGTGAAGATAAGATTTCAGATTTGACCTGAGAATTCTTTTGCAGTTTGACGGAGGAGGAGATTTTTGGCGTTTGAGCTTTGTCTGAGTGTATGTATGAGAGACGGGAGAGAAGTGGAAAACGTGGGAATCAAACGTGACAACGATAAGAAGAAATGAAGAATCCAGTTGGAAGAATTCGTCCACAGAGGTCGTTTTCCTCCCCACTTCCCCACTCGCGATTGATCTCACTTCAAACTCCAACCAATGCCACATTCAAGAAAGAGCCTTTTTGCGCATTTCTTGACTTCATTTCTTCCCAAACCAGCCCACCTATGAACCCCAAATTAGCCCATTTACCAGCCCATTTATTTTGCCTAATTTGGGTTTTTTAAAATCAACCCATTATCTATAAGTATTTGGATTATGAATTCTAGCACCAGACACATGGACATGGCTAGATTTTCAAGAGGAATTTGCTACCTGAAAAGGCTTGAAAGGATAGATCAATTCCTTGTGCAGCGAAACACTAGGCCTTTTCAAGAACCTCTTATCTGCTGATCAGTAGCTCTTCCATCATTGAGCTGAGATTTCTTAGTCCAATTGAAGAAACTGGATCTGGGTTTGGTTGATTTGCATGATCTTGAGATGGGATTGTGATTACAAGGTATTTCATTGGTGTACCATTCCATCATCTCCATTAAAACTCTCTCTTCTCCATCCATTGCTTGATTCCCATCTTCTTGGCGTAGTTGTTCTTTTCTAGGTAGGATTTGATTGAGACCATTGCATCTTTCCCTTCTAGCTAGGCCAATCTTCTAAGATAACATGATCACGCCTCCTATGAGCATGACAATCATTCCTGTGATTAAACTCATGGCTATGATTGATTTCAGCCTGCCCCAAGAATGATGTGGGTCGCAATTAGCTCATGAAAGTGTTGAAAATATGCAATGACTGATCTGAGAAAACCTCCATATATAGCATCAACAAGTAAGATTGTGTCCATTAGTCCTAATTTGAGTGGCTCAGATCAGAAATCAACAAGGATGTCTTGGATCTTCTAAAAGCTTGAACCCACCATAGAAGAGGAATATGTTTGAGCAAGACTAATATACAAGGCAAGTCTGAAGAATTCTCTTGTACTAGAGCTATGTTATCTTCAAATGGTGGTGAAGTGTACTTAACCGTCTCACTCAGTTATAGAACTTCCAAATGCAAGTTTCAGCAAGACGGTTGAATATTTAATCTCCTAATGGAAACAATATTTCATCACAGTGCAATTTGCCCCATTGTGTAAAGGAGGCCTTTTGCCTCTCAAATTGAATTACATCATGGAATTCTCATAGTCAGATTTATACAAAAGACTTGCAAGTGCTTGGCAGGACTTGATGAGATTCATGTAAAGGTTACCCACTCCCATTGGCTATTCCTAAATGTCACTAGCAAATTTTCACATCTTAGGGTTTGAGGAAATTTCTTAGCAGCTTCCTGAAAGGCTGAAGCCACACATGAATGTCTTTCTATTTGAAATGACCAGCCCATAATATAACTTTGACAATTAGTTTGCTATTACCATATAAGTTCATATCTATTTTTTCTCTTATTGAAAATAGTAGGATAGAGCACTAATCTTAATGGTCTTTTTTAGCAAATTTCTAGAGGGCATTTCTGAGGAGGCAAGGGAGAGTTGAGTGACCCATTTTATTACCTTATTTGAGGCGAATCTTAATTGTCTTTCGTATTAATCAATTGTGTTTGTTTCTTTGTGTCCTTGCTTTTGCTTTTGTAAATCATCTACCATGACCATCTTTGTTGTCTCCCTCAATCTCCATAATTTTTGTCTGGTTCCACCAATGCAAAGGTGAAGTAAACTTGATACACAAAAAGTGAAGTAAACCAGTTATCAAGAACTTTGATTTCAGACTTTGCTACAAGCTTAACATGAATGAACTTGTAATCCTCTGATTATCAATTGCAATTTAACTAGAATCAACCAAAAGCTTCCTTGTATATCAAAGCTTAAGTATATCTGGGTTATAAAGGATCGGTCTTTATTAATTACTCGTTTTTTCCTAATGTTTTTTATTTTCTTGTTCTTGGCATTCTCTTATCAAATATAGATTTGACTTCAACATATGACAAGAACATGCTCAGAGGATTATCATCAACAAAAACAGAATCTGCCAGTTTTCTTCTGCACTCTGTGACATGATAATTATCAAAAAAATTATCTTGTTCCTTGAATCTTTACACATCTTCATCTTCCCAAATCAATTGTAAGTCTCTCAAATCAAGTGAAATATAGAAAGTGATATGAGAATTGGTGCCCTGGCATATAAGACGAAACTGCCCGTACCTTCACCCAGACTGACATTATCAACCTCAGCTTGGCATTTTGTCGAACACCTGGTGTGTTCATCATTCTGTTTGCCTCCTTTTCTGCAGTTCTACCAAAGAGTATCAATCAACAGAAGCAGTCAAAACCCAGAAAAAATGGTAAAAAAAATTAACTAGATAACCCTTTTCTGTTAAGAACAAAAAATGTCATTGATTTTAAAATAAAACTCATTCAAGTATGACATGATTGACATCTGAGCTAATTAGAGAAATCAAATCAAAGTAGGGTTTGAAAATCACAACCTATCAATCTCAACTCACCATCTAGGCACATCTTTGATTGATCCCATAACTATATAGGATTCACAAAAACGTCTAAAAGCCTACACCATCTTGATCTTGCATTAATAGTTAGATGACTAGATTCACCATAATCAACCTATTATTAGACTGTACAAAATACTAGCGTGTATGTTCTCAATTGCATAAATATTGCTTGTATCAATTGCATTTGCTAAAACCAGCCTAAAATACATGATTCACCTTCTCAGTTACCTTGCACCCACGAAATCCCAACAAAAAGAAAAAACCCAAAACTACGTTTTCATGGGGTCTCTTGGGAGAGACAAAACATAAATTGAAGCATAAATGAAAAGAAAAAGAAAGCACATAGGCCATAGCCATATGGGCAATTTGTCATATTTTCATGGTAGCCGGTGCCATATCATCACGCCTCAACTACCTTCCATATCTCATAAATTCATCTTCTTTCTTCTCCACATCAAATAAAAATAGCTTTAATTTCACAAATTTAGAAAGGGTGAAAAAGATTGGATTTTTATTTATATTGGTCTGTTTCATCCTAACAAATGTCAACTGTTTTCCCCTTTTGTGGAGATCCGAGTGATTTTTTGGAATATGTAAAATATCTCCATTTCCATTGAATTCTCCCTCACACTAAACAAGGAAAGATTGTACTTCAATTTTTCCAAGCAACATTCAAATAGCAAAGAAAAAGAAGAAAAATTTTCTTGTCCAATCAATTATAGGATGTGGGTCTCCTTCACAATCTGACATACTGTCATTAGATTTTCCTTGTGATTCAAAAAAGTTTGTTAGACATTTTGCTTTGTTCCCAATCAAAGTACTTTGCCTTTTTCTGTTCTGTCATTATTTATATTGCATTTGCAATTTCTGGGTTTTTTAATCAATCTGTTGCTGGAAAAGAAAATGGTGGTGGAAGATCCATCTCTCCATGCTAGGGGCAATTGGTGCATCAGTGGAGAAGAAACAGACATGGGTTTGTGGAAAGATCCCAGAAAATTCATCAAAAGGAAAGATAGTGATGCAGGAGAAACAGGTACTTCTTTCTCCCCTCCCCTCCCCCCTCCCCCCCCCCCCCCCCCCCCATTTTACATTGATTCTGGATCAATTATAGATTGCACAATTCTGAAAATTCCCAGATCATATGAATCCAAGTTGAATTTGATGAATTCACAAATCTGTATATTATTAATTGGTTTTGGGCATAGGATTTTGATTTACTGCATACCTGGTAATTGTTTCTCTATGATTGAAGGTTTATTTGGTAATGTTCTTCTTATTGTTGATTATTTGCAAACAAACCCTAAAGGTTTCTCTTTTATATGAATGAATAAAACCTCCTCAAAGCTCATCTTGAATCTCAGGCTCTAGTTCCAATCATTCAAGCTCAAACACAATTGAGCCAAACCCTAGCCCAATTTGGTTCACTCATTCAAACTCAGCTCGGCTCAGATTAAGCCGAGATTAAGTCAAGCTATAAGCCATCAATTTAGGCAAGAAATAAGCCAGATGGTTGGTTTGCACTTTGCAGAGGCGGTTACTGCCAGATTTCACGGGCAAAAAGGGACAAAAAAGAAAATCAGAAATGGGCAAGCTTGCTTTTGGGTCTACAATGTGTGGAGGTGGGATTTTCAAAGTGTAAATTTGGGAAGATTCCAAAATTCCACCAACAGAGCTGTCACCTGCCGATCACGTGCTATCGAACTCTTACACAATCACACGCTTTGCCGCACCGAAACGCCGCGTTTAATGACTCCTCCGCGGCTCCTCTTTCTTTATTATTCTTCTCCAGTCTTCCTCTTTTTCTGCAGTTACTGAGCTATACTCGGTGGACGCTGTTCGGCATCTCTCTCTCTCTCTCTCTCTCTCTCTCTCTCTCTAGAATTTTGAACAATCTCCAGATTTCCCCATTTCCGATTTCTGCTCTGAGAAATGCCTGGGCATTCTTCGATTCGGCCATGGCGATCAAAATTTCAGACGTCATCTCGCATTACCCTATCAACCCATTGTCCGTCCAGAGGAATCCCAATCTCCGATTTTCAGTTTCAAGCTTCCCCTGTTCCTCTCTCAGGTGATACTCAATCCTTCCTCCGCTACTATTCGAAGTTCAAATTCGATCTCTTTCCCATATAGCCCAATTATTGGCTCTCCAAAGGTAGTAATAGAAACTAGAAATTTGCTCTCCAAAGCTGTAGGCTTTCTTTAAGCTATTATACGCTTTCCTCCTGATTTAGTAGGTACCCATTTTTCAGTAGGAGGAACTGCATGAAATGCTAATTAGGCTGAAGAAGATTTATGGGTGGGAGTTGCATGGAACTGGGTTGTCGGTGGGTTGGGCTTTGGAAGAGATGGAGTTCAAAGTTGGGGAGAAAATGGGGAACCGGGTTATTAAAAAAATTAGGGGGAAGGTTGAGGATTATTAAGTGTAGGAATTGTGAATATGGAGTGGAGCGGTTAATGATCTTTGTGAGTTTTTGTCGATATGTGATTTAAAACATTTGTGAACAATTTGGCTTGCTTGCTCTAGAACTCCTAGATCTGGAAGGTTTATTATCTCAGAGGGTTTTGGATAACAGTATAAGAGGATGGAATGAGGTGATCTGGTGTGTCATGCAATTAATTAAGTGGAGAGATGGGAAGGCTGATTTTCTCTACCTAATAATTTGCTACTGCCGAAATGGATACATCTGGCAAAGCATATTGACCCTGACTTGGTTAGTTTGGTTATAGGTGTAATGTGTCATATATGGTATAGGGATAGGTGGTTGAACGAAGAGCTTTTGTATTATGATCAGTCACCTCTTGTTTAACTACCTTTGGCTTTGAACAACTGGTTTATTATGTATTGCTCTTGTGCATAGACTTGGTATGGCGTAGTATCATCTGATTCTCTCACATATTTGTGAGTACTTGAAATTGCTCTTATAGCGTCGAGAGTGGTCCAGACAAAAAAGTTCTTTAGAGTAGTTTATAGAAGAAGAGATGGAAAGAGAAAATGAATGAGGGAGGGGAGGTGGTGGGCTGGGGATTATTAAAGAGAAATTGCATTTCACTCAAGGGTATTGAAGGGATCTTATGTGTTATTTTTGTGAGACTACTTCTCCCAAAAGCCGAAATTATGCTCATTGATGTTTTGTGTGTGTCATCTTGGATTTTTCTATTGTTTCACTTCATTTCAAGAATAGGGTTTTTTCCCTAGAAATGTAATCATGTTATTTGTTTTTCCTTAGGCCGAGCGCTTGAGGAGCTTAGAGCTTCTCTCTACAATGATTTTCGAACGTCAGATTCAGCTAAGAGGCTGCAACAGCGTTTTTGTGGACCTGTTGTGGCAATGTCATTCAACTTTGTTGTTGCAGTTGGGATTATTCTAATAAATAAAATGGTAAACTTCCTCTAGAAAGTTTGACATTTGGTATCTTGGTTTTGTTTTGTATATAAACTCACTAATGATGACGATGATGCTCCCTTTGTTTTCTTTTGTTTGAGATGGTAACAGGTGATGGGTCGGGTTGGATTCTATTACCCTATATTCCTTACTCTAATCCATTACACCGTTGCTTGGATTTTAATGGCCCTATTCAAAGCTTTGTCATGGCTTCCAACTTCGCCACCTTCCAAATCTACCCCTTACTCCTCTCTATTCACTTTGGGAGCTGTTATGGCTTTTGCCACTGGCCTTGCAAATACCAGTCTGCAGCATAACAGGTAGCCTTCAGGGAGTCATTTAATGGTTGGATGAAGAATTGGTTGGAAATTTTGCATCACTTTACAACAAAATATGATTCAAACAATTAATTTGTTTTTTTCTCTTTATCTTTTGGCAGTGTTGGTTTCTATCAGATGGCTAAAATTGCCGTTACACCAACCATTGTTCTAACAGAATTCGTTTTCTTTAGGAGAACCATATCTTGTCATAAGGTGATTTGTTTGTGATTTTTCATTCTTTCATTTCCATTGTTAGTATGATAAAGTTTCTTCCTTAGTTCATGATCAAGAGGCTAATTTGGATTTGCAATTTTTGATCTGGATCAGGTCTTGGCCTTAGCTGTTGTATCAGTAGGTGTGGCAGTTGCAACAGTCACCGATTTGGAGTTCAACTTCTTTGGTGCTTGCGTAGCAATTGCGTGGATAATCCCGAGTGCAGTAAACAAAATCCTCTGGTCTAATTTGCAACAACAAAGTAACTGGACTGCACTAGCGTAAGTAACTCATTCTCCTTTCTTCTAAGCTCAATTATAGACGAAGACAAATTGTTGCTCTTTCAGATACTCTGGAAATGCGTTTTTTTTTAACTCTTCCCCTTTTCCAAATGCAGATTGATGTGGAAAACAACTCCAATCACGATATTTTTCTTATTAGCTCTAATGCCATGGTTGGATCCTCCTGGTGTATTGTCCTTCAAATGGGATGCCAGCAACTCAACTGCAATACTTCTGTCAGCAGTACTTGGTTTTCTTTTGCAATGGTCTGGAGCCTTGGCACTTGGGTCAGTCTCTTTAAATCCCAACATACAAAGTATACAACTATTTTTCCTACAGGAAAACCATTCTCCACTGTTAGCATGCATGCTTGTTATTATTACTCTTTACATTAGGTGTAATCAGCTTTTAATATACATCTTTTTACTTTTTAGTAGCTTTTACTTTTAAGATGTAACCTGTCTCTCTGAATAATGAGATCAGATTATTCTCTTCTCCAACTCTCTCTTTTACTAACATCCATAAATTTAAAATGGTCACTCGGAGTTAAATCTTGATAAAAGGGATCAAGCCTTAATTAGAAGGAAAATTTTTCCATTTTAAATTGAGTTTAGCCAATGCATCAATTCTATGAAGAAACATCCTAGTCAACATCAGCTAAAAAGTTCATGAATTTGGATCATGGAATTGATTAATGTCATGGTTTCATGTAGCTAAAAAGTTTACATATTATTCCTTGTCTCCCTAACCTTTTACAAATTTTAAAAAATCCATCTTTTCTACTAATGCAGGGCAACATCAGCTACTGCCCATGTTATCTTGGGACAATTCAAGACTTGTGTTATCCTACTTGGAGGATATCTACTCTTTGGTTCGGACCCTGGGCCCATAAGCCTATGTGGGGCCGTCACAGCACTGGGCGGAATGTCTGTATACACGTCTCTTAGCATGAAGGACTCGGTTGAGAGTACCGGGAAGCAGCCTACAAGCCCGAGTTTGTCACCTCCTTCCAAGCCAAAGTCTGATGCTGAAGTAATTGACTTGGAAACAGCTGAGACTAAGAATCTCTCATCTGCTGAACGACAAGCATCATGAGGTCAGGTACAAAAATTACCCCAACAAGGCATTTTTTCTCCTTTTTACAACAAGCCCATGTGTCCATAGCCAAGCAGAGAGGTCAAAAGATGATGAGAGAAGCAAGAGAAAGATGATGTACAGAACCAAGAGGGCCAAGAAGATTTTCAACCATTATACAGTTAGGTGGGACTCTCTACATGAAAAAGACCTTAAGAGTACTCTTAGCCAGAAGATTTCCGATCAGCGTACGGCTCAGTTCATTAAAGGGTACACGTCTTTGTTCATCTTCACACTATATTATTAGTAAGAGAGCATCATGTGTACTAGGCTGATTTATGCAGATATTCTTGCACAACTAGGAGAGTATAATGTGTTCTGACCAGTGTGTAGTTTTAACTTGTACCATTGTCCACCCATCCAAAGCCCTAGTGTTTTTTTTTTTTGTTTGTGGACTTGGAAAGGGCTTTTTTTATTGCATGCGTACAACTGACCTATTTGTGTATGTTTACTGTTGCCTTCATAAAAGAGATTCCTGTGCCTCAACTCATGCTCGAACAATATCTTGAATCTGTTTGGATGACCAATAAATGATCTCACATTAGTGAGTTTATCTCAGTGACTTACTATCAGGTTTTCAGTGAAAACAGATGAAGCATCTTCAGAATTCAGATTTCAACTAGGATAATAGAGACGGTTTTGACTTATGACCGTATGTGGCACTTTACTGTCGGGCTGAGGTGATCAAATTATTCAAATTTGGTCTTAAATTGGACGGAAGTCAGGCTTGAATTTGTATATTGAACTCAGACAAGAATTAAAAATAAGTGGATCAAGCTACAAAGCCAAACTTTAATCGAAATTGACCTATATAATCGGTATCTCATTAAGGGCTGTTTTGTGCAAATTGACATCAGAGGCTCAAGTGTTTTTACACATTCAAAAAATAGCAATTTGACTAAAATCTGAATAGAAGATAAATGGAGTTGGCAACGTTTTTTTCAACTTTTGTAAACACAAAATAAAGGTTCCTATAAGCCAGCAGTGAAAGCCTGAATAATCCAGCTTCAACGTACTCTACATGGGAAGATGACCATCGTGTCGATACAATGTAAATGGTAAGGCACCCAAAAACTATGATCCCTTAAGCAACTACTACTCTTTCAAGAACCCTAAACAAGAATCAAATTCATCACACATTAATCAGAACCCAAATATGTAACCCTCCTAGAATCAAAAACCTTGATCTTCTTCAAAAAAATATTTGAATTGGCCACTAATTTAAATTTACACTCAAGACCAGGCCAGTGTATAATCATCTCCCAAAATGGCTATTCTTTTCTTTTTTTTTGGTCCCTATTCAAACCTTTTTTTGCAAGCACTGTTTTTGAGAAGTGAAACGTTAGAAGCTATTGTTCCAGTTGATCTGGTGGTGTTGCGGTGGCTGCTGAAAGGCGTTGGGTGGTGGTTGTGGCGGCCCAACTGAGTCAATGGGGCCTGCCATTGACTGAGCCTGTTGAACAAATGGATGAGCTGCTACCGGAGCAGCTACAGTCTGCAGAGGGTGATACATAGCAGTAAATGCACCATGGCCAGACTGATTTACAGCGATGTGCTGGCCTTGAGGAGGAATGTTAAAGAAGGAATTAATGGGCATGTTGGCTGAGTTCTGCATAATGGGTAAGAAAATAAGCAGTATGTAAGTGTTCATATTCCATATATGAAGGCATTATGATGGAGCAGCAAATGGCAATGCATGAAAAACTAGACATGATTTTAGTTAATAACTAGTCACATAAACCCGTGCTGGTTTTTTTAGAGGATTTATGAATTTGTTATACAATGTGGTATTTGTTTACAGGTGAGAAATTTAGAATTAGTACACTGCTAAAAAAGAATATCAAAATATTCAATTATAAATATAGTTTTTTAATTGATATAGTCAATAGTATTTTTCATAAATTTACCACATTTTATTTGTTTTCATAATACTTGCAAAAAAAATATGATGATTCATTAACTGTAAGTTAGGTTTCTTTTAAATAGTGTCTTCAATTATGGGGCCTTTATCGGACAAAGCATAACTTTACATGTATGATAGATAGATTAAACTAGAATGATAAGAAGATTTTCCATGACACTACTCAAAAGCAGGAAAGCAGAGAATTCAATGGCCGGGTGAAAGAAAATCAAACCTGTTGTCCTAGGTAGATATTGTTATCCTTCAACATAGAGGGTAAAAGGTCCTCATTTGCATTAGAAACTCCAGATGTGACAGATGTGCTGGGAGCATATCCAACTTGAGGAGAATTAATGACAGCATAAGCACCAGCTGGAATTGGAAAAGGCGTTTGGTTTGTGCCATTGGTCCCTGCCTTGTAAGGAGGGGATGTTTTCATACCTGGAGCAGGTGCCACTGCTGGCATATACATGCTACCAGTTGGAAGCGGTGAAGGAAATCCACCGGGACCCACAAACTGGAGTGTCGGTGGCACAAAAAATGGAGACAAGTAGTGAGCGTATGGGATGAAGTTAGGAGGATAAGGTTGGCGGAGAAGTGGCACAGGTTGAACAGATACAACAACAGAGCTCGGTATAGCTCCTGTGGATTGAATTGGAGGTGGGGTTGGTGCTGATGTAGACATTGCTAATGGATTCCCGTTCTACAACAACATCACAATACAACATCAATATCATTGCCCCAGTATAGTCCCGCACGATAATTTAAAGATTAAATGGCATAGAGAAATAGCAGTGAAAACTTACCATAGAATTTGAAAGATAGGCTTGATGTTGATGATCATGACTTGCAAGAGAAATCGGGGAACTCCCCAGCATAGGAGGCATGGGACCAAGGCTATAATAGGTTGGAGTTTGAACAACTACATGTTGAGGGCTTACTTCTGGCAAAGTCTCTTGCTTCTGTTGATCATCTTTCAGCGCTGGAGCACTGCTTTGAGGAAGCGATATTGTTTCTGCTACTGAAGCTGGTGGAGGACCAGGATGGTTTTCCACGTCAGCAGATGATGGAGTATCATCATCCCTGCACAAATGTTTTACACTTTTACCACAATTTAAATTTAGGCGAAAAGAAGATAATGACATACATATTTCCTAGCAAAAATGCACTTCAAAGCAAAGGCAACCTCGCATGAATGCATGTTCAGTCATACAGAATAACAGATGAAGGAAGCTTAAGATTTGAAAAAAAAAAAAAAAAAAAGGAACTATTCTATGCCCCATAAATCATCAGAGGGTGAGCAATGTAATTGAGACACGCCTAACCAGAAAGGGGTAAAGATTATCAAACAAAAAAAAAACAGTCAATGCACGATTTTGCATGGGAAACTCTATTAAGCAACCATCAGCAAAATGACCTGGAATGAAATATCTTTGGGACAGCTTTTGATAGTAGAATTTACTAGCATAATGCAGTTCAAACTTCTGGAGAAAAGACATTCTAACATGAAACAAACTCTTTCAGGTTTACTTTGACAAACAACAGAATGCTATCTAAGGATAATACTTGCCATAAAGGGATTTAGTTACAAGTTAGACCATTAGTGGAGTGGAACATCTGATGCACCACAATTATTCAAAAAGTCATCACTGAAATTGACAAAGAAAAACAACTTTGACTTGCAAGGAATACCAATTCAAAAAAATAAACAGAAATGCAACTTACCATGAATCAGGTTTCTTTGCAGTTTCATCTTCCACCAACTCCTCTGGAGCCTGGTTTAAATTGCCATCTTCTACCAACACCTCTGAAGCCTGGTTTGACTTTCCGTTACTATCAGAATTCACGATATCATTGACTCCAACACCAAAGCATGAACCAAGACTTCCAAAACTTAGGACGTTTTTTACAGCATCAGGGACTTGAATATGGTTAGGAAGGATGACATGTTGACCCTCGGAAAATTTTAACTTCTCAAGCTTTGATGTTGACTCCTCAATAGCTGAGACATTTGGTAACCTCAAATTAGAACTACCTTCTCTAAAGAAATTCACTATAGAAGAATCAGATAAGCAGTCAATCAGGATAAGGATGCCAAAAAGACATTTAAGCCAGCAAAAGGTTCATCAATGAAAGTAGAGGATAAGGGCACATCTTTTACTGGGTAACAGCTTTACAAACAAAGAATTTCATTTTTTTGTCAACCTTATATGTCTCATGTTAAAACAAACTGGGAGTATTAAATGTCTAAACAAGTCAAATACTTCAGTTACAGCCACACCAAAACAAATTGATGAGTATAAATCAGTGCAGAAAAGTGACATTATAGCAACCTGCAGTTCAGCGCCATCATAATTTCTTCTAGATAACAAGCAAGGACATGAACAAAACAATAGAGGGGCAGTCATAGACCGTGTTCTAGTTTAGGAACCATACCCAGCACAAATACAATGTTTAGGGATATATATGTTCAATATAAAATACAGTTAGTGACTTTCAGCTCATGCAATCATCCAAAAGCAAATTATCATACCATAGAAGAAGGCAACTGGTAAACCAGTGACTAGGAGAAAACAATAGAGGGGTAGTCATAGGCCGTATTCTAGTTTAGACCTAAAATGTCATTTTATCCCAAAATAACATTTTAAACATTCTTAAAATATGTGCAACTTCTCTACTTTTTACGTTTTTCAAGGCAACCAAAATAACATTTTAACCCAAAAATGTCATTTTTCCTTTAAAGTGAAACACACCCATAGAATCCATAACATATCCAAAAACAAATTACATCTTAGTGATGCAACCTGTTTTTACTGAAGGCATAATTATAAAGATAAGCTAAAAAACCCTAGAACGTACCTTTAGTCGGACCAAAGAAATTCACCAAAGAGTTAACAGCTGAAGACTTGCCAGGTGTAGGGGCAGCTGAAAGTTTTTCAGATACCAAGATGTCCCTGTTGATCTCAGGCTGAATTATATTTACAAGTTCAGTATTCTCACTCCTGGATGAAGATATCATGGACACATCAACCTTGCCTGACCCATGGCGATTTTTTTCTTGAGTTTGAACTATTAAGTTATGTGAATTTCCTAAATCTTTCTCAGAATGGACAGAATCTTTCATCTCAACAGCAACTTGAAGGCTCTTGACTTCATGCTTTATAGCACCCACTGCAGTAGGAAGTTGTAAATCGCAAGATTGCTTGGGAGCCAGAAGGGGCTCAGAAGCAGAGGGTGCATGTTTGGTATTAACCTCTGACTGAGAAAGTGTAATTTCTGTCTTGAATGGACCAGCATTTGTATCATCTTTTGGGAAGCCAGTGTCAACACTTTCAGAATTTTGCACAGCATGCCTGGCAATAACACCATTAGGCAACTCAGTGGGTGATTTTCTGCAAGGAACAAGCAGAAATCCAAAATCAGACACAAAGTTTAGCTAAATCAGTTCTACTTTCTAAACAGATACTAAAGAACAGTTATTTACAAACAAGTCTTGATTATGGGGTTCACAGCACACTAAAGGCCCAAAGAATAAGTATTTACTTTTCCATCAATTTCGGCATTTTGGAATCCACCTCCTTCATAACTGGAGGTGCAGGGGACTTATGAGCATTCACTCTGTCTTCATATCCATTCTCCTTACGTACAGCTGCATTCATCCCACCTCCAGCATCTATCATAACCATCACATAATAAAAGGTAAAGGTGCCATAAGGATCCAAAATAACACTTCCTCAAAGATGAGATATATGGCTAGAGTAGCATGCTAAACTAAAGAATAGTAGGGAAAAAGACAAATGTTTCCTATTGCTTTAATAGAGCTTAGAGCAGAAGACCACAGAGGTAAACCTATCATTTTTCTAATTTCATACATGAAAGTCCATATGGATTCTTTCTCATAATATTATCCACTGTCATTCTGAGTCAACAATTCTTGCTTAGAGATAGAGATCCATAAGATAGGGAAAATCGTAATTAGCAGCTGCCTTAACACTGCAAACTTGCAGGATGCACACAATACCAAAAGCAATTTCAAGACTTTTATTTCACTTTGTTCAATCATTCTTTTTCAAATTGCAGGATGGCATACACAAAATCAATGTGCAAAGGTACCATGTGATAAATATTGAGGAGAAAAGCTCCCTCGGCCACTCCTAGCCCCCCGTACTTGATTGGTTGCTTTTCGTCTCAAATCTTCAAACACTCTTCCCTTAACATTCTGCAACAGAGCAAGCGAATATCATTTAGCAAACAATAGCAGACAGTGAGTTACTCAACAAGCACCTTTATTAGTAAGGAAAGGTTGCTTCTTTCTACTCATTGATTGTGAGTTATTACTCATTAACGAGCTTGGAAAACAAAGCATTAAACCGCATACGCTGACATGAAGAGAATATGTTATACATAACTACATTCAAGAAATGCATTAGTTATCAACATTAGAATTAAAATATATCATTCACACATGATCAAAAAACAAACTAGCCAATTTAAGTTAATATCTTTTGCCAAAAATTTCTTGCTGAGTTCTGCAAACTCATCTTAAAGTTTTCACCCTAAACATGAAAAGAAATTAATTCTAAGAAAACGGTATCCTTTCAACTAGAGTAAAGAAACGACAAGGGCATTAAAAACTACACTAAGTTTATCTGAAGAAATTTAAAAGTGGCCATCATATACCATGTAGTTTCCTGTCATAAGCACCTCTAAACATAATGTAACATTAAGAGATACCTAAATTTTATACCTTGTTCTGTTTGTCAATTCAAAAGAAGTTTTATGCAAATGCAATTCTAGTCCTAAAAGTCTACAGCATCTTCCACGAGCCAATAGGCATGAATCTAATCTATGCAAGGCTAGCAACAGTACCATAAACAGCAGAACATATATTGCATGTCACTTCTAACTAAAAGAAGCAAACATATTATGAACTTGTATATACAGTAGAATATAATAATTCCTGTTAAAAATCACAAGTCTGGTTCATTGTTATCACATCACATGAGTCTATACCTCCTTCCTCTTGTCCCGCTTCCTTTTGACCTCATGAAAAGTATCTGCACAAACAAAACAAAAACCAGGCTTAATTTTCGTGACTGATGAATAATGGCAATGGTAAGTTCTCGCAAAGTTAGCAATAAGAAAGATTGAGCTGCAGTTATCACCAAAAAGTTTAAAAAATAGCCTGAACCCTAACCAATCCATTAACACAGGCAAAAGGGGTGATTCAAATCCCGTTTCATAAAGCCAAAAACAGCAACATCACAGATCCTCGGTCATATGAAGTAAAGTCACAAATCTGACATTCCCAAAAACAGATCCACAATACACATAACCCGAAAACCATAGAAAAACTTGCGATAAAATAGTAACACGAATGGGGAAAAGATTGATGGAGGTAAAGGGATGGGGGCGGGGGAAAGAAGAGAAAATGTACCGAGAAACAAGAGGCGCTGAACAGTCTCATTGGGATCCATGTTACACTCCTTGAGCATTGCGTAGACGTCTTCATCGCTATGGTTGCCACCGATCTCTTTGATGTTCTGAATCGTCTTCCTCAAATTGCTCGGGATCGAAACCCTAGCATTGGCGCCAGTGTTGCTGCTCATCTCTTTTTTTGGTCCTTTTCACCTCTCTTCTTCGCTTTCTATGGATTTTGTTTTCTTTCTTCTTCCCAACTGAGAAGAAACAGAGAAAGAGGCCAGGGAGGGAGGAGGGGGAGGAGATGCAGAAGATAGCAGAGAAGAGAAGAGGAGAGTGGGAGACTGTACACAAAGACAGAAATTTGAAGAACAGAAATTACATTTCTTTATACTGAAAGGAGCTCATTGAGAAACTCTTTTTTCCAACTTTTTTTTTTTCGTCGTGTATTTAATTACAATAAATTTAGAGGCATTTTGTAATTTATTCTTATTCTTACTTGTGTAAAGAATTAAAATTGTAAGCCTTAAACTCAATAATATTTTTCCTTTTTTAGAAAAAATAAAGTCATATATTATTCACAAAATCAATATTCGATGAGGTAAAATTAATTGAATTAAGAACATAAACACGAGAAAACTATACACTAATTTAAAGAAGGCTATAATCATCAATATACTATAATTAAAGTCGAATCCTTCTATCTTACGTCTTAATTTATGCATTTACCTCTTTGCCCTTCATTTATTTAAGTATTTACTATCCTTATATTATAACAATATTTCTTATATTATTAATATTAAATTATATATATATATCTTAAATTTTAGCAAGTTGTGTTTGTAGTGTAATCCATTATATATGGAACATTTTTATTAAATATAATAATGTTATTAATATGCAATTATATTTAGAGATCTTAAAATTTGGCAAGCAATAGAAACATAATCTTCATTATGAAATAATTTTTTAAATATAAAAATATTATTAATATATAATTATATTTAGAGATCTTAAAATTTGACAAGTTTAGAAACATAATCTTCATCATATGACATTTTATTAATCAAAATCCGAGTAAGGTAGGAAGGAAAGAGTAAATTGAAATAATTTAAAAAATTTCTTTATCTTTGTTGGGATAACAATCTCCAAGTTATATCATATCTAAAGCATGAGCGAATGAAATAATTTAGATTTTTTTTTTAATCTATATATCTATTACTAAACTCAAATCCCTCCATCATATTTGTCAATCTCCTAACTATGCCACATAAGCTTCTTAATTTTTAAATTTACTCATTTACCCTTCATAATGTTTAGAAAAAAGAAAGTCGTATATTATTCACAAAATCAATATTCGATGAGGTAAAATTAATTGAACTAAGAACATAAACACGAGAAAATTATACACTAATTTAAAGAAGGCTACAATTATAGGTAACGTAAGAAGGAAAGAGTAAATTGAAATAATTTAAATTTTTTCTTTATCTTTGTTGGAGTAACAATCTCCAAGTTATATCATAGGTAAAGCATGAGCGAATGAAATAATGTAGATTTTTTTTCTTTATTTGTATCCTATTTTTGGATCTTTATAACTTTTTCTTGCCGATTTGATTGTTGTTTTCAATATGTTGTTTGTGTTGTATGTCTTCCTACATTGGTCCATTTGACTAGTTTTTTTTATCTCTCAATAAATCTATCAGATATATTAAATTCTTTTCTAAAAAATGATAATAACTTTAAGAGAAAAAAAATCATCAATAAGTATTTTATCAAAATAATTTGCTATATTTGAAAGTATAATCAAGTAGATCATTCATTCAAGCAAAACTACTTTTTTTTGGATCAAATTCAAGCAAAACTACTTGAAGCAATAACACAACACAAAAGTCAAGCTTGAGTTTTTGCTACCGTAAAATCTGAGAGGCCAAGATGGAAAGTCAAACAAGCACAAGCTGATTTTAAGTTAGACTAGAATTATAGATGAACTAAGAGCCAGTCGAACAATAAGGAGTATCCCTTTAACATTGATGTTATAATGATGAGTTTTTTTACTCATAGGACCAATGGTACATATACACGGTAAGTAAAATTCAATTCAAACAAGACAACACTAAGGCAAAACTAATTGAAGTAAGAACACTAACACATGGTAAACTGCAAACACGTGCAAACCACCAATTCAAGTCGGGCCATAATCAAAGGTAATGCAACAACTAATTGAAATAATATAGCGATTATATTCTTTCTGCCACTAATAAATTGTGATATATATCAAGTACAACAATCACAAAAGTAAAAATTGTATTGTTTCATTAAGATTGAGTTTGCTTGATTTTAGAGCATGATTAATGAGCTGACAATTGCACGCAAAACTAAATAAAGCAATAAAACATACACGGACTAATTAGAAGTTAATTAAAGTAATGCCACAATCTTATGTGATATGTAGTTGGTCAGGAAGTGGTGAGGTTATTTTTAACAAACGAAAATGAAGAAAACAGAGATTGAATTAAGCGTTCAAGAACAATACTCTCAATCCAGTAAGGAAGCTCAAGAACTCCAAAAGTTAGAAGCTTCAGAAAGAAGCATTCTAACAGAATTACAAGAGTTAGTTTGCTCGTAAGAGCTTACACACTATTTATAACCGATTGACTTGTTGGACCGGTTTTCACTTAACTACTGTAACACCCCTATTTTGCAACGATGGGTATTACCGCCAGTGACCTCGGACTTTACCGTCCAAAGTCACCCTAGGCTTTATAAGGTATTAATCTTAAAAGAAATGCGGAATCTAAATGGTAATACATGACATTAAAATGTGCTCAAAATTGAGACTTTAAATATTGTCATTACATCTTAAACTGTTTCAAAACAACATAGCAGCGGAAATAATGAAACCTTGTTCTTGCAAAGCGTAGTGAATCCAAAAATACGGAAGAAATATCTTTGAGAAGACTTGACCTTCCTTCCTTCAACTTTCTCGATTCTTCGTTCTTTAAACCTTCGAGGGACGTTTCCTAGAGTCTGGCATTTGTCGCGAAGGGCGAGAAATACCAGGCAAAATGCAGAAAAGAGCGGAATTAGTCTAAGGAGACTAAGCAAGTGGAAACGGATATTCTCAAGGATAATATGGTAATTTTTATTATCTCATCAAGGATATTAAGGGCATAAGTACTTGAAAATATAATTACTTTGTGGAGCTTATAAGGACGGAATTTATTTGATCTCGAAAAGAGATCAACTTGGATTCGAAAAGCAGGAAACCACAAGGTTGTAGTTCCTCTTAGAGTACAATTAATGTAACGTTTTAATTTACAACAAGTTTTAGAAAACCTCTCGCGCCCTTATCGGACCGAGAGCCGGGTCAGTCTTCTAAAACCGGCCCGGTTTTGATATCTTTTAATGCGCACTAGCACTTATCTTTATTACGTGTCAAAACTTTACATAACATTAATGACTTTTAAGGGTGTGGAGACTGTGAACGACCCGAGTCCACTTTAAAGGAACGGAGTTCCGACACTTAGCTAGGACATAGCATAAGTTAATTAATGGATTGAATAAGGCAAACCTTTAGCCTTATATTGTAAATTTTGAATGTCTACATAGCAAAGACATTAGTTACAGACTTTAGTCGTCTTTAAATTTCATGTGGCATTGCTTAAGACTTTAGACGAAAACTTTTTATTTCGACATTTCTTTAAGACTTCAGCCGACATTTATTTTCCGTATGACATTGTTTTAGACTTTAGACGAAACCTTTCTATTTCGACATTGCTTAAGACTTCAGTCAACGAAGTAAGAGTAGAGTCATGACCTACATATAATATGATGTTATAAAAAAATGGTTTGAGGACTTATGTCCAACACTTTTTACTATACTTTTCCAAGCGATGTCTCTAAACGAGACATTTTAAACATACAAGGCCACAATCATCGGTCCTAAGTTCATTTCTAACGTTCGAATAATAATGACGATAATAAGATGTCTTTATTTCTAGCAATCGATATATCCTATGTTTATTTATTTAAGCAAACAAGTTTGTTATCAATAGAGAGAAGTTTAACGGAATCGCAATATCGAAAAGGTTACAAGGAGAATATCCACTTGCCTTGAATCCCTTTTGATTGCTTACGAGGCTCGGAAATCTAGAGCGGTTTGTAGAAATTCGAACGCTTTGACCTAACCATTCGAGATAAGATGCATTTTTATTAAAAATTCTTATTTATATTTCTTACAATCTTTTGTTTTCTTATTTTCCTTTTACTAAGGGAAATTATACTATTCTAAATTATTTAGTTTAATAATTAAGGTAGGAAGTTCAAGCAATAATAATACTTTATTATTATTTCCAAAGTGATGTTTTAATTACTTTTATTTTTAAAAAAAAATTCTATACTTAATTAGAGGAACATGCAAAAGTGGATTAAATCCAATAAAAATCCTTTTTAAAACCACATGCAACATTTCTTTACTTTACTTGAATAAATATTATTCTCATGATTAATATTATTTCTAGAGGTCAATTATAATTTATTCTAAAATTATAATAAGGTCTAAGTTGACATGCAAAAAAAATAGTTCTTTATAATAAAATTCCCTTATTTTATTTCTTTCCCCTATTTCAAGCTACTACATCTTTTAGAATAAAGGGAAAAAGCCTAAGTTATTATTCTTTTCAAAATATCAATAACCTACCATACTTGAAAACCATCTTTTTATGAATATTAATATTCTAGAAGATTCATATATGATTTATTAAAATTATATTTCCTAGATGGGCATACAAATAGGTTTTATTCATAAAACTTTATTTTATAAGATTTATAAGTCATTCCTTAATAAATCCAAGGATTTTTTTTATAGAAAGGGAAAAAGTCTAGGCTTTTAAAATATTTAAAAATCAAAATTTTCAAGTTTAAAAGGCACTTTTATAAGCTTAAGATTTACTAGATATTACCTTGTAACTTATAAAAATAATCTCTCTTTAAATCCCTTGCATGCATATAGTTTTCCCATAAAAATTATGTACAAGCCTAATAATCCTTATAATCTGATTTTTTTTAGAAGCTGATTTAAAATAAATGGGCTTAAAGTTAACTAAAATTATTAGAATTTTAGCCCAAGAAGAAGTTAGATTAAAAGCCCAAAAATTACCCTCTTTCTCCTTTGTTCTTTCTTTTTCACGCAGGAAGGGAGGAATCGGGATTGAACGACGATGAGCACAGCAGCAGGGGAGAGGCGGCAGTGGTGGTGGGCGGCTCCGGCGAGACACAGGGGCCGGCGGAGTACCTCTGGCGTGGTCGTGACGGACCGGCGTTCAACGCGGGAGACTCGACATCATTCTCTGGTGGCTAGTGCGACTAGATGACTGCACCTGGGGGATCTCCAAGCGATGGCGCTCAGGCGGTGTTTCCAATGGTTGCTCTGGCGGTGGAGCACGACCGGCGGCGAGACGGAAAGGCCGGCGGGCTGCTCGAATTTAAAGTGAGCGGAGGGAGAAAGAAATAGAGGAAATGGGGTTCACTGGGTGGGTTTGAACGAGGAAAAAAAAATGGGTTGAAGATTAAATGGGATGGCTACTGCTATCAAATGAAAAGAAATACCATTTGATAAATGGGAAAAGACAGGGGGCGGTCAAAATGGCAAAGCCAGGGAGAAAGAAATTAATTGATGGGACAATTCTTTCTAAATGGTTGTGAGTACGTATGTGAAGCTAAGTTAGCAATTTACAAACCTCTGATGGTGTATTTATATATACCAGAGAGAGGACAAATTAAAGGTAAAAAAAATTACTATAGATTGATAAGATTACACTAGATCTCACTTGAGTGTATTTTGATCTTATTTTGATCTTCACGCAAACAATCTGGGCAGATGGATATTTGGATGTCTAAAACACTATTTATATCAGTATCCGAGTGTATTCGCGTTCGGATGGTAAAATTATATATCCTGAATTAAAATATTTTTTTTTATGGATACGATCCTAAAATTATGTAGATTGATAAGATTAACTCAGATGATTTTATTCAGCTATCTTTAATTTTCTAGGAATAAATTTCATTTATGTGATCGTAACGCGTAACGAGTTTACAAAGTGGGTCTTCGGAACTTGTCCGGAAAACTAAAAAAAAATTATCCGAGTGGTCGTATAATTCATGTGAACTAAGAAAAATCATTTTACATGATTACTTTCTGTCACTTGTAAATTTATAGACATTGGTTCCTAATTTACGATCAAAAAGGGGCAACGACTTTGCTAAGCGGGTCTTAGAAAGTCGTCTAGTAAAATTTCAAATTTATCCTAAAAATCAAGGGTATTACAACTACTAACCGGTATCCGGTTACAAGACTAAGCTTTATTAGCTCTATTACATCATATATCTCTATATACCCCCCTCAAGCTTGACTAGGAGAAGACTAGTCCAAGCTTGCTAGATAAACATGTGTTGTTGAGTTCCTAGAGGCTTTGTAAGTATATCATCAATTTGCAAGTGCGAGGGAACATAGAATGTATGAATGAATCCTGACTGCACCATCTCTCGAATAAAATGTCAATTAATGCGAAGATGCTTGGTCTTCTCATGAAAAACAGGATTATCAGCAAGTTGTTGTGTGGCTTTGTTATCACAAAAGAGAGGAATAGAGAGAGGTGCTTTGATGCTAAAGTCTGCAAGCAACCCTTCCAACCACACCAACTCACTAGTTGTCTTAGACATGCTACGATACTCACTCTCAGTTGAAGACTTAGAAACTGTGTTTTGTTTCTTAGTTTTCCAAAAAACCAGTGAGCTGTCTAGGAAAACACAGTATCCAGATAAAAATCGAGCTGAATATGCACAACTACCCCAATCAACATCACTGTATGCCTTCAAAACGAGATCAGACTTGCTTGAATAAAAAAGTGAAGCATTAATTGTACCTTTCAAATACCGTAGAAGATAAAAAGCTGCATCCATGTGTGGTGATCTTAGAGTGACCATGAACTGACTTAATTGTTGAACTGTAAAAGAAATATCAGGTCTGGATAAAGTTAGATACAATAGTCGACCAACTAATCTCCTGTATGACTCTGGATCAGGTAATGGATCATCAATATCAGGATGCAAATGCAAATTCTTCTACATTAGAAAAGTTGTAGCTTTGCAATCCAACAAACCAGCATCTGTGAGCAGATTAAGTACATACTTTCTCTGATTGAGCTTAATTCCCTCCTGTGTTCTTGAGATTTCAAGCCCCAAAAAATATCTTGCATAACCAAGATCTTTAATGGTAAAAGCATGATGAAGAGCTGTTTTGGTAGCCTGAATAAAATCTAGATCATTACCAGTGAGCAACATGTCATCAACATAAACAAGTGCTATGGTAATAGAAGACCCTGCCTTCTTAATGAATAAGGAATAGTCATGCATTGACTGTATGAAACCCAGATTAAGAAGATGCTTGGTAAGTTCCACATTCCATTGTCGACTTGCTTGTTTGAGACCATACAATGATCTCTTAAGCCTGCATATGTGTCCTTGTTTAGCCTTGGTATAGCCTTGAGGTGGTGCCATATATACCTCTTCCTCTAGGAAACCATGCAAAAATGCATTATTAATATCTAGCTGATGTAATGGCCAACCATGAATAGATGATAAAGCTAGCAACACTCTCACTGTGGTGAATTTAGCAACAGGAGAAAAGGTATGTTTATAATCTTTGTTCTTAATTTGATTATAACCTTTTGCTACTAACCTGGCCTTCAACCTCTCAACCTGACCATTCGGTTGAAATTTCACCTTATACACCCATTTTGATCCAATTGCCTTCTTCCCTTCTGGCAATGTAGTCAACTCCCAGGTATGATTACTTTATAAAGCTTGTAATTCCTTATTCATAGCATCTATCCAGCCTTGATCAGTGGAAGCACGTGCATAAGTAGTTGGCTCTTTGATAGAGAATACATTGAACAATGACTGAACATAACTACTTGAGTATCCTTGAAAATCTGCCAAAGATACCACATGAAAAGCTTGAGAGAAAGAATGCACTCCAGCTGGATTATGGTCAAAATCAACATTGTGCACTGGCAAGTGCTTGCAAACATAATCATTAAATTTGGATGGCACTTTGATTTCTCTTGTAGATCTCCTAACAACTGGAACATCAACATGCACACTATCATAAGCTATTGTATCACCACCCCCACATCAGTAATCTGAGTCTGACTTTCAACCGAATCTGGAACAACTTCTCCATGATCTGCTTTGTGTGACATAAGTCTACTATCTGAATAACTCTGTTCTATTCTAGCAGGCATATTGTGCACAATATCTGTACCATCAACAATAGGAGAAACCAAAGGCAAATGGACAACCTGCTTGGTCACAATATCTGCACTTTGCTCATGAAAAGGAAATTTATCTTCTCTAAAAACAACATGTCTGCTAATGATGATTTTCTTGGTTTGAAGATCATAAAGCTTATATGCCTTTTGACCTTGTGGATAACCAAGAAAAACACACTTATTTGTTGTAGCCTCAAACTTACCTCTCTGCCCTTTAGGAATGAGAGAAAAACATAAGCAACCAATAACCCTCAGTCTATTATGTTCTGGATGTTTACCAAACACAACTTCATACGGAGTTTTTCAGTTTAAAACTGAAGAAGGCATCAAGTTGATCAGATGAATAGCCCCTAGAATACAATCCCCCCAGAATCTCATTGGCAAATTAGCATGTAATCTGATTGCTCGAGCTATCTCAACCAAATGCCTATGTTTGCGTTCAACTCTACTATTCTGTTCAGGAACCCCATGTGCTGACCTTTGATGCAAAATTCCTTTGCTAGCAAACAAATTGGCAACAGATTTCTGCACAAACTTCGTCCCATTATCAGACCTTACTATCTTGATCTGTGCACCAAACTGCCTTTCCACCATCCTTATAAAATGATCAATCAACCTGTATACTTGCTCTTTGCAACTCAACAAATATACCCAAGTACTCCTTGAATGATCATCAACTATAGTCAAGAAATATTTAGCTCCACAATACGTGGGAGTCCTATAAGGACCCCATAAATCCATATGTAGCAACTCAAAATTATGAGATGCCATATAAGTGCTTCTAGGAAAAGGCAACTTATGGCTCTTAGCTAAAACACATATATCACATTGAAAATCAGATGAATCATCCACATTACAATTCTGCAAGTGTCTCAACTTTGAAACTGAAACATGTCCCATTCTAGCATGAACAAGATCAACTTCACTTTTATTACAGACTTTGTTTATTAAACTTGATGACAACATGTCTCCATTTGCTATATTGAAACCATGATCAGCAAAGACTCCACTCTTGAACTTGTAGAGACCTCCTTCTCTCTTTCCATAAGCCAAGATCCTTTTACTCGAAAGGTCCTGTAGTTCACATCCAGAATTTCCAAACACAAATAGGCAAGCTTCATTTGTCAACAAACTAGACACTGACATCAGATTGTGCTTGAAAGAAGGGATATACAAAACATTTTTCAACACCAGATGATATAACTTTACTGAACCATGCAACTCAACTGTCTACAAAGAACCATCTGGCAAACCTATCTTGATAGCCTTTTCTAACCTTTCTAGTTGAACAAATTGACTCTTATCATAACAAACATGATATGTGGCCCCCGAATCAATTATCCAGATATTTTGGCCAGAAATAGCATTATGAAGAACAGGAAAAGCATTAAGATTACCTGCAAAGTTCACAAAATTGCCTGCATTGCTGGATCCCTCAGTAGATACTCCTTTACCTTTCATCATTTTCATGACTTCTATACCACTGCATTGACAAGAGTAGTATCTGCCCTTAATCCTCCATGTTCAGTATCTTCCAGAGGATTATCAAAACTTCCTTTCATGTCTTCCACATTTGCCATTAACTTTCCTTGACCTTGAATCTTCGGCCCTTTCCACCAATCTGGATAACCTACCAGCTTAAAGCATGTTTCCTTGACATGACCTGATTCTTTGCAAAAAATCACATTTCCTGTCATACTTAGCCTTCTTGAAATCTTTGCTAAACTTAGTCCCACCAGTAGAACCTGCCCCTGAATTGCTTCCTTTTCCATAGCCATTGCTAGAACCAGATCTCTGCTGACCTTGAAAGCCATTCCTGTTAACTGCTAGAACATCATGAGATTGAGTTCCTCCACTAGTTATCTCCTTCTGCCTTTCGATCTGCATCACCATGTGAAAGACTCTGTTCACTGTTGGCAAAGGTTCTTGGGACAAGATTGTGTTGCGTACTCCATCATAAGCTTCATTCAACCCCATAAGAAACTGCATAAGCTTCATGGTTGAATCCTTATCAACAATCCGCTTGTGTAAAGCACATCCACAACTCACAAAAGTACCACATGTACAAACTGGTACTCCATCTATACCTTGTAACTCGTCCCACACCTTCTTGAGTTTGCTATAGTACACTGCAACTGACAGATTGTCTTGCTTAATGTTGCTAAGCTCTCGATGAAGTTGAAAAATGAGAGGTGCATTTGACTCCGCAAACCTCTCAACCAGATCAAACCATAATTCCTTCGTTGATTGAACATATATGAAATTATGTGAGATATCACTTGTCATTGAGTTCAAGATCCAACTCATGACCATGAAATCACATCTCTCCCATAGCTCATACTCGTCAGAGGTAATATCATGTTTCACACAAGCTCCATTAATGAAACCTAGTTTCATCTTTGCACCTAGAGCAAACTTGATCTGCCTACTCCAACTATTGAAATTCGTTCCATCAAAATATGTAGAGATAAGTTGCATACCAGGATTTTCGGAATTCGAGAGGAAAAGAGGATTAAAATGCACACTTTGAACATTTTCCCCAATTCGATGATTCACGGGCCTCCATCTTCGTGGTTCCTCACCACCTGTCACAGATTCGTTATCATCAGCCATCTTCGCTTCAGTATATCGCCGAAATAGTCACTAATCTTCGATTTGAAAGAAGAAAATTCCTTAGCAGCACTTGCTAACAGAATCATCGATCTTGAACACCGATCGTCAATAATTACGCCTTGATTTCAGAGTATCTCTGCCTCAGAATCAAACACCGTGCGCTCTAATACCATTTTAACAAACGAAAATGAAGAAAACAGAGATTGAATTAAGCATTCAAGAATAATACTCTCAATCCAGTAAGGAACCTCAAGAACTCCAGAAGTTAGAAGCTTCAGGAAGAAGCATTCTAACAGAATTACAAGAGTTAGTTTGCTCGTAAGATCTTACACACTATTTATAACCGATTGACTTGTTGGACCGGTTTTCACTTAACTACTAACTGGTATCCGGTTACAAGACTAAGCTTTATTAGCTCTATTACATCATATATCTCTATAGTTATGAAGAATGATCATATGCGAGCAATCGTTCCTATACGAAATAAGAACGAATCTCGTTTGTTCTCCGAAAAATGGACGCTTTAGATTAGACTTCCATTAAAAAAAAGGTAAGAAACAACACCAACGTATTTTTTTCCAAATTATTTAGGTATTTCTCAAAAAGTATGCTTTCAAGGGACACATAGGCATGTGCCGATTTAGAAAACCGACGTTCTAGTTCATAAACCGATGGTTAAGATTCGCCCAAACCTTGACCTTAACCAACCACCTCGGTTTGTCAAGTCCGATCTGGTTTCAGTTCTGACTGATTTCCCACCCTTTTTGACCGGATGAACCACCGGCACTGGTCCGGTTTTGGTTTAGGTCAAAGAAAAACTCGGCCGAGTTCCTCCCTGCCGCCAAAACTCAAGTAACAACTCGATCGGTTTGTTTCATTTTTGGTTCAATTTCGAATTTTCGATTTAAAAAAAGATGGGGGAAATAAAAGGGATTAGACTTAATATTAAGTTGTCTAGGAATCCTAAGGGAGTTTTAGAGGAATCAAATATCACGTAGTTCTCTTAACTTTTAAGTTGAAACCCCCTTACCATCTAAGTCGACCCTTCGGAACCGACGGAAGCACTACGCAAGTCGTCATCAACTAAGCTATCCGATGAAGTATATGTGATAGCATGCATTTAGGTGTTAGTTTTAGGACATATTTGTGTTTAAATCTTAGTTAGTTGCATGCATTTTGCTTAGTATTAGTAGTTTTTGCATTTCGTTGTCTACTCTTGCACTTTTGTGTTTTTAGGTCGTGTTAAGGAGTAAGGATTGGTTAAGTTGAAAGATTAAAGATTGGAAGTATTCAAGTGTATTTTTCAAGGATATTAAAGCCACTTATGATGATCATTAAGGCCCAAGAAGTTGTGGAAAAGAACGCTTAAATCCGGGCTATCCATTGAAGTTGTTGTTTCGACACCACTTTCTTGTGACGCTTCGTTTGGAAGCTAAAATGGTTGGATGATGATGAATTTGGTATCATTGGAAAGCTAACTCGAAGATCTACAATTCATATTTTTACTCCGAGTCGAAATTCCTACTCTAAGGTGGTCAAAACATCTTCCGAAAATACTTCTGGAATTTTGTTACGATCAGGTCCGCGATTGCGGAATGTACTCACCGCGCCCACGGTTTCCACGTCAACGAAGATCCAAGACAGTGATTGATCTATCTATCTATCTATTATATTAAGTTTCCTTTTATTTTATTATTTCGTGTTTTTGAGAGACTACTTAAACCTACTTTTCAACCTTTGTTAGACATCTTTTAGACCTAGTTTCCATTATTCCAGACTTTTGTATTTTCTCTTCTATGGAGAACTAAACTCTTTAATTCTATTCAAGTTGAAGCTTTCAGATTCAAGTTTATTGTGAGATTCTACAATTCTGGTTTATTTCTACAGGTTATTTCAATTCTCTTGTGCATAATTTATATTGAGTGTATTGATTCCTTCATGCCTAGCTAACTTGTTGGAGTTTAATACTTTCTATTGCTAGATCTAGGTTTTCTCGTAGTAAAACCTAATCTTTGTAGCAACTCAATGTTTTAGGACTCGTTGGACTAAAACCATTGAGAAAGAGATTTGATTGCATGCTTATTGTTTGACTCGTTGGAACTCAATTTGCATGTATCCTGCATATCCTTGCTCCTACTGCTAGTATCATTATTATTCATGATCGTTTCATGTTTGTTTTGATATTAAGTATTTACATGACCCGTTGGCTTGTTTATTGTATCTGATCAGGATAGGAATAACCAAAGGAATAACTTGTTTGAATCAATGATTTATAACTTGATGATGAAAGTGGATGCTTGAATAGGATTGTTTTCCTCAATTGGTAAAAACTCAACCTTTGTTCTGTTTAATTGCTTGCTTTGTTTACTTCAATTTCATAGTCTTAGATTAATAATCAAAAATCCCCCCCTTTATTACTTAATTGAGTTGATAATAATATTACTCCGAATTACAAGTGTCTCTTGGGTACGACCCCGACTCACCGACTATACTAGTTGAGTAATTAGGGATTTATTTTTGATTTTTCACGACGACTTTCAGCCAATCAATATGTATAGTTCATCTTTTATTGTCTAATTTATGCCTTCTCACAATCGTCGACGCACACTTGAGCTTCCAATACATCAGGCTTCAATCTTGAAACTCTTTTCATTGAGGATGTTTCCACCTTGGCTAAAGTTTGCTCCACTGCAACAGTTGAGGCGGGAACGGCGAGAACTTGAGCCACGATCTTTGATAATGTTGGGAAGGTGATCTTGTGTAGTCTCCACCACTCTAAAATATCAAAACCTTCTTCAACAAACTGAAAAGTAGTTGTTAGATATGTATCGAACTCCGTATGTGAGCTTGAATTCCTCGGTCTCTTGGTTCGGTTTCATAAAAGAATATACCTTCTCCCTAAGAAACCGAGGCAGGAAGAAGAGTCGGAGGAAGATGAAGGTAATGGAGAAGAAGAAGAACCTCTAGTACTACAATCATAATCTTTATACAATTCAACAATGCATTCTCTAAATCTAGTTATCGTTTGTGTAACATTACAATCACTATCATGCAATTCCAATTCCAAAGAATCATATTAATCATTCGACAAACTTCCCAAACACTTAATTTAAATCTAGGATCAAAAGCACATGCAAAAAATATTGGGAATAACTTTTTAATAGTTCAACCATTTCAACTTCATAGCTTCAATATCATCAAAAGGTTCAGGGAATTGACGTCCCTCATAGAAAGCACTCGCCGCATTCGAAGCTTCCACACAAAATAAATGTGAAGATGGTTCATAAACATGACTAAAAGTTAAAGTTGCATCGTCGTTTAAAACTTTTAAAACTTCTAAGATTTTGCAACAATAATGTCAAACGAGTACAATATCATGAGAGTGAAGAATATAGTCTATGACAAGAGAAGTTAAAAGGTCTTTGTAAGGTATGCATGAATGAAGTAATTTATAAGTGTGACAAGAGAAGTTAAAAGGTCTTTTTAAGGCATGTAAAACTTTTTCCACTCATTGGTTTTAGTCATCCAATTATTAAAACTAACACTCTTAGCAAATTGAAATATTAAATGATGAATAAAAATACATAAACATCATTGCCTAGTATAGTCCCACTCAAGCGGGATTTGGGGGTCAAGATGAGGGCACCTATAACTTGAACATGTTAGGAGGATGTGTTGATAGACCCAAAAAAACTGAAATTTGGCTATATGACAATAATAACTGAATTTAGTTAGAATGTACCAAAATTGATGTATGGGCTAAATCCATCTCAAAGGCACTGTATAAAAGCCAATGGGCATGAGGATGCGCCCCATACTAGATTTGGCAAGCCAATGATCAACATAAATAGATTTGGCAAAAGCATACATACTAGTTTCATGATTGTAACTAAATAAATAAAGATATGAGAAGAAGAAGTTGCAAACCCATCAAGTTGCGTTTGACCTCACATCATTCATATCTTCTCAAGGTGTAAGATGCAACTTTGACTCCGAAAAGGATCCAAGAACGCCGGAAAGGATCTACCTTGACCGTATAATAGGTCTCAATGACACGTTGCGGAAGTGGTTTTGATTGAGATTTAATGTTCTCATCCTTTAAGCAATAAGAGATGTCGACCCAAGGGAGGAATGACGAGAGTAAGTAGATTTTGAGAGGGAATTGTGACGCACTAGTTCAGTAATAAGGAGAAACTCAACTTTAATTAAGAATTATAATAATGCGTAACCTAGGCAAAGAGTTCGAGTGGCCTTTATATAGGGAGGAGCATGGAACCATAGGTAGAAACAAAGGAGGCGGACTAGGGCAAGGGTGCAACCTAGGCCCAACATCCTTAAAGGCCCATAAAGACTTACTAAAAACAAGACAAACAATAATAGAAAGGTTCGAAATGGAAATAACTAATAAAATAAGCAATAAGGATAAAGCCTCGTGACCAAGGGGTCGGGAGTGTCAAGACCAGAGTTATGACAAGGCTTGACATGATATTGGCATGGCGTTGGCACACTAAGATGCATGTGCGCGGATGCGCTGACCTGGTGCAGCGAGAACCTCAAGTGTCAAGGGGTTGGCGCGAGGGCGAAGGATTTGGCATGGTGGGCGCTGATAAGGTATTTTTAGTGGTCGTTGATACCTATCAAAGAAACCTAACTTAACCAACTCAGTAGAGCGGCAAGTAAGGGTCGAACCCACAGAGACTCGTGTATTAATGTTATTACTTGTGTGCCAAGTAACTAGTATGGGGGGTTTTCAGAATGATTATCTAAACTAATATGCAAGAATAAAACTAACTATGAATGCAAAGATGATTTAAATCAAATAGGAAACAAGCGTGTTCAACTAGTTAAATCCATCATGACATTGATTCGTTGATCATCGATTCTCTTGATTCTCTTCTCACTTGAATAATCTATTGTGGATAGTGATCCTACTAAGGATTAAAACCCGAACTTCAGATTTAGTTGATAGAACAACCAGTCTAACAATCCTAATTAAATAATAACCTAGAAGACCTTCTAGATTCAATTAAATAACAACATGACGGTTCAAGTTATCAATAGAAACAAACAACTTAGATCAACCAGACATCTAAGCGATTTGTGAATTTATTCCCTTCTTTAGCCAACTTGTCCAACCGGTACTAAATTGATTAAAGTATACTCTTGATCTAATTAACTCCAATCGGTAATTAATCAGATTCAGTTGTAAATTAACCTAGAAATTCTAATAGGTAGCTAATCTAACAAAACCCTAGAATAATTCTGATTCAATTAAGCACAAGGAATAAACTCTATTCAAGTTTGTTGAGAATCAATCAAACCTCACAACTACATACAAATCATGACTTCAATAACTAGCCAAACACTAAAGAAATTAGCAATGCATAATGAAATTAAAATCAAACTTACAAAGGTTTCAAAGTCTTCCTTGAGAGAAAACCCTAGCCTCCAAAAGTATATCAAAGTTATTAGAAAATAATCTATCATAAAGTATTTATATGCTCCTAAAAATATCCTCAAACACTATATCTTAAACCTCATACTCGGATAACACAAGCCCAAAAACCAACATGCCAAAGCCCAAAACCAATCTCGGCCCAAAACACTTGCTCGCTGAAAACTTCCGAATGCGCGGCTTCGACACCAGAAAGCGCGGCCGCGCTTTCTCCTGCAATCCCGCGCTTTCCCCATTCAGTTGGGATTGCGCGGCTTCGTTGCTCGGCTTCAGCCCGAGCACTTGGCTTGTCTTTTGCTTGTCTTCTTCCTTGCCTTGGCTCTTCTCCTAGCATGTCCTAGCTCTCTTGGCTCCTTTGCCTCGTCCATCACCACCATGATCCATCTGTACTCGCCCCGCTGTTGCTCCTTAACCTAAAAACCTGTAAAACCGAGCAAACCAGCGCATAATACCCGATAACACAAAAACCTAAAAACTACATAAAAACTAACCTAAAACTAACTAAAACATATATAAAACATGCATCTAAACTACTCCTATATGCAAGCTATCAAATTCCCCCATGCTTAACCCTTGCTTGTCCTCAAGCAAGACATAAATCCAAATCACGCCATAGAAATGCAATCTCACATCCATCTCAAGTCAAACAAACATTTCACATATAATTGAAAACCTAACCAAGACTTCCTAACATGCATCATCATAAGCATAGAGCAAAGACCATTCATTCATTCTGGACCTCACCAAGGTATATGTGTTTGCACTCAAACTCTCAAGCGTTTAAGGACGTGTTTCACTCAAAATCGACCATGAAAACTAGACTACCATATGCTTGCATCAGAGTTCTAAATCTCCACCGCTGGGGATCAAACACATAACAAAAATTATGAGGTCTTTTTAAGGCTTGTAATGGGACCAAGGTAAAGAGAAATTAGGAAGGGATCATTTTTTTTGGCTTGTGGTGCTAAATCCGGGATAAAGAACTAATCCTAAACCCAAACCTTACACTTTACTTCTCATAACACTTCCCCAACTTCCACTCTACCAACTCCTTACATTTACATTTAACACTTTGCTTCTCTTTTTTTTCTTTTGCCTCTTCTCAACTCTTTCTTTGCATATCAATGGAGACTACTAACAATTTAAGCTCAATTTTTCTTTTGCTTTTCTTTTGCTTTGCACAAACTTTTCATCTTCATTTTTTTTCACTTTCAAACCATAAGAGTTTTATTTCCTCTTTTTCCACCTTTTCATCCAACTCCCCCATACTTATACATAACTCACACAAAACACAATATAACCTAAAGTCCTAAATCCCGGATTATGGGTCAAGCTTATTAGGCTAGGAATCATTTTGTGGAGCTAATAAAAACAGGCTAAAAGCTCAAAGAAATAGGGGTGTCAAAAACATGGATCTTATAAGGTAGGAAGGGAAATAATAGGCTAATAAGAAACAATTGCCTCAATCATTTTAATGCTATGCATTCAATCATATAAAGCAGCCTTGAAATAGAGTATTAACGCAAGTTATAGAGCTAGATAATCATGGTGATACACTCAAGAAATTTAGAGAACAAATATATCATGAAAGGCCAAAAATATCTCACAAGGCTAAAAATTGTCTAGAACTTCAGAATGAATCAAATACTCAAGCAAAATACATGCTCCATCCTATAATCAAGGTAATCAATCAATGATCATGCTCATATCATATCAACTTCAGTAAATCATGCAAATCATGGGTTAGAACTTATACTCAACTTAGAGAAACAAGAGGAATCAAACAATGGGGAAATAAGAACCTAAATGCAAATTTTTTTTTTTGTTTTGTATTTTTTCAATTTTTTCTGATTTTTTTTCATTTTTCAAAAATTTAATCAATGCATGCACAAATTTTAAATATGACCTAAACTAATGCAAACTATATGTAATGCAAACAAGTAATTCCCTTCCCCCATGCTTAAAACATACTTTGTCCCCAAAGTATAGTAAAAAGGTAAGGAAAAGAGAAAAACTCACAAAACTCTAGTTGTTCGGGTAGTAAGGCGGAAAATCTTGTGGTGGCGGTGGCTGGTACTCCGGTGGATACTCTGGCTGTGGATGGTACGGTGGGATCTCCTGTGTTGGCGGTGGCTGGTATGGCGGGAACTGAGGATATGGAGGATTTGGAAAGGCATACTGAGGATACGACTGGTGAGGCGGATAGCCTGCTGAGCTCCATCCATCCAATCTGGAGTTGAGCAGTCTGAACTGGTCATCCTGGCGAGCTTGAAAAGCAGCAAGCTGCTGATCATGATGAGTCTGAAATGATGTGAACCTCTGATCCACATAGCCTCTCATGCCCTGAAAGCTCTGATCGATGTGAGAAGACATATCATTGTATCGCTGCGTGTTGTCCAGCTGCATCTGTCTCATCATCTCCATCATCTGGTTATACTGAGCATCAGAGTAATGTACACCTCCAGCAGGTCGAGACGGATCAAACTGCCTCTGCTGATCCTCCTCCTCAGACTCATCATCCTCATCAGTGTCAGCATCTTCAGCAGATTCTTCCTCTTCTTCTTCTTCTTCTTCAGCCATGGTGAAATCCTCATCCATCTCCTCTTCATCAGAATCCACCACAATAGGAACTGAAACCGCCTTTTTACCTCTAACCGGGCCCTTAACGGTAGCTACATCCAAATCTCCAGCCTGAACCTTAATGAACCAGTTAGCTGGACTATCTCCAATCTGCACTCGATGTCCATCAGGAAGCTTCATTGCTCTCCCAGAATCACCAATCGCCCAGAAGTAAGAGTTTCTGTACTTGTAGAGAGCACCCATTTTCTTCAACATGAGGAAGTCAATAGGTGAAGGCGGAATATCAACATGTAACCTGCTAAGATCGATACCAAAATGCTTGGCTAGGAATGTCACAATCCCGCCAATACAAATGGCTCCACCGCCTTTGTTCCCAACATGAGCCATGTGGTGCATCAACATAGCACCCAAGTTCAACGGCTTCCTCTTCAAGCTCGCAGCTAATACAGTGACGTCTTTCTTGGGACAATTGTTTCCCCCATCACCTCTCCCATTCAGAGTACTCGCAATAAACCGCTGGAAAACCTTAATAGCGGGATGAGTGATGAGAGAGGCCTTTTCTCTAGACGGATTGTACTGAGATCTCCCTGTGATGGCTTTCCAGAAGTGTCTGTCAGCCCATGTAGCACCTGCCTCTGTAAGCACCAAATCTCTACTGATAGGAAAATTACAGAACCCAAACACTCAGTTGACCTCTTTCAAGGTCATCTTCCTTCTAACTCCCCCTAGCCAAAACTTTATCTCCCCTTCTCCTTTAAAATTGGTGGACAAGGTGCTTAGAAACTCCAAAGTTAACCCCTTAAAGGTCGGTTCACACAGCTTTAAGAACTCACGCATATGCAGATACGCTCCTATTTCATTCAACAGATAAGCTATCCCAATCTGGTTCATGAGATCCCAGTCAATGAACCGAGTTGCTTTCCATTCTCTATCCTTTAGAAGCTCAAACCTAATCACATGACTGTCCTTGGTCAAAGTGATCCCAAAAGTCTCTTGGGTGACCTCCCCCACCACAGCAGGGGGAGCTAAAGCGGCTCGGGATGATGAAGATCCATCAGTTCGGCCTCTCTTGTTGCCCATGATATCAGAATTTCAAGTAAACCTGCACAAACACCACACAACAAACAAGCAAGCGCAATTCCGTTGTCCCGGCAAGGACAACCGACAGCAATATTTCACAGATAATCACTCAAACGCTCTCTTCCCCCACTACCTAGAACAAATTAATCAAAATTTAATCAAATTCTAATTAATTTCTAGGTAATTTTCGGATTTGCATGCAAAGTTCAAATAAAACACGAATCTAGCCTAGAATCATGCAATAAACAAACTTTTGTAAAGGTCTTAAGCCTAAATCCGAGCCTAAAGGGGTCAAATTCGGGTTTTTCTAATCAAACCTAGATCTAGATTTAATTCGACTAAAACCGAATTTTAAGAGGAGATTGTGAAAAACTTACTTGAATTCCGCTTGAATGTGAGTTCCTTGCTTGAATTTGCTTGAAAATCCGCTTTGAAAGTGCTTGATTGGAGCTTGGAGTGATGGCTTCAATGGAGGTTTGGGGTGAGGAAGGAGAAGGAGGCGTTGGAATGGGGGAAGGGGAAAAAGAACCTCGGTTTTTAATAAAAGGGGTTCGCTGAAAAGCGGCCCAATGCGCGGGATTGCACGGAAATGCGCGGCCGCGCATTTGCGATCCCGCGCAATGTGCCCCCAGTCGAGATTGCGCGGCATTGGGGCTTGGATTGCGCGACCGCGCTTTCCCTTGCCCAAGCCGCGCTTTCTCCTCTAGGCCTGCATTGCTCGGGATCGATCCCGAGCTTTGCAGGCTCGAGTTATTTTAGCCCCTGTTATTCTATAATTGCCCGAGTTATCTGAAAATTTTGAGGATTATTTCTATCTAAACTAACTAATAAAAACAAAAACTGTAAAACAGAAAGCAAAAATCAAAGCAAATCTATCCTAAAACATGGGTTGCCTCCCAAGAAGCGCTTGTTTAACGTCTTTAGCTTGACGGAAAAAGGATACTAAGGCTCTTGCTCCGACTCGTGGAGAGCCGTTTCTTTCAAGGTAGCACCGTTGAACCCTTCATAATATGGTTTCAACCTCTGACCATTCACCTTAAAGACGGAATGAGAAACTCCATCATAGATATCAACTGCGCCATGTGGGTATACCTTTGCTACCACAAAAGGACCTCTCCATCTTGAGCTTAGTTTCCCGGGAAATAGTCTGAGGCGTGATTGGAACAAAAGTACTTTATCTCCAACCTTGAAATTCTTCCTCCAAATGTGCTTGTCATGCCAGGCTTTTGTCTTTTCCTTGTATATCACTGCATTGTCATAAGACTCAAGCCTGATTTCTTCCAATTCTTGGAGTTGAAGTTTCCTGAATTCGCCCACCTCATTTTCTTGCATGTTGCACTTCTTGACTGCCCAGTATGCTTTATGTTGAATTTCCACCGGTAAATGACAAGCTTTCCCAAACACCAACCTGAACGGTGACATCCCAATTGGTGTTTTAAAAGCGGTCCTGTATGCCCATAGTGCATCATCCAACCGAGCACTCCAGTCTTTCCTGTTTGGTGCAACTGTCTTTTCCAGAATGGACTTGATTTCCCTGTTAGACACCTCTGCCTGGCCATTTGTCTGAGGGTGGTATGTTGTAGAGACTTTATGTGTGACATGATATTTTCTCAATAATGCACTCACCATCCTATTACAGAAGTGGGAGCCCTTGTCGCTAACTAAAGCTCTAGGGACACCAAATCTAGTAAAAATGTTGGTCTTCAAGAAATCTGTCACCACTTTAGAATCGTCAGTCCTGGTGGCCTTCGCTTCCACCCACTTGGAAACGTAGTCCACCGCAAGCAAAATATAATAGTTCCCAAAAGAATTAGGAAATGGACCCATAAAGTCAATGCCCCATACATCAAAGATTTCACAGAAAACAATAGGAGATTGAGGCATCTCATTCTTTTGGGACATATTCCCAACTCTTTGACATCGGTCACAGGATTTACAAAACCCATGAGCATCCCGAAAAATGCTAGGCCAGTAGAATCCTGCATCCAATACCTTCCTAGCTGTTTTGTTGGAACTAAAATGGCCCCCACATGCATAATTATGACAGAAGGTTAAGATAGAAGTTACCTCGTTATCCGGGATCCATCGTCGGATTACCTGATCAGCGCAGTGCTTCCACAAATATGGATCATCCCAGATGTAGTATCTTGCTTCACTTCTTAACTTGTCCTTCTGAGCTTTTGTGAATGTTGGTGGGAACTCACCCATAACTAGGAAATTAACCAAGTGTGCATACCAAGGCTTTACAACCTTAATAGCAAACAAGGTATCATCTGGAAATTCCTCCTGAATGGGTGAACTCTCTGGCCTCTGTTGCTCTTCCATCACCAGACGACTCAAATGATCAGCAACCACATTCTCAGCCCCCTTCTTGTCTTTGATCTCAATGTTGAACTCACTCAACAGTAAGATCCACCTGATTAACCTGGGTTTGTCCTCCTTTTTCGTCAGCAGATAGCGGAGTGCTGTGTGATCTGTATAAACAATCACTCTTGTTCCCAACAAGTAAGAGCGAAATTTCTCCAATGCAAACACAACTGCTAGGAGCTCCTTTTCCGTGGTGTAGTAGTTCCTTTGGGCCTCATTCAATGTCATAGAGGCGTAGTGAATCACATGAGATGCTTTGCCCTTCTTTTGTCCCAACACAGCCCCCACTGCATAATCACTAGCATCACACATGATCTCAAAAGGAAGAGACCAATCTGGAGCTTGAATAATGGGAGCTGTGGTGAGGCGGAGTTTTAGCTCATCAAACGCTGCCTTACATGCATCACCAAATTCAAATCCTGCTTCCTTCTTCAACAACTCACATAAGGGGGAGGCAATTTTTGAGAAGTCTTTGATAAACCTGCGGTAAAACCCTGCATGGCCTAAAAAAGAACGCACTTCACGCACATTAGTAGGATAAGGCAAAGATTGAATTACTTCAACCTTAGCCTTATCGACCTCAATACCCCTAGAAGACACTACATGGCCTAATACTATACCTTGTTCTACCATAAAATGACATTTTTCAGAGTTTAGAACAAGATTAGTATCTTCACATCTTTTAAGCACTAGTGTCAAATGAGTTAAGCATGAATCAAAGTCATTCCCATGGACGGTAAAATCGTCCATAAATACCTCAATAAATTTCTCTATGTATTCAGAAAAGATACTAACCATACACCGTTGGAATGTAGCTGGGGCATTGCACAGTCCAAAAGGCATCCTTCGGTATGCAAAGGTGCCAAAAGGACAAGTGAATGTTGTCTTCTCCTGATCCTCTGGTGCTATGGCTACCTGAAAATATCCAGAATATCCATCCAAAAAACAGTAGAATGAACGACCGGCAAGTCGTTCCAGCATTTGGTCAATGAAAGGTAATGGGAAGTGATCTTTCCGGGTTACAGCGTTAAGCTTACGATAGTCAATACAAACTCGCCACCCGGTTTGAACTCGTGTGGGAATGAGATCACCCTTGTGATTCTCAACCACTGTGATACCACCCTTTTTAGGGACAACCTGAGTTGGGCTGACCCATTTGCTATCAAAAATAGGAAAGATCATACCTGCCTGAAGGAGCTTCAGCACCTCCTTCTTTACCACCTCCATCATCGGGGGATTCAACCTTCTTTGGGGCTGTCTAGACGGTGTAGCTTCATCTTCTAGTAGAATCCGATGCATACATGTTGAGGGACTAATCCCCTTAATGTCTGCAATGGTCCATCCTATAGCCGTCTTATGCTCCTTCAGAACTGCCACCAATCGTCCTTCTTGCTCCTTGGTGAGCTTGTTGGATATAATTACTGGCAGGGTATCCCCGTCACCTAGGAAAGCATACTTGAGATGGTTTGGAAGTTGCTTCAATTCTACCACTGGTGCCTGCACAATAGATGGCAAGAGCTTCTCGCTAGGCAAGGTTAGTGGTATGGGCTTTGAGCCCGGTGGCATAAGTGGACGCTCAAAGTGAGCATTCAACTCTGCCACCACTTCCTACAAGTCAGTCTTTAAATCCAAATCTGAAGTATTATTCATAATGGCATTTTCCAAAGTGGATTGCAGAGCCTCGGATTCATGCATATTGAAAAAGTCCTGAGCAAGTGGCTCTACCACATCAACTGAGCACAGCGAGGAATCTTCGGGAGGGTATTTCATTGCATCATAAATATTATATTCTACCCTTTCCCCGTCGAATTCCATAGTAAGAGAACCACTAAAGACATCTATCTTAGTCTTAGCTGTTTTCAGAAAAGGTCTACCTAGCAAAATTGGTGCAACATGCTTATCATGGTCCATATCTAAGACATAAAAATCAGCAGGAAATATGAGATTATCAACCATTACAAGCACATCTTCAACTATTCCTCTAGGGTAAGCATTTGACCTATCAGCTAACTGTATAACCACACCAGTTTCTTGCAAAGGACCCAGTTCAAGCATTTTGTACACAGAGTAAGGTAGAACATTAATTGAAGCTCCTAGATCTAGCATGGCTTTATCAATCTTTGTATCACCAATAATGCAGGGAATAGTAAACATGCCAGGGTCACCACATTTCTGAGGCATACGCCTTTGAAACACAGCAGACACATGCTCACTTACAGAGATTTTCTGTTTCCCTTTTAGCTTCTGAGTTCTTTTGATGGTGCACAATTCTTTCAAAAACTTAGCATATCTAGGAATGCTTTTAATCAGTTTAAGTAAAGGAATATTTACCTCACACTTGTTGAACGTCTCGAACAATTCCTTGTCATTCTCCAGCTTTCGGGTCTCCTTTAGTGCCTCTGGGAAAGGCGGAACAGGTGCATAAGACTTTAGAGGAGTTGCAGACGAACCTTCAAAATCGTCTGAATTGCTCGGCTTCAGTCCAGAATGCGCGGGCGCGCTTTCCGATGTCATCCCGCGCAATCCTAACTGGGACGGAATTGCGCGGCTTGGCAAATGCGCGGCCGCGCTTTTTGGCGTCTCGTCCCCGCGCATTTTCGACTGAGATGGCATTGCGCGGGGTTGCATTTGCTCGGCCACGCATTTAGCAGGCAGGCCGAGCAAATCATCGCCGAATGATTTGCTTGGAATTTCCTCTATTTCGCCCTTAGCTTCTTCTGCCTCCCCCCTTCTGATTTGTTCTTGCCCGTCCCTGGGCTCTTCTTGCAGCTCTCTCCCACTTCTCAAAGTAATAGCATTGACGTTCTGTTTTGGATTGAGCTCAGTCTGGTATGGTAACTTGCTTGAATCTCTAGCTTCCAGTTTGCCCACAGCATTGGCAATCTGACTAACTTGGTTCTCTAAATTCTTTATACTAGACTTGGTTTCTTGTTGAAGCTGAGTTAGAGAACCATGCATTGTAGAGACTGACTGAGTCAACTGTCGGACCATCTCCTCTGTGGACATAGCATTCTGATTCACTCCCTGAGCCGGAGGTTGGAAAGACGGTCTGTACTGAGCTTGGCCACCTTGATGGTTGAACTGCTGGTTGTTGGAATTTCCATACCTCAGATTAGGATGATCCCTCCAGCCTGGATTGTAGGTGTTGGAGAAGGGGTCATACCTCGGCCTAGGTGGTCCATATCCTCCCACTGCATTCACCTCAGCATTCTGATCTTGAAGTGTAGGGCAGGAATCGGTGGGATGCATGTTATCAAAGCAAATTTCACAGGACTTCACCTGTTGTCTACCACCTTGCTGCAACAGCTGCTTCATCATCATTTTCAACTCTGTGACTTCATCTTGAATTCTTGTGTTAGCCACCACAGAGTTTGCAGCTTTCGAGCTCGTCTCTCTTTTGAACTGTCTTGTGCCCTCAAATAGTTGTGTGAACAGGTCAAACGCAGCAGCAGGAGTTTTGTTGAGAATGTGACCTTGGCAAGCTGCATTGACCATTCTTCTCTCATCATCCAAGAGGCCATTAAACAGATATAAGATCAGGTCTTGGTCAGTGTAGCCATGGAAAGGACAACTGGCTATCAACCTCTTGAATCTCTCATAGTATTCGTACAAGGAGTCACTGGCTTCTTGTTCAATATTACTGATTCGCTTCTTCAGATCATTGAGTCTTGTAGAAGGGAAGTACTTCTCCAGAAAAGCTTCTTTCATCTTAGCCCATGTATCAATACTTCCCGGAGCCAAGTAGTAAAACCAGTCTTTAGCCTGATCCTTGAGAGAAAAAGGAAAGGCTCTCAGTGCGATCTGGTCATGAGTTACATCAGCAAGCTTCATGCTCGAGCACACGGCATGGAATTCAGAAAGATGTTTGTTGGGGTCTTCACCACTATGCCCATGGAATGAAGGCAAAAGGTGGATCAACCCGGATTTCAGCTCAAACTTGACTCCCTCAGCAAGAGCAGGAAATTGCACCGCCAACGGTTGTTGTGCCAGATTCGGTGCAGTCAACTCTCTCAATGTTCGGTCACCCATCTTGACAGATTCAGCAGATTCAGATTCCGAGTCAGAGTCTTCAAGAAAGAATGGCAATGCCTGAAAGTGATTCCGGATTTCCTTCCTTAGCTTGAAGAGTGTCCTGTCAATATCTGGATCAAACAACAGGGGAGATGAGTTAGTAGCACGGGTATGAACCATATAACAGGTTCACACCCAAAACAACACAAGAGTAATAAACACAAATAGCGACGAGTCCCCGACAACGACACCAAATTTGATAAGGTATTTTTCGTGGTCGTTGATACCTATCAAAGAAACCTAACTTAACCAACTCAGTAGAGCGGCAAGTAAGGGTCGAACCCACAGAGACTCGTGTATTAATGTTATTACTTGTGTGCCAAGTAACTAGTATGGGGGGTTTTCAGAATGATTATCTAAACTAATATGCAAAAATAAAACTAACTATGAATGCAAAGATGATTTAAATCAAATAGGAAACAAGCGTGTTCAACTAGTTAAATCCATCATGACATTGATTCGTTGATCATCGATTCTCTTGATTCTCTTCTCACTTGAATAATCTATTGTGGATAGTGATCCTACTAAGGATTAAAACCCGAACTTCAGATTTAGTTGATAGAACAACCAGTCTAACAATCCTAATTAAATAATAACCTAGAAGACCTTCTAGATTCAATTAAATAACAACATGAGGGTTCAAGTTATCAATAGAAACAAACAACTTAGAGCAACCAGACATCTAAGCGATTTGTGAATTTATTCCCTTCTTTAGCCAACTTGTCCAACCGGTACTAAATTGATTAAAGTATACTCTTCATCTAATTAACTCCAACCGGTAATTAATCAGATTCAGTTGTAAATTAACCTAGAAATTCTATTAGGTAGCTAATCTAACAAAACCCTAGAATAATTCTGATTCAATTAAGCACAAGGAATAAACTCTATTCAAGTTTGTTGAGAATCAATCAAACCTCACAACTACATACAAATCATGACTTCAATAACTAGCAAACACTAAAGAAATTAGCAATGCATAATGAAATTAAAATCAAACTTACAAAGGTTTCAAAGTCTTCCTTGAGAGAAAACCCTAGCCTCCAAAAGTATATCAAAGTTATTAGAAAATAATCTATCATAAAGTATTTATATGCTCCTAAAAATATCCTCAAACACTATATCTTAAACCTCATACTCGGATAACACAAGCCCAAAAACCAACATGCCAAAGCCCAAAACCAATCTCGGCCCAAAACACTTGCTCGCTGAAAACATCCGAATGCGCGGCTTCGACACCAGAAAGCGCGGCCGCGCTTTCTCCTGCAATCCCGCGCTTTCCCCATTCAGTTGGGATTGCGCGGCTTCGTTGCTCGGCTTCAGCCCGAGCACTTGGCTTGTCTTTTGCTTGTCTTCTTCCTTGCCTTGGCTCTTCTCCTAGCATGTCCTAGCTCTCTTGGCTCCTTTGCCTCGTCCATCACCACCATGATCCATCTGTACTCGCCCCGCTGTTGCTCCTTAACCTAAAAACCTGTAAAACCGAGCAAACCAGCGCATAATACCCGATAACACAAAAACCTAAAAACTACATAAAAACTAACCTAAAACTAACTAAAACATATATAAAACATGCATCTAAACTACTCCTATATGCAAGCTATCAGGCGCGTCGGGCGAGGACTCGATCTGCGGTGTCGAGGACGAGGATGTAGATATGTGGTGGCATGTCTGAAGGCGTGTCGTGGCTCGCTAGGACCCGGGAGACGAGAGACTGTGTCGCCGAGGAAATGGCCTTGGCGCGACTCCAGGTGATGGGTTCTTCTGAGCGGAGTAACACAGCCTGCTCTTCCAAGGTGACATGCATAGGCGGGGTCACATTAGTGTACCTCTCCGTATGCATCTTCATTGTTCCATAACCTCCTCCATATCTCCATGAATATACCTTGCTACAATAATTACAATGAACGATATATTTGGGTCGGTTAGGACCGTTCCAGTTTGTTGGTTTAAACCTGAACTGACACATGTCTAGGGACACACACATAATGTGCATCAATTTTGCCTTAGATGTGATGCATATACCGTTTATTTCGATGCACATGCATAAATAAGATGCATTTTGTTATTTTTATGCAAATACATAAATAAGACGCATTTTTATGGTTGTTTTGATGCATATAAGTTGGTTTCTATGCACAAACATATATCTATGCACATAGTTTTGATGCACATTCTGTCAGTTTTGATGCACATTCAGCTATTTTTGATGCACACGTAAAGAAGATACACTTTTTAGTTATTTTGATGCACACACGACTCATTTTGATGCATAATGGATGATTCGTATTGATGCACATACAATCGGTTTTGATGCAATGCAACCAAGATGCACTTTTTAGTTGTTTTGATGCACACAAGACAATTAGTTTTGATGCACACCGCTAGTTTTGATGCACAAACACATATCTAATATGCTAGTTTTGACGCACGAAAAATTAGTTTTGATGCACAATTAGCCAGTTTGATGTACATCCCACGCGTCCCATGCATTCTGATTTTTTTTTTGAAAAATACACGAATAATTCGCCAAAATTTCGTACATATTTTATTTTTCCCATTTTAAAGTGAAACAATCTGCACCTTTAATTTTTTTTTTCCCATCTAACGACTCATGATCTTTCACATTTCGCACTTGAGCACCCATTGTACCTGATTTCAACCCTTTATATATATATATAAGATAATATTGTAATTTATCTTCTAATTGGGATAAGCTAATGGCTAAAACTTCACCTTAACTTATATATCATAAATTTTTTTTATCCTTTTGGACGATGTGGGAAGAAAATCTTAATTCCAACATCTCTCGTCCCATCCCCAAAAATGTAACTAATCCAACTTAGTTAATACTTGAACATTGTCTAACATCCCATTTCTTTCATAGCTAGCCTAAATGGGGCTACCATCTCAATCTACTTAAAACTAATGTAAATACATTAGGAAACAAACCCGAACCGAAGTTAGCATTGATACAATCTTAGATAGGATACATTGACATTTATATATAAGGTTAGAATGTACCTTCTAATATAAAAACCTAAGCTAATATGAAGACCATGTCTTATATATTAAATATAGTGTTGTAGCACACACGAAAACACCACTCGAGTTAATTAGGAGCAATAACAAACAAAGTCAGAAATCCAACAACATGTAGATGTGGTAACAAAACACAAGGAATATCAAGGCAACTAAATCCAGAGAGAATCAAGCAATGGAAACACACATAAAATCAACACAAGAATTTAATGTGGGAAAACCCTCACAACTAGAGGGGAAATCCACGGTTAGCCAACCAAGCCAATCAATCCACTTATCAACAAATTTGCACAAACATTTAGCAAAACACAAGTCGATCTCACACACCAAAGACAAACCCGGAGATATCAAACACATTTCTAAATAAAATCTGATCTAGAAAGGATTCCTTTCCCCTATGAAACTACTTACTCACGAAATTAGGATTTCTAAATAGAAATAAACATACCAAATCTCGTCGGTAATGTACAATTTGGATGAAAGACGATCTTCAAGACCCTAGAAATAAGATTTGCTTCTTCCTACCTTAATCTCTCTCCTCCAAACTCCCTCTATCTCTTTCCTCCTTGGCTTTTGGCTCCCCTCTCCATTGGTGGAGGTATATGGTTGCTCCCACCTTAATTTTCTTTCAATCCCTTTCTATATACCCTAGCATGAATTGGGTTAGATCAAACTTGGGCCTTGGCCCAACAATCAAACGTCCGCATCTAACCTCAATTGTATTAGAGCTTTGTCCCACCATCATGGCATGGAATTGATGTTCGCCAGATATCACCACCCTTTAGCTCCCCATCCTCCTTAATTGTCCCGTTCTCTAAGGTGGGATATCTGGTGGTATAATCCTCTCTCTCTCTCTAACCTCTTCGAATTTTCTTCACCTTGTGTTGGCTCCCTTTGCTCAAATGTTTCCTATTTCTAGTGTTTGTTTTTTGGGGTTTAGTAAAAATGTGCTTGTAATCTACTAACTCTTCTGGTTTATAATAACAAGTTTGTTTAATTTTCTAGGTTAAAGTTCTAAATTGCAAAGAAACAACTCAACCGTATAATTTTTTTATATTAAAACCAATTACCCCTAAATTCCCAAATTTTAGCCCTTTGTTGTTGGTAAGTAGAAGAATTATTCATTGATTTTCACATGTATTGGTTAGTGAAAAGAAGATTTTTAGTTCATTATTGAACTTGTCTACTAAGTCCTCTAAGGAGAAATCTCAATGTAAGTTTGTATAGATCTTGTTATATCAATGACAAATGAGAAATGTGCATTTGACACTTGAGAAATTATATATTTGGTAGCCTATTAGCTCAAATGGTAACGCAATGTGCATATGCACATAGATGTGGGTTCAAATCCCACATATGCTAATTCTTGATACGGTCATGTCTTTTTGTTCATATCGGTTGTTCTTTTAGTTCATGACTGTTTAAGGTAAGGTTCATAATATTTCTTCTTATGGTTCATAAAATTTGTTCCATGCTTTTTTGTTTATAACAAATGTTCTTTTGGTTCATGTTTAAATAACATTAGGTTCATGAAAGTTCATCTTATGGTTCATGTATTTTAGTTCATGCTAGTTATTATTTTCTTTCGTGATTTTTGGTTCATGGTACTTGTTTTTTCGGTTCATGTTTTTGTAAGCTAGGTTCATAACAATTCTTATGGCTCATGACTTTTAATTCTTAATAGTTTATCTTATAGTTCATATCTTTTAAGTCATACTAATTATTTCGGTTCATGACTTTTGTTCTTTTAGTTCATGTTTTAATAAGCATAAGTTTATAATATTTCATCTTATGATTTTTAGTTCATAAAAGTTGGACTAATGGTTCATGGCTTTATACGATCAGGTTCATAACAATTGTCAATAAAGTTCATGAAATTTAATTCACAATACTTGTTATTTGTGTCATGTTTTCATAAATGATATTATGTTGGTTCAAGTCATTATATGGTTAAGTTCATATCAATTGTCATTAAGGTTCATGAAATTTAATTCATAACACTTGTTATTTTTGACATGTAATCTAGTACATAAATCGTATTTTGTGGGTTCATGTCTTTATATGATTAGGTTCATAACCATTTTAATACGGTTCACAAAATTTAATTCACAATAATTGTTACTTGTGTCATGTATTCTAGTTCATAAATGATATAAGTTAATAATGTTGGTATACTAGGTTTATAATTTATGAACGATTGGTAAAAAAATGATATAAGCGCTAGGTTGAACATTTGGGTATTTTGTCGAACACATGGTAGGTGGTTAGATGTGCATTGGTCATTAACCTTTGTTTTCAATCAAAAACTTGAAATTGTAAAACAAAACATGCACAATCTTCATAGGTTTGATTATAATCAACAAAAACCAGTCTAAAACACACAAAAACGTGTAAATTGAAGTACCAAGCTCCCAAATTTAGAAAACCCCCAATGTGAACTTGAAATCATACAAAAGAGTTCTATATCAAAATCCATGAAGAGAGAACACAAATTAGGGTCGAGATCAACAAAAAAAACGAACCAAATTAGAAGAAACAAGGAGCAACAATTATGGAGAAGAATCAATCAAAAAAGTGAATGAAATGTCAACGTTAAATAGGATGAAGATGACCCCTATAAGTTGTGTTCTAATTTGATGAATGAAAGACCAAAATGCCCCTTCGTTTATTATATCACTTAAACGTGTGAGTTAATCTTAGCCGTAGATGTATCTTGATCAGAGAGTTAAAAATTGCTCACATATTTTACTGTAGAAATTAAATGCATCTGATCATGATTCTACATATTGAACAATTAAGAGATTGTAAGTGAACAAGTAATGTATTTATTATGAACAAGTATTATTATATTGTGAATGATCAATAATTTACGTGTCTCTCTACAACTGAACAACTATTCATTTACAAATGAACAACTATATCATCATAAGTATTAATAAAAAACAATGAACAACTAACACCCAACAATGAACAATTCGTATCTAATTTTCTCTCTCATTAATATCTATCGCGTCTATTTAAGCATTGATGCTAAACTTTCTCTCTCCTATACTATAAATTGAACAATTAAGATATTGTAAATGAACAAATAATGTAATGATCATGAACAATTATTATAATATGGATACACAAATAATCTATGCAAACACTGTCGTATTCGTGTCTCTTTGTAAATGAACAACTACTTATTCGTAAATGAACAACTACATACCCTAAACCCTAAAACCACATACCCTAAATACTAAACCATAAACCTTGAATGCACCTTGAAACCCTAAACCCCAAACACTAAAACTCTAAACCTTAAACCCTAAATACTAAACCCTAAACCTAAACCCAACACTTTAAAGTTTAAACCCCCAAACCCCTAAATACTAACCATAAACCTACAAACCCTAAAACCTTAAATATTATTAAATACTAAATTATAGATTATAAACATAGGGTCTAGGGCTTTAGTATTTACGGTTTATTATTTAATGTTTTAGTATTTAGTATTTAGATTATAAACATGTCATTCCCACATTATTCCACCTAGACCTGTCAAAAACTAACCTAACCCGCTAACCTGACCCGACCCGCCCGATAATTTTAGGGTTAAGACCCGAAAATTTGAACCCGAAACCCGAAATAAACCTAACCCGGTAGAACCCGAACCCGTTGGGTTGAAACCCAAAACCCGTTGGGTTAACCGATTTAGCATTTTTATAAAAAAATTTAAATTTATTTTGAAACTTATAATATATTTTATTATTAAAATAAATAAAAATACTATATTATAATTAAATATTATTATTTAATTAAAATTTGAATTTAATAATCATAAGAAAAAGGATATTTTAGACCCGCTGGTCAACCCGACCCGACCGAAAACCCGCTACAACCCGACCCAATTGACACGTGACCCATAACAACCCGAAACCCGATTTAGCCCGAACCCGAAATGACCGAACCCGACCCGATTGACAGGTCTAATTCCACCTCATTTTTTGTCACATGTTTCGGGTAAGAAACAAAGTCACAACATTAAGTCATATCATCTTTGCCACATTATTACAACTCATTTTTTGCCACATGTCTCAACCATTAGGTAAGAAATATGGTCATGTCTGGTCTTCACCATATAGTAGTCATTCTTAAACACCTCATTTAGAATATTAGATCTCATATTAATTATAAAATTAATAAAAATTAATTATTCTAATTAAATAGAAATTATGTTCAAATCTTTCATCCAATTTTATTATAAGTTAGTTGATGAAAATTAATTATTTTACTTCAAATTTATTATTATCTTAATTTAAATTTGATTTCAAAAATCAAATTTGATATTATCATATTTTAAATTTAATTTAAAAACCGTGGCTGCTCGCGGAATTTACCAAAATTGAAAGAGAGTACGTCGTCGTTTCATCCAGATCGCAGCTGATCTCTGCCCTTCTTCCGAAGATCGAAGTCAGCTGACGAGCACTCGCATCAACACTCTCTCTCGGCCCCATCGCTCTTCTTCCACTTCCTCTCCCTAAGGCGACCCAGTTAGCCGCCGAGTCATGAAAAGCGAGTCGAAGTACGTACTCGGGCAAAACGCCTACTTAAAGCTGGTCTTGCACGCCCTCAAGCACAAGGCCTCCCCCGTCAATGGCGTCTTGGTCGGCCGCTGTGACGGTGACAGCGGCGTGGTGGAAATCTCCGATGCTGTCCCGCTATTCCACTCCAATCAGATCGGTCTCCTTCCTTCTCTTGAGATCGCTCTTATGCAGGTTCGCCGCCTTTCCTCTGTCGATTTTGGATCTAGGTTTGGATCGCTATGTCCAATTGAATTTGTTGATTTTAGGGATGTAATTGATGCTGTGGTGTTATTATTCTAGTTTCGAGTATGTTTCGATTGGAATTGGGGAAATTTTATTGAAAACCCTTGGATTACTTGTTGAAGATGGGAATTTTGATCTTCCAACCACACTGACTTAATCTGTTTTGTTTTGGAATTGTCCCAAAAAACTTGAAAAAATAGGAAAAGTTAGCATTTGACTCGAATTTTGAGCTGCTTGAAGTGAACTCTTATCTGTTCCATTGACATGGAGCTCTTGGGCGAATACCACATAAAAGCATAATATTGACAATGCATCACTTGTTGATAGGTTCGTTTACTTGATGAGAGTGAGACAGTTTCTTGAATTGTTTTAGTTGGATACGAGTATGGTTTGTCATTTGTGAAAGTAGACCTGCTGTTTGATGGAGCATCAAGAGTGCTTGCTAACTATTTTTGGCTGGATGATCAGATAGAAGAGTATTATGGCAGACAAGGTTTGAGCTTGGTTGGATATTTTCATGCAAATGAAAGGTTTGATGATTATGAGCTGAGCAATGTGGCAAAGAACATTGGAGACCAAATCTATCGTTACTTTCCCCAAGCTGCAGTTCTTTTGGTATTTGCAATCTTGTTGTTACTGGTCCGATATCAATTTTTCTCAGTGCAGCTATTTATACTTGTTTTATATGGATTCTTAGTTAGATAACAGAAGGCTAGAAGCACTACCAAAGGCCAAAGATCGCAACCCTGTGATGCAGGTAATCAATTAACTTGTTATTTTTAGGATGTCCCCGATTAGATGTTTTATGGTAATGTCATAACTAACCATCACACCATCTCACCAGGTCTTGAGATTTGAAAAATTTCCAATTAGCATTGCTTCCCTTTGTGATACAAGGTTGAAGGTTCATTTAGTGTACTACAAGTGGATGACCTTGCAAAACTTGACTATTAGTTTCTTCTTGAATTGACTTGATGAAGAAATTGATGTAATTTAAGCAGAGTAATCTTGAAATTATTTCTCTTAGTATATAGTTCTATGTCAAGTTCAACTTTAAATCTTATAAAAGATTTAGCAAGTCGGATACTGGGTTGGGTTGAACTCTCATGATGATCCTGTTAATTGATCATACCAAATAACATTATGACCAATATTGGAGGTATATTTTACCTACACCTGTTCATCCTTACAATCTATTAAAAGGACTTTTAGAAGCCATAAATGTAATTTTTAAACTGAATTATGTAAATTATCTGTTAGTCACTTGATTTGCTATAGAGTTCATTTCATTCTCCAATCCAAATTCCTGTCTCCACATCTCTCCATTTCCCTCCTATTTTTGCTGATGAATTTCAGTATCGTGAAACATCTCACAATATCATCTACATGTGCTTTCCTCAATGCAGTTATACACAAAAGATGCATCCAAAGGCTGGAAACCTGTAGGATCAGAGGGCAGTGCTGGGCTCGGTATCCGGGAGCCAACAGCTAATGTAGTCCTGTTGGATTACATTGCGTCACAAAAGTGGGAGGAGATTGTCGATTTTGATGATCATCTTGATGACGTAAGCAAGTAAGTATACATTATCTTCTCGAGAAATTTCCGCCTTACATCTCAATTAAACTTTATCGATTTTTTTCTCATTCCCGTGTGTTTAAAATCTTCTCCAGGGATTGGCTGAACACGGAGCTATTCAAGTAGAAACCCTATGTTGCAGCATCTGTGGCAGATGCTGATTGATATTTGTGTTTGATTCTATGATCATTTTCTTTCATGAGAAAAAAGCCTTCTACGTTTATATCCTTTGTTTCTTGACTGACTGGAAAAGGAGGATGATAGGATTGTTATTTATTATTTATGTCTAGTAACTGGCTAGCAGAAAATACTCATCTCATCTTCCTGATATAATATGTTTTTTGGTGTTATATGTACACTGTTTTTTCCTTCCAAGTTGTTCCTCGTGCTATTTTAGTATGACTATGAGATCCAGACATCCAGATATTGTTAAAAATGCTTGATACGTAGCACGTGTTATGTAGTGCAGTTCAGATTACAGGTGCATTACTGATTATTTATTTATGTTGGTACAAATTAGAAGCTAGGGTCGTTTAGTTTCAGTGACATTGCTATTATGTCGTCTTTTAAACCCGAATTTGATTGCAACAAATTTCGGCCATGCTCGTGGAGAGTAAAGGACGTCCTGAAAGAAGTCAACAGTCGGCATCTTTAGGATGAACTACGAGGTAATGATGAAAATATCATGAAATTTAAACATAATAAGAAAAATATTCATTAGATTTTGTTGAGAGTTATACCACATGGGAAACTTGACACTAATATTGCCTAGTATATAACCTAATAAGCTACTCCATACATAGCCATATACCCCATTGAGCCTCTACCCTCTATGTTTGTGTTCTGATATGTTAATAGCTTGATGTCGATACCAAGGACAGCCCTTATAGATATAGTGATACGACGATATCAAGGGCATCAGGAATCGGGATATAAGAGAGCTAGATAGACAAACATGACCAGATTTTTTAAAATTTTACGAAGAGCTATATGTTTTCTTAATACCTTAGACCAAAAAAATGTGTTTTTCTATATAGGTAAAGATTGAACTAAAGATTGAACTAAAGAGATTACCGAATAATCCTAAAAGACCAACGAGGACCGAAACAGTTTAAAATCAACAAACAACCCAAAAGCATAAATCCAACTAAGATCATTTGTAGACAAATCGACCCAAAGTGGAGCAATAGCGTACCCGCTAGGCAAACAGACGGCGAACCACACCCAGCCCAAGCCCCACGGTCAACAAAGACAAAGAACCCTGAGCAAAACGAGATTCAAAATTATCACACCAAGAGCAGATTCTAAAAGAAAAAGAATTATGCGGTGAGCGTGGATCGAACACGCGACCTTCAGATCTTCAGTCTGACGCTCTCCCAACTGAGCTATCCCCGCTGTTTGACAATGACATGTATATTAATTTATAATATTTCGAAACTACACTTTGATCCCATTTCGGCACAAATTGCCTTTTAGCCCCAAATCCCAATGTACACAGTGATCCAAAGCAAGGTACGTTTTTAAGAGAAATAAAAAGATAGAGATCAACCACAGTACTAAATATTTAGAGTATCGATTTTGAACATTTTTGAAATAAAAACTTTTTAAGTTTTATATTTTCACAAATACTAGTGTCTAGAGGAATCACTTAGGGGTGTCAGCTAATCGGCTACACAATTCACTTTTCAAGAAACAATTTATTACGATGTTAGAAAAAAAAAATAAGAGACTAACGAGGGTAAAAAGGACAAAATCTTTTAACACGTTAAAAAGGCGATGATACCTTCTTTAATCTATAGATGGGTTTAACTTTCAACTTGTTGTGCTAAGTTATTTGTGATTAAGATAGTGTTTTTCCATAATTTAGCAGATTTCATGCAAATTGGTTTTACTTGGTCATTTCAGATTATGAAGCCAATAGCGAAATCCCCATTTGATTTTCTTAAACCATTGAAATCGAGTTTAAAATATTTTGCTCCAAGTACCTTTATTCCTTTTCAGTTTCTAATTTGGGTTTTAATATAAATCTTTAGGTCCTTTGATATTGGTTGAGAAGGATTTTTTTTTGGGGGTTGCGGGTTTCCGGGGCTCGAACCTGCTTTGCAAGGAGTGGTGCCGACTAGTCCCGTGCCTTCCCGCACCCTTCCCTGGCCCACAGGGAGGGGGTAAATTGCGGGGCGCAGCCAGGGTGGCGCACCTCAACTCAAAGGCATGTGCCAAGGAGAGCTATCTTGCCCACAAACAAGTGAAATAATTCATATGTGCCACTAGCAAAGCTCGAACCCAAGACGTGGTGCATATTGGAAGAAGACTCAACCATCACACCAAATGCCCGGGGCAAAGATTTGTTTTTATTTGATATCAATGTAAAGTCTTATTTGTTGAGTGTAGAGTAGAGCTCACCTAGTATTTCCATATATAGTTTATTATTATTGATTGTATGATTTGTATCGTTGTGTTATGATAATGTGTTCAATCTTTAGGTTCATCTTTTTAATTTGGTTTTTCAATGTTGGACTTTTGAAGAAAAGATGGTAGATATCCTCAAAAGGAATATTGTAAGTATATTTTATTGAGACTACAGATGTCTGGTCTCCAAGTTAATTTTTGTGGGTAGTCCATTATGCCTAATTCTCAGCAAAGATTAAATTTCTAGGACTTATGTAAGTGCATGAGAAGATGTGTGATTTTCTTGACTGGACTAGTCCGACACTGATGGTGCTTAAAATGACAAAATAAGAAGTGGGCCCGGGGTACGAGGAATAACGGATCCGGCGGGACTCCCAAGGTTAATTTCGGGACCCATTACCGTACCCAACTCTAAATTAAACAAATCCCTACCTCCGCGAGGTCCCGCAAACCTCGGGAACGAGGTCTAAACCTCGTTGCTCAAAAGCTGACACCCCCGCCATGTCTAGACCATTCAGCGATCACCGTTTCTCCACCCAATAGACTACTGCCTCACACTCGACCAATCAAAAGGCTTGATCTCGGGCGTCCCACATCGAACAAACACCAAAACTCATCCTCTCAAAACACTATAAATAGAGAAGAACCTCGTAGATGGCAAGGGGTCGAAAAACATCTTGAACTCAAGAACTATCTTGCTCGTTGAAGATCGACGTGTTGAATCATCGTCAAAAGCCGCGCTACAGATAAGCGAAGTCCACAAAAACACTTCAAGTCGCACAAAGAATCTTCACACCAAAGACCTCGCTACATCATCTCGCAGGTCGCAATCACCGCGCTCAAACTCAAGCTTAAACTCCAACTCCTCAACCTCGCCACTAGAGCTCGTTAAACAACTTGTTGGTGATAGAATCATGTAGTTCGAGATCTCAAATAATCTTAGGAGGTCTAGAGTGTAATCTTGTTTGCTTGTAACCTCGCAACCTGTAATCTCGTTTGTTTATAACCTCGTGACGTGTGATCTCGTCATTAAAATCTATATATACTAAAAAATAGAAAATTTTGGGCAATCAATGGCTCATTAGAATGAATCCCATAATTATGTTCATATAGAAAAAATATAAAAAGAATTCAACCCCTATATTTAATTATAATTTATGGAAAATTTAATTTTGATAACATTCAACTTTTTAATGGTCTTTCAATTCATTTTTAATGGTCATTTTGGTTGTCTCTTCAACTTCTCAAAATCTATATCTAAAATGTAAAAAAATTGGCTGTCTTTTCAACTTCTCAAAATCTATATCTAAAATTGTAAAAATTTTAAATTAAAAAATAATTGTGAATTTATCCATGTACAAATACAAAAAAAACTTGCATATGCTATCTTGCCTCTTCAACTTACTAACTTTCCACCTTCAACTTTAAATGCACACACTAAAACTTGCATATGCTATCTTGACTCTTCAACTTACTAACTTTTCCAACTTCACCTTTAAATGCACATACTAATTATGAGCACTTTATATTTATTTCCTAGGATCTAAAGATGATTATAAGAGCCCCATACCACGCTATTCCCCTTCAAGCTGCATACATTCGCTAAAATCTATTTTGGATTGTTCCTACAAGGATGAGAGGAAGAGGGGAAGCACTGAAAGAATCTAAAGGTAGAAAAAAACAAAGAAATATGGTGGTGAGGGGATGAGATTCTATACTCATGTGGAAGGATCAAAGATATTCATTATTAAGGTAAATAATAATTATTTATTTTATATTATAAAAATAATTACTTTTGGCAGCGTAAAATTTTATTTTTATAGATATTTTTATGTTCGTCCAAAGGTGAGTGGTGAAATGATGAGATTATATCCTCACATAGAAGGATGAAAGGTTTACATTATCAAGCTAGGCAAATAATTATGTTATTTTAAATAATAAAAAAATATTCTTTTGGTGGTGTAAAAGTTTATTTTGGTGATGAGATAATATTCTTTTGTTATTCTATGTTTCCTATCAAATCAAAGCTGAAATTAGATATACTATCTATCTATTTATATCTATCTATCTTCTATATCTATATCTATATATACTATAATGAAAAAAATTTGGGTCATTTATGACAAATTTATAATTATAAAGAAAAGTAAAAAAGAAAAAAAATGTTAATTTAGTGACAACTTTTCACATTACTTAACCTCCAACTTTTCTAATGTAAAAAAGTCACATCATCTTCTCAATATTAAACTTAAATATACACAAGTAACTATGATCAATTAACAATTAATATGAAGAGTAAAAAAACAACTTTTCATATTCCAACCCCAACTTTTCTAATATAAAAAGCTACTCCATCCTCTTAATATTTACACTCAAATATACACATGAAATATCTTCTATATCCATACATGCTCACAATAAAATGAAAGAATGATAGATTGGAGAAGAGCTTTTGAAAATCTTCAATGAACAAACTATTGTAACAAAAGATACTCACTTAGTGACAACTTTTCACATTTCATTTATGAAAAATTCATAATTAAGAAGAAGAATAAAAAAAATTACTCGTTTAGTGACAATTTTCCACATTACTTAACCTCCAACTTTTCTAATGTAAAAACGTCACATCATCTTCTAAATATTAAACTTAAATATACACAAGTAATTATGATCAATTAACAATTAATATGAAGAGTAAAAAAAATAACTTTTCATATTCCAGCCCCAACTTTTCTAATATAAAAAGCTACTTCATCCTCTTAATATTTACACTCAAATATACACATGTAATATCTTCTATATCCATACATGTTCACAATAAAATGAAAGAATGATAGATTGGAGAAGAGATTTTGAAAATCTTCAATGAACAAACTATTGTAACAAAAAAAACTCACTTAGTGACAACTTTTCACACTCTATTTATGAAAAAATCATAATTAAGAAGATGAGAAATTAATAAAGAAAAAAAACTCATTTAGTGACAACTTTTCACATTACTTAAACTCCAACTTTTCTAATGTAAAAAAGTCACATCATCTTCTCAATATTAAACTTAAATATACACAAGTAATTATGATCAATTAACAATTAAGATGAAGAGAAAAAAAAACAATTTTTCATACTCCAACCCCCAACTTTTCTAATACAAAAAGCTACTCCATCCTCTTGATATTTACACTCAAATATACACATGTAATATCTTCTATATTCATACATGTTCATAATAAAAATGAAAGAATGATAGATTGGAGAAGAGCTTTTGAAAATCTTCAATGAACAAACTATTGTAACAAAAAATACTCACTTAGTGACAACTTTTCACATTCCATTTATGAAAAATTCATAATTAAGAAGATGAGAAAAAAAAACTCATTTAGTGACAACTTTTCACATTCCTTAACCCCCAACTTTTCTAATGTAAAAAAGTCACATCATCTTCTCAATATTAAACCTAAATATACACAAGTAATTATGATCAATTAACAATTAAGATGAAGGGTAAAAAAAAAACGATAACTTTTCATATTCCTTAACTCCCACCTTTTCTAATATAAAAAGCTACTCCATTCTCTTAATATTTACACTTAAATATACACATGAAATATCTTCTATATCCATACATGTTCACAATAAAGTGAAAGAATGACAGATTGGAGAAGAGCTTTTGAAAATCTTCAATGAACAAACTATTGTAATAAAAAGTTCAAAGTTTAATATCTTATAAACATTTAGTTTTGATTTTTATTTTAATATATTAAATATCTATTAAATTCATTATTTTTTTATAATTTTTTTGCACATTAGATTTTTAGTAGATTATGTGACCTTTTATATTACCTTATTAAAAATCTTCCATATCTATTTATCTATATATATATATAATGAAGAAGAAATTTTTTGGCTATTTATGACTAACCATACTAATTGAACATAGAGAATTCAATTCTACATTTAAATCAAGAAGATATGTAGTCAATTAATTAATATATCATTTTATACAATAATGCATGAAAGATTAAAAAAAGACTTTTGATCTACCATTTTGTGTAACAATAACCTTCTTTAGCTTAATTTCTCTAATAAATTGGGTGATGAATTTCTCTAATTAATTGGATACTTATTAAAGCTCTATTAAAGTCCTTTCACATTTCAAAACAACCTTACATATTTCTAAACCTCCGATTTTTCTAATATAAAAAATAATATCATTCTCTTCATATTAGCACATATTCATTATAGGAGAGTTTTTGAAGAGTTCACAAAAAAACAAGTTGGTAGTGAAGAAGAAACGCATATGTGGATGTACATAAAGATTATGCATCATCTTGGTTTAATTTTGTAATTGCTTTGTATTCAATTTATCACCATCGTAAAAACATCCTCTCATGTTGCTACCAATATTCTCCTAATCCCCCTTCCCTAAATCTAATTTGTTTTTCATTTATATATGTTTGTGTTTAATGTAACATCTAACTTTCCAATGACTAACTTTAGATTCAGTTGATTGATATGCACCAATGTGGATTTTTTTTGGCAAAAATATGATCCACTTCGATGTAAGTATGATATCAAGTTTTGGATTTTTCTTTAAAGTATGTTTATGCTCAATCTTATTTTATAAATAATCTTATATATTTTTGTATTACCATGCGATAGTAAAAGCATAATTTAAATAACAAAATAAAATTGCTTCCTTTATAAAACGATAATATTTCTTCCAAACTAAAAAAATTATCATTATTTTTTCAATCTATTCATTCATAGTGATTCAATCCTTCCTACCCAATTTATTTTTTAAACCTTAATATTTCTTAATTTAATTAAGTTGATATTTTTTATTCATGATTAATATAATACATGCAACCAAAATATTAAAACAATATTTTAACATAAAACTACGTAACGAGATAATATATATTATAAATTAAAAAAATCGTGCGTAACGGGTCATCCTCCTAGTAATAAATAAAGAGCAAGTGTTTGCACAATCGAATAAAAGCAATCCCATTTCTTGTCTTTTAGCGCTGGTTTATTTCGGATTTTATCAGACACTCATCTCCATTTTTGGCTCGAATCCAAAACTCGGGGTGTTTTATAATATTGATTAAACTTCTTAGGTTTGGAATTTTAATTTAGTGTCTCAGAATTTTTACTAGGTTGATGTTCCACACAGTCTTAACATTTTGTTCCGTGATTCCTCCTAAGTTGCAAAATTTTGCAAGACGGGCTATAACGAGGCCGTTAAGTGTCAAATCGAGTCTTGTCTTTTTGGTTTTTGCAAGGTAGTGCCTATGTTAAAAAATATAAAAAAAATTATATGACATAATATATCGTTTTTATACAAAATATAAAAAAAATGCTCGGGTGGTGTTTCTTTGTGACTTTTCCGTTTAAGATGTTGGCGTTTGGGTTTTTGCATTTTTTTCTAGTTTAGAGAATATGGTGTTTTTGTTTTTCTACTTAAGTATTTTAGGTGTGTCCTTGGTTTGTCTTGAGAGCATTTTGACCCGTGTTGCTTTGTGTGTTCAGTTGTACGACATTTGCTTGGTAGTTTGGTTCTCCTTGGATCTTTAAAAACACCCTCCTAACTTGATTAGGAAAATATGTTAAGTAGTTGTTATTGTTGTTAGTTTTCTACCAAATCCTCTTATAGTCTTATTTTATATTACCAATTTCTAAAATGGTTATGATTATTTTATATAAAAGTAATTTTTCTTTCTATTTTATGAAACAAAGGAAGTCATAATAAAAGAACGATTTTTCTAACCTATGTCCTTAGGGCATAGGTTAAGAGCCTTTATATAGAAATTTTCAAGTGTATTTTGATTATTTAAGATTTTTAATATTATTTCCTAAGGGTTTATGCTTTCCTTCTTAAAGTTTAGTTTCCACATTCGGTATTCTTATCCTATGCCCTTAGGGCATAGCTTAGAAAAACCGATAAAAGAAAGAGAACATAACAACATTATTTTATATTATCAAACCATCATCAGTCTTTTTAACCTACTAGTTCTCGAGGCTGCACGATGTGCTGCCAATCAGTATCATGGGTCTTATACGTGAAATGGAGTAAGAAAGAAATATTTCCAATTTCAAATGAATTAGAGAATCACAAATAGGAAATTCATACACCAAGTGTAATTATGAGATGCAATAAAAAAAACCTAACCAAAAATAGCGTAGTGAATAAAATTGATTGACTATTTGTATTTATAACTCAACTAAAATCTAGGCATCAAGGTAAGAGATTATGTATACACACACTCTAAACCAAAGTTGATATTCAGATGATATAGTGTAATTATGTTTGTACATAGTAACCATCTTGTATATCATCGATCTCATTCCCTTACATAGTAATTAAAAAAAAAAAATAGTATAAGCAAGTGAAATATTACTTTAAAATGAACACAAGGAACCGAAGCACAAAATTATAACTCTTCTATTAATGAACACATATATCTGATCTCTTAATATTATTTTTGAAAGTGTAGATGAAGTTGATAATGTGGACATCTAAATCGATGTCAAGCTATAAGATTCAAAATATATCACAACAGAACCAAATCCAGCTAAGCAATTGCTTGTTTAACAAAATAAAATAATGAAGCTATTTCAAACCAAAACATGCGTAAGAATATTTACCAGTTAGGTTTCAATTTTTGTAGCTTCTTTGGCTTACACAATCTGAATAATAATTTATCAATTAGGTCTCACATGTGAGAAGCTATTTATTATACTTTGAAAGAGTTAAATGCTTCAAGAACATGATCCTTGCACCCTTCCATCAGGGAAAAGTAAATAAATAAACAAGTCTCTACTCTACTTGATCTTAGCCAAATGATATAAGTTCATACTCTACTTGGCCCTGAAATATAAATGCTTAAATTCGAAACTCTAAAAGTATAATGGTGTGGCGGTTTATATTAGTTAGTTCTTAATACACTCATATCACCGCATGCTTACATCTTGGCTTCAACAGACTTCAAGGCAAAATCATAAGCATCTAGCATTCATCTCATATGCTCAGTAGTGAAGCACATATAAGTTTGAACAACTATCTAATGTAGCGATATATATTATACACATAACACATATGATTGGAAGCAGATTGAGCAAATGCCATATAGTTATTTCACACGTACACAGTGAGAAAATAATGAAATGGAAAAAAAATTGGACAAATATCAATATGGGCTACCCATTTGTGTTGTAAAATGACTTTGATATTAAGGGCCCAAAATAATACTCCCTCCGTCCCATAAAGATCGTCCAATATTTCATTTCGGGCGTCCCATAAAATTTGTCCACCTTTATAACTTTCCTTTTATATCACTTCTTTTCTTACAATTTTACCCCCATTTAATTTCATCTTTACCCATTTCATCCTATTTTCATCTCCATTATTCACCTTTAATTTTTTTTTTATCTCCATTAAAATCCAAACCAAACAAAACACCAATCTTATACAGTAAAAAATGTTCATCTCCATTTTTAATCTTAACCAAATTTTCTTACGATGGTTATGAACACCATTTATCAATGTTTTTTTTTGGATCATTCAAACTCTTTTAAGGCCACCGGTGGAGCTTGCATTTTGGGTCCAATTTGTGGTCCCCATCGTTACTCCATTTTGGGTCCAAATGTGGTCCAAAAATAATGATCCAATTACGTGATTGCTGGTCCATTGTTGATGATCCAGTTGTTTGAGCATAAAGAGCTTGAACAAACCATAGATCTACATAAACTCTCTTGTGCCGCTCTCTTCATTCTCCATCTCTTGAACCCTAGATCCAGTTTATGCGTCCCTCTCAACTCTCTGGTTTCTCCATCTCTATGAACTCTCTCCCTCAAAACCTCTCAATCTCCCTCAAACACTCGTATTTTCAGTCGATTATCTCACTCAAGCTCTCTTTGGTTTTCACTCTCCCTCAAAACCTCTCAATCTCCCTCAAAGAAACCCTAATTCCTCAAACACCCTAAATCCGCCTCAATACACTCTCCATCTCTCTGTTTTTGGCTGGATCTGGCATAAAAGCTCTCGATCTCCCTTGAATCCTCTCGATCTCGAGTTCCTGTCGAGTTCTCTTGAGTTCACTGGCTTGAGATGAGTTCAGGTGCTCGGGCGTCTCCTGGTTCCAATCATTATGAATGTTCACAGGACCCACTGTGTGAGTGGGGTGACGAGTGCGACGGGAACCACTCCTATAGTCCCCAGCGTTCGGAAGCGACAGACGAGGAAATGGGTTGGAATGGGATTAATGACAGACTTTCCAGTCCTCCGGCGTCTCCTACTTCCAATAATGATAAATGCTCACAAGATCCATTGTGTGAGTGGGGTGATGCATGCGGCGGGAACCACTCCTATAGTTCCCAGTGTTCGGAAGCGTCCGTCGATGGAAACTTGAGGGCTGGAGTTCCTGACCTCATTAAGTCCCCTAAAGTTGATTCAGAGGCGGGTGTTGTTGCCGATTCTGAGTCGGAGTCCGATGTTGCTGAAAAATCTGAGTCCCTTGAAGGATGTGTCGTCTCTGATTCTGAGAGTGAAGTGTAGCTAAGTCCCCTTTTCTAAATCCTTGTTTTGTTGTTGTTGCTTGCTCTATCTTTTGCTCTGATGTGTACTCTGATGCTTGCTCTGATGCATGCTGTGATTCTTGCTCTGATGCTTGTTCTGTTGCTTGTTGTTGCTGGCTAATGTTGATTGATCTGTTGTCGATCTTGTTGTCGACCTTGTTGTTGTTGTTGCTTGTCAATTGAGATGAACATGTGATTAAATGGGACCCTTGTTACTGAATGAGGCATATATTGTTCTGATGTTGTGAACTGTTGAACATGTTTGTCTCTGATGTTGCTTGCTTGATTGCACACTTGTAGTCCCCTTTCCTAGCATGTTATTCAATAACCTGAGATGCAATTTTATTTAACAGTGGGGACATCTGATTTTTTTTTATCAATGATGACGCGAATTGAACCTGAGATGCAATTTTTGTTTGTCCAATTAGCTTTTCATGCATTAGGAACCAGTTAATTTTAAGCTGATGAGGCCTTTGTGTGTTGAGTTAATTTGACTGAGTTGTGTCTATGATGGATAAGGGGACATCTGAGATTATTTTCCATGTAATCAGTGATGATGCCAATTGAACCTGAGATGCAATTTCTGTTTGTCTCATTACCTCTTCATGCATTAGGAAACCAGTTTAATTTGAGTTGATGAGGCCTTTGTATGTTTAGTTAATTTGACTGAGTTGTGTCTATGATGGATAAGGGGACATCTGAGATTTTTTTTCCTTTTAATCAGTGATGATGCCAAGTGAACCTGAGATGCAATTTCTGTTTTTCTACTTAACTATTCATGCATTAGGCCACCAGTTTATTTTAAGCTGACGAGGCCATTGTATGTTAAGTTAATTAGAATGACTTGTGTCTATGATGGATAAGGGGACATCTGAGATTTGCTAATATTTTTCCATCTATGCATTGCATATCTACTTTTTTCTTCTAAAACTGATTTTGCTTGTTCAAAAAGGTCCCCAAAAGTGGATACATTTTACTTATACATTTACACAAAAGTTTGGTATGTGCACAAAAGATGATACAGTACATTGCATAGAATGTCCCTAAACATAGTGATTCTCTTCTACTGCATCTTCTTGAGTATCTTCTTGAGCCTCAGTCCCTTGAGCTTGTTCATTTGCATTTTGAGTTGCTTGTGCTCCTTGTGCAACCCCATTAATGATGTCCCATGCTTGAATTACAGCCCACATTGGGGATTGTATTTCCCTTGGTAGAATTCCCTGAGCTTCTAATCGCTTCTTGTTGACGTGTGGCAAGTCATAATCATTGCCTCCTTTAACTTTCAATATTTCATTCATTACATATTGCAATGACATCCACACATTACCTAAGGTTTTGGGATCTAGCTCATAAAATGCTTCTTTTACAACATGTAACATGTGATCAATATCTCTAGGCATTTTCTTATGCATTAAAGATTGAATGCTTCGAAAAAAGCCAAGGTCTAAAATATTCAAATCGGGACTATTTGGTGGTTGTTGAAGTAAAATAAAAGTGAAACCATCTTGTTTATATACCTGCTGCCATTGTGGATCTTCTTGAGTAATATGCGCCTTGGCATTATCTTGTTGAATGAAAATGACTTTGTGAGCTCCTCCTTGTGGCCATTTTGCCTTAATTGCTGGAACTATCTGATTGATCAACATGTTTCTTGTCACTGTTTTGTTGACTGATTCTATGAGCTTTGTAACAATAGTCCCCTTGTCTCTGTTTTTGGACTTCCTCTTTGCTGCTTCTTGATAAGTGAAGGGAAAGATACCTATCTTCCCATCAAATGTACAGTGCCCCTCTGAATTATACCTAGGTCTTGCTACAACTGCTGTAAACATGACCTTTGGTATGAACTTGCTTGAACTTGCAGCTCTATATTTTCCCCTCTCGTGTTGTGCTAGATAAACTCTTTGTGATTTCTTGCTCAAATTAAACCATTTTTCATCTATGTGCACAAAATCAAACATGGAGTAATATTGTCTTTTTGTTTCTGGTGTGCCCCCTTTTAGTAGATCAAGAATCCATTCTAACCTTGTTATCTTGTTTGAATCCTTCAATCCTGGCTTGAGTGCATTTGTATGTGGCCTTATGGTCCCTCTTTTGATCAATCTATGAGCTGTGCTCTTTGAAACGTTGAGTTTACTTGCCAAGTCTCTTATGCATGATCTGTCCCCCATATTTATTGATGTGATTGCACTGGCTTGGACTTCAATCCTCTTTCTGCCACTGTTGTGATACTTTGTTGTGACATTCGGCCTCTCATTTGAATCAGTTTGTTGCTTATAAATGCTCCATATTCTGGCTATAGTCCTTGGTGATACATTAAACTCTTGTGCAACATCTTTCATGGAACTCCTTTTAAGTTGTCCCCCATTTGCAATTTGTAGGAGCTTCATTAAAATGTGAACTCTCTTATCGCTGCTGAGCCTGGCCTTTGTTGGTTGATGATGTATTGCTTGTGGTGTTTGATGCCCTGCTTCTGTTGTGTGATGCCCTGTCTCTGTTGTGTGATGCTCAAAATCTGGTTGTTGATGCCCTGGTTGCTGATGTGCATCTTCATCTATGTCCCCTGGTTCTTCATTAAGATCAAATGTGTACTGTGGTGGGGCGTCACCTTCTTCAAGTGGGGCTTCATTTAAATTGAATGATGCTGAAGCCATAAAGGCCTGGCGATGATGCTTATGTTACTGTAAATTTTTTTTCTTCAGAAATTTAATGCTCTGTTTTTTTTGCTCTGGTTTACCAGATCTGTAGTGAAGCCTTTATATAAGCAGTTTCTTTATTGTGGCAGATGTGTAAGTTTAAAGACAAATCCGTGTAAAGTGAATGTTGTAATTCTATTGGTTGTTGGAAAAAATTGGAGACTTCCTATTGGCTGAAATTAAAGCACATGGATTCCTTTCCATTTGCTTTTCTCACTTTAAAGTCTTGTACTGCATCTCCTGTTCACAGATTTGATGTTTCTTAAAAATTGGGATTTTTGTACTTTTGGACAAATTTTAAGGGACAGAGGGAGTACCTCAAAATGGTGAAACTAAATTCTATTTTTCATGTAATAGAGAGTTGTTCATAAAGAATGAAAGGATGGGGAAATGACATTTGGGTACTTTTTTTTTTAACGACCATGGATGTACATTCATTCAGTTTAAAGAAGGGAATAACTCTCTAGAAGTGCTTATTAAAGTACTTAAAGGTTATGAAATATTCGCATTAGTATTTTTGTGTGGTAACCTTCAGCTTGGTCGTGATGTAAAATCATTATCAAATCACAACATACTGATTAATTAGGAACAAATTAAGAATGAGCTTGTAACAAGAGAAAGCTAGAAAGAAGCCAATACATGTAGAATAGAAAGCATACAAAGTTCACCATCATGCTTAAACTATATTTACACCTAAATTCTTGTAATAATTACACAATGAAAATTTTACTCGTTCAAGATTAGTGGCTTTGAACTACATCTTTGAAATAAGAAATATCCTTAACAAATCAATGACAAATTCATCAGTTTGGTTGTTTATTGTAGATAGAGGAGATAAAAATATGACATCGATGGTTACATAGAAGATGACATGTTGTGTATATTTCTTATTAAACCCTTTTTAACATTTTGAAACCTATTTACCATTAAAATTAACAGTTAGGATAGACAATTTTTTAAAAAACTTGAGGGTTATCACACAATTTAAAACCATAAGAAATTGACTTCGTCATTCTTTTTAATCTTTATTCTTGAGGAGGAGGGATATATGACATCAATATGCCGTGTAATTCATGGAAGAATGAAAGTTCGGAAAAGAAGAATAGAGAAAATATTTATAAACAAATTATATGGCAAATTGTTTTGCAACTTGAGGGTTGCCACACAAAATTTGAAAATTTGTTGGGCATCACAAGAAATTGTCTTTAAGTTTAGGGTTCTCATGTGAAGTTTCTGTTTATTTTTTTGTAATAATTTTTGGAAATGCTAGAATTTTGAAAATAAGATATGTAAATTTTTTTAAAAAAATTCATGAAAATAGTTTTTATCGTACAAAGTAAATAATAAGCCAATACATAAAACTTTCTTTTATTATGGACGATCACATGATATGCTCTACACTGAGTTTTGAATTATAACAAAATAAGTAACTATTTTAAGGATTTCAAGTCACCTGTCTCCCTTACTCATATAATAACTTATGTCATTGAAACCAATATTATATTATATTTACATTTACACGAGAGCTTATTTGCTTATGGCAGCAAAACCATTTACGTTATCTAGGCATATAATATTCATTTTTATAGTACTATGAGATTTTTTTACACAGGAAAGCAAATAAAAGAGGAGGGAGGTAGATAATGATTTTGTTTTTATTCTGTAAAAGGTGGAAGCTGAAATAAACGGCTAATAAAAATTTGGTTTTTGCAAATCAACGGCTGGATAGTCTCCCCTTTCCAAAATTTTAAAGTAGTGTAGAAGATAGATAGATAGATACGTTTGTAAGAAAAAAGAAATAAAAACACTGATGTTAGTATTAAACAAAATGAATGAACATGACGACTCAATGTATTTTTTATGATTAGTTTACATGTCCTCCATATATATGTTTACTTTATTCAATTTGACCAAATCAGTAGGGGCAAAAACAGTTCATTCTATAGTAAACATGTTAGTCCATCAATCCTTCATATAAATCAACTACATCAGTCGGAACAATCTAAAGAGTAACTGCAAAGAAACAACACAAGCATACGGATCCACAAACAAAAATTTGGTTGATGTATTCAGCAATTTTCATAGAACATGTAAACTGATGAACTTTAACTTGTATTGACATAATAGTGAACAACTACAAGAAGCTCTCCATGTTAAGTTCCAAATAGGAACAAGGATCTGGAATGTCAAAGTTGTTCAAGACCTGCAAAAGTTCCAGGGAGGGGGAAGAAAAGAAAAGGTATAGCATGTCAGCTCTATCCATATTTCAATTAATTATACCTGTCAAAAGATGGCCTTACCTAAGAAATAACCCCAACCCACATTGATAACGATAATAAATTGTATAAAAAAACCTACAAAAAATCCTGAATTTTTAAAGATCCAAGTGAATATCTCCACATAATGCTCTAGTAGTGTTGAATATATAATAACATCTCTGAGGCATCCAACTAGAAAGCTTCTTAACATGCCAGCGGGGTACACTAGGTAACCACATGCAACCTTAAAAAGATCAAATGTTCAACAACAACAACATTAACCCAGTGAGGTTCCGCTACAGCGGAATCTGTGGGGTCAAGATGGGGTACCCCTGCCCAAGAGAAAGGGGGTACGGCCAATAGACCTAAGAAAAACTAAAATTCAGCTTTGTGACAATAATAACCGAATTTAGTTAGAATGCACCAAAATTTATTTAATGGTGCATTCTAACTAAATTCAGTTATTATTGTTGAATTTAGTTAGAATGCCCAAGGGAAAAAGGTCAAATGTTCACTAAATAAAATTCCGGATAATTTGGACATACAGCAGTGACCTAGCACAACATACAATCATAAACAAAGTTAATAGGCATGGAATGTAATCAGATCCAAGACAGAAAATACCTCTGGATGTACAATTCCAAAGTTGCCAATTTGCTTTCCTTTGTAGATGATACTGGCTTGCCTTCCAGTGAGAAACTCAGGCTCCTTCATAAACATACATGAAAATAATTTAAACATAACCATATCCAGAACGACCACTTTGGAAATCCAGATATATCAGAGAAATGCTTACTTCAGAACACTTTATGTAGTAGCCAGTGTTTTCGCCAACAGAGACAAAAGGGGTGCCGACTACTTCCATAACTCTATCAAGCAGACCGTGTATCAGCTGAGCAACACAACGGTCAATGGTTATAAGTTCACTGAATACCCACAGATCAGTTGTTTACGACAAAATTCTTAGTGTGTGTAATTATAGACAACTTATATACATTATGGATCACTCAAAAAAAAAAACATATACAGTATGTTGCAATTTGGCGTCGATTGGTTGCACAATAGCATGGAAAAGACTAATATACCTCAAATCCTGAGTTAGCACCACAGTAGAGTGCTGCAATTTGGTGTCGATTGGTTGCACCAACATCTTTGTTGCCATCTAGAACAGAAACATCCCCTACTTCAAAAATCTGGAACGACATTCAAAAAATCAGGCTACAAATAATGTAGCAATTGCTCCTAGCATCACAATCCCAGAAAAGGAGAGATAAACTATTTATATTAAAACAGAAAAGTGTTTTTCAGAAACAAATTTCACATGCAAAATGTAATAATTAAAGCACAATCACCATGAAACAGGAAGTGGTACTGAAAAAATATTAAATGTTAGCAATTGAACCCCCTACAGGATCATTGTGATACAGATCTATTGGATCATGGCCGAACGTGAATTGCAAAGATTATAAATTATTATTATTAATATTATTATTATTATTATTATTATTGTTGTTGTTGTTGTTGTTGTTATTTAGGATATAGTTTATTAAGAAGATTTTATCTTTTCCTTATTAGTTAGATCTAGGCTTCTCTTATTATTATTATTTTCTCCTTATTAGTTATCTCTTCCTTGTCAACTTAGAAAGGATATTAGGGGTTATTATTTTAGCTTGTATTACGCAGCCTATATATATGGCTCTATATTATCAATATTAACCGAGCAGAATATTAATCATGAGGGGTTCTGTCAAGGACGAACTAGCCTCCTTTCTTCTCTTTTCTCTTGTTCAACCATAGATCCTAAGACTAGTTCTCACGTCTCTAGACCCGTGACTAGATCCTATGCTAAGGCACATAACAGTATAACACATTGGTCTTTAAGTACTAAGAACTCCACTTCTTGTAGAAAATGAGATAGCCAAAAAGGGCAGTATTAACATGAAGAATATCAAGGTCAAGCTTGTAGAGTCGAAAGTAATAAAAATAGTTAAATGCTTTAAAAAAAGAACAAGGTATACAACACTTCAAATGTCAGCTAGATCAAGACAAAAGAACAGTTTCTCTTCTTCATGGGCCAACAATGTACAACTACCCAGTAAATCCTGCATCAAAGGGTCTAGGGGATCAAGATGTACGCACCCTAAGTTAGTCGAGAGGATCTTTCCATATGGGCCAACAGTATATTGAACATAAAAGGGTACCTTCATAGGCTTTGGATGATCTTTGTTATGTGCAACAAGTTTCAATATTCCTGGCATAAGGCTTGTCCGAACAACCTGTATAATAATAGCAAAGATATGGAAGTTGGTTCACTAGCCAAAAAAGCATTCTGAGCACATAATGTAGAAGTTATCAGCAAGTGGAGAAAGAAATAAAGATGATAAGCAATGGAACTGAACATTGCACAAGTTACATCAAACAGGCAACAATTATACAGAATAAAGTAGCAAGCAGCTAGCTAAAACCAGAAGGTTTGTTGGATCCCAGGTTCATCCTCACACATTGAAATCCCAGGCAAGGGCATTTAACAACATTAGGCAAAGACAATGCACATCAAAAGAAATCAATGATCATTGTCATGACATGTTTATTTATGTATTGTGTGTTATGAGATAAGTTCATTCTTTCTGCACTGCTAGGCACAAGCCTGTAACAACATCAACCAATAAAACATGATGCAGATCAAAGATTTCATTGCGATGACATGTTTAAGTATTGCATCAACTCTTCTAAATGGAGATAAGTTCTTCTCTAACTGATCAAGTTGGAGTGAGCTTGAGATGGGATTTTTGACATGTCCTCTTTATGGGTTCATGCTAAAGGTGTTCTTCATAGCATCCTTATTTCTAGGTTGACGCCTAGTTGAGGATCCCTATGTGCTTTTATTCTAACTGATTCAAATCCATGGTGAAAATTAAACTTACCTATAGTTGCATAGACAGGCTAAAATAGTATCAGCTCCTAAAAAATGATGAGCAGGGAATTAAAATAAGAAGCTGAAGAGCAATCAAGATACAGCATTCAAGTTCACCTATTGCACAGAACTTTACAACATTACAAACCATAAGACCAACCTCAAAATCTGCAGAACGAGGGTTTCCAATAATAACTGCAGTTGATTTGTCATCCTTCCGGTTCAGCATAGCGAAGTTTTCTTTATAGGAGCACAAAATCCACGTCAGTACCTCAGTAAATCCACTCATTGCAATCTGAAATGTGTGGCACAAAGAAGCATTGATCAAAAAAGTAGATGATGATTGTTATACAAGAAAACTAAGAATGGGCAAAAAAATTGACAACAAACCATCAGTTAACATATGTTTCCATAGATACAAATGTTCATACACAAGCATACATAGAGCATTACAGCACCAGAAAATAAGATTTTAACGGATAGACAAACAATTCATCATCATCATCATCATCATCATCATCATCATCAATGACCCAGTGAGGCTCCGCTACAGCAGAATCTGGGGGGTCAAGATGGGGGTACCCCTGCCCAAGGGAAAGGGGGTACGTCCAATATACACAGACAATTAAGAACCAACATAAAACATTCCCTGAGAGACTTTAGGCCTAATCAATAAATCTCTAGAATTCAGGAAACTATCTTGATCTAAAAATAAGAAAATGCAGAAACTAACAATTAAAGTAAGAAAAAGCAATTAAATACTATTTTCTAGCAATCTGTTGAATGGTGAGTCATGATAGGTACATATCATTTTCTCCCAAGCTCATTGCTCACTGGCTCCAAAGGGCGGTGAATAGAGATAATTAAGTGATAAGATTTAGGAAAACTTTGGAGCATTTTAGTTTAATTAATAGCTTCCTTAGAAACTGTGTCAAAAAGCAATAAAAGGACTTGTATTATAGAATGAAGGGAGTAGATTTAGAATCATAGGACCGGGGAGGGAAAAGTGGTCATGACTAGAAAAAACAACCATCCTGGAGTTTGTCGATACCATTACATGCCAACATGATAGCAATGTTTGTTATCACGTCCCAGAATCTAATGCAAGAAAAAAAAAATGGTGAGCAGACAGCAGTAAACCATTGTAATGCATGAACCTATTCATAACATGACGCCCTTTCACAAGAGCTCAATGAGACAACAAAGGAAATTTCAACTAAAAGCACAGATTGATAAGGTATATTTACAGGGAATGTTAACGTGGTACATAACCTATCAATCAACAGCGGGGAAATATAGTTAGTATATGAGCTTTTGGAAGAGAAGTCAAGATAAGAGAAAGAGGTGCCCATGGCTTCATCATTGAGACTGCTATGTTCATTTATAATCACAGCCTTTTCGTCTGTCCTCTCCTCCCAAATTTCCATGTTTGTAAGAAACATGTGATGTAATGCATTATACGATTAATGATGCACCATGGTTTCATTATGCAAGAAATAGAATCAGGTTGAAAGTACATGATGCATCCATACCTCTGACCTAATAAGATCACTTAGCTCATTAAGAGGCAGTGCCCTCAATGATGCAGGCCTTCTCTTTGGAATTTCATTGTATCCAAAAGCTATTGCAACATCCTAAGAAACAGGAAAAAGAATCTAAACTCTTTAATATGTGATGAAAATGTCAAGCAGTATCATGGTCCAATGAATAAATAGCTTACCTCCATAACATCACAAGGATGAAGAATGTCACTTCTGGTTGGAGGTACAGCAACACTGATATAGCACTTGTCAGCTGAAATCGACTGCTTAGCATGCAACTGCATTCTTTTTAATAATCTAGTCACCTGAAGCATAGAAATACAAATAAGTAGAGTACATCCAATTCATTAAAGAATAGCATTCAATTAGCATTATATGTGTATTTTCTAGAAACTGACAAATGAAATTTAAGGACAAGCTGATTATGACTACAATATAATCGTTTACATGTATCAATATTATAAGATAATTTATTTTAAACGTGATTTTTTCAATTAATTTATTTCTATGTTTATTTGGGTATACCTTTTTTGTGCATGATTATTTTTCTTAATATTTTTATATTCCAATTAATTATTTAAATTATTATTTTAATATAGGGTTTATGTGGCGCGCAATATGGTGACAGAAATTGCTACCACTTTAGTTAATTTGTTTTTTTGATAAACCACTTTAGTTATTAGTAATAGATAGATGTGAAAGAGTTCTAGCTTCTATACAACATGTGACAGTAGTTGATTAGAGCTATTACAAAGGAATATAAAAAATCAATAAAAATATAGATAGATAGTGAAACTGAAACATCATTATTAGAAATACAGCAAGCACACTAACAGGAGCAAATCTCTAAAAAGTATAAGCAATTTCCTTTATAAAAATTAGAGATGCAAAGTACCTCCTTTGCCTCCAAAGAGATACCAATTGCTTCATTAATATAAGAAAGAGGAACCTCCATGTTATAAAGAGAAAGATCAGGATAAGCATACGATTTCCCATCAGGGTAAACCACTTCAACAGGTTCAACTTCAAACTTTCTTTCACAGAACCCCGAAAACATAGCAACCTGAAAAATGAATTCATACATGTCATGTCAAAAATTAGATGGTTTTTCAAAGAACATACACAATTGAATTTAGATAGTTATTGCTTCTTACTAGTGTGTTTAAAACAATCTTTGCTTTTGTCAAGTCAGTGGCTGTACACTCGATAAAAACATTCTTCGTCTTGAGAGTTATTGCTGAATGTGCACCATTTATTATTGGTGGTAAAGACAACACAGTTCTAAATAATAAAAAATATTAGTTATAGGAGCATGAACAATCAAAAAACAAACCCAAGAATCCATTCGGCCTACGCAAATAAACATTTCCATTAGCCAGACAACAGAAAAGTCCACGTAGCTAAGCAATAGAAAAGCACGTTAACATTCACTTAAAAATGACAGTTCAGGGAATATTAAGCTATAGAAGGGTGAGGGCCGACTTCCCCAAGGCACATTTCAGACCATAGAATTAAAAGCAATAAGAAACAAAAGACAATTACCATATAAACAAAGTAAAGATGGGGAAACTATTGAGTGAATCAACTACAGGTACCTGTTGCAGTCGTATAGAACTGGGTAAACTGGAGAGCTTTCAATTATATGCAAGAACTTCTTCAACTTCACATCTGACTGTCAACAGTAATAGAACCAATTACTTCAAAACCCAAAGTTCCCAGTAGGCATCCAATGAACCATAAGATAAAGAGGCTTATTCAAATAATAATCTATGTTCCAATCTATGTTACACAGAGAGGCCATAAAGAAGCTGCGTCCGAGCACACAACCAATAGTAGACGTTGAAATAAAAACTAAAAGACTAACCTTATAAAAGTCCATAAGCTCATTCGCACAAAATGTTTTCACCTACATAATAAAGATATATCACAATCAATAGGTAATTTCAAAACCAAGCATTCAATACTTTAACATTAGATGTGTAGAGCTATTCATGGATATAAACTGAAAGCGAGAATTGGCAAGGTTACTTCATAGAATGAAAACATGAACCAGACCAATCAGTTAAAAAGGTAGAAGGGCTGCCAAACAAACAACTTCTAGAAGAACTAGAAAAGAAATACAAGAACTAGAAAACATGACCGAAGAATTGTAGCAGTCATTTGTACTTAGATACATCAATTAACACTAACACCAACTGAAAGAGTAAAGTACAATACTTAAAGCAGAAATTCAATGAAATTTTCATCTCAAATTGAAAAATAGTCATAATTCTAAACATAATACAATTTCGATCCCAAATCCAGAATCCCAGAATGTGAAACAAATACTTCCCTTAAGCACACATTATTAACCCACACAAACAGACATCTAAATGGACATCCATTCTGACACTTTTACAAGCCATTAGGTTTTTAGTAACTGAAATTTGATAATTGAAAAAAAAAATGGAATCCTCTCCAAATAATCCGCTTCGAAATCTTTTCAGACTTTCAGTTTATTATGTTTTCTGTGACTAGCAAACATCCAAATATAACTATGTAAGCATTTCCCAGAGGGAAACGGGCCCTATTCCCAATATTGATGTTATGAATTGCCATTGCGCATCTTTTGGCATTGATTAAGATGAACATAGGATGCTTTAGAATATGCATAGGAAAAGTAGGATATACTTGCATCAACCGGGATCTAGCGTATTTTCGGCTAATAGCTGGGAAGGAGCAGGGTCACCTATGGGCTACAGAATTTTTCTTAGTTGTGTACTCATCTATTACATTTTGAGCAGGGTCACATATGGGCTACAAAATTCTTTCTTAGTTGTGTACTCATCTGTTACATTTTGAGCAATTCCATTCCCTTTAATTCTTCTCTGTTTCCCTCTCTTTTGACTAAATTCTTGAGTGAACTGTGTCATTGTTGCTGGAATATTGGCTATGTTCCCTCTAGATCCCAACACTAGATCTATGCTTCTATATATATTCTTGAAACATCCATAAACTAGGCAAACACTGAGACCATGAGGAAAATGCTTCTCATACTTGTTTTTTTATTCTACACATATATTATATGTAATACTTTTTTGGAAGAAAATATATCATAATATTAATACAATAAGAAAGAAAAATAACTAATCTAATGTAAGTGTCCTTGACACCCATGATAAGAGTTAAAGAAAAAAGGCCATGAGACTCTGTCAATTCATTAATTTAGAAAGACAGCAGGTTTAGAAAGTTATAGAAAATATAATACGCACAGTATTTTATACGATAGACATTCAAACACATTAATAATGCCCCCATAGACCTAGCCTAAGCATCTAGCATGAATTTTTCTTTCAAAATCTGAAATATAGTTCCTATTGATTTCTGTTTGTATTATAACCTTGTCAACTGTTAAAAAACATTGTAAGTTTCATTTATTTTTAAATAATACAAAAATGTAGCTTTGAATTGAAAGTATAACACCATCGATGCTAAGAATGATTTACCTGCTTCAGCGGCACAAAGCTTATTTTTTCGGGTGGTAATGCCTGACAGCATAAAGACAGCATACAAGTGAGAAAGCTTTAATTAGATTTTCACCCTCAAATTGATCTAAGTTTGTGTTTCAATAAACAATTCATGTAAAAGCAACTAATTTGACCAAACTCATCAACTTGCTCAAAGATGCCCATAACATTATAGGCTAAACCGTAAATTTTATTATCTTATATATTCCACATTTAAAAAACCTTTAAGCATTTCATCGCTAAATTTCTTTTCAGTTGAATGATTACTTTGAGCAGAATGCAACAATCGTTTCATTAATCAAAAAATGCAGTACAAAGATGGGATGATATAATTCTCATCTATGAGAAGATATTCATAAAATATTCATATACACATATGAGAAATCAACAGAAGATGAACTGAAAACAATATGACGTGATACAAGGATCAAAGAAACAGGAAATATGACCTACCTCATAAGTAAAAGGCCCTTGGATGGTATCTAAGTCATGTGTACCAATTGCAACCAAGGTTCTCCGCCTTTAAAATGTGCATGCAAGTGTTTATAATTGTAACAACACACTGTTAGAGATTATTTAACAGACTATTAACATGGCCAGAGTAAAAGGTGACTGCTGATACTGAACCCTAATTTAGCTCAACTAAATATGTGCCATGATTCAACATTGATGATCTAAGTACTCTTCATCACCAAGAATTAACACCTCAGCCATATTAATAACCTCACTAAACATTGACAATCAACGTTTTTTAATTTTTCCCTAAGAAGACAGCACGCGCTATGTGTTGAATTTGATAAATCTCACTTACAAGTTTACAGCTGAAGAAACAGAATCATTATGAGGAAAAAAAAAAGCCGAGTACGAAAATCTGGATGATAAACATGTTCTACTGCTCATAAATACTGCACATCATTGAATGATATATTTGACACAAGGAATACCCTGTAATATTAAGAAATTTATAAAGGTAGGGCTATACCATGTATTCATGTATGCATGTATGCATGTATTTATGTAGAGTAAACTTCAATTGTCACAAAAGCTCATTAACGAAACTTGAAGGGCTTCTTGACAGAAGAATAGGAATTGACTTCGACAGGTTAGGACTACATTTAACATCTTTAAGGGTAAGGATAAACATTAAACAATCTCAAAAGGTTAGAACCACAGAGGAAATGTACCCAAAATAAAACAAAATAAAAGTACAACCGCATACAAAGTCAGATGCAAAAGAGTCACCTGCATATGTTCTGATGTAACTTGTCTTGCAGATCAATGAAACTATTATATCTTGCTTCATCAAAAGTAACTCCTCTAAGAACAGCGCAAACAACATATGGCCGGATCAATGAAGTCTGCAAGATGAGGAAACAAGAAAACTCAATATAAAGTTTTTAAGAAAATTTCAACTAACCACATCCTCACAGAAAAGGCTAGTGACTTGGTTTCCTCATTCATACCTCTGGTTTCACATGCATTTTAAGCATAGATTCACATCTGACGTTGGCCACAGTATATTTGGGTATTTCTTCCAGTTCTTCAAAAACACGAAGGGCTTGAGCTAGACCCTCAAGGCAAAGCAAGTCATATCTACATATATAATCAACTCATCAAATGTTTTCTAAATTTTCCATGTTTAACTCCACCTTTATATTGAAAACAGTGTTTTGTTACTTTTGTATATCCAGAATAAAATTTGATCCTCATTCAATGTAAAAACAATAATGTACACCATAAGTAGAAGCAAGAAAAAAACAAGTTCTACCTATTTGCAGGAACCTCAATTTTGTAAATTATCTCCTCGCCTTCAGTGGATTCTTCTTCATCCAGATGTTTTTCTTTTCGAATAATTGCTTTCTCAGTGGTCTATGTTGTACATCAAAACATTAATGACATCAAATTGAGCAAAACAAAGAGGATCTATTGAAATTAGATTGATACTCACAATGTCATCAAGCTCTATACCAAATCTAAAGCATAGATCATCAAACTCTTTATCCTCTGAAAAAAAAACAAATCAGAAAATACCACAAGAAATAACTTTAATTTTAAAATATAGGCTTTTGACTGACACTACCAAATTAAAAAGGCAATTGAATCAGAACAATATGGTAGGTAAATAGGAAATTAGATTACAACAATATGATAAGTATTTACCATATGTCTTGCCAAGAGCATCAAAGAGACGATCTCTTCCAACACTTATAGTAGGCATTTTTACTTACCTATCCCTTCTCTGCAAAAGTTACCAAAACTGAGAGAATGTATGCTAAAACTTATAAGATTTACTATAATGTGATACAAACTTTTAGAACCCAGAACATAAAATACAAATTATCTGAAATTTAAATGCAAAACCAATGTCGAAAATATCTTAAATTATCATCAAAATTTCTGATATATACATTATATCATCAAAATGCTCAACACCTGTTCAGTGGCGGAGGCAGGTGGGGGCGCGCGGGGGGCCGCCCCCACCGGCTGCAGTCAGGTGCCAGCAGCACAAAAACAATGAAACTTTGGATCTTTCTCAATTGAGAAATAAGAGCCACAGTTGACATAAAAACATTAAAAACAAAATTCAACTGAGAAAGACATGTTCAAACCGATCAATTTGGAGATGAATTTGTAGACTAGGTAGAGAAGATATGGCGGCGGTGAAGGGTTCTTTCTCCCGAGTCCGTCGTTCCGTCCTGATTCTCAGATGAATGAACTTTCCTAAAACAAATAAACAAATCAGTTGAATGAACTTGGGCCTGTTTACAGACAGGCCCGCTGGACAAATAAAAATGAAAAAAGACAGGCTCGTAATCGGCCCGCTAGATGAAAAAAATACAGTTGAATGAACTTGGACTTGTTCATCGTAGAGGAATGAACTTGGGCCTATATATTTTTTTGGGAAATTCCGTCTGGTACCCCTCAACTTGTTGCTTTTTCGGATGGTGCCAAAAAAAAAAACTTAATCCGCAATATACCCCTGAGTTTTTGGCTAATTCCGTCCCGTGCCCTTTCTTTCCTTTTCCATCCATTTAGTCCTTGTTTCACTTGTAGTTAGAAAGGGGGTTTTGGGTGTAAAGTGATTTTTAGTGTCTTGAAAAACGTAAAAAGTAGAGAGAATTGCACGTATTTCAAGAGTATTAAAAGTGATTTTTGGGTAGAAAGGGATTTCGTCAGATTTATTTTTTTTAAAAAGAAAATGTTTTATTTCGTCGGATTTAGTCAACGACGCCGGAGAGGATTGGGAAGTTTCAGTTCGCTCCTGTTGTGATTCCGCACCTGTAATCGGGTGCCGGAAGGATTTGATTGAAGCGCCGGAGAGGATTCCGCACCTGTCATCGACGATTGGGAAGTTTGAGTTCCCTCCTGTTGTGATTTAGTCCAATTGGGTATTTCATTTGGTTTTTTACAGTTACCTTGTTACTTGTGAGTTATGACCTTAAATTGATTTTTTAAATACTTCGTTTATTCACAGACATTGTACTCGATCGAGGTTGATTTCATCAAATTTCCCTCCTTACCTTACCTAATACAGAGCATGTGAGCTGTGCCTTCCATTGGTCCCTTTCAACCAAACCCTAACCCTAAATGCCACCTTAAGAACAAGAAAGAGGTCGGAAGAGGAAATCAACCCTTCAAAGTAGAAAGAAAAAGCTACTTTGTAAAGTATCCTTTTTTGCCCCCATTTGTGGTCCTCTTAGACATAGATTAAAATAAGGGCTATAAACTAGAATCAAACCAAAAAGAACTCAAGAGGAAGAAGAAGAAACGCCATGCCATGGTGGCATCATAATTAAAAAAATATTTTGGGCCTGCAGAGGGAGTGAATATATAGAAGGAGAAAAAAATAAATGAAATGGATACAGAGAGAGATATTAGGAGAAATGGTTGGTTCAGTAATCTTCTTTCCTTTTTTTTATTTTTATAAAAGATCTGACGGAAGTATGGACAGAAAGTTAGAAAAAAATAAGAAAGGGTACGGGACGGAATGTTCTAAAAATTCGGGGGCATTTTGCGGATTAAATTTTTTTTTGGGCACCATCCGGAAAAGCAAAAAGCTGAAGGGTACCAGACGGAATTTCCCTATTTTTTTTTTGGTTGGAAGGGCCTATATATTTTTAATATACATTATAAATAACTTGTCTACTATATATATAAAGGCCTTGTTTCACTTGGCCACGTGACAACCTCCGTTCTCATTGATTTACGGATGTGAAGCGGTCATTTTTTATAAAAACCCTCATTCCAACGACCCGTTATGGTCTTCTCACGGAGGGAAAAATTAGATATAGTTGGTCACGGGCCTCAACACCATCGATGAGTTTAGAGGACAAGCCCAACTTTGTTTCGACAGACATCAACAACAAGTTTCTAGAAGTTATAACCAAAATGTCAAGATTTGTGTCTTCCGGGTCGGTGACTGTGCATTCAAGGTCTTCCAGAATATGATGGAACTCGGTGCCAACAAGCAGGTTCCAACCTAGGAAGGGTTGTACCAGATCACAAAGATCGTCGGACAAGGGCCATTTGGCATTCCAACTCAATCTAAAGGAGGAGAAGCGGTGCCACATAGCTGGAATGTTGTACATTTGAAGAAATATTACGTTTAGTCATTTACTTTCTATTCTTATTTGTTTTCTTTCAAAATTTCATAGATAAGACTAGAGTTAGTAGAAAAAATGTTCCAATTCCAACGTATATTTACAAACAACACAAATTAAACAGAGATTAAAATCACAGTAAAAAATCTACAAAAGGAACGAAACACGACGTCTTAAATCAACGATTGCTTATAACGCAAGAAGACGCTAGAATGCCCACGTCGTGAGATATTCACCGATCGACGCATCTACCAACCGTGATGATTGCCTTCAAAAGGGGTCCTCACCTCCCTCACAAGCCTTCTCCAAAAGCAACACCTGTGTGCACCTGCAAGACTTTAGAAAACACAAACAACACACGAGCAAAAGCATAACAACGAACATAGATACACAAACCTCCGTTCCCACGAGTGAAACGGGCCATCGACTATCTCATGAGCGAGAATAAAAGTGAACAAGGTCAAAGGCTTATCATATGCCAACATCTGTGGAGCCTTCGAGTCATTTAGTTCAACAGTTAGGATAGGGACCTTATCTTAAATTGTCTTTTCTAACATGATCAACCCTGTCTCTTCTTCCAAAGCCAGGTTCTTCGAGAGACGATTAGTCTCACTACTTGTCTCCTCCTCCGATCACGGTTCCACTGCTTTTTGAACACCTATGCCTTCGCGGGATGACGAACAAACGAAGGCAAGCCTCGCTCCTTAGAATCCGAGAATCCAAGTCGTAGGGCACTGAGAAGAAGATTAATGAGAGAAAACAAGTAGAGCTTTGATTAATAAAATAATTCAGAAAAACTAAAAAAGAAACTCTCACACTTGAGGTTCCAATGATCAACGAAGACCGATATTGTTCACCTAGAGATGCAAGTTCCACAAAGATGAATCGGGAGGCCCAACCCTTATCGTAAACCTTTTCATTCGGGATCAGAGGATTTTGGGAGTCCCTTGCATGGAGAGTGATGCAGCTAGGTCTAAGGGTAGAAACTCGATAAGAAAAAAGCAAGTCCGAAACCAAGAATTCAATCCCTTGCTCTGAAGCTAACTCGCTAGCGCGAAGCAAGTTCTTTCAAGTTGTAGGAAGAAGTTGAGCGGGTGAGACTTTTAGGCCAACAAGAAAGCTAAGAACGAGAGGAGTGAAAGGGAAAAAAGTTCCCAGGTAAACAAGTACTCTACAAAACAAACCCATCCCGATTTACTTAATCAAGAGCTTTGACTTCTAGGCAGGATCACGGTCTTTTCTGGGAAGCCATGGTGTCGGATGATGTCAACGACTTTCTTTTGAGTCATGGAGCACGCATGACAATATTGTACATACAGCGAGTAAGACAACTTGAATCCTGCATCGTTGATCTTAGCCTTCCCCATAATCCGAAGAAGATGAAAGTAGAAGAAAGCAACAAGAAGATAGAAAGGGCGAATTACCTTTTCGAGAGGCTAAGAGGAGCGGTGAACGACCATGGTAAGGTGTAGATTAATCAATATATCTATTACTAATAACTAAAGCCGGAGCAATTTCTGCCACCATATTGCGCCACATCACCCCTTTATTAAAATAATAGTTTTTTATAGTTAATAATGCAAAAAAGTTATCTCCAAGTAAACATATTTGTAAAAATTTATCTCCAAATAAACATAAAGATAAAATAATATTAGTATATTCTACCAATATAGATAAAAAATGATATTATATTTATTATATTTGTAAAAGATAAATTAAAAAGATATAAGAAAAAATATGTACATATGGTCACATATATATCTTTGAAATAAAAATAGGCATATAAATGATAATATCTATGAAATATCCATCTATCTATCTATAACTATATATTAAGCCCGAACCTTTTCGAGCAACCAGAACAACTGTGGCCCCATCTTATATTTAAAAAATATTTTTGTATTCTTATTATTTATAAAAAAAATTTAAATTTATTTTAATATCTATCTAATTTTTATAAAAACTAACGTTCAAATATATTTAATAAAAATAAAAGAAAGAAAAAATAAAATAGAAATTTTTTTTAATATATAATGATAGATTGTTATCATAATAAGTTAGGAAAATATTTTTACTATAATTTTTTCTATCTAAAACTAATATTACACTATATTTTATATTTGGAAAAAAATTTATTCGAATTTTAATTAAAAATAAAAATAATAATTTTATCTTTATCCTTTTATCTATTTATGTAAAAGGTTTATGTAAAAGATTGAAAATTTATCTTAAATCAAATTTAGATAAAAAATAAAATTTTTAAATATGTATATAATTACTTGCCTAAATTAAATTTTGATTAAAGAAAGTATATTATCTTTTCCTTAATTTTTTTTGGATTATTTATGTTGATATAAAAGATTTTTCATCTTTAAAAAAATTCTATATTCATTCATATTTTTGCAATCTTTACTTATTAATTATATTGTTAAATTTTTATTGAAAAGATTTTTAAAGAATTGAATTTGATTAAAAAAATTCAGAATTTACATAATTTTTGGCTTTTTAATTGTTTTTGTAAAATATTTATAAAATTTAATGATTCTAATTAAATAATTTTTATTTATAGTTTGTCATAAATAAATTATCATTAAGCTATCAAACTTATATTGGATTCACCTTAACAAATTTGGATATACCTCAAATTATATTGTCTCAACTTAATGATTTTTCTAATAAATACATTAGTTTTATTTTTATATTAAATTAAAATATTATTTATTAAATAAATTAAGTATTAAATCCATAGTCGTGCACGGAACAAAGAGTATAACAAGTTAAACCTGGTTATGTAATAGTGTCAAGGAAAAAGAACAATGTAGATTATTTTATCTTAATAATCTATGTTTATCTTTAATTTTAAACTTAATAATCTAGATTTAATTTGTTTTATTTGATTTTAAAACAAATTAATTTTTTATACATATTATAGGCAATAAATTACTTAAATTAAAATTTATATTATATTTTTCTTTATTAATATTTTTGTTATAAAATATCTATAAAAAAACTAAGTCATAGTCGTGCAAGGCACGACGGGTATAACTAGTCTATCTATATACTAAAGAAGAAGCCTTTTGGCCACATGTCAACCTATTATTCAATTCGCTTATGTGTCATTTTTTGGTATTTTTGAATTTTTATTTTTATCAATAATTTGGGTCCCACTATATTTTAACTAATTTTTTTATACTTATTAAAATAATAAATACTTAACATTCCTAATATATAGGCATTTTAAAATTTAAACATTAATATAAAACCCGTACATGGTACGGAAATTCAACTAGTATCTTCTAAACCTGAAGCACTTTTGGGCAGATTCGTCATTAAGAATTTATTACAGTCACTCTGTTTTTAATAATGATTTTTTTAATCAATTATATATTATTTAATCCAATCACTATATGGAAGTTACAAATTTATACACTCATCTTATTTAATAATTTATTGTCAATTTATATGAGATTGGATAAACTTTTATCTGTACACATTATTTTTATCTTTGTTCATATTCATTATATTATAATACGTAGTTATTTTGATCTCTATCTTTCTTATATTATATTATTTTTTATTTTTAACTTTCTATCTATATCATGTTCATCTTATATTGCATTATCACGTTATTGAATTTATTATATTTAACATTCTATTACGTTATCAATATGTTCATGTTATCACGTTATCTTTCTTATATCGTATACAAAATATTAAAATCGTTTCTATCCATAGGTATTAAAAAGTATGACACATACAAAATATTAATTCAATATATTAGAGTGAAATACATATCTTTTTTTATCCATATATATGATACATATAAAATCGTTTTTATATAAAATTTTCTATCTATAAGTATATTTTTATTATTGATTTTTAATATTGAGTTTCTACCCATATGTATTAAAATTTTAAAATAGTAATTTAATATTCCAATTACACTATTTTTTAACAAATTTAATATTAATTTATTTTTATAAAACTTATCTATATATTAGTATATTTTTAATAACATAATTTTAATATTAAATTTCTATCCATAAATATGAAAAATATAGATAGTAATCTAATATCCCATCTACTCTTTTTTACTTCAATATCCCATTATAAATTATTTTAATATCTCCAAATGAAACAAATAACTTTTATATCTATAATTATGAAATATGGATATATTTTAATTTACGAATTTTCAATATTAAATTTCAAATTTTTTTATATTAAGTTTCCATTAAAAAGTATAATAAAATTTTTAATTAGTATGAACCATATTTTTAATCTTATATTTTTATATTAATTTCAAAAATTTTGTATTAATTTTTTGTTTATAAGTATGTCAACGTTTATAATTAATATTGAACTTATTTTTCATATTAATTTCGGAGTTTTCAACATTAATTTTCTATGCTTAAGAATGATAGCTTTTCATTAAAATGACAATTAAATACAATATGTTGGGTTTTACATATTGATTTTCTATCTATAAACATGATAGTTAAATACAATATTTTCATTAAAATTTAATGTCAATCACCATATTTTTAGTTATGAAATTTTTTATATTAATATTGTATACATAACTATGCCCACTTTTTTAATTAATATGGACCATGTTTTTAATGGTACAATTTTATATTAACATGTAGATTTTTTTATATTAAATTTTCATTCACAAGTCTGAACACTTTCAAAATTTTCTATCCAGAAACATGTTGATTTTTTATACTATTTTTCTATTAATAAGTATGACAATTTTTTTAATTAATGTCGGTATAGTCTGTATAGATAAGTTGTGTTTTACAATATATTAATTTTCTATTCATAAATATGTTGATTTTTTGTATTTCGGATCCCTTAATAAATAATTAATTAATTATTGATTCCTTAATGTTAAACCATTTAATCGGGTCGGTTCAGTCAGGTTTAGGTTCGGTCATTTCAGGTTCAGTTGAGTACGAGTTCATGTTGTTAAACTTTACAGGTTGATTGGGTCAATTCATTGCGGTTTTCGTGTGGGTTCGGGTCAACCCAAGGAATTAAGAACGTCTACTTTTTGATGATTATTACATAAATATTACAAATAACATTTTTAAGAATAAGATAATATTTGTATAAATTTTAATAATTAACTTAATTATTTTTATTATATAAATTATAATACCTATATATTACAAATTTTATTTAAAAAAGTCCCCGGATAAGGCCCGGGTCATCAACTAGTTATAACACTATAAAAAAGCCCTCTGCCTGTCGATAACGATTGAAAGGTACTTAAGAGCCCACGTTTCTGCGTCCCTTCAAACTTATGACGACAAATCAATATCGATCCTGCTCTAGGAGTAGGATTGGATCTGGGGTATTGTTGGACCCATCTTTCTTCTACCTCTGGGCAGCCCAATAACGAGATGTTCGGCCATTTAAGAAGAAGAAGGCTCATATCATGAGTCAGTGAAGGATAAGCCCATGATGGTCAACATCAACAAACATCAATCAACAAGACCGTTGAGGAATTCGGAAGAACACGAGAGGGAAGGTGATTGTGGTGGTCATGCCAGAGATCTCGCATGGACGTTACACCGAAATCAGTCCCTAGATCACCTTAGAAAAATATATATGTGGAGAGAAACCCTAAAATTTTGTATCTATCTTATCTCAATTGAGCAGTTCAGTGTAACGAGATCCCAACTAAGAAAATTCTAAGTTATTTTTGGTATTCGCTATCGTGATTTTTGTTTGTTTAACCAAACATTCATAGCCTTCAAATTCAAGCATGTATATGGTTGTAGTCTTCATCTCAGATGTTTTGTTACATAGGTATTTTTTCTGTCCAAACCGCATATAGCGATAAAATAATATTATTATAAATTTATAAAAAAAGTAGAATATTATTTTTTTCGGAGGGAAAATGTTGCTTTATTAAATATCAAATTCCGCTAGATTATTTATCTCCAGCGGAATATCAGTTATAAATACTTGCTCTTCCCCTAACGTGGGACATAAACGAGCAATAGAATGTGCAACAACATTTCCTAAACGTCGTACATGATTACAAGTAAACATAGTAAAATTAGTAATAATAATTTCATTATAAATAGAGCCAACATATATAAGATCTGGATTGGAAGATTGTACTCTCAAAATTACAACCAATGCATCTGATTCTGCCGTAACATGAGAAACACCCGCCTACAAAGCCAATTTTAAGCCAAATAGTAAAGTTGAGGCTTCAGCTAAAGTTGGCGACCACGAAACGGTAACTCGGCGTACAACAACATCGATCACAAAACCATAAGAGTTACAGATAACGGCGTCGAGACTCACCATTGTTGGTGATAAAATAGCAGCATCACCATTAACCTTTAGAAAAGGGGCAACCGACAGTGTCCATCCAATCGCTGGCAAATCAGATCAAGTAGATGTTATATGAGCATTAACTTGCTTATTAGAAAGGGGGAATTTATTAGAAAGCGAAGCTTTGATTTTGATGGTTCCAAACTTGAAGGAAGTCGACAACATGGATTCTTATATGAAGTCGTTGACATGTGAGAAGTCACGAACATGTGAACCAAGACGGAATAGAAGAGTTGGTAGAATGTTAGCTCAAGTCTTTGAAAGGTTGTCAACTTACGCAAGTGAGGTGGCCAACTTCAAAGTTGCGGAACAGGTCACCAACGTGAGTCACATCCCCGAGCTATGCAAGTTAGGTGGTTGACCTTGAGTCTGTGAGTCAGGTCGTCAACGTGATCTAGGTCGCCGACGTGGGCAGGTCATTGACGTGAGCCAGGTCGTCGACCTGACAGGAAGGCGGACTGAAAACGCGTGAGAAGATTGCGCGAGATATCAAATCAGTTTGGTTATGGAAAGAATCTTCTCAAAACAAGAAAGGACGTGGATCTTGCTTAAGCCTTAAGGAGTTTGTTTATTGTAATATTTATTTTATCCTTAGGAAGATTTGTAAGGATTAGATTTATATTATCTTCCTTAATTATTAAAGGAAATAATATATCTCTACACCCTAGTGTGCTAGCCTATATAATTCGTGGTTATTAGGTTAGAAAAATGTGTGAGCTGATATTGAATATTAAGAGAGGAAAAACCACGAGCTTATACTCCATATTTGTGAAAGAGAAAAGATAGAGTGACTCGTTCGTGGGATTCGATCGAGTGGAGAGACGTAGGCTTGTTAGACGGGTTGAGGGTTGCGGTTACTCGGTTCACAACGAGTTCTAGAGTGCTTGGGAAGTAGGTCTAGATCCAGGGTGTTCTTGTAAACAATCCAAAAGATCAATAAAGCAAGTTACGAATTTTAATCCTTCCAAGCGAGAACTTGGAAGGGAGTGGTTTTCACTCTTGATTGATAGAGTTCATCAATCAAGTGTTTCCACTATAAATATTGGTGTGTCAAGTAAGTCTTTTCTGTTAAATTAAATTTCCGCTGCGTATACACTCAGGTTGGTGACTTTGTCTAAGTCGACAACCTTGACCAGGTTGGCGACGTCGGCTAGGTCAACGACCTAGAAGTACTAACGATCCTACACACGCCCTAACAAAGAATTGGGATTATGTATTAATCTCCAACTTTGCTTGGCGAGTAAAGCAGTATTGAAAATCTTGAGATTGCGAAAACCCATCCCACCTTGTTGTTTTGGACGACACAAATAATCCCAACAACGTTAATGTATCTTCCTTCCATTATCCTTTGAACCCTACCAGAACCGAGCCAGCAATGAATGTAAATCATACAAGAGTGTCTCAACAAGTCGAAAAACACCCATGATATATAGCGGAATGGATTGCAAAACTGATTTAATCATAGTTTCAGGGCCAACTTGTGAAAGGAGCTTCTCTTTCCACCCACTAACTTTCTTCCAAAGTCTGTTCTTTATACAACTAAACACTGTTTTCGTAGATTTGCCAACAATGGTTGGAAGGCCAAGGTACTTAGAATGTCTGACCACCTCATTAACTTGAAGCAAACCAGAAATCTCACTTGCGTTTCTACGAAGGCACATTTTTGCTATAACAAATCTAGTATTTCGACATATTGACTTTCTGCCCAGATGCTCTTTCATAAGAACTGGGAATATCAATTAAAACCGAGCATTCACTAGTATTTGCTTTAGCAAAGAGGAGGCAATCATCTACAAATAATAAGTGAGAGATAGCGGGCGCACCTCTGGAAATAGACAAACCATGCAAGTGATTCTGAGAAACAACCGAATGAAGCATAGAAGAAAAAGCCTGAGTGCACATAATGAACAAGAAAGGGGACAACGGACAGCCCTGAGGAACTCCACATGAAGGATAAACTAGAACATGCACTCCTCCATTAAATTTAAAGGAGAGAGATATGGATTGAAGGCAGCTCATAATCCGGGAAATCCAAGCATTTGAAAACCCAAGACGCTCTTGTAGACTACGAAGGAAGGACCATTCGACACGGTCATACGCCTTATAATGTTACTATAACTAGTTTTTTGTATTATCACATGAAGATAGAGTAAGGTTCAAATAAAACCACCCCTTATCCTATAAAATAAGGAGTGTTTAGAGCCATTGGATCAAGGTGATCCAAAGGGCTGATGATACGCTAGATTATATTAGGATAATTATCTATATTTAAAAATATTGTTATTTCCTTTTATCTAGGATTTAGTTTTATATTTTAGTAAGATATGATTTCAGCATTAATCTTTTCCATATTTGTTAGAATGAGAGTTATTATAAATACTCTCCTATTGTTATGTTACTTAATCAATCAATCAGAAAGAATTATCTTAACCCTAATCTCTTCTCTCTCTTATACTTTTCACGTATCTTTTCTGCCTCATCTCTGCCTAATTTTTTCTTCCCCTTCTATCTTCAATCCTTCTTCACTTTCATACAATAATTTCATTCCCTTCTTCTTCAATCTTAGTATTATCTTTAACAGTTGATGTTCTATCCCCTTTTAGGGAAACAGTGACATTTTGGTAATTTCTCGGAAATTACAAAAGTGCAGCGCTATCGTGAAAAAGTGCATTGCTAAAAACAAAGAGTGCATTAGTAAACCGAAAAAGTGCAAACAAAAATGAAGTCGGCGAGGCATGCGCTTCATGTTCGGTTCAATGTAAAAATGCATTGTTATGGTGGAAAAGTGCATTGTGAAATACCAAAAGTGCATTACTAAACCAAAAAAGTGCATCATCATGGGCGTCCAATTGACTTGATTCCGAACTCAATCGCCCAAAATGTATCGTAATGCACTTTTTCACCATAATGATGCACCCAAAAATGCCATCGTGTTCCTAATTTCCGAGAATACCAGCCCTTTGATCACCTTGATCCAATGATTCTAAACGCTCCTTATTTTATACGATAAGAAGTTATTTTATTTGAACCAAACTCCACAAACATATATTAAAATTCAAAACGTTATAATTAAATCACCGCATCAGCAAATTATTAATTATGCTCAAAGAAATATCATCATCATCACCCAAAATTCCTATGCTTAAATGTTAAGAAGTATCATCTTCATTCCCGCCCGAGCTAGATAGATCTAGATGTACATAATTTTGAGGCAAATTTTGCTCGATGCTCCACAACTCTTAATAATTTTAAGTCCAAGTGATTAGTTCAAAAGTAAACTGAATATCTAAACTAACTTTGGGCATGGAACAAAAAATGTAAACGTGAAGGAGTACCCTAATAATATCTATATATATTTAGTATGTTTGGCATGTAAATCATGACTCATAAAATCACGATCGAAGAATATTACATTAATACATTATACATGTAAAACATGTTGAATATTATTGCACATTTGTTCATATGAGTTGTGCATATGAGCTTTTATCTAGTCTTATTATTAATGATTTGTTAATAAATGATATATACAGAGAGTTTGGTTCAAATGAAACGAACTCTTATCCTGAAATAAACTCTTATCCCGAAACGAATGCACTTTTCCTAGTTCGTAACGCATTTTTCCTATTTCGGGAGTACACTTTTTCGGATTTGCACTTTTCGTACTTTGCAATACACTTTTCGAACTTTTTGTAGTGCATTTTTTCGGATTGCACTTTTTGTATTTTGCAATGCACTTTAATATGAAAAGTGCACTACAAACTAGGAAAATTGCATCAGTTTCACGTTTTAGGATAAGGATTTGTTTCATTTAAACCAAACTATGTATACATAATGTTAGCTTAGGGAAAAAAAAGTGTATAATGCTCACATTTTTCAATAATTGTGTATCTTTTTCAAGAAAGCTTAATTTGAGTATTATTAGTAGTTTTTTTTAACTGTCCTAAGTGGATTTACTGAATTACTATATTAGACTTAAATATTTAAATATAAATTTTGAATAAATATTTAAAATCAACAAACTATAAAAATTGTTTATTTGAAATAATACTATTTTATTAGTATTATGAATTAAATTAATATCCAAAAAATAATAATTTATTTATTTATGAAAATAGATAAGTAATAAGATAAAAACTTATCAATTTATTATATATATGGGACCGTTCAAAATAAACTTAATTATAGTGATATAAGATTGTACGTACATATATACAATATCTTTATATTAAACTTAATTATCTAAACCTAGCATATATATGCATTCTATCTAAAAATAAAATAAATATCCTAATATTTGTATAATATGTAGCATAAGTATATCTTAATAATCTTCCTATTTATCATATCCAAAAATAAAAGATTTTTTTTAAATTAAGAATGAGATTTTCTATCCAATGATTATAGTGATATAAGATTGTATGTACATTACAATATCTTTATATTAAACTTAATTATTTTGTCAAAGATTTGTTTTAATAAAAAGGATGTTGTGGTCCAATCTAAAAGCGACATGTGTCGTTTAATAATTTTTTTAACCTCCGCTTTAGTATATAGTTATGATATATATATATATATAGAGTTTGGTTCCCATAAAACATCCCCTTAACATGAAACGGAAGGAGAATTTTGGACCCTTGGATCAAGGAGATCTAAGGGCTGATTTTCTTTCCCCTTTTATTAAAGGTGGGGGCAATTATGTCTTTTTCCTCTCTAATTAATAATCCTTTTTCTCTTTTTTGTTTTGTCTAGGGTTCGTTCAAAAGCAGATCGAAGATTGTGCCCTTCGATTGAAACGGAAGGAGATCGCACGGAAGGAGATCGCCATCGCCGAATCCGAAATCCAACGAGTTTGAATCTGCGAGTCTCGTTCCAACCATGGCAGAAAGTGGTAAGAGGGATTCACAAATCCATTGAACGAGATCGAACTGTGTGATTTTTTTCAGAATCGATTGAACTGGTCAATCGAACTCGTTGAACGAGATCGAACAGTGTGATTTTCGGAATCGATTGAATTGATCAATCGAATTGTGTGAATCTAGTTGGATTTCGATTGAACTGTGTGAATCGAACTTAATACTAGGCCAATCTTGAACTGTGTGAATCGATTGAATTGTGTGAATCGATTGAACTGTGTAAATTTTCCTGTAAACTAGGCCAATCTTGCAAAATTCGACGTTGCACTTTTCGGACTTAATACTGCACTTTTCGGACTTAAGAATGCACTTTTAGGACTTACTAGTGCACTTTTCATACTTAAATAACGCACTTTGCACTTCTCGTTGATAATGCACTTTTAGGACTTAATAATGCACTTTTCATACTTACTAGTGCACTTTTCATACTTACTTGCACTTTTCATAAAGGAGTATAACTAGTATATGACAATGCACTTTTCAGCCTTACTAGTGCATTTTTTATACTTAACAATGCACTTTTCATTTTTGTTTAGAGAACATATATTTGACCTTATAGAGAACATATTTTTATTGCACTTTTCACAATTAATAATGCATTTTTTACACTTAAGAGTGCACTTTTTCTACTTAATAGCACTTTGTATATCTTTTAATTTTCACTGATTTAGTTAGTAGTTTAGGTAATGCACTTTTCCTAGTATACAATGCACTTTATTATACTTTCAATGCACTTTTACTGATTTTCAACAAACACCTTTATATTTCCCTTTTATGTTGTTGTAGTGGGGACATCAAACTCTTCTTCAACTACTATTCTGAATGAGGAATCACCTAAAAACAGTGGTGAATATTTCATTGAGCTATCTCAAGGGGGAACGACATACTATTTGCCCACATGTCCATCCGAGTTGAAACCATATGAAGGTCAAAATTTTGTTTTAGTACAAGTAGCCTATTAGCTCAAATGGTAGAGCGGTGTGCTTTGTGCACAAAGGTGTAGGTTCGATTCCTACATGGGCTAATATGATATCTTACAAAAATTAATTCTTAACACATTTATTCCTAACCTAACTACCTAGGTACTAAAAGAAGTTATATTTTATCGTGTGTCAAATAACTAATAAACCACTATTTTTCAAAGAAGATCATGATCAAATTAGCTTATGTGGATTCGAACCCACATCTCTGTGCATAAGCACATTGCTCTTCCATTTGAGCTAATAAGCTTTTCTTAAATTAATGCACTTTTACATGTTTTTAATGCACTTTTACATGTTTTTAATGCACTTTTTGACATTATACTTGCACTTCTTTCTTATGCGCTATTATTAGTTTCTGGTGCACTTTTACATGTTTTTAATGCACTTTTACATGTTTTTAATGCACTTTTTGACATTATACTTGCTCAGATTTCTTATGCGCTATTATTAGTTTCTGGTGCACTTTTACATGTTTTAATGCACTTTTACATGTTTTTAATGCACTTTTTCACATTATACTTGCACTTTTTCCTTATGCGCTATTATTAGTTTCGGGTGCACTTTTACATGTTTTTAATGCACTTTGACATGTTTTTAATGCACTTTTTGACATTATACTTGCTCAGATTTCTTATGCGCTATTATTAGTTTCTGGTGCACTTTTAGTTGTTTTTAATGCACTTTTTCACATTATACTTGCACTTTTTTCTTATGCGCTATTATTAGTTTCGGGTGCACTTTTACATGTTTTTAATGCACTTTTACTTGTTTTTAATGCACTTTTTGACATTATATTTGCTCAGATTTCTTATGCACTATTATTAGTTTCTGGTGCACTTTTAGCTGTTTTTAATGCACTTTTACATGTTTTTAATGCACTTTCATGCCATGTACTCTCTTTTTGTTTTTCACAGGCAAACATCCCATATTTTCTCAGATAGATAAACTGAAGAACTCCAAGACTGAAATCCAACGGCACTGAAGTTAGCACAAACCCTAGACCAGTCAAAAGTTCAAGCTACACAATTCTAACTAATCTAAGCGAGAAACACAGACCCTAAACAATTAAGCAGAAATCAAAACGAAAGACACGCATACAAATCCAGCAATTTCACACACAGATATAGCGATTCAGACATACGACCCGCCAAATTGAACCAGAACATGAACCCACAAATTGGGATCGTGATCGTCCTTCGATCGTTTGGAGACTTTGAGCGTCATTCGATCGTTTGGAGACTTTGAGCGTCCTTCGAGCGTCCAAATTGAACCAGACTCGATCGTCCTTCGATCGTTTGGAGACTTTGAGCGTTTGGAGTAGATTGGGCTTACAAAATTGAGCGTTTCGATTTCGTTTAGAGTAGATTGAGCGTTTCGATCGTTTGAGCATTTGGAGTCGATCCAAACTCCTTATTTTTGATATTTTAGGTTAAGGGTATAGGAGTTGGGTGTATTTACAAAATTGCCACCTTCCTGATTTGTTTTATTTTTTTTTCAAAATCACAAAAGTAATCTCAGCCCTTGGATCATGTGATCCGACGGCCCAAAATTCTCCTTCCGTTTCATGTTAAGGGTTGGTTTCATTTGAACCAAACTCTATATATATATATATATATATATTTCCCAAATTAACCTCATGAAATTTAAGTGAAATTATGTCACTGCCTTAAAACACCCAATAATTTCCCTAATTTTTATAACCATGATCAAAATATTAATTTAAAACCTTCTAAGAGAAAATAATAGATTAATGAAATGAGATTGGAGAGTTTTTCCTAGCTAGATATATTATATACATATGAATATTATATGAAGCCGCATAACTTGATGAAGAAAGAATAGGTTCAAAGTGGTGGTGTTGGCCATTTCCTAATCGCAAATATGAAAATCTAAGGGGTAAGATATAAAACCCTAGCTAGCACGTACGTAGTGTATGCCATTATTTTAGTAATGAAATGGTATTCAATAGAATGGTATATATGCCAATAGAGCACTTGTGGATCGTATTGCAATATATATATTTTCAAGATTATCTTTATTTTTCCTCCACTACTCACTAGTGTGCAACTTACGCTTTTGTACATACATATGTCAATCGATCGATCTCTTTTGCATCTAGCATTCTCTAGCTGACGGTTGAGGTGTCAGCAAAAAATGCACCCATTATATTTGTAATTACGTACATTAATTAATTATACTTTCAAATTTGATTTAGTAATAATATATACATTTCAACTACTACATATCCATGTTAAGTTGTTTAGTATCTGTATCCATCGTCTTTGCTTGAATATATCTGATGAATAGCTCTTGCCTCTTGACATATTAGTCAATTTCCCATTATCCATACTTGAAATGTGGGAATTAATACGTAACCCGGTTTTGGTGTTACTCGTCAATCATGATTCCTACTTCAAACGTAAACGCTACTACATTATATAAGGTCAATTTTTATATACGGAGTTTTATTTATACAAGAGTAAGCTAGGTTTTAAGCAAGCTTACATGTAATCATTATCACGAGGATTTTTGTTTCTATCTGGGATTATGCACATGCACATGTAACGAGCCTAGATCGAATCGACAAAATTCGTTATGTAATTAGCTCTGATAAGTTATTAAAAAGTTTTCATATGTCGACGGATCAGACGGAGAGTCGAGCATATATAAGATCAATAAGGCGGGTTTCAATCCTAAATTAAAACTAATTAATTAATTGACAATAAGAGGTCCTTAATATATAGTTAGTTTTGTAGGAAAATTAATTGATACAACCATGTTCCTACCTTATCAATGGCTAGCTTTATCAGTAGAATTGTTATAATAGCATATCGATCACATATACCCTAGCTAACATCGATCTTAACTTCTTACACACGTAAATTATGAATTATTGTAGCCACATAAATTCGGTTAGATATATTAACACCTTCCTAGTCCCTTTAGACGTACCTTTAAAGTTATATACTCCGTGGTCCGTTATCAAATAATTTCTTCTTTTAAATGAAAATGGGAGACCATATATGGAGTGCATGTACTAGGTACACACTTTTTTTTCCCACATCCTTTACAAGCACTACTAATTAATAGTTTAATACTATAGTTGATAATAATAGAGGGGCGACACTTTATAATATATGTTTTATATAGTACTAGGTTGCTCCTAAACTTTAGCTTAATTGTACGTGTTTGTGGTGAAAGAATCCGGCTCCAAAAGAACAAATGAATCAAACCTATACTGTCTCTAACATCTCTCAATTCATTAATATGAATATTACTATATATGCAAACTCATTTACCAAAGATACTATTTTGTAAAGACAAATAAACAATGTTTTAAAATGTTTTTTTTTGTTATTATAGTTCATGGTTTACCAAAGATGCCTAAGAGGATCTAACTAATACCGGCATCATTTTTTGAACATTTCAATTTTCAAGGCATGAAAAAGTTTTTATAAAGACAAATAAACAATGTTTATCTAGTATATCTTGCCAAGACATTAAAAGAACAAACAATATTTATCCAATATATCATGTAAATAAGGGTAAATTAGAGGAATGGGAAAAGAAGGGATTATTTGTGGGCTATGGAGACGGAGTTAAGGGGTATAGAATTTAGTCTCCATTAGAGAAGGGAATGATCGATTTTGAGCAAGAATATAGTCTTTGAATCTTTGATGAGAAGTCTCCGCTTAGAGCCACAATGAAGCCTACATCTGCAACAGAGAATGGTAGCATTGATGAACATGTGGAGCTATATGTCAATCAGTGTGACAACGATCTACATCAGTGAGAAGAGGATCAAGAGCTACAAGAAGAAATTGACCGTTCAGAATCTATAACATTAGACACTCAACCATCTAGTATATCTTTGGGTCGACCCAAGAGAGTTGGAATTGGGCCACCTAAGAGATATATATGGTTTTGAAGATATGGTGGGTTATGCACATTGCATGTTGGTGAAGAGGTGGATACTCACGAGCCATCCATCTTCAAAGAAGTTGTTTCAGTTGATAAGTCTAAGAAATGGCTTGTTGTAATGGAAGATGAGATGGAGCCTCGATCTTAACAAGAATTAGGCATGGGATTTAATCATACAACATCAAAAGAGAAAGATCATTACTTGCAAGTGGGTGTTCAAGAAGAAGGAAGGGTCATCACCTACAAAGGGAGTCAAGTATAATGCCCAAGTTGTTGTGAGAGGTTTCAATCAGAGAGAGGGGTGGACTATAATGAGATCTTCTCACCAATGGTTAAACACACTTCCATAAGAGTGTTGCTAGCAATAGTAGACCAATCCATGATGTTGTATCGGAAACAAGATTTAGTCGCTACAAGCAAAGGATAATAAGTCTTTCTAAAAAGAATCAAACATTTTCATCGGGATTTGGAGCTTGAACAACTCGATGTACGTGAAGACAACTATCATACATGGAAAGTTAGAGGAAGAAATAAACATGACTTAGCTAGATAATATCCAAGTTCCAAGAAAGGATCGAGAACTATGTGTGCACGTTAAAGAAGCCCTTATATGAACTTAATCAGTCTATAAGCCAGTGTTACAAGATGTTTGATAGTTATATGATGAAGTCGGGCTACTCTAGGAGTGCATATGATTGTTGTGTCTACTACAACAAGCCGCAAGATGATTCATTCATATATATTTGATTTTATATTAGATGACATGCTGATAACTGCTAAGAGGAAGTATGACATATTCAGAATCTAAAGAGTCTTCTCAATGCCGAGTTTGAGATGAAAGATTTGGGGGTAGCACGAAGGATATTGGGAATGGAGATTCTTAGAGACATAAATCAGAAGAAGCTTTTTTAGGCTACATCTAGAAGATGTTGGCCAAGTTTGGTGTGTCCTCTTCGAATCCTATTGACACTCCGAGTGCTTCTAATATTCATCTCTCCATTATGTTTGCTCCTCAATAAAAGGAGGAAAATGATCGAGTTTATGTCGCGGGTTCATTATGCAAGTGTTGTAGGTAGTTTGATGTATTCTATGGTGTGTACAAGACCAGATTTAGCACATGCAGTCAATGTTGTGAGCAGGTTCATGGGACAACTGGGAAGGAAGTAGTGGTAAGTTGTAAAGAGGATATTCTAGTACCTTAGAGGTACATCTATAATTAGTCACATTTATGGGAGTGATACATAATGCCTAGTTACAAGTTATTCTGATTCTAATTATGTTAGAGATGTTGACGTACAGTAGGAGATCTGTGTTTGGCCATGTGTTTACTTTGTATGATTCTATGGTTAATTGGAAAGCCACACTCCAATCAACAATGACCTTGTCTCCCACCAAAGTAGAGTACATGGCCTTGACAGAAGTTGTTAATGAAGGGATCCGGTTGAAATGGTTGTTTAGTGATCTGGGTGTACATCATGTTCATGCTATAGTTTTTTGTGACAATTTGAGTGCAATTTGTGCGTTTGATTTTATCTGTTTATCTTATTATCTTTTTTCACATCCGCCGCAACACTCTCCTACCTAGACTTGTCAAAACTCGACCCAACCCGAATCACTTGAAATTTTAAGGTTGAAACTCGGCCTATAACTTAATGGGTCATAGAAAGAGCTAAACCTAATTGGGTTGAAACCTAAAACCGACTAGGTTGACCCAACTTTTTTGAAAATTATAACATTTATTATAATATTCCAATAATATACAAATAATATATTATTATAAAATACTATTATTTTATTACTCTTAAAACGGTTGAAATTCTTTACCCATTGCATTGATCCGAACCTACACAAAACTCACACTAACCCGACTCAATTAACCCAAAAATTTTAAGGATCCAAAAATCCATTCAGCACACAAGAATTTCCAAGACATCGTCACTACCAGGGGCGGAGGGAGAAGGGGGCGAGTGGGGGCTATAGCCCCCACTCAATTTTAGCCCCCACTCACTTAATTTTTTTTTAAAAAAATATATAATAAATACTAAGTTATTTTGATAGAAAATAGTCTACTTGGCTAAAATAACTACATTAATTTTTTTTACCTAAAAAAATAACTAGATTAATTATTTACTTTTATAAAAAATACTGTACAAAATAAAGGTTTTCAAATATACATTTTTCTTACATTTAAATACAAAATTTGATATTGTTCTAAAAATCCCCGCTTAGTATCGTCTAGGTCCTGTCTAAGGCTGAAAGGTCCTATCCCACATAGTCTTTCAGCCCGTTTAGAAGACCACCTAGGCTCTTGTTTAGGCCGCCTAGGGACCACTTAGTACTTATTAGAACATTATCGTTGTAAAACAAATTATACAGAAAAATACAAAAAAATCTGTATTTTTCAATTTTTTTGATATAGTCAAAAGTTTGACCTCGAGAAATTTAGCCCCCACTGAGTTGAAATCCTGGCTACGCCACTGGTCACTACTAGTTTGAATAACACTCCCTCTAGCCCAAATCCTGCAGCGCGACGACGCCACCCTTTTCACCACTTAGTCACAATCATTGACCCCTTAATTCCAAGATTTGCTACTCCAACACCTCATATTTGACCATCCAATTCCCTTTTCTCTATTCTCACCACAAGCAATATCGCAAAAACCTGATGTTTACTTAAATTTTAATTCAATTTATCTTCACATTCCGAATTTCATCTTTAGTAGTATAACATAAACTAAAATTTCCTCCTTATTATAATGACCCAAAGTCTTCTTATAGACCATAAATTTATTACTGATTAATTAATTCTATCATGAGGAATATGCGTTTTAACAAAACGTTATAAATTGTATGTAGCCAAGATTAGAGAAAAGAAAGTAGTTAGGACTTTATGATGTTGTAAATTACCAAATTTTAATTTAATATAATATAAGTTATTTTTTTGATGAGGAACCTGCCATTTAGTGGTAATTCCTGGCTTCATGAACTAACCAACAAAGCACACAAACCACGTAAATAAGCTTGTGCCAACCGACTCAACCTAATGGAAGAAAAAATGATGAGACTTGTTTTTTCATCCAAATGAAGAGGCAGAGAAAATGATAGAATCAAGGACCTTCCAACATTTCCATACATTCAACCACTAAGTCAAAATACATTTTCTAATTTATAATGATGAGAACCACCATCGATGCTAAATTCTAAGTTCGTGATCCAGTCGATAAGGATCACGAACTATCACGAACCAAGTAAATAGACTTGCGACTATCGATTCGACTTAATTGAATAATAAAACATATTTTTTAAAAAATAAATAAAGAGATAGAGTCAGCGATCAAACAAAAAAAAATGATATATTGAAGGTGAAAGGGATCTATTTATTCAAAAGAAAACATTTTTCTATGTTCAAGTGCTTTATTCACCAATTCTGTAAATTCTGTTTGAAAAAAGTGCTTTTTCGCTACAGTATTTGTTTTGATGGAAGATGTGAGGAGGCGGGGGCTTTAAATTCAGCCGAGGTAGGAAGAAAAAAAATCAAACAAAAAAGGCTTGGATTTTCACAAGCCCAAAGCAACATTTTGAAACTCTTCACTCTGCCAAACTTCTCTCAAATTTGTCTCCCTTCACATTTATTCCCACTTCACTGTTCTGAAAAGGGTGCAATTGAGGAGGGATTAAGGTTTTTCATCATTTTCAGAGATCAGCCCTGTGGAGTGGTCACAAATTCTAGATCTTTTTATTTGTCGGAAAATCGAGATGGATTTCCTCAATGATGGTGCTATCAAGCAGCTCAAGTCATTGATGGATGATGGTCAGTATGATTTTCTTCATTAGTCCATTTCTTTCGGTTTTTGACGTGCTGGATCTCCTCTTGGATTTCTTTTTGAAATGGGTTATTGTCATTTGTGCAACCCATTTCGCCGATCTGTGATCTATCGAACTCCGATTTTTCTTAAATGCATCTCTTCTTCTTCTCTTGATGCAGTTGATGACTCACTGAAGAAGACTTTCCAGGTCAGTTCCACTTTCTTTCAAAAAATGCGGTTCTTATTTTTGCTTGTTCAAGTTGTTGAAATTTTTTATTCTTATTATGCTTGTTAATTTACTTGAGATCTCTTTATTTATATTATTTTTTTTGTGATTCTGATGCCGTTTCTGACTCCCAATTTACCAAGCTGAAAATAGTGACTGTATAAGTAGGGTTTTGCCCCAATTTCATGCTATTTACTTTCAGTTTTCTTAATTCTCATGCTTTGAATAGAAGTATGGTGTGTCCAGTGTCTTGGATTTTGAATCTTATGCTTGTAATTACACTGTTTATGATCGTTGAGCCCAATATGATAGATCTATTAATGGCTCTTGCTGAGAAGTGATTAATGCTTTTCAACGCCCATAAATGTTGAATCTTTGTCTATTGCTGGATTATGTAGCTGAGATTTGAATATTTTCTGGGTTGAGATGGTTGCTGAATATTCTCAAAACAACTATGTTGTGGATTTGGTTCTGCTCAATTTAGGAGTTACTGCTTAATTTTAATCCAAGGTGGAGAGGTCTGGTGTGGTAAGCAGTTTAGTAAATGAATTGTATATAAACGACCTTATCTCTTCAGACCGCACCTTGTTTGCAAACTTATTTATTTTTGAATAAATTTCATTTGAGTGGCTGAAATGCTATTAACCATCAAATGTTTCTGGAGATATAATTAAAGTAGTTACATGATTGTAACATATCTCAAATTGACCATGTCTAGCAAACTTGGTGTCAGTGTTCATCTCATCTGAATTATAAGGAACTGTTAAGAGTAATGGATATCTGCTTTTCATTTCTGCATTTGAAGTTTATTGATATTAACTTCAGCATGGATTCTTCCCTTCCAGAATATGCATCAAGGGTGTGTACGAGAAACTCTTGTCCGATTCCTGAAAGCTAGAGATTGGAATGTTGACAAGGCACATAAAATGGTAGTGTCGTCATCCTATTAAATTTTTAGTTTCTAGCTGTCATATCAAACCTATTTACTTATGGTGTGTTTTTTTTTCTAAGTTTCTTATGATGTTGGTTTCTTGCAGTTGCTTGAATGTTTAAATTGGAGGGTGCAAAATGAGATTGACAAAATATTAATGGTGAGTACGGTTTTGAAGATTTCTTGCATATTTTTCTTATGGCGTCAACCTATTTATTTGTTAGCAGAATCAACAAATTGTTGCTGAAGTGGGATTTCCTTAACATGTGTATTTTTCTTTTGGCTTGATGCATAGTTTTTTGTCTCATATTGTATTCTGGGGTATAATCAGTGATAAGCATTCGTCATTAGTGCATTATTTGAGAATATTGGCATCTTTTCAATCTATATTAGCGCAAGTGTGTAGGTTAAATGGTGCTTGATAAGAAATGTATGCTGATATATATGGATCCTGGTCTTCTGATTTGCAGAAACCAATCATTCCAAGTGATCTTTATAGGTCAATACGCGACTCACAACTTATAGGAATTTCAGGTTACTCCAAAGAGGTGTGTCTTATAACCTGCTGTTATTTCTCCTCTTGTATGCATTTGCTAACAAAATTAACTTAAAGTTCCTATCTTTTCAGGGTTTACCTGTCGTTGCTATTGGCGTGGGGCATAGCACATACGACAAAGCTTCTGTAAGGATCTTACCTTTAGCATTGGCATTTATTTAAGAAAAACTGAGTGTTTTGGATTTGTTTCTAGTAATTCGCATGAATGAGGCTTAATTACAGTTATGATTTGTCGTTTAGTCTGTTCTTATTTTAACTTTCCGTTTATATAATCTCTTTCTCAACCTCCTCGCTCCTACAAGTCTACAACCACTTTGAGTTGTCGTATTCTGTAAGTGTAAATGGGTCGTTTTTGAACCATTTATGATTTATTTAGTATGGATTGCGCAAAAGTGGGGTAGGCCGCCTTCGTCGTGTTGTCCTTCTTTCTCGGACGGCAGATGAGGCGGCACCTGGGGAGGCTTTTGATAATATCTAACATTTTTTTTGGATTAGAGGAGTTTCCATATGGAAACTGGAGCTCTTTCAAAATATCCTTTATGGCATAATCAGAATAAAGCTGTTCTAAAAGACACTTTTTTAGATTCAAATCTTGGTATATGCTACTTTCAATTTGGGGCAATGAAAATAAAATAGGCCCTTTATATCAACTTTAACTTTTTAATTAGTGCTTCTACAATTATGCTTCCATAATATGCTATTAGCATTTATTACTATTTACCTTGACTTGGAATGAAAGAATTATGCTTCCATAATAATCTACAATAGGTTGATTTCATACATTTGCATTTCTATATTAGGTCAACTACTATGTGCAGTCACACATACAAATGAACGAATACAGAGACCGAGTGATATTGGTGAGTATGTACATTTGTCATTATCATAAGCTTGCTCATTTACAAAGTTCCATCCTTGACTTTTGTTGTTCACTTGTTCTGCAGCCTATTGCATCAAAGAAGCACGGCCGACCTATTTGTACCTGCATAAAGATTTTGGACATGACCGGTTTGAAGATATCTCAGCTGAACCAACTAAAGGTAATTTCATGACATCCAAGTTAATTGCTCGTTTCATCTGATAAAAACAAGTTTCACTGTTTGCTTCTTTTCTAACCGAGTTGTTAATTGCTTGTGTTCATTGCAGCTTCTGACCGTCATATCCTCCATTGACGACTTGAACTATCCAGAGAAAACAGATAGATATTACATAGTCAATGCTCCTTATATATTTTCAGCATGTTGGAAGGTTTGCTCTTATCCATTTTCTTTGAGAGCATTGCATGAAAAAATATTCTCCACAAGTCCTAGACTTAAACCATAGCTAATACCTGATATTATCCGCCTCAGGTTGTAAAGCCACTTCTTCAGGAGAGGACAAGGAGGAAAATTCAGGTTCTGCAAGGCTGTGGGAGAGATGAACTGTTAAAGGTACTCCCTCTGTTCACTTATGTTTGCCTTTCTTAGCCTTCAAATTTTGTTCACCAATATTTGTCCTTATAGATTTTCTAGGCACTTATTATAAGTATTTTATTTGTATTTGCTTATATTGAATTTCTTTCTGTTCAGCTATTGGCTCTAAAGGGTAGTGAACAATTAATTAGTTACTCATTATAGAATCAGTTAGAATTTTTGAAGACATATATAATATTATAATTAACCCAATCCAGCTAAAGAAATGAAATCCTTCATTTGTTTCGTGTCCAAATAACTCTGGTTGATGAGCTAAACTTTGGATTTGATCTCCAATGCTTAAACCGCAGATAATGGATTATTCGTCGCTCCCTCATTTCTGCAAAAAAGAAGGTTCCGGATCATCCCGACATTCTAGGAATGTTGGAGGAGGAGGAGCTGACAATTGCTTCTCTCTTGACTACACCTTTCACCAACAATTGTACAAGTACACCCAAGAGCAAGCTGCTGCCTTTTTAGGGTCAATTAGCCCTCTCAAACAAGGGTCGGTCCACTTGGCGTTCCCTGAGCTGGACCCAGAAGATGCCAAGATTGCTAGAACCATAGAAACCGAGTTTCACAAGCTCGAGGACAAGAACAGGTTATCTAGGCCTCTCTCAGAGTCGTTTGGTGGACTTGACATCAAGATAAACTGAAGTTGAGGGAGGGAAGTGCAATGTTGTTGTACATCTATAAAGATGAGGTTATGAGACATATGAGATCTAATCTATATATATTGACAACCTTTCTAGTTAAGGTAAAGGTATACTGCTGAGGCTTCTTAGCATTGTATTGTATTACTTGTTTATCCTTTTTAAAGTATATGCCAATTGCATTAACTATATGCTAAGGGTTGATCCTAAGAGATGTAGGCAGGATGTTACCAGGAAATTTACTGGTTAATGTTTAGCTTTCTTTATATTTATATGTTTTTGTCATTTATATTGCACAAATTTGAAGTACGAGGGGATAATCAAGTTTTTTTTAATTTCTCCCTGGTTCGATTGGCCAAAGCTGCTCTATGTCTAGACTAGGTACTGTAGTGGCCCACTTAATGGGGGTGACCTTCCCGATTCAGTCTTTCTATATACATCACCAAGGAGATTCGCACCCGAATCCCTAGCCAAACGCTTAAGGGAACTTAGCACTTCATCCGGCTAGACCAATTGGTGATTGGTAGGATAATCAAGTTTTAAAAGCGCTCAAACTCATAACTTCTTGAGCACCTCGTGGATAGAATATAATGAGGGAAGTTTAGTTCTTGATTTTTCGAAATTAGCAAACATTTAGACCCAAAGCGATTTTTGATTCCTCTTTCATGACGTATTCAAATAAAATTAACTTGATTGCGAGTTCCCTTGACAAATATCAAAGATTAACAATTCTTCTCATAACTCAGTAGCTTCTCATTCACATTTCAATATACCCATGTCTCTTCCCCAAGCCATAGCCTACACATTCAACATCACTAACAGTTCTCACCAATTTAGCCATTTACACACAAACAACCAAAATAAAACTTACATGTCTGTTATTTTGTCATCAGAAGGTACTTTCGCCCGGAAGATAAGACGGTGACCCATCATCAATCTGACTCTTCTTCCTGTGAAAAATTCCGCTTAGACTAGGCATCAATGTTTTCTTCGATACTGGACTCCTCTGCTTTTCCACCTTGCTCATCATCAACGGCTCAGATTTCTTCATCTGAGACTCTGCCATAATCCTTTTCGCAATTTCAGCCGCCTTCTTCTGCTCCCTCTCACGCCATCTTCTTAATTCTCCTTCCACCACCTTTCTTGCAGCCTCAGCCATCTCTGCTTTCTTCAATGCCTCATGTGTAGAAGTTTTTAAATCTTCTATCTCCTTTTGAGTAGTCTCTAGTTTCTCGAGTGCTTCATTCTCACTAGCCTTCACAGCTTCTGCTTGTGCCATTAATGCACCCACCTTCAACTCAGTCACCTTGTCTGATTCATCTGCTTTCCTAATAAGAGACTCAAATTCCTCCATGGAGAGAGTGATCTTGGAACCTGATTCTGATGATGAAGAGCGTGAAATGTTCTTTCTCTCTGATAAAATCTTAATTTCCTTGAGAACACTTTCCTCAGCAGCTTTCGCTTGCTCAGCTTCTTCAAGTGCAATCTGGAGAAGCTCTTCGGCTTTTTTTAAAGAAGCCTTGGTTTTCTCTGCTTCCTTATCCAATTCTCCAGCCTTGGTTTTCAGCTTCTCTGCTTCACGTTGAGCAATCTCAGCCTCTGATGATACTTGATTAAGTGTTGTGATTAATTCATCTGAAGCCCCTCTGGCTTTAGCATCCTCTGCAAGACAAATCTCGAGCTCAGATTTGCTCTTTCTCAGTTTCACATGCAAATTCCCAGCAACAGATTCAATTTTTGCCTCTTTCTTTCTCAACTCTGCATGCTCTTTCCTTATGGTCTCTAACTCATGCTTGAGGGATTCCACCAACTGATGGAGAACACTCTCCTCTTGAAGCAAATTTTGAAGAGACTCTTTTGCGTCGTCCAGCTCCAAAGTCACAGTTCTCAGAGTTTCCATATCTGAAGCTTTCATATCCTCCATCTCCTTTTGCAATGTACAGATTTCTCTAATTTTTTCAGCTAATTGGGTTTCTACATATTTAATTAGCTCAGGATTGAATTCTCTCCTCATTTCCCGCACCTTATTATCTGAATCATCCAACTTGTTCTTGTATGTCTGCATTTGTGCCTCCTTTTCTTCCAAGACTATTGTCAAGTCCTGTTTAGCTTCCATTGTTGCTTTCTGCGCTTGCTCAATTGTTTCCTTCAGAGCTGAGATTTCATTAGATAGTACTCGACTTCTCTCTGCATTAACACTGGATGTATGTTCAGCATCTTCAATTTGCTTAGAGGCACTATTTTTTGCTTCTATAGATAAATCATAGTCTTGGCGAATCTTTGTCAACTCTTGCTTGGCAGCATTGAACTCTTCTAGCACATTCATATACTGCTCTCTTGCACATACCAAATCCTGCAGCTGGTCTGCATTGTTCAAAACAAGATTCCCATTATTTGCTTTTTCAAGTTGCTTTGCTTGAATTTTTGCAGCTTCAGTGGCCTTCAATGCCGCTTCTTTTGCCTCGTTGATGGTTTTTAGGTTCTTGTTTAGACCCTCAACTGTTTGCATTGCCTTTTCAAGCTCTACAAGGGCTTCAGCTTTGGTATTTTCAGCATTTTTAATACGCTCCTTCAATTTCTTCAGCTCCTTCTCAACTAGATGGAGCTGTGAGTCTTTGGAAAATACTTTCTGCAAAGATATAACATAATTTGACTAAGCAAAACCTGGATCTATACACAAATTATTAATCAGTAACATTAAGAGAAGATGGAAACAGCATATTATTGCTACATCAAGGTCATAGAGCACCACCATATATCTGGTCCTAATGTTGGTAGAGAACAATTAGAAAACATCAATACTTCCTGAAAGCTTATTGATGTTCCATTATACGTGCAGAGCCAGACAATTTTAACATCATCACTACATGATACTACAAGAAAGAGAAGGGACTCGGTACAAATGGAGTACCTCAGCAGAATGTGGTTTCACTTTCTTGATGGTGGGTTTTTCTCCTGATAAGGCACCTTCCCCAAATAAGCTGACAGCATGTTTGACAGATTGAAATGGTGCACTTGTGTCAATCTCTCCTACCCCAACTTTGGGAGAGCCATTAATTTTTGGTTGTTGCCTTATGATCATATGCCCCATTGCTTCGGACTTTCAAGGACACTACTAACAGACTGGAAACAATTAGAAACTTGTTAAGAAGCTTCCAGCTAAGCCAATATGATTGAAGATTATATAAGGGTACTACATTATAAGGGAAGAAACCAAAAACAGCAGCACCTCTTCATGCATATATGGTAAAAATTTAAGTACCAACATCATAGTTGTGGATTCAATTTGACATCTGATAATAAGATAATCCTATTATATCCATGATTTATCACAATGTATTTATTTTTTGTGGCAAGAAGGCTACAAATACACTAGAGATCTAAAATTAATTTGCCAATCTAGTTTACAATAATTTGTTTTTTAGCTGAACATCCACCGCTTCGAGTGTTCTATTTGCTGATAGAGCACAAGAATAGTACAACCCCCACATGTGCATCAGCATGATGACACATGCAAGTACATGTAAAATTACCATGTGAGATGTCATATGTCAACAGCAAATGTGTACAGAACTACAGGTTCATCTTGAATATGTCCAAGAACAATAGGACAATCTTGTGAAGAGTACAAGTGATGGAAAAACACCTCTCATTTGTCTTCTATTAACACAGCATAAAATTCTATTAAGCAAATTGACTTTGACAGATATGCGGCAAAAAGGCAGTATGTTAAAACACCATTCAAACAGGTATGATCCAGGCTAAAAATCACACAAAAAGCCAGTTGTATTCTGTCTTAACAGCAACAAATTGAATTTGCGACATGATTGGCAAAATAATCCATTATGTTGAAGCATCATACTCAAGGTATAATCTAGGTGATCCCAGAGCTTAGAAATGGGAAATGAGATGTTCCACATTCAAAAGAAAAATGGGTAAAGTCATAAACAAACTTATAAACGAAGTTGTGGTTATGGAACATAAATAAAATGCTCGGGCATTGGCTCCTATATGCACACTTCAAGTTCAAGAGTCATCACAAACAATGTAGACCTAATACTTTTGAAGAGGTCAAATGTGGTATACAACCTATATATTGTAAATTCATAACCATGCTCATCTGCTGATCACAGATTATTAGATTAGATTTGTCACATTAAATCTGATGCTCTTTCTACCAAAAATAAATAAATTTGATGCTCTTAAGAGTCTCAACTACTTCAATAGAATCAATATCTTTATTCTTTTTGTTTGGAAAGCAACTCTAGCCATCCCTTTCTTAATCAGTCACACCTGGACAGACCAAATATGTCAATATCATAAATTTTCGCAGGGCATTTAACACCATCAATATGATCAAATTTACAATTCAAGAGCTTTCACTCAACATGGGACTTTATAAGCCACCTTATCTACCGTATAAAATAAAAAAAAAGGAAAAAAATAATGCAAGCCAATTCAAACCGAACTCTAAAAAGGCAGCAATAATTACTACTGGAAAATAAAGCCGAAAAAAAAGGTAGAGCACAAACCTGGAGGCCACGAGTAGGAAAAAGCCCAATTCAACAGAGAATGAAAACCCTAGAGGCTGAAATTACGACGGAGCGAAAGACCTTAGAAAAAACACAGAATCGCACTCAACAAGCAGCGAGAGTCGTCGACAATCACAGCGTCAAAATGTCTCTTCTTCCCCTTAGTTGTCAAAGAGTACAGAGCGAAGACAAGGCTGCAACTACCTCCCAAAACCCCGTCCGGTAGAAACAAAACGGGAGAAACGGGTTTAAAGCAAATTCGGCATGGAAACTATTCCATCGAAGTATCGAACAACTCAACAGAACGGGAATAAGGGGGAGGATTTTGCAGAGAGTAGTAGGAAACAGACCAGGAAAAGTAGCAATGGATTGAGATAATCGAAGTAGAGATAGTAATGGAGTGAAAAACCTCGAGGTTTTGGGGAGATTGAAATTGGGGGAGCTTTCGCTGCGTGTGTTATGTCCGTGACTCCGTGACAGAGAATTTGAAAAGAACGGTGAAGCCGAAACGGAGAGAGCGAGGGAGTGCGTGAGTGTGCCACGTCAGCAAAGTCGCACCGTCCAAAAAGGGCTTAAACATATACAGATCCCTCTACTTGTGTCAATTTGTTATATAGACACCTCACCTTTGGTTTGAACCTATTAAACACTTAAACTTATGATTTTAGACCTATTAAACCCCTTTTATCTGACGTGGCGCTTACCAGCATTGATTATTTTATAACATTCAAATAATAAGATGACTTGGAAATAAATAAATAAATAAATATAAAACTAAACACTTTTATCTATTTTTTTTTCTTTTGTTTCATTCTTTCTGTTCCGACTTTCTTTCACCGTCTTCTTCATTTGCCTATGTATAACATCAAGTAAAATTGGCCATATCAAGCCTCCTCAACGCCTCTCCAACCATGATTTTTTATTCCAATTTCCTCACCAAGACTGTCGACGGAGTGGCCATGTTTCCAATTCCAATTTCTATTCCGATTCCATGGCTTCATCTTCATCGTTCTCGACCAAAACGGGCGATGGAGTAGCTGGTTGTTGCTACTGGTGGTGGAAATAGGTTAGTTACATAGATAGTTTAGGGTCATTATCGGATCTGGACGGGGTAGGACGGGTGATTCGCGGTGGTGATTGGAGGTTAGGGCTATCCCTAGGCAGAGAAGGGGCCGGTTAATGCGAGAATCCGAACAATTATGGATCTACGATGGAACCGCACAGATCTGGGGTGGGTGAAGTGGGCGGCGGGGATCGAGACGAGGTACGAGAAGAAAGGAAAGGCGGAAGAAGGGAGATCGATCGTGCTAGTTCAAGTATCCTCGCCTTCGACTCGGTGACGAAGTTGATTTCCGATCTGTGCCAGGGGGTGTCTTGGGCCTCTTGGCCACCGCCAAAAGCGTCACAAATCCAACGCAGCCCCCACCTATTTCCCCCAGAAGTTGTAATAGCCGACTGTCAACCCATCATCGGATTCTTCTTCAAATCTGCTATAGATAAATTGAAAAGAAAGCACAGTGGAAATGAATAACAAAGAAGACGATAGTTTAGATTTAGATCTGTACACCTTTTTTTTTTTTTAAATAAACTAAAACCTAAAACTAATTATATATCTATGTGTCATATAATTTTTCATGTAAAAATTAAATAGTCTATGTGGCATCTATGTGGAGTATTATGTGGCATAAGATTTTTACACGTCAGCACACGTGTAAAATACTTAATAATATTTTAATCAATCAGGTGTTTAATAGGTTGTGATATAAAAGTTCAAGTATTCAATAGGTCCAAAACAAAGGTGAGGTGTCTAAATGACAAATTGGTACAAGTACAGGGGGCCACAGAAAGAATGAAACAAAAGAAATTCCTTCATTTGCCTATGTCTAAATGACAAATTAATTCTGGCCCTACCTTATATTTTAAAAAAATTATTTATATTATTCTTTCCAATTAAATTCCTTTCTATTTATATATGTGGAAAAAAATTAATTCGAATTATAGTTAAAAATAACGAAAATTATAGTTTAATTTTGAGTATTAAAAAGATTATTACGGTAAAATAATGTAAATTTCTCTTTTTCCTTGATGATATTTCATAGATATTTAATTTTAAAAAAAGATTTATATATTAGAATATGGAATAGATAAGATTTACATAAAATAATAAATAAAATATGAAAGATAAAGATAAAAATAATTTATTTATAGAAAATAACTAAAATAATAATTTATTTTTATTTAAGGTGGGGCCAAACTCATGTTGTGGCTCGATAAACTAATGATTAGATTTGATTAAATATTATACTTTTTATAACTTTCTATGTACCTTAATTTAGAAATTATCAAATATTTCAATATATATATTAAATATTATATTACCTATTTTATTATTTTTAAACATTATAAGTATTTATCAATATTTTTTATTATAAAATGAAATATATATATATATATATATATATATATATATATATAAATTCGTGAAAAGATATCATGCTAAAAGATAAAATATATTTATAATTTTTTTAAATTTTTTTTAAATTTGTTATCCTTAGTTTTAAATATCTGTATAAGGAAATTTTCAAAAGATAATTTTATACTAAATAAATATTTGTTTTATTTTTAAAGATAGAATTTAATAGTTAAAGAAGAATTTAATAGGAAAAAGCTAAAATATTAAAATAAAAATTAATTTTGTAAATATGTAGTGGGGCTAAAATCGTTCTGGTGGCTCGAAAAGGTACAACTTTAATATATAGTTATAGATTACTTGCCTAAATTAAATTTTTATACAAAAAACTATATTATCTTTTCCTTAATTTTCTCTTTGGATTTTTATGTAAATATAGAAGATTTTTTATCTTTAAAAAACTCTATATTTTTATATTTATTATCTTTTCTTATTAATTATTTTTTTTTACTTTTTATTGAAAATATTTTTTTAAGGAATTGAATTTGATTAATTTTTCAAAGAATTTACATTATTTTTGGCTTTTTATTTATTTTTGTATAGTTACTTTATTAATATCATATTTATAATATATCTAAAAATTAACGAGTCGTAGTCGTGCATGGCAGGACGGGTACAACTAGTTTCTAACTAAATTTGATGAAGGACTGTCTAGCATAGGTAAGATAAAATATGTAGTGTGCATTATTTTCCTTTGTTGTTAGATAGCTTAATTTCTTATTGATTTAAGCATGGACTTTGAAAATTATGTTTATTTATTATTGAATTATAATTATACATAGTATATTTTATTGAACCTTTAAATGATTTTTTTTTGAAAACTCACTATTTGTCGTGGATTTTACTTGAGCTATACTTTTACTTTATATTTAATAATTTTTCTTTTAAAAAATTGCATTTTAAATATGTTGATTTGTATTAAATGTGTATCTCAGATTAAATTAAACTATAAATTTTAAATTATTTTATTAATATTAAAAAATAATTTGTATATTTGTACAATCACCCGTATATAAAACGGGAATAACACTAGGTTAATGCAATGAGAGATGTAAAGGTTATCAACTTGTCATATTGAATAAGTAGCTAAATATTTTTTAGGAATTTGAAATATTCCTTTGGTAAAAATTAACTAATTCTTTAACAAAAAGGAGAATGATTTATGAAAAACGACTTGTTACGTCAAAAACACAATATAAACATATATATGATCGAGAGCTACTTTTAAGTAGATTTTATTCTATAAGCATAGAATTGGACACCCTTCGTACACTAATTTTAATCATACACGATCTTACGCTTAACATTTTCCTCCCTCCCACAGATTTATTTTAACAGTCCCACAGATCTGCCATACAAAATTTAATCCTCAATGCAAGCAAGTGCATGTTACTATGGAATTTCCTTTAATTTATTTCTGAAACATTTCAAAAATTAAATACAAATCAGATCGTGTGGGTCACTACTTTGCATGCGCCCTCTAGCTAGGTACATATGCCAAAATAAAAATACAAAATGCAAATCTCAAACTCTTCTCTCTTACAATTTCAACTTTCTCCATCTCTCTTTCTCTGTTCGGAGATCAATTACAGCTTTCATTTGGTTCTTTTGCTTTGTAGTAGATGTAGATCGATTTTGAGGAGGATTAATTGGAAGACCACTCTTCAGTTTTGTTCAGGTTCTATCTTTTCTGTAAAGGTAACTAAAATTGACGACTTTTTGTATTCACGTACGTATTATGATCTTCTGCAATTCAATTAAGTTCGTTAGCTTCTTCTAGGCATGAGTTTGCCCTCTTTTTGCTCTGCATTTCAACCTTTTGACATTCCGTGTCTGATCTGGGCATTTGGGTTTGATGCCCAATACTCGGAGACTTTTGGGATCTTTAATTTGTTAATTTGGTGATCTTAACAAGCATATGAAATTAAAATGCACAAAGAAAAAACAAATAAGACCACATCAAGGTCTAGTAAAACAGTTTTGATTAAGTATTATATTCTTAATTAGTTTCAAAACTAAAATCCTATTTGGAATTTCCAAATAAAGCCTATTAAAATAAATAAAATTATCTTATATAATAGTACAAACTAACTAAGGTTAGAAACATCGCTATAGTACAAAAAAAGAAGTTATTTGTCAATGCCTTGGTGGAGGACCGGTGGTATATATTATCATATATGGATGAAAATGAATGGTTAACCTACATTTAGATTGTTTTTAGGGGGAAAGGATTGCGCCCCAATCACTCCTGCCTTGCTCCATTAGATCAACTTCTTGAGGTTAACTTACATTTAGATTTAACCATATGACTAGTTGTAGATAATATTTTAAACCGTGACAATAGAATTATTACCATTAGCAATTTTCATTTTTTCATTTGAACCAAATTCTGACTATTATTATCCGTTAGTGATTTTGGGTAAGGTTTTAATTAATGTGAATTTTAGGTCAATCCAATCATCCTAATAAAAAAAAACAAATCTGTCAAGATGCAGAATTGACTCCATTACAATGTTTGACCAACTACCCTACAAATGTGATCGAGCCTTAGTCGTACTAAAAATAACCCTAAAATTTTACTCCCTCCGTTTCACGTGCTTAGTGATGTTGTTTTCACTTGCACAGATGAAGCTATTTGCAAATGCCTTTTCTACCATGCTCTTCATGGTCGCCTGTTTAGCAATCACAAAGCAGGCACTCGGCATCAGATTCGTTATAGAGAATGAAGAATGCCTCTCTCACAAGATTGAGGAGGATTGGGACACCGTTCATGTTTCTTTCGTGGTCATCAAGCATGATTCCTCGTGGGAAAGTGAAGATGGAGTTGATGTCGTGGTACGTAACGTTTTGTCTTGAATTTGAAGGTGGCTGTCAAATTATATACTAGTCCAGTTTAAGCCCAACTTTTAGATTTGGGATTGACATTCTAACCTATCAATCATATAATTTACCATGATTAACCAATTTTGGATTTAATGTGGTAAATTCGATCTCATGAATGTTTTTTTTTTTTTCAGGTGAAAGGGCCCGACGGGGCTCAACTACAAGATTTCCATAACAAAATAGGCGAGAAGTTTACGTTTGTTGCTCAACAAAAAGGAGTGTACAAGTTTTGCTTTACGAACAAATCCCCGTACCATGAGACCATTGATTTCGACATACATGTCGGGCATGTCCATCACTATGACGAACATGCCAAAGATGGTACGTCCTAATTGTTGAAATTTTGTGTTCTCGAGTCATGGTAGACTAGCTAGTAACATTAACGTGGATATGATGAATTAATTAACCAAGTGTCGGAAACTTGTGTATGTATTATTTGCAGATCATCTCAATCCATTGTTCGAGCAAATAGACCTATTGGAGGAAGCTCTTCATAAGATTGAATTTGAACAGCATTGGTTGGTGGCTCAAACAGATCGCCAAGCACTAGGTAATTAAACACAATTAAGGATGGTTAATAAGATTACTAATACAACTGATCTTTTACAAAGATGAAATTAATTGTATTAATTTACGTGTTCTGATTATATATATGATGATGATGTATATTAGTGAATGAAGGAATGAGCAAAAGGGCAATGTACAAATCTGCATTCGAGGCTAGTTTGTTGATCGGTGTGAGCTTGTTGCAAGTCTATCTTCTGCGTCGCCTATTCGAGAGGAAACTTGGGGCAGCTAGAGTATGATGTCAAATTTATTAGACAAACATGTTTTCGAATCATTTAATATGCATGTATTTTAAATTTGTGAGTTTTGAATTCCTTCTAAACCAATTTTGTACCCTCAAGATGATAATTAAGTAAGTTGTTATGTTTATTTTGTACCCCTTTTCATCACATACATGCAAATTGCAAGATGGGAAAACCAACCCTAGATTTACTTCTACATCTCCTAAAATTTCTTCCATTTTAAATTCAGATGATGACAAAACTATCTATCCAGTGTATTTCGCACATGCTAAGTATGGGAGTTCCAATTTGAATATGACAAGCAAGTTGTTAATTAAGTCTACACACACTATCGATGTATCCTATATAAGATGATATAAGTGTAGAAGATTGAATGATTTTATTGATTGCCAATGCCAAATACACACTTATAAAATGACAATTACGTTTAGCTAGAAGATCGCTGATATAAACTATATCCTATTAATAGCGAAACAATCTACTAAATATATAACAACGAAAATAAAGATATTATTCTACCAAAACCCAGCAATAAATATTTGACTTATTCTAATCAATAACCTAATTATCACTTGACTTGAGCATTCCAAGCTCGCATAATAGTTATGGAAATCTATGTTTAAAAAGTAGCTTCGTTAAAATATCATCAAGTTGATTTGAAAGTACCCTGTTAACTATGTTCTCGGACAAAGTGGTATGCTAGATCAATGTGTTTTATTCGAGAACAAAAGACAAAATTTGAGCTTAAATAAGTGGCTCCAAGATTATAACAAAAAATTATCGATTTTTGTTGTGATGAGATGTCATTTTCTTAGATCAGGGACAAGACCCATAATAGTTTAGAAGATGTATAAGCTAAAGCTCGCTTTGTATTCAACCTTTATTAATGAACAAGTAACAATTTTTGCTCTCTTAAGCTCCATGAGATTGGTGTTGAACCGAGATATACGAGATTCCTGTTGTAAAGATGTAGCCATCTTTATGTCTCGCCTAATAAACATCAAAAAATGCATGAAGGATAGGGGGAACTTTACGGATATGTGTATACCAAGTTGCAAAGTTCTCGAGAGGTACTTTAATAAGCATTTTAGGGTTGTCTAATGGTCCAAGGTTGGAGCTTGAATAAATTGGGATAAATTGTTCATTGTGAATGCCACGTCAACTCGAGTTAAGCACAAGCACTAAAGGCTTCCAACCAACATTCTATAATCTATAGGTGAGAATGAAGGTAGTAGAGTGCCTAAACCTTGTACTAACGTTGTGGTAGCGTGTATTGTTGTAGAGACTAGTATTGCGTCATCCATGATTGCCTTAATAAGAAAATCTTGGACATATTTTCTTTGTGATAGAACTATTCCATCTAGGCAAATAATCAACTCCAAGTAAGTAAGGTGATCGAGATACTTGAGAGAAAAATTTGTGGACAACTTGGTGATTAAGGTTCCCTTAAGAGCTTGAATTTTCTATTACAATATATCATATAGGCACACAAGTGAATAGATCAACTCTTGTTTGTTTCGAAGAATAAATAAAGAAGCATCTGATATTAATGTTTCAACTCTAATTGGAGATGATACTTCTTTAGCTCATGCCCTTAGAATTGTTTTAGCTTGTATAGCGCATTATTGAGTTTGCAAACATGTTGACAAAGGCCTTTATGGATGAAACCTAGTGCTTGTGTCATGTAAACTTCCTCATAAAGTGCGCCTTGCAAAAGTAATAGTTGATGCCGAGTTGTTTCAACGACCACCCTTGAATGACTATTATTGTTATGAGCATAGTGTAAATATTGTACATATTTGCCTTTTACACAAGGCACTAACACTGCACACACTAACACCTTGCCAACTTTAGTTTGTTAGAAACTAACTATGGTTAGCTACCTTTAGTTGACCCTAGTTTGGCTAACTCCTTGTATATATTCTCGGTTAGGTTCTCCTGTACAAACTAACTCGTGAAATACAAAATCTAGAGAGCTTTCTCTACCATATCCATGGCGTTCATCACGAGTTCAACTTGATTTTACCTACATTTCACATGTTATTAGAGCAACAACGCTCGATTTTGTGACCTGCTTACTCTCTTGTCCTTTTTATTTGTTATCTAATATCCTTGTTACCCTTTTCTATCATCTTTTCCGCTTGCGATGTCTTACCATTCTGATTCTGATAGTTCTAGAGTTGGATACTCACCTAGGGAGCGAAATCCCTCTGCTATGAGTCGTTATCGGTCCCTTTCGAATGATGATCCCTTGTTTCTGGCGAATAGCGATCATCCAGGAGCTTAGCTTACAGCAGCGCTGTTCAATAACACTAATTTTCCGAGTTGGAGTTGATCTATCAAATTTGCTCTTGGCGCAAAATCAAAACAAGGGTTTATTACTAGTTCTTACACTCGACCTAATGAGGGAACCGAAGACTTCCAGCGTTGGATCAAAGTCGGCTATATGGTGCGTTGCTGGATACTAAACTCCATGATTCCAAGTCTTTCTGAGGGATTTATATTTGTGGAATCTGCAAGGCAACTATGGAATGAGTTACTCGAAAGGTACTCTCAAGTCAATGCTCCTCTTATCTATCAACTTAAGAGAAATTTAGCAAATCTGAAACAGGATAACTTGTCCGTTGTTGATTATTATGCTCGAATGAAATGCATATGGGATGAGATCAGTAGCATTGAGGGGATTCCTCGTTGCGATTATGGTGCTATGAATAATTGTGTGTGCTTGTTGCCACTGTTCTAAAAATCCCTTCTAGGCCCCGTCTAGGCCCCGCCTAGGCGCTGGAAGGTCCTAGCCCGCCTAGCCATCCAGACCGCCTAGGCACCCGTCTAAGACGGCCTAGGCCACCGTTCAGGCCGTCTAGGCGCTAGGCGGTCCCTCTCCGCCCAGTGTTCGCCTAGCTTTTTTTAGAACATTGCTTGTTGCTTAAGCGTGTGAATGATGATGAGAATTAGAACATATTGATGTAGTTTCTGATGGGTTTGAATGATGAGTTCGATGGGATTCGTTCTCAAATCCTTGGAACTGATCCTTTACCCTCTATTAACAAAGCATATTGTTTCATTACGCAACGTGAGATCCATACAAATATGATAGGAGAGATCTCTAGTGGTCAAGATGTAACAGCTCTTGCAGCAGGACACTATCAAATGGGAGGACAAAAGCACAATAGTTAGAAGACTCAAGATCCCAAAACTTATGGATCTTCTAGCAATGGGAAGAGTGATAAAAGAGATTACAAGAGGCAGAAATATGACAAACAATGTGATTTTTGTAAGGTCAAAGGTCACACTATGGATGCTTGCTTTAAACTACATGGATATCCTGATTGGTACAAAGAGTACAAGGAGAAGATAGCTGGTCAGAAACCTGTAGCCAACTCTGTTAACCAGATGGACAATCCATTTGATTATGAGCGTGATGACAAACCTAAAGCTAATGCAGCAAGTACTTCTAAGCAGTGTGATCCAGCTCTTGCCAAAGCAGTTTTTCAACAGTTTGTTCGTGCACTGAAGGGTAAAGCTAAGGCAGAATTTGCAGCCAACTTTGCAGACTTTGCAAGTATTACATCTGATCCAATTGTCTTCAATGTTAGCTCAGGTTTTGAGACTTTTGACTGGGTAATTGACACTGGTGTAACAAATCATATGTGCTATGATTTGAATATGTTTTCTAATATTCACACAATGACTAAGCCTATGATGGTTGGGCTTCCTGATGGATCTATTAAGAATGTCACTATGAAAGGAGATGTGACACTTAATCTTGATTTAACTCTACATAATGTTCTCTACATTCCATAATTTAGACACAATTTGCTATCAGTGTCTAAACTACTTGAGGATACTACCTTTTTGGCTTGTTTTTCTAAAGAAGGTTGTCTTTTTCAAGATCCTTCAACTAAGCTCATCAAGGCCAAAGGTGATAGAGTTGGAGGTATTTACAGATTTTGAGGTGATCAGATCAAGTCTAGTGAGAATTTCTCCAGTTTATATAGTACTAGTTCTGTTTTTCATAAAGAGCAAAGAATAACTCCAACAAACTCAGTTATTTCATCTGATTTACTTCTTTTGCATGCTCGTTTTGGACATATTTCTTTGTCTAAGTTGAAGGTTTTGAACTTAGTTGATATGAATGATTGCAACCAGTTTCATTATGACATTTGTGCTTTATCTAAACACCATAAATTACCCTATACCAGAAGTACCTCTATTTCTTCTTGTGTGTTTGAATTGGTTCATATGGACCTCTGGGGTCCATATAAATATCCTAGTCTAGGAGGAGCTAGACATTTGCTCATTTTAGTCGATGATGATAGCTTGCATTTTAGAGCATATTAGGACATGCATTTCAGACTTTAGTTTATATGTTTTCATGCATTAGTCTTGTGTTTTCTATCGCTTTTAGTTTAGTTTCCGTTATAGATGTCTACACGCGTATCTTTATACTTTTCAGGTACTTTAGAGAAGTTCGAGCTTTATTTGGACGTGTTTTAAGACATGGAGGAATCAAGACTTCAGTCTAGAAAGCAACGAGACCGGAAAAGAACGATTCAAGAGCCGAAAAGAAGGAAGCACACGATCAAAGTACATGGTCATGCACCAAGGTGCACGGTCGTGCAGGCGGTGTTGATAAATCTTCGGATCGTGCGCCTCGGTTCAGAGAATGACAAGGACCATGTGGAGCCAAGTGCACGATCGTGCACTTCCAAGGCTGGTGTCGTGCGTCTCCCCAGCACAGCCTGTGCATAGGCGTGGATCGCGCTTCGTCTCGGCATGGATCGTGCGCCCCAACGCACGATCGTGCATTTCCTCTTGCGCCGACGTAGGTCGTGTTGTTTGAAGACATGGGTCGTGTGGCACCGCGCACGATCGTGCGTCTCTCCAAGCTCGGCCATGCTCGTGCGTTGTGTTGCCTAAGGTCGTGCGCCTCGACGCACGACGCGCGTCGTGGATCGTGCACTCCTTTTTGCTCGGGTTTTTAGGCCGCCTCTCCTATCTTACCCTAGTATAAATACACTCTTTTGTTATCTAGTTAAGGAGTTCGAGTTTTTTTTACCTAATTTCAACTACTTGAGAGACAAGTTTAGAGAGATTTGTTGGAGATTTGAAGACTTTTGTTGAATTTGAGTTTGAATTCGCTGGATTTTAATCAATTTAGCTTGTTTCTTCAATCCGGTATGTTGATTCATTATTGAATTGATTTCTTCTTTCTCCATGTCTAGCTAAACCCAAAATTCTAAGATTGGGGTGAACCCAATGATGTATAGGTAGACTTATCTATTAAATTGTACAATCCGTTGTTTGAAGCTTTGTTTGATTCAATCCTAGATGCTCTATTGATAGCTTGCATATAAGAGTAGCTTAGATACATGTTTTATATATGTTTTGGTTAGTTTTAGGTTGGTTTTTATGTAGTTTTTAGGTTTTTGTGTTGTCGGGTATTATGCGCTGGTTTGCTCGGTTTTACAGGTTTTTAGGTTCAGGAGCAACAGCGAGGCGAGTACAGATTGACCATGGCGGTGGTGGACGAGCCAAGGGAGCTAAGGAATGCTAGGAGCATAGATGGAGAAGAGCCAAACCAAGAAAAGCCAAGAAGAAGCTAAGGAGAAAGCTCAGGATGCAAGCCGAGCAATCATCCCGAGCAATCTCAACTGAATGAGCATTGCGCGGGGAAGCAATATTGCGCGGCCGGGCAATTGTGTCAAGCCGCGCAATCTGGGTTTTTACACGTACATGAATTTGTGCCGAGTTTTGGTTTTGGGCTTCGAGATTTATGATATTTGGGCTTATATCTTCCGAGTTGTAGGGTTTAATATATCTTATGAGGGTTATTTTTAGTAGACATATAAATACTTTATGTTAGTTTAATTTTCATAACTTTTGATCAACTTTTGGAGGCTAGGGTTTTTCTCTTTGGAGGCAGACTTTGAAACCTTTGTAAGTTTGATTTTATTTTAATTATGCATTGCTAATTTCCTTGTGTTTGGCTAGTTATTGAAGTCATGATTTGCATGTAGTTGTGAGGTTTGATTGATTCTCAACAAACTTGAATAGAAATTATTCCCTGTGCTTAATTGAATCTAAACTAGGGTTTTATTAGATTAGCTACCTGATTGAATTTCTAGTTAAAACTGAATCTGATTAATTACCGGTCGGAGTTAATTTGATCAAGAGTATACTTTAATCAATTTAGTACCGGTTGGACAAGTTGGTTGAAGAAGGAAATAAATTCACAAGTCACTTGGATGTTTGGTTGCTCTAAGTGTTTGTTTCTATTGATAACTTGAATCGTCATGCTGTTATTTAATTGAATCTAGAAGGTCTTCTAGGTTATTATTTAATTAGGGTTGTTAGACTGGTAGTTCTATCAACTATATATGAAGTTTGGATCTTAATCCTTAGTAGGGTCATTATCCACAATAGATTATTCAAGTGAGAAGAGAATCAAGAGAATCAATGATCAACGAATCAATATCATTATGGATTTAACTAGTTGAACACGTTTGTCTCTCATATATTCAAAATCATCTTTTGCATTCATATTTACTTTTATAGTTTCATATTAGTATAAATAATCATTCCAAAACCCCCTTTTAGGTTACTTGGCATACAAGTAATAACACATTTACACGAGTCTCTGTGGGTTCGACCCTTACTTGCCGCTCTACTGAGTTGGTAAAGTTAGGTTTCTTTGATAGGTATAACCGACCACGAAAAATACCTCATCAAATTTGGCGCCGTTGCCGGGGACTCATCGCTATTTGTGTTTATTACTTTTGTGTTGTTTTTGGGTGTGAACCTGTTATATGGTTCATACCCGTGCTACTAACTCATCTCCCTTGCTCTTTGATCCAGATATTGACAAGACAATCTTCAAGTTAAGGAAGGATATCCAGAATCACTTTCAGGCTTTACCGTTCTTTCTTGAGGCAATTGAATCTGAATCAGAGACTGAATCTGAAACTGTTGAATATGAGGAGATGGCTGATCAAACATTGAGACAGTTAACTGCACCAAATCTGGAGCAACAACCGCTGGCGGTGCAATTTCCTGCTCTTGCTGAGGGAGTCAAGTTCGAGCTGAAATCTGGGTTGATTCACCTTTTACCTTCATTCCATGGGCTTAGTGGTGAAGATCCCAACAAACATCTTTCTGAATTTCATGTTGTGTGCTCAAGCATGAAGCCTGCTGATGTGACTCACGACCAGATCGCGCTGAGAGCCTTTCCCTTCTCTCTCAAGGATCAGGCTAAAGACTGGTTTTATTACTTGGCTCCGGGAAGTATCGATACATGGGCTAAGATGAAGCAAGCTTTTCTAGAGAAGTACTTCCCTGCTACAAGGCTCAATGAACTGAAGAAGATGATTAGCAACATCGAGCAAGAAGCTAATAAGACCTTGTATACATACTATGAAAGATTCAAGAGGTTGATAGCCAACTGTCCTTTTCATGGTTACACTAATCAAGACCTGATTTTATATCTATTTAATGGCCTCTTGGATGATGAGAGAAGAATGGTTAATGCAGCTTGCCAAGGTAACATTCTCAACAAAACTCCTGCTGCTGCGTTTGAACTATTCACACAACTATCTGAGGGCACAAGACAGTTCAGAAAAGAGACTAGCTCAAAAGCTGCAAATTCTGTGGTGGCTAACTCAAGAATCCAAGACGAAGTCACTGAGTTGAAAACGATGATGAAGCAGCTTTTGCAACAAGGTGGAAGACAACAAGTGAAATCTTGTGAAATTTGCTTTGATAACATGCATCCCACTGATTCTTGCCCTACACTTCAAGATCCGAATGCTGAGGTGAATGCAGTGGGAGGATATGGACCACCTAGGCTGAGGTATGACCCCTTCTCCAACACCTACAATCCAGGCTGGAGGGATCATCCTAATCCGAGGTACGAAAATTCCAACAATCAGCAGTTCAATCAGCAGGGTGGCCAAGCTCCATACAAGCCACCTTTTCAATCCCGTCCTCAGGGAGCCGATCAGAATGCTATGTCTACTGAAGATATGATTCGGACTCTTGCACAAACTGTGACTACAATGCAGGGCTCAATGAGCCAATTTCAACAAGAGACCAAGTCTAGCATCCACAATCTAGAGACTCAAGTCAGTCAAATTGCCAATGTTGTAGGCAAACTGGAAGCTAGAGATTCGAGTAAGTTGCCATCTCAGACCGAGCTCAATCCAAAACAGAATGTCAATGCTATTACCTTGAGGAGTGGGCGAGAGCTTCAAGTAGAGCCCAGGGACGGGCACGTACCAATCAGAAGGGGAGTGGCAAAAGAAGCTAAGGGCGAAACTGAGGAAAAATTTGAGCTGACGGAGGAAATTCCAAGTGATCCGTTCGGGGACGAATTACTCGGCCTACCTGCTAAGTGCGCGGCCGAGCAATTGCCACCCCGCGCAACACCATCTCAGTCGAAATTGCGTGGGGAAGCGACGACGGAAAGCGCGGCCGCACAATTGCCAAGCCGTGCAATTATGTTCCAGTCAAGATTGCGCGGTTTGGATGCTAAAAGCGCGGCCGCGCAATCGGAGGCGATCCCGAGCAATTCAGCCACCGTTGCAGATTCGTCTGAAACCCCTCTGAAGTCTTATGCACTTATTCCACCCTTCCCAGAGGCACTAAAAGAGACCCGAAAGCTGGAGAATGACAAGGAATTGTTCGAGACGTTCAGCAAATGTGAGGTAAACATTCCTTTACTTAAATTGATTAAAAGCATTCCTAGATATGCTAAGTTTTTGAAAGAATTGTGCACCATAAAAAGAACTCAAAATCTAAAAGGGAAACAGAAAATCTCTGTAAGTGAGCATGTGTCAGCTGTGTTTCAAAGGCGTATGCCTCAGAAATGTGGTGACCCTGGCATGTGTCAGCTGTGATATTTCCTGCTGATTTCCATGTCTTAGATATGGACCATGATAAGCATGTTGCACCTATTTTGCTAGGTAGACCTTTTTTGAAAACAGCTAAGACTAAGATTGATGTCTGTAGTGGTTCTCTGACTATGGAATTCGACGGGGAAAGGGTAGAGTATAATATTTATGATGCAATGAAATACCCTCCCGAAGATTCCTCGTTGTGCTTAGTTGATGTGGTAGAGCCACTTGCTCAAGAATTTTTCAATATGCATGAATCTGAAGCTTTGAGATCCACCTTGGAAAATGCTATTATTAATGATACTTCAGATTTGAATTTAAAGACTGACCTGCAGGAAGTGGTGGCAGAGTTGAATGCTCACTATGAGCGTCCGCTATTGCCACCGGGCTCAAAGCCCATACCAGTAACCTTGCCAAGCGAGAAGCTTTTGCCATCTATTGTGCAGGCACCGGTGGTAGAATTGAAGCATCTTCCAGACCATCTCAAGTATGCTTTCTTAGGTGAAGGGGACACTTTGCCAGTAATTATATCCAACAAGCTCAGCAATGAGCAAGAAGGAAGATTAGTGGCAGTTCTGAGGGAGCATAAGACGGCCATAGGATGGACCATTGCAGACATTAAAGGGATTAGTCCCTCAACATGTATGCATCGGATTCTATTAGAAGATGAAGCTACACCGTCTAGACAGCCCCAAAGAAGGTTGAATCCCCCGATGATGGAGGTGGTAAAGAAGGAGGTGCTGAAGCTCCTTCAGGCAGGTATGATCTTCCCTATTTCTGATAGTAAATGGGTCAGCCCAACTCAGGTTGTCCCTAAAAAGGGTGGTATCACAGTGGTTGAGAATCACAAGGGTGATCTCATTTCCCACCAGAGTCCAGACCGGGTGGCGGGTGTGTATTGATTATCGCAAGCTGAATGCGGTAACCCGGAAGGACCATTTCCCATTACCTTTCATTGACCAAATGCTGGAACGACTTGTCGGTCGTTCATTCTATTGTTTCTTGGATGGGTATTCTGGATATTTTCAGGTAGCCATAGCACCAGAGGATCAGGAGAAGACAACATTCACTTGTCCTTTTGGCACCTTTGCATACCGAAGGATGCCTTTTGGACTGTGCAATGCCCCAGATACATTCCAACGGTGTATGGTTAGTATCTTTTCTAAGTACATAGAGAAATTTATTGATGTATTTATGGACGATTTTACCATCCATGGGAATGACTTTGATTCATGCTTAACTCATTTGACACTAGTGCTTAAAAGATGTGAAGATACTAATCTTGTTCTTAACTCTGAAAAATGTCATTTTATGGTAGAGCAAGGTATAGTATTAGGCCATGTAGTGTCTTCTAGGGGTATTGAGGTTGATAAGGCTAAGGTTGAAGTAATTCAATCTTTGCCTTATCCTACTAATGTGCGTGAAGTGCGTTCTTTTTTAGGCCATGCAGGGTTTTACCGCAGGTTTATCAAAGAGTTCTCAAAAATTGCCTCCCCCTTATGTGAGTTGTTGAAGAAGGAAGCAGGATTTGAGTTTGGTGATGCATGTAAGACGGCGTTTGATGAGCTAAAACTCCGCCTCACCACAGCTCCCATTATTCAAGCCCCAGATTGGTCTCTCCCCTTTGAGATTATGTGTGATGCTAGTGACTATGCAGTGGGGGCTGTTTTGGGACAGAAGAAGGGCAAGACGTCTCATGTAATTCACTACGCCTCTATGACATTGAATGAGGCTTAGAGGAACTACTACACCACAGAGAAGGAGTTCCTGGCAGTTGTGTTTGCATTGGAGAAATTTCGCTCTTACTTGCTGAGAACAAGAGTGATTGTTTATACAGATCATGCAACACTCCGCTATCTGCTGATGAAAAAGGAGGCCAAACCCAGGTTAATCAGGTGGATCTTATTGTTGAGTGAGTTCAACATTGAGATCAAAAGACAAAAAGGGGGCTGAGAATGTGGTTGTTGATCATTTGAGTCGTCTGGTGATGGAAGAACAAAAGAGGCCAGCAAGTTCACCCATTCAGGAGGAATTTCCAAATGATACTTTGTTTGCTATTAAGGTTGTAAAACCTTGGTATGCACACTTGGTTAATTTCCTTGTTATGGGTGAATTCCCACCAACTTTCACTAAAGCTCAAAAAGATAAGTTAAGAAGTGAAGCAAGATACTACATCTGGGATGATCCATATTTGTGGAAACACTGCGCTGATCAGGTAATCCGACGATGCATCCCGGATAATGAGGTAACTTCTATCTTAACTTTTTGTCATAATTATGCATGTGGGGGCCATTTTAGTTCTAACAAAACAGCTAGGAAGGTATTGAATGCAGGATTTTACTGGCCAAGCATTTTTAGGGATGCTCATGGTTTTTGTAAATCCTGTGACCGATGTCAAAGGATTGGGAATATGTCCCAAAAGAATGAGATGCCTCAATCTCCTATTATTTTCAGTGAAATCTTTGATGTATGGGGCATTGACTTTATGGGTCCATTTCCTAATTCTTTTGGGAATTATTATATTTTGCTTGCGGTGGACTACGTTTCCAAATGGGTGGAAGCGAAGGCCACCAGGACTGACGATTCTAAAGTGGTGACAGATTTCTTAAAGACCAACATTTTTACTAGATTTGGTGTCCCTAGAGCTTTAGTTAGTGACAAGGGATCCCACTTTTGTAATAGGATGGTGAGTGCATTATTGAAAAAGTATCATGTCACACACAGAGTCTCTACAGCATACCACCCTCAGACAAATGGCCAGGTGGAGGTGTCTAACAGGGAGATCAAGTCCATTCTGGAAAGAAAGTTGCACCAAATAGGAAAGACGGGAGTGCTCGGTTGGATGATGCACTATGGGCATATAGGACCGCTTTTAAAACGCCAATCGGGATGTCACCATTCAGGTTGGTGTTTGGGAAAACATGTCATCTACCGGTGGAAATTCAACATAAAGCATACTGGGCAGTCAAGAAGTGCAACATGCAAGAAAATGAGGTGGGCGAATTCAGGAAACTTCAACTCTAGGAATTAGAAGAAATCAGGCTTGAGTCTTATGACAATGCGGTAATATACAAGGAAAAGACAAAGGCCTGGCATGACAAGCATATATGGAGGAAGAATTTCAAGTTGGGGACAAAGTACTTTTGTTCCAATCTCGCCTCAAACTGTTTCCTGGGAAATTAAGCTCAAGATGGAGATGACCTTTTGTGGTAGCACGTGTATATCCACATGGCGCAGTAGACATCTATGATGGAGTTTCTCATTCCGTCTTTAAGGTGAATGGTCAGAGGCTGAAGCCATATTATGAAGGGTTCAATGGTGCTACTTTGGAAGAAACGGCTCTACAAGAGCCGGAGCAAGAGCCTTGATATCCTTTTGCGTCAAGCTAATGACGTTAAACAAGCGCTTCTTGGGAGGCAACCCATGGTTTATGATAGATTTGCTTTGATTTTTGTTTTCTGTTTTACAGTTTTTGTTTCTGTTAGTTAGTTTAGGTAGAAATAATCCTCAGATTTACAGATAGCTCGGGCAAACTTTGAAGTACAGTAGCTAAAAACTCGGCATTGGGGACAAAAATTGCGTGGTCAAGAGATCTGAAGCTAACCCGAGCAATGCAAGCTCAGAAGAGATTGCGCGGCTTGGGCTGCTAAATGCGCGGCCGCGCAATACTAGCCCCAAAGCCGCGCAATCGCAACTGAAAGGCAATTGCGCGGGATCGCAAAAGCACGGTCGCGCAATTCTGGCCGATCCCGCGCAATCGGCCGTCTTCAGCGAACTTAAATAAAAAAAATTGAGCCCCCTTCTTCTTCCTCTCATTCGTACGCCTCCCTCATCTATCCTCTCTAAAAACTCCATTGAAGCTCATCATCTCAAGCTCCATTCAAGCCCTTTCAACACGGATTTTCAACCAAAATCAAGCAAGGAACTCCAAATCAAGCGGAATTCAAGTAAGATTTCTCAAATTTCCCTCTAAATTTCGGTTTTAGTAGATTAAATCTAAACCTAGGTTTTGTTCTAAAAACCCGAAATTTATCCCTTTAGGCTCGGATTTAGGCTTAAGTCCTTTACAAAAGTTTGTTTATTGCATGATTCTAGCCTAGATTCGTGTTTTATTTGAGCTTTGCATGTAATCCGAATTTACCCTAGAAATTTGATTAAATTTTAAATAAATTTTGATTAAATTTTTCTAGGTAGTAGGGGAAGAGAGCGTTTGAGAGCTTATCTGTGAAATATTGTTGTGGTTGTCCTTGCTGGGACAACGGAATTGCGTTTGTTTGGTTCATTTGTGGTGTTTGCGCAGGTTTAATTGAAAATCTGAAATCATGGGTAACAAGAGAGGTAGAACAGACGGAGCTTCATCATCCCGAGCTGCTTTAGTTCCCCCTGCTGTGGTGGGAGAGATCACCCAAGAGACTTTTGGGATTACTCTGACGAAGAACAATCACGTAATCCGGTTTGAGCTTCTGAAGGAAAGGGAATGGAAAGCAACTCGGTTCATAGACTGGAACCTGATGAATGAGATCGGGATACCTCATCTGTTGAATGAGATAGGGGCATATTTGCATATGGGCGAGTTCTTGAAGCTGTGTGAACCCACCTTCAAGGGGTTAAAACTGGAGTTTCTGAGTACTTTGTCCACTGATTTCAGAGGAGAAGGAGATATCAAGTTCTGGCTGCCAGAGTATCATCCAGTGTACCAGCCACAACCACCACCATCAGATTTTCCGCCCTACTACCCGCCAGGCAACTAGGTTTTTGTGAGTTTTTCTCTTTCCTTTACTTTTTACTATACTTTGGGGACAAAGTATGTTTTAAGCATGGGGGAAGGGAATTACTTGTTTGCATTACATGTAGTTGCATTAGTTTAGGTCATGTTTAAAAAAAATTTGCATGCATTGATTAAAAATTTGAAAAATGAAAAAAAAAATCAGAAAATTTGAAAAAAATACAAAAATATTGCATTTAGGTTCTTATTTCCCCATTGTTTGATTCCTCTTGTGTTTCAAAGCTAAGTATAATTCCTAACCCATGATTTGCATGATATGCTGAAGTTGATATGATATGAGCATGATCATTGATTGATTACCTTGATTATAGGATGGAGCGTGTATTTAGCTTGAGTATTTGATTTATTCTGAAGTTCCAGACAAAAATTAGCCTTGTGAGATTTTTGGCCTTTCATGATTATTTGTTCTCTAAATTTCTTGAGTGTATCACCATGACTATCTAGCTCTAGAACTTGCGTTAATACTCTATTTCAAGGCTGCTTTATATGATTGAATGCATGATATTAAAATGATTGAGGCAATGTTTCTTATAACCTATTATTTCCCTTCCTACCTTACAAGATCCATGTTTTTGACACCCCTATTTCTTTGAGCTTTAAGCCTATTTTTGACAGCTCCACAAAATGATTCCTAGCCTAATAAGCTTGACCCATAATCCGGGATTTAGGACTTTAGGTTGTGATTGTGTTTTGTGTAAGTTTGATGTAAGTATGGGGGAGTTGGAAGAAAAGGTGGAAAAAGAGGAAATAAAACTCTTGTGTGAGCAAAGTGAAAAAAAATGAAGATGAAAAGTTTGATTGCAAAAGAAAAGCAAAAGAAAAATTGCTTAAATTGTTAGTAGTCTTCATTAATAAAGCAAGAAAAGAGTTGAAGAAGAATAAAAGAGAAAAAAGAGAAGCAAAGTGCTTAAGTGTAAATGTAAGGAGTTGGTAGAGTGGAAGTTTGGAAAGTGTTATGAGAAGTAAAGTGTAAAGTTTGGGTTTAGGATTAGTCTTTTATCCCGGATTTAGCACCACAAGCCAAATGTTATCCCTTCCAAATTTCTCTTTACCTTAGCCCCAGTACAAGCCTTAAAAAGACCTCATGATTTTTGTTATGTGTTTGATCCCCAACGGTGGAGATTTAGAACTCTGATGCAAGCATATGGTAGTCTAGTTTTCATGGTTGATTTTGAGTGAAACACGTCCTTAAACACTTGAGAGTTGGAGTGCAAACACAATTACCTTGGTGAGGTCTAAAATGGATTAATTGTCTTTACTTGTTGCTTGTCATAATGCATGTTGAGAAGTCTTGGTCGGGTTTTTAATTATATGTGAAATGCTTGTTTGATTTGAGATGGATGTATGATTGCATTTCTATGGTGTGATTTGGATTTATGTCTTGCTTGAGGACAAGCAAGGGTTAAGCATGGGGGAATTTGATAGCTTGCATATAGGAGTAGCTTAGATGCATGTTTTATATATGTTTTAGTTAGTTTTAGGTTAGTTTTTATGTAGTTTTTAGGTTTTTGTGTTGTCGGGTATTATGCGCTGGTTTGCTCGGTTTTACAGGTTTTTAGGTTCAAGAGCAACAGTAGGGCGAGTACAGATTGACCATGGTGGTGGTGGACGAGCCAAGGGAGCTAAGGAATGCTAGGAGCATAGATGGAGAAGAGCCAAACCAAGAAAAGCCAAGAAGAAGCTAAGGAGAAAGCTCGGGATGCAAGCCGAGCAATCATCCCGAGCAATCTCAACTGAATGAGCATTGCTCGGGGAAGCAATATTGCGCGGCCGCGCAATTGTGTCAAGCCGCGCAATCAGGGTTTTTACACGGACATGAATTTGGGCCGAGTTTTGGTTTTGGGCTTCGAGATTTAAGATATTTGGGCTTATATCTTCCGAGTTGTAGGGTTTAATATATCTTATGAGGGTTATTTTTAGTAGACATATAAATACTTTATGTTAGTTTAATTTTCATAACTTTTGATCAACTTTTGGAGGCTAGGGTTTTTCTCTTTGGAGGCAGACTTTGAAACCTTTGTAAGTTTGATTTTATTTTAATTATACATTGCTAATTTCCTTGTGTTTGGCTAGTTGTTGAAGTCATGATTTGTATGTAGTTGTGAGGTTTGATTGATTCTCAACAAACTTGAATAGAAATTATTCCCTGTGCTTAATTGAATCTAAACTAGGGTTTTATTAGATTAGCTACCTGATTGAATTTCTAGTTAAAACTGAATCTGATTAATTACCGGTCGGAGTTAATTTGATCAAGAGTATACTTTAATCAATTTAGTACCGATTGGACAAGTTGGTTGAAGAAGGGAATAAATTCACAAGTCACTTGGATGTCTGGTTGCTCTAAGTGTTTGTTTCTATTGATAACTTGAATCGTCATGCTGTTATTTAATTGAATCTAGAAGGTCTTCTAGGTTATTATTTAATTAGGGTTGTTAGACTGGTAGTTCTATCAACTATATATGAAGTTTGGATCTTAATCCTTAGTAGGGTCATTATCCACAATAGATTATTCAAGTGAGAAGAGAATCAAGAGAATCAATGATCAACGAATCAATATCATGATGGATTTAACTAGTTGAACACGTTTGTCTCTCATATATTCAAAATCATCTTTTGCATTCATATTTACTTTTATAGTTGCATATTAGAATAGATAATCATTCCAAAACCCCCTTTTAGGTTACTTGGCATACAAGTAATAACACATTTACACGAGTCTCTGTGGGTTCGACACTTACTTGCCGCTCTACTGAGTTGGTAAAGTTAGGTTTCTTTGATAGGTATAAACGACCACGAAAAATACCTCATCATCTATGACTTAGTAACTTTTGTCAATGGGAACTTGCCAAAGTTTGAGACTGAAAGGTGAAAACTTTTATAAGTAGTTAGACAGGGAATTGAAACTGAAATGTACTTTTTCTTGTTGGAACCCTAGGATTTGAACCTGAGTTTTCTCTATTATGAAAATATTTTGAATTCTCTTATGGAATAACAGTTGTCATAGAAATCTTAAGGTTGGGTTGAGTTAGCAAGTCGCGAAAGCGGATGTTGATTCAATTTAATCTTAAATTCTAAGTGCTTAAAGGTCTAGATTTTAATTTGCAAGTCACGAAAGTGGATGTTTAATTGAGTCTAGGTACGTCTGTTAATATTCGAAAGAATTTAGTGGATACAATAGACAATTTCCTTCAAACAAAGTCATAATTAAGATTGTGCAATCATCCTTTATAGTCTACCGAAGCATTGTTGTGGGGATCCTTGATCTTAGAAACTTTTCTCCCATTGATTTTCTCATATTTACTTATTTACTTTTCATAAGTTAGTTTCATAGCTAAAATCACAACTCAATCTTTGCTTATTTTTACGACTTAGTCTACTGATTCGAATACAATTAATACTACATAGTCCCAGAGTTCGATACCTTGGTATTACAACCGATTCCATACACTTGCGGGGTAGGATTTGGCCTATCAGATGACTATAGTCGGACTACATGGACATATTACCTAGCTTCAAAAGATCAGGTCTATTAAGTTATTGTCAACTTTTTGGTTCTTGTGGAGAATCAGTTTGCAGTTTTAGTGAAACAAATCAGAAGTGATAATGGCACAGAATGTCAACTCTAGATGTCGTGACCTCTTTGCTTCAAAAGGAATTATTCACCAGAGGTCAGTGGCAAGGAATCCTCAACAAAATGGACGTGTTGAGAGGAAGCACTGTCACTTGGTTGAAACTGCCAGAGCTCTTATGCTTCATTCTTGCTTTCCAAAAGGATTCTGGGGAGAGTGTGTACGTGTTGCTAACTATTTGATCAACATTATGCCTTCTTCAGTTCTTGATCATATGATTCCATATGAGATTTTAATAAAGCAACCACTAGACTACAACAGATTGAAAGTCATTGGCTATTTATGTTATGCCTTGCACAAGAACACAGATAAGTTTGACCCCAAAGCCAAGAAATGTGTTCTTGTTGGTTATCCTTATCAACAAAAGGCTTATAAATTGTATGACTTGGAAAGTCATAAATTTATTATCAGTCGAGATTTCTTTTTAAAGAGGATATTATCCCTTATGCTACCAAACCCTCTACTATCTCCCTTACAGATACATCTAGACCATCTTTACCACTGGTAAATCCAGCCTTTGATTATCAAGATCAGGCTCAGCCTCAACTTGTTTCACATTCCACAAATCCTTTACATGATAACACTCCCCTTATCTCATCTTCACCAGTTCCACCTGCTTTCCATACACCAAATCCTTCTCTTTCAAGTTCACCTTTGAATTCAACTTCTCCTCCTAATGTGATTCAGGTTGATCAAAATATTTCTACTAGACCAAAAAGACACATTATTCCTCCTGTTAAATACAATGACTTCATTTGTCCGACCTTGCATCATGATCCTTCCATGTCCTTGTCATTCTTAGTGGCCAACTCTAATTTAAAGGCTTATTCTACAAAATACATGTCTTCTTTGTCTAATGTCATGCAATTCTTGGAGCCTGTTATTTATTCCCAAGCTACAACTGACAAGAATTGGCAACAAGCCATGGACACTGAGATACAAGCTCTGGAGCATAACAGAACCTGGGAGCTAGTCGACTTACCACCCAATCACAAGGTTATTGGTAGCAAATGGGTCTACAAAGTCAAATTCCGACCAGATGGTTCAGTTGAAAGATTTAAGGCAAGGTTAGTAGCTAAAGGCTACAATCAAGTGAAAGGCAAGGATTTTAAACACACTTTCTCCCCTGTAGCCAAATTTGCTTCTATCAGGACCTTGCTAGTAGTTGCCACAACTAATAACTGGTTCATCAAGCAGTTAAACATTAACAATGCCTTTCTTCATGGCTACCTTGAAGAAGAGGTGTACATGCTTCCACCAGAAGGCTATTCTAAAGCTCTTCCTGATCAAGTCTGTCGTTTAAAGAGGTCCATTTATGGTTTAAAACAGGCCTCCAAGGTAGTGGAACGTGGAACTTACCAAGTTGCTGCTTTCCTTGGGATACACTCAATCCAAAATGGATTACTCCATGTTTATCAAATGCTCCTCTAACCACATTACAGTAGCACTCGTTTATGTGGATGATCTCTTACTCTCTGGCAACTCTGAATCAGATATTGAAGCCACCAAACAAGCCATGCATAAAGCATTCACCATTAAGGACTTGTGTGACATAAGATATTTCCTTGGCATAGAAGTGGCTAGATCCTCAAAAGGCACACTTCTAAACCAAAGGAAATACATCATAAACCTTCTGAAGGACACTGTAATGCTCTCTTGCAAAGCAATTGTCTTTCCTATGACAAAAACTCCAAAACTATCTATTGATGAAGGTGATCTCTTGCCTGACCCAGAGGTATACAGAAGGTTAATAGGCCGCTTACTTTACTTGAATATGACACACCCTGACCTCTCTTATGCCACTCAACACTTAAGTCAATTCATGAGTGCACCAAGGGAGCCACACCTTCTCGCAGCCAAGCATGTCATTCGCTACCTCAGGGGCACACTAGACTTAGGTTTCTTCTATCAAGCAGCGTTGGACAACAAACTCACTGGCTATACAAATGCTGACTGGGGAGCTTGCAACTTCAGTGGAAGATCTCTCACAGGTTATTGCATTTTCCTTGGCAAGTCTCTAATTTCATGGAAAACAAAGAAACAAAAGACAGTGTCCAAAAGCTCAACTGAATCAGAATACATGACAATGTTCACCACTTCTAGTGAATTTGTGTGGTTGAATGGGGTACTCCATGATCTTAACATATCTATTCCAACACCCATTCCACTCCACTGTGATAATAAAGTTGCCCAACACATTGCTGAAAATCCTATTTTCCATGAGTGCACCAAACATCTCAACATTGACTGCCATTATGTGAGAGATAAAGTTCAAGAAGGATTCATTAAAACACAGTTTGTTCCTTCTTCTCAACAGTTGGCCGACATCTTTACAAAAGCTCTTGGAGAGCAACAACACAAGTTTTTGGTGTCCAAGTTGGGACGTGTCTCCCAACCCCCAAGTCCAACTTGAAGAGGGGCTATGAACATAGTGTAAATATTGTACATATTTGCCTTTTACACAAGGCACTAACATTGCACGCACTAACACCCTACTAGCTTTAGTTTGTTAAAAACTAACTATGGTTAGCTACCTTTAGTTGACCGTAGTTTGGCTAACTCCTTGTATATATTCTCGGTTCTCCAGTACAAATTAACTCGTGAAATACAAAATCTAGAGAGCTTTCTCTACCATATCCATGGCGTTCATCACGAGTTCATCCTGATTTTACCTACATTTCACAATTGTTAGGATGACTTTGACAATTATGAGCTTGACAAATTATTTGAATGTCTTGGATTAGTCACACCTAGGATGTTGGTGGAAACCCTTGGATACTAACCTTGCTTTTTATCGATCTATGTATCCATCTAGGAGGTTAGTAGACCCATTTAGTATCAACCAAGTTCTAGTTTGAGTTGTGTGGAACTAGGGACCAATTCTGATTAGTACATGGTGCATTAAACTCATATTACATTGTAGCACACCATTCCAGGCTTTTTAGGGCTTGTGAGATTGATTTTGGTTCGGTAGAAGAGGCAATTTGTGAGTCAACATATATTAACATTTGGATTAGTTTGTGGATATTTCTGTTAGACCTTGTATGAATACCATGAGTTTGTGTTTGAGTTGAAGAAAGAATTGAGTTTGGCATAAGAATGGGAACTTGAGGATTAGGGTCCGGTTTGTTAAAGGAATTTGAGTAAATTCACACGAGAAAGCTAGGAGAGGTGCGTGCGCCTCACCTCTGAGCGACACACCAAAGGCACCATTGCAAACCTATGCAATGGTGTCGCCACTAGGGATGCACATGGGGCGGGGCAGGGAATGCATTCCTCGACCCATCCCCCCAACATACTATTTGGCCCCCCATCCCCGCCCCGTCCCCGTCTATTCCCCGCGGGGAACGGGGCGGGGAATCCCCGTCGGATATCGGGTTATTAATGGGGCCCGTTTATTATAAAAAAATATTTTAAACTTTAAAAAAGTTTAAAAATATCAAATTTTATAACATAAATTTTAAATTTCATTATATAATTATATGTAGCGAGGATTCGGGGCGGATAGTACATTCCCCGTCCCTTCTCCTTTTAAAATCAGGGATACGAAATTGATTCCCGTCCCCGCCCCGTTCAGCACCAAGTTGGGAAATCCCCACCCCATTAGGGGCGGATCCCCGCGGATCCCCGTCTCCACGGATTTTTTGTGGATCCCTAGTCGCCACCAAGGTCGACCCTTCCTCACCATGTCAAAACTCTCTTCATAAGTACTCCATTACTCCTGTTCGATTATCCAAATTGCTGCAAACATTTATGATGAAGAAGATTAAAATTAGGCACATGAATCTATATATTCACGTTTTGCTAAAAATCAAGTTGCATTTACTTCTAGTTTATGCATCAATGCATGTGGAAATTGTTTGCATGACACACGGTGTCATGGCACAATGAATATAATAATAATAAAAGAAGAGAGAGAAGAGAAAAAGTAGAAAAAGTAGGTAGAGGTAGGCGTTTTTTATTTTTTTTTTATTTTAGCTAAGGGTACACCAAACCTATAGGGTCGGGTTTAGGTTTGTATCACAGATGGGCTATTTTGTATGGGCTTTAGGTTATTGGGCTTAGGTAAAATCAAATGGGATTACATTATGAAAAAAATAATGGTCCTAATCAATAATAGTATATGAGCTTATATTTTACTATCAGAAATAGTATATGGGCTAATATAACATATAGTCCAAATTCATTAACATTAACATATATCATATATTCAGATCTATATCAAACTCGAGTACAATATCAAACTCGATGAAGAAAATCCAGATCTGAGAAATGGTGGAGCACTCGGGTAAGCGGTTGTCGTCGCCGGCTACGATGGACGAGGGGTCGATTCATGCTCTTATCCTCAAGCTGGTCGTCATCTTCGATCTCGTCGCTCACTCTACTGTGGCGATATGGTGAAGAGGTGTTGGGAGAAAGGACACAAATATGGGGTATTCATAATCGATGAAATCCCGGTATCATCCCCTTCATTCTCATGTGATAAATTTAGCACAACCATGATTTTTTTTCTATGAATTGAACAGTAAGTTGTATTTGAATTCAATTTGATGATGTCTGCTAGCATATGAACGCGATTTTGAATTTATAATTGCCAAATGGTTTTTTCTGGATAGACTGTGTTTGGGGATAATGAAATTGCAATTTTCCTGGTTTTTCTGGTACTTAAACAAGATAAAATACAAAAACAAAGGAAACGAGAGAGAAAATCAGATGGATTAGGGTCAATTGATGAATCATGATTTGGAATTGGATGTTTAAGCTGGTGGTCTTTATGAATTGAGGGAATACAGTTTGCAGTTTTGCAGTGTTGATGTCTTGTGCTTGATCACATCCTTTTCTGCCTTGTTGAAACATGATGAGAAAACAAATGCAATAAGAGAGTTATTAGTTGTAGTGATGATTTTGTGTGCCATTGATGAGTAGTTTTTGTACCTCAAGTTTTAAGAAATATGCAATCAAATTTCATAGTTCTATTTGGTGTAGATCTCATGCAATGGTATTAGTGCTATGGCATTGGTATGTATATGTTTACCATTGGAAAAAAACAAGTTTGACACTAACACATAATTGTAAATTTCCTTTTAGTTTTTCCTTGCTTGAGAATCATCTCAAGCACCAGAAATCAAAAGGTGTTGTTTGTGTTTGTCAAACACATGAAATCAAAAGACAATGCAACATAACATAGCAAATTAGAATCACAAGCAATATCCATAGCCAAAACACCTAAAATTATAACCATAAAAGGGTTGTTACTGCCCATATAGTAGTATCATACAAAACCATCAAATTGTTTCATCCAAACCACCAGAAATACCATCCCCCAACCACCATTGTTCAACCAAATTTCCTCCCAGCAAAACCATAAAAAAAAGTCTTCCATCCATCCAAACATGTGATCATAGTCTTAAAAAGAACCTTCAAACATATCAACAAAAGAACTTAAAACCGACAACACCAACACATTACCTTTTCCTCTTCAATATCTTCTTCTCCTCAAGCTCCAGCACCTCGTCCGTCATGTAAGCTCTCAAATACTTCTCCACTGCACGGTGCACAACCTTCCTTTTCTCCGATTTCTTCATTCCCGTGCCGGTGGAGATTTGAGAAGCGTGTTGGAGGAGCTCTCTGACGTTGTAGGATTGCTTCTTCCTACCCAGACAGTAGGGGCATTGAAGGGAGCCATCTTTCCTCCTCAATTTATCCTTTCCTTGAACAAGTCTGATGTAAGGTCCGTCGGGCTTGTCAACATATTCATCAATATCTGATTCATCTATGTCAGTTGATTCAGATTGAACGTCGTCGAGGTCCTCCCCTGCCTTGGACATCTCCTCTTGGAACATCTCCTCTTGAGCCTGGGCTAGCTTTTCCTGGGCCTGGGCCAGCTTCTCTTGTGCCCTGAGCATCTCATCGTGTGCCTGGGCCAGCTCTGCCTGTGCTTGGGCCAGATCCGCATGTGCCTTCGACATCTAAACATTTGTGTGTACATCAAATTAGTAAAGCAGGGACTATAAAGAATGAAAGGTGTGCTATATGAACAAAATTAGTATTTTTTACAAATTAGTAATGAAAAAAAAGAGTGACATTTGACCCATATTTTCATGAATTGACCAATATTTTGATTATTTACCCAATATATCAAAAATTGACCCAATTTTTTTCTTATTTAGAAAAAAAACACCTTTATAAGAATTTATAAAAACAATTGCCCCATACTTTCCTTATTTACCAAAAAAGCACCTTTCTACGAATTTATAGCAACAAGGGAACCATACTTTCCTTATTTAGATGACAATCCACCCATGTTTTTCACATTTGAATTAAGAACTGATTTTAACCGCTCATGGTTCAGTTGATTTCAGATTTAGAAAACAAACATAGAGGATGTAACCAACCTAAACAAAATCAAGAAATCATATCCACATCCACAAGCCATTAACGACAAATAGTATAGCCCTAGATCAGAGAAACAACATGCAAAGGAAGGACATTCTCATAAACCCTAGATTCGACTACAAAGACCCTAAACCCTAAACACAATCAATAAAGGACTTTCTCAAACGAATGATGAAGTAAATCCTTTGGAACTCAATCGACTACAAGACCCAAACCCTAAACACAATCAATAAACAAAATCAACATCCAACAGCCTCAAAGGACAACACTTTTAGACTAGATTTAAAACAAAATCGAATGCAACACATGAACATGCCAATTGATGTAATAAAGACCCAAACCCTAACCCGATTCATGCGTGTAAAAAAACACAAACGATTCACACCACAGGGAAGAGGAAGAAGAAATGGACCATGCCAAGAAGGGTTGAAGAGTAAATAAATTTCTAAAAACTCTAACTTGGGAGGTGTAATATCCGCTCTTTTTAATAAAGAGATATTACTTTATTTCTTTCGAGTTAATAATAAGCTTAGAATTACACTTAATTTAAATCCGCTTTAAATGGATAAAACTTGCAAAAAGAAAATTTATTCTTATGAATAAATTTTTTTGGCAAGTTAAATTGTATTTAGCGGAAAATTTAAATTTGTAGGAGTGTAAAAAGAGGGTAAATAATAAGGGTGTGTGGGGACTCGAACTCATGACCTCTCACACATGGAGATATGAAACCCAAAACCACTTTACCATCTTGTTTATTTGTTATTATCTAAGGAACAAATATGATGTCAAAGTTTTGATTTTCCCGCCTTGCCTTTGTCTTCTTCTTCAAATGGATGGCTCGCACAACATCCTATGGAGGCGCCGACTTCTCACCTCGGAGTCACGCAAGCATCAGGGAGATGCCACCTATCGAAGCCTATCATGTAGCCGCCATTTGTGGCAAGCTACGCGAGTGCCACCAGCCTTGCTCTGCCTGACTTGTCTTGAGGAGGATTCAGCCACGTTTAGGCCTTCTGATGCAAGGAATGGATAGTAAGAGCTAGGAGAGGATCGTGGTGGCTATAAAATGGTGGAAAATCGATCGAAACAGAGGAGGGATGCTCGAATTTGGATCTGAAATCCCGATCTCGGTTTTGACCAAGAATTGTGCAAAACTTTAAAATTCGATTGCGAGCTCGTTTCTTAACCAAAATTAGTGATTCAAATTTCTATATGTCGAGGATGAAGTGATCTATAATATCCCTCAATCAATTGTGGAAAAAGGATTCAAGAAACGGGCCAAAATCCACCAAATCCGTTCGTGGTACTGGTTTTCCGGATTTTCAGAGGTTGGTGACGAGCCATTTTCTTGGGCTTCGATATCCGTCTTCAAGCAACTATTCCGGGAACTTTTGCCAACAGTTGGAAGGTGTAAACTCGTTCTTTAGACTGTCGCAAGTTCCGTCGCTTTTACCGCCCCGAGTACACCGCTGGACGCCTCTGAACAGGCCTTCGTGACCAACGTTGCTGCTGGTTTCTTTGCCCGGAAAATTCAGCAGCTACGAGTCAAGTTTGTGGGCTTCGTGGTCGACCTTCCGGCCACCAAATCTGTCGGAAACTGATGACAGTAAGTAGAGAGGATGTCGGAGGTGTTTCTGTCGCTTCCCTCTTCGCCTCCCCGTCCCTGGTTTCTCCTCCACGGGTCGGTAAACAGGAGTTCGCGACCAGCTTTGGTACTGGTTTATTGTGCCCAGAAATTCAGCCTTGGCGAGTGATTTTTGTCGCCTTTGTTCTCCGTCTTCTCTCAATGAATGTAAGATCCGTTGCCAACAGTAAAAAGAGGGTAATGAGGAATTCCAACTGTCGCTTGAATCACTCCAAACGGATATCAAACGAAGTCGCTAGACATCGACGAAGTTGGTTCGTCGCTCACATTATTTCCGGCCTTCTTGAGTTTTAAAAAGGAAAAGGGAAAGGTGTTTGGACCCGGTTTCCTCGGTATGCGTGACATGAATTCCGATGGATCGTTTTGATTCGCATGTCGCCTCGTTTTGCGCATCGCATCGTTTTGCGTGCCACCTCGATTTGCGTGCAAGCAAATCCCGAAATCGTATCGCTAGGTAATTTTCTTCTTCGAGCTTGACTTATATTATAGAATGATTTTTGGATAAAATCATTCAAAGTTGGATTTTCATATGAAATCTCATAAAGCGCGATTTATCGAATTGGTTAAGTTATAAAGCCGGATTAAGTCAAGCAAGTAGTTGACAAATTATTATTAGGACATAATAATTTGTAGTTAATCGTGAAATGGAAATAAATTGATTATAATTTATTTCTATATTCTTTCCGGTACAACCCGAGCTCGAGTCTTGGATGCACGTCGTTCGAGATGGAACTAATCGCCTTAAGAGGAGAAATCTCGTATAAGGCAAGTGGACGATTCTCTCTTGCGTTATTGTTATTAAATGAGAAATTGGATCCCATTTAATATTTGCGTTGGGAACAACTTGTATGATTAATAAAATATGATAGGTCGTTATATTTGTTAGAAATAATGACCATGTTGTTTATTCAGTTTCGCGTTAGAACTGGATTTAGGTCCGTTATGTGTGACCTTGTATGTTGTCTCATGCTGAGACATTATTGTGAAGTAAGTTAGTTTTTCAGGGGTAGGAGCCGAGTCTCCGATGACCTCTTTATAACACAGTCTATGTTGGGAGGTTTAGCTCGTTACTATCATATCCCAACATTCGGGTCATGACTCATACCTCACTCAATGCTGGAGGAGGTGTTATGCACTCTAGCTAAGTGCAATTAGTACTAGTTGTTCGTCAATGATCATGGATGAAATAAGCCCTCTCATCTTGACGTCACATGTACATGTAGATTCTCGGCGGTTTCAGTCGATTAAAAGTTACCAATATGTTTGTAAAGAGTTTTGAAAGTAATATAAGATAAGTGCGTTAGGCACATTAATGTACCCGGATGGTTAGTCTATTCGATAACCATTCTTACTCCCGGTTAGGAATGATTCTTAATCAAACTTTGATTAAGTCAATCTGATTAGTCGATGGAGACTTTTCAAGATGTTATGTGATTAATATGAGTTCCCAACAATGGTTTATGATTCTTAAAGAAACCACAAGCGGTGGTATATTCTCTCTCTTGATTATGCGAATCTCCTTTTTATTCTCTATAAGACTGCTAACTGTTGGATCATAATCCGAGTCTATTCGGATTTGGATGCCAATATGTTTAGTTACAACCATAAGAACCAAGTTAGATTCTCCGCTTGCTTAGTCTTTCATTAGACTAACCCGTCCATCTTCTTTTCTTTTATATGGTCGACTGGTGTCCACCGTTGGTTTACGACAAATCAGGTTCTTCTTGGAAGTTGATTCAAGAGGCGGATTCAGAGGTTTGAAGCTCCATAAGTTGAAGAAAGGTTTCCAATGGCTATACTTGAGTGAAGATCATGGTTGAACTACTTCAAAGTGAAGCTGAGTTTCAGAAATAAGAACTTAAGGAAGACTGGATGAAGATTTTGTTTAAATAGAAGGTTGTTCTATTTATTTACTAATTCTTTTTAAGTTAAGGCTTGTATAAGACCTTTTATTCTCTTTTCCGCTGTAAAGTTTTACTTAATTTTGTTAGGTTTTAAATGGTTTCATTTACCTTGTTCTAGTAAGTTCTATCAGGTTAAAGCCTTGGGTAGCTTCGGTTTAGTTCTAATCGGGGTTACTGGCAGTAATACCTCCAGGGTAGGAAGGGGGTGTTACAGAAGTGGTATCAGAGCTAAAAGTTTCTAAGTCTTGCTTTAGACTTTCATCTTCCATATAGAATTATGGAGAATTCTATATTGGTGTTGTCTTAGAACCATTTACGGAAAGTGGTTAAGATTGGAGATCAGACTCGTGAAGAGATAGAAGGAGAAAAGGGAATTGGAGAACATGAGGTAATAAGTTTGTAATGACTTCTTTGAAGGGCTTGTGGTGGACATTTGATTCCCTAGAGATGGGAATGGATTCCGAGAAGGATCCAGAGTAAAATTAGGTGAAGATTCCTAAAGTTGAAGTCTTGAAGAGTTTTTCTCCTTCTATCGCGCTCCGAAGCTTCAAGATCTCAATAGAGGAAGGAAGAAGCAGATGAAGTGACAGAGAAGTTGAAGTGACCGAATTCTGACAAGTACTCTCCCACTTTTTTATTGGTAGAAACTCTCCCACTTTATTAACGCGGTTAATTTTACGAATTTACTAAATTAATTAAATGGATATTAACCGACGATTTATTACAATTGCAATTATCCATTCCATTGGGTTGGGCCCCCGTTTATACTAAAGCCCAATTATGCGGGCGGGTTTTGGGAAACCGGGTTTGACTTAGGGTTTCTATAATAGAGCAAATTAATATGTTGTTATGGTAACAAAATATTTGGGTAAATTAATTTTAATTAATAATATTAATTTATTAGGAAACATATAGAACCTATTGATTTTTTTTGTCAATGCTAAGTAAAGCCTTGTTTAATTAAATGCTTATTTTACCTACCACCTTGGTTAAAATAAATATAAACCCTAATCTTTATTAGTTTAGTATTTGAAATTTGGTACTTGCCATTATGATTTTTTTTGGTAGAAAGTATTTAATGATTTTTTTTTCATGACTATTGAGGATCTATCTACCAATAACAAACCTTAGTTTAGTATTCCAAATAGGTTAATTTATGCAATTTTAGGGTGATTTTAAGCACTTTAAGGAAGTTGCCACTATCATTCTATACCATATCTCTAATTTGAAACAAAGGAACCAAAGTAAATATACGAGTATTTAACCAAATTAAAAGATAGGATTTAAGGGGCTAACTTTCATTACGAAAAAACAAAGACAACAATATGCACTCTAGGAGTGCATTTAGGGAATGAAAAAAAAAACACAACAACAACAAGACACATGTTGCCCCTAGCCAATGCAAGAATCCTACTCGAGATCGATCTTCGGTATTCCATCGTCATCAGCTGGGAGGCTCTTCTTCCTTCCAGACCTACGAGCCAATTTGGACCCGCTCGGAGGTGTAGATGCATCTAGTGGCATCAGTCGTTTTGGTGTCACCTGGCCTCCGGGTGCGGTAAATACTTGATGCTCTTGTTCGAAGAGCATCAGTAGATCCACCAAAGGTGGATCCTCCGCTAGGACCTTCCTCGTGTCAGCCGCAAGCCCCTTGCATAGAAGTCGAACATAGAACATCCTGGTTTGGATGGTGAGGTTGTTGGCTGTTGATTGCGCCTTGTCGAACATGGAAAAGAGGCCAGTTTCAGAGATTGGAGTGGCGGGCACTTGTTCAAGAGTCTGGGTGGCGACAAGGGGGGTTCTTGGGCTCTTTTCCGCCATTTTCGTGTTGTGGTAGTGATAGTGGAGGATTCTAAATGAGGTGTATTTATAATAGAGCGTTTAGTAATAATGATTGTGGGAAATTTAAATCAACCAATACAAAATTAATCTTGTGGTTCCGAGGCATTGATTGCACCGATTAAAAAAAAAACAGGATATTTAATTAAAAAAAAGCATGCTACAAAGGTGGATTCGAAAGGTTTTTTTTTTGTTTGATAATCAAAGCCAACTTTAATTGCTTAAAAGATCAGCTTCTACAATGTTAATCAAAGAAAGATTTTTGACGATTTGGTGTATAATGCAATAATTTAAGATTATCTAGGGGATATATATGTAACATTCCAAACCCATGCATCGTTCAAATTTACATATAGTTATATTTTCGTCATAGAAGACTTTATGATTTATATAGAGTCTTTTTTTTGAGTAAAATATATGCATTCAAAATAATGTTACACTTTTGTTTTTTCGATTAAATGATATAAAAATTATTATTAGGGAACATTCAAATAAGTAAAATATATGCATTCAATACAAAATTAATCTTGTGGTTCCGAGGCATTGATTGCACCGTTTAAAAAAACAGGATATTTAATTAAAAAAAAGCATTCTACAAAGGTGGATTCGAAAGGTTTTTGACGATTTGGTGTATAATGCAATAATTTAAGAGTACCCATAATTTAATAGGGATTTTATCAATTAAAAATCAAGATTTGTTATCTAGGGGATGTATATTTTACATTCCAAACCCATGCATCGTTCAAATTTACATATAGTTATATTTTCGTCATAGAAGACTTTATGATTGATATAGAGTCTTTTTTTTGAGTAAAATATATGCATTCAAAATAATGTTACACTTTTGTTTTTCGATTAAATGATATAAAAAATATTATTAGGGAACATTCAAATAAGTAAAATATATGCATTCAAAATAATGTAACACTACTAGTAAGTATATATAAAAAAAACATGTATGTATTTCGAAAAAAAAAATAAGAGTATAAGATACTTAGAATAGGAGGGTTAGGGTTTAGGGTAACTTATACCCTACACATGTATAGCGCTTTCTTATAACAAGGATCGATTCTAAATGAATGTAACACTTTGTTATAAGAATGTTCGATTCTAAATGAATGTAACACTTTGTTATAAGAATGATCGATTCTAAAGGAATATAGCGCTTTCCTATAAGAATGAACGATTCTAAATGAATGTAACACTTTGTTATAAGAATGATCGATTCTAAAGGAATATAGCGCTTTCCTATAAGAATGATCGACTCTAAATGAATGTAACACTTTGTTATAAGGATGATCGATTCTAAATGAATGTAACACTTTGTTAATGTAACACTTTGTTATAAGGATGATCGATTCTAAATGAATGTAACACTTTGTTATAAGAATGATCGATTCTAAAGGAATATAGCGCTTTCCTATAAGAATGAACGATTCTAAATGAATGTAACAAAGTGTTATAAGAATGATCGATTCTAAAGGAATATAGCGCTTTCCTATAAGAATGAACGACTCTAAATGAATGTAACACTATGTTATAAGGATGATCGATTCTAAATGAATGTAACACTTTATTATAAGAATGATCGATTCTAAAGGAATATAGCGCTTTCCTATAAGGATGATCGATTCTAAATGAATGTAACACTTTTTTGAGAGAGTGATTGTAAACTTTAGAGATATATATCATTCATCATTAATTAGGTAAATAGAATACTATGATAAAAAAATTATAGTATTTTATTAGAGGTAATATTAATTACTCCGTATATGACGTTTTCTTATAGAAATGATCGATTCTAAAGGTGTGTCACGATTTCACATAAGAATTATCGATTCTAAATGAATATAGAGTGTAACAATCTATTAGAAATGAATGTAACACTTTGTTATAAGAATGATCAATTCTTAATGAATGTAAGACATTGTTATAAGAATGATCGATTCTAAAGGAATATATCGCTTTCTTATAAGAATGAACGAATCTAAATGAATGTAACACTTTGTTATAAGAATGATCGATTCTAAATGAATGTAACACTTTGTTATAAGAATGATCAAATTTAAGGAATAAATCGCTTTCTTTTAGTGTAACACCTAAACCCTAAACCCTAAACCCTAAACCCTAAAATTGATATAGAGTGTAACAATCTATTAGAAATGAATGTAACACTTTGTTATAAGAATGATCAATTCTTAATGAATGTAAGACATTGTTATAAGAATGATCGATTCTAAAGGAATATAGCGCTTTCTTATAAAAATGAACGACTCTAAATGAATGTAACACTTTGTTATAAGAATGATCGATTCTAAATGAATGTAACACTTTGTTATAAGAATGATCAAATTCAAGGAATAAATCGCTTTCTTTTAGTGTAACATCTAAACCCTAAACCCTAAACCCTAAACCCTAAAATCGATATAGCGTGTAACAATCTATTCGAAATGAATGTAACACTTTGTTATAAGAATGATCAATTCTTAATGAATGTAAGACTTTGTTATAAGAATGATCGATTCTAAAGGAATATAGCGCTTTCTTATAAGAATGAACGACTCTAAATGAATGTAACACTTTGTTATAAGAATGATCGATTCTAAATGAATGTAACACTTTGTTATAAGAATGATCAAATTCAAGGAATAAATCACTTTCTTTTAGTGTAACAACTAAACCCTAAATCCTAAACCCTAAACCCTAAAATTGATATAGAGTGTAACAATCTATTCGAAATGAATGTAACACTTTGTTATAAGAATGATAAATTCTTAATGAATGTAAGACTTTGTTATAAGAATGATCGATTCTAAATGAATGTAACACTTTGTTATAAGAATGATCGATTCTAAAGGAATATAGCGCTTTCCTATAAGAATGAACGATTCTAAATGAATGTAACACTTTGTTATAAGAATGATCGATTCTAAAGGAATATATCGCTTTCTTATAAGAATGAACGACTCTAAATGAATGTAACACTTTGTTATAAGAATGATCGATTCTAAATAAATATTCCTCTTTCTTATAAGACTGAACGACTAAAAAAATGTAACACCATTTCTTATTAGAATGATCAAACCGAAAGGAACATAGTGCGATTTCATATAAGAATATATGATCGATTCTAGAGTGTAACGATTTCACATATGATCATAGAATGCCCCCCTAATTCATAAATTAATATTGATATATTTATTCAATTAAATCAAAAGCTTCGAATTAAGTATAAAACAATAATTTTTCCTATAAAAATCGATTGCCAATGCGGCACAATTGGTCCAGGTACACGCATATGTTAGTGAGGTCTAGCGTTCGAAACTGGGCCAGCGATAGCCACCCGTTTTTTTGTTTTTTTTCGGTCTCTTTAAGCCTTATTTTGTACAATGAGAAGAAATTAGCTCGACCAAATCCAAAGAGCATTAGTTGACAATTGGGATTACTCGGATCTGGGAAATTTAAATACTAATTAATTATAATTGGGCATTCATTTAACGAGGCAATGATTGCACTGTAATAAATTTAAAAATGCATAATACAAGAATCGATGTTGATTTGTTATACTGTATAGGCAAAACATTTTCCATTTTTTTCAAAATATGAAGAAATCTCGTTATTTAGGTTAAAGGAAAGGAGTGCCCTTTTTGACATTTTTCCCATATAAGGTCCTACTTATTAACAAATCAATACAATTCATATAAGATGATGGAAAAAATGTATATAAATAACATGATAAATTCTTATCCATGTTTTTTTATAATATAGGATAGAAAATTTCATTATTAAACAATCTTTTATTTTTGGATATGATAGATAGGAAGATCATTAGATTATTTTTTTATGCTATCATACTAATTCTAGAAACAAATACTTTTCAGTATAAAAAACTCAATTTTTAAATAATTATCTTAAAATAAACAATAGAATCACAATAGTCTTTAAAGGAAAGATATTAATTTATTTACATATAAAATAGTTATTTATTTTCTAACAAAACCCTATAGTATTTACATTATATCCTAAATGTTTGTATAGTTATTTATTTTCTCACAAAACCCTATAGTATTTATTTACATTTAAAATAAACGTTTTGTATGATTATAGTTTTTTTTTTCAATTACAAATAGATACCCTAAAGTGATGAACCATAACCTAAACGTTTTGAATCTCTTTATTTACATATAAAATAAACGTATAGTATTTATTTACATACTCTATAAAATAAACCCTAAACTTTAGGAAATAATGTAATATGAAAGCAAATAACGCTTGCTTATTCTTAATCGTCTATTGTTCTACCAAAAAAAAAAACATCGTCTCTTGCAATTCTCCTACAGGCTGCAATGATGGGTCTAGGGTTCCGTCTGTAAAAAGCAAACGGTGGAACGACGCCCTTTGATTGGGTTTGGTTTTCTCAAGGCGTTCTAAAAAAGAGAGCATTGATGGGGTTGGTGGATTCAAGACGCGTGCTAGCCCTGGGTAATTATGGGAGTTTTCTTTTGAAAATTGGGGTGGATGGGGTTTATGTTTTCGTGGATGCAGTAACAATAGATTGTTTCTCCTCCGACTAACCTTCTCCGACTACCCTTTTCCGATTACCCTTCTCCGGTTGCAGGTAAGTTATTTGAGTGATATCAGAGCAACCCTAAAACTTGTTTGTACTCGCAATATTTCAATCGGGCTTTCTCTTCCTATCAAAACCCTAAACCCTAACCCTAAAATTGTTGTGTGTTCTTGCTTGGAAATTTGGAATGTTGATTGCATGTGGTTTTTCATGTTTGTAGTTGCTCCATTTTGTTGCATGAACTTAGATTAAGTCCTTTTGAGCCTCCCATCAGATCTATAGATTTTTTCTATCTTTTGAGCTTTTTTGTATCTTGTGGTGCAATAATATTTTTTTTTGGTTGCTTGGTTGATTTTGATTTCAGTAAAAGACATGGATCTTCATGGTTCCTCATCAAGTACGAGATCTCCCCTAAGAGAAACCCATGTGTATTGTAGATGTCATCCACCATCAATTGCTTTGCTTAGGGTTTCATGGTCACCAAGAAACCCTAACAGATTGTTCTACAAATGTGACCACTGCAATTTTTTTCGATGGTATGACGAGTCAATTGGGGTATTCGACGGTCAGGTTTCACGTACCTCTCAAACCCAAATTGCTTCTAGAGATGATATAGAAGAATTGAAGAATGATGTTAAAGAGATCATCTCATTTTTTCATTGTCTCGCCAAAGTTGCGGTTGTAATGTACTTCATACTAGTGGTCATTATGTTGCACTAATAAGTACTATGAATTGTTGTATGAATGTTGGTGATTTTTGTGTACTGCAAACAATTTCTCTAAACGTTTGTTGTTAGTCCCGTTCATTGCGATATCGTTTCTTTTGATGTAAATGTTTTTTTCTTGGTCATTTTTTTCAATGAAATCGATCATATGAAAGTATACTGGGCTTTTGCGATTCAAAAGCTTTCATAACATAAATGATCGAACTGGTATCTTGTTGGGCTATAAAACAACCACACCATCCGATACTCAACACATGCCAATTTTAATCCAAGTTGTGATAATCCAAATGAAACACATGGGTGACTTAGTGTTTGCAGCAATAACATATACCCCAATAGCTAGACCCTAAACCAAAATATCAAATACACTAAGATAAAACTTGGAATGGACAACTTGAAAACCATCTCTATTGATGCTGCCCATATGTATAATAAAATGCACCAGGAGCAAGATTGGAGCCTTGATGGATAATTTGAAATGGTGGCAAGTGTTGTGTTGGAATCTACCATGAGAATAAGACAACTATTAGAAGTGAATTATAAGTAAGATATGTTGGCAGTTGTAAGTAGACAAATATGGAGCAAATTATAAGTAAACCAGCCCTTACTAATATTGGGTGGATGGGTTGGACTTGTTGTTGTTGAGTTCCTTTGCCACGTCCCCAATATTTAGGTGTGTCATTTCCAAACCCCTTTCGCCTAGATGCCAATCGACCCTTTCCCCTTCTAACAATAGGATCACGCACAACCTCCTCCACATTGGCCGAGTTGCTAGCCTCAATCACAGTATGATCATCGATAGCACGGCGTTTACGGTACTTTCCCCCAATGTTGCCAATGGGCTCATAAGGTAGTCCCAAACGGTTACAAGCACGATGAACTTTGCCTTTCAAATCTGCTAGAGCTCCCGTTACCATAGAACACAGCTGATCATTCGTCATTGAGAGAGTGGAAATGCCCTCGAAATCAGACTTCATGGACTCATACCTTTCCATCTCTTCCGGCTTCATCGAGTCCAAAGAATAGTAGGGAACCGGTATCTTCAAGTGTTGTCTTGGCAAGTCCTTCCTCCACCGATCAAGTACATACTTTTCAGGAACAAACCTTACTTCCTCCACTATGTATACGACAAGCGTGTGGGAGCACATAATTCCCGTGAACTCAAACTTTTTGCAATCACACTTGACGTCACGTGTGTCGGGATCATAAGACACCTTAAATATCCTACGTTTGGGATCATTACCCTCCCACCATCGGACCATAATGTCATACAATTTGATTTTACCAACCTCTTTCAAGCCCTCCTTCGTTGCATGTGTAATCTTGCTCACTTCGTCTTGAAATTCTTGTAACTTCGTCGTGGTATACACCTTTTGGAAGACACTCTCAAACTCATGATCAGTACAACAATTTAGTGGCTTGTGTATGGAATCAAAGGATGCCTTATCCTCAGCCATGGCACGCTTGCCCATTGCCATTCCATATTGCTTCACAAACTCTTGTAGGGATGTGTTACCATTAACAAACCCTTTGAAAAAATAATTCATGCCCTCACTCCTTTGGGTAGTCGACATTCCAGCCCAAAAATCATTTTTGAAGTAAATTGGAGCCCACTTTTTCCTATTATCGAACATGATCTTGCACCAATTACTCCTTTCGAGTCTAAATTCAGAAACCCATTCTGCCCATTTTGCCTCAAATTCGGCCACAGTGTATGAGAAATGCAATACCTTATGCAATCCACTTGCAATGTGAGTCCATCCACCGACATCTTTTATTTTCTCCAAGTGCTTCTTAGCATTCCTCATGACATGCCACAAACACCTCAACAATGGCATTTTCTTCAAGAAAAACAAAAGGAAAAAATAGTTAGTTTGAATGATCAGATTTTTGAAAAAAACCAAATTGTCAAAGGTAATTATAGGATACTTACCCATAGCTTTGCATTGATCGGTTATTATGCCCTTTGGTGGTTTGTTATTCATGCTTTTGAGCCAAGTTTTAAACAACCAAATGTAATTCTCGGCATCTTCACTCCCCAACAATGCAGCCCCTAGCACAATTGATTGGCCATGGTGATTAACTCCTATGAACGGAGCAAACGGCTTTTTGTATCTATTTTTGACATATGTGGCGTCGAAGGATATGACGTCCCCTAAGTCTTTATAAGCTGCCCTAGCACGTCCATCAACCCAAAAAAACATTCTTCAATACACCATTATCCATTGTATCAAAACTGTAGAAGAAGTTTGAGGAGTTTGTCATCATGGTTTCAAAGTAATCTCTCATTGTAGCAAAATCTCCCTTCCCAAGTTTCAATCTTTGTTCCGAACTAATTGCATTCCTACAATCTCTCTCAGAAAAGGGGACTTTGTTATGACCCCCATATTTGGCCACAAAGGAGTTGTAGTTCTTAGCCACCGGAACACCAGCCCTGTCATTATCCAGCAATATAATCCTATTCCCTCCACTTATGTGTCTATACCTAGGCATGAAAATTGAGTTTTCTGGGTTACATTCATGGTTGTGCTCAAGGTTTAGGGAGCTAATTCTCCACGAGATTCTATCACTACAAGCACATGCATTAACCTTAAATGGGCAACTGCATCGAGTGCTAGCTACAACCTTTGCAGGATTTTTAGATGTCATTTGACACTGACCTTCTTTAGAACATACCATCTTCAACCGTATATATTCAGCATACTGATCTGTGATACTCTCTACCTCGGCTGCATCTTTACCAAAAGAAGAATTCCTAGTTCGTATTTGGAATCCCTTCGACTTGGCATAGTCATGCATAAATCGCACTAGCATTTCACAAGAGTCGAAAGTCATCTCAGGACAAGGCTCAGTGACATTCTCGGCTTCAACATCTTGTTCTCCAACCACGTTTTCAAGAGCTCCACCCACAGTAGCATCACCATTCTCAAGAGTTAGGTCCACAACATCATCATTGATTCTTTCATCTAGATCTTCCACATCCTCTTGACTTGAATCATCACTGTCGTCTAATTCCATCAATGGAAAATCATCTTCATTGTAACCCTCCACAAAATCGGTATTTAAATCAAATAACCTTCTCTTTGCATCCATTAAATCCTGCATATTTCATATCATTGCCATAGACATCAATCAATTTTGTGGAGTGCAATAAAACAGTAAAGCAAGAATTAAGGTCAACCGACACATTAAATCAGCAAAACACGACGTTAAAGATCGATGTTCTCAAGCATTAAAAATTACAAGACACATTAAATTAGCAACACACACGAATTCGAATTACCAACCTCAATGCTTTCTTCAAGTTCTTCAAGTGAAACGTCGTCAATGGAAGATGAACAGTCACGTACGTGAAAGAGCAGAAAGTCTTCAAATCTCTCTAATGTATAATGAGATCGGATAAAAATATGCCAACTTGAAGTTATATTAGATTGGGCTTTATTTTAGATAGTGGGTTAATCTTTTTTTGGTAGAAAGATAGTGGGTTAATCTTGATTCATGAGAATTGGGCTAAAAATGTAGTATGATTTTTTGGCCCACTTTAGCAGCCCATTCAATCCTAACTCTAAACCTAAAATTGTGGGTCCATCCAAGCCTAGGTTCGGATACAAATCAGAATTAATAAAAAAATTAAACTTTATTACAAGAATTAAATGCGGGCCCACTTGTGTCTAGCTTTATTATTATTTTAATAGTGTGTTATGACACTGTGTGTCACGGAATCATCCTCCCAATGCATGTACTCATTATTGACCACACCATACATGCATGAGGCCGGCGTGGCTTTATGGTATATAAGGCTCATTTGTAAGAAACTAAAAGAAGTTGAATAAAATTCAATACAAAAGGTATATGGGCGATTTATATATCTTGAGTGAAAGAAGACTTAATAGCCCTTTTGTAGATATCCACCTAATTTTCTCTTCGATTTTTTAGTATAGTTACTAAAATCACCATTTATTTATTAAATCAAGTTTATGATCAACTGGCGCTCAAAAAAATAAGTTTATGATCAACTTACCTCTAGACTTTGAACACCTATAACTCTATGATCACAACCTTACTAACTCAATCGATAGATGATGATGTCCGTGACCATTGGGTTATATGTTGAAATCCCCCTCATGACATAACGACATAACTCATAAATGTAACTCAAAGAAAGAAGAGGGATAAAATGGGGACTAAAATGAAACATAAGGATCATATTGCAAAAAAATAAAACATCTAACTATTTCTTTTTTTTGAAGAAACGAGCTACTAGCTCATTACATAGCCAACACTAGGATGTCCGTACAGTACAAGGCCACCCTAAATCATCACTGCGGATGATCTTTAGAAACTCAAATAACATAGGATGAGTCTGAATCCAGAAATTGAAACTAGAAGAATCCAAAGGATCAAACAACGACCCCGGAAAATAATGAGAAATAGCAAAACTAAGATCAGAAAAAGCAAAACACCTTCTGGCGATAAAATCCGCCGCCGAATTACACTCCCTGAAACAATGAGAAAACACCACACAGGGAATAAAAGCAGCAAAATGACGGATGTCATTTACAATAGCTTGAATTTCCCAAGGAACTTTCCAAATAGTTTTCAAAGAATTAATAAGAACCAAATTATCACCCTCAATAATCAGACGAGACGGCTTTAAAAGAACTGCACTTTTAAGACCATCAAGCAAGGCAAGAGCCTCAGCCTGCAGAACAGAAGCAGAGCGAATATGTTTTCGGTCATAGTACAGGATTTTGCTATTATGATCACGGATTAAGAAACCTGTATGAGTCGAATTATTTAACCTTTTAGAAGCATCAAAATTTAGTTTTAAGGAGTTAACTGGTGGTTTCTTCCAAACACAATTAGTTTTCCTTTTAGGACGAGGTTTGTCGTTACGAGTGGGACCAGCCTTGGAAGAAACCCATTGGAGATGTTGCGAAAAAGCCAAGTCACAAGGAGGAAGCATAGTCAAGAGCTTAACCGGGTTAAATATTTTTAAATTTCTATGGCCCCAAATGAACCACCACAAGAAACAAAGCACATTACTATTTTTGTTTGATTTTAAAGTAGATAGCAGATTGTCAGGGAAACTATCCGAGCATGAAATAAAGAAAGTGACATTGAGCATAGCTTCTAGTTTAGAAATCATTTTTAGGGTAAAAGGACAATTAAAAAACAAATGATTCAAACTTTCATCAACAGAGTCACATAAGGAGCAAGTACTAAAAACACAATGAAAGTGCCTATTTAGACGATCTGTAGTTGAGAGACAATCTGCACACGCTTTCCAAAAGAAATTTTTTATTTTTGGAGGGAGAGAAGATTTCCAAATCCAAGCAAAATCAACAGCACACTCAGGATGGGAAGAGTTAAGCATAGAAGACGCCGAATGGGCAGAGAAATTTCCATCAGAAGCTGGAAGCCAAACTAATCTATCCAACGAAGGAGAGATGGGAATTCTAATATCCGAAATTAAATCAACTAAAAAGTCAGGCAAAATTAAATGTAGTCTATCATAATCCCAGGAATGATAAGTGGTTATGAAAGAAGAAACTTTTAACTTGATATTAATATTATCAAAGTAAGGAAATAAATCAATATTTGGAATCCAAGGGTCTGTCCAAAAGTTTACAGACTGTCCATTTCCAATACTCCACAAAATACCTTTGGAGAACTTGTCCCTAAGATTCATTAGTCTTCCAAATTGCCAAGAGCAATTTTTCTTTTGATATTGAAAGAGCGAAAGAGTACCAAGATATTTCTCGGAAATAATACGAACCCAGTAATTATGGGGAGAGGATAAAATTTTCCAAAGAAGTTTCATTTGTAGAGACAAATTAGTATTCTCAGCAGAGCGAAGGCCCATTCCCCCAGACTCTTTAGGAGAACACACCTTCTCCCAGCTAATTAGAGGATGGTGATTTGGTTGGAATTTGTTCCAAAAAAAAGATTTGTTTACTTTATCAATATCACACAAGATTCCCTTAGGAAGAAGGAAGCTTTGCATTAAATAGTTAACTTGGCCTAACAGATTAGATTGAATAAGGATTGCCCGCCCAGCCTGAGAGATAGAATTCGCTTTCCACTGAGATAACTGTCTTTTAAGTTTAATAATTGATTCTAGAAAAACAGAGTTTTGAACCCTCCCTTTAAGGATAGGAATTCCCAGATATTTTTCCATAGAAGTAGTAATCTGAATATTTAACACAGAAGCAAGAGAAAGAGCCGAGGTTCGAGAAATATTTTCCGAAACCTGAAAGCTACTTTTATGGTAATTAATCGAAAGGCCCGAGATTCTTGAAAAATTGTCTAAAAATTTTCTAATATAATTAATATTTGATGAGAAGCATTTGCAAAAATAAGAGTATTATCAGCAAAACTAACTAACATCTAACTATTTCTGAAAGGGGCAAAGGGCCAATTTGCACCCCAAAAGCCCGCGTAGCACACAACGCATGATTTTATCACAAATGGGTTTCATAATACACGAAATCCACTTCCATAAAAAAAAAAACAATGACACATTTACACGAAACCTAGACGTACATGCATTTTTTTCCTGTTCTGCATAACATAAGAAATTGCAGTTTCCTAAACCACTACCTTTTAATTCTATTTTTATATATTACTGAATCAAACAATACTTTTGCTAAGGCTTAGGGAATTATTCATGAAACGTGACTATTGTTAATCTAAACAAACACAATCAATGAAAAACCATCTAATTTACATGAATGGAAATTCTAGTGAGAATTTTCAACTTATTTATTTATCGAAAAAATGTCAGAAAATATTTTTATCCTCATTGTTCAAAGTTTGAAATATTTTCGAAAACAAATTTAGACAAAAAAGAGCAAAAACTATGATTCCATAAATCTAATACCCCGTAAATATTTCCTTTTCCTCCATTTATTTTGGGTGGAAAATCTCTCCTAATTAAAAACCAGGATCGTTTTTACACAATTTTATTTTTGTGTCTGACAGCTGTTCACAATCTCTTCACCTTCTCATTCTCTCACTAGAATAACGAGTACGTGAGAACTGAGGAAAAAAACAACAATTTTATCGGTTTATTGAGATTGAGATTAATTAATAGTTGTTCCAATTCTTCTGCACTTGTTTTCTGGGTTTTTTACTTGGAGAAAAACCCATTAATCAATCAATCAAATCTGTTCGTCTTTGTAATATGATGTTTCCATTTAACCATCGATCAAAACCTCTGATATTAACTTTCTTCCTCTTCATCCTCTCTTCAACACTATCTAGTGAGTTTTCCCGTTTTGTTTTTAATCTACGAAATTCGATTTAGTTTTCATATGTTGGTATAATCGAAATAAAAATTGGGTTTATTCTTTGGTTGATTGATCTACAGATGGGTATGATCCGATGGACGTTAATGGAAACATCACAATCCAATGGGACATTTTGCACAAGAACCCCGACAGCTACGACGTAAGCCATCTAATGTGTAGATTTTAATTTGATAATCCTTGCTTTATTCTGTTCACTGAATTTTTATGAATGTTAATCGGTTTCTCTAATGGTTAATATTTAGTTCTTAGATAGAACTACTATCTTGTACTCACAAACAGCAAATTCTCTTATACTTTCAAAAGAATTTTCCTACATAGAAAGACTTTAATTGTTAACACCAGAGTTTATGTGATTGAAACTTTTGTCCTTATATTTGTTAATCATAGGAGTTTGTATATGATGATAGTTTAGCTCTAGGGATAATCTTGTATGAACTAGAGATAATACCTATTATAACAATATAATGTATTTTCTTGTTAGAGGATGCGCCCGACAGACCTAAGAAAAACTAAATTCAGCTATGTGATGTGACAAAAATAATTGAATTTAGGGTAAAATGCACCAATATTGATATATGAGCTATATCCATCTCAAAGACACTGTATAAAACATTCAACGTCATGATGGAATTGCTAAGATTGTTTTTTGTGTGGGCAAAACTCAATGCTCTAACAAATCTACTTGACAAACATGCTTTTGGATAATCCCCTATCATAAAAATAGGGCTAAACATACAATACAACCGATTTGTATAGGCAAAGGTGACGGTATACAACTACCAACTCTACCGCCACATTGAGTGGCCACCGGGTTGGAGTCTGAGCTGGCAATGGGCTGGGACCGAGGTGATCAACACCATGTTTGGAGCAGAAGCCAAAGAACAAGGAATATGCAACATGACACAAGGATCAGAGTTACCTCATTGCTGTCTTAAGAATCCAGTCATCATTGATCTTCCGCCAGGAGCACCATTTAACAAGCAAGTGGCCAATTGTTGTAGAGGAGGAGTTCTCTCCTCTATGATTCAGGATCCTTCAAAGTACGCTTCTTCTTTCCAGATGAACATCGGTTATCTTAATGGCATTGTTTCAAATTTCACTCAGCCAGGGAACTTCAGATTTGGTAGCCCCGGGTACACTTGTGGGGATCCCAAGAAAGTTTTTTCGCCTACTAAGTTTCCTCAGGATGGAGGGCGGCGTTGGACACAAGCACTGGGTATGTAAATTTACATTTTACAAAATGATTTCCAAGGCTTACTTAGATAATTATGTCAATCTCACTTGATGTTTTGCTACAATTATGTCATTTGCATTGGTACTGATGAAATGGATAATTGTTTCTCTGTGTTTACATTGGGGTCCTCTTGGATTATGCACTATATTGCACTCTACTAATGTAATTTCTTACATTATGATGTAATGTAATGCATTACAATGTGCAATCTGAATGCACCCTTGCACTTATTTTGCAATTTTATAGCAAAAATGGAGATAATGATCAACATAAGTTGCTTTTCTATACCCACATTGTCTTGATGGTTTACTGTAACTATGTCATTTGCATTGGTGCTGATCTTGAACTCAATCATGAAATGAATAATGTATTTTTATGGGCTTGCTTGCTGTTTTTTCTATTTCATAGCAAAAATGGTGATGTTGATCAACATAAGACGTTTCTTCTTTTATAACAGAATTGACTTGATGGTTTACTACATATATATCATGTCATATTTGCTTATTTTGATCTTGAAATCATGAAATGGATAATGTTATTTTTTTGTTATGTACAGAGACGTGGACGGTGATTTGCAGTTTTTCTCAATACCGAGCAACGCCAGCCCCAACTTGTTGTGTCTCCTTATCCGCCTTCTACAGCGAGACAATTGTTCCATGTCCAACATGTAGCTGTGCCTGCCAAGGCCAACCCAAATCCAAGTGTTTAAAGTAACTCTTACAATAAGTACTTCTTATACAATCAAATTACATTCCTTGGTTTTTTTTTGTAGTTCTTATGATCATTATGTGGCTTTTGCTTTGGGGGATGCAGAGAGGATGAAGACCCACCAATTCTAAGGAAACCGAAGGACCCAGATGATGTACCTCCTGTTTTGGTGAAATGTTCTAGGCACATGTGTCCCATACGGGTCCATTGGCATATCAAGCAAAGTTACCGGGAATATTGGAGGTTGAAGATCACCATCACAAACCTTAACGTCTACAAGAACTACACGACGTGGAATCTTGCAGTTGACCACCCCAACTTACAAAGTGTCGTCCAAGTATACAGCTTCAACTACCGCCCACTCTATCAGAATCCTCAAAGGAGTAAGTTCAACTAACTACTTAGTTCCATGATCTCTCACCATGCTTTAAACTTTAAAAAGTAGGGTCTTAGATCCAAGATTCCTCTTTTAACTTGTAGCTTGTGCTGTTGTGCATTTATTCAGATGAAACCGGGATATTCTGGGGAATACAATACTACAATGACATGCTACTTAAAGCTGGGGAGAGCGGAAATGTGCAGTCAGAGGTGCTTCTTCGAAAGGATCCCGGAATGTTCACCTTCAATGGAGGATGGCTGTTCCCAAGAAGAATCTACTTTAATGGGTATGAATGTGTGATGCCGCCTCCAAACCAGTTTCCCCGACTTCCAAACGAGCACAGCGCATCAAACTAGGGCTTGAAGCTGAACTTGTTCATCAGTTTTTAGTCTTGTGCTAGGTTTTTAAGTGCAAAATATGTTTCTATGACTTGTAGGAAGGAACTTCTGTTCTTCAGTTGCATGAGTAATACTGCTAAATATGTTTCTTTTTCTGCGCCAGTAGCTTCTATTAACCAATCAGGGAAACCAATTCGCCCTAGAAAATCCCAAGGCTTTTCGCAATTTTTTTTCCTTTTGTGCTTAAAGCCTGTGAAATTCATACTATAACTCTAGTAGAAGGCCTCCTGAATTGATTTATTTCATTTTCTTCTGAAAATTGTTGTAGCTATGCAGGGAAGAAACCAATAGTAGCACAATTTTAGCCTTTAATATAAACTGGCTATGAATATTAGGTGTACTTAAATGAAATCAGATGAACAAATTCTTCAAAACAATTCAGACTTTCTACTCGTAAACTGCAACTGAAAGCAGACCCAAATTCATTACAAATCAATAATGTCAATCTCAGTGCGGTGGAAAGAAAACAACGACAAGAACCCTAAACCAAAAACAAGCAAAACTAGAACAGAAACAAAACAAAACAAAACAAAGCCACACATACTAATCAGAAATTAATCCATGGAAAGAACCATAAAATCCAAAAGCTGATGATGATAATCAATTTGTGCTCAGTGCATGAACAGGTACAGGATGAGGAACACCCCAGTGATAGTAGTCATCAGATACGAAGTCACAGAAAGCAAGCTTGTCGAATTGAACGCCACACCGGGATTCCAACCTCCGTCGCCGCCGTGCCCGCCGCCGACGGAGCCGCCTGGAGAAGGCGCCGGCGCGTGGAAGCTCGGGTGATACTCGTTTTGCACCATGACTCGGATGATCATCTTCTGACCCAATTCGCAATTCCCCTGTTCTCCACTGATGAAGTAGAAGAATCCATGGCGGTCGAACTTGAACATGGCCCCACCTTCCCCAAACCTCTCAACGGGGCTCGACACGTTGCAGGTTTCGTAGTCGGCTTGTGTCACCAGCAAAACGGAGTCGTTTTGGTACTTGAAATCTGAAACCAAGACAACAAAAAATGGTAGTTACAAAAAAAGGCGCAATCTTTAGGTCAAAATTTGTATTTTTGTTTTGGAATGTTGAACTTACAGATAATGTCTCCGATGTGGAATCGGTGCTGCTCCGCCCATTCATTGTACGTTTCGGTCTCGGCTCCGTCCGGAGGAACCCAGCCTGCTTCGCCGCCGACTTGGAATTGGTGGCCGGAGGCCAAAATGGCGGTGGAGGAGATTAAGATGAGAGCGAAAGTGAGGAATTTGGATGGCGGGAAAGAACCCATTTTTTTTGGCTGTGCTTGAGTTGAGCTTTCGATGTTGGTTGTGAGAGAATCAGAGTGTGGGAGCGAGAGGATTTGTGATGGGTGTGTGTGGAGTTGGGGATGAGTTGATTTATAGTGGAGGAGGGAAATAGCGGTTATGTTGGTTGCGTTGTTTGAATTGGTCAAAGGAGGTGAAAGTGGGAGAGATTGTGGAAGGTTTTTCATTTTTGATTTAATTTGTTTGCGGGAAAAAAAAGCTTTTGACCGAAGTTTGGAGCTTCAGTGCCATGGCCACGTTTGCGTTGAATGGCTGAACGTGGGAATGGGATTCTGTTTACCTGGCGTGAGTCGTGCGTGACAGAAGCTTTGTTGGGCTGTGATATTTAAATGGGCCGGCCCAATTACCATCTTATAATTTATCCAAATTTAATAAAGTTGCAACCTGAAGTAAGAGTTGAGTTCTTATACTTCTCCTGTAGGCTTACAGATTTTTCTACCTCGGACAAAAAATATAATAAATAAATAAATGGTATTATGGTAGTTACAAACCTGATTTTGCTCCAAACATATGGGCTGAAAGAAATTGAAAAGAAAATGAAGCCTGACATGCTTGAAAAGAAAGAGAAGCTAAAGCAGCAAATGAATCACTAACTGAAAATACAGTAACATACTAGCATCTCCACTAATACATATTAGCCTGTATCACTTCAACAAAGTGACTTTGAACTATATTTTATAGTACTACATTTAATAGGACTATATATGTATCACACCTTCATTACCAACAATGGTTAATAAATACACAAGCTCAAGCACAAAATTTACATACAAAGAACAAAGGATTCAATCTACACAAACCCAGAAACTCTATCGCGAAATTCTACTCAAATTTTCGACCTTAATTTCACACAGCTCTTGAACCATCCTCTTCCCATGATCATCCACACCACATTGATCCTTCTCATCATCAGAAACAATTTCTTCAATACTAACCGGAACACTACAAGAAAACACAAGTGTAGGCTTCACTCTAGGCACATTCAAAAGTTCAGTCTCTTTGTTAAGCATTTGAAGAACCCTCCTCATACTAGGCCTAGCTTCGCAATCAGGATTAACACAACTCAAACCCACCACCAAAAGCCTCTCCATCTCTTCCTTCACAAACTCACCATTCAATCTTTCATCAGCGGCTTCTACAATCCTCCCTTCACCATACAAACCCCAAACATAATCAACCAAATTCACCATCTTTTCCACCTTCTCAATCGGTCTCCTCCCACAAGCTAATTCAAGAACCACAACTCCATAGCTAAAAACGTCGGTTTTTTCGCTTGCTCTACCAGATTGAAGGTACTCAGGTGCTAAATACCCCATTGTGCCAGCTGTCAATGTCGAGACAGGGCTTTTGTCGTGCTCCATAAGCCTAGCAAGACCGAAATCACCTAGCCTTGCATTGAAGCTCGAATCTAGCATTATGTTGCTTGTTTTGATGTCTCTGTGGATCACTTGTTGCTCACATTCTTCATGAAGATAAGAAAGCACGGAAGCTAAGCCTAAGGATATGTTGTATCTACTGGCCCAAGGGAGGATTGGAGATGGATTATTATTCTTGAAGTCAGATTCCGGGTAGAGTGCTTTGTCAAGGCTTCCATTGGGCATGAAGTCGTACACGAGTAGAAGCTCATCTTTCTCGATGCACCAGCCTTGGAGTTGAACTAGGTTCTTGTGTCTTAGGCACGCGATGATTGAAAGCTCAGCTAGGAACTCGGTTTTGCCCTCGTGGCTGTGCTTTGATCTCTTCACAGCTGATATTGCACCTATTTAATATTTATATAAAAAAAAAAAACTTCCTTTTAGATCATCAATATAAATAAACTTACTCTTGTAATGCCCACATTTGGTTCAACCTATGAAAATAGAAACAAAAATGAATGATGACATCAATAAACCAATTCTCCTAATGATATTACGAGGTTACAAAAGAGTATAAAACAAGCTCCTTTAGTTTTAATCCAAGGAAACAAAAATGAAAAAGAAGACATAAATTGGACTAAATGAAAACAAAACGTCGCACCTGAAGATGCAAAGAAGGCCTTATAAACAGTTCCGAAAGCACCATGGCCAAGAATCCTACTAGAGTGGAAACCTTTAGTGGCTAATTTGAGCTCCTTGTAGCTGAATTCCTTTTGCCCAGCCATGATTTCAGCTTTGAAGCTCTTCTGCTTCTTAACTCCTTTCCATTTCTTAACCGAAACCCACCCGAAAATCACCAGCAAGCAACAAAACAAGGCAGGTAGTCCAATTCCCAACCCCAAACGAATCTTCCAGTGATCACTTGTACTACTCCTAGGCACTTCAGGAGGTATACTCACTGAACCATTAGGAAACCTATCATGATCCCTATTTTTAGGCTTTAAAGGCAAAAACCCGAAAGTCTGAAAACTCCAACTCTGAATCATATGAAGCTCAGTGCTTCCTTCTGTAGAACCCGAAAAACCCAAGTACATAAACTCCTTAAAATGATCAGAGAGATCAATGTTTGCCTCCAAAACAGGGGACTTCGGTCTTGATTCGTCAGCACCAACATAAACTTTGAGGTTCCTTTGATCATTTCCATAGTCAATCCAAGCGTAGATGGGAAACCCACTTTTCAAATCAATCCCAAAAGCCTCCAAATTCGCCGTTTTGATCGAAAACAGACTATCAACATCCAAACCCACATGATTATCATTCGGATCATTGAAATTGACATCGAGATTAGTATCGAATTCGATTGCAATGAACCGGCTTTTGGTTGATTGTGAAGAATTCACTAGACCCAGGAACCCACCCGGGCTTCCGAGAGTTAAATTATCCGGCGAGATGAAGAAGGTTAACCCGTCGCCAGAAGAAGAAGGATTGAGATTTGAGATTGAGAAGGAGAAGTTTGTAGAGAAAGAAGCGGTGGAGTTGGAATCAGGATCGAAGAACTGGATTGGGAGATTGTAAATGGCGGTGCCAGAGCTGGTGGCGGGGACGGTGGAGTCTCTGGTGAGCCCAACGACGCCATTTTTGAGGTAGGAGTCTCCTAGAAGAGTGATGTTTCGTGGGTTGAAAGATGGAAATTTGAAGTGAACGGATTTGGCGGCAAAGATGGGGTTTGGGGTGAGAAGAAAGAAGAGGATTTTGAAGAGTTTAAGATGTTTTCCATGGATTCGATTAGGGTTCATCTTGAAGTTTTTTGGTTCATGGGGATTGGTAGGAAGGAGGAGTTTTTCTTGTGGGAAGAGGAGTTTAGGAGATTGGTGGGAATCTTTTCTATGGAAGAAAAATGGAGGCAGAGGCTCCAACGGTTGGAAAATGGGCGCGTTTGGTGGGCTTGAAAAGGACAGGGTCAAGATGGTAAATAGTGAGGAGTGTGGTGGGGGTATTATGATGATTAGTGGTAACGGCTAGGTTGATTTAGGCATTTAGCGACTTTAGACCCTCCTTGATGGAGCGAAACGACGGCGTTTCGGGTTGATTAAGAAAGTTGTTTTGTTTTGTACTTGCGTCTGACAATGAAAGTGGGTGGGGGCCTGTTCATTCTGCTAGTATAAAGATTCGATTATTGAACATGAGACGTAATGTTTGACCCTTGACTAGCTCAAAAAATGTTACTGCCACCATGTGAGAGCAGAGAGAGTGATGGTAATTAACTCCATGCTCCCTAAAAGTGTACACACTATACACTAGTTTTTATTTTTGTTTGTTTTTTGCTACGAAGCAAGTAATTAATTCATGTGCCATAATTACGAGTTTGATACACCTTTTTTTTTATAAGGAAAGAAACTAATGGTCAGTGGTCGTCCTAGAGTCATTAAATTCGGATCATCTGCAAGCGGGAAGAATGAGATACGTCTGAAGGAGCTAGCAATGTAGTTCGCTATAAAATTGCACTCCCGAAAGACATGAGAGATACTTCAATCCTGGAAGTGGGCTAGCAAGCAATGGATGTCCGAACGCAGCAACCCAATCTCCCACGGGCAGCGCCAATCACCGAGAACGGCCATGACCAACTGAACATTATCGCCTTCAATCTGGATCCGGGGAATGCCACGACGAATGGTCTCGAGAAGTCCCTGGCGTAAGGCGATGGTCTCGGAGATCAGAACAGACTGTCGACCGCTCAGTCCTCCGTCAAAGGAGATGGGGGAGCCGTTGGAGTCCCTAAGAATGAACACGAAAGTAGCTACACCATTTGCACACACTGCACCATCAAAGTTAAGTTTAATGTAATTTTTCTTGGGTTTTGCCCATTTAGCATTTTTCCTTTCGGTTCTTTCACGACCCTTGTAAGGTTGTGGGTCGATGGAATCTGGTGCCCCGGCAAGTTTCCATTCTCTGATTTGCTTATAGATAAATTCACTTAGGTTGCTGGCATTATTTAGGTTTGTTCTGTTGTTGTTATCAAACACTGTCTTATTTCTGGAGTACCAAATACACCACCATGTGCTGGTAAGGATTTCCATCTCCTCTTTGTTTATTCTTGCCCTGATTTCCTCCAGGACCTAGTGTGATTTTTTATCATCGGGAGAAATTTGGCCGACAATCCAACGTAGTTTGGGTCTTATAACGCTAAGGATATCGTTGATAAGGGGGCATGAAGGTAGGATGTAGTTTGTGTCTTCGACCTGGTTATTACATGTTATGCATCCTTGTGGTATCGGAATATGATTGACAGCAAGCCTCGATTTGGTTGGCACACCTTCCTTGTTATAAAATGGTCATACACAATTATAAAAGATAAGAACAATTGTAAAACAAAAAAGACTTGTTTCCTCGTGTTTGATTTATGACAATTTGAAAAGCCAAAACAAGGCTAGACAATATTTAGTTTAGAAAGATAAAATGTTCTAGAAAGATACTGATGACACGAAGAAGGCTTTCAAGCCGGGGGGACTAAGGTCACATAAAGAGCTGATAACTCATGAGTGTCTAGAATGTGCTGGTTTGCACTTATGTTTCTCCCAAATGGGGGGTGAATTGGTTACCCGTATTTTTCATTCTATCATAGAGTTATTCTTTTGTTGCCTCCTTTTTCTTGATAATTGATTCATACAAATCTCCGTGATATTGGTCTAGGTTATTGGGAATCTCCGATCAATCAGGGGTTGATGTGATTGTGAGCGTAATCGATGCACCGATGGGAGCACATTTCTTGGCTTCCGTGGACAAATCATTGGTTGACTTGGCCGTCACTTCATCATAAGATACCTTGAGCATTAATCCAGTCACATAGTCATGTATTAAGGTGGGAACGTACATAGGAATTGCTTCATATAAATCCTTGTGATGATGATCTAAGTTCTTGGGAATCTTTGGGCAATCATGCGTGTTGTATGAACAACCTAGCCCTTGTAAGACCAATTTGGTGCACCGCTCATGGGCGCGTCGTCGAGATGTTGTGGAAGATTGTTGAGAAACGGCATTTGTCGAGTGAATACTTTTGATGTTGGAACTTAATGGGATGAAAAGGTCTCCACGGTCGGCGCCAATGTTGAAACCCGAAATAAATGAGCGCTAGGAACGAGGATTTAATTTAATGGAAAAAACATACATGTAGAAGATTCGCTCTTATTCTGTGCGCCAAATCACGCATGCTCAAAAGGATTTACAATTTGATTGTTTCCGTTTCTTCAGATTATCCATGTTCTTTCCCTTACTCTAGATATTCTTTTTAGCATCTCACAAATAGTGCGGTTCTTCAGATTGTTTAACACGTCGAGTCTCTATTAACAAGGAGTTATTTTGAGTTAGAGATGTTTTTTCGACCTTTGCAACCTTCACCTTCTTCGGTTATTTATAAGTTTTGGAAGGGGTTGGAGTTGAACCTTCTCGATGTGGGAGTGGTTTATTAATAGTCGAGGTGTTGACCACCAGTTGGTGGAACGTGAGGCAAGCTCCTCGCCTAGTGGTTGACAAGTTGAGTATGCGACTTGTTAATCTACCATTGATGGAGTGCGGTTAAATCAAATGTTTGAGATTTTTCGATGTGGTGAGATCTTGTTCGTTGATTGGTGGAAGATGTAATTAACAAGGCTTACATTATGTATTTATTTCAGCAAGTCTGGTATGTGCCGTGTCTGAACTATTACTAATGTCTAAACCATTACTCTTGAATTACAACTGGCTTATACTCAGAATTTTTTTTCTTGAATTACAATCCCCCAAATTTTAATCCGACTTTCGAATTGTCATAGATAGATAGTTGTACTCCATGGTGACCTTTTTGAATGCGCGCTTCATTTGAAGAAGGAATAATTGTTAGAATACGTAACAAGTTTTGCCCTTTGATCAAAAAATAAAAAAAAAGAATACGTAACAAGTGCTAAAGGCCAAATCGGATGTGGACTAACATCGTATCTGTAGATGCAATCGAGCAACAAAATTACACGTACAAAAAAGGGAGACAAAAACTCATGGGCTTTGAAGAGATTGTTGGGCCTGAGACTCCTCAAACTCCCTAATCAAATCCGGGTCCACATTCTCGATGGGCTCCCACGTGGGCTGATCAATATCGGCCCACTGGACCAAATACTCGACCTTCCCTTCATCCCCAAGCCTCTTGGCAACCACCCCCTGCGCCTCCGCGTACTCCAACCCCGCCTCGAAATCGGCGACAACGTCCTCCGCCACCAGCGCCGCCTTCACCCACTCATTCTCGCCGCCGTCCCGCCACCGCACCAGGTACTCAACCTTATCCCCTTTCCCCCTCTTCTCCAGAATCTCCTCAACCTCGGCGAATTCGTAGATGGACCCCTCCAGAACGGAGATTATCTTCTCCAGCCCCAATCTCCGCCCGAATTGCACAGGGTTTCCCTTGGGCGTCACGTTCAAGATCTCCTTCGCCAGCGCCAGCGGCGTCTTGCCGCGGTCGTCCGGCGCCTCCGGGTCGGCGCCAAGCCCGATCAGGACCTCCGCCACGCCCGGCCGGACGTATCCGGCCGCCATGTGGAGTGGGGTCAGCCCCCCGGCGCTGTCCCGCCGGTTCACGTCGGCTCCGGCGTCGGCGAGGAGGCGGACGCAGGGCTCCGAGCCCAGGCCGGCTACGAAGTGGAGGGCGGAGCGGCCGTCGGCGTCGACGGCGTCCGCGTCCCTTGCGGCGCCGGACTCGTCGATGAGGCGGCGGAGTGCGTCCCCGTCGGCCTTCTTGGCGGCGGCCCACCAGGGGGAATCGTACTCGGCGACGACGTCGGCGGCGATGAGGGAGGAGGGGACCCAGGTGGGAGCGTGGCCGTCCTTCCACTGGATGAGGTACTCCATGGAGGCGCTGCCGCTGCGGCGGCTGCCGATGATGCGGTCGACTTCGCCGTAGGACTCGTCCTCGTTGTAGTCCTCGAAGGCGGCGGCGGCGCGGGCCTTCTGAGGTTGAGGTTGGTTTTGAACGGCGGAGGGGGAGAGGGTGAGTTTGAGGCGGCGGTTGTAGTGGCGCTGAGGCGGTGAGTACGGAGTAGATCGGAAGGGCGGTTTAAGGGAGAGTTTGAGACGGTAGAGGCGGGGCTTAACGGAGAGAGCTTCCATGTTTAGTAGTTGCTGTTGGGATTAGAGGTTAGAAATCCAAAGGACACGGATTGCAGGATTGATTGATGCGAAAATGAAGAAGGCGCACAAGCTGACAGTCGATGGATTTCGTGGATAAGAACCCATATCCATTCCAAAGTTGAAAGTGCCTACCATTTTCCCCTTTTTTTTATTTCTTTTGTATTCCACTTATTTTTTAAAAATATTTGGGATTTTTTTTGCTCTTAACTGCCCTTATTTACGAACTCAGGCATTTAATAGCGTTGGCATTCGTCCCGGACCGGACTGGGACCGAAATCACCGAATTCCCCAAAAACTTGACCGAGGATCGAATCGGATATTTTCGGTACCGGTCCGATCCTATTTTAGACCGGGATATTCTTTTATTAATATAATATTTTTTTATAAAAAATATAATTTTTTTAGAAAAAATGTATTATTTTATATAAAAAATAAATTTATACAAACCAACTTACGAATCGCGACAGCGAAACAATTAAGAAGAACGAGAAGTTCTGAAAGAAACAAGAGTGAGAAACTCAAAAAAGAAAAAATTAGCAACCTATACTTTTCATGTTCATTGCTTTCAACCCACATCTAAACTTTACTAAAATTTGTCCCAAATCAGACTTTCTCAAACCATATTCATCCTAATATGTAAGTTATGCAGTGATAAAGACAGAATCTCCACCTTCTCTCTAGATATGTTGGCTGAGAAAGCCTTTTGTCGTTGTCGGCCGATAAGGCCGTTCATCCTCAGCCCAGAGGGTCGTTCGTCCCGGTAATTTGTATGCCTTTCAAACTCTTTGTTCTCCTTCTAGGAAGCTTCTTCCTTCCCTTTTTTTTGGAGAAATCCCTCTTCTATGAAGCTTTTTCCTACTTAGGCAGAGAAAGCCTTAAAATTCACAATCTTATGGCAAACGAAGCCAATGATCCGAGGAAGTGCTAATTCCGCTTTTATTTTGCCCAAAAAAACTTAATATCATATCTGATTTTTCAGAAGGTCCCCAATCTATAACATATTTGTCATCTTAAACACCCTTAAACCCATTCATAACATAGATCTAGATTTTACAAAGAACAATTTTGACTTTTGAATCTCGATTGCGATCGTTCACTTGCCGGCCTTCTTACATCATAATGGACGAACTATACTCGGTTTTGACTTTGATCTAGTTTTTTAACTCTTTCAGAACTATTTTCTGACCCCCTTCCTGGGTTGTCAACGGCGAGCCTTGCTTATCGGCGTTTTTGCCTGATGAACCAGGCTGTCAGCGTCGCTTTTGTACCGTCGACCACATTTGTCGTGGATTGTTTGACAGCCTTCTTTCCACTCTATGGGTTTTGTTTGCCCTGTGGAAGTTTGATGTGTGTGGTGGAAGACAACTTGTTGGGCTTTGTTGGGACCTAGTTCTTCTTAGGCCCGACCCACTTAAACATCCTTGTTATCTGTTCAACCTTTTCGTTTGTTTTGTGATAGCATGCATTTAGACATAGTTTAGGACACGTTTACTTTCATGTTTTAAGTCCTTTTAGCTTAGTTTTGAGTTAGTTCCATGCTTGCATCGTTTTTTTTCTTCATTCGGTATCTACTCTCGTGTTGTGTGGATTTCAGGTCATTTTGGGTGAAGATTCAAGCGTTTCAAGGATCATAGCTATGAGGAGTGTTTCATGGAGCCTAATTGATGAAGGACGGAGCTTACAAGTGGTTGCTCGGGTGCCAAGATGAAGCAAGAGCGGAAAAAGGAAGAAAAGACAGCCCAGCCGAGTACGTGGTCGGGTTCTCAACTACCCGACCGGGTTCAAGACCGGGTATAAGGTCGGGTTCTCCAAAATGACGTCGTTGAGGCTGCAGAAACTTACCCGACCGGGTTCTAGCCCGGGTAGTTGACCGGTAGTTCCCCGTGTCGGGATTTGGGCCGAGTTTTGCTTTGTTTCGTTTCTTAAAACACTTTAACCCTAGTTTATGAGGATTATTAGATATTATTGTTTCTAGCCTCTCTTTAGAGAACCCTAGTTGGAGATTGCTTGGAGATTTTTCTAGATATGTTGGAATTGAAGATTGAATCGTTTTGCAAACAAATTGGTATGTTGTTTATTGAATTTGATTTGCTTTCTTTCCATTCATGTCTGGCTAATTCTTCTATTCTGAGGTTGGGTGAACCCAATGATGAAGTAAGTAGATCTAAATTGTGATGTTTGGTTGAATGGAAACTTGATTGAAGTTTGATTTAATCCTAGTTTGTTTTATACCCTATTTGCTTTGCATATAGGATTCTTGTTATAATTTGAGACCGACAGGAGATAATTGTAATGAGATATTGATTTGACAAGTACCAAAGATTGGTTCTGAATAAGATCCCTAGGTATTAAACTAGAGAGTTATTTATGCGACAACAACTTAATTTCTCTTGTGTGAATTTCAACTATCGTAGTAGTTCTAGGGTTGAATATTTCTAGCGGAACGCGACAACGAATGTTGGTTTGTTTGCCCCTAGTCTCTAAAGCGCTTAAAGGGTCTAAAACTGATTAACCTTGCGCGACAACGATTGTTAGTTGAGTCTAGGCACATTCACTTATTTTCTGAAATGAGATTTGTGTTGGTTTTAGATAGTGAGTTCCTTCAAACGACATTCAAGTTGAAATCCAAATAGACATCACTTAAAATCTACTGAAACATCATTGTGGGAATCCTAACCTTGGAAGCTTTTCTCCACTGATATTTCTTTGTTATTTTCGATTACTTGTTAACATTTCTATTCAACCATAAACTCTTTTTCTTATTTATTTGGCTTGATCTACTAGTTCAAATATCAATTGGTACTACAAAGTTCCCTGAGTTCGACACCTTGATACTACAACCGAACCGTATACTTGCGGTGTAGGAAAATAGCCTATCATTTTAGTTGGCAGCAGTGGCGTAGCTAGGAATATTTGTTAGTGGGGGCTAAATTCCTTTGGCTACAGGAAAATTCCTGGCTCCCGCCATGATTTTTTTTGTCTTTTTTATAAAATATAGAAAAAAATTATAATAATTTGTTTATTACTATGACATTCTTCGATTTGCCATATCTTGAAATCGTACAATAATATCTTCAGTTTCAATACACGCACTACATCTTTCTCAATATAAGTAATCAAACAGTCATTCATCAACTCATCTCCGAGCCGATTGCGTAATGAAGTTTTGATAAGCTTCATAGCAGAAAAAGCTCTTTCAACAGTAGTTGTAGCAAAAGGTAAAAGCAAAGCTAACCGCACCAAAAGATATACCAAATGATAGACACGATGCTTCTTTGTCTGAACCAATTTTCTTGAGAGCTCACCAATACCGGTAAGGTTGACAAAGCGATCATCTGAGTGCACATCAGCAATATAACAGTCAAGTTGTTGCTCAAGTGTCAATAAATCTACATCTGAAAAGTCATCTAGATGCAATTCTACAAATCTATTCAACTTTTCACTATCAAATGCCGAGAATGCTTCACTCGGACCAAGACATGACATGCACAAAAGCAACTCGGTATTCACCTCATTGAAACGACTATTCAGCTCGAAAAGTTGCAGATCAATTACCTCATAGAACAAACTAGTACGATAGTAATTTAGATTGGTAACTTGTTGAAGGTTTTGAAGAGCTCTTCCTGGAATGACTAAAAAGTCTTCCAACTCTAGGACATCAATTTTCTGCTTCATGATGAATGAAACAACTCTTTCCAAAAATGATTCCTAACCTCCATCTCTCATTTTTTTGGAGAAGTAGCTTTGTGACTTTGACAAGCTTCATTGCGTTGACAATATCTTGATCATTTTTTTGCAACGCTTGTGACAACTCATTTGAAACTCCAACAATATTCTTCATCAAGAATAAGCAAAATGCAAATTCAAAGGACATCATGGAATCAAGAAGGTTACCTACTTGAGCTCTTTGGCTTGGATCTGAATCCTTCTGAATAGCTATAAGCACATGAATTATTGGATCATATAAAACAATCAAATTCACCAATGTTCTGTAGTGAGAATTCCAACGTGTTCGCCCAGCTCGACCCAAAGATACTTCCTGATTTTCCCCCTTCCAGACAAGATTTCACCTTCATTAAGGCCTTTAGCTACTTGCTCAAAGGATTTAGTTCAAAGCATGTCCTTTCTTTTGCACGATGCACTAACAATGTTACTCAACATAGAGATTTCATAGAAAAACTTCTCTACTTTTGTCAATTCTTGAGCAACAACTACAAGTGCCAATTGTAATTGATGAGCAGAGCAATGAACATAATAAGCAGATTGATTCTCCTCCATTACCAAGCATTTCAAACCATTAAACTCATCCCGCATATTGCTAGCTCCATCATAACCTTGTCCCCGTAAACTAGAAATACTCAACCCATGTCGAGAAAAAAAGAGCCTCAATATTCTTTTTCAATGATAAAGCAATGGTGTCAGGAACATGAACAATCCCAAGAAAACGCTCAAGAACACACCCTCTATCATCCACAAAACGCAGAACAACAGCCATCTGTTCTTTCACTGATATATCACGAGCTTCATCAACTAAAATAGAAAACAAATTATCACCCATATCTCTAATGATTGCATTTGTTGTCTTGACAACAATTGCATTGATAATATCTTTCTGAATTATACGTGAAGTCAGTTTCAGATTCTTAGGTGCATTACCCAGTGCAACTCTCTTAACTTCATCATTATGGTTGGACAGGAAGTGCAAAAGTTCAAGAAAGTTACCTTGATTACCCGACTCATCAGATTTATCATGTCCTCGAAAAGCTAATCCTTGCATCAACAAAAATCTAATGCAATCAATTGAGGCAGTTAATCTGACATGATAATCTACCCGACTCTGTTCTGAATGATTAGACAGACATACTTCTATATGTTGTTTCTGAAGCATCAAATCTTCACAAGAACGCACACATCTACTATGAACACTGTTATGATCGCCAACATGAAACCCAAATCGTTCTTTTTCCTCCAGTTTTTAAACCCTGTCCCAACAAATGAATCACCACCTCCTTGTTTACCAAGATCGGGTTTGAAGAGAAAGCAAGGTAAGCAAAATGCAGCATCTTCTGATATACTATATTCCAACCAAGAACTGTACTCATTGAACCAACCGGGAACAAATCTACGAGTTTGATTTCCAAATACAGTCGTAGGAAAATCATGATTTTTAGGTTGACAATGTCCCTTTTGCAAATAAGCTCGTCTAACCCTTTCTCTATCCTTCACATCATAGTCAAATATATTCCTCCTTAACCCTGGATCAGCAGGCAAATCATCAGATCCAACCTCAACATCAGCAGTAGACAGATTTGCCATTCTTGGCGGATCAACACTAGACAAACTTGGAACATTTAATGGATCGGGATTAGAACTAGAACCTATATTTTGTGAATCCCTAATAGGTAGAAAAAATCTTTTCATTTCCTGAACAATTAAAGAACATGAACATCAAATTCTAAATTCATAAATCATAACGAAAGTTCCTCCATCAACAAATTTGATAAATTCAACACACCTAAATAATTTGAAATCATCAAGAACACACAATGATTCCAGAGCAAACTTTTATTTCAGTAGCCACTAGCCACCTTCTGTTGCAACTTATCAAAACATCAAATTCATCAAAATAATTCAACTTATCAAATCTAATATTGTTTCCATGTGGACAATGGATCAAAGATCAACAAACAGGGGCCAAATTTCTCAAACTAAATGTTAATTCAACTAAAATTCGGGACAATGGATCAAAGATCGTAACTCTCTTTAATAATTTGTTTCATTCTTGTGCTAATTTAACTAAAATTCGGGAAAATGGATCAAACTAAATGCCAAATTTCTCAAACTAAATGTTAATTTAACTAAAATTCGGGACAAAAGATCAACAACCAGGGGCCAAATTCCATGTGGACAATGGATCAAAGATCAACAACCAGCCTAATAAAAGGCACTGGAATTCATTAATAATTTGTTTCATTCCTGTGCTAATTTGTGAATCTTTGAGGTTGAGCTAACCTTCACAGAGAGAGGTCAAGAGATAGGTCAACAAACAATGGATAGTTCAATTTCTAATCTCTGAGCTAATTTGCTAATTTGTGAATAGTTCAATTTCTTCCTCCTTTAATGGATCAAAGCTAGATTAACAACAATGGCTTCGAATTCAAAGATAGGTCAACAAACTATTCACATAAAAGCTTCAAAATTGAACATATAAAGAGATGGAAGAAGGCGAGCGGAGAACCCTAACCTGAACAGAGAAGCAGGCGAGCGGCGTCGGAGAGCCGGCGAGCAGGCGAGCGGCCGAGGAGCAGGCGTCGGTGAGCCACGAGCGGCGTTCACGATCTGGAGAGGAGGCGATTTTCACTTCTGTCGGGTTACTCGGTTGCGGCTTTCGTGACTCCAAACCTAAAAACATAGAGTTTTTTATATTTTAATTTTTTTTTAAAATCTTAGTGGGGGCCACAACCCCCACTAGGCACTACACAGATCCGCCACTGGTTGTCAGGTTCATTCGAGTTAGCTAGTACTCCTCCAGAGAGTCGAACTTGAGTTTGTGGTTTCGGACTGAGTCGTTTGGGGTCAGGTCGATGTGCCGGACACTGCGGATTTACTCACCCCAAGCCCGAGCTCACTTTTTGGTCCTTCTCTTTTTGGTTGTTTGTACTCTTCTCGTTTGTCTTGGTTGTTTAGGTCGTGTCTTCTCTTACCCGGTCTCGGATGCCGACTTGTACGGCCTCTCGGTTTCCAGGCTTGTCTGGTTACCGAAATCTTACCTTATCAAAAAAAATATATATAAAAATAAATTTATATTTTCAACATAAATTTTATAATACTCCCTCCGTCTCATAATGTTTGTTTTGTTATCTTTTTTGTCGTTTCGAAATGTTTGTCCATTTTTCTTTTATATCTATATCTTTCTTACAATATTGCCCTTCTTCAATATCATCTCTACATATATTACCCAATAAAAAATCTACTCTAATACTTTTTGTCATTTCCTTTTTTTCCTTCTCTTTCTTCACATCTTTATCCATCAACATCACTACCTTTCTCTCATTCCTATTGGCTACTTTTTCTTCCCTTTGTTTTCTTAATTTGTGTGAAAATAGTTCTTTAGTACGAACATTATGGGATGGAGAGAGTATAACTTTACATATTTTTTTATACAAAAAAATCTTTACCACTAATAAAAGAAGTTGGTTCGTATCGGGACCAACTTTTTTTATCCAACAACTCCCATATTAATGAGGCAACATTAAGGCATATAAGAGATTCAAGGTTGCACTGCTTGAAAGATGTTCTCTAAATTGAGACGGAGAGTAATTTGAATGTTAATCATACTAGCTAATGATATTGCCATATTACGAGAAATATTTTCATAGACTTGGAAAGTACTTTTTGGAAATTGATTGATAATACTTAAATTGTAGAGATTTGTCAAGAACTTGCTTGATATAAGTCATGTTTACAAGAGGATTATTTGCAAAAAAGTAAGAGTATCATCAGTACAACATAAAAAGGGTAAACATGTACCATTTTCTTACTAGCTATATTCCCACACATTGCGATCTCTACAAATCCTCGAGTTACAAAGTTCAAGCTAATTATTCCATTGCAATAACAAAAATAAAATTTGCTATAGGATCACATTGTCGAATTCCAAAGCGAGGACTAAATTCAAGACCAGACTCATTACTTACAAGAACCGAAAATGAAGTAAAAGTACTATAGGTCACAATCAAATTTATCCGTTTAGAATGAAATCAAAAAATTTCAAGTATAGAAGTACTAAATTTTTAATCAAATTTATGATAAGCTTTTTCCATATTTAATTTTAAAGTCACCAAACATTTCTTTCTTTTTTTTTGTGAAAAGAATGAAAATCTTTAACAAGATATTATCTTGAATTAAATGAAATTGAACAAAAGCAATTTAAAGAGGATGGATTATTCCTAAAAGTAAAATCGCTAATCGGTTAGCCAAAATTTTTGTAATAGTTTTGTAAATAGTATTACACAGATTAATAGGCGATAGTGATTTGTATCATTTTTTGGGATAAGAGCTATACAAGAGTTGTTTATAGACTTTAACATGGGGCAAGAATGAAAAAGACATTAATAGTTAAAACAACTAAAGACCCAAAGATAGACCAATAGTGCTGAAAAAAATCTATAGGAAAACGTTAGGTCCCATGTTTTTATCAAAAGCAAGATCAAAGATTGCCTTTTTAATTTCAGACCGAGAGGGAGTCCGAATAAGGGCCAACTTATCAAAAACCAAAATGGAGGAAGGATGGGAACAAATTAGCCAATAAAAAAAGATAAGCAACCTCTGATCCACGGGTCGGTGAACGAATGCGAATTAGGATATAGAGAACATGAACTCGATTGAACCAAGTAAAAAGAAGACATAGAACAAGTTGCATTGTTACTAAATCGAAGCTTTAATACATCCGTAATTTCTAGAAAAATAGAGACATGGTAAAAAATAACAAGACTGTTTTAGTTTGGAAAGACAAGATTATTTGTTTATAAGATCTAATTTTAACAGTAAATTGAAAATATTTTGTATTTTTATACATGTTTTGACTTATGCTCTTTCTTTCTTTCAAAAATCACGGTGAAATAGAAGGAGAATTATATTTATTCAAGTGGTGTGTTGAAGCTTGAGTATTTGAGAGCTATTTTGAGGATCAAGGAGTAAATTAGTCTAAAAAGCATGCAATTGCTGCTCTTAAATTTTTAATTTTCCATAATTATTGTTCATACGATGTTTAGTCTAAATTTTAGAATATCATCTTACATAATGTATTTTGTTGATTTAAACGAAATATGAATGATCTTCTTAAACAATAATTCCATACTTTTTTCACAAGTATAAAATACTGAAGTTTAAAAAATCAAGCTTTTTCAAAACCAAACGAGAATTTTAGGAAGTGATTAGAACTTCCTAAGGTAAAAAAAGAAGGCAATGGTATAAGGTTATGAACATGATGAATATTAATGTTTGGTGATTAGAACTTCAAGTTTTTCAAGAATATTAATTATCTAGGATAATTTAGGACTTTTTTTTTGGGTTGCGGGGCGAGGGTATGATTTTCACAAATCTTGCACAACAAGCTAGATAGAACAAGGGGTGGCTTGCAGTATGCATTGGGTTTATGCAGTGGGTTCAGGGGTTTTTATAAAAGGTGAGGTTTTAATTTTGGATTTTGAAGCCACCGACGAACCAAATGCTGTCTGGGCGAGGTCGGATGTAGTTTGTGCTCCCTAGGGGGACATTGGAGTCAGTGGCGAATCCATGATGAATTGATGGGGGGGGGGATTTTAAACAACCCAAATTTGTTTAATCGGCTCAGGGCGGCAGTAGGTGGCCCAGTCGACACTGTCAAGCCCATAGATAATAAAATTTTAAGTGCTTAATGGGTATTTATTAGTTTTATAAGTACTTAAATGACTTTTTATCGATTTTGTTTCGTCACAAAAGTGAGTTCTTAATTGATATATATAACTAGTTCAATCCCCGTGATACTCATGGGATAATTTTACTAAATATTATTCAATATTATGATATTAATATAAAATTTAAAATATATATATATATATAATATTGTAATAAAATTATGTAATTTATAAAAAATAATTAAGATTGTGCCTCATATTTTATCAACATATAGATTAAAAAATTATATACTTGAAGCCCGAGTCTACGAGTCATGTTAAAAGAAAAAAAAATATTATGCATAAAATTATTAAATTAATATAAAAAATATTATATCAAGTTATTATCAATATAGAGATAAAAAAAGTTATATACTTGGATACCAAATCTTGTTACAAGATAAAAAAAAAGATGCATATAAAATATCAACATATAGATCAAGTTATTATCTTATAAAAAATTGGATATATAGAAAGAATGATAAAAGTAATTATAATATTTATTATTAAAAATATAACATTATTTTATTCAAAAAATGCCATGTGGCGCAATTTTTTCAACAGACATGGTTTCTACTTTATAATGTATTAAGTAGATAGTACAATAAATTAGGGTTTTGAGAAAATCTAATTAATGACATTAACCTTTTTATGTGGATTTTTAAATAATTAAATTATTTTTAACCATTTTTTCATTGTAATGATTGATTTTTTTATGGTGTTTCTTAAAAAAATTAAAGTTTTTTAGCCTTCTGTTTTTGAGAAAATCGATTGATTTTAAAAAAGCAACTAGTTAAATCCCCGTGATACTCTCGAGATAATTTTACTAAAGATTCTACAATATTATGATATTAATATAAAATTTAAAACACTTGTATATAATATTGTAATAAAATTATGTAATTTATAAAAAAAAATCTTTAAGATTGTGCCCGTTATTTTATCAACATATAGATAAAAAATTATATACTTGAAGCCCGATTCTTGTTAAAAGATAAAAAAAATAATATGCATAAAATTAGTATAAAAATATTAGATCAAGTTATTATCAACATATAAATAAAAAAATTAGGATGATTTAAATAAATAGCAAAAAAAGAGGCTAATTAGGTGGATATTAAGGAGGGTGTGAAAATTAGGTAAATAGCAAAACCCCCCATCACCCACCCCCACCCCACTCCCACCGAGTTGACTCAGTCGTTGACCGGGTTGACTCACCCGTTGATCGAGTTGACTCGGTCGTTGACCGTTGAACGGCGTTGACCGACGTTGACCATCATCACTATCATCACTTTAATAACCGTCATCACAACTTTTTTCACCGTCATCACAATTTTTTGATGACAAAGAGTGTAATAAAAGGTAAAAAGTGTTATCAAAATGTCTTGATGACACTTTTTGATGATAAAAAGTATCATCAAAGGCATTCAACCACATAAAAACAAACCATCATCATTGTCATCCCAATTTTGTCACCGTCATCACAATTTTCTGATGGCAAAAAGTGTAATAAAAGGTAAAAAGTGTCATCAAAATGTCTTGATGACACTTTTTGATGACAAAAAGTATCATCAAAGGCATTCAACGACATAAAAACAACCGTCATCACTATCATCACATTTTGTCATCACAACCGTCATCATTGTCATCACAATTTTTTCACCGTCATCATAATTTTTTTCATTGTCATCACAATTTTTTGATGACAAAAGTGTAATAAAAGGTAAAAAAGTGTCATCAAAATGTCTTAATGATACTTTTTTATGACAAAAAGTATCATCAAAGCATTTAACCACATAAAAACAACTGTCATCACTGTCATCACTGTCATCATAATTTATTTCACCGTCATCAAAATTTTTTGATGACAAAAAGTGTAATAAAAGGCAAAAAGTGTCATCAAAATGTCTTGATGACAACTTTTTGATAACAAAAAGTATCATCAAAGACATTCAACCATATAAAAACAGTCGTCATCAACTGTCATCGTTACTTGATGACGGTTTCATTGTCATCAACTATCATCTCTACTTGATAACGGTTCGATTAATTTGTCATCAAAAGGGCCTTGATGACAAACAAGTGTCATCACTTAAGAGTCATCAAATATGTGTCATCACTGCCATCACTAGTTGATGACGGTTTGATTGTCATCAACTATCATCATAAATGTCATCTCTACTTGATGACGGTTCGATTCTCATCAATCGTCATCGCTATTTGATGACGGTTCGATTGTCATCAATTATCATCACTACTTGATGACAATTCGATTAATTTGTCATCAAAAGGGCCTTGATGACAATGGTCTTGAAGACAAACAACAGTCATCAAGTGTCATCACTCAAAGTTTGTTTGTTTTTATCATCATCACAAAAAATAGTTGTCATCAAATCTCATCACCATATAAAAATAGTTGTCATCACCGCATAAAAAACAATTGTCATCACAAATAAAAAAAGAAAGGGTCATCAAATATTTAAAAAAACAAAGTTGTCATCAAAGTGTCATCAAATATGTGTCATCACATACGATTTTTTCATAAACTGTCACCACTACTTGATGACGGTTTGATTATCATCAACTATCATTACAAATGCCATCTCTACTTGATGACGGTTCGATTGTCATCAATCGTCATCGCTATTTGATGACGGTTCGATTGTCATCAATTATCATAACTACTTGATGACGGTTCGATTAATTTGTCATCAAAAGGGCCTTGATGACAATGGTCTTGAACACAAACAACCGTCATAAAGTGTCATCACTCAAAGTTTGTTCGTTTTTATCATCATCACAAAAAATAGTTGTCATCAAATCTCATCACCACATAAAAATAGTTGTCATCACCGCATAAAAAACATTTGTCATCACAAATAAAAAAAGAAAGTTGTCATCAAATATTTATCATCACGTTTAATTTTTTAGTGTCATCAAATATCATCACGTTTTATTTTTTAGTGTCATCATATATAATTTTTAGTATTATTATTCAAAGTGTCATCAAATATGTGTCATCACGTACGATTTTTTTCATAAACTGTCATCACTACCTAATGACGGTTTGATTGTCATCAACTATCATCACAAGTGTCATCAAAATATTTGATGACAACTTTTGATGACAAAAAGTATCATAAAAGGCATTCAACCACATAAAAACAACCGTCATCACACATAAAAAACAAAGTTTTCATCAAATATCTATCATCACAAGTGTCATCAAACTGTCATCACTTAAAATTTGTTCATTTTTATCATCATCACAAAAAATAGTTGTCATCAAATCTCATCACCACATAAAAATAGTTGTCATCACTGCATAAAAAACAATTATCATCACTAAGAAAATCAAATTGTCATAAAATTATCGCTTGTCATCACTAAATATAAACATGTCATAAAAAATACAATCAAAGAACATTAGTAAGCCTATGTGGGATTTGAACCCACATCATTATGCATTAAGCACGTGATCTACCATTTAAACTAATAAGCTAACCAACATAATGCACAAAAAATACCTAATAATCAGCAATGTGCAACAATAAAGAACAAAAAAAATGAAAAAATATTAGTGGAAAAAGTGAGTTGAGCAAATAAACTATTACTTTTGCTTTGTACAAGATTTTTCATAGAATTTTTGGTATCACCTTGGAAAACTATCCAATATATAAATACTTTTTACGAACTTAATTGTATATAGATATAATAGAGATTCTTCAATTGTAGACACTAAAAAAATATTTATAAAACTCTAGTACAAAACTGGCCACTAGTACAGGACCACCTCTACAGAGCTTCAAAGGTAATCTGCCAAAAAATCATAAACAAGGTGACACAACATCTCTTGGTAATAATGAGCAACTATCAAGGATTTCACCAAAGATGAACTTACTGGTTCAAAGCTCTTGTTTCCAGCTGGGTAGAAAAGGATTGTTGGAAATCCATCACTCTACACGGCAAAAGATCAAACAAATGAATGAGTCAAAATCAAGAGTCTAAGATCAATTTCACACAGAAAAACAGCAGCTATGATTACCTTTGCCCTAGGGTGCTCATTGCTTGTTCCATCCATCTTTGCTATCACAATAGAGTCAATACCTCTCAAATATTTCGCTAGCTTATTGTAGATTGGTTCTAGAGAATGGCAGTGTTGACACCATGGGGCATATATCTGGTTTTACCAAAATTGGAACCGTCTATTAACCAATGTTAAGCAAAGTTGAAACTTCAAATTCTGTAAGGATGTAGGTAAATACCTCAAGAAGTACATCCTTAGACTCATCTAGGACTATTTCATCCAAGTTCTTCCCAACAACTACCTTGACATCATCATCATTCTGCAAGATTATGTAGAATCACATTCTATCATACTGAAGATCTTTAAGGCCAAATACAACTTATTAAAATCTTAGATATAAAGTTTGCCAACATACTTTTTCTAGGATTGGTTCAGACTTGTAGAACGGTTGGAGTTTGTCCTCATAAAAGTCAGCTGCAAATGACTGAAAAATCAAAGGCATTTGTTACAACTTCAGCAGAATCATTCTACTTTATAGAAGATATGACTATGCTTTTAACTATACAAATAAAATGGATATGAAACATTACAAGTTTACAACCTTGATCTTCTCTGAGGTCAAGTCATCCTCAAACAAGAACTTTCTGCTATCCTCATTACCAGTGTATGCAATTATCTGTATGTAAAGTGTAAACCAGTGATCCTAGTTAGTGTATGTTAAAGCAGTTATCCACAAAAGAATGAAAAAATCATAGAATAAACAATGAAACGGACTTTTGGAGAAACTCATGTGATTCCAAAATATTCTGCCACTGGTTTGCCGTGATCTTCGTTTTCCATATCCACAAATACAAAAAGGATCTGCAACAGATCCAACACCACATTCATGTCAGCTACGAGAAAAAAACATTCTTTCTAACATTGAACTTCATAACAAGACGAAGACAATATCAATGAGGGTTAGCTGAAGATAAACTTGTCACCTGAATATGTCTAATTAATAAGACTATTAAAAAAGCACAGATGAGTCAAGGCTATTGGTGCAACTATATTTTTAAAAATCGCAGATGATCGGCCGCCATTGCAGTATTTCCCATAAAGATTGATCTTTGAGTTAATCGAATCTAAAACCCACTGATCATACAAAAATTAGCATAAAAACGCAGGAGAGAATAATTACCCGTCAGTCTTTCACGATGGGAGAAGCCTGAAGAGGTGACCGGAGAGATTCAGCGGACGCGGATGAAAGGCGAGAGGTGGGCGGAGCTCTACTGAGGGGGTTGGTGTTAGGGTTTTTGCTCCTTCTGAAACTCCAAAATCCGATCTCTCTCCCTCAGAATCTTCTCGGCATCGAAGATCCCGAATCCGGTGCTCTCTTTGCCGACATCGACGATTTGTTCCTGCCGTCACCGATTGAACCCTACCATTGTTGTCGCGAGTGATGACTTGCAGGTGAGAACCTGCGTCCTCGTTGAGAATTATGCCGTCAATTGAACCTTAGATCCGGGCCATCCGGCAATGGTAGGATGAGGTGGCAGATCTATGTGGCGTCGGTAGGACGAGGAGGAGGAGAAGGTCAGAGGAAGAAGATGGAGATCTACAGCGGAGCGGAAGAAACCATTGGAAAACTGGAGGAGAGAGATGGCGAAAAAAAACCTAAAAAAATGGATTCAGATTACAAGCGCCTAATTAGGTAGTAAATTTTTGCCCTTTTACCCAATTCTTTCAAAAAATTATATACTTGAATCTCAAATCTTGTTACAAGATCAAAAAAAATATGCATAAAAATATATATCAACATATAGATCAAGTTATTATCTTATAAAAAATTGGATATATAGAAAGAATGATCCAAGTAATTATAATATTTATTATTAAAAATATAATATTATTTTATTAAAAAATGTCACCTGGCATAATTTTTTCAACAGACATAATTTCTGTTTTATAATGTACTAGCAAGACTCGTCGTGCTATACACGACTATGACTTGAGAATTTGTTTTTATGTAGGAACCATATATTAAATCAGTAATTATTAAAAATTAAATAAGTGGTGGTATACCTCATTTTTAAAAAAAACTAGAATGTTAATCCCGTCTGTTGGACGGGACAAATGTTATATTTTATGTTTGTTATTATTTTAAATGTCTAGGTTTTTGAAAATTATAATATATAATTAAGTGTACTAAATTAGATTTTAATAAATTTCATTATGAAATATCATAATTAATCATATAACTAAAAGTGTAAAACAAAATAAATTGTTGCAAATTATGTGGATAAAGTATTTGATTATTTAATCAATTTTTTAGAAGATTTAATCAATTTACACTACATTGAAATTTAAGATATGATAATTTTTTTCATCTAAACTTGATTAGTAGTTCAAGTATTATTTTAATTTTATTTGATCAATCAATTTTGCACGTTTATGTTTATATTTTTTTTCAAATTCAAATTAATGCAATTCTCGTATATATGAAATTGTGAATACCCAATAATGATATTGTGTCTTTTTTAAGAAAAATGATATTAAGTCTTCAAATGTTTTTAAATCATACATAGTATTTATATTTATTATTCTAAAAGAAGAATCTCAAGTTATAAATAGTCAATTTTTTAAATATGTCTATAATGTCTTTTAAATACATTTAAAATACATATAGCATTTTAATTTTGAAAAAATTTAATACATTGTGCATTTATTTGACTTGAGAGGGAGAACTTTTATAGTTGTTAAAGATTAAAAAAATATGAGGTGTACCACCACTAATCTCATTATAAATTGATATTATACATATATAGATTTATACATATACTTTAATATTATAAAAGTGACACCTCACACATAAAGGACGACGAATAGCAAAACCCTATTAAAATTTATGTCCATAAAAATAAAATCATAGAGATCTCACCTATTCATAATTTCATATTTACGATAGAAAAAATTACGGTACATATATATCTCACGTACTAATATAATTATATAATATTAAAGTTTCTCGCGTACTGATATAGTGTGTACACATTACATATTGTTAAAGAATCAAAGATCATGTGCTAATGTATTATGTATAATTATTATTTAGTTGTTGTAAGAACTTAAAAAATTATATAATATTAAAATTTATGAATTTATGTCCATAACGATTGAATAGTAGAGATTACATTCTAATATGACTATATAATATTAAAATTTTGTTCATAAAGATAAATAGTATATGATTATATAATATTAAAATTTTGTTCATAAAGATATATAGTAGAGATATCATGTACTAATTTAGTTTGTAAGGAATTAAAGATCACCTACTAATATATTATGTGCAATTATTAATAACATTAGCAATATTATTATATTATATATTTATAAGGATTGTAAATACTAAAAATTATGAAGGGTAAAGGAGTAAATTGAAAAATTAAGAAGCTTATGTGGCATAGTTAAGAGATTGACAAATATGATAGAAGGATTCGAGTTTAGTAATAGTATTTAGATTAGGTAGATTACATACAATTCATCAATTTTGTTAGCCCTTATTAATCGCTATTTCAAAGGCGCAATTAAAAAAAAAATAAAAATAAGTCGCTGGAAAAACAATAACCGTATCTCAACAAAAACTAGATCCCACTCAGTATTTTTTTAGGTTGTTGATTTATACACACGGAAAAATTTGTAATTACACACAGATATCCGCGCATCGCCGTTGCGCGCGAATTACCGTTGCGCGGAAGGGGTAATTCCGGAATAAAAAATATAAAAAAGAGGGTTTCGGGAGCGTGGGGCCAAGAGCCGCGCAACGTCGTTGCACGCGAAATGTCGTTGCGCGCGAAACGGTGTTGCGCGCAACGCTGTTGCGCGCAATCCAACGACACATTTGAAAAATGTGTCGTTGGACTGGCGCGAGGCCTCGTTGTGCGGATTTCAACAGTTAAAAAAAACGGTCGAATTGTCCCCTATAAATACCCATTTCGATTCTCATATTTGGGGCATACCTTCATTCGAACATCATTGCTTAAAAATGTCGTCAGGAGAAGAAGATACGTCATCGAGCGATTATCATCCCGAGGAGGAAGATTCATCGTCAATCGATAGTTTCATAGCTGAGGATGAGGAAGGTGTACCGGGAGAAGACTACGGAACCGATTCTGATGCATCAAGCGAGCCAGAACAGGTATTTTTCAAAGAAACCATAATATTATGTTTTTAGGATAAAAACCTCAAATCTAAATATTCTATCTAGGCTTTTTTGCCATTTACGAACGTAGTATATTGAAAGTTAGGATAGTGTAATTTATAATATTTTGTTTTTACATTTTGAAATCATAGGTTGTCGGAATAGATTTTTCTATTGCTTTCCACTACGATGGGTTGTGGAGTGATCGAAGAGAAATGCTTGATTGGGCTAGACAAACTGCAATTTCGAAGAATTTTGTACTAGTCATAAAAACCTCAAATCCAAACAGGGTCATACTCACTTGTGACCTAGCCGGTAGATATAGATGTGGCAAGAGGGTGTTGCCCGGACCGGAAAATAGGAGCATTTATAAGCCACTTACCGATACTCCGACCAGGAAGTGTGGATGTCCGTTTGAATTGAATGGGGTCCGCCTCAAGGAAAAAAATGGATGGGTCTTAACGGTAAAGTGCGGACAACACAATCATCGCCTCCCCACTAGTTTGTTAACTCATCCATATGCGGGCCGATTGACAGCTGAGCAGAAGGAATTTGTGAAAGAGAAGTTCCTATATCTAGCCACCCCGAAGATGGTACTTCAAGAGTTGAGGTCAAGGTACCCGGGAAATGTGACCTCAATTAGACAAATCTACAATATGAGGGAGAAGTTACTGCTTGAGGATTGCGGAGAATTGACGGTGACACAATGGTCTTTAAAGTTCTTGAAAGACCGAGGATACATTGTCCATCCAAGACGAGTAAGGGGTTCTGATGTTATGAATGCCTTGTTTTTTGTGCACCCCACGAGTCTGCGCATGCTGAAGATGTTTCCCTATGTCGTCATTATGGACTCCACATACAAGACAAATAGGTATGTAATTTTAATCTGTAATCGACTTGATGAGTATGTTTCCAGTATAAATGTTTAAAACAACTTGTTGTGCTAGGTACGCCATGCCTTTATTGGAGATGGTTGGCTTCACTTGCACCGAAAATACATTCAGCATCGGGTTTGCATTTATTTCAAACGAAGATGTCGGTAGTTATAGGTGGGTGTTAACTCAATTGAAAGGCGTGTACGACGAGCTTAGAGTCCAGGTCAATGCAATCATGACAGATCGCGATCAGGCTCTAATCAAGGCGATAAGTCAATTTTTCGGGGACGGAGTCCAACATTTGTTGTGTTGGGTGCACATCAGACACAAAATCCTGGCGTACGGCCTAAAGGTGTTTGCGAACGCTGAAAAACCACATTAGTTGTCACGCGGGTTTGCAAATGCTTGTTGGGTGCTCTTTTCGTCCACCACAGAGGCGACATTTGAAGAAAGGTATGTAGAATTGAAGAGAAGATGGTGACCGACGCTTATTGCATATGTGGAGAAGGTGTGACTTAATCCATTAAAGAAGAACATAGTTCGTGCTTGGACCGATCATACACTCCACTTTCAGACGAGAACCACCAATAGGTAATTTCATTTTTAGCATTTGAATTCAGTTTGAATATTAGAAAGTGTATTCGTTCAATATTTAAACTTTGACAAGTGTTTTTTAGGGTCGAAGGGATGCACGCTGTGCTGAAAAAGATATTGGATTCATCTCGAGGAGGCTTCAACACCGTGATACTAAGGATTCACATCCAGATGCAATCTCAAACCAACACTTTGAGGACAACCATTGAGAGAACCAGAATACAGAAACCAACAAAATAGTAATACATACTAATGGCGGAAAAGTTCAGAGCGTTGTTTCGTCCTATACGCGGACGCGTTTCAAGGTAATACCTAGGTAAGTTGTTAGACATGTATTATGATATAGCACTTGAGTTGACGCAGGGTACACTCGAGATGGAGTGCCACGACTACTTTTGGAGGGAATTTCACGGTCTTCCATGCAAGCATCGAGTTGCACACGCTATCATAACTAAAGTACCCATCGATCTGGAGGAGATACATCCTTTTTGGAAACAAATCGAATGGGAGGACCTTAGCGATGACAACGATCTTGCCCTTGCCTGCGTACCCTTGACCATCCAAGACCCAACATGGGACGAAATGGTGGCTCTACGAAATAGCGGTAAGATGCGTAAAGACCAGTATTTGCAGATCACATCAGCGTTCAAAGATTCAGAGCATCCTGAAGACACAAACCTTATTGAGCCGATACCTTACGAGATGCCAGATGGAGCCAACAAGGATTCAACCACCCGGGAAAAAACACACCTTGAGCACGTAATGGAAGAGTACGAGAGGGAGCAACAAAGACGGAAAGACAACGACAATCGGAGCAAAGCAAATACATCGGCGCCATCCCGACCACGCGGACGACCTAAAGGATCTAGGAATAAGAAACGGACCGGAATTGGAGTTGATACGCCTCCGGTTGCGACCGCGCCTCCTAGCACCGCTACCCCCGCCGTTGGAAGCCACCGTGGCCCCCCGACGAGCGTCAAATGGCGCGGGGTTAACTTTGGCATCGGTAATGTGGATAGTTTTGTATTTCCGTTCATTGATGATGCTAGAGACGTGATGGGAGACGATCATTGTGGTTTTCAGTCACTTGCTTGCGTATTAGGGAGGCAAGAGGATGAATATTACAATATTCGATGGGAGCTTCAGGCAGAATTGATGCGGAACAGAGATATGTATGAAGTCTTGTTCACTAGGGGCCTTACATCATTTGCTGAGTTCTTGGAGCAGATCGGTCATGTGGAGTCTCCTTGCTCGAACAGATACTGGCTAGATATGCCGCTACATGGCCTTGTGTTTTCTACTTTTTAACAAGTGCCACTTGTGTTCTTATCGAGGGATCGAGGCTCACACACGTGTTTACCGTTGCGGATTTTTGGTAACAATCAAGGACATGGGATACCGCCGCCAGTCGTTGCTATCACCCACGTTGGTCAACGGGACCACTTCATACCAGTGAGAAATTTGTAATTACTTTTGTTTGAAGTTGTTTGTTTTTGTAGATCTTGCTTGTGTATATGTGACATAGCATTTCTTTTCAGGTATGGCTGACGGGGAACGCGCCTATCCCCCCACCTCCTCATGCATGGCGTCGATTTCATGACCCCAACGCCGACTACTGGCTCGAGGCTCTTACCCCGAGGATTGACCATTGGAAGGCTTGCCGAAGGGACATCGGTCAGGAACCGGAGACATTTGCTTAGGACAATCTTGTGGCAAGAGGGATTGTTATGGGATATATGTACTTTATTAAGAAGAACATGTTTTCATATTTCATGTATTGTGTGCCCCGTTTAGGGGATTTATGAACTTTTTTAAGATGTTTCGAAGTAAGGGGGTCGAGCTTTCCCCTGTTTGATGACTACTAAGCTGAATTTATCTTAATTTTAATAAAAACCCCCTAGAGGGGATGAATTTTTATTCATTCCAATCCATCTTCTTTACCTTAGAAAACATCCCATAACCATAATTTACACAGTAAAAAGTGCTTTTACCTTACAAGGAATATCATCAATCACTTCTACATGGACATCAGAATCATCCAAACCTAAAGCACCAAAGATAAGAGAACGAATCGGAGAGACGGAGCCCTGGGGAGTGGAGAAGATTGATTTTCCTGGAAGTGGGATGAATTTCAAACTCATGCATGTCAGACTAGGTTTGCGAATCTTGTTGATGGGGAGAGGGAGAGCAATAATTTGGTTTTACTGTGTACGTATTTTCATTTTATTTTAGGTTTTAATAGTATAATATCCGTGTTTGGCACCAGATTTAACAGAAGGCGCGCAATGGGCCTTCGTGGCTCCGCGAAATGGGCCTTCTTGAAGGCCCATTTCGCGGAGCCACGAAGGCCCATTGCGCGCCTTCTGTTACCCCTTTCACCCAACTGGGTAATTCCATTTTTACCAGTTCCTCGCATGCTTCTGAAAACAGTATATCAGCAGCTTTTCTAGTGACAAGACTTATGCATGCACATCTCTCCCTTCGAGCAAATTCCAAGTATAAAATGAGACCTAAACCTTCTCCATTGTTGCTCCACTCTCTATCAACCCTAAACTCTAAACCGAAACCAGAATTTCATTATCGGCACACCAATGGCTAAAAGGAAAACGTGTTCATCGCGAACCTACCCCTTTGCTCCACACATCATAAACTTCTCCATCGTCCACGTCCGTGGGGTGAGGGAGACAAAGACGGAATGGTATGTGATACAAGGCGCATCAATAAAAAACATCATCATGAATTGGAGCGAAGCTGGCTATGGAGCACCACCAGGATATTGTCGTTTTCCTCTTGAACGACAACGATATAACACATCGCATCTATGCCAAAGAAACGACGATGTAGCTTCGCCTGACTGAAGGTGCCGAGATTCGGGCGATTGATGATATTTCGCCGGAGAATTAATGATGTGGTTTACTGTTATAAGTCACTTTTTATGGATCCAAGTGTTTTTTCAATAAGTTGTTTATGGTTTTTTCAGTAAGTTGTTTATGGTTTTTTCAGTAAGTTGTTTAGTGGTATAAGTCATAATTGTTGTTTAGGGTTTTTTCTGTAAGTTGGTTGTAAGCGTCGTCGAAATGTGGATCCAAGTGTTATAAGTAATTCCATCGCTCATCTTCAACTCCATTCGGTCCAAACCAACAGTTGGCACTTTGAGAAAAGCATACTTGGACAAACATTTACCGTAATCCTTGACAAAGTTTCTTGGCAGTTCCTGTCAATATATAGACCACAAATTTCAAAAATCTTAACCACATAGCTAGAAAGAACAAGAAGAAGAAAATCAAGGGAGAAAACTTTCCAGGGTTCCATTCTCCAAGATGAATTTGAGGATGATCCTGAAGAAATTTGGAGAGTTTTCCATTTTGCTCAAGATGTCTAGAGGTAAATTGACGCTACTACTACACACAAGGAATTTGGAGAATTTGCCAAACATTATCCACTCACAAGCAGATAAACTATGTATTCAAATGACTTTTTCCTACACTGAACTCTAATTGAGACTTAAACCCTAAACCCTAACCCCTAACCCCTAAACCCTAAACCCTAAACCCTAAATCACTTAGCGAGGCAAGTTCTCTTAAGGCGCGCAACGGGCCTTCGAAGGCCCATTTCATTATTGTTGTTTAGGGTTTTTTCGGTAAGTTGGTTGTAAGCGTCGTCGAAATGTGGATCCAAGTGTTATAAGTCACTTTTTATGAAGTTATGTTTGTCAAATCTTAAATCTGAATATCTCAATTGCAATCATATACATACACACATAGATATATAAAGTAGTAATGTCAAATGTCAAACGAAATCATCCAAAACATCCGAAATCAAGAGTAGTAATGTGAAATGAAATCAACAATCCAAAACCATCAAAAATAGATACATAAAGTACTAATGTATGTCAAATATGAAAACATCTAAGGTCGCCGCTCATGCGAGGTACCGCTGCCACTGCCGCGCTCGTGCACTGAATCCGGGAAGTGCCGGGTGGGCATCGGTGGGGGAGGCGGTGCGTTAGAATCTAGGATACTGAGCATGTGCCTGAGATGCTGCGCAGCCGGATGATCATGAGGCATCTACAGTAGCTAGCTCCGGGCATATCCCGCTGCGTGTTGTACCCTCTGCGCAAATAAAATGAAATCATATTAGTTTGTACATTCAAATATCACCCTAAACATACAACTAAAAAATAATATGTTCTTACCATCCTGTTAGAAACTGCCGGTATCGAGTGAGGCACAGGAGGACGAGGGTCATCCTGGTGCGCTGAAGTCGGGTCGACGTACACGTGAGATCGGGCCCTAAACCATGCCAAGTAGCCCTCCTCCACCTGCCATGCATACTCGGCACGCTGCACATCCAACTCGATCAGGTGCTCCGTACGCTGTGCCCAGTGAAGGTCCGCCAGATCATATGAAATAGTGTATGGGCGGTTCTGAATGGCCTCATGCCTCTCCACAAACCTAGGCTGCAATGATGGAGGAGGGACGATCTGGATGCGACTAAACTGGCGCAACACCCTCTCTGGATGGTACGCCTCCTGTACCCTATCAAGTACCAGGACGCCCCTATACCGAGACACCCGGTACGCGCCATCAAAATCCAGGTCGTTGCCCCACGGCATCCATCGAATCTGCAAAGCGGAATATAAATCATCAATCGTCTCACTCACTCTATAGAATGTACGTTAGGTTGATTTCGAAGTCTAACCTCCTCTGCACGGATCGTGTCTAGAAGCTGCCGCATCGCATCCAGCCTCGACGCGTCTCGGCTGGGGGCCCGATCACCAGTCTGTCGTGCGGCTGCACGACGGTCATTTAGCACCACCATAGCCAACTCGATCCGACCCCGGGTGTGCTCGAAATAACTCGTGATCCATGTCTAAAACAATACTCATAAGATATTGAATCTAACCAAATTCGAAGAATGAAATATTTAGGCCGAAGCACGTACCCTCATAATAAGAGCGCAACCCGAGCATCCCCTAGCATCGGCGCGCGGCGTCATGCCGAGCTCACGATACAGCCCCGCCACTAAACCCGCCCCCCAAGCATATCGACCCGTCTTGTCGTGGTCGAATAGGAACCCCAATATCCACGTCTTGATACAATTCCCGGACTTGTCGACGAATAACGTCATCCCGAGAAAGTACCATAGAAAAATAGTGGCAATGGTCTGTGGGGGTGCGGGTCGGGTCCCCCTAAACATGTCCGACAGAATAGCTGCGATAGCCTCGTTAGGGGCCCGTGTCTTCCACGCGTGTGCTGTCTGTGGATCGAGGCCGAGCAAATCCCCTAAACGAGCCTCGAGCTCCAACGGATCCATCTGGGGTACCAGATCGTCTCCATCTATAGGCACCCCGAAAATGCGGTGCATGTCATGGAGGGTGATGGTAATCTCGCCCCACGGGAAGTGGAAGGTGTTGGTCTCTAGATACCAGCGCTCCCGAAATGCAGAGATGAGAATGTGGTCCGTCGCGCCAAACTCCAGACCGATCAGCCCGGTGAGACCGCTCCGCTGGGCGAGGCCCCACCAAGAATCGGGGCCTCCATGCATATACTGTCAAAACGAGCGTAAAGGATCCAAGTTCCTAGACCACACTCTAGTGACCCTAAGATACTAAAAAGAGGAAAACAAACGTGAGTTAGAAAAACTAAACATTGCTTTCGAAAAAAATCTTGCGAGCCACGTGTGTAGAATACGTCGTCAACAGGCTACTGTCAATAGGACCTCCCGGTTCGCCCTCCGCAGCGGGAGGGTCCTCAGGAGCGGCCCCTGCTGCTGGTGCAGGGGGGCGGGGGTCCCTCCGCAGCGGGGGGAGGGGCAGACCCAGCTGGAACGTGAGGAGGGATGGGTGCTACTGGAACGGGAGGAGGTATGTGGGATGCTGGAACGGGAGGAGGGATGGGTGCTGTTGGAACGGGAGGAGGGGGAGACGGAAATGTGGATGTAAGCGGAGGAGCTGAGGGTCCCGCCACGGATGTAGTAGGATCGGTCGAAGAAGTAGGTGGAGGACTGGAAAAGACCGGTGGCGGTGGTGGGACATGGGTCGTGGTGGGAGGTGAAATAGAGATGGTGGCCTCGGATATGTGGTAATCGTCAACCGACAAATCCTCCGCTGTACCCATGGGAGCATCAAACTGTATGTCCTGCTCCGTGAAGAGCTGGTCGTCCCCTGCGACGTCATCTGGCAAGTTGTCCTGCAGGAGCTCCTCTGTAAAATCCACCTCCATCTCGACGGAGGGGTCTACATCTATCTCCGGTGCATGCATCAACTTCGGATCACGAGCTATCCGCTGCTGCTCGGTAGGCGGCACTCCGGCAAGTACCGCACGTGCAATCTCGGCGACCGTAAGCTTGGGCACCTCCTTTTTCCTCCTCTTATCGAGGAGGACGGCTCTCAAGCTAGTGTGTATGTCCTTTAGGCGACAAGTTCAAATTAAATTAGTAAGTTTTCAATTAATTTTTTTTTCTTTTAGTTATGTAAAATTAGAAATTCACCCTATGAATATGAATTCAACTAATGAATTCGTCGTTTCTGTCGGAATTCAAAATCCGACCCAAAAACTCATATATCATTACTAATTTTATTTCAGTTTTCTTTACGTTTGTAATGAAAAATGAATAAAACAATAATTTTCATTAGGTCGGAATACGTACTTAAACTACGACTTAATTTATTTTCATTTTAATTTGAAATTGAATTTTAATATTTATTACAATAATATTATTGTTATTTCATTAAAATCACGAATTCAACCTACGACTAAGAAATTCATATTAATTACAAGTTCATAACTAATAATTCAAACTCTAAATATAACTCTAATTATATTTTTTAAAGCAAGAATTCAACCTACGACTATGAATTCATATTAATTACAAGTTCATAACTAATAATTCAAAATCTAAATATAACTCTAAATTAATACAAATAAATTAAATAAAACAACTAATAACAACAACAAAAACTAAATATAACTAGGAATTTGAATAGTAAATAAATTATGAAATTAAATATCTTACTAAATAAGCAAAATTGATTTACTCAATATATTCAAATTGATTAACTCAATTATATAAACGAAATTTAATACCTAAAATTCAATACGAAATTTTACAAAATTTAAATAATATAAAATTTCGTAATGAATTTAAAACGTACCTCAGCCGTAAATGTCGCTCGGGTGCGGATCCGGCTACGAACCAGATCGGCTCGGTGGACGGTGGTGGCGACGGGCTCGGTGGCCGGTGGCGACGCGCTGGCGACGGCCTCGGTGGCCGGTGGCGACTGCCTCGGTGGCCGGTGGTTCCACCGGAACAGCCTCGGTGGAGACGGGTTCGGTGGGGTCCGTCGCGACGGGCTTGGGTGCGGACTCGGTGGGGTCCGTCGCGACGGGCTCGGGTTCGGTCGATGGCGGCGGTGGCGATGGCTCGGTGGCTCGATCGGTGGCCATGGTTCGCGACGGGCTCGGGTTTTTTTTGGTTCGAGATTGGTTTTGCGCGAGAGCTCGTTTCGCAGACGGAGGTAGACGACGATGGCGGCGCTGCGTCGTTTTTAACCCTAAACACCCTCGAAACGGGCTTGCGCGGGTCCAAAAGCCGCGCAAGCCCATTTCGCGCGGCCCAATATGCGCGCAGGCTCATTTCGCGCGGCCCAAAATCATTTCCCGAGTCCCTTTTTCCATTTTCCAGTTTACAGTTTTGTCCTTCCGCGCAACGCCATTTCGCGCGAAATGGCATTGCGCGGATATTCTGTGTGCTTTTAAAAAAAATTGTGTGTATGTACCCCGCGTTTTTTTATCAGAAAATAATTCCTTTATATATCATTTTTTTTTAAATAATCTGGCCCCGGTTAAAAAGAAATTGTCAAACCCTTTGGGGCTGTTTGGTTATCAGGTATGGGGAATGAGGTATCGGGTTCTGGAATGGAAACCCGATACCTAACGTTTGGTACGGTGATTTTACATTTTCAAACCGATACCTCAAACCCGATAGGTATCGGGTTCCCATACCCACCCCTTACCCCGGGTTTAAAATTCATTCCCACAAATTTCCTATTCATCGTCTTCAACCTTCTACCCCCTTTCGGTCCACCCACTTCCCGACTTCCCGTACCTTCATTTTTTTTTCAGATTCAAATACTGAAATTTAAAAAGTGTCCAGATGAGATCAAAAACAAAAATCAGAAATTCATGAAGATCGATTAGATTGTTACTCCAACACTATATTTCCCCCAACTCTTCCTTAATTACGTATTTTTTCCCTAGATTCAAAATACATGGAAAATTCCTTTACAAACTCAATTCATCAGGGAGTTTTCAAAATATATATATATGGAAGAAGGGTAGTATTGTAGTAGGATGAAAAATAAATGACAAAAAAAAAAATTAAAAAGAAGAAAATGAAAGACGTAGAAAATGGACATGAGAGGAAGAGAAGGATGATAAAGAAGGCTGTCCATTTCTAACCTAATTTTATCCCTAATTTTTTTTTTTATCAAACACTCAATTTCAAGTATGAGATTCCAACCACATACCTATTCAACCCCATACCTCATTCCCATACCATACCTGAAATTATGCCAAACGCCCCTAATTTCAGTAAAACGACGCCGTTGTCAATCTTCTTCTTCCTTATATTCGGCCGCCGCCTGCCCTCTGTAACATTGATACGAGTCAAACGACGAAATCCCACCGGCGCCTGTCCTCTTCTTCTTCCTTCAACTTGTTCCGACTTCCCTCTTACGATTTTCTCCGCCCGCCCCTCAGTCCCGGACTCCTGACCCGGCCTGCCCCTCTAGACGCTGCTCTTCCGCCCTGCTCCCCTTTACTCCCTGGTAAAAATCCCGGCGAACGGGGGGACGGCTGCCCACCGATGCCCCCTAAATCCGCCACTGAATTTGGAGTAAATATCCACCAAGTCTACTCCGATCTGGTTTGAACGGTTTGATTCCTCATTCTATTTCCCTCTTTTTTTCATGTGTAATCTTTCTATTCGGATAGACACAAATTCATTGTATTTTTTCTTTTCCGGTATTGGAGTTCATCGGGTTTTCTCCGTAGAGTAGATTTTCAGTGGTCATAGTTTTTTTTTCCCAATTTTATTTGGCTTGTTTTTTGAGCGGCGATTAGCTTACTTCTTATGATCAGTTTTGTCAGAAATTATAAATAGATGTAACGTAATTAGAGTACTAGTTCTTGGGAGTGTTCCGGTCTGCCTTATGAGCAGTTTCGTCACCCTTCCGGCGTCAGTTATCGCCGAGAATCGGTGGTTTCCGATCGTTTTTGTGGCCCAGTTCTATATTTCTATCTTTCTTGTTCGATCTGTCTTGGGTTTCTATTTGACTCTGTCTACTCTTGCAAACACGCCCTTCCTGGTTACTATTGTTTTCTTTGTCTCCAATCCAACAATTGATCATGCCATTCCCAATTATTTACGTACAATTTTGATCCTTAACTTTAATTTTTTTGTGAGTGATCTGTCTATTGGCATGTTTCTCCGTTGGATTGGTTTTCAATGTAAATTGTTGCCTTTTTCCTGCTTTATTTGTGGGAAATCTGGGAATGTTTTACAAAATTGCAGTGTTGAACATCAGTGGTTAGCCAAGTTATTATCAATCACTATTTTTTCTACTGATGTTAGTTCTTATGACACGCAAACAGGTCACCCGAACAATTCAGTAGACTGTAACAATTCCAATACTTTTACATTGGCTTCTGCGATACCAAATTCCGATACTCGTTTCACGGGATTCTCTAGAAAGTGGCACACCATCGGTTACATCCAATAATGCTCACTTTTTCCTGCTTTTATCATTTCCTCGTTTCCACTTCATGTCATGAATGCTCAATACAAACTGACATCTTCAGTATATATGAACGAGCATCTAATCAGAAGTGTCATATGGCAATATCAAAAGTTTGTTTTCTCCGTAACACATCAACTCAGTGGAATACTGTTTTCTTTGGCGTAGATGGATTGGGTGTTTTCTATTGTATTTTATGATTATGTCTAAAGACATGAGAATGTTGTACTTTCTATGTAGCTGGTTTATAGCTGGAGCATATTTTTAGTATATAATAATAACATAATATCCCTAATAAAAAAAAACTAGAGTACTAGAGACTAGGTAGCGGTTACTAAACGCAAAATAAATTCGAGCCCAAGCGCGGGTCTCCTCTTTACTCTTCAGTCTTCCCCGCTTCTCTTCTCCGGTTCTCCTCTCCGTGTGTTCTCCGGTTGGTTCTGCTCGGCCGACGCTTCTCCGCAGGTACGTTCTCCTTCAATTTTGATCCACGATCTCTGATCATTCTTATCCATCTCTACTTGTCCCATTCTCTTCTTCTTTGAATCCCTAATCATACATTCTCCGATTGCTTTCTGTATGTAAGAGAAATTCAATTATGGAACTTTCTCTTTCTACGCACTTCTTCTTCCTCCATATCTTCTCGCTTTCAGTTGCTCGCATAAACTCATTTCTTCAATCAAATTCACTTGATTTCTTCTGTGTTTTTGGCTGTTAAACTCACAATTAGACTGAATTTTAATGGCTTCCACTTCGCAGGGTTTCTTCGAAAAAAAGGAATTGCCTTGTGTGGATTGCGATCGGGATAGTGGAAATGGATGACTCCCTGTCTATTGGTAAATTGACTGTCCCGCAGGCTTTTTTAGATGGTGGAAGCTCTAAAACTAAACCAAAGTAAGTAGTCTCTACTTTATGAGTTGCCGTGAAAGAAAATTTCGTACTTTTGGTTGATGCATGTTTGATGAAATGTTCCATTGCGCTCTTCTGCTATAATTACATCCAGTTCTGCTGTCTTTTATCTTTTGTTCTTCTTGACAAAAACCCGTGGGAACATAGAGGGTCAATTGACTGAAAACAATGTGAATTGGAGAAAAATATGCTTCAATATCTTCAATTTCCATCTCTGGGAGTACTAGTTCCTCATTATTTTTTGGAGTTTTGCTTACCAAATTTTCTCCATACTCAGCTATCTTGATGATTGATTACAATCATTTTGGATGAGTGCATGACAATTGATCAAAATCTGTATCATTTTAGCATTATTTCCGAGAATGCCTTATCAGCTGCAGGGTTTACCATTTACACCTAGGTTCCCATGACTCTGTCTCTTTTCCTTTGCATGTCAGCTACATAGTAATATAAGCCAGAATGCATTTGATTCTTCACTCTTCATTGCTGTCTAAAATGGAAGAATTGCGAATCTATACATCAAACCGGCATTTTAGGTGATATTAGTCTAGTGCAACCCAGGTAGTGGATTGCTTTGTTCAATGTTTGGTTATATTTCTTTCCTTATATGCTTTCTTTGGGTAATCAAAATTTTCCTGTCAACCAACTTAACCAATTTTGGTTCCTGGTTGAAATTCTCAATTAGAAACCTTTATATACTCTTCATCTATCTCTTACACCTCCCCTTCTACTCACAACCTTAATGTTGAGCATCCTGTGGAAATGTAATTCCTTGGCCGGTTCGGTTGGCTCCTCATGAGTTGCTTGGCTATCAATATCACTCCTGTAATTAACTCCAACTGGATGTGACAATTTTAGCATGCTGAAATGAGTGCTCTGAATTCAGTATAAGAGCAAAATTTGCCTGGCCATCAATGTAATTTCTTAGTGGAGTGTGTTGGAAATTTGTTATAATCGCAACTTCTGTGGCCTTTGTTTTTATTTAATTATTCTCTATAAGAACAAAACATGCATCAGGGGAAAAATGTCACATTTTCAATCTCTTGTTGGAAGCTCCATTCGAATGTCATCACTAGCAATCCTATATATAATATAACAATACTAATTATTGCTTGGAGGTTAAATTTCTGACTGCCTTGAATTTTCTGTACAACTGAGAAGGTCTATGTTTTATATTTATCTAACACTATTTTCTCTTTATGTCTGGCCTACTATCTAGTGAGATGAGATATGTGGTGCTTGTGGCAACAGGAAGCTTCAGTCCTCCAACTCATATGCACTTGCGAATGTTTGGTAAGCTTTATCTAAATGCTAATATTGATAATTTTTTTTTTTGCATATGCCAAAGCTTTATTTAGGATTAAGTGCTCCCTACATTCTGAGGTTTAAGTGCTCACTATCTGTCTTCTATGGTTAAAATGAGGGTTTCATAATCTTCTTGCCCTTGAAAAGATGCTTGCTGAATATTTTTTAAAAATAAGTTTGCTTCTGAAGTGATCTTCATGAACTGAATCAAAGTAATGTGTTCATGCATATAATTCATGCCATTTAATTGCTCAGAATTGGCAAGAGATGCAATGCTTTCTGAAGGTTATTGTGTTATTGGAGGCTACATGTCACCAGTCAATGATGCATACAGCAAGAGGGTAAATAGCTTTTGCTTACTTCATCTGAAATGGGATATGAAATTTGCTGCAATAATCAATTATGATTAGTTTTTAAATTCTTACAGCAATAAATATAAATAATTAGCTATTTAATTAACACCTGCATTCGGACCCAAGAGTTTTTAACAATGTCATAAGCCATCCAACCTCCACAAACATGCTAGGTACTCTTGTAAGCTGGTTTAACAAACATCAGCATTCTCTTTCTCCTTCTTCAGAGCCTTGTATCTGCCAAGCACCGTCTTAAAATGTGTGCTCTTGCTTCCTCAACCTCAGATTTCATTATGGTTGATCCATGGGAGGTAATTCTCCATAGCTCTTCTGTTAACTTCCCTTTTCTTGTTTAAAATCGGGTTAAAGATCACTTTTGTATCTAAGCTATATATCTACATGCTCTGTAAATAGTTTGACTCCTCTCTAAGAATCTGTTTGCGATTAAATTGGTTTAGTAAAAATTGTCTCCGACTGGATTGTTCGCCCTCATGCAGGCAAACCAAAGTACGTATCAGCGGACATTAACTGTTTTGTCAAGAGTGAAAAGTAGTTTGACTCGGGGGGAAGGACAGCAGTATGCTGGAGGTATCATCTGAATAGTTCATCATGTTTGTAATTTGAGATTATTGTAGAACATGCATGGATACTGAAGCCTTGTGAATGATTTGTGTGGCTCCACATAGCTACTGTATTCTGTGTAGACTCTGTGGAATTTCTTGACTCTTATTGATTAATCTATATAACTCTTAGGTTCGCTCAAGATCATGCTTGTATGTGGTTCAGACTTACTCGAATCATTTGGAGCTCCTGGCGTGTGGATCCCTGAACAGGTACTACTTTCCATGAAACAATATTAGCTATGGCATGGAAACATCACGTGAGCAAGCTCATGTAGATCCCATGATAGATTGTTATCCAATATTTATATTTCTTTTGTTTTTTTTATGAAGGCGAGACTGTGCCATAGTGTATATATTAGTTTGCTTGATAAATTCTTATCTTGTAGATTCAAGCAATATGCAGAGATTATGGCGTGGTTTGCATCCGGAGGGAAGGACAAGATATTGAGAGAATCATATGTAACAATATCATTCTCAATGAGTTCAAGGTAAGACTATACAACATAGCTTCTGCTCAGTGCTCTAATTTATAACAAAAGAATTTTTGGGGGATAATAAGTTTCTTAAGGAAACGTTTGTTTTTCTCACTGCTTTGGGGGCATGGGCCCAGAAAATACTTGTTTGGTAAAAAATGGGATCAAACAGTGAAACCAAATACTATTTATTTTAGAAAAGTACTTAACTACAAAGTAGTGTTTACCAATATGTTTAGCTCCAAAGCCTAAAGCATTCCATATGTATTATCCTGGCCTTACTGTATGTTCTTTTATCTTAATACTTTCTACAGAATAACATCAAGATCGTGGATGATCTCATCCCGAACCAAATCAGCTCTTCAAGAGTAAGGTGAGCGAATTTTCTCCTTCAAGCCAAGACTGAAGTTATCTCATACAACATGTTTGTAGGATTTTGTAGTGATAGTTTCAATTCCATTATAACAGGGAATGCATCTCCAAGGGGCTGTCTGTTAAATATTTAATACCGGACAACGTGATTAACTACATCAAACAACATCGTCTCTACTCAGCTTAACATAACTATTGAGGTTTGTTCGCCCCATGGGTGCTGAATGGTGGCCGATTTACCCCTGCTTGTAACCTCGGTTATTGTTTATCCATGGAAGATTTGTACTAATCGTAACAAGTCTATGCTTACTTTGCGTATAGTATTCCTCCTAAATCTTAATGTTCTTAGCCTAGATCAAGCATAACTCTCAACTAATGTATGTTCAGACTTGATATGATTTCATTTTTAGATACGAGATATTCTACGAAAAATGCATGTTTGTTTGTTAGTATAGTTATTAGGTCGCTGGTACACCATTTTCACACCGGAAAGACCATAATGTGTAAGAGAACACTTCAACCTAAAGTCACCTAATTGTGATTGAATTATGAATACTTATGATTGTCTTTTAATACTGTATAAATTATGAATTATGAATACTTATGATTGTCTTTTAATACTGTATAAATTATGGGATGTCCCAACGTTACCTCTGTTGTATAAAAAAAGAATTGGGTTCTGACAGCTTATAAATCATCTTGCTTGCCTGTTGTTAAATATAAAAAATTAATTATGACCATAGACCACAAGCTAAATCAATTATGGACGTGTAGCTAGAGATAAAAAATAATTTTTCCACTTGACGTATTGATCCACCATGATATCCGGCATGTGGATCGCTTAACAAGCATTAGTTTATGCCAAATGATAGGTTTAGTAGATCAAACCTATGTTTAATTAAGAGAAATAGTTTACCATACAACATGAATCCGTATGTTCCAAAACTCGATTTTTTTTTTGAAACTATGCTCCGCTTCTAAAATAGGGGTATGTTTGGATGCATGTGTTTATAAACTAATTTTGCATTATAGTTTATTTTATGTTATGGTGTATTTGGTTGGATTTTAAGGTTTGATGTGATGTTTGATATTTGATTTATTTGTTGCGGGAGAAAAAAAGAGCTCACTAGAAACTTCCATAAGTATGAATGTGTTGTCATTTTCCAAAAATTTTAAACAATCCAAACAAGTCTTAAAAATTTAATATATTAAATTGAATTAGTTTAAGCAAAATGCATTATAATGCATAAACATTGGTAATCCAAACACACTCTAATTCGATTGTACGCTCGGAGAAAAAATATTGTCGAACATAAGCTGGCAAAATGAGGTTCGGGTAAATTTGATGGCCTTGTCAGCAATCTTTGCTACGTGGTTGGTTGAGGACCAAAGTCGCTGACCTTGTAAACGACTTATCTTATCGCTCCTTGATTAATTAAACACTTTCTTAATTTATTATATAGATTCAAATCATAGAGTTTCGTTCAAATGAAACAAACTCTTATCCTGAAATATGAAACGAATGCACTTTTTCTAGTTCGTAGTGCACTTTTCATACGAAAGTGCAATCAGAAAAAGTGCACTACAAAAAGTCCAAAAAAATGCACTACAAAGTACGAAAAGTGCACTATGAACTAGAAAAAATGCATTTGTTTCATGATAAGAATTTGTTTCATTTGAACCAAACTCTCAAATCACATGCCAAAAAAATTATATGAGCTATAATTAAACTTTTTTTGACCATATATGTATATATTTTTAATTTAAACATATACATACAAATTAAAAAATTATTAAACTGATTCATTTCCTTTTAGTAAAAGAAAAAAAAATAGAACATTAAGTTTCACATAAAAATAATCATTAAGTTTGGTCATATTCAAATAAAAATAAATTATTTATATTTAATCAAATCCGTTCAGAATATGGGTATTTTTACTAGTTTTTCTCCTAAAACCTAAACAAGTTCTCTAAAGCATTACTTTTTCGTCGAAAGTACTAGAGTACAGAAGATTCATTCACTATCCACTATTATTAGTCTCGACATACTTTATCTTGACCCCTTACATCATCAAATACACGTTGTTTAACCAAAAAATGCCAAATAATTCTTAAAAAAATAAGAAAGAAGCTTATCATCAAATACACAAAAAATGTCAAAATAATTCTTAAAAGAAAAGAAAGAAGCTTGTCATCAAATACAAGTAGTTTTTTTTTTTTGGTAGAAGGAAAGAGAGTACTCCCCAATCTCACAAAAAGAATTTTATTAATAATTAAAAGAGGACTAAATAATACTCAAACAGGAATAATACATCATCAAGAATTAAAGATAAAACACCCCTACCTTACAAACTTGCTTGTATTATTCAAACAACTTTTTTTTATTTAAAAAAACAAATGATGAATTTTTTGGTAACCATGCGTGTTCACATCGGCGCCGGCGCCTGGGCCAAAAGCCTCGGAAGCCAACATTCTTCCTCCGTGACCGTGGGCAGCTCAACCCGTTCAGCCGGCGCATTCGGATCCAAGTACTCCACAACCCCAACCGGGTCATCTGGCAACAAGACCCCCTGAATAGGATAAATGGCCAACGGACCTCCCTCATCCAACCCAACGCCGACGATCAGCCTCCCCACAGCCGCCATATTCACCGTCTCCCCGAGCCCTCCATTCCCCTTATAATAGCTCGCCAACGTCTGCGGCCTCCACTCGCTCATATCCCCTCTCATCTCACACTTGCGATGATACACCGGAATCGCGTGAAACAGCAACAAATCGACCTTCTCCTCTTCCTTCATTTCCCGGAATCTCGGGACGAACCTCTCCCACGCGGCGTCGATCGGGCACACCACCGTCATTCCGACGTAGGCGTTCTCCCTGAACCACCGCTCCGCCGCCGCCGCCGCCGCCACCGCGCCGGCGAACGCCCCGCATCCGGCGGAGGTCATGTTCTTGAGCGTCTCGACGGGAGAAGTCAGCGACCGGAGCTCCGGCGACGGGAGGGCGGCGCTGACGTGGAGGAGGGAGAGGTGGGGCGGGATTTGCTGGATGACTCCGAGGAGTTGGGAGTATTCGGTGGCAAAGGGGTGGGTGAAGGTGGTCTTGCCGTCGCCGATGTCGGTTTGGTCGACGACCTCGTTGCTGGCGCCGGAGGGGCGGGGGTAGAGGGTCCAGGCGCAGCAGGAGTTGAGGGAGTCGGCGTCGGAGTAGTGGGAGAAGAGGTTGAAGAGGAGGATGCGGCGGAGGGAGGTCGGGGTGGGGTGGAGGGAGAGGAGGTCAGACATGGCGGAGTTGTTGAGGGCGCAGACGGTGACGTCGGCCTGGTTGTTGATGACGTCGGCGAGGCCCGTGGTGGTTAGGTATTGGTTGAAGGTGGAGAACTGGGGGTGCTCGGCCAGGATGGTGGTGATGTTGTGGGAGTGGGGTTGATCGGCCATTGCTGTCGTGATGAGGATGAGGAGTAGGAGGTTTACGGCGTCGGAAGTCACGGCGGTGGTTGGGCGGCGGCCCATGGGGGACGATTAGGATAAGTTGGTGGATCGGAATGAAAGAAATATTTTAGTGGGAGGGATTAAACTGTTGACTTGGGGAAATTGATGAAAGCTCAAGGATTTATATTGATCGATAAAGTTTTTTTTATATACAATAATGTTAGACATATTTTTAATACAATAACGCACCAAGTTCATGGACCCAATCACGATGAAGATGTCCAATAGCAGCTACCACGAACAAACTGACAGAACATCAGTTGACTTTGGCCATTAGAATCCTTGACACAGTTTATGAGAATGGATAGCATTAACTTTAGCGAGTGGTAAAATTATGGGAATAACCTGATTGATCTTCAAATCGTGGGAATAAACCGAACAGACAGTGGCAAAATACAAGTCAACTTGTTAACACGAAACAGTCAGAACAAGATTTTCTGTCAAAAGGGGAAGAATAGTTCGCCTAACATGTGAAATAGGTGGGTGCATAAGGATGTTGTGCTCAGCCTGAATTACAATCATGAAGTTGAAAGTACCAGAGATTCCTAGAGGCATACCATCCGAAAAACTTGATCAAGAAATCAGCAGTAGCAGCCGCAACAGGAGCTGAATACGCAACAATCCAAAATGAACCCGTAGTTGCCTGAAGAAGTATTCACCGACTTTTGATGAAAATGTGTTCTTTACACAATTACACTACTAGATATAGTTAAAGCCGCCTATTTTCTGAGCCTCTACGACTGTGATGTTCGAAAGGTACAAAAAATTAGATGCTCCATAAGATATGAAAGCAAACTTTGTAAATTTTACCTGTTGTTGTGCTTTCTTACTTTGTCAGTACAACTACATTAGAGGGCCCACATAAAGAGCACGGGGATACGTCTTTTGTAGTTGAGGCCATTGCACGTATAGTTGATCCGCAATTCTCAGTTTATACAGAATCAAACCGCTAAGAGATAGCCGTTTCACTCTTGCTATACTCTCAACATAGAAGATAGATGACCATTGAATCCCCATCACCTGCAAAAGTGGACAATACTCAACAATACTACCAACACGAAAATCCATGTGTGTTGAGCTACTACTTGAGTAGGTTAAACTTACCTTGAAAAGGAAAGCGATCAAACATAGGGGAATGCAAGTACCAGGTCCGTTGCACAGGATCTAGAAAAGCACGTGTAAGGGCGGTACAATTTAGACGGAGTTGACTAATAAATACTAACAACAATCACAAAACTGCGGGATGTTATTATACCACTTGAGGTCTGAGTCTAATCATTAGCCACAGCGCATGAGCAAGTGCCATCAAGGTAGTCCCAATAGAAGTTATGTATGACTGCCCTACTTCTCGGCTCCTATAAATCTGAAGGAACTTTGCTTTCTCTACTTCTACCTGTACTGAAACAAAAAAATGCTCCAATTCTTATTGGAGAATAAATTGAGAAGCATGGAAGCATGCCATTGTAAAACATAAAGCAGCCCTCGCTTCTCAAAGTTCTGCATTATGTTTAATTCTCACTCTGTAATATCTACGGCATCGGAAACATACTCTCAACTTGTTTGAGGCACAGAAGCGTACACCCAGACCCCCATTCTGGCAGGATATACTGGGTAGTGTTTATTCTCTATGACAAACTTCTCACTTTACGTCTATCTTACAGTCTTAATACATTTTCTTCGATATGAATTTATTACAGAATTCTTGGTTGAGTACTTGGGAGTCTGGAAAACTAAGAAAGTTATGGATAGCATATTTATAACAAAAATGAACCAATTATTATCCTGTAAGGCACCAACTGTGGCAAGACTAAGTAGCTCACTTCTAATAAGCTAGAAACATAGACAGACCAGTGATGTCTCAATATAAGAGAGAAAAGTCTTTCGAGCAACATTCAGCTTTAGAGTTGTGTCTATAGAAACACATTTGTTATGTTGCTTATGGAGGCAGCATCTTAGAACTTTATATAAAATCCTAACAGGGATGTGGAAGAAATACAATGACAGTTCTATGCTAGTCCAATCGCGCAAAAAATCATCAAGAAAGAAACTGTGATTAAATGAAATCATAGTCCAGAAGTACCCAAATCAAGCCAATAAATATTCCAACCGAAAAATGTTTAGTTGCCCACAATAAGGATTTCCTGCTACCAAAGAGCCCAATTCATTGTTTAGATGACATTATCACCCTAACAATTCCCCTTAAAACTCCCTTTAAACAAAGTCCGTAGAACGTGCAAGTTTTTATTCATTGTAGAAAAGTTTAAATAGAATATTACAACATAATAGTATTCTTTTATATTTAGTAAACAAGCATCGTAGCAAATGACAAATCAAAGAGCGTGAATAAATTGCAAATGGACATAGCACTACTAACCTGATCCTTTGACAAGCCCTCAAATACTCTAGCTTTCTGAAGACTCATATTGTCAGTGGCAGCAGCAATGTAGAATCTAGGATTAAACCAATCTTGCTGCAACATTGATAGGAGATTAAGCATTTCAGCAGTGTGACCTCCTGTTACAATAACCCAACATATTCATGCTTAAGCAAAACCAAAAAAAAAGTAAATTTATTGATACAAAAAATACAAATTATGCATGTTTTGCAAGGCTTTAATTATAATTACATATACAAACACAAATAAGTTCATAGATCTCACACAATCATTTGGATAACTGAAAATAAACCCTTCTTGCTTCTGTTGCAGAACTGACAGGATAAAAAAAAATCCAGCAATTTGATCTCCTTTTACAAGCTTAAACAAAATAAACATTTAACTTCTTTGGTAAGTACGAATGTCTTGCAAGGCTTAACTAATGGCAAGAATATTAAATCCGGATGAGTAAATTTAACCCAAAAACAAACATTTCCTGAACTAAAAATAAAGTGAGTGTATTTACATCAGCTTTGGACTTTAGAGGCTTCTGTTTGCTTGAATCCGTTATATATTTCGTGGTTGGAATCATCCTGCTACCGTTCTGATTAAAATTATCCCTAGAACAATAAAACTCACCTCATAAAATTGTCCAAAGACAAAAATCAATTCTTCAAAACGACCTAAGCTTCACTTTTAGTTCCTCTTAATGCAAAACCAGTATAAATGTTGCTTCTAAGAATTTTATTGATAAAACATAACTATGAAGAACTATAACAAAATGGCAAGATAATTACATAATGTTCAAAAGAACTGCAATAGCAAGCAACATCAACATAGCAAAATAAAATTGACATCAGTGAATTCACCTGAACCGAGCACAATAAGAGTACTATGCGGCTGTGGAGTTCTGGGGCATAGAGGTTTGCCGATCAGGTGTAGAACGTATAAAATACGAACAACCACCAATGTGACAATTATGGTAATAAAACTAATGACGGTCGAACCCGCCATATTTGGGAAGAATATACCCGTTTTCTCTACGATGACGAAGCTCATAGTGCAACTCAAAGCAATATCCACATTAATCCTGCACAAATCATATTAACTAAAACAAGCTAAATTCATGTATAAATACTAATTAGCTGTAAGCATAACTGAGCAAGAGCAACTGTGAAATGAATTGAATTATTGCAATTAAGTTCTTCTCGTCAAATTGATTAGCCGATGAATTTGAAGAACTATGCAAGTATAGTTTGCACTTTGTAGACAGTAGATATAAGAATTAGTGTATCCTTAATCCAAATCATCTGTTATGTGGTTATTGCTTACTAAATGCTCCTTTTTTTATTATTAATTATCCAAAAATAAACAAACAAAGGCCACTTATAAAGTGATATGCTTTGTATAGTTTTGATTAGTTTGGCCAAAAAGTATTTCTTAACAACTCTTTTGCTCTCCAACATGAAAACAACAGCAGAGAATCACTTATGTAGTTATATGTGTGCCTGATGAAGAATTTGCATTATTATGCTTTTGGATTCAAAAGAGGTATACAGTATACAGTGGCGGAGGCAGGTACCAACGGCACAAAAACAATGAAAATTTGGATCTTTCTCAATTGAGAAATAAGAACCAGAGTTGAAATAAAGACATTAGAAACAAAATTCAATTGAGAGGGAGAAGTTCAAACCGATCAATTTTGGAGACAAATTTGTAGACTTTGACGAGGCAGAGAAGATATGCCGGCGGTGAAGGATTCTTTCCCCCGAGTCCGTCGTTCCGTTCTGATGTTCCTTCCCAGGGTTGTATATCAGATTCAGATGAATGAACTTTCTTCGAAAAACAAAAAACAAAAAACAAATCAGTTGAATGAACTTGGGCCTGTTTACAGACAGGCCCGCTAGACAAAAACAAAAGGAAAAAAAGGGACAGGTTCGTGAACGGCCCACTAGACAAAAAAAAAAACAAATCAATTTTGTTTACAGATGATGAATTGAACTTTTTTTTTTTTTGAAAAAGAACATTGTATTATTATTATATATGCTCGTATCCCAAGATAGGAATTAAACGAGTTACATACAGAATTACAACATTTTCATGTCTAGTGACATGTTTAACAACCTTAACAATACCGAAACCAAAAGAGGATTTAAAAACAACCACTAAGCCTCGACCAATAGCACCACATAAGATAGCATTCCGATGAGCTGATAAAATACGGCTAAAACAAACTTCTAATAATGACATATGACTCTTCCGACCAGATGCTCGTGCATACATACTGTAATGATCAGCTTTTGTTGAGCATTCGTGCAAATTTGCCTTAGTGAAAAGTAAGTTATCAAAAATTGGATGTCAATGGAATTACAAGAGGAATTAGCCCTGGATCAGTGTGGAAGCAAAAATCAGATCTCTCCATCCATGGTCGTTCTCTCCTTCCTGAATCCGATCTGATGGACGATCTCGTCGGAGACCGGCAACACCAACAATAATACATAGGTTGGAAATATGACCCAACTTGGTACAATCAGAGATAATTGGCAACCGATTGGCCGAGCATCAACAATTCCTCTCAAATGATTATGATACCAGAAAGAGAGAGACAACATCAAGGACAATTGAACATCAAAAGATCCTTATTTCATCTGATCTAGATTCTTCCAATGGAATAATGACCAATTCATCTTCTTTCGTTCATCAAAGACAAAAAAATAGCACCCAAATCATTTACATGATCCAGATCGGAAACGATCGATGCCTTGATAGGATTAACTGTTTTGAGGGATGAAGAAAAAGATGAAAAAAGATTGTTTGAGTGTGCCATGAGATGAGAAAGGGAGAGAGGGTGGGGAAGGAAGAAAGAAGAAGAAGACCGCACTGCCGGAACCATCTTGAACTGTCACCGGCGACGAAAACTGGCCATGAGACCAGACAACCCCCTACAGAGAGCGTAGGGACGACTGGACGAGCATGATGAATGAACTTGGGCTTGTATATTTTTAGAATTTATTATAAAAGAAAATTGGGTGAAAAGGCAAAAATAGGTTATCTAATTAGGCGTTTGTACATGAGGTTGGATTAATTAGTTTGTTAGCAAATATTTTAAGCTAGTTTTCTCCGCTTGCGTCCTCAAGCTCCACAACACCGCCTTCTGCCCCATCCGCTTCTCTCTCCACATGCGTCAACGGAAGTTTAAGGCAAAAACTTGTCCATTAATCAAGTTTAAGGAGTACTAGGAGAAGTTTAGTTAAATTTCAAATTTCTGATAATGATGTGCAGGTGTGATGTTTCCACTGTTATGTTAGAGACGGACAAGATTTTAAGGCCAAGCGGGCGCGTAAATGGGATGGGTTTGTATTATTGTTTCCATAGGATGGGTTTGTATTGTACAGGATACTGGTAATTAAGGATCCTCATGCAAGCTGGAAGATCTTGAGGTGTGGTAAGCGAATGTGACAACAATGGTTTAAAGAAATTAAACACAATCAATTTATTGTAATTGGAATCTGCTGGAGGGAGAGAAAGAAGATAAAGAAAGCATGCATCCAAATAGTCCCGAAATCTTCTGATTCGCCTCATTAGAAGGAATAAAGTTTTTTAGTTTAATCATTCAAGTATTCATATAACGCAATGCAAGTTAGCATCTAATATGTAATATGTGCATGTAAAATAGTGGCATAGATGATAGAGATAGTGATGTATAACTTCAAGTGCATTATTGTTTTGGTGCCATTGATTTTACCCTCAAAAGTGTATTAATTTATGAGATGAACGAAATTTAGTCATTGTGATTGCTTTGAAGCGGAGTGTTTTGGATCCAAGGGTCTTTCCAAAAACGAATTGTTTTGCCATTTCCTAGTTGCCATATGAGTCATTCATAGAAGTTTTCTCTTAATTTCATTAAATTCCGCCATTGCCACGAGCAGTTTGACCTGATGTTGTAATTAAGGACATGGGTTCCGCATAGGTATTTTTCATTTATAATGCGAACCCAAATATTATCTGGTTCTGCCATGATTTTCCAGAGTAGTTTCATCTGGAGGGCTTGTTTCATTTCTTTTGATTTACTGCTTCCGAGTCCTCCATCAGTTCTTTTTCTATACACCTTGTTCCAGCCAATGAGAGGTTTATGATTGGGTCCTTTGTTCCACAAGAAATTTTTGTTGATTTTATCCAAATTTTTTGTTACACTTTCTGGGAGCATGAAACTTTGCATTAGATGTAACAATTTAGAAGATAGATTTGCCTTAACTAGCGTTGCACGTCCTTCCTGTGAGATTGTGTTTGCTTTCCAGCTTGTCAGTTGGGAGGTAGATGCCGCAATGATGTTGGCTAAAGTGGAGTTGGTGACTCGACCCTTAATGATGGGACAACCCAAATATTTTTCAATATCTGAGTTATTTTGGATACCTAGGATCCCTTGTAGTTGTCGCAGTGGCGGAACTTTCAGGGTTAATTGGATAGAGGATTTTGAAAAGTTAACCTTTTGGCCTGAGAAAAGGCGGTAATCATCAATTAGCAGTTTTAGTTTTAAGAAAGTGGGGTTATTTGCTTTGCCAAAAATTAATATGTCATCTGCAAATGACATGAAAAGAATTCTGGTTCCCCCTCTAGAGAGTGGGAACCCAATTTGCGATTTTTGTTTTTCGCATTCGACATTCAATTTTCTTGTCAATATTTTTGCTCCGAGTATAAATAATAAAGGCGGGAGAGGGTCGCCTTGCTTGAGGCCTTGTTCAGGTTTGAATGGGTCTGTTGGGCTATTGTTTACGAGGATTGACATTGAAGTTGTTGTTATGCATTCACGAATCCAGTCAATAAATTTTTCGCAGAAGCCGAATTGCCGCATTATTGCGAATAGGTAGTTCAAGTCAACACGATCGAAAGCTTTTTCCATATCTAGTTTGATTTCTATCCAACCTTCCACTCCCTTTCTAGATTGGAAACTATGGAAGATTTCATGCCCTATGAGAATGTTGTCCTGTATTGCTCTGCTTTCTATGAATTCTCCTTGTAGTGGGTGGATTAGTTTTCCATCTTCTTTTTGAGGCGCTGTGTAAGGATTTTGGAGATAATCTTGTAAATAGTCGAACATAAGCTGACCGGTCTGAAGTATTTTGCAGTGTTTGGGTTTTCGCATTTCGGGATTAGTGCAACAAAGGTGTGGTTAATTTGCTCTAAAAGTCTTCCGGAGGTAAAGAAATTTTTGACTGCCTTTATGACAGAATCACCCACAATATGCCAATATTTTTGGTAGAATTCGGCTGTCATTCCATCTAGTCTTGGGGATTTGTCTTTACCGAGGGTGAAAACAACTTTTTAGATTTCATCATTGCATATTTGTTGTGTTAGGTCGTTTTTATCTTCATCACTTATTTCTTTTGTAATTAGTTGGAGATATTCATCAAGAATGGGACATACGGTTCTGTTCTTCCTTGCTCTTTGTATGAATTCATCGTTGAATTCTATTCGGATATTTTCTTCTCCGACAATTGGGACACCTGCGTTGTTGTTTAGTTGTCTAATTATTTTCACAGATCTTCTGCTAGATGCCCTACGATGGAAATATTTAGTATTGGCATCATTAAGTCTGATATGTCTGCATTTAGCTCTCTAACTCCAGTATTCTTTTTGGAAAGTCAAAAGTTTCTCTCATTGGGAAAGGAGACGGTTTTGCTTCTGGATTATTTGATGGGTTGGATTTGAGATTAGGGTATTTTGGATATGTAGTAGTTCTTCTTCTATTATTGTTGTTTGCCTAAATATGTTCCCAAAAGTGGTTTTATTCCATTCTTTTGCTTTTCGTTTTAAGAGTTCTTGTTTTTTGACTAGGTTGTACATATTGGAGCCAATGTAATTACTTCGCCATGCTTGTTTTACTAAGTTGGTAAAATCTTTTCGCTTTGTCCACATTTTCTCAAATTTGAAAGGCCCGGGTTTGCAAGGTGTGGGTTTTCGAGTTCTATGGAAATTGGGCAGTGATTGGATGAAGTGAAGGCATGGTTTGTTATGATTAGGTTTGGGTACCAGTGTAATATTTGATCGACAACCAGCACTTTGTCAAGTTTCTCATAGATATTGTTTATTTCCGTACTATTTTTTCTCCACGTGTATTTGTTTCCTATTGTTGGGATGTCTATTAGATTACACATTGTCTTGAGGTTTGTTAGGCGGGAAAATTTGGATAGTTATGGGTAGTCTCCTCCAGTCTTTTCAGTCAGATTCTGTATTTCGTTCAGGTCACCAATCAGTATGTAGGGTCGTGTGAGATTTTGGATATAGTTTTGGATTTTTGTCCAGAAGCTCCCTTGGCCAGTTGCACGTGGTGGAGCATAGGCGAATATTAAGAGGAGTTCTTTCCCTGTATTATATTCCTTGTATCGGAGGCTAACAAATCTGTCGTCTCGAAATTCTACCATTACACTGTTGTTGAAAAGTTGGTGCTCTTTCCATAGGACACAAAGTCCAACTGCTCGACCTAAAGATGGTGCAAAAAGGATATTATCGAAACCTGCTTTTCGCCACAAATGTTCTTTTGGGCTTATTTCAGTCTTAGTTTCTAAAAGGGCTATTATTTGTATTTTTCATGTTTGCATAAGAAACCAATATCGGTCCAAATTGTCGGACGACCGATACCTCTACAGTTCCAACTACAATTTTTCATGGTGAATTATTTTCATTAGGTTTAGCATTTTCCGCCAAGAATTTCTTTTTAATAATGGGCCGAAATGTGGGCTTTGATAGATATTTTCCTTTTGCTTTTTCTTTTTGGTAGCTATCAGCGTAAATTGAGCCCATTTCCAACACTTTGCTTTGTCGAATTTGAGTTCATGGGTGTGGTTGGTTTCTATCTTTTTGTGTGTCAGAGAATGTTTGATTTCAATATGGTATGAAATGTTAGTGGCCTAGTACATTGCATGGATGGAAATAAGAAAGGAGCAGACTTTTAAATGGAAAGGAGTTTTCATCTCCATAAATATCATAATCAACATACATGATTTATTATAGGATATCAAGGTACTTAATATATTATAGCAAATCCACAACCTTAAAAGGCAAATACATGATGTGCTACTACAAAATGAAAATATTAGAACTTTAGCAAGCAGTACAAAAGGAGGATATTGATCAGTTTCTGGGCTAAGTGTTTGCCATGTAGTAGAAGGATATATTCTAGGGGCTATACCGGATTCATAGTTCAAAAGGTAGCAAATTATTGTTTCATAAGTCCCACATTTTGGCCAAAAACTGATTTTGGGTAATCTTTGCATCATCGAGTAATCCTTCTTGCTCCTCTTCATCAAGGAAGAGGCAGTGTCATCGTCTAGCTCGTCGTTTCTCCTTTTTCCCGATTCAGAAACCGACATGTCGTCCTTTCTAACGGTCATTTGACCTATTTTGTTAACCATGGAACCTCCAGAGGTGAGACTTCTGTAGTTAGAATGCTTAGTTGGTTCATCCTTTTCTAAATCTATCACACAAACATTGCTTTTAAGAGGGGGGAGAAAATCCTTAACAATATCATATAGGATATATCCCCCATTTCCACAGAGGTTCCCATTCCAGAGATTAGTACCACAGAAGTTGATCAAAGAGTCATCCATTCCAAACATATCGTTTTGCAAAGGAAAGCAATGATGTATAATTGCTTCGAGTGACATACCTTGGTTTTCTGATTCCATGGTGTAACTTTCTTTGGGAGGGACTTCTTCATGTCCAATTGGGTGAGTATTCTTCTTCTGGACAGTGGTGTTCTCAAGAGCCTTTCCTTGCTCATTGTTGGGTACTTTTTCACTCATGGTGGGTTCGGTTTTTTCCTTCATAGTCTCTTTCGGACGGGGAGTGGTTTCATCAAGTGGTTTGTTTGTGCCCTTAGCTAGGGCAACTATGGCTGTTTCCTTGATGATGATGCCTTTAGAAGAGCTCCAAAGGCGAGTCTTCTTTTCTTTCTTTGATTTCCCGAGGACCATTGGCTTTTTCCCTTTGCGATCGCGGGCTTTTTCCCAGCCTTGTTCTTCCTCGATTGGCTTTGCCTTCTCTTGAAAAGTCATGGATGAAGTGCCAACTGGCTTGGAAGAGTTCGTTTCCACCGTAATATTAGTGGTCCAAGGTGAAGTCTTTCTCAATGGGCAAGTCTCGAATTCATGGTTTTCCTCGCCGCAATGCCTGCAGCCTTTCGATATGCATTCGTACCAGAGGTTGTAGTGTTTCTCTAATTGATAGTAGTCCGGTACAACAACCTGACCTTTGAGGCATTCATCAGTCTTGATATTGACACAAACTCGAGCAAATTTTGCAAGTTTTCTTGCTTCGGAGATGGGTTCTATCTTGATGAATTTTCCAATTTTGTTGAACTGGATAATCGCCTTGATAGCTTTAGGGTCATGTATTCAGTTGAGAGGAAGAGAATCCTGACCCAAATGTCAACCCTGTAACACCCCTATTTTGCAACATTGTGTATTACCGCCAGTGACCTCGGACTTTACCGTCCAAAGTCACCCAAGACTTTATAATGATATTTAGAACTTATAAAATGCGAAAATTGACATAAATATTACATGAGTTAAAGAGTGCTCCCGAAGGAGGCTTTGTTCTTACAACCTTCATTACAAAAACAAAACAAAGTTTGATAGCGGAAATCGTAAACTTGTCCTTGCAACATAAACATAAATAAAACAAAATACGCGTGAGGTACATCTTTGCGAGTTCAGCCCTTCCTTCGTGATGCGGTCTTCTCCTACGCCTTCTGGGAGTTCCTAGGGTCTGGCATAAGTCGCGAAGGGCGATAAATGTCAGGCAAACATGCGGAAAAGCATAATTAGTCTAAGAGACTAAGCAAGTGAGAACGGAACTTCTCAAGGGTATTTCGATAATTTATAATATTCGAGATATATTATCGGGATGTGTTTTAAGGTATAGGTCTTTATGTGGGGCTTATCGGGACGGAGAAGAGTGTATCTCGAGAGGAGATAACTCGTTAATCGAGAGAAGAACTACGAGATTGTAGATTTCTTAGAATAGAAAGTATGTTGGGAACGTTTATTAATTCATACAAGTTTTGAAAACCTCCCGCGCCCTTGTCGGACCTCAACCGACCTCATCTTATTCGGTGCTCCAGATAGGGGAGGTGGCCCGAAGGCGCTTAAGTACCCGCCCACCTTAGACAAGCCCGAATAAGCATTCAGATTGGAAAGACGATCTTTTCAAGAACCGGGAGTTGGGCGGTCTGTCCACGTTGTACTACTCCGACCCGGTTTTGGTTTCTTTTAATTGTGCTTTGGCACTTATCTTATATCGTGATGAAAACTTTCACTTATGTTAATGATTTTTAAAGAGTGTGGGGGGCATGCATGGGCCCGGTCTACTGACAGGAACAAAGTTTCGGGCACTTAGCTAGGGTGCACTCATCCCTCCGTTGCGCGGGAGCGGACATAGATCATGATATTGAAAGTCGTAATTTAGGCATGGTGGCAATACGACTTAGTAGGTTATATAGAGGTGTCGGATTAATCCTGCACCCCTCACTATTTCATCCAAACCGATCTCTAAACGAGATCGTAAACAATCAAGGTCACAAACAAGACTATCATAATAGTCCTATTGAATATTTAAATAGCGGAATAACGATAATAGTGGGGTCATTATTTCTAACAATCGATATTCCTAGATTCGTTTATTATTAGCACACAAGTTGTTCCCAACATCGAGAAATTTCACGTAATGAATTATCAAGGCTACAAGGAGAAATTCCACTTGCCTTAGCTTTGTACGATTGTGTACTAACGGGTTGGACGGAAACGTTGTCTTAAAACGGAACGGGAGCTCGACCTATCGACACGGAATATACGAACGAGCTTTAATAAGAATTTTCTTTAAATTCTTTTGATGTTTTGGAAATCTCTTATATCTTTATTATAAGAGAATTAATTTCTAAATTATTATAATAATAATTTAGGTGGAGATGAATAAAATAATAATATCTTCTATTATTATTTTCTATTTGTAATATCCTTTTATCCATTTTAAAAATCCTTATTTTAATTTATTTACTATAATCTTTGATGTTCAAGTTATGACATTAATATTATTAAAATATTCCTTTTAGCTTAACTTATTATTCTAACATTATAACCAAGCAAGGAAATATCTTTATAAAAATCATTAAGATGTACTTTTCATAATTATAAGAAATATTGTTTCTTATAAAACCCTTTTTAGGATGTAAAAAGTCTAGAAGACCCTTGTCATTAAATATCTTTTATTTCTCTTAATATTATTTTATTAAACACTTTATGAAATAATATCTTTTTAATTCTTATAATATATTCTCATTATAATATCCTTCTTGTTATGCTCTTCATAAAAGACATGCCATATTTTATAAATATAATTATAATTTAATAAAGGGCTTTTTCTAGAACTTTCCTTAAGTAGAAAATCTCTACTATACTTACCATAGTAACTTTCTATGTATGAGATATAATGATATAATCTTATTATCTATTTAAATAATTTTTTCCATATATCTTTAGTTTATAAGATAGAAACATGTCTTAGAAAATTATTTTATAACTAGGAGCATGCAACTTATTTAAATCTTAAGATAGTAATAATAATATATCTAGTATATATTTTCTTATCACTTATATATTTTATATAAGATTTCTTTTAAGAAAACTAGCATGCTCAAAATCTTATGACATTAATCATATATATAAAATACTCTTAACATATCCACTATTTTTATAGAAATAACATGCAAGATAAAGGCTTTATCTAAGTATAATAAAATTTACTTAATTGATTTTATCCTGTTTAACTAACAAGATCTCTAGGTGAATATTTTTATTAGGTTATTAGCATAAATCCATTATTATTATTTAGATTTCTATGGAAAAAGCAATTTAAGTTATTTAAATCAAAATACAAAGATTTTTAAGAGGAAAAATAGATCTTCTGGTTTACTGGATTGAACGTACAGTACAATAGGGCACACCAGGGGAGAAGCGAACAGGGGTAGCGGACGGAAGGCCGGCGGTCTGGCGGCAGCTCCGACGGCGGGCGCGGACTGTTGGGCGGCGGCCTGGTGGTCCGGCGGTGGAGTGGTGGTGATTTGGGTGGACTTTGAATGTGTTTAATTGAAGAAAATCAGCCAAGAAAAAGCTTGAATTGAATCTGAATTTTGACAATATTGAAGAGCAAGAGCGCTTAGAAGGGAGAAGAGAACTTGTGTGTGAGTTTTGATGGGAGAAATCGGCCTTTAAATAGGCAAGGAAGGAGCTCTTGGTGATCCATGGCAATGGCTTTTGACCTATGGAAGAGAGGGTGATGAATGGTGATAGGGGAAGAGTGTGCTAGTTGGTGATGATGCTTGATGATGCAATTTGGGTGGTCTTGCAAGCAAGAGTGGAGAAGAATGGAAGACTCCATTTACATGCAATGGATGAGCGTCACTTCAATCAGACTTCTTTGACTCTCTTGAAAAAGAAGAAGAATAGAGAGGGTTTATTATTAAAAGTGTGGTGAATTGGGTAGTCAAATTACAATAGTCTAGCGGTTTGAGGAGTGTGTGTGTGTGAGAGGGAGATGCAAGAGGTCTCGGGTTCAAGTCCCGATTCTTGACTCCTTTTTATTTATTTTGCCTTGTATTTATTTTTAGCCTTGTAAGACTATATAGTTAATGAAATTCGAAAATTATATTAGTATTATTTTATTTGAATAATTTTCATACCTTATAATCCTTTATACAATGTTCTTAATTTTTTTTAATTTAAATTACTTAAACTCTCTTTTTAAAGAGAAAAGGATTATTTAAATATTATATTGGTTTTAAAAACCTTGGAATATTGCGGATATTACAAACCCTTTGGATTAAGGTGGAGTTGGCATCGAAACTTAGTTGCCAAGGCATCAAGACGAGCAGATGCCCAAAAACGTGGTAGGGTCGGCGTTCCCAAACAAGGTCCCTTCCCTTGGCCCCCACAAATTGGAACTCTAGCCATCCGTTATCTATGTCCGCTATTTCAAACTCTCCCTTGAGAAATTTCCAATCAGCCACGCTTAACTTGTGTTTGAGCCTCTGGGTGTCTATTTGGGCATCCAAAACCGCCCCTAGGAGGAAGCATTCTTTGAATTTCAAGACATCCTTTCTTACCTTTGCCAACTCCTTCAGAAATTCCTCATCTTCCATTTCACATTCATTTTCATCATCACTCGATTCATCATCAATAGTTCCATCTTCGAATTGGGATGGGAGCAGAGCTCCAATGACCTCATCGGCTTCCTCAGCCTTTGATGAGGTCATCTTGTTGTTTTTGTCAATTTCATCAATCTTAGGTGGAGAGTTGGAAGAGGAACCCAACTCTAGAAGTGCATCCTTGAAAGTTTTGGGTGAGGGATCCATAGTTTTGTTGGGAGAGATTTTTAGAGAGTAGGAGTGTGGTTGAGTTTTTCGGAGACAGAAATGGTGAGTGAGGGAGAGATTGTTTTCTTTCGATTTATAGACCAGAAAGAGAGGGAGGTTAGTAGAGAGAAAGTGTGGGTACTTATCGGCCGAAGAGCCCAGGAAATCCAGAAACGCCAGCCCCAAATCACCGGCCTCCAACCATAGCCCTCCACGTACGCCCTTCTTCCTCTTCTTCTTAAACCATCCATCGCCGATTTTTGTCCTTGTGGCATCGGATTGAACAGTAATGGCGTCAGAGAAGCAATCATCGCTTTGGATATGCTTAGGGTAGGGATTCTACTTTATTAATGGAGGTTTGTTTCTAGGTTTGCCCAGTGTCAATCTTCTATTTGGTTTTAGGGCTTCAGTGCAAAAAATTTGCCAGAGATTTGCGATTGAGATTATCAATAGAATATTTGTGTGAGGAAGGGGCGAAATTCGGTTTCGATATGGCTGGGGATTTGGTTTCACTTGTTGGGGTGGATGGAGGCGAAGGGGCAAGGCATGCCTTTCCTGAAATTCCAAAGCTTCTCGCTCTTCTTTCTCTCTCATTTTTTGTTTACAAATGATGAATGTACTTGGGCTTGTATATTTTTAGAATTTATTATAAAAGAAAATTGGGTGAAAAGGCAAAAACATGTTACCTAATTAGGCGTTTGTACATGAGGTTGGATTAATTAGTTTGTTAGCAAATATTTTAAGCTAGTTTTATCCGCTTGCGTCCTCAAGCTCCACAACACCGCCTTCTTCCCCATCTGCTTCTCTCTCCACATGCGTCACTGGAAGTTTAAGGCAAAAACTTGTCTATTAATCAAGTTTAAGGATTACTAGGAGAAGTTTAGCTAAATTTCAAATTTCTGATAATGATGTGCATGTGTGATGTTTCCAATGTTATGTTAGAGACGGACAAGATTTTAAGACAAGCAGGCACGTAAATGGGATGGGTTTGTATTATTGTAGCCATAGGATGGGTTTGTATTGTACATGATATTGGTAATTAAGGATCCTCATGCAAGATGAAAGATCTTGAGGTGTGGTAAGAGAATGTGACAACAATGGTTTAAAGAAATTAAACACAATCAATTTATTGTAATTTGAATATGTTGGAGGGAGACAAAGAAGATAAAGAAAGCATGCATCCAAATAGTCCCCAAATCTTCTGATTCACCTCATTAGAAGGAATAAAGTTTTTTTAGTTTAATCATTCAAGTATTCATGTAATGCAATCCAAGTTAGCATCTAATATATAATTTGTGCATGTAAAATAGTGGCATAGATGATAGGGATAATGATGTATAACTTCAAGTGCATTATTGTTTTGGTGCCATTGATTTTACCCTCAAAAGTGTATTAATTTATTTGATGAATGGAATTTAGTCATTGTGAATGCTTTGATCTTTCAATAGTACACTTGTATGAATAGATTAAAATAAAATATGTGATGACACATATTTGATGATATTAAAAAAATCATAATTTGTAATGACACTTTTTTGATGATAACACATATTTGGTTTGCAGTTGATGACATTTTTTTTATGAGAAATATAATTGGTGATGTTAAAAAATTATATGCGATGACATGAGTTTGATGACACTTTGAGCGATGACAAAGGAGACAAAATTTGAGTGATGACACTTTTTTAATTATAACACATATTTGGTTTGCGTTTGATGACATTTTTTTGATGAAATATATAATTGATGAAGCTAAAAAATTATACGTGATGACAATGGTTTGTTGACACTTTTGAGTGATGACACATATTTTATGCCACTAGAAAAAAAACATAATTTGTTATGACACTTTTTTGATGATGACACATGTTTGATTTGCGTTTGATGACAATTTTTTTGATGACAAATATAATTGATGACGCTAAAAAATTATAAATGATGACTCTTATTTGATAACACTTTGAGTGACGACACGTATTTGATGACGCTTAAAAAAATCGTACGAGATGATACATATTTGATGACACTTTGAATGCCTTTGATGATACTTCTTGTCATCAAGACATTTTGATCACATTTTTTTTTACCTTTGATTACACTTTTTGTCATTAAAAAATTGTCATCAAGGCATTTGATGACGATTTATGACAAATTGATGAAAAATGATAAAAGGGATGATAGTGATCAAAAAATTGTTTGATGATACTTTGAGTGATAACACTTGAAAAAAATATTATGCGATTACACTAAAAAATTAATTGAGATGATACATATTTGATGACAATTTTGTTTTTTATGTGTGATGACGATTGTTTTTATGTGGCTGAATGCCTTTGATGAAACTTTTTGTCACCAAAAAGTGGTCATCAAGACATTTTGATGACACTTTTTACCTTTGATTACACTTTTTTGTCATCAAAAAATTATCATCAAGGCATTTGATGACAATTTATGACAAATGATGATAGTGATGACAATTATGAAAGTGATGATGGTCAATGCCGGTCAACGATCAATCAATATTGGTCAACTCGGACAACAACCGAGTCAACTCGGTCAACTAATTAATGGAGAAAGAAGATGGGTGGTGGGGTGGGGTTTTTTTTGCTATTTACCTAATTTTTTTGCCTTGTTTTATAAATACCTAATTATGTATTTATTTTTTGCTATTTAAATAATTCCTCCTTATTATAAAAGGCTAATTGTTTTAAGACTCTTACTTTGTAGGATAATAATTGTATAATTTAGAGTAATTTATGTTATATATATAGACAAATTTTTTTTGATAAGGAAAGAAATTAGGGTGCCCACTAACAAGCTAGTGGTCGCCCTAGGACATCCTGACGGATGAGGGTGAGAAAACCCGGGTCAACTGCAAGCGGGATAGAGGAGACACGTCTGAAGGATCCAGTGATGAAGTCCGCTACAGAATTGCCCTCCCGAACGACATGAGATATACGATAATCTTGGAACCGGGACATCAAGCAGTGGATGTCCGAACGAAGCAACTCAATCTCCCACGGGCAGCGCCAGTCGCCGAGCACGGCCTTGACCAGCTGCAAGTTATCGCCTTCAATCTGGATCTGGGGAATGCCACGTCTGATGGCCTCGAGAAGTCCCTGGCGCAAGGCGATGGTCTCGGAGATCAGAACAGACTGTCGACCAATCAGTCCTCCGTCAAAATGGATGGTGGAGCGACCAGAATCCCTGAGGATGAAACCGAACGAAGCCACGCCATCTGCATTCAATGCACCATCAAAATTTAATTTAATAAAATCCCTCTTCGGTTTTGCCCACTTCACACGTTTTCTATTTTCTCCAACCCCCACCATGTGAGTACGAGGACCGGAGGGGTCAGAAACTCCAGCAAGTCTCCAATCTTTAATCTAATTTCGAATAAATTCGGTGATGTCATTTGCATTGGTCAAGTTTGTTGCGTTGTTGTTATCAAAGACTCTCTTGTTTCTAGCGAACCATAAGCTCCACCAAGTAGTAATTAGGAGTTCCAATTCCTCTTTTGTTGTCATTTTCTTAATTTCCTCCAGGATCTGATATGGTTTTTTGTCAGCCGATGATACTTGGTCAGTAATCCAACGGAGTTTTGGGTTTATGGAGCTAAGGGTTGCCCTTGTAAGGGGGCATGAGATTAAGATGTGGTTCGTGTCTTCAAACTGGTTGTTACACGCTTCATAGCCTTGTGGTACCGGAATATGGTTGGCTACAAGCCTTGTTTTGGTCGGTAGGCCGTTTCGAGCCACTTTCCAAAGGAAATTCTTCATTTTGGGAGGGATATTTAGCTTATTAATCCATTCCAAGTTAATCTTTGGTTCACCTTTAGATTGGTGGAGCCACTACATGGTCGAGTGGGTGGAGTACCACCCATTTTTACTTGGTTGCCAGTATAATATATCTGGTATTTTATTGAGGGGGTTGATAATTTTGGAGATTCTTTCGAGGTCATCATGGTTGACGACCTCACACAGCTTATCAATGTTCCATGAGTTATCCTCATGGAGGTACGCCTCAACAGGTTCTTCCCAATTAATGTGGGTTCCAACCTTAGGTTTTGGGTTGAGAGGACCATTACCGATCCAATTGTCTTTCCAAAAGCGGATGGTTTTGCCGTCCCCCACTTGCTAGATGAGCCCCTTAACGAACATGTCACGTAGACTATATAGTTTGGACCACTGCCATGATGTGTTCTGTTTTTTTTATAGCTCAGAATACTTTCCGTTTTGAGGTATTTTTCAGTCACTGTTTTGACCAAAAGGTTATTTGGTTTTGCTAAGATTTTCCAAAGTAGTTTCATCTGGAGTGCTTGGTTCATATTGGTTTCCTTGGCGATTCCCCCCCCCCCCCCCCGCCCCGTGAGCAGGGGGTCGACAGATTGAATTCCAACTTATGAGTGGTTTGTAGTTGTTTTCCTTATTCCAAAAGAAATTCTTATTAATACTATCTAGTTCTTTCAGGGTTGACTGTGGTAGCAAAAACGATTGCATAATATAGTTAGGTTGTGCTGATAGGTTTGCTTTGATTAGGGTTTTTCGCCCCTCATGAGATAGGGCATTCGTTTTCCATTTTGATAATTGGGCTCTGGTTCGCAGAACAAGGGGTTTAAACGTGTTTTGTGTTACTCGCCCGTTAATTATCGGACATCCTAGATATTTGTCTAGAGCAACTGTGTTTGCTATTTGAAGAATTTGTTTTAGCTGGTCCTTTGTGTTGTTGTTTATGTTTTTGGTGACTTGGAAGGCGGATTTGTGAACGTTGACTTTCTGGCCAGATATTTGACAGTAGTCTTCTATAGTATCCTTGATATTTTTGCAGGCATGACTATTGGCTTTTGCAAAGATGATGATATCATCTACGAAGGCCATGAAAGGGATTTTTGTTCCATTTCTCGAAATTTGGATCCCGATGCCACTTTTTGGGTTGGTGTTCAAAAGATGGAGCTGTCTTGCCATAATCTTTGCGGCTAAGATGAAAAGGTATGGAGATAGGGGCCCCCTGCCTAAGGCCCTGTTGAGGATGAAAATTGTGTAGGATATAGCTAAGATGAAAATTGTTTTGTTAGTCCGTTGTTGACAAGGACAGAGAAGGAGACGGTTTCAACACATTCTCTTATCCATCCCACGAATTTATCGTGGAATCCGAATTAGTGTAGGATAGCGGTCAGGAATTCCCAACTGATCCGATCATAGACAAATTTGAACCAAACTATATACTAATTAGAACAATAAATTTGCTAGCGACATTAATAAAGTTCACCTATTTCTATAAAAAATTATTAAAATAATTTAAAAGTTATATAAATAAATTTTCATATAAATCATATAAGATTTATTTTCGCACTAATAATGGTAATAGTATCATACAAACTCTCAAAATAAATATATAATATTTTAAATATTATTTTTTAATAAAATAAAATATTTGGATATTATACTCAAGTCCTAAATCATAGCTATATCTAGATCTTTTTTTGTCAAGAAATGGGGTAAGATCCCATGCGATGGCTTATATTCAAAGATAAAATAACATTCATCAAACGAGGTTTACAACATCCAAAATCATAACATTAAAAAGAGGAGGAGGGGGCTCATTGACAATGGAAAAAGTGCAATCCAAAGAAATAGCCCAATTAGCCATGAAGTCAGTTGCACGGTTGCCCTGCCTTCGGGGGCTGATAGCTTGCATATAGGAGTAGCTTAGTTGCATGTTTTATATATGTTTTAGTTAGTTTTAGGTTAGTTTTTATGTAGTTTTTAGGTTTTTGTGTTATCGGGTATTATGCGCTGGTTTGCTCGGTTTTACAGGTTTTTAGGTTCAAGAGCAACAACGGGGCGAGTACAGATGGATCATGGTGGTGATGGATGAGGCAAAGGAGCTAAGGAAGCTAGGACATGCTAGGAGAAGAGCCAAGACAAGGAAGACAAGCCAAAAGCTCGGGTTGAAGCCGAACAATGTGCCCGCGCAATCTCAACTGGCGAGCAATTGCGCGGGATTGCAAGGAAAGCGCGGCCGCGCTTTTGTGGGACGAAGCTGCGCAATCGGACTTCTACGCGGACAAGTTGTTTTGGGCTGAGATTTGGTATTGGGCTTTGGTTTTGATTTGTGGGCTTATATCTTATCCGAGTGTATGGTGTTTAATATCTCTTTTGAGGATATTTTTAGGAGCATATAAATACTTTATGTTAGTTTTATTTTTCATAACTTTTGATCAACTTTGGAGGCTAGGGTTTTCTCTCTAGAGGCAAACTTGAACCTTTGTAAGTTTTCTTAATTTCAATTATGAATTGCTAATTTCTCTAGTGTTTGGCTAGTTATTGAAGTCATGATTTGTATGTAGTTGTGAGGTTTGATTGATTCTCAACAAACTTGAATAGAAATTATTCTCTGTGCTTAATTGAATCAGAATTATTCTAGGGTTTTATTAGATTGGCTACCTAATAGAATTCCTAGGTTAATTTACAACTGAATCTGATTAATTACCGGTCGGAGTTAATTTGATCAAGAGTATACTTTAATTAATTTAGTACCGGTTGGACAAGTTGATTAAAGTAGGGAATAAATTCACAAGTCACTTAGATGTCTGGTTGCTCTAAGTTGTTTGTTTCTATTGATAACTTGAATCGTCATGCTGTTGTTTAATTGAATCTAGAAGGTCTTCTAGGTTGTTAAATAATTAGGGTTGCTAGACTGGTTGTTCTATCAACTATATATGAAGTTCGGGTTTTAATCCTTAGTAGGATCACTATCCACAATAGATTATTCAAGTGAGAAGAGAATCAAGAGAATCAATGATCAATGAACCAATATCATGATGGATCTAACTAGTTGAACACGTTTGTCTTACATATATTCAAATCATCTTTGCATTCATAGTTAGTTTTATTCTTGCATATTAGTTTAGATAATCATTCTAAAAAACCCCCCTTTAGTTACTTGGCACATAAGTAATAACATTAATACACGAGTCTCTGTGGGATCGACCCTTGCTTACCATTCTACTTAGATTGGTTAAGTTAGGATTCTTTGATAGGTAAAACGACTGAAAAATACCTCATCAAATTTGGCGCCGTTGCCGGGGACTCGTCGCTATTTGTGTTTATTACTTTTGTGCTGTTTTGGGTGTGAACCTGTTATATGGTTCATACCCGTGCTACTAACTCATCTCCCCTATTGTTTGATCCAGATATTGACAGGACACTCTTCAAGCTAAGGAAGGAAATCCGGAATCACTTTCAGGCATTGCCATTCTTTCTTGAAGACTCTGACTCGGAATCTGAATCTGTTGAATCCGTCGAGATGGGTGACCGAACATTGAGAGAGTTGACTGCACCGAATCTGGCACAACAACCGTTGGCGGTGCAATTTCCTGCTCTTGTTGAGGGAGTCAAGTTTGAGCTGAAATCCGGGTTGATCCACCTTTTGCCTTCATTCCATGGGCATAGTGGTGAAGACCCCAACAAACATCTTTCTGAATTTCATGCTGTGTGCTCAAGCATGAAGCCTGCTGATGTGACTCATGACCAGATCGCGCTGAGAGCCTTTCCCTTTTCTCTCAAGGATCAGGCTAAAGACTGGTTTTACTACTTGGCTCCGAGAAGTATTGATACATGGGCTAAGATGAAAGAAGCTTTTCTGGATAAGTACTTCCCTGCTACAAGGCTCAATGATCTGAAGAAGCGAATCAATAATATTGAACAAGAAGCAAGTGAGTCCTTGTACGAATACTATGAGAGATTCAAGAGGTTGATAGCCAGCTGTCCTTTCCATGGCTACACTGACGAAGACCTGATCTTATATCTGTTTAATGGCCTCTTGGATGATGAGAGAAGAATGGTCAATGCAGCTTGCCAAGGTCACATTCTTAACAAAACTCCTGCTGCTGCGTTTGACCTGTTCACACAACTGTCTGAGGGCACAAGACAGTTCAAAAGAGAGACTAGCTCGAAAGCTGCAAATTTTGTGGTGGCTAATACAAGGATCCAAGATGAAGTCACTGAGTTGAAAATGATGATGAAGCAGTTGTTGCAGCAAGGTGGTAGGCAACAGGTGAAGTCCTGTGAAATTTGCTTTGATAACATGCATCCCACTGATTCATGCCCTACACTTCAAGATCAAAAATGCTGAGGTGAATGCAGTGGGAGGATATGGACCACCTAGGCCGAGGTATGATCCCTTCTCCAACGCCTACAATCCAGGCTGGAGGGATCATCCTAATCTGCGGTATGGTAATTCTAGCAATCAACAGTTCAACCATCAAGGTGGCCAAGCTCAGTACAGACCGCCTTTCCAACCTCAGGCTCAGGGAGTGAATCAGAATGCTATGTCCACAGAGGAGATAGTCCGACAGTTGACTCAGTCAGTTTCTACAATGCATGGTTCTCTAACTCAGCTTCAACATGAAACCAAATCTAGTATAAAGAATTTGGAGAACCAAGTTAGTCAGATTGCTGAGGCAGTGAGTAAACTGGACGCTAGAGATTCAAGTAAGCTACCATCTCAGACAAAGCTTAACCCGAGGGCGAATGTCAGTTTTATCTCCATTCATGGCGGTTCTGAGGCGGGACAAGTATACCAGCTGAGCAAGGTTACAGAAACCGAGGAACAGAACGAAGAACGATTGCTCGGCCTGGCTGCTAAAAGCGCGGCCGAGCAATGTGCATCCCGCGCAATACAGTCCCAGTTGGGATTGCGCGAGATCGAGAAGAAAAGCGCGGTCGCGCATTTGGATGCGAAGCCGCGCATTCTGGGCGAGTTGGAAGATACGTCTGCACCTCTTCTGAAAGCTTATGTACCTGTTCCACCCTTTCCGGAAGCCTTGAAAGAAACCCGGAAATTGAAGAATGATAAAGAGCTGTTCGAGGTCTTCAGTACATGCAGAGTTAATGTCCCATTGCTGAATCTGATCAAGAGTGTACCTCGGTATGCTAAGTTTTTGAAGGAGTTGTGCACTCTAAAAAGGGGACAGAAGGAGAAAAGTCAGAAGCAAGTTAAAGAGAAAGAACATGTGTCTGCTGTATTTCAGAAGCGTTTGCCTGAGAAGTGCAGTGACCCTGGCATGTTCACCATTCCTTGCATGATTGGAAGCACCAAGGTGAATGAAGCTTTGATTGATTTAGGTGCATCTGTGAATGTGATTTCTTCATCCTTATATGAGAAGCTCGGTATGGGACCATTGAAAGAGACCCGAACCATAGTGGAGTTGGCTGATCATTCCACTGTGAGGCCCAAAGGAAAAATTGAAGATGTATGGGTCACAGTGGATTCATTGAAATTTCCGGCTGACTTTCTAGTAATGGACATGGGATCGGGAGCTGGAAAGATGTCTATGTTGCTAGGACGACCATTCTTGAAGACTGCAAATATAAGAATTGACATACCGCAAGGCACACTGAAGATGGGATTCGATGGGAAGGAGATCGAATTCCATAACTCGTATCCTTCTTGATATCCTTTTACGTCAAGCTAAAGACGTTAAACAAGCGCTTCTTGGGAGGCAACCACTGTTTTAGGATAGATTTGCTTTGATTTTTACTTTCAATTTTACAATTTTTGCTTTGGTTAGTTAGTTTAGGTAGAAATAAACCTCAAAAAAAAAAATTCAGATAACTCGGGCAAGTTCAGAAGTATAAGGGCTAAAAACTCGGGATTGGGACAAAAATTGCGTGGCCAAAGGAGTCTGAGCAAAGCCGAGCATTCCAGGCCCAGTTGCAAAAGCGCGGCTTGGACATGGAAATGCGCGGCCGCGCTTTCGCAGGGCCGAAGCCGAGCAATTGCAACTGGGGCATGAAAGCGCGGGATCGCAATTGCGCGGCCGCGCAATCTAGTGCAATCCCGCGCTTTGGCCCTTCTTCAGCGAAATAACCTAAAAATAAACCCGAGCCCTTGTCTTTTATTCAGCCCATTCGTGCAGCCCCCTCCTTCCTCACTCTCCTCTAAAACTCCATTGAAGCAAACTCTCAAGCTCTATTCAAGTGATTCAAGGCGGATTTTCAAGCAAATTCAAGCAAGGAACTCACATTCAAGCGGAATTCAAGTAAGTTTTTCACAATCCCCTCTTAAATTTCGGTTTTTGATTGATTAAATCTAGATCTAGGTTTGATTAGAAAAACCCGAATTTGACCCCTTTAGGCTCGGATTTAGGCTTAAGTCCTTTACAAAAGTTTGTTTATTGCATGATTCTAGTCTAGATTCGTGTTTTATTTCAAGTTTGCATACAAATCCGAAAGTCACTTAGAAATTTGATTAAAATTTGATTAATTTTAATTAAATTGTTCTAGGTAGTGGGGGAAGAGAGCGTTTGAGAGCTTTTCTGTGAAATATTGTTGTGGTTGTCCTTGCCGGGATAACGGAATTGCGCTTGTTTGTTTGTTTTGTGGTGTTGTGCAGGTTGTTTTCTGAAATTCTGAATTAATGGCTCCAAAGAGAAGTAGAAGGGATGGTGCATCATCATCACAGTCTGCTAGTCAGGGAGTACATCTGGTTCCACCTGCTGTGGTGGGGGAGACCACCCAAGAAACTTTTGGAATTAACCTGACAAAGAATAGCCACATAATCCGATTTGAACTTCTGAAAGACAGAGAGTGGAAAGCGACTCGGTTCATTGACTGGGATCTCATGAATGAGATTGGGATAGCTCATCTATTGAATGAAATAGGAGCTTATTTGCATATGGGTGAGTTTTTGAAGCTGTGTGAACCGACCTTTAAGGGGTTAACTTTGGAGTTTCTGAGCACCTTGTCTACCGATTTCAAGGGTGAAGGAGAAATAAAGTTCTGGCTAGGAGGAGTTAGAAGGAAGATGACCTTGAAAGAGGTCAACCGGGTGTTTGGTTTTTGCAATTTCTCTATTAGTAGAGATTTAGTGCTTACAGAGGCAGGTGCTACATGGGCTGACAGGCATTTCTGGAAAGCCATCACAGGGAGACCCAAGTATGAGCCGTCTAGAGAAAAGGCTTCTCCCATCACTCATCCCGCTATTAAAGTCTTCCAGCGGTTTATTGCAAGTACTCTGAATGGGAGAGGTGATGGGGGAAACAATTGTCCCAAGAAAGACGTCACTGTATTGGCTGCGACCTTGAAGAGGAAATCGTTGAACTTGGGCGCTATGCTGATGCACCACATGGCCCATGTTGGGAACAAAGGCGGTGGAGCCATTTGTATTGGCGGGATTGTGACTTTCTTAGCCAAGCATTTTGGTATCGATCTTAACAGGTTACATGTTGACATCCTGCCCTCACCTATTGACTTCATCATGTTGAAGAAAATGGGCGCTCTCTACAAGTACAGAAACGCTTAATTCTGGGTGATTGGTGATTTTGGGAGAGTTATGAAGCTTCCTGATGGACACCGTGTGCAGATAGGAAACAGTCCAGCCAATTGGTTCATTGAAGTTCAGGTTGACGATTTGGATGTAGCTACCGTTAAGGGCCCTGTTAGGGGTAAAAAGACGGTTTCAGTTCCTATTGTGGTGGATTCTGATGAAGAGGAGATGGATGAGGATTTCACCATGGCTGAAGAAGAAGAAGAAGAAGAGGAAGAATCTGCTGAAGATGTAGACACTGATGAGGATGAGGAGTCTGAGGAGGATGATCAGCAGAGACAGTTTGATCCGTCTATACCTGCTGGAGGTGTACGTTACTCTGATGCTCAGTATAACCAAATGATGGAGATGATGAGACAGATGCGGCTAGACAACACGCATTGATACAATGATATGTCTTCTCACATCGACCAGAGCTTTCAGGGCATGAGAGGTTATGTGGATCAGAGGTTTACATCATATCAGACTCATCAGGATCAGCAGCTTGCTGCTTTTCAGGCTCGCCAGGATGAGCAGTTCAGACTGCTCAACACCAGATTGGATGGATGGAGCTCAGCGGGCTATCCGCCTCATCAGTCGTATCCTCAGTATGCCTTCCCAGAGCCACCATATCCTCAGTTCCCGCCATATCAGCCACCACCAGCACAGGAGATCCCACCGTACCATCCACAGCCAGAGTATCCACCGGAGTACCAGCCACCGCCACCACAAGATTTTCCGCCTTATTACCCGCCACACAACTAGAGTTTAGTGCGTTTTTCTCTTTCCTTTACTTTTTACTATACTTTGGGGACAAAGTATGTTTTAAGCATGGGGGAAGGGAATTACTTTTGCATTGCATATAGTTTGCATTAGTTTAGGTCATATTTAAATTTTTGCATGCATTGATTAAAATCTTTAAAAAATAAAGAAAAAAATCAGAAAAATTTGAAAAAATACAAAAATATTGCATTTAGGTTCTTATTTCCCCATTGTTTGATTCCTCTTGTTTTTCAATGCTAAGTATAAGTTCTAACCCATGATTTGCATGATATGCTGAAGTTGATATGATATAAGCATGATCATTGATTATTTACCTTGATTATAGGATGGAGCATGTATTTAGCTTGAGTATTTGATTCATTCTGAAGTTCTAGACAATAATTAGCCTTGTGAGATATTTTTGGCCTTTCATGATTATTTGTTCTCTACATTCTTGAGTGTATCACCATGACTATCTAGCTCTAGAACTTGCGTTAATACTCTTTGTCAAGGCTGCTTATATGATTGAATGCATGACATTAAAATGATTGAGGCAATGTTTCTATTAGCCTATTATTTCCCTTCCTACCCTACAAGATCCATGTTTTTGACACCCCACTTATTTGACCCTTAAGCCTATTTTTATTAGCTCCACAAAATGATCCCTAGCCTAATAAGCTTGACCCATAATCCGGGATTTAGGACTTTAGGTTGTGGTTGTATTTTGTGTGAGTTTGATGTAAGTATGGGGGAGTTGGAGGAAAGGTGGAAAAAGAGGAAATACAACTCTTGGTTTCAAAGTGAAAAAATTGAAGATGAAAAGTTTGATTGCAAAAGAAAAGCAAAAGAAAGAAAATTGAGCTTAATTGTTAGTAGTCTTCATTACCAAAGCAAGAAAGAGTTGAAAAAGAAGCAAAGTGCTTAATTGTAGATGTAAGGAGTTGGTAGAGTAATGTTGGAAGTGTTATGAAAAGTGTTGAGTTTTGGGTTTAGATTAGTTCTTTATCCCGGATTTAGCACCATAGGCCAAATATGATCCCTTCCTAATTTCTCTTTACCTTGGCCCCATTACAAGCCTTAAAAAGACCTCATGATTTTTGTTATGTATTAGATCCCCAGCGGTGGAGATTTAGAACTCTGATGCAAGCATATGGTAGTCTAGTTTTCATGGTTGATTTTGAGTGAAACACGTCCTTAAACACTTGAGAGTTGGAGTGCAAACACATATACCTTGGTGAGGTCTAGAATGAATGAATGGTCTTTACTTATTGCTTATGATGATGCATGTTAGGAAGTCTTGGTTAGGTTTTCAATTATATGTGAAATGTTTGTTTGACTTGAGATGGATGTAAGATTGCATTTCTATGGTGTGATTGGATTTATGTCTTGCTTGAGGACAAGCAAGGGTTAAGCATGGGGGAATTTGATAGCTTGCATATAGGAGTAGCTTAGTTGCATGTTTTACATATGTTTTAGTTAGTTTTAGGTTAGTTTTTATGTAGTTTTTAGGTTTTTGTGTTATCGGGTATTATGCGCTGGTTTGCTCGGTTTTACAGGTTTTTAGGTTCAAGAGCAACAGCGGGGCGAGTACAGATGGATCATGGTGGTGATGGATGAGGCAAAGGAGCTAAGGAAGCTAGGACATGCTAGGAGAAGAGCCAAGACAAGGAAGACAAGCCAAGGACAAGCCAAAAGCTCGGGTTGAAGCCGAGCAATGTGCCGCGCAATCTCAACTGGCGAGCAATTGCGCGGGATTGCAAGGAAAGCGCGGCCACGCTTTTGTGGGACGAAGCCGCGCAATCGGACTTCTACGCGGACAAGTTGTTTTGGGCTGAGATTTGGTATTGGGCTTTGGTTTTGACTTGTGGGCTTATATCTTATCCGAGTGTATGGTGTTTAATATCTCTTTTGAGGATATTTTTAGGAGCATATAAATACTTTATGTTAGTTTTATTTTTCATAACTTTTGATCAACTTTGGAGGCTAGGGTTTTCTCTCTAGAGGCAAACTTGAACCTTTGTAAGTTTTCTTAATTTCAATTATGAATTGCTAATTTCTCTAGTGTTTGGCTAGTTATTGAAGTCATGATTTGTATGTAGTTGTGAGGTTTGATTGATTCTCAACAAACTTGAATAGAAATTATTCTCTGTGCTTAATTGAATCAGAATTATTCTAGGGTTTTATTAGATTAGCTACCTAATAGAATTCCTAGGTTAATTTACAACTGAATCTGATTAATTACCGGTCGGAGTTAATTTGATCAAGAGTATACTTTAATTAATTTAGTACCGGTTGGACAAGTTGATTAAAGTAGGGAATAAATTCACAAGTCACTTAGATGTCTGGTTGCTCTAAGTTGTTTGTTTCTATTGATAACTTGAATCGTCATGCTGTTGTTTAATTGAATCTAGAAGGTCTTCTAGGTTGTTAAATAATTAGGGTTGCTAGACTGGTTGTTCTATCAACTATATATGAAGTTCGGGTTTTAATCCTTAGTAGGATCACTATCCACAATAGATTATTCAAGTGAGAAGAGAATCAAGAGAATCAATGATCAATGAACCAATATCATGATGGATCTAACTAGTTGAACACGTTTGTCTTACATATATTCAAATCATCTTTGCATTCATAGTTAGTTTTATTCTTGCATATTAGTATAGATAATCATTCTGAAAACCCCCCTTTAGTTACTTGGCACATAAGTAATAACATTAATACACGAGTCTCTGTAGGATCGACCCTTGCTTACCATTCTACTCAGATTGGTTAAGTTAGGATTCTTTGATAGGTAAAACGATTGAAAAATACCTCATCAGGGGCAAGGGTTCTTCATGTAATCATATGATTGTGCCAATGCCACGGATTTTTTTTGGAGAGAGAATCACACCGCGAACATGATCTCCCAATCAATATAAATGCCATATTCATTAGTACTCAACCAATTTATTCAACTCCATCGTTCTCATCCAATTCACTCAACTCCTTCCTTCACATCATCAACACATAAATATAGTTTCTTTCTTAGTCGCATGAGAAGGAAATATCTAGCCATGCAAAAAATCTCCAAGCTAGAGACTTCCTAAAGACTTTTCATGCGTGAAATAATCCAAAGCGAGCATGTCGGCATGAAGATGGTCGACATAAATCGAAGAGACAAACTACCATGAAGTTAGTAATGATACATATATGAGAGCAACCATGAAGGGGATGGCAATGTCAAGGGCAAGTGTTTGATGGTGTTTTCGCATTCTAATTTGTGCCTTGTGAAGTAGGAGAGTCGAAGGTATGAACACTTGGGGGACAGGACCTTTGACTCTCCCGCTTCACAAGACGTCAATGTGCAAATCAACTTGTAGAAATGACACACTTACCCTTGCCCATGCCATCTTGTTTCATGGTTGTTTCATATACGTGTGGATCTATCATTCATAATTACATATTAGTTTGTCTCCTCCTTCAAGATCTGCTTGAGATTGAGTTTCGGACCAACAAAATTGACAAAGATGTATGCCGAACATCTTCATTCCGACGTGCTCACTTTGGATTAGCTCAAGCATAAAAAGTCTTTAGGAAGTACTCTTCTAGGACCCGATCTTCTATCGTTTACACTATGAGCGCAATATTGATCATTTATATTTTTGGATAAGACAACACTTTTCCCTAGATAAAAATGCGATCCAATTGGAGGAATTATCTTAGAAGCTATTCTGGTGGAGTAATAATCTTAGCAGAATGGATCATGTGAGAATAAAAACTAAGGAGAGAAATGAGAATAAATCTTAGCAGTTTGATTTGGTTATATCTACGGCTGAGATCGCGCGCGTGTAAAAAAAATATTTTATTTTTTATTTCTTTTACATTCAAGGTTGCAAAATCTGAGAATGACTATGCCTTTTCACTTAATTGCCTTTTCACATAACACTATTGTTTCTTTTCGATTAACATGACCATGCATGCTCTTATCTCATTGTATGTGATGTTTTTTCATGTGAGTGTGTGTAATGAGTGTGAAATATGTGACGAATGACTGCACCTTTTCACTTAATTGCCTTTTCACATAACACGATTGTTTCTTTTCGATTAACATGACCATGCATGCTCTTATCTCATTGTATGTGATGTTTTTTCATGTGAGTGTGTGTAATGAGTGTGAAATATGTGACGAATGACTGCGCCTTTTCACTTAATTGCCTTTTCACATAACACGATTGTTTCTTTTCGATTAACATGACTATGCATGCTCTTATCTCATTGTGTGTGATGTTTTTTCATGTGAGTGTGTGTAATGAGTGTTCAATATGTGAAGAATGACGTCGACTGCGCCTTTTCACTTAACATGATTGTGCATTTTCATAAAACGATTGTGCATGCTCTTATCTCAATGTGTGTGATTTTTTTCATGTGAGTGTGTAGTGAGTGTGCAATATGTGAAGAATGATTGTGTATTTTCACTAAACATGATTGTGCATTTTCAGTTAACATGACTGTGCATTTCTGAAATTACATACAACGTTATACACAGTCATTTACGAAATTCACACCACCAAGGTGAAAATGACTACACGGTAGATGAAAACACACAGTCATGTTAGATGAAAACGCACAGTCTTGTTGGATGAAAACATACAATCACATACTACATAATGCACAGTCATTTCCCGAAATTCACACGCAAGGTAAAAAAGAGTGGCTGAGATTCATTCTCGTTTCTCTCCTGGGGGACCATTCTGACGCGAATCTTATACTTATCTTAGAAGATAGATTATCAATTTTTTCCTTTTAGATTAATTAAGATCAAGTGGAGGGAAAAATGGGTTGGAGGGATATGTGAAATTTCTTTGCCAACATTCAATTTAGAAAAATTCTTTGCCAATACGTGAGATATTGTTTTTAAAATAATTTTGAGATTGTGTATAATAAAATACGGTCCGACTAATGTGTGCCCATGTACACACAATAACCATACTAATTTTAGAAATTATCTCAAAACTATTTCCTAAATTAGAATTAATGAACCCTTTTAAAAAAATATAACAAACAATAATCAAATTTATCAAAATTAGTATTTTTATTGTGTGTCCATGGACACACATTAGAAATTCCCAATAAAATACTCCTCTTTAATGGATTGTGTATATATTTATTGGTAGCTCGATACTATTTAATGAAATATCGGTCATACTCGATCAGCTACGTATAACGTATACGGCACTTTTGCCATGCATCATGCATGTGTGTGATGTCGGCTAACATGATTATTTCTTGCTTGTACTCCCTCTGTCCCAAAACATTTGTTCATAAAGCAATATTGTACACATATTAAGGTGAAGAAAAGGAAGAAAAAGTAACCAATGGGGAAAGGAGAGAGTGTGTGATAGTGATGGATAAAGATGGGTAGAAAGAGAAAGAAAAAGGAAATGACAAAAAAGGTATTGAGATATATTTTTGATTGGATAGTGTGGATAAAAGGTGAGATTAGATAGAGGTAATATTGTAAGAAAAGTTTGATATAAGAGGAAAGTTAAAAAGATGGACAAACTTTGTAGAACGCCCAAAGAAGAATAATGGACAAATATTATGGAACGGAGGGAGTACTAATTAATTCCAGATTTCTCCACATGTGTGTCTCAATTTGCAGACTCAACTTTCTTTCTCCTGATTGCACAGTCTAATAATTATTCCAAATGATTAATAAGTTAAAAAAAAAAAAAGCAAACAGGAAAAAAAAAGTACTCGTAACATTATCCATCTTGATAACATAATAAAATAACATTATGTCGATCAACAATCATGAATCGATATCTCGATCTTGGGCAACGGTTCGATGCGTTATTGACCTGTCTCACTTGAGTCCAAATGTATCAAACAAATCATACCTCCTTCCATGGTCCCATAGATCCTGTCCGTCCAATTCTCCCCCAAATAGCATGCATTGATCATTTCCACCGTCCATAAAACCCATGTCCATGATACCACACCTGAGGCCTCCCGCATATGATCGCAGCTCCTCTGTTAAAATACTAGTCCAGCACTTGTCATCGTCATCATCATCTAAATAGTCTTTGCCGAGCTCATCATGGTGATTGTTGCTTAACTTATCTTCTCTAACTCCATCAACCAATTTGGTGTTAGTATTTCCAACATCCTCGCTCCCAAGCTCGGCTCGTTTTTCATTGTTATTTTCGTGGTTGTCGTTAAGCTGATCGGAGATCTGATCTGATTTGGTTGGGCGCTTTGCTGCCTTCTTACTCAAATAAGAATTCCAGTAGTTCTTCACTTCATTGTCAGTCCGACCCGGAAGTCGCCCTGCTATTAGCGCCCACCTATCAAACATTAAGCTTATTAATTAATTATAACATGACCAATAATAAATCATAAATTAGGTGTTGGATTAGGTATATCTGTCATATATGTTTATATAGTATCTACAAACTACAATGCTATATAGGGCTGTCCAACGGGTCAGTTGACCCGTAATCCGACCCGACCCACCCGTAAATTTACGGGTTACGGGTCGGGTTTTTTTTATATTACGGGTTACGGGTTAGGAATTTTTAAATTACGAGTTACGGGTCGGGTTACGGGTTGACCCGTCGGGTTACGGGTCGACCCGTAATATTTAATATATATATATATTTACATTAATAGTTTAATACATTAGTAAAATAGTTGGGCCAAAAGCCCAAAATGCCAAACCCTAATTCAGTCTTCCGCCTCCTTCTCCTTCTCATCTCTGACTAGTGCTCGAATAGTCGAATCCGCATCTCGCCATCTCCTTCTCCTTCTCATCTCTGACTCGGTGACCCCACATTCTGCCATTCACCACTCCGCCTCATCGCCACCTCGACAGAAGCGGGAAGCCGCCAGCAGCGTCGCCCCCATTGCCACCTCGACAAAAGCGGGAAGCCGCCAGCAGCAGCGTCGCCGGCCGCCAGCAACGTCGCCAGCAGTGTCGTGAGCCTCCTTCCAGCCGCCAGCAGTGTCGCCGGTCCCTAGTCGCGACCCGCGAGCCTCCTTCCAGTCCCAAGCAGTCTCAAAAGCCGCGAGCCTCCTTCCAGTTCTGGACTTATCGCCCTCGTTAGCAGACATTTGTGCTTCATCATTTGTGCTTCAGCAGTGTCGCCGGTCAAGCGGGTCAAACGGGTTGACCCGTGACCCGACCCGTAAACCCGTAACGTAAAAACGGGTTACGGGTCGGGTCACGGGTTAACAAATTTTTTTTTACGGGTTACGGGTCGGGTCGGATCGACCCGTTGGACAGCCCTAATGCTATAGGATTCCCCTTTGATATATGTTGATATATGCATGGAGTCAATAGCAGCAAATTATTTGATCCACAGGAGAAGTACGTAGTAACTTTTAATAAAGGATAATACAGTATATGTTTTTGGGTATTTAATGTTTCAACTGAAAAAATAAACTATAACATACAGCATAAATTTACCTAAAAGAAGATCGGTGACAAGTGGTTGGGCTTGACAATAAAAAGGAACAACATTTTTTTTGAGAAGAAAAAAAATTTGCAGGTCCTTTCCTTTTTTTTTTTTTTTGTTTTACTAGTTTGTACTGTGCTACCTTTTTGAGTCTATAATTGAAATCAATCCCTGAAGGGATCTCCTGCTTTCCCTTCTTTTTATAATGTACTTTAGAGTCAATAATATTATCATTGATAATTTCATCTACGTTATTCCTTGAGTTAGAATATATTAACCTTAATTATAAGATGATTTTAAAATCAACAAAAAAAAAATAGATTCAAGAAGATTTTTATTAAATTAATATTTTAAATATAAATCCATGTACACACGCTAAAAAAAAGCCATTTACAATTAATGAATAAAAAATATTTCTTTAAAATGTCGTGCATGTGCATCCACGTCAATAGTAGCAAGTTATTTAATCCTCTTTCGACCAAAAAAAAAAAGTTATTTGATCCTCCACGTGAGTAGTAACTTATGCATGGAGTCAATAGGAGCAAATTATTCTTCAACCAAAAAAATTAGAAGCAAATTATTTGAACCACGTCAGTACTCCATAGTGACTTTTAAGTTTTTTTTTCTTTGTAGAAAGTGACTTTTAATTTATTATAGTAGCATCTTGTTTCTTGAAACTTGTTCTTTTAATAACTTATACATTAATTAAGAAAGATATTAAAAATACTATTATATCTTATTTATTACTTATTCCGTACTTTTTTATTTTATTTTCTTTTGGTTGAAATTTTTTTTACTTTATTTAAAACCACTACTAAATACTAATAACATATCAATAATTATAAGCGTAAATATATAGAGTAGAGATTAAAATATTCTAAAAATACATATTCTATGAAATAAAATAATAATACTTAAAGGACAAGATTTAGGAAAGGAAGGTAATATAAATTTACCAAAAAGAAGACGGTTGACGGGTGGTTGGGTTTGACAATAAAGAATACGTCACTGTTTTATCTCCAAAAATCCAACAATAAGCAATGACCAATCTTTCATTTTCATCCGATCAAAAAAAATATTTCCTTTTAGGAAATTAAAATAATAATAAAAAAGCTGGTACTTCCCTTTTTTGTTTTGTTAGTTTGTATACCTAGTGTTCTACTTTTTCGAGTGTATGAATGTATAATTGAAATCCCGGATTGGATTTCATGCTTTCATAATTTCTTTTTATAATGTACTCTAAGGGCTGTTTAGTTTTCTATTCCGGAAAGGAAATAAATATAGACCACTTATGTGTCACAATACATTGACAACAAAACTTTTTTATGGGTCTAGGAAATAGTTAGAGGAGAATGGGAGATTTGCTTACCCCATGTTAAAATTAGGGAAAGGGATTGAGTACCACAAGGAGGCTTGCGGTACATTTTTGCATGAAAAATGAGGTGACTCAAGGCAAGAGGAACTTTATCATTGATGTATCATGACACTAATATAGACTAGGTTCATTTCATTTCCGTTCACGTTTCCGGAATAGAAAACCAAACGGACCCTAAGATTATGAATATCGCTGAATTTTACGCAATTTCAATTAAAAAAATAGAAAAATACGTGAAATCAGTACATCGGATTTCGACTGTCGAAAGTTTCACTACCTTGGTTCCTTTATATTTGTCCAAAAATACAAAAACACATATTAAGAAAATTGAAAAATTGGATTAGGAGAACATAAATTTAAGAGGCAAGATAGAATTAAATTAATTTTGTAATTAAAGCAACCAATAGAAATTAAGAGAGGAGGGAGACAAGAGGCAAGATAAAAATATAAATTGTATGGGGCTTTTTAAATTTGGAACAAATATTTTGGGACAAAAATATGTCTTTTTGGACAAATATAAAGAGACTAAGGCTTTATTCGGTAAAACAAAGTTTTTAAGGAGTTGGAGGTTATTGAGAAGGTTTTTGGATAAGTGTAGGTTTTTGGGTAGATGTAGGTTTTCTTTTTTGAAACCTCCTAAAACCTTATTTGTTGTTTGGTATGGTAAGGTTTTTACGTAGGTTTTATTTCAAAACTACCAAAAAGAATATTAAATAAAATAATTAATAAAAATATTGTGTTAAGATTTTTTACAAACCTCCTAAAACCTATCTATCCAAAGGTTTCTATTTTGTTGTTTCAAACCTCCTCAAAAACCTCCTAAAACCTCCACCTTCTAGAAAACCTTGTCTTGTCGAACATTTATTTAGGTAGGTTTTAAATAGTAAAAACCTTCAAAAACCTCCACAAACCTATTCCGAACGGAGCTTAAGGGAGTAGGCTTTTTTAATGTATGCTCAATTACATACTCATGGATACATATTTTCAATATTAAAATTGATAATTTTACCTGTATTATTTCTTGAATTAGAATACCCTAAGCTTATAAGATGATTTTTAAATTAACAAAAAATATTTGGATTCAGGAAGATTTTTTTTATTTAATTGGTATTTTTAATGTGGGTTCATGTACACACATGACACAACACTAGAAAATAGCCATAAGCCATTTACAATTATATATACTAGTACTATCATGAACAATCTATTTTTATCAATTAAAAAAGTTTGGAATAGGAGTATGTTTCTTTTACATCTCGTACGTTATGCAAGGCAATGATTAATCGAAGTTCTAATTTGCATGGAATAAAGATAGGAAAACCACTACTCCTTAATTATATAACATTGATCGTCCGGGTACGTTCGTGAATACATGCCTTCAATTAAATAAAATTTCTTTTAAATTTTAGGTGCATGATGTCTGCCTTTTTGAAAAAGGTATCATGCATTATTAATTTTTATTAATAAATTTATGTAAATAATACTCCATGTGTATCATGTTAGTTTTTGTAGCCTAGATTTTGTCTTAAAAAGTGTAAAATATATTACTTTCTCTGTTTAAAAATAAATATTGTTTTAATATTTGACACAAATTTTTACAAAATATTAACTAAATCTTAGTGATTTTGTTCTCAATCTTATTGCTTTTTTAAATATTTATAATTTTTTTGGCCCAATGAATAAAAAACATTGATCAAATAAAACAAATTTCGATAATAATTCTTATACCTCATTTATAGTTAATTGATCAAAATTCAAATGTAAGAACAATACAGGGAGTATCGAAAAATGAATACATTGATGATAGGAAGGAATGCATATTTAGTGGCCTGAAAATGAAAATAAAGGTTAAAACTGACCTGTTGCCAATAAGCTTATGCATTCTAATGATAAGGTCTTGTTCATCCTTTGACATGCTCCCATGTTTGATGCCTGGCCTCAGATAGTTCTTCCACCTCAGCCTGCAACTTTTTCCTTCTCTCCGTAAGCCTGTTTTCAATTTAATTAATTTTATAGTCAATTGAATATGTATAAATGCAATTATAATTAATGTTCCATACTTAGCTTGCATATATATTTCAAATTATTACCAAGCTTCTTAGAAAGTGCAGACCAGTTGCCTTCTCCATGCATCTCTACATATGTTTTGAGAGCCTTGTCTTCTTCTGGTTTCCACATTCTCTTCTTCATCCGTTGTTGATCCTGCATTCTCGAGCTCAACTTTATTGTATAAGTCTAGTTTTGATGAACTAAATTAAAGGGATGTGTGTGTACGGGTATATATAGCGAAGCCGACTAAGCTACAAGGCCGAAACTCATAAAATAATTTTTTTTGTGAATTTAATAAAAATAATAAATTTAAAGATAAATTTAATACTCTAAGAAAAGCTGAGACTTTGATTATGATGGTTCTAAACGTCAATCACCTGGCCGACCTCGAGTCTGAGAACAAAGTCACAGACGTGAGTTGAAGGCAAACAAAGAAGATCTTAGAGACACGTGTAATATTGTAGATTTGATCAAAATATTCTAGTTTTAGGAATGATCTTATATGTATGAATAGCGAGCCGGCGCCGATTGCCTTTGCCCCAAGCCATATCTTATGCATGGAGTCAATAGGAGCAAATTATTCTTCAACCAAAAAAAATAGGAGCAAATTATTTGAACCACGTCAGTACTCTCCATAGTGACTTTTAAGTTATTTTTTTTAGAAAGTGACTTTTAATTTATTATAGTAGCTATCTTGTTTCTTGAAACTTGTTCTTTTAACAATTTATACATTAATTAAGAAAGATATTAAAAATATTATTATACTCTTATTTATTACTTACTCCGTACTTTTTTTACTTTATTTTTTTTGGCTGAAACCTTTTTTACTTTATTTACAACCACTACTAAATACTAATAACATATCAATAATTATAAGCGTAAATATATAGAGTAAAGATTAAAATAACTAAAAATACATATTCTATGAAATAAAATAATAATACTTAAAGGACAAGATTTAGGAAAGAAAGGTAGTATAAATTTACCAAAAAGAAGACGGTTGACGGGTGGTTGGGTTTGACAATAAAGAATACGTCACTGTTTTATCTCCAAAAATCCACCAATAAGCAATGACCAATCTTTCATTTTCATCCGATCAAATAAAATATTTCCTTTTAGGAAATTAAAATAATAATAAAAAAGCTGGTACTTTCCTTTTTTTGTTTTGTTAGTTTGTATACCTAGTGTTAAGGGTATTCATAACCGGATATCCGATCCGATCCGGCTAATCGGATCGGATATCCGCAATAAAATTTTCTCTAAAATCATATCCGTATCCGATCCGAGTATACCCGAATATCCGATCCGTTTAGCTCGGATCGGATCGGATCGGATCGGATATTTGTGGCGGATATCCGAATATACATATTTTTATATTTTTTTTGTTTTTAAGTTCCAAATAAATTATTCAGTCGGTAAATTTCACCCAAAAATCATGATCCAAATAATCATCCGCATAAAAAAAGAGAAAAAATAATTTAAATAAAAATAAAAATGGGGTGTTAAATATAGATTTAGGTTTTATTTATCGTTAATTGTGGGGTGAAATATATTAAAAATAATTAGAAAAACAAACAAAAAATGGGTAGTACTAGGAAGTTGAAGCACATAAAACTACTTGGACTATTAAACTTTTTGTTATTGCACAAAATATAATGTATAGTATTATACCCTCGGATATCCGAGGGGTTTGAGGACCCGATCCGTATCCGATCCGGTGATCCGGCTAATTTTCTCGGATCGGATCGGATTCGGATAATTTTCCAACGGATTCGGATTTTCGCGGATTGGATCGTCGGATCACCGGATCGGATTGACTGGATCGGATATTTTTGAACACCCCTACCTAGTGTTCTACTTTTTCGAGTGTATGAATGTATAATTGAAATCCCGGATTGGATTTCGTGCTTTCATAATTTCTTTTTATAATATACTCTAAGGGCCCGTGTGGTTTTCTATTCCGGAAAGGAAATAAATATAGACCATTTATGTGTCACAATACATTGACAACAAAACTTTTTTATGGGTCTAGAGAAGGAGGAAGGGAAATGGTTAGAGGAGAATGAGAGATTTGCTTACCCCATGTTAAAATTAGGGAAAGGGATTGAGTACCGCAAGGGGGTTTACAATACATTTTTGCATGAAAAATGAGGTGACTCAAGGCAAGAGGAACTTTATCATTGATGTATCGCAAGATTTTACCGCAATTTCAATTAAAAAAATAGAAAAATACGTGAAATCAGTGCATCGGATTTCGACTGTGGAAAGTTTCACTACCTTGGTTCCTTTATATTTGTCCAAAAATACAAAAAACACATATTAAGAAAATTGAAAAATTGGATTAGGAGAACATAAATTTAAGAGGCAAGATAGAATTAAATTAATTTTGTAATTAAAGTAACCAATAGAAATTAAGAGAGGAGGGAGACAAGAGGCAAGATAAAAATATAAATTGTATGGGGCTTTTTAAATTTGGGACAAATATTTTGGGACAAAAATCTGTCTTTTTGAACAAATATAAAGAGACTAAGACTCTATTCGGTAAAACAAGGTTTTTAAGGAGTTGGAGGTTATTGAGAAGGTTTTTGGGTAAGTGTAGGTTTTTGGGTAGGTGTAGGTTTTCTTGTTTAAAAACTCCTAAAACCTTATTTGTTGTTTGGTATGGTAAGGTTTTTACGTAGATTTTATTTCAAAACTACCAAAAAGAATATTAATTAAAATAATTAATAAAAATATTGTGTTAAGATTTTTTACAAACCTCCTAAAACCTATCTATCCAAAGATTTCTATTTTGTTGTTTCAAACCTCCTCAAAAACCTCCTAAAACCTCCACCTTCTAGAAAACCTTGTCTTGCCGAACATTTATTTAGGTAGGTTTTAAATAGTAAAAACCTTCAAAAACCTCCACAAACCTATGCCGAACGGAGCTTAAGGGAGTAGGCTTTTTTAATGTATGCTCAATTACATACTCATGGATACATATTTTCAATATTAAAAATGATAATTTTACCTGGGAATTAATAGAATTACCCTTTCGCTTGGACCGTGGACAAGCGGAAATCTTTTATAAGGATTGGAATTAACCTGGGAATTAATAGAAAAGTGGATGAATCAATGATCGAATGATTAAAAAGGTGGAATTGATTGAATGAACTCTGATTTTCCTTAATTGATTTGATACTTAATATTGTTTGCTTACTTCAACCCCAAAAAACCCCGTCTTTGCTCTTTGCTGATTGACCAGAAAACCCTAGTTTGTAGTTTAGGGTAATTTATTTTTGATCTTGGCAACAACGACTTTAGCCGAGCCACGGATAATGCAGTGTTAATCAGACCAGTTAAAAATTAGGGTGGGCTAATTGACACTGAAAATTTTTGGGAGGGCTAAAATACCTTATTTTAACTAATTAACCACTAAAATTACCTTATTTTTTATTTTTATTTTTAAATATACACTATTTTATATTTTTTAGGGTGGGCCAGCCCACCATTGGGTCCGTCCTCGCTCATAAACAGAGCTATGGAAGAAGCTTTGGAACCGCAACAAAGCTTTTTGAAACGGTTATGAACCAATCAAAGACATGAAGGATGTTATATGCTACCATTGCTCAAGAAAAGAACACTTCGCAAGAAACAGTGTCAAAAGAAAATTTGAAGGTGACAAAAATGCTATGTTGGCTACCCGAGATGATTCTGATGCTAAAAATGACTCAAGTCAACAAGAAGAAATCTGTCTCATGGCTGTTGATTCTCCTAAAAAAGGTACAAAATTCTAAACTATCATCTATTTTGTCCAATAAACCAAAGAACAATTACATGCTATCATTGAGAAGTTGGGAATCCGTCGTCATGGGTGATTTTTTACAAACCATCTGATTTGTTTTTAACAAATCATTCCTCATATTGAAGAATACATATCACGTCGTCGAAGAAAAAGGGCCATGTTCATTATTACTTTTTCTTTTTTATTTGTCCAGCGGGCCTGTCTGTAAACAGGCCCAAGTTCATTGAAGTAATTTGTTTTTTTTTTTTGTTTTTTTAGGAAAGTTGATTCATCTGAATCTGATAAACAACCTGGGAAGAAGGAACAGGAGAGAATCAGGACGGGACGACGGACTGACTCGGGAGAAAGAATCCGAATTCCTCACCGGCGTCGTATCTTCTCTGCCTCGTCAAAGTCTACAAATTCGTCTCCAAAATTGATCGGTTTGAACATGTCCTTCTCAATTGAATTTTGTTTCCTAATTAATGTCTCTAGGTCAACTGTGGTTCTTATTTCTCAATTGAGAAAGATCCAAATTTTCATTGTTTTTGAATTTAAAAGCAGTAAAATGCAAAGGCTTCATTAGGCAGACATATAACAACATAAGTGATTCTTCTCTGCTGTTGTTTTCATGTTGGAGAGTAAAGAGTTGTTAAGAAATACTTTTTGGCCAAACTAATCAAAATTATTCAAAGCATACATGATTAACATGAATACATGATATAGTCCTAACTTTATAAATTTCTTAACAGCCATTCCTTGTTATCATTTAATGATGTGCAGTATTTATGAGCAGTAGAACATGTTTATCATCCGGATTTTCGTATTCGGCTTTTTTTTTTCTCATAATGATTCTGTTTCTTCAGCTGTAAACTTGTAATTAACAGCCAGCACGTTGCTGTCTTCTTAGGGAAAGATTAAAAAACGTTGATTGTCAATGTTTAGTGAGGTTATTAATATGGCTGAGGTGTTAATTCTTGGTAGATCATCATCAATGTTGAATCATGGCGCATATGTAGTTGAGCTAAATGAGGGTTCAGTACTCAGCAGTCACCTTTTACTCTGGCCATGTTATTATTCTTCTGAATAATCTCTAACAGTGTGTACATTTTAAAGGCGGAGAACCTTGGTTGCAATTGGTACACATGACTTAGATACCATCCAAGGGCCTTTTACTTATATGGCAGGTCATATTTCCTGTTTCTTTGATCCTTGTACCGCTTCGTATTGTTTTCAGTTCATCTTCTGTTGGTTTAGCCTATAATGTTCTGGGCATCTTTGAGCAAGTTGATGAATTTGGTCAAATTAGTTGCTTTTACATGAATCATTTGTTGAAAAACAAACTTAGATCAATTTGACACAAACTGAAAAGATGAGTACACAACTAAGAAAGAATTGTGTGTAGGTGACCCTGCTCCTTCCCAGCAATTAGCCGAAAATACGCTAGATCCCAGTTGATGCAAGCATATTCTAAAACATCCTATGATCGTCCTAGTCAATGCCAAAAGATGCTCAATTCATAACATCAATATTGGGAATAGGGCCCGTTTCCCTCTGGGAAATGCTTACATAGTTACATTTGGATGTTTGTAAGTCACACAACACATAATAAAAAACTGAAAGTCTGAAAAGATTTCGAAGCAGATTATGTGGAGAGGATTGCAGTTTTTTTCAATTATCAAATTTCAATTACTAAACCTATTGGCTAGAGAAAGTGGCAGAATGGATGGCCATTTAGATGTCTGTTTGTGTGGATTTATAATATGTGTTCTTGTGGAAGTATTTGTTTCACATTCTGGGATTCTGGCTTTGGGATCGAAATTGTATTATGTTTAGACTGATGACTATTTTCAATTTGATTCAATTTCTGTTTTAAGTACTCTTTCATTTGGTGTTAGTGTTAATTGATGTATCTAATCTGAGTACAAATGACATCTACAAATTGTTCGGTCATGTTTATCCTTTTTCTTTTTTATTTGTCCAGCGGGCCTGTCTGTAAACAGGCCCAAGTTCATTCAACCTGTCATCAGCAACTCCTACATAGAGCTGTGTTGATCCTTTTTTGATTCAGATGGTTGACAACATGACTACTTGGTGATAAACAGTTTGTTAATTTAATAATTTTGTTTAATATTAGATTGGTTCCTCCTTTGCAAGACGTCCTCGAACACGAAGACAGAGAATTCGATTCACCTTGAATCAGCAATTTATCAAGAATGGCGGCTTTCTTCTCAACCATCGCCTTCTCCGTCTTTCTTCTCCTCTCCGCCACCTTCTCCGAAGCACGTGACCCCCACGTGATCAAATTCAGATCCCCCGATCTCTTTCCCGAGAGCGTCGCGTGGGACCCAACCGCCCAACACTTCATCGTCGCCTCCCTCCGCCACCGCTCCTTCCACTCTGTCACCGACGCCGGCGTCGTCTCCACCCTCCTCTCCGACCCCTCCCTCCCCCACAACTCCACCATCCTCGGCCTCGCCGTCGACAACCTCAACCGCCGCCTCCTCGCCGCCGTCACCTCCACCGATAACAACCCTCCCTTCCTCGCTCTCGCCGCCTACGACCTCCGATCCCTCACTCCTCTCTTCCTCTCCCTCCTCCCACCCGTCAGCACCGCCGACGTCGCCAATGACGTCGCCGTCGACTTCGACGGAAACGCCTTCGTCACCAACTCCGGCAGCAACATCATCTGGAAAGTCAACTCCGCCGGCGAGGCCTCGATTTTCTCCAGATCTCCGCTCTTCACGGAGACCGATCCTCTAGATCCGGACTCACCGTACGCCGCCTGCGGCCTCAACGGGATCCACTACATCTCCAAGGGATACCTCCTGGTGGTGCAATCCAACACCGGCAAGCTCTTCAAGGTGGACGCCGTCGACGGCACGGCGCGCAGAGTCCTCCTCGACGAAGACCTGTATCTCGCCGACGGGATCGCCGTGAGGTCGGACGGCGCCGCCGTGGCCGTGTCTCCGGTTAGCGGAGTGTTGTCGGTGGTGAAGAGCGACGACAGTTTCGGCGAGGGGAGGGTGGTGGAGAAGATCGACGTCGACAAGGAAGGGTTTCCGACGGCGGTGGTGGTAGGCGGTGGGGAAAGGGTATATGTGTTATATGGGCATGTGGAGGAGGGTAGGAAGGGAAATTCGGGTAGGGAGTGGTTTAGGATAGAGGAAGTGAGAGAGAGTGGTGAGGGGGAGTATGTGTGGATATTTGTGGTGCTTGGGCTGGGCCTCGTTTATTTTCTTGTTTGGAGATTTCAGATGGGCCAGCTTGTTAGAAATATGGACAAGAAGATCCAATAGGCCCGATTTTGCTTTTTTCCCCACGTTTAGCTAACAGTTTGAATTGTTTCTTTTTTTTTCTCAGTAAAACAAGTGGTTGAATTATTTGTTACAAATTGAAAGCCAAGCTTAATATTGGTACATTTTATTTCTTTTTTGCAATATAGTATTCTTTCATTTTGAGGAAAATAAAATATTACTTGAGTTGTTTACAAATTTATTCTTTCATATTTGTCGCTCAATGAACCAACATTGTTAGTTAAATATCAGAAATCAATTCTAGCTAGCTAGGCCCTCCATGAAATAGACATTGCTGGCTGGTGTACGTTTACCCTCATTAACATGACAGCATTACTATTTCAACTTATGGGAGATAAAAACATTTTTTTTAAAAGATTGCATCTAAATTTTTTTAGAAACGGGGAGTCGAAGCTCCCCACCTGGATTTTCGAGCGCCTCGGTCGGTCACCTCGATTGATGTGTCGGGGCCTCGAAAATCAAGAAAAGGAGCAATTGTGTCAGTCGAGGTGACTGACCGTCTATCGGTCACCTCGACCGACGTGCCACCCATTGGAATTAATTCCCAACAGGTGAATTTTTCATCTATAAAAGTGAATGATCCGCAAAAAAATTTCGTCCACCAAATTCCGCTCTCAATATCCTCTCAATAACAATTCTCTCAATACCTTCAAAATCTCGAATTAATCTAAAAAATGGCTCCGAATTGGTTCATTAAAAAAATCAATGTAAGTATTTTATTTTAATATTAGATTTGAATTTTGCAAATAATGATGAATGGTCGGATCGGGAAGTTATGAAAGAGTGGGCTCATGAAATAGGGAGGGGATTGAATATTGTACTTATCTCCAAAAATTCATGGCCAATAAAGATTATTTGGGGATGTGTCTTAGAATGTGAATACAAACTGGGAAAAAATGGCAAATCTTGCAAAATTATGCAAAAGTTAGGGAGGATGAGCCTATTTGAAGGTAAACTTGCAGTTATAAGGTCAAAAAATGATATTTGGGCCAATTCCCTCTTTATAATAGCCTAATTGGATTGTTTAGGACCCTTTTGGTTACACAACTCTAGAACAAAAACGGAGAACTTTTGGTTCACTTTGGTGTCACAATATATTAGCAAAAATTTGTGTGTCTAGAGAAGGGTGGATGGGAAAATTTTAAAGAGCTGCAAGCCCTCCAAGCCAAATGAAAATTTGTGTTAGTAACACTAAAATGTACTAGATTCATTTCTTTCTCATTTCAGTAGTTCCAAAAATCTTCATAACTACAAAAAAGCACACAAGTTTTCAATCAATAACTGGCATCATTCAACCTAAAAAAATAACTATCTTCATTGAACGAGTTCAAAAGTACATAGGAAAAATTGTGGTATCAAAGAAAGGCACTATTAAGGGAAGGAAGCTAATTGGTAGGGTTACAGGTTAATAAGGATTCATCACTCTTTCCTACACACACCTCTCTCACTTCTTAGTTCACCTGTCAATAAAAGTATACACATCAAGCATCAAGCACTAATGTCATTAGCTCCTTCCTTATATACTTACTTGAATCACCTTCGAAGGCCACCCTCCAGTCAAAACGTAATACGAGAGCTATTTATTTTCCCTGTTTGTTGGTATTAGTAACAAGCAACACAAAATTTATGCAATGTCACGGTCCGGTGCTCATGTTTCTCACAAAAGGAACAAAGTTATTCCAATTTCTGGCCTCAAAAATGTTACTGCTCATTCTGAAGTAAGTGAATGATTTCAATACTTCTTCTGCAGGAGGATGGTAACAATTAGCGTGAATCTGCTGAAGCCCAGCCTGTCAATAAGAAGGTGTACAAGCCACAAGGTGAGAATTTTTCCTTCCAAAGAAGTTTTCTCATGAAAGATTGTTCTCAATAATTAACTGATCTTTCTTGTTCGGAAGTATAGTTCTGGTGATGCAGATTTGCAGTACGAATGTGACTACTAAATTCAGATAAGGTTCCAAGACTAAACTATAATATATAAAGCTGAAAATAGACCAGTCCTTAAGCCAAAAGAAACTATCATACTGACTTTACTACAACTCATAGCAAAATTGTCAAAAATTAGCCATCTCTTGGACCAAAACAGTAGATTTTCCAAAAGTAAAGTAGTTGCAATGAATATGAACAAGTCTCATTTTTCAAAACCAAAACTCGGTCATGTCTTTAAGAAGAAAAATGGACCCAATTAGATGCAAGTAAGAGAACGGGCATTACTCAGAAATATAAAATATGCATCAACCACTACCATACTTCCTCAAACATGAACAAGATCACATTATTAGTCCAGAAGGCAGAAACTAGTTGTATCATAGAGGAAGCATGCTTTTACTTAGAAACTCCTGAAGCAAATACCTTGAAGTTTAAGTTTCAGCATTGTTGATATCTATTGATGAAATCCATATCAATTCTTTCTATTTCAGATCATACACATAATACTTTTTTATGCAAAGACTAAGCTGGAGTTTTAAGTGATTATGGTAGAATTACTAATCATGATCTTCTTTCCCTTTTCAAACACAATAAAATCAGACAAGGCTTAACCGAAAAAATATCTCAAATGTTCTAGAAGGCTATCACAGGCAACTGAATTAACTTGTTTCAGTGAAGTCAATATACCTTATCATATCTTTCATAAGAGTTTCTTCCGGTCAAACTTACAGTCTTCTCCCTTGCAGCAGAACGTAACTGGATTAGAAGAAAAGAAAGGCACATATTAGAAACCATTAACAGTATCTTTTACAGTGCAGATATATCACCACAAGTTTCATGCATGTGGTCTTCTAATCCACACTTCTCTTTGTATCTCTAGATATTCAATTGCTTTCTGTGAGAAGAGCTTAAGATGCAAGCAAAATTAAAAGCCTTCTGAAAGCAATAGCAGAACAAATTTGCAATTGCAATGCAACACTTCATGTATACAATTGAAGAAACTTGCTTTTATCTCAACAAGCCTTACCTGCTGAAGTAATCCTTCTGGACTGCAGCGATAAGTAGGCATTGTTTCTTTGTCCATCATTTCTAAGCAGCTGAGAAAAATATTGAAATGGTTAGCAGTTAGTGCATTACAGTAGGGATACTGACAGGTTTTCGAGAAAGGATTGGCTCACATAAATCATTTTATAACGTTGCCCACAAACTTTCATCTAATCTTTCTGCATTACCCTTCAAAAAGTACATAACTATAATGAAGTGAAGTCATAGTTAAGTACAGAACTTCATGTACACATCTAGGCTTTTTGTGTTTTGATTCAGCGTATGGGGAGTGTTATGTTCTTTTTGATGTTAAATTCCTAATACATGTAGAGCAGCATGCATCAAAGATCCAGCTAGGGAAGCTCATACATGCTAGAAGAATCTGTATTACACTGACATTAAAGGAATTTGACTTTGAAAGGAATTTTGTGCACATTACTATAAAATCGCCAAAGATATTTCCTTCCTATCAAGCAACCACTTAAGAAGTACATTTAAGCAATGAATGAATAAGACAAAAAAAAAATATCAAAACTTACGATATGTGCAATGCAGCCCCATGACGAAGTAACATTGAAGCCAGGGGGTCATATCCGTTTCTCAAAAACGTGTTGTAATAACCAGCTGTGAGCTCAGCTGGGTGTGATAATGTCCGGTACCACCAATACATTAGGCCAATCTTTGCCACTAAAAGCACTGATCTTTTCTCGTCTTCTTGGTATTTCTTCAACAAATCTGTAGCTATTGAGAGAATGGCATCTGCATGGCGGATGAGCTTACCACTGTACCAGTCCTGCAAAAGATCATTCATTTTAATAGTTTATGATATAACTATTGAAAGGAGAATCTCACTTTCAGGGAAAATTTCTCACGTTTTGACTCTGATAAAATTAATAATGAAATTGGCTCAAAACAAATGACCTCAGACTCTGACTTAAATAGACTGTTAAGTGGTGATGCTAACAATAATCCTACTCAACACTCGTCCACTAATAGAACATGAAGGATAACCACTACTCCACTAGCCAAAATTAAGGAACCGACGCTAACAAATCAGCTGACTCAATTGACTGATTCAACCAACTTAATTCCGCAAATATGAGACTATTTAATTAAAATAAATAGACTAATTATTTTAAATAAATTCTTCAACTTAGGTGGGATCCTATCAGTTTATGAGCCTAAAGATGGGCTTGGAATAAGCTAACAAGCCAAGTTCCTCAAGATGGGTATTTCTCACTGCCTCCGTAAAGCATGGATACAGTGAAGTTCTAGTTGTGAACCAGCTTTGTATAATTGAAAGGTTTAAAATAATGCAAAGCAAAATCATGTAAAATAGAACTAGCTTAGCATAATGGCTTTTTTTCACATATCCCCTCCATGGATCACCACTTTGATGTTGACGGTAATGTGATAATGTCAGAGAGTAAATTGATTGCACCACATATTAATATTAGATGTACTTACAAGGAAAAAGCGTCCATAGTCGGAAAGGAAGCCTTCTTCTTCCCCTTCTTGAAAGAAAGGAATCTTGTAAGGTTGACTGTTGTAACTACCAGCATTTGATGGTCCCACTAAGCCCCACTCAGGTTTTCCTTCTTTCCAGGCAGCCAACCTCAAGTCTGCCTGCCTGCAGGGGCGGCAGAAAGGTAAGAATATTTCACCAGTAGAGAAATCTATGATAAACTAAGAGTTTAACATACATGTATTTATCATAGCATTGAAATTCACCAATCCCAGGAAATCTCCATCTTCCATCGCCATATGGATGTGCTGGATACCTAGATATAACCTCCAGTTAGAGTAAATTTTATTTTTCAAGTCACCCACTATAATGTTACAAAGAGGATGAAAGAGAAATATTACCTAAGTTCCCCAGCTGGACCAAGACCAACGCTTACTTCTTCTATTCCACATCCCATTATAGAGTCAAATTTGTCAAGGAAACTTATGATGAAGTCTTCATAGCATTGTAGGGCAGTCCGACCAGAGAGTACCGGGATTTCATCTACTCCAAGGGTGAGATACTCATAACTGGAAAACCCATGTTGATCTTTGTAAAAAATATCCTCATCTTGAGAACCAAGCTGAATATAATAAAAAGCACTTCAAAGAGTTATAAATTCTTAATAGCCAATTTTATGAGAATTTTAAAGATTGTTAAATAGGATGTGAAACAGAAATATCCTAGTAATACTGGTAGCTATGGCCAAACAATTTCACATTTTCTTATAATAATCCATATAGGCGCTACAAAGAAAAGAGCATACATACACACAATGTACAAAAAAGATCAACAAACCTCTAGAACCCACAAAGGAAGGTTTACAGACTCCTTTGCTACAGCATTTGAGTGGAAACACAAAGCAACATGCAACTTCAAACCTGACCCAACAATCCACTTGAACAGCTCCTCATATATGGACCAGTTGTATATAAAAGGAGTGCGCTCCACAAGACCCCACCAAACTTCAACTGCGATTCCATGGACTCCTGCTAGCTTCAGTGCTTTTAAAGATGTTCGTAAAGCCTTGGTTCTGAAAAATGAACACTTTATAAGTAGAGTATAAATAGAACAAATCAAGGACATACAGCAAGGAAGCAGTAGAGATAGGAAACTAATGAAATTCAAGCAAAACCACACATAAAAGATAATAAATAAAAAGAAGAATAAATTGCAGTTACATCCTTTCTCTTTTCACAAGAAAGTGATAAAAAATTAATCCGACCTCCCAATCTCCACAGCACAACAGGTTCACCGGACAAGAAGAATGTCCTCTCATGAACTGACACTTATGTAGCACATAGTACAGAGCATCGTTTATGTAAAGAGAACAACAATTACCTTCTTATTTTCGCAGTTCCAGAAGCATCAGTTCCGATAGAATCAACAGGCATCATAACAAAGACAGGAATACTTTTTTGTTTTGACTCCAACATCATTGATCTCGCCTTCTCTATAGCATCCATACTGCAATTGATAAATCATTTAACACCAAATCAAACAGCTTCACATTTCAAGAAACGGAATGGATTAGTGATGATCAAGAAAATAATCAATGATGAAAAAGTAATTCCAACTTAAACATTCCAGTATAAGTGACAAAGCATCTGTGTAATACTCATGGTATAAATGTGGTGAAATCCTTTACTAAGACTCGAAAGAATAATTATCTAACTTTACATCCATTCAATGTTTCCACTTCTGTTAAAAATTCTCAATTTTTTCCACTTCTGTTAAAAATTCTCAATCCAAGATCAGCAATATCATAGGTTACACTACTATTCACTGCATCGAGAGGTCCTTTTCCAAATTGACTAATTATCTAACTCGAAAGACTAATTATCTAAGCGACATTACTTCATTAAGCATATCTGGGTTCTCGCATCACACATCACTGGCTTCTCGCATCACACATCAGTTGTTTCCGAGTTTCCAGAGGCCAAGAATCACACAAAAAGAATAACACGAATTTTGTATTCAAGACAATGAAGACGAATCATCTTCGCCGTATAATCCATTCCAAGTTCAAGATTGTTCAGAGAGGAGAGAGAAACAGATAGGGATTAAGGAAACAACCTGAAAACGCGATTGTTCCTGCCGACAATAGAGTTCCATCTGGGAAGGTTCTTGAAACCGGCCATTCCCTCGGTGCGACTTCTTCGAGAGCTGGTGCTACAGCAAGTGTCGAAGAACACAAACCCCCTAGAAGAGCGGCATGTAGTGGCTGTTCCACTGCATTTGAAATTGAGGCTTCCGATTTCCGTCATTGATGAATAACAACCAACAATCCTTGTGTCAGTCTCTCTCAGTTGAGAGGCGAGAGAGAAAACGGGAGTCGAAAGGGAAATGCGACGACTGGGGTGAAGAATTTATGGGGTAGGGGAGGATTGCGTGGGATTTGAAAACTTGCGATTTCTCCTAACTGACTTTTTACATTTTGTTGCTCTCTCTCTTTATGCTCTCGTCCAAATTGGAAAAAAAAATGGAAATTGCTTAATTCTTGCATTTCCTGCTTCGGTAAAGGTAAAACTAGGGTAAAGCCGTAAAGGTCATTGTTAAAAAACAACTATGGCTTAAATTTCTCATTGATTGCTACTCCCTAATTTTAAGTTGTTTGCAATAGAGCCTACAAATTTACAAACTATTTTTTTTTTCAGTAACATGTATAGATTTAGTTAAATACTAGTTGATGACCCGGGCCTTGTTCGGGGACTTTTTTAAACAAAAATTGTAATATATTATTTAAATATGATATATGTATTATAATTTATATAATAAAACAATATTATAAATATTTAAGTTAATTATAATAATATCTTTTATTATTAAAATGAATACAAATATTATCTTATTCTTAAAAATGTTATTTATAATATTTATGTAATAATCATGCAAAAGTTGACGTTCTTAACTCATTGGGTTGACGCAAATCTGCACAAAAACCTCAATGAATTGACTCAATCAACCCGTAAATTTTAATGACATGAACTTGTACTCAACCGAAACTGAACTGACCCGATTAACTGGTTTAAAATTCAAGGACCAATAATTTTTTTTTTATTTATTAAGGGATCCGTAATATAAAAAATCAACATATTTATGGATAGAAACTTAATATTAAAAATATACTTATAGATAGAAAAGCTATAAAAATGATTTTATATTTATCATATATATGGATAAAAAAAACTTATCTATTTTTACTATAATATATTAAATTAGTAGTTTTTATGTGTAATTAGAACTGTCAAAAGCTGACCCGACTCGAAAAACCGACCCGAACTGCCCGAAAATTTTAGGGTCAACACCCAAAAATTTGAACCCGAAACCCAAAATAAACCGAACCCAATAGACCCGAAACCCGTTGGGTTCAAACCCGAAACCCGTTGGGTTGACCCGATTTGTTATATTTTTTGAATATATATAATAAATTTTGAAAATTATAATATATTTTATTATTAAAATATATAAAAATAATAGATTATTATTAAATATCATTTTTTAAACAAAATAATATTTCAATAATTGTAAAAAATTCGATTTTCTTGACCTGTTGGACCGACCCGACCCGCCCGGAAACCCGAAATGACCCGACCCGATTTGATAGGTGACCCGTTACGACCCGAACCCGAAATAATCGGACCCGAACCCGACCTGACCGACCAGTTTGACAGCTCTATGTGTAATACATTTGGATAGAATTATTGTATTATTTCTTTGTATTTGTTAAATTTTGATTAAATTGATATATTTAAGGATATTTCTAAAAAATTATACATATCATATTTACAAAAAACTATCATTTACTGTATAATAAACATGTGTAAAGATAAAAATAATGAAAACTCGTACCAAATTTGTAAATTGATAATCATACCAAATTGAAAATTAAATATTAGAATATAATGAAAAAATTTCAAGATAAGTTAATATCCGTACGACAAATCGTAATCGTTAAAATTGATCAATGTTACCTATACATTTTTCAAATTTCGTTATTCATATAATATTTTATCTATAATCGTGAAAAAAACAACCATATGATCAATTATGTAGTATATTTTATGTAAATTATATGGATAGAAGATGATTAAATATTACAATATAATGAACATGAACAAAGAGAAAAAAATTAATGGTAGAGAGAAAAAGTTATCCAATCTCATAGTAAATTGAAAAAAATATAAATTCTTATATAGTGTATTTTATTTATACTATATGGATATAAGATAATTAAATTATAATATTATGAACATGAACAAAGAATAGTGGGTAGAGTTAAAAAAAAGGATGAATTAAGTAAATAGCAAAAAAAAAATACCTAATTAGGTGGATATTCAGGAGAGTGTGAAAATTAGGTAAATAGCAAAACCCCCCATCACCCACCCCCCACCCCACTCCCACCGAGTTGACTCGGTTGTTGACCGGGTTGACTCGCCCGTTGACCGAGTTGACTCGGTCGTTGACCGACCGTTGACCGACGTTGACCATCATCACTATCATCACATTCATAACTGTCATCAAAAAAAATTTCACTGTCATCACAATTTATTTCACCGTCATCACAATTTTTTGATGGCAAAAAGTGTCATCAAAATGTCTTGATGACACTTTTTGATGACAAAAAGTATCATCAAAGGCATTCAACCACATAAAAACAACTGTCATCACTATCATCACATTTTGTCATCACAATCGTCATCATTGTCATCACAATTTTTTCACCATCATCATAATTTTTTTTTCACCGTCATCACAATTTTTGATGACAAAAAGTGTAATAAAAGGTAAAAAGTGTTATCAAAATATCTTAATGACAAAAAGTATCATTAAAGCATTCAACCACATAATAACAACTGTCATCACTGTCATCATAATTTATTTCACGTCATCAAAAAAATTTGATGACAAAAAGTGTAATAAAAGGCAAAAAGTGTCATCAAAATGTCTTGATGACAACTTTTTGATAACAAAAAGTATCATCAAAGGCATTCAACCATATAAAAACAACCGTCATCACACGGTTCGAACCGTCATCAACTGTCATCACTTGTCATCGTTACTTGATGACGGTTTGATTGTCATCAACTATCATCTCTACTTGATGACGGTTCGATTAATTTGTCATCAAAAGGGTCTTGATGACAAACAAGTGTCATCAAACTATCCTCACTACTTGATGACGGTTTGATCATCATCAACTGTCATCACTTGTCATCGTTACTTGATGACGGTTTGATTGTCGTCAACTATCATCTCTACTTGATGACGGTTCGATTAATTTGTCATCAAAAGGGCCTTGATGACAAACAAGTGTCATCAAACTGTCATCACTACTTGATGACGGTTTGATCGTCATCAACAATTTGATGACGGTACGATTGTCATCAATTATCATCACTACTTGATGACAGTTCGATTAATTTGTCATCAAAAGGGCCTTGATGACAATGGTCTTGAAGACAAACAACCGTCATCAAGTGTCATCACACAAAGTTTGTTCGTTACTAAAATAATAAGTTGTTATAAAAAATCACCACATGTCATCAATAAAAATAGTATTATCAAAGAACATTAATAAGCCGATGTGGGAATTGAACTCACGTCATTGTGCGTTAAACACATTGCTCTACCATTTGAGCTAATAGGCTAAACGACATTATCTTTCAAATTAAATTTAAAAAACATATTTAATATTGATCAACCTAGATTGATTTGGTTCACCTTCAAATTCATGAATATGGAGGCTCAGCATATATAAGAATAAATAATATTATACTAATGGCAATAGCTAAAGATGATAAATAAAATTTCCTTATACTTGGAACACATTCAATCACGAGGAAAAATAATAAATAGCTAGATTAAAGGCAAATCACGTGTGTGGATATTTGGTGTATTTACACAATGACAAGTGTACAACATCAAACTTTTTCAAAATGGTGATGAACACAGAGGTTGGGACTAAATTCTTCTTTTTCATTGAAAAAAATGGCACAGATTTTCATGTTTAGAATTTTAATGATTTGCACAGTCAATAACAAATTCATCAATAGAAAGTTTGCCAAATTCCTCTCAACACCTAAACAAAGTGAACACTTTTCATGTTTATAATTTTTTAATGAACATTAAAAAAAATGACAGCTAAAGCACACCATCTTTAGTCCATAATGCCCATCTAATAAGGACTTTTTGGCTAGCATTCAGAATTATTTCCACACCATTTAAAGAAAGGATATAAAACACCATGTATATAAGCTCATTCCCAGACTATCATCCTTGCACAAAATGATAGAAAGGAAGGAGAGTTAAGTCAGAAGTTTCATGAGCAGCAAGCTTCAGAACAACATTCTTCTGGACAGTCAGAAGTTCAGATAGCCTAATTGCAGCTCCTATCTCCAAACCATCATATTGCACATTTACTATGTTCAATTAACAAATAAAAAAAAGATAGAACAACAAATCATAGAAAAACTATGAATGCAAGCTTGAGATTGTGCACATACCTGACAAAGATCATCAAATCCTCTGAGTGTTGAAAGTTATCCCTTTCCAATCATCATCAAATCCTTTTTTAATATTGTACCAGCTCTTTAAGTGTTGAAACTGAAAATCCAGATCCATATGTCTCCTCTCTGTGGCTAGATTCTGATCGTATGTGTGACAGATACTTACATGCCACAAAGGAAGGGAAAAAACAAGAAGTCAATGATGTTGAAGGCTTGTTTAAAAGGACTATATTGTCTTCAACAACTTTGCTCAGTCAAAACAACCATGAATAGATAAAGAGGAATAATTACCTGAGACAGCAATGGCGATTCCTTACTTCTCTTCTGCACTTCCTTCTCTCTTAGGGATCGAATCGGTGACAATCTCTGATGAATCTAGAAAAGCAAAACTGAAACGAACAATTAGGTTTTCGATTCGATTGATTCAAAACACAACAAGACGCAAAATCGATTCGAAATTCAGTACCATGATGCATTGAAGATGGAGATAGAGGGATGAAAAATTGCTTTGAATCGATTCGGCGAAGATCCTTGGGGAACAAAATTGCAGCGAAAGAGATAATTAGGGCAGAGAAGCGGGGGGAGAGAGGAGGAAGGAGAAGTGAGCGCAGGAAACGGAAGAGAAAAAAAATTGAAAAAAAAGGGTCTTAAATACTTAACAAAAACCTAATTATTGAGGGCTTACCACCAAGCGCCTAATTAGGGTAATTTTTTTTGCGTTTCAACCAAATTTGTTCTAAATTTTTTTTTATCAAATCTCATAGTAAAATGAAATAAAAAGTTATTACGTAAGTGAGTGCATAAAATTGGAAATTCCATATGGTGATTGAATTACATAATATATAATCAATTAAAAATTATTATTAAAAATAATTTGACTGGGATTTAATATTTATTATATTTATGGATAAATTTTTTTTATCTATTTTACTCTAATATATTAAATTAGTATTTTATTTGTCATACATATGGATAGAATTATTATATTATTTCTTTGTATTTGTTAAATTTTGATTAAATTGATATATGTAAGGATATTTCTAAAAAAAACTATTGATCAAAAAAACTATAATGATTTTATATCCTTACGACAAATATTATAATTAAATAACTATTAAATAACTATTAAATAAATATTGAAAATTAAATATTAGAATATAATGATTTTTTTCAAGATTAAGTTAATATCCTTACGACAAATCGTAATTGTTAAAATTGATCAATTTTAACTATAATTTTTGCAAATTTCGTTATCCATGTATTATAATTTTTGTAAATTTCGTGAAAAAAATAACTATACGCTCGATTATGTAGTATATTTTATCTATATTATATGGACAGAAGATAATTAAATATTACAATATAATGAACATGAACAAAGATAAAAGATATGGTAGAGATAAAATGTTATCCAATCTCATAGTAAATTGAAAAAATATATAAATTCTTATATAGTATATTTTATTGGGCATGGTTCAAGTGAGGACCACCCTTGTGGTACATCCAAGACTTAAAATGAGGAGTAATTTCAACCATTAGATTTACCCATCTATTATGTATTCAATGGTCAAGATTTTTTCAATTTTTTTAATTTTTTTTAATTTTTTTTAATTTTTTTAATTTTTATTTTATTTTATTTATTTTATTTTATTTTTTTTTATTTTATTTTTTTTTGCTATTTTTTTAGTTTTGCGAAAATTGAATTATTTTAAAAATGAACTCAAAGCACATAAAAATTGAACTTATCATAGATAAAAAATGAACTCGCAGAATATAAAAATTGAACTCATACAATATTGAAAATTGAACTTCTAGTGTATAAAAATGAACTCGTAGTATATAAAAATTGAACTGTCATATTTAACGTTTTTAAACCCTTTTTCAAAAATTTTATTTTTATTTTATTATTTTATTATTTTATTATTTATTTTTATTTATTCTATTTTTTTAGTTTTGCGAAAATCGAATTATTTTAAAAATGAACTCAAAGCACATAAAAATTGAACTTATCATAGATAAAAAATGAACTCGTAGAATATAAAATTGAACTCATACAATATTGAAAATTGAACTCCTAACATAAAAAAATTGAACTTCTACTGTATAAAAATGAACTCGTAGTATATAAAAATTGAATTGTCATATTTAACATTTTTAAAGCCTTTTTTCAAAAAAATTCAATTTTTTTATTTTTTTATTTTTTTTATTTTTTTTATTTTTTTTATTTTTTTTTGCTATTTTTTTAGTTTTGTGAAAATCGAATTATTTTAAAAATGAACTCAAAGCACATAAAAATTGAACTTATCATAGATAAAAAATAAACTCGTAGAATATAAAAATTGAACTCACACAATATTGAAAATTGAACACCTAACATAAAAAGTTGAACTTCTAGTGTATAAAAATGAACTCGTAGTATACAAAAATTGAACTATCATATTTATCGTTTTTAAAGCTTTTTTTCAAAAAATTTCAAATTTTTTATTTTTTTATTTTTTTTTTATTTTTTTTTTTTGCTATTTTTTTAGTTTTGCAAAAATCGAATTATTTTAAAAATGAACTCAAAGCACATAAAAATTGAACTTATCATAGATAAAAAATGAACTCGTAGAATATAAAAATTGAACTCATACAATATTGAAAAATTGAACTCCTAACATAAAAAAATTGAACTTCTAGTATATAAAAATGAACTCGTAGTATATAAAAATTGAACTGTCATATTTAATATTTTTAAAGCTTTTTTTAACAAAGAATATAATATAAAAAAAATGAAAAAAATTTCGAAAAAAAAATAAAAAATAAAAAAATAAAAAAATAAAAAATTCTTTACCATCCATTATATAGTGATGATGTAAATCTAATGATTGAGATTAGTCCTCACTTTAAGCCAAAGGTCTCACCACAAGGGTGGGTCTCACTTGAACCAAAACCTATTTTATTTATGCTATATGGATATAAGATAACTAAATATTATAATATTATGAACATGAACATGAACAAAGATAAAAATAATGGATAGAGTTAAATATTTATCCAATCTCATATAAAATTGATAAAAATAATGGATAGAGTTAAAAAGGTGAGTGGATAAAATTGGAAATTCCATAAGGTAATAGAATTACATAATATATAATTTATTAAGAAAATCATTATTAAAAATAGGTTGACTAGGATATAAATTCATAATGACGAATATGCCCAAAAGTGCTTTAGGTTTAGAAGATACTAGTTGATGACCCGGGCCTTGTCCGGGAACTTTTCTAAATAAAAATTGTAAGATTTTAATTTAAATATGATATAGATATTATAATTTATATAATAATAAATGATAGTATAAATAATTAAATAAATATTAAACATGGAATTATTTTAATTATAATAATATATTTTATTATTAAAATGTATACCAATATTATCTTATTTTTAAAAAATGTTATTTTTAATATTTATGTAATAATTATAAAAAAGTTGATGTTCTTAACTCGTAGGGTTTACTCGAATACGCACAAAAACCGCGATGAATTGACTTAATTAATCCATAAATTTTAACAAAATGAACCCGTACTCAACTTGAATCCGAAATGTCTAAACCTAAACTCAATTTAACTGACCCGATAATCGGTTTAACAATAAGAGATCAATAATTTTTATTTATTTTTGTACGGATCCGTAATATAAGAAATTAGCATATGAATAGAAATCTAATACATTATAAAACACAACATATCCATACTGAATTAATTAAAAAATTGTCATACTTATTTATAGAAAATTAGTATAAAAAATCAACATGTTTATGGATAGAATTTAAAAAGTCATCATACTTCTGAACAAAAAATTAATATAAGAAAATCTAAAATTTAATATAAAATCTATAATTAAAAACATGGTCCATATTAATTAAAAAATTGTCAGAGTTATGGATAGAAATATTATTATAAAAAAATTAGTAACTAAAATATGGTGATTGAGACATTAAAATTTGATGACAATATTGCATTTAACTATCATATTAATAGATAAAAAATTAATATATAAGACATTGTAGATTTATAGATGGAAATTTTAAAAGTTATCATTCTTATTTGTAGAAACAAAAATTTGATGACATAAATATGTTGAAGTTAAAATAATATGAAAAGATAAAATAATTTTATTTTAAAAGATAAAATTTTAAAATATGTTGAAGTTTATCTTTTCTAAATTTTAAAAGTTATCTTTTCTAAAATTTGATGACAATATTGCATTTAACTATCATATTTATAGATAAAAAATTAATATATAAAACATAGTAGATTTATATGAATGAAGTTTGAATTTTTTAAAGATAACAAAAATTATTATTTTTAAATATAAATATGTGGCCATATTCAATGCGGTGACTTTAAAAGATAAAATAATTTTCATTATTTTGTTAAAAATTCGAATTTAAATTTATTTTCATATAAATAGATAAAAAGGAATCTAATTGGAAAACAAAAATTAATATATAAATTATAGATAGATAAAAAAGGAATTTAATTGGTGGGCCAAATTTAATGTGGTGACTCGAAAAGGTTTAACTTTAATATATAGTTATAGATAAATGTAGTATATTTTATCTATATTGTATGGATAGAAGATAATTAAATATTACATGAACAAAGATAAAAATAATGGATAGAGATAAAAATTTATCCAATCTCATAATAAATTGAAATAAATATATAAATTATTATACATTGTATTTTATCTATACTATATGAATATAAGATAATTAAATATTATAATATAATGAACATGAATAAAGATAAAAATAATGAGTAGAGATAAAAATTTATCCAATCTTTTATTACTAATAACTAAACCGAAGCAATTTCTGCCACCATATTGCGCCACAGCAATCCTTTGTTAAAATAATAGTTTTTTATAGTTCATTATAAATAAAAGTTATCTCTAAGTAAACATAAAAATAAAAAAATATTTGTAAAAATTTATATCCAAATAAACATAAAGATAAAATAAAAATTAATCAAATTCAATTCCTTAAAAATCTTTTCAATAAAAATTTAAAAAGATAGTTAATAAGAAAAGAAAAAAAAATAGATTTTTTTAAGATAAAAAATCTTCTATATTTACATAAAATCCAAAAAGGAAATTAAGGAAAATATAATATAATTTTCTTATAAAAATTTAATTTAGGCAAGTAATTATATAGATATTTAAATTTTTTACCTTTTTTTTATCAAAATTTGATTTAAGATAAATATTTTTTTATAAATAGATAAAAATATAAAGATAAATAATTTTCGTATTTTTAGTAAAATTTCGAATTAATTTTTTTCCACATGAATAAATTGAAAGGAATTTAATTGGAAAAAAAATAATATAAATAATTTTTTTAATATAAGGTGGGGCTAGAATTAATGTGGTGGCTAGAAAAGTTACAACTTTAATATATAGTTATAGATAGATATAGTTGTTTTTATTTCAAAGATATATATGTGATCACGTGTACATATTTTTTCTTATCTTTTTTTAATATATCTTTTACAAATATAATAAATTTAATGTATTTTTTTTTATCTATTTTGGTCAAATCTACTAATATTATTTTATCTTTATGTTTATTTGGAGATAACTTCTTACAAATATTATTTTATCTTTATGTTTAGTTGGAGATAACTTTTTTTTGCATAATTAACTATTTAAAATTGTTATTTTAATAAAGGGGTGATGTGGCGCAACGTGGTGGCAGAAATTGCTCCAACTTTAGTTATTAGTAATAGATATATATTGATCAATTATATATTTAGAGATAAATTAATTTAAAAAATATTTTTATTTTATTTTTTATGTGAATATGAACAAAAACGATCAATTATTTTAATGCGAGACCTAGTGTTTCTATTTTATTTTTCAAAAAACTCATAATAATATATAATAAAAAGTACTAGTTGATGACCCTAGCAAGGGTTTTTCAAATAAAAATTGTAATATATTAATTTAAATATAATATAGGTATTATAATTCAAATAGTAAAAATTATAATAAAAATAATTAAATTAACACTTGCACATATAAAAATAATTTTAATTATTATAATATATTTGTTATAAATATATATATATATCAAAGCGGTAGTTTATCATTAAAATATTATTAGCTATAATATTATTTAATAATCATAATAACTCGATGCTCTTGACCCGTTGGGTGACCCGAATCCGCACAAGAACCGCAAATAATTGACCTGATCATCCCATAAATTTTAACGACATAAATCCACACTCAACCCAACCCGAAATGATCAAACTAAAACCAAACCGAACCGACCAGATTAAACGATTTAACATTAAGGATTCATTATTTATTTTAGTTATTTATTAAGAGATCTTTAATATAAAAAAAACATACTTATGGATAGGAAATTAAAAAAAGTTGACTTACATATTAACAGAAAATTAATATACGGAAATCCAAAACTTAATATAAAAATATGTGATTAAAAATAGAGTCCAAATTAATTTCAAAAGTTATCATACATATGATAACAGGGGCTAGTGGGCTACACTTAACTATCCGACCTATGATAAAGAGCTCTACGCTCTTATTTGAGTCCTCAAGACGTGGCAACACTATCTCTGGCCAAACGAGTTCGTAATTCATACGGATCACGCGGTCTTGGCTTACTTAAAGAGTCAAACGACTCTCAATAGGCGCCACGCACGCTGGGTGGAATTCATGGAGACGTTTCCATACGTCATTGCTCATAAGAAGGCAAAGAGAATGCCATCGCTGACACTCGGGTCTTGATGATCAAATAGTTGTATGCCTTAGATCCATACTTCTCTCCAATCGTCAAGGCACTCGAGCAAGCTCGTAACATAAGTCCTACTTCTTGGACAACGAGTATCTGTATCGAGCTGGAAAGCTTTGCATCTCGGACTCCTTGGTTAGGCACTTGTTGCTCAAGGACGCTCATGACGGTCGAGGTCACTTTGGCATTGACAAAACATTGACAACATTTCGGGAGCATTTCTTTTGGCTACACATGGCTAGAGATGTGAACAAGTATTGTTAGGGTTGTGTGTCCTGCCAAACGGCTAAGTCTCGGTCGCAACCAAATGGACTTTACACACCTCTCCCTATCCTTGACGCCCGATGGGAAGATTTTTCCATGGATTTTATCACGGGACTTCCAAGTTCAAGGCGCGGTAAAGACTCCATTTTCGTAGTCGTGGACCGATTCTCCAAGATGGCCCACTTCATCGCTTGCAAAGGGACCAACAACGCGGTGGAAATCGCGAACTTGTTCTTCGAGCATGTGGTGAAGCTACATGGTATCCCTCGCACTATTGTTAGTGATAGGGACACCAAGTTTAGTAGCTACTTTTGAAGGACACTTTGGGGGAAGTTAGGGATACGACTCCTATTTTCTATTGCTTACCACCCCCAAACCGATGGTCAGACTGAGGTGACCAATCGGACCTTGGACACCCTTATTAGGATGGTGCTCAAGGCAAACCCACGCTAGTGGGAGGAATTATTGTGCCATGTTGAGTTTGATTATAACAGTCCTATCACTCGGCGACGAAGATGACCCCGTTCGAGGTTGTCTACCGGCATAACCCATGTACGCCCATGGACTTGGTGCCACACCCATACAAGATTGGCGAGCATGTCGACACGGCCATGATGAGGTATTTTTGGTGGTCGTTATACCTATCAAAGAACCTAACTTAACCAAACTTAGTAGAATGATAAGTAAGGCTCGATCCCACAGAGACTTGTGTATTTGTGTTTTTGCTTGGTGTCAAGTAACCAAATTGTGGGTTTTTTTTATGAATGATTATCTAGTATAAGATGCAAACTAAAAAGTAAATATGGAGGCAAAGTTGATTATAAATATATGAGAGACAAGTGTTCAACTAGTTAGATCCATCATAGATATACTTATTGATCATTGATTCTCTTGATTCTCAATTCACTTGAATGATCTATTGTGGATTATGATCCTACTAAGGATTATGACCCAAACTTCAGAAATAGTTGAAAGAACTAACAATCTAAACAACCCTAATCATTTAACAACTTAAAACAACGTCTAGATTCAATTAAACAACAGCTTTACGAATCAAGTTATCAATAGAAACAAACACTTAGAGCAAACAGACATCTAATTTATTTGTGGATTTTTTCCCTTCTATAATTCAATAGCCCGAACGGGTCCAAACAATTATAGTTGCTACTTTATCTAATCAACCCCGAGCGGGCATTAATCAGATTAGTTGTAAATTAACCTAGAAATTCTATTAGGTGATCAGACTAACAAACCCCTAGAATAATTTTGATTCAATTAAGCACAGGGATAAAACCTATTCAAGTTGTTGAGAATCAATCAAACCTCACAATATTATGCAATCTATGTGTTGAAAGGGTTTCCCGACAACAAATAAATTTGTAGTCAAGACCCCGTTGTGTATACGGAGGTCAAGATCGTCCACGGGAAGCAAGTTATGTTTCATTACTATTCTAGAAAGCGAGAAAGTACGGAAATAAAATAAAGCAGAGAAGAAAGCAAAGACGAGGCTACAATCACGTCGGTATCGACCTTGTCAGGGTCGGTATCGATGCTGATTTTTTACTCAAACAGGGCAAACTAACGCACACACAGGTTCGGTACCGACCTGGTTACCTCGGTAACGATGCAAAACAGAGTATACGAAAGTGTTTTCGAATGAGAAAAAGATCTAGGATAAGGGTTTACCACGACATAATCATGCAATTAAGATAGTGTGAACGATAAATATCATGCCTTGAAGATAAAGCTATCAACTTTCGTTGATTTAAGCAAGCAAATCAATTAACTTTCATGAATTAATTAACTTTCTACTTATTTTTTTATCAAAAGCTCGAAACTTTCGTTATCGAACAATATCAACATTCAAGATTAAAACTTTCTCTCTCGATCAAACATTAAACTCGAATTACTCTGACTATTGTCAAAGCATAAGCACAAAATAAATAGATAAAGGATAAAAGGCAATCAAACATTCATCACACATTCAATCATGCACAACTATGCCGGGTTTTCAACCCCGACCCTAGAAAAGCGAACTACTCACACATGATTGAAACGAAGCAAACAATAGGATTGAATGAGAACATTGAATGAAAAAACAAAACAAAGCTTACTTGAATTAAAAGTCGAAACTTGTCTTAGAATACAATCTTCTTCCCCAAGCAAACTTCTAAACAATCTAAACCAGAAAAACAGAGAAGAAGATCGAGCCTTTCAGTCGTCCGTCTCTCTCTCTCTCTCTCTTCTCCTTAACGAACTAAAAAACGTCCCCCAAACTAGGTTAAAAATACGATATTTATACTAAGAGAACCTATCTATAAAGTTTCCAAAAGATAGAACTTTCCAAACTTAAAAAGATTGCGAAATAAGAGATATAAATCTTGAAGTCGGCGCGCCTACCGACACAGGGGACCTCGGTGTCGACCTTTCAGGGTCGGTAGGTGTCTTGCTGAACTTTTCACGACTTGACTCTACTACACAGCTCGGTACCGAACCCACAGGGTCGGTATCGAGCTCGTTTCCTTGGTTTCTTTGTACTTTGTCATAGCCTCTTTTGGATTTCCCGGGATCTTTAAAGCGTCTTCTTCCTTCCTTGTCTTTGATCATGCTCCACCATCATCCTCCCGATCTCAACCTCTTCGGAATGTTCCCTTTTTGCTTCGAAAACCAACAAAAAAACACTAAAACGGAGTAGCTTCCATACTTTTCACAAAATATGTAAACTTATCCAAAAACACATAAAACAAACACTAAAACTCAACTATACTAAGCTATACAGCTAAGGAAAACACTTAAAAACTATACTAAAAACACGAACATCAAAATACCCCATGCTTATGCTTGCTTGTCCTCAAACAATCACTAGACATAAACCAAAACCAATCAACATGCTCATCAAGTAATAGCCTTTATCTAAAAAGCAACTTCAAAGCATAGTAAAAATAGCAAATGACTCTTAACGTCATAACACATATATGTGCAACTAATAGACATAAACAATCATAATCCAACATCACCAAGGATAATGTATTTCACTCGTCTCTCATGTGTTTGGGCTTATAAGTTCATCTCTCAACTCAATCTTATATGAAACTACTCATAGAAATTGGAACTTATATCACCAAACTCTCCACCAAAGATTTGTCAAAACAAGCAAAAATCATCAAGAGAACTTAGGCTCAATGAAAGACTTCAAAGAAGTTTCCATTCGGCCGGGTTGTAATGGGGCTTGGTAATAACAAATAGGCGTGGAAATATTTTGGCAATGTGGTGCTTATAATATCCGGGAATCAAAGACTCCTAAAAACTCACACAACTCCAAAACTATCATAAAAGATCATACCAAACTCTCTTAAACAATATGCACACTCACTCTTTCAACCACCCATTAAATCCTAGGAAGTCTCATAAGTACAAACATAAAAAAAAACTCTTGGTTTTGAACTTTGAAGCACTTGCACATTTTCTTCTCTTTCTTATTCCTTAATTTTCTTTTCTTTTTCCTCCTTTTTCTTCATCTTTTCGTCACTAGAAAAGCCTCGGTACCGAGCCTGAAGGGTCGGTATCGAGTTGTAACTTCTTTCTGGATTCCTTAGAGAACCTCGGTACCGAGCCCACATAGGCCGGTTCGAGCTGAAAATTTCCTTTCTTGACTCCCCTTCTTTTGTGCTCTTTTTTCAACCAAGAGATCTTTTTACAAACCGAAACAAGAGACTTCCAATCTACCCCAACCAAACTTTTTATTTTTGAACCAATATATATCTTTTGCACTCAACAATAACAACTCCTCTCCAACTAAGTCCTAATCCCCGGATAGGGTCAAGCTTATATCGGCTAGGGAATAATTTTGTGGAGCAACAAACAAAAAGGCTTAAGGCTCAAATTGGCTATAAAAAACAAGGATAATGTAAGGGTGGATATGGATTAATAGGAATTATGAAAAATAAGTTCTCTATCATATGATTTTCACAAGTAATGAACTAAAAATCTTATACAGGTCTTGAGAAATAGATAACCATCACAATTCTAAGAGATAATATACATATAGAGAGCAAATCACTCATGAAAAATCAAGGCTAGAAATAAAGTTCACAAGGTTATTTTTGTTGGATTGCAACTACTCATGCTAAAAGTCATATGCACTCAGTTTCATCATATGCTATTTCACCATAAAAAACAATTTCATCATGAGATTCAGGCTATACTATAAAAAATATGCTAAAAAGGAATTACATGGTCATGCAAAGTGAAAACAATCATAGAACCATAAGATCAAGGGTACTCATCAGTTCTAAAATCTTTTTGGAATTTTTTCAAAAAAAATTTCAATTTTTTGTGATTTTTTTATAAAAATGAAAGCAACTATTAAGGAAAACAAACTAAACAAGAACATGAAAACACACGAAAGCAAACAAGTTTTCTTTTCCCTCCCTACCCCATACTTAAACATTACAGTGTCCTCACTATAAAAACAATGTAAAGCATAAGAAAAGATAGGGAAAAGAAAATAAACTCACAAAGCGGTTTGAAGCATAGGAAGCATCCTTGAAGGAAAGAGAGATCATCAGCGGTTTGGTGGTGGGAAGTAGTGCTCCATGTTACCCATAAACTCAGCCATTGTCCTCCAACATTCTTCATTAACTGTTACGCGCTGCTCCATTGTCCTCCAACGAGCATCAGCCCGCTGCTGACGCACATCCTCAAGTGCCATGCGAGCTGAATAAACATCCTGCCAATGATTCATTTGTTGATGTAATTGAGAATGTTGCAAATTCAACTGCTGCATCTGGGATGACAAGTCTTGCGCCCACTGTGGTGGAGCGTCAGAACCGGAGTAATCGGTATGTGGCGGCTGCTAGTAATGGTAGTGTTGGGTAATGGGAGCATATGGCACGATACCGTATGCTGGTTGCATGGTAGGGTGTTGAGCAGGCTCGGTATCGAAGTGGAATGCCTCGGTATTAGCCTCGTAGTACTCGGTACCGAGGCTAGGATGCTCGATGCCGAGGTTGGCAGCATGTGTTGGAGCCTCGGTACCGACCCGGTCAGGCTCGGTACCGACCACCGCCATAGGGGTTGGGTCATCTTCTTCCATCGAGGCCTCCTCATGCTCATACCTAGTCTCAAATATCCGCAATGTGGGCTCATCTTGAGGCTTTTTGGCTAGGGGGAACGGTTGAGATGTCCACACTTCATACCAATTAGGCAAGTGTAGCAATTTCCGCTTTTCTCGAGTGACTTGCACGGGCTGACCGTGAATCAGGGTGGCGACTCCCCCTCACATCTCTAGAAGATTCCGGAAGACAGCTAGTAACATGTCTTCATTTTCTGTGGATGGTGTGCATTGTAGCGTGATAGGTCGATTCTGAGAGCTGTAGCCAAGAGGCTCACCAAGTTTCCACAATGAACTCCTTGTAAAGTGGCCCCGTTTTGCTCCACATACTTCAACCATTCATACCCCAGATTCATAGGAGCGGGGTCTTCAAAAAGAATTGTACGGAGACATCCAACCTCCGTCCTTGTCGGCCTAGAAAGCTCCTTTTGGGCCAAATTATTGAGCCCAAAATCCTGAGAATAATGCAAAAGATGGGGTTGATGATGTGTGCCTCGGGGAGTGCAGGGGTGTTAGTGTAATATCCGCGATATTCCAAGGTTTTAAAACCGAATATAATATAATATTTATTTTTATAAATTCTTTTCTCTAAGAATTTGTAATATATTACAATAACCCTAATTTTCTCTTTAAAAAGAGAATATCAATTAAATTGAATTAAGTAAAATCCAATAATATATTATAAGGGTTATGAATAAATAAAGAGGGCATTTAAATAAAAATAATGCTTTATGAAGCTTGAATCTTATTAAATAAAATGAATTACATTAAGGCATTAAAAATTCCATTGAAAGTCTAGTAAAAAGAATGCAAGAGTCGGGAATTGAACCCGAGACCTCTTGCAACACACTCCACACGCCCCACCCTCAAATCCGCTAGACCAAGTGAACTTTCTTATTCAAAAACCCACCCTTATTATCTTATATCCAATAAACCTCTTCTTCTTCAAAAAAAATAGACATCAGACTATGTCTGATGTGATTTACGTAGATGTGACTCCCTCCCAATGCATGTCAATGGAAGCTTCTCCTACCTCCCTTTGCCTTGCAAGACACCTTCTCTTGCATCATCCTTCCATCACCACCAACTAGCACACCATTGCCCAATTGAGAAGCCCTTCCTCCTCCTCCATTGGTCCATAGCCATGGACATGGATTGCCAAGCTCCTCCACTTTGGCTATAAAAAGGGACTCCCCTTCACCATTTCACTCACACTTCAAACCATCCTTCTCCTTCTTGCTAGATTACTCTCAATTGTCAAAGAAAAATCAGCCTCAAGTTCCAATTCTCCATTCAAAATTTCCACCAAGAAACCCTCCTTCTCTTCCCTTGGAGACCGTCGGCGCCTCCCTGCTCTCGCCGGACCACCAGCACACCGCCGCCGCCTCGCCGAGCCCTGGTCGCGCCGCCCCCTGCCTCGCCAAGCCTGGTTGCGCCGCCCCTGCCGCCGAGCCCTTCCCCCTTCCTCCCTCTTCCCCTGCATTCTGTAATACAGAATAATCATCCAGTAAAATCCTAAACCCCTAAATTTTTATTTATGTATTTTATTAAAATTAAGTCCTATTATGTTATTAGATATATTGGTTGAAATAAGAAAGAAATCAAAGGAGAATTTAATTTAATAAAAATATTATGTGGGAAATCTTGTTAGTTGTAGTAGAGAAACAAATTGATTTACTATGGTAAATATAATCCTACTAAAATACTTAAATTATTATTGTATTTAAATATTATGCAAGACATGCAATGTTCATAATATTAAAGAGTTTTTTTATAAAAAGTATAGCATATGAGGTGTAATTGTTAATATTAAAAATGTCACTTTATAAAGAAATAGGATTTATATAAGATAATAATGTTGCATGCCTCTAATTATAGAGAAGTTGAAGATATATGAAATCAAATACTATAATAATAATAATAAAAAAAAATATTTAAAAATTGTCATACCTCTAGGTGTAGAGAATTGCAATAGATATGGTTTTAGTTATAATATATGGTAGTGATGATAAATTACCTATGACATATTATAATGATAATTATTCTAAATAAATTGTAGAGAATTCTTATAAAATTATTGTCACAAAAGTTGTAGCCGATGATATGAAATATTGCTTTTATAAAAGGATAATGTTAATAATAATTATATTACTAAAGTTATTATTTAAGAAAAATATTAGTTTAATATATATTTAAGTGTAGAGTTTTCTTACAAGACATAAGCTCTAAAGTGAATATAGAAATTATGAACTCATATTAATCTTATGATATTATAATGGACTACAAGTATAAAGTGAGATATTTATAAGCCATGATCATATATTTTGTAAGTCATATAATATAAAAAGAAATAAGAGAATAAAATAAATAAGATTAATTTAATATATGTTAATTTTAGGAAGTTACTTTATAAAGTAAATAGAAAGTCCTAATTATGGAAATTTCCAAGAAAGGAGATTATAATTATTTAATATGAATTATATAATTAAATAAGATTCTATTAAGAGGATATTATTAATAAAATATTCTTGATAAGGAAATAATACCTTAAGTTCACTATGGAACTTTTGGAAATTTAAAAGTAATATTTTAATTAAGATAAGCTTGTAAAAAGGTTTAAGTAGATTTCTTATAACTTTAAATGTGAGTTTGTACATTTAAAAAGAAAAATACCTTTTTAGTAAAGTATGTTATTTTATGAAATTATGCTTGCTTAATTATATTAAGAATTTAGCAAGTGAAATTAAAGAATATTATTTTAATAATATTGAAGAAGGATTTTATGATATGGAATAAAAAGGGATATTACAAAATTAAAATAATAATAAAGGAATATTATTATTTTAAATGACCACCTAAATTATTATCATAATAATTTAGAATTCCATTTCTCTTATATAAAGTACATAAGAGAGAATCTGAGCGTTAGGAGGAATTCGTATTTAAAGTTTGCTCGTAAATTCCGTGTCGATAGGTCGAGATTCTTGCTCGAAGTAGTGAATCAAATATTTCCGTCAACGCTCGATAGTAGACTCGTGGAAACCAAGGCGAGTGGAATTTCCCCTTGTGACCTTTTATATTTCGTTTCCGTGAAATTCTCGATGTTGGGAACAACTTGTGTGCTAAACAATAAATGAACCTAGGAAATATCGATTGTTAGATATAACGACCCCACTGTTAGCATAGTTCGCTCTTTATTATTCGATAGGAATATTATGCTAGCTTTGTTGTGGCCTTGATTGTTTACGCTCTCGTTAAGAGAACTGTGTTGAACGAACTAGTAAGGGGCGTGGTCTAGCCGACGCCTCTATATAATATTACTAAGTCGTAATTGCCTACGTGTTTGAAGTACGACTTTACGGATCATGGTCCAGTCCGCTCCGATTGCAAGGAGGGACGTGCGCACTCTAGCTAAGTGCCGAGAAACTGGGTTTCCCCTTGGTGGATCGGGCCATCTGATCCCCCACCCCCTTTAAAAATCATTAACGAAATCGAACATTTTCGACACTATATAAGATAAGTTCCCAATGCACATTTAAAAGATACCAAAACCGGACCGATCTCAAATGATCGATCCGGCTCTCGGTCCGCTCAGGGCGCGAGAGGTTTTTAACTTGTATGAATTAATAATGTTCCCAACATACTTTCGATTCTAAAAGAAGTCTACAATCTAGTAGCTCTTCTCTCAATTATCGAGCTATCTCCGCTTGAGATATGCTCCTCTGCGTACCATTAAAACCCCACATAAATAAGCCTCATCGTAAACACAACCCTAATATCCCCTTCGATAATACTTGAAATTACCGAAATACCCTCGGGAAGTTCCATTCCCGCTTGCTTAGTCTCTTAGACTAATTCTTCTTTTCCGCCTGTTTGCCTGGCATTCTCTCGCCCCTCGCGAATTATGTCAGAATCTAGGAACCCCAACAAGGCGTGAAGTGAAGACGAAGGAAGAACAAGAACTTTCAAGATGTACTTATCATTTCGTTTTGGTTTTAGTTTCGCTATGTTTCAAGAACAAGCTGGTTTTGCTTTTCGATTCCGAGTAACTTTAAGTTTGAAGACAATGTAAGATGTTTTGTATGAACTAAGTCTCCTTCGGGAGCACCTTTCCTATTTTAATGAATTATGTTTACTTCCGCATTATTATTGTTCTATATCATTCTAAAAGCCTTAGGTGACTTTGGACGGTAAAGTCCGAGGTCACTGGCGGTAATACCCAATGTTGTAAAATAGGGGTGTTACAGTTAGGATTGATTTCCCCAGAGATGTAACCCCAAGTTTCCGTGACCTTGAAGTCATCCGGCGCTTTGTAGTTTTGGGAATGGTTAGGAAAATCAAGAAGTTCGTTGAACTCTTCCATAGTGAACTCATGATCCTCATTGCCTAGCCGGAACTTGATCCTCCCCGGAGATGTTTTGGTCTTGAAGCTAGTGCGGAGAGTGGCCACAAACTCTGAGGTGAGGGCCGAATAGTGAGCGACTTCTTCATATCTGAGGAGTTGAGGCACACCGAGGATGGAGAAGGCATGTTTAACATCTTCATAAATGCCTGATGACTTTGCACTGGACCTTGAAAACCATCTCTTGAGATGAGGTTTTTCTATGACAGAGTTGTAGATCGACCGTTGGTTCTCGGTCTGCAATATGACATCATCCATTCTCGGTGGAGATGGAGATCTTTGGGTCCTCTTCTTCTTGCTTGGCCTTGGGTTAGCTCTGCTTGAACTTGCCATCTTAGTACCTGAAATATCATAAATAGCTAAGGTAAAATCGACTCAGGCAAATCAAACACCAAAGAAACCCCATACTTGCATTCAAACCACGCTCAAATGCAATTTTTGCTATTCCGGTGGGGGTCGGTACCGAGCTATTAGGGTCGGTACCGAGGCCTCTGGATTTCAGCTTATTCTGGGCGTGACAGGGTCGGTGCCGACCTTCACAAGTCGGTATCGAGCCTGTGTCCAGAGTCTCGCACGAAGTATTACGAGTTTCTAAGCCCCGATTTTGACAATAATCATATCTCAAGCAAGACTCCAAATCAAAACCACAAAATCAAGTACTTGCAACCCCAAACTTATTGAAAACCCTATACAATCATGCCAACATTGCCAAAAATCATAGTGTAAATCTTGCAAATCAAGAACAAGTAGCCTCATGCTTTTGTATAATTAAAAATAGTTGCATTCTAAGCACAAGGGAACGAAAATCGTCTAGACTTATACACCATCAAGAAGTCAAAGAGGCAAGAATCAATTAACCACATGTATTCTCGGATCTTATATAGATCTAGGTATGAGAAACCTCCAAAAATTACCACAAATCTTCAAGAATTTCAAGTAAAGAGTAGAGTTTGAGAGACCGTACCGTAGTTTTGAGGATTTAGAACCGAAAATTCAAAGGGATTGAGAGTAACGAGGGTTGGGACTCGGTAACGAACAAACCGAAGGTTTTGCTCGGTATCGAAAGAGGGTGCGTGATTTGGTATAATGGATCGAGTGGATTGAGTGGTGGAATATGTGGCTAGATCTCGATGGATTTGGTGTGAGATTTTTTTTTGCTTGAGAGTGTTTTGAAATTTTGGTAGAGACGGCGTGGGAAAAGAAAGGCAAGGAGAAGTTTTAGGTTAAAAAGGCACTTACTTGCCGTGCGTTGTTTTTGGGTTTCGCATGTCGGTACCGACCTTGTCAGCTCGGTACCGAGCCTGTCGCGGCTCGTTTTCCAGCATCGTTATCGACTCGACTTCTGTAACATGTTAGCCAAAAAACTTCTATTCCGCAAACTTCTATTCTACTAAAAAAAACTCAAAAGAAAGCTAACAAAAAGAACTATAAAAAGAAAGAAAAACTAAACCGGGTTGCCTCCCGTAAGCGCTATTTTTAACGTCATTAGTCCGACGAACTTACCGTAGCTAATCCGACGATGCGAGAGCCCAAGTGGCTCTAATCTCTTCTTCTGGGTCGGCTTGCTCATAAAACTTCTTCAACCTGTTTCCATTGACTTTGAAGATGGCTCCATTGTTATCTACTAGATCCACTGCTCCATGAGGGTATATATGGTGGACCACAAATGGCCCACTCCATCTTGATCTTAGTTTCCCTGGAAATAAGCGGAGTCTAGAGTTAAAGAGAAGTACCTTGTCACCAACTTCATAAGTTTTGGGTACCAATTTCTGGTCATGCCATCGCTTTGTACGCTCTTTATAGATCTCGACATTCTCGTACGCCTTTAGCCTCAGCTCCTCTAGTGATTGCAAATCCATGAATCTTTTTGCTCCGGCCGCGTCGAGGTCCATATTGAGCTCTTTGAGAGCCCATAACGCCTTGTGCTTCATCTCGACAAGCAAATGGCACGCCTTGTCATACACTAGATTGTTGCGAGTGGTGCGTAGCAGTGTCTTGTACGCCGTTCTGTAAGCCCATAGAGCGTCGTCTAGTTTAGATGACCAATCCTTCCTTGAGCGGAAAACCGTCTTTTCTAGGATGTTTTTGATTTGCCTATTTGAAACTTCAACTTGGCCACTAGTTTGGGGATTATATGGTGTTGCCATCCGATGTGATACCCTATACTTAGCCAAAAGTGCTTCAAAACTCCGCTCTATGAAATGTGATCCGCCATCACTAATGAGGACTCTTGGTACTCCAAACTTGGGAAAAATGTTAGTCTTAATAAACTTTGCCACGGTTTTAGCTTCATTGGTCCTTGTAGCAACGACCTCCACCCACTTAGAGACATAATCAACTGCAACAATGATATACTTGTAGGGGCCCGATGAAGGGAAAGGTCCCATGAAGTCTATGCCCCACACGTCGAATAATTCGACCTCTAGTATCCCTGTCAGCGGGTTCTCATGTCTCCAAGTGATGTTTCCAGAGTGTTGGCATTCATCACATCACATGAAGTCACATAATCATGTACGTCCCTGAAAATAGTTGGCCAATAGAGGCCACTTTGAAGAATCTTTGCCGTGGTTTTGAATCCTTTTGCATGGTCACCGGTGGAAAGTGTGTGACATTGACGGATCACACTCTCTATCTCTTCTTCTGGAATACATCGCCTAAAGAGGTGATCACTCCCTTGCTTGAACAAGTAAGGATCATCCCAATAGTACTGTTTAACATCATGGAGAAACTTCTTATTCTTTTGTGGGGTTAGTCCCTCGGGAATTACACCTCCTACAATGTAGTTAGCAAAATTCGCAAACCAAGGGGTTTTTGACCCTTTAATAGCATGAATAGAATGAAAAGAAGTGGAAGCAAGAGATGAAGAAGGAATTGATTTAAAAGTAATGACATTAGGTTGAGAAAATGTACCTGGATGGGTCGTTACCGAGTCTTGTTGGGTCGGTATCGACCCTGAAGTTTTGTTGTTTCCTTCGGTAACGACCTCTTGTGGCTCGGTATCGAACTCTCCAGCTACGATATCGATGTGTCCTGACTCGGTACCGGTGTGATCGACGCCCTCCAACTTCGGTGATGGGTCGGTACCGACCCCATTAGGATCGGTAACGAGCCTTCTACCGTTTTCGACCTCGTACAACATGAGGTGTTCGTCCGGTCTGGAGTCGTTGATCGGCACCGCATTGTTGGAGTTGGTAATATGTTCAACTGGCAACCTAGATAAGTGATTCGCCACCAAGTTTTTTGCTCCTTTTTTGTAACATCCCGACCAAAATGCATACGTCATTCGACATTCATATAAGATTAAGAGCATATGCATAGCATATTGACATGATATATAGTGAGTTTTTAAAAGTAATATTTATTTTCAAATTAAGTTTATTATATTTTAAAAAAATTTAAGAAAAAGTTAATTATTAATTATTTCAGGGTAAAGTTTGTAGTAAATGAGATTTAAGGGTGAAAAGCGTAATTTTCTAATTGTTTTTGCCGACTCTTCTCAGCATATATATACATGTGTGTGAGTCTTCAACATTAAGAATCAAAAGCAAACAAAAAAAACGTAGAGAATAAGAAGAAAAAAAAGAGAGGCTTGATTTTTGAATTCGGTTGTTTTTGCTGGATCTGGTCCAAGATCTCTTCTATCGGGTTTTAATCCTGAAGTACAAGCTTGATTTGGTAAGTTTTTAATTAGTTAATGGTTTATCTGGATTTTCCTAATTTTTCCAGATCTAGATGTACAGTTGCTTTTGATTCGAAAATCAGTCGATTTATAGTTCTCAAAGGATGTTTTCGATATCGGATTTATATTCGGTAAAAGATTTCACAGTATTTTTAGAGTTTCGTTTTGTAAGGATATTAGGGAGCTCTTTTATTAAGTTTTTCAGAAAGGTTTGAACTAGAAAAATGTTCTTCTATATATATAGTTTATTGTTGTCAAGTTTTAAAGGATTTCGAAAGATGCACAAGAAGTTATAATGCATTCTGCCATTTCATAGCATTTGGGGTTAGAGTTTGTAAGAGTAAATAGCCTAATTTGCATTGGGTTATATATATAGGAGCACAAGTCATAGATCGTGGTCAAAGAGAAAAGGGAAGAGAAATAGTATCTGTCTTAAACATGTGAGTATAGACCGGAGATTCAACCCTATGTGCTATATGTGAAATATGAATATATGGATATATGCGCTATATGTGGTATATGAGGTATATGAATATATGTGCTATATGAGCTACATGGATATATGTGTTATATGGATTATATGGATAAATGTGATAGCTCTGAAATTTCCAGAGTTGTTTACACATAAAGTATGTTAACAGATGGCATATGATATATGGTTACATGATGCACTTGATTGCATATCATTTTGCATGAGATTAAAAGGATCTTTGACTGTCTTGCCCTGAATTTGTATACAAAAGAGACCTACGGATCATACATGAGGCCTGAGATGCCTAAGAGATGGTAATTGAGCAAATGAGGCCTAAGATGCTTAAAAGTCGGTAATGGCGGTAATGGAAAAAAAAAGGAAAAAGAAAAGAGAAGTTGGTAATGGAAAAGAGTCGGTAATGGAAACCTGGGGCAGATTCAGGCTTGCACAGTTCACAGAATAATGAATCAGATACATCGTCATTTGCATTTGCGTAGTAAATTTCTATATGACATATGTATAATATGTATGTATATGTACATGGACTAAATGTTTGGCTTTGTGTGAAATAATTGATGATGGTTTATATTCACTGAGTATGCGACTCACGTAAATCGCAAAACAATTTTTCAGGTTCAGCTAGTTCTTACTGGCGTGTGTCTCTTTTAGAGGTCACATTCATACAGGTCGGCCGACTGAAGCTTAATGCAACCTTCTCCTCCTCATTTTGCATCTTAGACATATGAGTTGTATTATAAGTTAAGAGTGACAGATGTTTTAGTATGAGAAGTAAAGACATATAGCTGTGTGTGTGCAACCTTTTGTGGTTGTTACTTTCTGCTTTGTGCATATGTGGATAGTTGCTATATGTGAATTATCTGTTGATATAAGAAATAAGTTATTACTAAGTATACGTCATAGGGTACAAGGGTGTCACAGCTAGTTTTTGGTATCAGAGCAGGGATATGATTCTTTAAGGGCATGCATTCATAAGAATATGTAATTGACATTAGAATTGCATTCATGAGCATGATGCACAAAGGAGAGAAGGTTCAGCCGTGCCAGTCAGTTTATAGGAGAATCTCATACAGCATTACATGAACATTCATTTCATACACATGAGCCATTAGAAGAGGAAGTACAGAGGAAATGGTAAAGGTACAAATGATATATCAGAATTGTATAGTAGAGTTACCAGTTGATCTGATCTGATCTTGTTATTCCTATATGAGTTTGATGTTATCTTGGGCATGGACTGGTTGCCAAGACGTCATGCTAAAGTGGATTGTTATACCAAAGAGGTAGTGATAGACTCGCTTTGGAAATCTGGAGTAATTTTCTATGATAGACAAATGGTACTTATTTGCTTAATATTTGCCACAATGACTTTTTGTATGATCAGAGAGTGATGTGAGACATATCTGGCCCTTGTTATAGATTGTACGTTTGAATGTGATGAGGTTGAAGATATTCCAGTTGATAAAGATTATCATGATATGTTTCCAAAGGATCTTCCAGGATTAACAACAGATAGAGAGATAGAGTTTATTATGGAAGTAATGTCGGGTATTACACCGATTTCTATTCCTCCATATCGGATGGCTCTTCTAGAGTAACAGGAACTGAAGAAACAGTTACAGGATTTGTTGGACAAAGTATTCATTAGTGCTAGTGTATCTCATGACTGTGCATAGATTACAGAAAGTTGAATCAGGTGAAAATGAAGAACAAATATCTATTGCCAATAATAGATGACTTATTTGATCAACTTTAGTGTGCAAAGGTATTTTCGAAGATAGACATTCGATCAGGATATCATCAGTTACAGATAGCTAAAGATGACATTATTATTACAGGATTCAGAACTAGATATGGGCATTATGAGTTTCTGGTAATTCTATTTGGTTTGACTAATGCACCAGCAGAATTTATGGCTTTAATTGAACAAGGTATGTCAATCTTTTCTAGGCAGATTTGTGATTATCATTATTCATTATATATTGGTATATTCACGAAGTAAAGAGGAGCATGCTGATCATTTGTGTACCGTGCTCCAAGTCTTGAGAGAAAAACAATAATACGCTAAACTAAGAAAGTGTGAATTCTGGTTGGATCATATGGTATTTTTAGGACATATAGTATCTCGAAGAGATATAGAGGTTGATCCTAAGAAGGTTGAAGCAGTGGTAAACTAGAAAACATCAACTACAGTTACAGAAGTTCGTATATTTCTTAGTATGGCTGGATATTATAGACTATTAGTGGAAGGATTCTCTATTATAGCTGCACCACTTACTAAATTGTTATGAAAGAATGCTTCATTCCATTGGTATTCTGCGTGCCAACAAGGCTTTAATGAGTTAAAGCACCGACAGACTACAATAGCAATACTGAGAATTCTTACAGGTACAAGAGGATTTGTTGTTTGCACTGATGTTTCATATCAGGGTCAAGGCTATGTCTTTATGCTGAATGGAGAGCAATTGCTTATGCATCACGATAGTTGCGACCACATGAAATTTCTTATCTTGTACATGATTTAGAGCTGGCATTAGTAGTATTTGCCCCAAAAATCTGGCAGACATTATCTATATGGAGAAACATTCTATATCTTTACAAATCATAAGAGTTTGAAGTATTTGATGAGCCAAAAGCAGTTGAGCATGCGACAGAGGCGTTGGATGGAACTACTGAAAGATTATGATTGTACAATCGAGTATCATCCGGAAAAGGCCAATGTTGTAGCAGATGCTTTGAGTCGAAAGTCCAGTGATATGATGACAGATATGCACATGATTTTATTATCAGATTTGATTGCTTTGTGATATCTAAATGCTAGACTATAGTTAGACACAGAGGAGTATTGATTGCTACTTTTGAGATTCGGCCAGTTTTGAAACAGAAAATTAAAGATGCACATCTGAGATGGGAAGTTGATAGAATTTATTGAACAGGTTCTACAAGGTAAAGAAACGCCATTTGACATTCAGGATGGCACATTGATGTTTGGCTCAGATTCATAATGTTTTTCATATTAGTATGCTACGACGATATTGATCTGATCCGTCACATGTGTTAAAAGATTCAGAATTACAGCTTTCAGATAATCTGAGCTACATAGAGGAACCAGTCATGATAGCAGATTACAGAATCAAACAGTTATAGAATAGGGAGATTCTGATGGTTAAAGTAATTTAGAAGAATCATAATATAGAGGAAACAGCTTGTGAAACAGAAGATAAGATGAGAAATTCGTATGAAGAGATAGCGAATTTTGAGAACAAAATTCTTATAGAGGGGGAGGAATGTAACATCCCCGACCAAAATGCATACGTCATTCGACATTCATATAAGATTAAGAGCATATGCATAGCATATTGACATGATATATAATGAGTTTTTATAAGTAATATTTATTTTCGAATTAAGTTTATTATATTTTAAAAAGTTTTTAAGAAAAAGTTAATTATTAATTATTTCAGGGTAAAGTTTGTAGTAAATGAGATTTAAGGGTGAAAAGCGTAATTTTCTAATTGTTTTTGCCGACTCTTCTCGGCATATATATACATGTGTGTGAGTCTTCAACATTAAGAATCAAAAGCAAACAAAAAAAACGTAGAGAAGAAGAAGAAAAAAAAAGAGGCTTGATTTTTGAATTCGGTTGTTTTTGCTGGATTTGGTCCAAGATCTCTTCTATCGGGTTTTAATTCTAAAGTACAAGCTTGATTTGGTAAGTTTTTAATTATTTAATGGTTTACTTGGATTTTCCTAATTTTTCCAGATCTAGATGTACAGTTGCTTTTGATTCGAAAATCAGTCGATTTATAGTTATCAGAGGGTGTTTTCGATATCGGATTTATATTCGGTAAAAGATTTCAGAGTATTTTTAGGGTTTAGTTTTGTAATGATATTAGGGAGCTCTTTTATTAAGTTTTTCAGAAACGTTTGAACTAGAAAAATGTTCTTCTATATATATAGTTTATTGTTGTCAAGTTTTAAAGGATTTGGAAAAATGCACAAGAAGTTATAATGCATTCTGGCATTTCATTGCATTTGGGGTTAGAGTTTGTAAGAGTAAATAGCCTAATTTGCATTAGGTTATATATAGGAGCACAAATCATAGATCGTGGTCAAAGAGAAAAGTGAAGAGAAATAGTATCTGTCATAATAGGTGAGTATAGACCGGAGATTCAACCCTATGTGCTATATGTGAAATATGAATATATGGATATATGCGCTATATGTGGTATATGAGGTATATGAATATATGTGCTATATGAGCTACATGGATATATGTGTTATATGGATTATATGGATAAATGTGATAGCTCTGAAATTTCCAGAGTTGTTTACACAGAAAGTATGTTAACAGATGGCATATGATATATGGTTACATGATGCACTTGATTGCATAGCATATTGCATGAGATTAAAAGGATCTTTGACTGTCTTGCCCTGAATTTGTATACAAAAGAGACCTACGGGTCATACATGAGGCCTGAGATGCCTAAGAGATGGTAATTGAGCAAATGAGGCCTAAGATGCCTAAAAGTCGGTAATGGCGGTAATGGAAAAAAGGAAAAAGAAAAGAGAAGTTGGTAATGGAAAAGAGTCGGTAATGGAAACCTGGGGCAGATTCAGGCTTGCACAGTTCACAGAATAATGAATCGGATACATCATCATTTGCATTTGCGTAGTAAATTTCTATATGACATATGTATAATATGTATGTATATGTACATGGACTAAATGTTTGGGTTTGTGTGAAATAATTGATGATGGTTTATATTCACTGAGTATGCGACTCACGTAAATCGCAAAACAATTTTTCAGGTTCAGCTAGTTCTTACTGGCGTGTGTCTCTTTTAGAGGTCACATTCATACAGGTCGGTCGGCTGAAGCTTAATGCAACCTTCTCCTCCTCATTTTGCATCTTAGACATATGAGTTGTATTATAAGTTAAGAGTGACAGATGTTTTAGTATGAGAAGTAAAGACATATAGCTGTGTGTGTGCAACCTTTTGTGGTTGTTACTTTCTGCTTTGTGCTTATGTGGATAGTTGCTATATGTGAATTATCTGTTTATATAAGAAATAAGTTATGACTAAGTATACGTCATAGGGTACATGGGTGTCACATTTTTTTTATCTCGGATCTCGTGATCAAATTTCTGCAATGAGAGCATCCAACGGAGTAGCCTAGGGTTGGCATCCTTTTTGGCCATTAGATATGTAACGGCTTCATGGTCAGTATAAACTATTACTTTTGAACCAACAAGGTAGGAACGGAATTTTTCGAAAGCAAATACCACGACGACGATTTCCTTTTTCGTCGTAGTATACTTACTCTACGCCTCATCAAGCGTCTTAATTGCATAATAGATGGCGTGGAGCTTTTTATCCTTCCGTTGTCTTAGCACTATGCCAACAACATAGTCGTTGGCGTCACACATAATCTCAAAGGGCAGGGTTCAATCTAGGGACTGTATCATAGGAGCAGTAACGAGGGCCTCTCTCAACCTGTGAAAAGCTTCAAGACATTCTGGAGACAGCTCAAACACTACATCTTTCATCAATAGGTTAGTTAAAGGTTTAGCTATCTTAGAAAAATCTTGGATAAAACGTCTATAGAAGCCAGCATGTCCTAAAAAACTCCTAACATCTTTGACAGAAGAAGGGGGAGGTAGTTTTTTAATAAGCTCAATTTTAGCTTTGTCTACCTCTATCCCTCTTTTTGAGACGAGGTGTCCTAGTACAATCCCTTCTTGAACCACAAAATGACATTTTTCCCAATTAAGCACAAGGTTGGTTGCTTCACATCTTTTAAGCACACAAGTTAAATTAGCAAGACAAGCATCAAATGAAGAACCATACACAGAGAAATCATCCATAAAGACCTCTACAATGTCCTCTATCATGTCAGAAAAAATAGCCATCATGCACCTTTGGAAGGTGGCAGGGGCATTGTATGCAAAGGTCCCATAGGGACATGTAAAGGTTGTTTATCCTGATCATCAAGATGAATGGGAATTTGCCAAAACCCGCTATAGCCATCTAAGTAACAGAAATAATCATGTTGGGCTAAGCGTTCTAATACTTGATCAATAAAAGGAAGCAGAAAATGGTCTTTCCTTGTGGCACTATTGAGCTTCCTATAATCAATGCACATCCTCGAACTAGTTGTGGTTCTAGTGGGGATTAGCTCTCCCTTATCATTTTCAATAATGGTCATTCCCCCTTTTTAGGGACTACATGGACCGGACTAACCCATTGGCTGTCTGATATAGGAAATATGATCCCAGCATCAAGCAATTTAATGATTTCCTTTTTAACCACCTCTTTCATATTAGGGTTTAACCTACGTTGATGCTCTATGGTGGGTTTATGATTATCCTCCATGTAAATCTGATGCATGCATAGTGAGGGGGATATGCTAGTTATATCATCGAGGGAATAGCCTATGGCTTTTCTATATGTCCTAAGTACAAAAAAAAGCTTCTCTACTTCCTCATCTTTGAGTTTAGCATTGATGATGACGGGAAAAGTAGAGTTAGGACCAAAAATTCATACCTGAGGGAGTCTGGAAGGTTTTGAGCGTTGGAGTAGGCTCAGTCGAAATAAGAATGGGCTCTTCGGGCTCCATCTTCAAGACTTCTTCAAGGTAATCAAACGCCGAGATCTCTTCATCCTTAATCGAAAGGCTTATTGATCCAAAGGGGGTCGGTACCGAGTCGTCTTCGCCTGCCAGGAGACTCGGTACCGAGGTAGACATGCTCGGTACCTAGACTGCAGGATCTGTCTCAGCCCATCTTCGTCCCGAGAATGCATTAAACGCCAACAACCTTCCGATTGGGTCCCCACATTCAATAAAATCGTTGTGGGTGTAGAGCATTTTAACTTCGGCTTCGTTGGTCTCCTTCATTGATGGGTTGAACCGGAATTCCACTACCTCATCCCCAATTTCAAAAGTTAGGGGTCATTTCCTGACATCAATTATGGCACCGGCTGTGGCGAGGAACGGTCTCCCTAAAATGATAGGCACCACCGGATCTTCTGGCATTTCCATAACTATAAAATCATTGAGAACAAAGAATTTGCCTACTTGCACCGGGAAGTCATCAACAACACCCGTCGGCTTGACACATGATCCATCTGCCATGTATAACCGCATGTTAATAAGCTCCAATGTTCCCATGTTGGCTTTGGACCAAATTGACAATGGTAGAAGACTTGCATTAGCGCCTAAATCACATAAGGCTTTGAATCTGTGGGCACCTATGCCGATGGTGTTTGCAAACTTTCCTGGGTCGCCTAGCTTATCTGGGAGCTCTAAAGATCGAACCTCGTCCATTAGCTCCGACATAGATCTCTTCCTGCTAAGAATTTGGTGTAAGCCGACATTTCGCTTATGGCCTCAACGAATGGTATGGAAATATTTAAGCCTTGAAGAATCTTAACGAAACGCTTAAACTTTCCTTCTGTTGAGTCCTTAGATTTCTTAGTAGGGAAAGGAAGAGTCTTCACCAATCTCGGAACCAAAGCGGGTTCGAGAGGTGACGCTACCGAATCGACAATAGGGTCGAGTGGTGTTGCAGAAGGTTCGGTATCGACCCTAGTGGGGTTGATATCGAGCTTGGGACTAAGAGAGTGGCTCGGTATCGAAGACTTACCTGGATTGGGGTCGGTAACGAGCCTTGGAGCATCGGTGCCGAGGGTGTTAGGCTCAGTATCGATCCTTTTTGGCTCGTTATCGATATTGGTCGGGGCAGTTTCTTCGGTACCTGGTTCTTTCTCCTTGGCCTTAGCACAGTCTGGTAGCGTCTTTCCGCTCCAAAGGTGTACGGCTGCTATTTGCCGTCTCGGGTTCTCGTCGGGGCGGCCTGGGAGTTGCCCTTGAGGTCTTGGAATTTGTGCAGCGAGGTTGCCTAGTTGGGAGTCAATACTCTTTTTCCATGTTTCGAGACCATTTAACCGATTGTTAAGGTTGGCTTGGACTCCATCAATCTTGCTATGGACTCCAATCTTGCTATGGATGCCCTCTTGTAGCCCTTGTCCCCATGAAGGTACTTCTTGATATCCTGGTGGTTTGTAAGGAGGAGCCTTCCTTTCCTGTGGTGGAGGTACCTGATTTTGATTTTGATTGTAACCTCCCCAACTAGAATAATTGGTTGGCCTATATAATTATTAGGTGGGTTTCTGTATTTTCCTCTCATATAATTCATTTCAGCATATGTCTCAGCGGCTTTAACCTGCTCAATGTTAGTGTAGGCAGAGGGCTCGAGAGCCACATTCTTGACTAGGTTGAGAGGTTTTCAGAAAACTTACATGTTTCTTCAAACGGTTGATCTCATCTTGTAAGAATTGATGTTTGACATTGGGATCAACTTCATCTTTGTTTGGAACCGTTTTTAGGCTGGGGTGGTTGTTGGGTCCCATACATGGCGTCATAATTGGTCAGTTTATCCAACAATTCCCATGCAGCATCAGGCTCCATCTCTATAAAACCGCAGGCAGTATGCAAGTTGATGCGGTTTTTCGTCTCAGCGTTTATACCCTGAAAGAATATCTCCTGCAGGATGTATTGTGGTTGTCCATGGGTGGGTCATTGCCTCAACATCTCCTTAAATCGCTCCCACGTCTCCACAAATATCTCGTTAGGCAGTTGGTGATAAGATGTAATACGCTTTCTTAACTCTGTAGTCTTGGCATGAGGGAAGAACTTAGTCATGAACAAGTCATGCAAGGTTCTCCACGTCCTTACCGATCTAGGAGGTAAGCTCTCTAGCCAGCTCAGGGCCTTACTTGCAAGAGACCATTTAAAAGCTTTAAGTTGGACATATTCTAAAGAAACACCATCAGCAGCAATGATATCACATAAATCAACGAAATTACGAATATGCTCCATAGGGCACTCAGTTGGGTTTCCCTCAAACCGAACCCTCTTTATTAAGGATATAAACTGAGATTTAATCTCAAAAGCCCTTTCTATCTCAGGAAGCACTATTGCTGATTCTGGCACCCTCAGTTTCGGATGCATATATTGTTTGGCATTCCTTGGGATAGGGTTCAGTTGTTCCTGTAAACGATTGGTGTTTAATCATTCACGTTTAGCAGCAGCAGTAGCAACGTCTCGATCAGCTTGCAGCGCCTCCATCTGCCTACAGAGGGCGTTCATCTACTCGACCATCTCTTCAAGTGTCATGGCCATGGCTTGGTTTTCTCGTCTTCTGCGATGAAGGACACGTTTGGGTTCAGAATAGTAATTAGTATGATCAAATTCAAGCCTGCGTCGTCCTGATTGCATAAGCTGAGAAAATAAACAAAAGAAAACAAAGTTAGAAATAAAAACGAGGTCGAGCTATTCCCAAACCCACTAGTAATCAAACACAGGACTCTTGCCTCCCCGGCAACGGCGCTAATTTGTTGAAAGGGTTTCCCGAGAACAAATAAATTTGTAGTCAAGACCTCGTTGTATATAGGGAGGTCAGGATCGTCCACGGGAAGCAAGTTATGTTTGATTACTATTCTAGAAAGCGGGAAAGTACGGAGATAAAATAAAGCAGAGAAGAAAGCAAAGACGAGGCTACAATCACGTCGGTATCGACCTTGTCAGGGTCGGTATCGATGCTGACTTTCGACTCAAACAGGGAAAAATTACGCACACAGGTTCGGTACCGATGCAAAACAGAGTATACGAAAGTGCTTTCAAATGAGAAAAAGATCTAGGATAAGGGTTTACCACGACATAATCATGCAATTAAGATAGCGTGAAGGATAAATATCATGCCTTGAAGATAAAGCTATCAACTTTCATTGATTTAAGCAAGCAAATCAATTAACTTTCATGAATTAATTCACTTTCTGCTTATTTTTTATTCAAAGCTCGAAACTTTCGTTATAGAACAATATCAACATTCAAGATTAAAACTTTCTCTCTCGATCAAGCATTAAACTGGAATTACTCTGACAATCATCAAAGCATAAGCACAAAACAAATAGATAAAGGATAAAAGCAATCAAACATTCATCACACATTCAATCATGCACAACTATGCCGGGTTTTCAACCCCGACCCTAGAAAAGCGAACTACTCACACATGATTGAAACGAAGCAAACAATAGGATTGAATGGGAACATTGAATGAAAAAACAAAACAAAGCTTACTTGAATTAAAAGTCGAAACTTGTCTTAGAATACAATCTTCTTCCCCAAGCAAACTTCTAAACAATCTAAACCAGAAAAACGGAGAAGAAGATCGAGCCTTTCAGTCGTTTGTCTCTCTCTCTCTTCTCCTTAACGAACTAAAAAACGTCCCCCAAACTAGGTTAAAAACACGGTATTTATACTAAGAGAATCTATCTATAAAGTTTCCAAAAGATAGAACTTTCCAAACTTAAAAAGATTGCGAAATAAAAGATAGAAATCTTGAAGTCAGCGCGCCTACCGACACAAGGGACCTCGGTGTCGACCTGTCAGGGTCGGTAGGTGTCTTGCTGAACTTTTCACGACTCGACTCTGCTGCACAGCTCGGTACCGAACCCACAGGGTCGGTATCGAGCTCGTTTCCTTGGTTTCTTTGTACTTTGTCATAGCCTCTTTTGGATTTCTCGGGATCTTTAAAATGTCTTCTTCCTTCCTTGTCTTTGATCATGCTCCACCGTCATCCTCCCGATCTCAACTTCTTCGGAATGTTCCCATTTGCTTCGAAAACCTACAAAAAAAAATTAAAACGGAGTAGCTTCCATACTTTTCACAAAATATGTAAACTTATCCAAAAACATGTAAAACAAACACTAAAACTCAACTATACTAAGCTATACAACTAAGAAAAACACTTAAAAACAATACTAAAAACACGAACATCACTATGATTTCAATAACTAGTCAAACACAAAGAATTTTGCAATGCATAATTAAATTGAGAAACCCCTAGCCTACAAATTATGATCCAAGTTATGACAAAGATAGAAACTAACTAGAGTCTTAAAGTATCTCAAAATATCCTCCAAAGCCATAAAACAAGCATAAACTCGGACACATTAAAACAAGCCCAAAAAGCAAAACCCAAGCATCGGCCCAAGACACCTCGCGTGAAAAACCGAATTGCGCGGTATTGAAGGGCAAGATTTAACTCGACAACAAATAAATTTGTAGTCAAGACCCCGCTGAGTATAGGGAGGTCAGGTTCGTCCACGGAAAGCAAGGTTGTTTGAATACTGAACTACGAAAATAATAAAACAAAACAAAACAAAGCTACGACATCCCTCGGTACCGACCCTGAACGACGCTGGGTTTCAACTAAAACTACGCAAACAAGACAAACCAACTGCAGGCTCGGTACCGACCTGTGTACCTTGGTAACGAGTGTGTTCGAGGGTAAAAACGAAGTAAATTCAAATGATAAAAACAACTAGGACAAGGGCTACCACGACATAATCATGCATACGAACTAGTGTGAAGGATAATTATCATGCCTTAAAGATAAATCTATCAACTTTCATTGACCTAAACAAGCAAATCAGTCAATTGTCATTAATCAATTCACTTTTCTACTTATTTTGAATCCAAAGCTTGAAACTTTTGTTATCGAACAATATCAACATTCAAGATTACAACTTTCTCTTTCGATCAAGCGATAAAGTCGAATTACTTCGACTTTCGTCTAAGTAGCACAAACAAGTAGATAAAAGGATAAAAGGCAATCAAACATTCAACTCATTCATTCAATCGTGCATAACTATGTCGGGTTTCAACCCCGATCCTTGAAAAGTAAACTACTCACTCATGATTGAAACAAAACAAACAACTTGATTGAAAGAAAACATTGAAATAAAACTTACTTGAAATTATAGAAATCTTGTCTTACAAACAACCACGTTCGAACTCAAAACAATGAAGAACAAGAACAAAGACTCGATCATACTCTCTCTCTCTCTCTCTCTCTCTCTCTCTCGATCGGTAGACCGAAATCCTCCAAACTAACGTCTTCTCTCCTTCAAAAACTTGTGAACCCCTAAAACTAGGCTAGAACAAGGGTATGTATATTAAAAGAAACTATCTAACAAAGATCCTAGAAGATAAAAACTTTCCTAACTAAAAAGATTACAAGATAAAGGATAGATTTTCTTAAAGTCGGTGCCGCCTACCGACACAAGTCACCTCGATAACGACCCGCACAGGGTCAGTAGACTCTTGTTGAATTCCCCCAATAAAACTTTGTTGCACAGCTCGGTACCGACCCTCACATGTCGGTAATGAGCCCTCTGTTTTGGATATTTGTACACTTTTCACAGCTTCTCTTTGGATTTCAACGGGATCTTCAAGACGTATTCGTTCTTCTCTTCTTCTCTATGCACTCCACCATCAACCACTTGACTTCAACTTGCTCAAAAATGCTCCTTTTCGCTCCAAAAACCTACAAAAAGACACAAAACAAAGTAGCTTCCATACTTTTCACAAAATATGCAAACGTATCCAAAAATACACAAAACGAATACTAAAACTAAACTAAACAACCTAAGAAAAACACCTAAAACTATACTAAAAATACGAACATCAAAATACCCCATACTTAAGCTTGCTTGTCCTCAAGCAATCACTTAACAATAACCAAAACCAAACATTATGCTTATCAAGTAATAGCCATCATCTAAAAAGCAACATCAAAACATAGTAAAAATAGCAAATGACTTATTAACGTCATCACACATATGTAAGCACCAATAGACATAAGCAACTGCAATCCAACCTCACCAAGGATAATGTGTTTCACTCAACTCTCATGTGTTTGGGCTTATAAGTTCAATCTCTCAACTCAATCTTATATGTAAAAACTCATAGAAATTGGAACTTATATCACCAAACTCTCCACCAAAGATTTGTCAAAACAAGCAAAAATCATCAAGAGAACTTAGGCTCAATGAAAAACTTCATAGAAGTTTCCATTCGGCCGGGTTGTAATGGGGCTTGGTAAAAACAATAAGGCGTGGAAAATTTTGGTCATGTGGTGCTAATAATATCCGGGAATAAAAGACTCCTAAAAACTCACACATCTCCAAAACTCTCATAAGAACAATACCAAACTCACTCAAACATATGCTCTTTCTTCTTACTCACCCATTTAATCCTAGAAAGCCTCATAAAAAAACAAAGAATCTCTGGTTTAAACTTTAAACACTTTGCACATCTCTCTTATTCTTCCTTTTTTTCTTTTTTTTTTACTTCTTCTCGACATACCTCGGTACCGACCTGAGAGGGTCGGTAACGAGCTGAACTTTTCCTCCTTTCTCGTTTTTTTCTTCAACCATCGGTACCGAGCCCACATAGGCTGGTATCGATCCAAACATTCCTTTTCTTCTCTTTGTGCATCTTTTTAACCAAGAGATCTTTTTACATAATTACACAAGAGACTTCCAATCTACCCTTCCCAAAACCCTTATTTTGAACCAATACATATCTCTTGCACTCTACAAAAAACATTCCTCTCCAACTAAGTCCTAATCCCCGGATAGGGTCAAGCTTATCTCGACTAGGGATAAATTTTGTGGAGCAACAAATAAAAGGCTAAAGCTCAAATTGGTTGTCAAAAACAAGGATCATGTAAGGGTGTATAAGGATTAATAAGGCTTATGAAAAATAAGCTCTCTATCATATGACTTTCACAAGTAAAAATCTTATACATGTCTTGAGAAATAGATAACCATCACAATTCCAAGAGATAATATGCATAAAGAGAGTAAAATCACACATGAAAAATCAAGGCTAAAAATAAGAACTCACAAGGTCAGATTCTTTGTTGGATTGCAACTACTTATGCTAAAAGTTATACATGCTCAATTTCATCATATGCTATTTCTCTATAAAAAATAATTTCAACATAAGAATCAGGCTATACCATCAAAAACATGCTGAAAGGAAATTACATGGTCATGCAAGCAATTAACTATCATAAAACCAAAAGACATGGGTGCTCATCCGTTCTAAAAACTCTCTTTTTTTGGATTTTTCAAAACTTTTTCAATTTTTTGTGATTTTTTTTATTTTTTAAAACAAAGACAACTAAAACAAAGAAACAAAACAAACTAACAAAAACAAACAAACACACAAACAAGCAAGTTTTCTTTTCCCTCTCTACCCCATAATTAAAATTACAGTGTCCCCACTGTAATAAAGCAAATCAAAATAAAAGAATAGGGAAAAGAAAGAAACTCACAAGATAACAAATGAAGCGGAAGAAACATCCTGAAAGCAAGATCTTCATTGTGGTGGTGGAAACTGGCGCTCAAAGTTGCCCATGAACTCGTACATCGTCCTCCAGCGCTCTTCATCAACCGTCACACGCTGCCCCATCGTCCTCCAACGAGCATCAACTTGTTGCTGCCTTGCATCCTCAAGAGCCATGCGGGCGGAGTACACACCCTCCCAACAATCCATCCGTTGAGTGAGTTGTGTCTGCTGTAGGTTTAGCTGTTGCATCTGAAAGGACAAATCTTCAGCCGAGGGAGGAGGGACGCTTGAACTAGCATAGCTGGACTGGGGCGGCGGTTGGTAGTGATCATGTGGCTGGAAGTGGTCGTGATAAATGATCGGGTTGTAGGGCACCATGTCATACAAATGAGGCTCGGTAGGCTGGGGAGCAGGCTCGTTACCGAAGTTGAATGCCTCGGTACCGATCGTGAAGAGTTGCTCGGTACCGAAGTCGGTGTGCTCGTCTGGTACCTCGGTACTGACCTCATCTTGCTCAATATCGAGCTCCTCCGTAGTGGCTGCCTCGTCTTCTTCCATAGCAGTGCCATCTCGGTCATATCTTGTCTCGCATTTCCACAATGTCGGCTCATCCTGAGGTTTCTTGTCCAAGGGGAACGGATGAGACGTCCAGGCTTCGTACCAGTTCGGCACATATAGCAACTCCAACTTGTCCCGCATAACCATCACATTTTGTCCAAGCACCTTGGTGGCTACCCCACCTTGAACCCTCTGAAAAATACTAGAAGAACACTAATACTTCGTATCCAGCTTTTGGGGACTGTGAGCGGTGTGGCGCGTGAGGTCGACATGAAGCGCGATCGCCAAGAGACTCACCAAGTTGCCACACCAAACCTCCTTTGAAGAGGCCCCGTGCTTCTCCACATACTTCAGCCATTCGTACCCCAAATTCAAGGGGGCGGGGTCCTAAAAAGAATAGTGTAGAGGCATCCAACCTCCGTCTTCGTCGGCCTTGAAAGCTCCTTTTTGGGCCAAAAAGTGGCGCCCAAAACTCTGAGAATGATTTTGAAGATAGGGTTGATGATGCGCGCCCCTGGAAGTGCCGGTGCGGAAGGATTGACTTCCTCGGAAATGTAACTCCAAGTTTCGGTAACCTTGAAATCATTGGGAGCTCTGTAATCCCGAGAATGGTGGGGTAAGTCAAGGAGTTGGTTGAACTAGGCCATGTTGTACTCGTGGTCAGCATTTCCCAATCGGAACTTAATCTTCCCTACCGACGTCTTGGACTTGAAACTGACTTGGAGAGTGGCAATGAACTCGGTGGTGAGGGCCGGGTAATGTGGGGTGTCCTCCTTCTTGAGTAGATGCGGCACACAAAGAATGGCAAATGCGTGCTTGACATCATCATAGATACCGATGGCCTTGGCACTTGATCTTGAGAACCATCTAATGAAATGCTCCTTTTGAAGGACGGAATCAAAAACCGCCAATTGCTCCCGAGTTGACAAAATAACCTCGTCCATTCTTAGAGGAGATGGAGATCTTTGAGTCCTCCTCTTCTTTCTAGCCCTGGAGTTTGCTCGGCTTGTGCTTGCCATTTGGTACCTGAAAACACCATAAAAATCCAAGGTAAGATCCATCCAAAACAATAAAAAAACCCCATACTTGCATTCGGATATGGCCTCGACCCACCTCGGTACCGAGCCAAGAGGGTCGGTATCGAGGTCTCTGGGTTTAGCTCTGGTGTTGGGCAAGTCGTTACCGACCCTCACAGGTCGGTACGAGCTTGGGCGAGAACTTTGCTCAAGCAATTCCGAATCTCAATTCCCAATTCATTCGACAATTTAGCTTAACTTCACGCAAGATTCCACACAAAAACACTCAATCAAGAAATGTAACCCCATACTTGCTCGAAACCCTATCTAACCGTGCCAACAATTGCCAAAACTCATGGTGAAAATCATGCAATTCAAGAACAAGTTACTTCATGCTTTTCTATTATCAAAATTCAGTGCAAACCAAGCAAGAAGAACCGAAAAATCAATCAAGATTAATCACCAATCATAAAACAAGAAAGAACGATGGCAATGTAGATATGTAATCCAATTTTCACACAAGATCTAGATACGAAACTACCCTAATTTACCATGAATCTTCAAGAAAAGAGTTAGGGTTTAGAAATCATACCGTAGACTTGAGAAATTGAAGAACGAAAATCGGGTTAGTAAGAGTAACGGGGGTTTGAGGCTTCGGTAACGAATCACAAGAGGTGTGTTCGTTATCAAGTGGGTGCAAATTGAGGGATTGGGTGCACGGTTGACAGCGTTGAGAGAATCCGAGGAGAGATCGATGGGATTTTGAGAGTTTGGTTGAGATTAGGCTGGATTTGGAGGCTTGAGAGTGTTTTAAAGAGGTTGGGCAAGAGGCGGCGTGAGGGGTGAGGTGAGGTAGAAGATAGATTTAGGTTTAGAAAACTTACATGCCCGCGCGTCTTCAAAATCTGGGTGTCTCTCAGGTCGATACCGACCCTCTCAGCTCGGTACCGAGCCTAGGTGACTCAATTTCCAGCGCCTTTTCGAGCCCGACTTTTGTGACATGTTAGCTCAAAAATATCCTATCCCGTAAACTTCTACACTACTGAAAAAAACTCAAAAGAAAGCTAGGAAAAAAGAACTATAAAAAAGGAAGGAAAACTTAACTAAAACTAAAACCGAGTTGCCTCCCGTAAGCGCTATTTTTAACGTCGTTAGCCCGACGAACTTACCTGGCTAATCAAGGTGGTTCCTTCTCAGCTGTGTCGGGGTCGTGGGAGACCCCATACTTAGCGTTAAAGGCATTGTTATTTCTTCTCACTAAATTCGGTCCCTCGTCCTCTAATAGTATACTCGATATTCCTACACAAGGGTTAGTGAAGTCCGAGAACCAAGGGGGTTTCGACTCCTCTATAGCATAAATAGTAGGGTATGGTGTAGGAATATGATATAAGGAATGATCATGACCGGTGATAGTGAATCCAGAGTTAGAGTACTCACCTTGATCCGTCAGTGGGGGCGTTGGCACCGAGACAGTTGAGGTCGTTATCGACCTATCTGGAGCAAGGCCTCTCTTTGTATCGTGCCAAAATGCGCAGCCTTCGTCATATTGCTGTACGAAGGGCTCGGTATCGACCCTAGGGGGTTCGGTAACTTCCTTAGTAGCGCTCTCGTAATCCTTATTGATTGGAAGGGCAACGACCGGTTTAGCAATGTCGAGCTCGGGCTGAGGCGTCTCGATCTGTGCGGCCGCGACCGTGTCATTGACTCATTGGCATCTTGATTAAGGTTGAACTCGAACCGCTCTTCTCCTATATCAAAGGTGAGGAGCCCTTTCCAAACATCAACTCGTGCACCTACTGTAGCAAGGAATGGCCTGCCTAGAATGATGGGCACTAGAGAGTCTTCAAGCATATCGAGAACAATGAAATCGTTTGGTATGAAGAATTTTCCCACTTGAATGGGAAAATCATCAACGACTCCTATAGCCTTTACACTTGATCCATCTTCCATGTACAACCTCATATCCACTGGTTCTAGAGGTCCCATGTTAGCTTTTGACCAGATTGATAAGGGAAGTAAACTGGCATTAGCTCCCAAATCGTATAGTGCTTTGAATAGGTGGTCGCCAATCCCAATAGTGATAGCAAATCTCCCCGGGTCACCTAGCTTTTCCGGAAGGGTTATGGATCGGACCTCATCTGTCACCTCTGTTATTGACCTTTTCCTGCTAAGAATGTCCTTCAAAAATTTTGTGTAAGCCGACATTTCGCTTAGGGCCTTAGCGAATGGTATGGAAATATTTAAGCCCTGAAGAATTTTAACGAAACGCTTAAACTTGCCTTCTGTTGAGTCCTTAGACTTCTTACTAGGAAAGGGGAGAGCCTTCACCAATCTCGGAGCCAAAGTGGGCTCGAGAGGTGGTGCTACTAGGTCGACAATCGGGTCGATCGGTGTCGTAGAAGGGTCGGTACCGACCCTGGTGGGGTCGGTATCGAGCCTGGGATTAAGGGAGTGGCTCGGTGTAGAAACTTACCTAAGTTGGGGTCAATGACGAGCTTGGGAGCATCGGTACCGAGTGGTTCAAGCTCGGTAACGACCCTCTTCGGTACGTTGTCGACTTGGGCCGAGGCGTCTTCTTCAGCACCGGGGTCTTTTTCCTTGGCTTTGGCACGATTTGGCAGCGTCTTTCCGCTCCTGAGGTGTACGACCACAATCTGTCCTCTAGGGTTCTCGTCGGGGCGGCTCGGGAGTTGCCCTTGCGGCCTCGGAATCTGTGCAACACTCTTTTTCCATATATCGAACTTTTCCCATCTTTTCATCTGATTATTGAGGTTAGCTTGGACTCCATTGATTTCATTTTTTACTCCATTAATCCCTTCATAGAGTCCTTGCACCCAAGATGGTGGCTCGTGATAGCCCGGAGGTCGATACGGAGCGGGTCGTCTTTCCGGAGGGGGGACTGTATAATTCTGATTTTGATTCTGATTTCCCAAGCCGGATAATTGTTTGGCCTGTCAAAATTATTAGGCGGGTTCATGTATTGTCCTCTCATATAGTTCATCTCAGCATATGTCTCAGCGGCTCTAACCTGCTCAATGTTAGTGCAAGCAGAAGTACTATGGGCAAAAGAGCCACACTCTTGACAAGGTTGAGAGGTTTTCAGAAAACTTACCTGTTTCTTCAGACGGTTGATCTCATCCTGTAGAAATTGATTTTTGACATCAGGATCAACTTTGTCTTTATTAGGCATGTAGAGACGCTTTTGTGGCTGCTGGGCTCCATACATAGCATCGTAGTTGGTTAGTTTGTCCAACAACTCCAATGCAGCGGTGGGATCCATCTCAATAAAACCGCAAGCAGTGTGCATGTTGATGCGGTTCTTCGTTTCAGCATTAATCCCTTGGAAGAAGATTTCTTGGAGCACATATGGTGGTTGTCCATGAGCGGGGCACTGTTTGAGCATCTCCTTGAATCTCTCCCGTTTCTCCACAAAGGTCTCGTTAGGCAGCTGGTGATAGGAGGAGATGCGCTTTCTCAACTCCGTTGTCTTAGCAGGAGGGAAAAACTTTGTTAGAAATTGATCATACAAAGCCTTCCAAGTTCTGATAGACTTAGGAGGTAAGCTCTCCAACCAGCTCAGAGCCTTTCCTGTAAGAGACCACCTGAAAGCTTTTAATAGAACATATTCTAATGAGACACCTTCACCAGCAATAGTGTCACATAAATCAAGAAAAATTTTAAATTGTTCCATAGGGCACTCAGTAGGTTTCCCTTCAAACTGGGCCCGTTTGATTAAGGATATAAATTGAGACTTGATCTCAAAATTCTTCTCTATCTCCGGAAGCATGATTGCAGACTCTAGCACCCTCAGTTCTGGATGCATATATTGTTTGGAATTCCTCGGATAGGCATTGAGTCTTTCTTGAAGAGCGGTCTTCTCAATCTTTGTGGCTTCGAGCTACCTTTGGAGCTCAGTCATCTGTTGAGCCATCTCTTCAGGAGTCGTCGCCAAGGCCTACTTTTCTCTTCTTCTGCGGTGTAAGGTACGCTCAGGTTCAGAATAATAACCAGTGTTATCAAACTCGAGCCTTCGATGTCCTGCTGGCATAAGCTGAGAAAAAAGACAAAAGAAAACAAAATTAAAAACAAAAACGGGGTCGGGCTATTCCCAGACCCACGAGTAATCAAACAGACACTATTGCTTCCCCGGCAACGGCGCCAATTTGTTGAAGGGCAAGATTTAACTCGACAACAAATAAATTTGTAGTCAAGACCACACTGAGTATAGGGAGGTCAGGTTCGTCCACGGAAAGCAAGGTTATTTGATTACCGAACTACGAAAATAATAAAATAAAACAAAACAAAGCTACGACAGCCCTCGGTACCGACCCTGAACGACGCTGGGTTTCAACTAAAACTACGCAAACAAGACAAACCAACTGCAGGCTCGGTACCGACCTGTGTACCTCGGTAACGAGTCTGTTCGAGGGTAAAAACGAAGGAAATTCAAATGATAAAAACAACTAGGACAAGGGCTACCACGGCATAATCATGCATACGAACTAGTGTGAAGGATAATTATCATGCCTTAAAGATAAATCTATCAACTTTCGTTGACCTAAACAAGCAAATTAATCAATTTTCATAAATCAATTCACTTTTCTACTAATTTTGAATCCAAAGCTCGAAACTTTCGTCATCGAACAATATCAACATTCAAGATTACAACTTTCTCTTTCGATCAAGCGATAAACTCGAATTACTTCGACTTTCGTCTAAGTATAAGCACAAACAAGTAGATAAAAGGATAAAAGGCAATCAAACATTCAACTCATTCATTCAAGAATGCATAACTATGTCGGGTTTCAACCCCGATCCTAGAAAAGTAAACTACTCACTCATGATTGAAACAAAACAAACAACTTGATTGAAAGAAAACATCGAAATAAAACTTACTTGAAATTATAGAAATCTTGTCTTACAAACAACCACGTTCGAACTCAAAACAATGAAGAACAAGAACAAGGAATCGATCACTCTCTCTCTCTCTCTCTCGATCGGTAGAACCGAAAAAATCCTCCAAACTAACGTATTCTCTCCTTCAAAAACTTGTGAAGCCCCAAAACTAGGCTAGAACAAGGGTATTTATACTAAAAGAAACTATCTAACAAAGATCCTAGAAGATAAAAACTTTCCTAACTAAAACGATTACAAGATAAAGGATAGATTTTCTTAAAGTCGGCGCCGCCTACCGACATCACCTCGGTAATGACCTATATAGGGTCGGTAGACTCTTGCTAAATTCCCCCAATAAAACTCCGTTTCACAACTCGGTACCGACCCTCAAAGGTCGGTAACGAGCCCTCTGTTTTGGATATTTGTACACTTTTCACAGCTTCTCTTTGGATTTCAACAGGATCTTCAAGACGTATTCATTCTTCTCTTCTTCTCTATGCACTCCACCATCAACCACTTGACTTCAGCTTGCTAAAAAATGCTCCTTTCCGCTCCAAAAACTTACAAAAAGACACAAAACGGAGTAGCTTCCATACTTTTAACAAAATATGCAAACTTATCCAAAAACACAAAACTAATACTAAAACTCACTAAAACTAAACTAAACAACCGAAGAAAAACACCTAAAACTATACTAAAAACACGAACATCACGCGGGTTGACCTAGAATCACGCGGTCGCGCTTTATGGTGCTAACCCGCTGATGTTCGTGTTTTTAGTATAGTTTTAGGTGTTTTTCTTAGGTTGTTTAGTTTAGTTTTAGTATGTTTTAGAGTTAGTTTTGTGTGTTTTTGGATAAGTTTGCATATTTTGTGAAAAGTATGGAAGCTACTCCGTTTTATGTCTTTTTGTAGGTTTTTGAAGCGGAAAGGAGCATTTTCAAGCAAAGCTGAAGTCAAGTAGATTGTGGTGGAGTACATAAAGGACAAGAAGAAGGATATTTCTTGAAGATCTTGAAGAAGTCCAAGAGAAGTCATGGGAAAGTTCAAAATAGGCGAAACAGAGACCTCGTTACCGACCTGTGAGGGTCGGTACCGAACTGCGCAACAAGTTTTTATCCAAGAAATTCAGCAAGTGTCTACCGACCCTGTGCAGGTCGTTACCAAGGTGACCTGTGTCGATAGAGAGGCGCCGACTTTCGGAAATTATATCTTTTATCTTGTAATCTTTTTAGTTTGGTAAGTTTTTATCTTTTAGATCTTTATTAGATAGCTTTCTTTAGTATAAATACCATTGTTTTAGCCTAGTAGAAGAGGGGTTCGTTAGTTTTGAGTTAGAAAGTCGTGAAAGAGACGGACGATTGAGATTTCGATCCTGGTTCGATCGAGAGAGAGAGAGGGTCGTGATCGAGGTTGTTGTCTTGTTCTTCATTGCTTTGATCGTGAATGTGTGGTTTGTAAGACGATATTTCTCTAAGTTCAAGTAAGTTTTACTTTTCAATGTTCTCTTTTAATAAAGTTGTTTGTTTTGATTCAATGATGAGTGAGTAGTTCTCTTTTCTATGGTCGGGGTTGAAGCCCGACATAGTTATGTATGGTTGAATGAATGTGTTGATGTTTTGATTCCCTTCTATCTTTTGAATTGCTTGTTTGTGCTTATACTTAGACGAGAGTCGAAGTAATTTGAGTTTATTGCTTGATCGAAAGAGAAAGTTGTGAACTTGAATGTTGATATTGTTTGATAACGAAAGTTTCGAGCTTTGGATTCAAAACAAGTAGAAAAGTGAATTGATTTATGAAAGTTGATTGATTTGCTTGTTTAGTCAACGGAAGTTGATAGATTTATCTTTAAAGGCATGATCTTTATCCTTCACATGAGTTTGCATGCATAATTATGTCGTGGTAACCCTTGTCCTAGAGCTTTTTATCTCTTGATTTCCCTTCGTTTTTGCATTCGAATAGACTCGTTATCGAGGCACACAGATCGGTACCGAGCCTGCACTTGCATCGTGTTATTTGCTCTGTTTTAGTAGAAACTCGGCATCGTTACCGAGCTGTTTTGCTTTGTTTTGCTTTGTTTTCTTGTTTTCTTAGTTCGGTAAACAAATAACCTTGATTTCCGTGGACAATCCTAACTTCGCTATACTCAGCGGGGTCTTGACTACAAATTTATTTATTGTCGAGTTAGAAACGCCCTTCAACAAATTGGCACCATTGCCGGGGAAGCAACAATGTTTGTTTGTTTGCCTGCGGGTCTGGGAATAGCCCGACCCCGTTTTTGTTTTTTATTTTGTTTTCTTTTGTTTGTTTTCTCATCTTATGCCAGCAGGACGTCGTAGGCTCGAGTTTGATAACACTGGTTATTATTCTGAACCTGAACGCACCCTACACCGCAGAAGAAGAGGAAACCAAGCCATGGCAATGACTCCTGAAGAGATGGCACAACAGATGTCCGCTCTCTAGAGGCAAATGGAGGCGTTACAAGCTGATCGAGACACTACTGCCGCAACAGCTGAACGAGAGCAAGTAAACGTTGAACGTCACCGAGAGGACAATGCCCGTCTACAGGCACAGTTGAATGCATATCCAAGGAATGCCAAACAGTATATGCATCCAGAACTAAGGGTGCCAGAGTCTATAATCGTGCTTTCGGAGATAGAGAAGACTTTTGAGATCAAGTCTCAATTTATATCCTTAATCAAACGGGCTCAGTTTGAAGGGAAACCTACTGAGTGCCCTATGGAACATATTAAAAATTTCCTTGATTTATGTGACACTATTGCTGCTGAAGGTGTCTCACTTGAATATGTTCTATTAAAAGCTTTCATGTGGTCTCTTACAAGAACGGCCCTGAGCTGGTTGGAGAGCTTACCTCCTAACTCCTAAGTCTATCAGGACTTGGAAGGCTTTGTATGATCAATTTCTTACAAAGTTTTTCCCTCCTGCTAAGACAACAGAGTTGAGAAAACGCATTACCTCCTATCACCAGCTGCCTAACGAGACCTTCGTAGAGACGTGGGAGAGGTTCAAGGAGATGCTCAGACAGTGCCCCACTCATGGGCAACCCCTATATATGCTCCAAGAAATCTTCTTCCAAGGGATTAATGCAAAAACAAAGAACCGCATCAACACTCACACTGCTTGCGGATTTATTGAGATGGATCCCACTGCTGCATGGGAACTGCTGGACAAGTTGTCTAACTACGATGCCATGTATGAGACCCAGCAACCACCCCAGCCACAGAAGCGTCTCTACATGCCTAATAAAGACGAAGTTGATCCCGATGTCAAAAATCAATTTCTACAGGATGAGATCAACCGTCTAAAGAAATAGGTAAGTTTTTTGAAAACCTCTCAACCTTGTCAAGAGTGTGGCTCTTCTGCCCATAGTACTTCTGCTTGCACTAACATCGAGCAGGTTAGAGCCAATGAGACATATGCTGAGATGAATTATATGAGAGGACAATACAGGAACCCACCTAATAACTTTGACAGGCCAAACAATTATCCGGCTTGGGGAAATCAAAATCAAAGTCAGAATTAGAATTATGCAGCACCCCCTCCGGACAAACGGCGTGCACCGTATCGACCTCCAGGCTATCAAGAGCCACCATCTTGGGTGCAAGGACTCTATGAAGGGATTAATGGCGTAAAGAATGAAATCACTGGAGTCCAAACCAACCTCAACAATCAGATGAAAAGATGGGGGAGAGTTCGATGTTTGGAAGAAGAGTGTCGACTCAATGCTAGGGAACCTAGCTGCACATATTCTGAGGCCGCAAGGGCAACTCCCGGGCCACCCCGAGGAAAACCCTAGAGGACAGATAGCGGTCGTACACCTCAGGAGCAGGAAGACGCTACCAGATCATGCCCAAGCTAAGGAGAAGGACCTCGTTACTGAAGAAGATGCCTCGACCCAGGTCGACAACGGGCCAATGAGGGTCGTTACCAAGCCTGAACCACTCGGTACCGATGCTCCCAGGGTCATCACCGACCCCAACTCAGGTAAGTTTTCTACACCGAGCCCCTCTCTTAGTCCCAGGCTCGATACCGACCCCATCAGGGTCAGTACCGATCCTTCTAAGGCACCGATCGACCCTATTGTCGAATTAGTAGCACCACCTCTCGAGCCCGCTTTGGCTCCGAGATTGGTAAAATCTCTTCCCTTTCCTACTAAGAAGTCAAAGGACTCGACTGAAGGCAAGTTTAAGCGTTTTGTTAAGATTCTCCAGGGCTTGAATATTTCTATACCATTCGCTGAAGCCCTAAGCGAATTGCCGGCTTACACAAAATTTTTGAAGGACATTCTTAGCAGGAAAAGATCAATAACAGAGCTGACAGATGAGGTCCGATCCATTACTCTTGCAGAAAAGCTAGGCGACCCAGGGAGATTTGCTATCACTATTGGCATAGGCGACCACCGATTTAAGGCTTTATGTGATCTCGGTGTTAGTGCGAGTCTCCTACCTTTGTCAATCTGGTCAAAGGCCAACATGGGACCTCTGGAACCCGTGGATATGAGGTTGTATATGGCGGACGGATCAAGTGTGAAAGCTATAGGAGTCGTTGATGATTATCCCATTCAAGTGGGGAAATTCTTCATTCCCAACGATTTCATTGTCCTCGATATGCCTGAAGATCCTCACGTGCCCATCATTCTAGGAAGGCCATTCCTTGCTACAGCAGGCGCTAGAGTTGATGTTTGGAAAGGACTCCTCACCTTTTGACATAGGAGAGGAACGGGTCGAGTTCAGCCTTAATCAAATTGCCAATGACACGACCGTGGCCGCCTAAATCAAGATGTCCCAGCCAGAGCTCAACATTGCTGAGTCCGAAGTTTCCCTTCCAATCAATGAGGACTACAAGAGTGGCACCAAGACGTCTACCGACCCCCATAGGGTCGGTACCGAGCCCTTCGTACAACAATATGACAGAGGCGGCGCGTTTTGGCACGACACCGAGAGAGGTTTTGCTTCCGATAGGTCGATAACGACCTCAACTACCTCGGTGCCGACACCTTCACTAATGGATCGAGGTGAGTATTCTAACTCTTGATTCACTATCACTGATCATGATCCTTCCTTATATCATATTCCTACACCATATCCTGCTATTTATGCTATAGAGGAGTCGAAACCTCCTTGGTTTTCGGATTTCACTAACCCTTGTGTAGGAATACCAAGCATACTGTTAGAAGATGAGGGACCAAATTTAGTGAGAAGAAATAATAATGCCTTTAACGCTAAGTATGGAGTCTCCCAAAACCCCGACGAAGCTGAGAAGGAACCACCTTGATTAGCCAGGTTAGTTTGTCGGGCTAACGAAGTTAAAAATAGCGCTTACGGGAGGCAACCCGGTTTTGGTTTTAGTTTTAGTTTTAGTTTGGTTTTCTTTTTATAGTTCTTTTTCCCAGCTTTCTTTTGAATTTTTAGTAGTTTAGAAGTTTGGAAGATAATATTTTTTTTGAGCTAACATGTCATAGGAAGTCGGGCTCGAAAAGGCGCTGAAAATTGAGTCGCCCAGGCTCGGTACCGAGTTGAGAGGGTCGGTACCGACCTGAGACGACACCCAGATTTCGAAGACACGCGGGCAGGTAAGTTTCCTAAAACCTAAAATCTATCCTCTATCTCACCCCACCCCTACACGCCGCCTTTGCCCCTCTTTTTAAACACTCTCAAGCCTTCAAAAATTCCTCACCAAATCTCAAACCAAAACCCCCGAAATCCCGATCGATCTCCACTCGGAATTCTCACCTAAATCGATCGAGTACCACTCGCACCCCAATCCCGATCGCAACCACTCGATAACGAGCACAACCCTTGTAATTCGTTACCGAAGCACTAGAGCCCTCGTTACCCATTCAAATTTTGATTTTTGTTCTTCAATTCTCAAAACTACGGTATGATTTCTAAACCCTAACTTTTTTTCTTGAAGTTTCATGGTGATTTAGAGAAGTTTCCATATCTAGATCTTATGTGAGAAATCGGTTTGCATGTCTAAATTGCATTGTGCTTCTATTGCTTCTATGTTTGGTAATCAATCTTGATTTAATTTCGGTTCTTCTTGCTTCGTTTGCATTGAATTTTGATAAGGAAAGCATGAAGTAAACTTGTTCTTGAATTGCATGATTTTCACCATGTGTTTTTGGCAATTATTGGCTTGATTAGGTTTCGAGCAAGTATGGGATTGCATGTTCTATATTGTGTGTTCTTAGGTGGAATCGTGGTTGAAATCGTGCTGAATTGTCGAAAATTTTGAGATTTGGAACTCGGAATCACTTGCATATTGTTCTTGTTCAGGCTCGTTACTGACATGGGAGGGTCGGTAACGACATGCGAATACCCAGAATCGAAACCAAACTCCGAGATCTCGTTACCGACCCAATTGGGTCGGTACCAAGGTGGGTCGAGACCATTTCCAAAAGTAAGTATGGGGTTTTATTTAGTTGGTTTGAGTGGATCTTATCTTAGATTTTCATGGTGTTTTCAGGTACCAAATGGCAAGCACAAGCCGAGCTAACGCTAAAGTCGGAAAGAAGAGGAGGACTCAAAGATCCCCATCTCCTCCACGCATGGACGATGTCGTTTTGTCTACTCGGGAGCAAGTTAAGGTCTTTGATTCCGTCCTTCAGAAGGACCACTTCACTAGGTGGTTCTCAAGATCAAGTGGCAAGGGCGTTGGGATCTATGATGATGTCAAGCACACCTTTGTTATTCTCGGTGTGCCGCATCTATTGAAGAAGGAGAACACACCGCATTACCCGGCTCTCACCTCCGAGTTCATAGCCACTCTCCAAATGAGTTTCAAGTCCAAGACATTGGTGGGGAAGATCAAGTTCCGTTTGGGCAATGCCAACCACGAGTACACGATGATCCAGTTCAATCAACTCCTCGACTTCCCCCACCACTCTAGGGATTACAAGGCCGACGATTTCAAGGTCACCGACACTTGGAGCTATATTTCCGGAGAGGTCAATCCTTCCGCACCGACACTCCCAGGGGCGAGCATCATCAACCCCATCTTCCATATCATTCTTTGAGTCTTGGGCGCCACTTTTTGGCCCAAGAAAGAGCTTTCAAGGCCGACAAGGTTGGAGGTTGCATGCCTCCGCACCATTCTTTTCGAGGAACCCGCCCCCCTGAATTTGGGGTATGAATGGTTGAAGTATGTCGAGAAGCACGGGGCCAAATCAAAGGAAGTATGGTGTGGCAATTTGGTGAGTCTTTTGGAGGAGAAGCTCGATGTCGATCTCACGCGCTACACTCCTCAACTTCCCCAGAAGTTAGACTCGAGTATTGGTTCTCTTCCGACATCTTTGTGAGGATTCATGGTGGAGTCGCCACCAAGGTGCTTGGACAGGTGGTGCCGATTACTCGGGCCAAGTTTGAGTTTCTCTATGTGCCAAACTGGTATGAGGCTTGGAAGTCTCACTCGTTCCCGTTGGAAAAGAAGCCTCAAGATGAGCCATCATTACGGGAGTACGAAACTAGATACGAGAGAGAAGGCGTTGCTATGGATGAAGACGCCCCAGCTACGGAGGAGCTCGATATCGAGGATGATGACCTCGGTACCGAGGTACTTGGCGATGATGACGACCTCGGTAACGAGCAACCTGGGCTCGATTCCGAGTATTTTGAAGTCAATACCGAGACATTCAACTTTGGTAATCTGTTCCTCCGCCTACCGAGCCATAGTCGTTTAGACTGGTGCCCTACAACCCGGTGATTTATCAAGACCATTTCCAGCCCCAAGATCATTATCAACCACCGCCCCAACCAAGCTACACCGGCTCAAGTGTTCCACCTCCAAGGGCCGAAGATTTGTCTTTCCAGATGCAGCAGTTGAACCTGCAGCAGACACAACTTAATCAGCAGATGGATCGTTGGGAGGGTGTGTATTCCGCTCGCATGGCTCTTGAGGATGTGAGGCATCAACAAGATGATGCTCGTTGGAGGACGATGGAGCAACGGGTGACGGTTGATGAGGAGCGCTGGAGGACTATGTATGAGTTCATGGGCAACTTTGAGCGCCAGTTTCCACCACCACATTGATGATTCGGCTTTCAAAAGATGTTTCTTCTGCTTCAAAAGTTTATCTTGTGAGTTTTTTTTCTTTTTCCTATTCTTTTATTTAGTTTAGCTTTATTACAGTGGGGACACTGTAATTTTAAGTATGGGGTAGGGAAGGAAATGAAACTTGCTTCTTTGTTTGTTTCGTTTCTTTGTTTGTTTTGTTTGTTTGATTTGTTTTGTTTCTTGTTTTTAGTTGTCTTTGTTAAAGAAAAAATAAAAAATCACAAAAAAAATTAAAATTTTTGAAAATTCCAAAAAGATTTTAGAATAGATAAGTACCCTGTCTTTTGGTTCTATGATAGTTAATTGCTTGCATGATCATGTAATTTCCTTTCAGCATGTTTTTGATGGTATAGCCTGATTTTTATTATGAAATTATTTTTATAAAGAATAACATTTGATGAAATTGAGCATGTATAACTTTTAGCATGAATAGTTGTAATCCAACAAAAATTACTACCTTGTGAGTTATTTTTGGCCTTATAGGGAGAACATCAAAAATCCCTCTTCTTTTCTTGTGTGATTTACTCTCTTTATGCATATTATCTCTTGGAATTGTGATGGTTATCTATTTCTCAAGGTCAATATAAGATGTTTTAGTTCATTACTTGTGAAAGTCTTATGATAGAGAACTTACTTATTTTTATGAGCCTTATTAATCCCTATCCACCCTTTACATGATCCTTGTTTTTGACAACCAATTTTAGCTTTATCCTTTTATTTGTTGCTCCACAAAATTATTTTCTAGCTGAGATAAGCTTGACCCTATCCGGGGATTAGGACTTAGTTGGAGAGGTATATTTTTGTAGAGTGCAAAATGTTATATTTTGGTTGAAAATAAGGGTTTTGGTGGGGTAGATTGGAAGTCTCTTGTTTTATTTTGTAAAAAGATCTCTTGGTAAGGAATATGCACAAAGAAGGAAAGAAAGAAAAAGAAATATTTGGATCGATACCGGCCTATGTGGGCTCGGTACCGATGGTAAAAGGAAGAAAAATCAAGGAAGTGAAGTGAAAATGTAGCTCGTTATCGGCCCTCTCAGGTCGGTAACGACGCAGGTCGAGAGCAAAGAAAAAAATGTTGAAAAGAAAAAGAGAGAAAGAGAAAGAAGATGTGCAGTGTGTTTAAAAATATAAACCAGAGATTCTTTATGTTCATATGAGGCTTTCTAGGATTTAAAAGGTGAGTGAAGAGCATAATGAGAGTGAGTTTGGTTATTTTATGATAGTTTTTGGATTATTGTGTGAGTTTTTAGGAGTCTTTTGATTCCCGGATATAATTAGCACCACATAACCAAAAGTTTTCCATGCCTTATTGTCTTTACCAAGCCCCATTACAACCCGGCCAAAAGTTTTTCATTGAGCCTAAGTTCTCTTGATGATTTTTGCTTGTTTTGACAAATCTTTGGTGGAGAGTTTTGGTGATATAAGTTCCAATTTCTATGAGCTTTTGCATATAAGATTGAGTTGAGAGATTGAATTTATAGCCCAAACACATGAGAGTTGAGTGAAACACAATATCCTTGGTGAGGTTGGATTGTAGTTGCTTATGTCTATTAGTGCTTATATATGTGTGATGACGTTAATAGTCATTTGCTATGTTTTGATGTTCCTTTTGAAATGAAGGCTATTGCTTGATGAGCATGATGATTGGTCTTGGTTAATGTTTAGTGATCGCGTGAGGACAAGCAAGCTTAAGTATGGGGTATTTTGATGTTCGTATTTTTAGTATAATTTTAGGTGTTTTTCTTAGGTTGTTTAGTTTAATTTTAGTAAGTTTTAGAGTTAGTTTTGTGTGTTTTTGGATAAGTTTGCATATTTTGTGAAAAGTATGGAAGCTACTCCGTTTTGTGTCTTTTTGTAGGTTTTTGAAGCGGAAAGGAGCATTTTCAAGCAAAGCTGAAGTCAAGTAGATTGTGGTGGAGTACATAAACGACAAGAAGAAGGATATGTCTTGAAGATCTTGAAGAAGTCCAAGAGAAGTCATGGGAAAAGTTCGAAATAGGCAAAATAGAGACCTCGTTACCGACCTGTGAGGGTCGGTACCGAGCTGCGCAACAAGTTTTTATCCAAGAAATTCAACAAGTGTCTACCGACCTTGTGCAGGTCGTTACCGAGGTGACCCGTGTCGATAGAGAGGCGCCGACTTTCGGAAATTATATTTTTTATCTTGTAATCTTTTTAGTTTGGTAAGTTTTTATCTTTTAGATCTTTATTAGATAGCTTTATTTAGTATAAATACCCTTGTTTTAGCCTAGTAGAAGAGGGGTTCGTTAGTTTTGAGTTAGAAAGTCGTGAAAGAGACGGACGATTGAGATTTCGATCCTGGTTCGATCGCGAAAGAGAGAGAGAGAGAGAGAGAGAGAGAGAGAGAGAGAGGGTCGTGATCGAGGTTGTTGTCTTGTTCTTCATTGCTTTGATCGTGAATGTGTGGTTTGTAAGACAATATTTCTCTAAGTTCAAGTAAGTTTTACTTTTCAATGTTCTCTTTTAATAAAGTTGTTTGTTTTGATTCAATGATGAGTGAGTAGTTCTCTTTTCTATGGTCGGGGTTGAAGCCCGACATAGTTATGTATGGTTGAATGAATGTGTTGATGTTTTGATTGCCTTCTATCTTTTGAATTGCTTGTTTATGCTTATACTTAGGCAAGAGTCGAAGTAATTTGAGTTTATTGCTTGATCGAAAGAGAAAGTTGTGAACTTGAATGTTGATATTGTTCGATAACGAAGTAGAAAAGTGAATTGATTTATGAAAGTTGATTGATTTGCTTGTTTAGTCAACGAAAGTTGATAGATTTATCTTTAAAGGCATGATCTTTATCCTTCACATGAGTTTGCATGCATAATTATGTCGTGGTAACCCTTGTCCTAGAGCTTTTTATCACTTGATTTCCCTTCGTTTTTGCATTCGAATAGACTCGTTACCGAGGCACACAGTGACACAGATCGGTACCGAGCCTGCACTTGCATCGTGTTATTTGCTCTGTTTTAGTAGAAACCCATCATTGTTACCGACCCTGAAAAGGTCGGTGCCGAGGGCTGTCGTAGCTGCTTTGCTTTGTTTTACTTTGTTTTCTTGTTTTCTTCGTTCGGGAAACAAATAACCTTGCTTCACGTGGACGATCCTGACTTCGCTATACTCAGCGGGGTCTTGACTACAAATTTATTTGTTGTCGAGTTAAAAACGCCCTTCAACACCCGTGCAATCAGTTTCTGCTGAAATTGCTTGGGATGACTTCCTTCCTTGCAAGCCGTGTTTTCTTCTCTTCCATGGTCTTCACTCTAACTTCTTCAATGCTTCTTTGCACCGCCTCCTAGCTCACTTCAACTCTTCTAACCACCACCATGATCAACTAAGACTCGTCCCGCTTTTGCTCATAAACCTAGGAACCTGCAAAATCGAACAAACAAGTGCAATCTACCCAAAAACACAAGATCCTATAAACTAAACTAAAACCAACTAAAACTTATGCAAAACCAACATAAAACATGCATCTAAACTACATCTATATGCAAGCTATTAAATTCCCCTATGCTTAACCCTTGCTTGTCCTCAAGCAAGTCATAAATCCAAGGCACACCATAGAAATGCAATCATGCATCCATCTCATAATCAAACAAGCAATTCAACATATAATTAACACCCGACCAAGACTTCATAGCATGCATTACATCAAGCATAGAGCAAAGATTATTCATTCATTCTAGACCTCACCAAGGTAAATGTGTTTGCACTCTCACTCAAGTGTTTATGGACGTGTTTCACTCAAAATCAACCATGAAAATTAGACTACCATATGCTTGCATTAGTGTCCTAAATCTCCACCGCTATGGATCAAATACACAACAAAAATCATGAGGTCTTTTAAGGGTTGTAATGGGGCCAAGGTAAGAGAAATTTGGAAGGGATAATATTTAGTCATGTGGTGCTAAATTCGGGATAAAGAACTAATCCTAAACCCAAACTTTTGCACTTCACTTTTCATAATGCTTCCCAACTTCCTTCACCAACTCCATTTACACATCAAAGCTCTTTGTTTCACCTCTTTCTTTCTTTTTCATCATTTTTTTCTTGCCTCTTTAGTCTTTATTCAACTCTTTTTTTTCACTTATGAAGGTTACTAACATTTAAACTCAACTTTTTCTTTGCTTTGAAACATACTTTTCACCTTCATTTTTTTCACTTTACACACTAGAGTTGTATTTCCTCTTTGCCACCTTTTCTTCAACTTCCCCATACTTATACAAAACTCACACCAAACAAAAATACAGCCTAAAGTCCTAAATCCCGGACGGGTCAAGCTTATTAGGCTAGGAATCATTTTGTGGAGCTATAAAAATAGGATTAAAGCTTAAAAAAATGGGGTGTTAAAACATGGATCTTGTAAGACACCTCGCGTGAAAAACCGAATTGCACGGGTCGACCTAGAATTATGCGGCCGCGCTTTATGGTGCTAACCCGCACAATCGGCTTTTGCTGAAATTGCTCGGGCTGACTTCCTTCCTTGTAAGCTGTGTTTTCTTCTCTTCAATGGTCTTCACTCTAACTTCTTCAATGCTTCTTTGCACCGCCTCCTAGCTCACTTCAACTCTTATAACCACCACCATGATCAACTAAGACTCGTCCTGTTTTTGCTCATAAACCTAGGAACCTACAAAACCGAGCAAACAAGTGCAATCTACCCAAAAACATAGGATCCTATAAACTAAACTAAAACCAACTAAAACTTATGCAAAACCAACATAAAACATGCATCTAAACTACATCTATATGCAAGCTATCAGGCCAACCGCGACAGCCATGTGTGCCACCTACACGAGCGCACCAAGGCCCAATTGGAGAAGCGCTCGAAATAGTACGCCGCCCGATGCAACAAAGGGTGTCGTTCACTGATTTTCGAGCCAAGAGATTTGGTTTGGCTCATCTTCGCAAGGATAAGTTTCCCGAGGCTTGCAAGACGAAGCTACAACCTAGGGGAGACGACCCCTTCAAAGTCCTTCGGCGCATCGGGGACAACTCTTATGTCCTTGACCTCTCGGGCAAGTACAATGCCACCCTTCCTTCAATGTCTCGGGTCTCTCTCCTTATGTGGATCCGGAGTATTATGACAAGGAAACGTGGATGTTTCCCAACCAGGGGGGGTGATGTGACCCCGCCCTTGACGGCTAGCCAAGAAGAGGTGTCTATGTCCGTGCACTCCGATGGATCCATTACCCGAGCTAGGACCCGCATCATTGTTCGTGCCACAACGTCCATCATCGCGCGCAAGCTAACTATCCACGGCACACCCACGGCTAAGCCAACCTTCGCGTGCATCGTCTCCATCGGCACCACAACAAACTCGTCACTCGGCGCCGAGGACCTCAACATGAATCGCGCCCCTACCATGCCAGCGTCTAGCCAACTGGGCATCGACGCATGAGGTTCTCGTGCGCGTAAAGCCTTGTTGCGATGCACACTGTGGCCCGCGATAGCCTTGCGCCACGGCGCTAGCGCGCCGACGACCTTGTCGCGACAGCCGCGACTAGGCCACTGTGACCATCTATCTATTATTACTATTTTTAGCACCTTTCCTTTTCTAAACTTGCTTGTAATGACTTTGACTACTTTTAGAAGGTTAATTTTGGGCTTGGGCCGACGTTGGTCTCGCTTACATGCCACACCCTAGCCTCCCCATGCCACTCTAGGATTTCTCGTGGATCTCTTCTATATAAAGGAGCCACGCCTCTCTTGTTTGTTACGATTAGTTGAATTGATAACGAAGTTCTGCCGAATTGATTCCATAATATCTTCATTAGGCGCCATCTCCTCAAAACCTCTCTTCATCTCTCGATTTCTCCCTTGAATTCGATCCATATCATTGCTACACTCTGAGTTTCCTCTTGATTCTAGGCTTCTCGCCTCAAAACTATCTGTTACTTGTTCGTGAGACCTACTACAAGTCCAATACAAAGATCCAACGGTGAATCCAGAAACGGGTTCACATCAGGTGGTGAAAGTGTTCCACCCACCTGTAACCCGATCCAATGACAATCCTAGTTATGACGTTGGTTGTGGATGTGGTGGAGGCGCCAAGGTCGATGGTGGAGGAGGTGGTGGTGGTAGTGTTCCCATGGTGGAGGAGGTAAAGGAGGGGGAGAGAGAGGCTGCAGAGGAAGAGAAGAGGAGGTCGGAGGAGGTAATCGTAGGAGGAGGTAGTCGGAGTAGCTCGCGAGTCGTGGAATCGCGTCGTCGAAAAAATAGCCGAACAAGGAAGAAGGGGAAACGATGGCTCTCAATTTGACATAGGGCCTCACGAATAGATTCGTGCAAAGTGTTGGACCTCATTTTTGGGGTGGGCTTTACACAGATCCAACGTTCGTAAAGCGACATTTCGTTTATGTTTTTTAATTTCCGATTTTAACACTGGTGAAGACTGTGCGAAGGCAGAAAACGTAATACGCTAACAAAAAATAAATAAAAGTATGTATATACTATATACACACGCATAATTATAGATTTTATTATTCTTCAAAGCAAGATTATATAATGAAAAAAATTGAAACAAAAAATCCATTTTTAATTTACTACATTGGCACCCGGTTTTGAAAGAATTTTCGCACTGTCTTTTGTGTCTACTCTTTTTGTTCGACCTCCCTTTTCTCTCGTACCGTATACCCACAACATTCCAGATTAGGGTTTCCGAGTTTCTCCGAACCCCTCTCTCTATCGTTCTTCTGGAGCTCTCTTCGGCACAAAAGCTCCTCAATTACTGGTAAGATCCACAACTTTCTTCGCAATTCTTTGACTTTATCTTGGTACAGTCTTATGCTCGAATCGTACTTGAAGTATGTGTATTTCTGTTTTCGCTAGGTCTATAGGCTGAGACCGCTTCTTGCTTGTGAGAAATAGGGGGAAATCGGAGGAGGGAGGGAGAGGGATATGGATGAAAACGACGGTGGAGCAGGCTTTAGCGGCTACGGCGATGGCGGGGACACCGGGGATCAGTTTCACCGAAACGAAGCCATCTCCGCAGTCGCCGACGAGGGCTTTCTGGGCGAAGAGGACGACGATTACGAAGATCTTTACAACGATGTTAACGTTGGCGAGGGGTTTCTACAATCCCTAAGGAAGAATGAGGATGCAGGTTTTAGAAACGAGGAAGAGAATAGAGCTGAGCCACAAGCTGCTCCTCGTCCTCCTCCGCCTGCTGGGTCCATGATGGCTGAAACCGGAGGGATGTCAATTCCAGGGATTGGTGGTGGAGGGGAAGGGGAGAGGAAGTATGAGAGAGATGTTGGAGTGGGCACTGGTGATAATGGGTCTCGGGCTACAGGGGCTATGGTAGATCCTTATCAGAGCCAGAGTTTCAAAGGTAACGATTTGGCTTCGAAAGGGTCGGTTCCTCCTGCCTCTGGAACTAATGGTGGCGGGGGTCCTGCTATTGGTGGCTATGGAGGTGGAGGTGGACTCAGAGTTGAATTAGCACAGTCTTCTAATAAAGTAGGTGAAATAGAAAATCACAGTGGCAATCCTATAGTTGCTCAAGGGATGGTGCAACAACAGCAACCTCCTGGAATGGTTGGTGGTAATGTGGGAAGTGATGTTGTGCCAAGACCAAGTGTAGGAGTTGGAAGTATGAATGGGAACGTGGTAAATGTAGTTGGAGGTGGTAGCAATGCTGGCCCTGTTGGTGCAGGTGGTGGTGGTGGAGGTGGAACTATCCTTTTTGTTGGTGATTTGCACTGGTGGACTACAGATGCCGAGCTTGAAGCTGAGCTTGTTAAATATGGGCCGGTGAAGGAGGTGAAGTTTTATGATGAGAAGGCTAGTGGCAAATCCAAAGGGTATTGCCAGGTGGAGTTCTATGATCCTTCTGCAGCCACAGCTTGCAAGGAGGGGATGCATGGGCATGTTTTCAATGGGCGGCCTTGTGTTGTTGCTTTTGCCTCTCCATACACTGTTAAAAGGATGGGTGAAGCACAGGTGAACAGAAATCAGCAAATAAATCCACAATCTGTTCCCCCAAATAGGCGTGGACCGAATGAACCCGTTAGTAAGCCTGGTGGCAGCACCATTTCTACGGGTACAAACTATCAGGGTAATGATAACAATAGAGGTTATGGTAGAGGTAATTGGGGGAGAGGCAATGCTCAGGGAATGGGGGGTAGGGGCCCACTTGGTCCAATGCGAAATAGACCTACAGGGATGGGTGGCAGGGGTATTATGGGTAATGCTGGTAATGGGTTTGGCCAGGGCATGGGTGCAACTCCTCCTATGATGCATCCTCAAGCCATGATGGGTCAGGGTTTTGACCCAGCTTTTGGAGGACCAATGGGAAGAATGGGCTCTTATGGGGGCTTTCCTGGTGCTCCCACCCCACCCTTCTCAGGGATGATGCCGTCATTTCCACCAGTGGGCTCTGTTGGTATGCATGGAGTTGCTCCCCATGTAAATCCAGCTTTCTTTGGAAGAGGCATGCCCATGAATGGAATGGGAATGATGCCGAATTCTGGTCTAGATGGACCCAATATGGGAATGTGGTCAGATCCTAGTATGGGTGGATGGGCTGGTGATGAACATGGTGGCGGAAGAGCAGGAGAGTCTAGTTATGGTGAGGAAGCTGCATCTGACCATCAGTATGGTGAAGCAAGTCATGATAGGCCTGGTTGGCAAAATTCTGCTAAAGAAAAAGATAGGGGGTCTGAGAGGGACTGGTCAGGCTCATCTGAGAGGAAGTTTAGGGATGAAAGAGAACCTGGATTTGAGCGGGAAATTACTAGAGAGAAAGAAGTTGGCCATGATCAAGATTGGACGGATAGAAGGCATCGGGATGATAGAGATGCTGGCCGGGACCGTGACAGAGACCGCCAGAGGGACCGTGAACGTTCTAGAGATAGGGACCGTGAACATGTGAGGGAGAGAGATCATGACCGAGACAGGGAAAGAGATCGGTACAAGGAAGAGAGAGACAGACACACTGATCATCATAGACACAGGGAATATGATGATGACTGGGATCGGGGCAGGTCATCTAGAACTCATAGCAAATCCCGTGTTGAGGAAGAGCAGCGGTCAAGGTCAAGAGATGTTGATTATGGGAAGAGGCGTCGGATAACCTCTGAGTAGCTCTCTTAATTGATTATCTGCTACAAATTATTAGTAAGTGGGTTACCATTCTGCTGTTAATTGCTTTAAAGCTTTGAGATGTGGATTTTGTTCATAGATTTGTTGCTCAGGATTGCTTGCCTCTTTCATTTGGTATGGTGAGGTTCTGAATAGCTTATCCAACTTGCCTTGTTCTTCCTAATGCTGTGCTAATTGAAGTATTCTTACAGTCTTTGTTTTTGTTCTTGGTCAGACTTGCACTGTTAGCTTTCTTTTGTTCTAATTTTTTGAATAAGCCTAGGAGTTCTTATTCTAGCTTTGTTGTGGAAGTTATAAGAGGACTTTCTTCATGCTGTTGTCATTTTATAACTCGAATGTGTGTATACTAGCAATATCTGTTTTGATTTTAAAAAGTTTTTTGAGGGTAGAGGTGGCTGTGTAGATATATGTGAAATTATCCTTCTGGAGTACTGATTCCAAATTAACCAAGAATACTTCTGTTCGCTTAGGAATACTGATAATATTTTGTTTTGCATAAATACACTCCATTTGAAGGTAATTTGCTCAAGTTTTTAGTTGCTTGTATAACCTGGAATGGTGAGGGGAAATGCTAATTTGCCAAGAATTGATGATGGTGCACTTAACTGTTAAACATTAAGTATTCTTGTTTTTGCCAAACTCAAATGCTGAAGGATTTTATTCCGCTACAAGTTCACCCATGCCTGATGATATCTCACAATTGAAAGAAGAATAGTGGAGAACAATTGCTTAGTGGTATATATCATTTGATTGTCATCTTTGTCTACGTCTGTGTGAAATTAGGTCCATATCTGCTTGTATTTGGATCATAAATCAAAATTTTCTTCCATCAATTGTCCTTTGAATCTATCTATTATTTTGGAGCTTCTTCTGATTAAGATAATAAGATGTCCTGTATGAGTTGGACTCGTCAGGGCTAATCCACTTTGCTATCTTTAAATTTTGCTAGTTCAATTAATTGTGTAAGTTTTTTTTTCATTAAACATCTGCTGAAAATATATCTTTTCTTTTGCTGAGACTACATGAGATGTCTTTAATATTTTTGCTTCATTCTATAATTTGTCATTTCTAATGCATTTTGTTTGTTCAATATTTGAAGGCCTTATATTTAGTCCTGGAAACTGAAGCTGTTGAGCAATTTGGTGGTGACCGTAGGATGGATATCTATCTCTGCCAATGCAGTTGCGTGGTGTCTTCTCTCTGCAGACATTGATCTGAACTCAAATTTACCTCTCTTAGTTTCTAGCTATTTGCAACTTCCATGTTTTAGTTACTTATCCTTGAACCCAAGCAATGTTGTTGATTGTAGACTGGCTTGAAAAAAACATTGAAAGTCCGATGAAATCTGGTGGTATGGCTATGGCATATTCCGTCTAGAATTTTGATGTTTTTATTGTGATGTAATAGGGGATTTAGCCTGCAGGATGTTGTTAAATGTGCTGTGCTCTTGTTGTATCTTTTTCTTGTATCATTCTTTTGTGTCTCCCTCCTTTGTTGTTTCATATGTATACACCTATCTAACCCATACTCTAGGATCTTGTGTATAGGAAAAGTTTGTAGAAACTAACCACATTCAATCTATACATACAATTCCTTGATAGCTGAATTGTGATTGGTTGTGTGATTTATTTCTCTTTTCATTTCCTCCCTCTTAGTATATTTGCTGGATAGGATTTGCAGATATGCATTTTCTGTATTGGCTCAGGGCTGCGCCAGTGATTGGAGAAAAGATGCGTGTTATTTTATTTTCTTAGGCCAACAATGTTAGATTGTCATGTATAAGATGGATGTCTTTCTTGGTCTTGCACAGGATGTTGTCATTTCTAGTTGTCGGCTTGTTAGCAGGAAAGCTTTTTAGTTGTACAAATTTCCTCTCTTGTAAAGTGTAAATCTTAGATTTAGGCCTTCATCAGTAGCGTTGAGGAGGAGATAAATGTTGTGATCTGCAGTGAGGGAACTGAGGAGGTTGATATACTGGCTTCTTGTTGCTAGCTCATGTTGAGGTCAGATTTGCTTGTTTAGTTCGTGTTTGGACTTAGGATTTGCTTGTCTGCTTACTGTGGGACTGTTTACAACAGATAGGGTTGGCCATTAAGTACAATGTATGAGAAATAGTGTGGAGTTTTTCTCATCAATTGTGTATTTGTTTCTTTGCGCACAAAAAATTGTGGAGTGTTTCCCTATCAATTGTGTATTTGATTCTCTTCATGTTGACACTGTTGGATTTCAAATCTCTATTATTCATATTGATTTTTATGGTTTTGTGTCAATTTTGTTGGAGATCGGTGGCTCAAACTTGATTTGAAACATCTAATGTGTCATAAGACTAACTTGTGTCTCTGGCATTGCTAGTTCATCCAGTAGGTGAAGACAGCTGACCATTATGAGGTTATAGATTTGGATAGTTGTCTACTTGTCTATGAGGTCATACATTTGAATCCGACAGCTGACTTCACTCGTTCAACTATAGTAGGTGATGAGTCTGATGACAAGTGAATACAATTACAAGGCTAGATTTGAATCCAAAAGCTGACCCTGTGATAATATAGATCTCTCCGTTGTAATGGCCTGCCTAATTGCCTTACAACAGCCCCGAAAGAAAACTATTATTTCAAAACCCTATTCGTGATACATATGTCAAAAGTGTTGTTTTTTTTTGGTGAAATGAAACATCCATCTCTCTTTCAATGGTCAAGTGCGTTAACGTTATTTTACTGTTATGAGCCAAAAAAACAAATTCGCCAAACCTTTCAATGGACAAGGCAAACAAAAAGGGTGAACATTTCCAGTGCAACACACTTCATCCGAACCAAGTAAATGGCAAATAAGGTGATTCTCGGCGATACCCAAACGTTTATATACTAGTCTGAAGCGCCTATGCTGCCAAGATACCAAGTCAAATGAGAAAATCCTTAGAAGGCCCGTCAAAATCATAAGCTTATAAAAAGAAGACATTTCTACGATGATCTGAGTTATGTATTCTACATTGTAGCTAGAGCAGTTGTACTTGCTAGTACTCTTACAATATAAAAACCCCAATAATGATAAATTACAGCCTCTTATTGCACGCAGACCCCACAGGCACCAGAAAAGAGTATTTAGCTTGAGGATGGTTGCATGGATTCAGAAAGAAATGGTGAGCCATAGACAAGCGGTTATTACGCTTCCGAAACTACTCTATACCTTGTCAGATTGTACATCAGGCCTCAACCCCTTGTTCAGCAGCAGGTTTGGCCTCTTCCTTCTTGGTATCAGCATTGTCGTCATCTTCTTCCTCGTCATCAGCTTCATCAGCCAATTTATTGAGCTCATCTTGTATCATGAGCTTGATGGATGATTTCTGGGGTGTCAAATCAGTGTTGAAACGCTTGGCTGTGAGACATATCCAAACATTTAGTTAGTACACAAGATACAGACAGATGGCTTATCTCATTAATCAGGTATTGATTTAACAATTTAGAAACTTGAAAATGTGTAGAATAGATGAAATTACAGACCTAGTAGCTTCAGTATGTCCGTGAAGGTAGCCTGTAATATTTTCAATAATGAGTTAGAAGACACCAACTAGACAAGGCAGTAGTCACTTGTGACAAAGCTGATATACATAAGCAGAAGCGCCAAGTTATACAATTAATCCTTTATATCGAGCACTAATGTCAGAGTTGGTTAGACTTCAGATAAAGGGAAATTGCAAAAAAAAAAAATTGCAAACATTAAGGGTTGGTTATGAACAGTGGCATAATTTGCTAAAAAAAATTGGTATAGATTCACATGGTGGCACCAGCAGTGGTTGGCATATGTTTTGGTGAAAATGAAGATTTGTCCAAGTGTTCTTGTATCGAAGTGTTACTCTACATGTAATCGAACAAAATTTACATCATACAAAATGCTGCAAGACACGTCACTAGCTAGGATTGTGCCACTAGGCTTAACAAACCCAAAAATTGGGATCTTTTGCGGAATTTCAGAAGTTCATGCCAATAGATGCAACATGCCTAAGTTTGTGCTATTTTTTTGCAATGAAATGACAACAATTCATGGTATATTGATACACCGCAAAGAAAAACATTGGCAAATTTCAAGGAAGGGGTGTGGGGTTGTGGCATTTGAGGATGTGCTGGGGTTGTCAGGCTTGTGAGGAAGATTATCTAAAATCACCATGTGGTGATCGAAGGTAGAAGAATTACATATATAAATAAGGGCATTAGGCCCTACTTAGTATGATTCAGAAACATCAGATAATTTATTAAGGGGGTGAATTTCTTCCATGGTCCCTAATCTATCACATAAAGTTCTTATTAGTCCCTAACCTTTGTAAATGTTTTTTTAGGTCCCTAACCTTTGAAAAGTATTACTATTTAGTCCTTTTTCATTTTAGACTTTAAGTTTAATTACAACCAAACACCCAAACTTTATATTTATTTTTTCATAATACCAATATTTATTTATTTTCAAAAAAATACCTCAATCTACACATTATAGGAAAAAATAATAAATTATCACTCCATATTTACTCCTTTTTTAAAAAAATAGTACTTTTTATTAAAAAAACATAATTTTAAAAATAAAAGGTGAGTTATAAATATTTATTGCCCTCTTGTTGAATTTAATAGTTATTAAAACATTTTATAAAAAAAACAAATTTTCACAAAAAAAAAATCTAACTTCCCCTATTTATTTACCCATTATTTATAAATTTTTTATAAAGTGATTTTTTAATCCATCACTTTTTTGCAATTATTTTATAAACTTCATAAAAATTTAATAAAAGAAATTTTTATATAAAAAAAATCACCCCTTATTTACCCTTTGTTAAAAAAAAACTAGTAAAGTGATTTTTTAATCCATCAATTTTTTTTGCAATTATTTTATAAACTTCATAAAAAATTGGTAAAAGAAATTTTTATATAAAAAAATCACCCCTTATTTACCCTTTGTTAAAAAACATTTCTAGTTTTTTTAACAAAGGGTAAATAAGGGGTGATTTTATTAAATTCAATAAGAGGGCAATATAAGAATTTTTTTAATTTTATAAAATATTTTAATAACTATTAAATTCAATAACAGGGAAATAAATATTTATAACTCACATTTTATTTTTAAAATTATGTTTTTTTTTATGAAAAGTACTATTTTTTTGAAAAAAGGAGCAAATAGGGAGTGATAATTTATTATTGTTTCCTAAAATGTGTAGATTGAGGTATTTTTTTGAAAATAAATAAATATTGGTATTATGACAAAAATAAATATAAAGTTTGGGTGTTTGGTTGTAATTAAACTGAAAGTCTAAAATGAAAAAGCACCAAATAGTAACACTTTTCAAAGGTTAGGGACCTAAAAAAACATTTGTAAAGCTTAGGGACTAATAAGAACTTTATGTGATAGGTTAGGGACTATACAAGGAATTCACCCTTTATTAAGGCTTAAAACTAAGTTTTGACCCAGGCATTCTGTGAGGAATCAAGTTTGGCCAAACGCTGTTTTGGTGTGTGCAGCGAGTGATCATGTTTGGATTGAATTTCACTTCTATGTCTTTATATGTATCACTTATGTCCACGACAAGTGTTTCAACAACTTTATGTTAGAAAAGCAGCTTAAAAATTTATGAACTAATTCACATTGAAAGCTACTCAAAGCTATATTGTTTGGCAAGACAGCGAATTAAAGGTAATTTCATAATAAAATCATACATGCAGAACAAACACTGAATTATATAAATACTATGTGTCAAAAATGTGAATGTGGATGCACAAACTAACCGTGTTGAAGTCAACTTCTTTGAGTGTTTCAGAAATGGCATTCTTCAGCTCGTCGTCAGTTGGCTTTGTTTTACCGTCCTTCTGCTTCTCCTTTCCTTTTACAGCCTTTTTACCTACATTTCAAAAATTAAGATGAAAATTAAGCCTATTCATACATCTTTCAATCCAGTTAAGGGTTGATAATAAACTAACTTGTTTTGTATGAAAATTAAAATGTGAATGCTACAGATACATCAGAGAATCAAGGATTTACCAGACTTCTCCTTTGATGCAGATGTCTTTGAAGCTGAAAGCTTCTCCTTAGCTCCTTCGTCATTTTTTTTCTTCCTTGAGAATACCTTTGGACTGGTACTAACTTCACTGACCTTCGAAGACTTTGATGACGACCTATTTGATGTTCCTTTAGACTGTGGGGTAGACTTCTTAGGGCTCGCAATTTCCTTGGTTTTTTCTTTGGAAGAAGATTCTTTCTTAGAAGATTTTTTCTTAGATTTCTTGGCCTTGTCAGTTTCTTCTTCAGACTCCTCCTCAGATGCATCATTTTTCCCTTTTCTTTTAGAAGGCTCGGATTTCCCATCCTCTGATCCTTCTGATGCACCATCCTCTTCTTCCTCGCCATTCTCTTCCCCTTCTTCGGAATCATCTTCTGTATCAGAAGTGCTCTTCCTCCCATCTTTTTTAGAAGTATCATCCCTCTTTTTCCGGCTCTGCAAACATAACAACGGCGGGAATATAGAAACTTAATTCACCTATGCAAAATCAGAAGATTAGACGAAACCACAAATTTGACATAGTGCTCACAGTTCTTTGCTACCCAAATTAACTCCTGATAGAAAATCAAATCCCTTGGGAGAAATTTTGCTCTAACAGTTAGATTAATGCCAATATGAGATTTATGATTGGCATGGATGTAACTTTCATGAAAAGTAATATCCAGAATGAAAGACAATTTACACCTTGGTAGAGCGTCCTGTGGATGCGCTCCTGGATCTTGACGCACTGCCATCCCTAACACGCTTTTTCCCCTTGCTTGACTGACGGGGATAAAACATGATTAGCAAAAAAATTCTACACAAGAATCAAATCTAGCAATCTGCTCCAAAGATTGAAGAAAGAACCTGCTCTTTCTCAGCAAGTAAATCGGTGGTTGTAGCATGAGGGGCCATCAAAAAGTCCAGAAGCTTTGCAACAGTGTCTTCCTACAAGAAAGATGTTTGCAAAAATGACTACGGACAAAGTTGCAATGGCATAGGTCATCAAATTTTTTAGGAGAAGAATACAATTTGCAGCTACAACTTGATAGACTAAATAGAAATTTGGCATTGGGATTTGATCTTGCACTAGTCTTAATACCATCCCTGGTCCTTCTCTTGCCTAAGCTTCAGCAGTAAACGCACGCCATGTCTTATGTGCATTCATAAAGAGAAAAAGTTGCTTTATAGTAATATGATTTACAGAAGGAACTTGTATGCTTTATATGGATGCGAATAGAAAATAATTTTGCAACTAATAGTTGCACTGGAAGTGTATGCTTTAAAAGGATGATAGCAAACCTTTTTCGTAGTAGTCTTGGTAATAGGTATGTCAAGAATGTCACAAAATTCCCACAGTTTCTCTTTGACACATTTGTCCAACTTCTCCTTCACTTTCATCTTTTGCTTCTCCTGAAATTTTGTTAAGAAAAAACAAACAAGTATTTCATCATTTACCTAAAATTGAAGTTGATGTTGACGTTGTCCAAAAATTGAAGTCAGCTACACCTCATCCATCCATCCATATATAATGCAATTAATGGTACATTGGCTACATGGTATATTGATCCTGATCACCCAATTAATCTTTTATTCCTTCCTCCAAAATAATAAGTTATTGTAGCCAAACTGGTGTTATAAGTTTTCCTACTTTAAAATAGTGAGACCTCACTGCTATACACAATTACACACGTCCACATATTGGTAGGTTTAGGATTTTCCTGATGATGACCAATGGCACAGATAAGCCAAAACCAACCACACTTGGCTGTGCACATATCATATACACTAGTGAAAATGGATGAAAAGTAGCAAGATGTCCTATGATAAATGCGCTCTGATTATTGAGAAGGAACACCTAAACCTTAACTATATCCAAGTATGGAGTACATGAATATAGCACTATGCCACACAAGATAAATCCGTGGAAATACAATAACTATGATGTAGATGGACATGATACTAAAAGATCATATACTTCACAAGCAGAACTTACATACAGAGCCTGCATGATGAATGAACTTTTACCTCATTATCATGCCACACAAAGCCAGAAAAACGTAATATGTTGCTCTTGATTTGAGTTGCCTGCATGAAGTTAAAAAGCAATCCTAAGTAAGATAATACAAGCTGCACGCAAACTTCAAAGCTCAGTATCATTAATCAACAAATGAATAATGTGCAGTATCCCTAATTGTTGACACTAATTAGACTGACCAAGAGAGCAGTTCAAAGGTCCAACATCCACCAAACAAACATCACTTGCTGATCAAGGTTTCTAAGGTCTCAAGACTGACAGCAATTTTCATCTTATTGTTGTATTGAAATTCTGACAAGAAAATGTAAACATATAGGTTTCCTTTTTCCAGTACCTTCCCTCTTCTCCCAAATAGAATGGTATGGAGCAATTTAAAAGTGTCTTCTGCTTTCCTTCTGGACAGATTGTAGGCAACTGCAGAATGTAAACCAATGTTGGTCAACGTCATAAGAAAATTAATTATTCTCAACTGATGAATAGAACATCACAAAACTATCCCTTACAATAGAAGCAATAACAAATTGAAACAGAACTGACAGAAGTATGAAGTATCACAAGCCAATGCCCTAAAACATGTCCTAGCAATAAAGTCAAGTTGCAGGAGATCATTACCATAACAGCCCAAAGAGAGGACTTAATACATTTGTTCAAATAAGAGGGCATTATTTCTTGATTTGTAGAATTACTGCTGACCTACTGACTGATCACAACAATTCTTAGTTTCTCAAATTTTTCTTTGAAATGACAAGATGGGAAGAGACCACCAATGGAACAAAAAAAAAAGAGAGAGAATTTGCTACAGATCTCTGAGTACCATCTTCTCCATCACAAGAATTCTAAATCCTAAATATTTTCCAGGTAAAGAAAATCACAATTCAGATAGTTCACTTTAATATACATGAACCTGGAAAAAAGAAATGCTTATAAACACAGTAGAATCAGTACAATTGTTTTTACATAGGCCCTGGAAAACTGAGCAGTTGCATGAAACATTGGCAGGACTTGGGTCTTTATCAGAAGAATAAAGAAATGGGATACGATCCCTCTCCTTTACAAAAAAAAATTGTCTCAGACTCAATATACATGCAGCCTCAAACATTCACTATATCACAAGATATGGAGCTCAATTTATTCCCTCATCTTTGAGAACAAAAAACTCAAACCACATTGCTAGGAAGTGAAATAAAGTAATGAGGTTTTGAAGGTAGAGGTTTTCGGATCTGATCACATGTGCTAAATGCAAGAGACACCAGAACCATTGTTATGAAGAAGATTGAAAAACTTTTATAAAATCAAAGATGAGATCACCATACCCACATACTCACAGTGGTACAAAATATAAGATATGTTCCCATCTCACATTTAGCAAGGTAAATTGAAACTTTGAGGAGTTGGAGCACCAGAGAAGAAAATTTCAGAAAGAATGCCTTGGTACTAAAAGTTTCTTTGTTTTTTTGTAATATCAGCTGATCATACTAATCACCATAAAATGATCGAAAATGCTACTATACTAGCCTCCATATATGCGTTCCAAAATGTTGCACTGTTGAGCAATTAGACATCCTAAGAATTAACTGCTACATATGTCTTGTATTAGAAATATCTCACATACTAAAGAGAAGGGCTAGTTAGAAGAATTCAGTTCTATGGCTAATGTTGGGTTCTTAGATAAAGCTAGACAACAAGCAGTGTCATATTGCACCACAATTCCTATAAACTGTAGTAAAGAAAAGATTAAAAAAAAATGAGGTATGCATACAAAGAAACTGAGGAAGTATAATGTTCCAAATAAATATGAATGCTGGTGGGATTCCAATGAAACACAGCCCACATTAAAGGGGGAAGAAGCAAAACAAGTCAGCATAAGTAACATACCATTGGGAATATCTTTAAGTGGAGTGCCACGACCCTGCACATTTTTAAGAAAGACGATGAGAATAAGCATCCAATCAAAGATGAGAAGTTCACATTTGTGTCAAAAAACAACATTTGAAGCACCTTTTCAATGTGAAGATCCCTGCTTGTATCTTTCTCAATGATTGCAACTAGCCTTACAACAGATTTACGCTCACGCACAGGGCGATCGCTTAGTGGTGTTTTTGGTTCCGATTCCTCTTCTTCGTCATCTTTCTTTGCCGCATCTTCAGATTTCACTGCAGCACTTTGCCCTCTCTTGCGCTTCTGCGATCCTTTCTCCTCTGTGCTCTCTTTGATCTCCTCCTTTTCCTCATCGCTCTTTTCTGCTTCACCTGCCCTCTCTGTTTCCTCCTTGACCTCTTCTGTGTCAATTGCCATCTCTTTTTCCTTGCTTTCTTCTGCTTCACCTGTCCTCCCTTTTTCCACCTTGACCTCTTCGGCGTCAACTGTCCTCTCTGTTTCCTCCTTGGTCTCTTCTATGTCAACCGCCCTCTCTTTTTCCTCCTTGCTCTCTTCAACAACAGCTTCCATCTCTTCATCCTCCTGGCTCTCTTCAGCATCACCTGTCCTCTCTTTCATCTCCACTTTTTCATCATTAATCTCTTCAGAGACACCTGTTTTCTCTTGAGACTCGTCAACTTTCTCATCGTTTTTATCTCCTGTTTCACCTTCAGTGGAAACTTTCTCCTCTACCATCACTTCAGCTTTTGGCTCTTCCTTCCCCGCCTCCTCCTCTTTCTTGGTGTCCTCCTTTCCTTCATCCATTCCCTCATCTTTCATGTCTGCATCTAATTTTTCCTTTGAATCAACCTCTGCCTCCTCTTTAGTGTCTTCTTCCATTGCAGTAGTTCCATTCTGCTCTTCCTTTTCATCAATTACAGGTTTTTCTAATTTATCCTCTGACTTCGTCTTACCCACTGCATTATTTATGCTGGCCTTTGCTTCTTCCTCACCCATAACAAAGCCACTTGAATTCAAACTACAATGTCGAGCTTCAAACAAGATCCAAACTTTGTGCAATCTAGGAAACTTGTCAACCTACACAAAGATATGAAGGGGCCATTAAATATTGCAGCCTACTGTAACAACCTTAGCCATTTTAGAATGAAACAATGAGCCTTTTCCTTTTGAGAAAAACAGTTCCTTTATATAGAATTATGCTCGAGCAATTGGGCAACTATTGTAAACAAACGAAGCAACCAACACAAAAAGTCAGCAATCAACCAGCACAGGATGCTAGAGAAACAGAAAATTTGATTAGAGAATGAACATATAGTAGTCCAAATTAACGAACTTGAGCAAATCCACTCGCACCCAGACGAAGAACCCTAAGGCGATCAATGGAAGTGAAACAAGGCTAAGAGAGCGAACAAAAGTGAATTAACACACCTGAACAATTCAGAGAGACAATAAACCATTAGAAAGAGAGAAATTTTGCAGAACACGCAGAATCCCTAACACCTAAGCTGAAGAAACATAACGCAAAATTTCACCAGCAAACAAGACTCAGATCACAGCAAAATCTGAAGCACAACACATTCGGAGATAAAAAGAATTTTCAACGGGTAAAATTCAAGAGAAGAAACGAGAGCTCGTGATTCTTGCCTATCCAGCGAGCTTCAAAAGCATCGAACGAAGCTCAGTCTCTCACTTGCACGAGAAGAAGAAGAAAGCGGTTGTTTTCACCTTTTGCCTTGTCGCACTAGGATGGCGAATCTGAAAAGCTGGAGGGTATTTTGGTGAATTGCGATCTTGGTGCAGCGGACCTCAACTCCGGATTTGATTTGCAGTTAAATGCCACGTGGAGGAAACTGTCACAACAGGCTCGAGGAGACAGGGGAAGAGATTGAAACGTGGGAGCTCAATTTGACGGCTGCGATCGTCCAACTTTTGCTGTGCGTTTTTATTCCCTTCTTAAAAAGAAAGCCTTGATGGTGAACTCCGCAACTAACATAAAAATCTCGGGACGAACGATGAGTTTTGCTAATATTTCTGTATTTATTCATGTTATAAAAAACTTAGAAATAAATTAAGAGACTTAATTTGTTGTGATTTTTTTAATTTTTTTACATGATTGATGGGTTATTAATGTAGTTGATTATGTGTATAAGACATCTGCATTCATTTCTTGCTGGCTTGTTGACTAAAGTTTCATTTCTTGTCTTTACAGACGATATTATTATATTTACAAAAGTAAACCAACGAGCTTGTGCACTGACAATAGAGTTCATTGAAGAGTAATGTGTCATATCAAGACAACGAGTTAATTATCATAAATCTGTCTTTCAAACTTCCAAAAATGTCGATAATCATCAAAAGAGCAAAATCCAACAAACACTAGGAATTACGGTCATGACTAATCTAGATATGTATTTAGGGTGTCCAATCATTAATGGGCGAGTAAATCAGGAAACATTTAAGGAAACAATTGGCAAAACAAAAACCCAATTGACCAAATGGAAAGCCAATGCACTTTCTCAAGAAGGCAGATAAGTCCTAATCCAATCGAACCTTGCCACGAAGCCCAACTATCTTTTATGCTCCCTAGCTATATAATACGAACCCGAGGTGGATTCGTATCGGACCCTTGTTGGTTAAGGGGGCGAGAACGGTTCGAGGTGGACACGAGTCTCAAGGAACCTTGTTGGTCAAGGTGGCGAGACGGGTCCGAGGTGGACTCAAATCTCAAGAACGTAAAGATAAAAGAGAGCTAAGGAAAATTAGGGCAAATAACTTGATTTTCATTGATTGATTTGATAACAACTTAAAGGGTATTTATAATAACCTAATATCTAGATAATAAGGAAACCTAATTGCCAAAATATTAAAAAGATATTATTACTAAAAGATAAAACCAAATCCCTAAATAAAAGGAAACAACCATATTTCAAAACTAATTAACCTAATATTATAGCGTATCAATCACTCCCCCGGTGAGAATCGACTCGTCCTCGAGGTGGAAATCAGGAGGAGGTTGCAGAAGCGTCAATCAGGTCCTCTAGGGTCGAACACAAATGAGTCAATCGATGCAAAGTAGTCGCCAAAATCACAAATCAAAACAGCAAAAATACGCTCAGTCTTAGGAGTATGGCGTCTCCACTCAACCGAATACTCAACCAGGGCCGCAACACTAATTTTTGGAAGGGGGTCTTGGCGAGGCGGTGCAACGACTACGGTGCGACGTAAACCTTGTACGGCAAGAACTATACCGTTCTTAGTTGTGGTTGCCGCGGGAGCGGAAGGTGTGGTCACCGAGGGCGCGGGTGTCACACGTGTAACAAGCGTGGCGATAGTTTCCGCGGACACGGAAGTCGCTGGCGTGGAAGCCATGCGATCAACGGGCACGACGACTGCTGTTGACTTGGTGGGGATTGGCCGTTGGGGGGCTGTCGGACAAAAGAACAATTCTAGGTGATAACAACCTTCGTAGATGCACCTTCCGTAGAGAGATTTAATCGCCTTGAGAGCGGAATCATGAGTCTGAAATTGGATTTTCCAATAAAATTGAGACCCATAACCTACTATTTGAATGATTTTCAAGTCTCCGATTTGTGAAAATACTTGATACAACACTTGATCGGAGATTAGGTAGTATTCACTATGAATTATGACGAGCAACGTTCGATCCTCCTCGTTGTTGGCCATGGAAACGCAGAGTCCAGGGATGAAAGCACCAATTAATACGGACCCGAGGTGGATTCGTATCGGACCCTTGTTGGTCAAGGTGGCGAGAACGGTCCGAGATGGACTCAAATCTCAAGAACATAAAGATAAAAGAGAGCTAAGGAAAATTAGGGCAAATAACTTTATTTTCATTGATTGATTTGATAACAACTTAAAGGTTATTTATAATAACCCAATATCTAGATAATAAGGAAACCTAATTGCCAAAATATTAAAAAGATATTCTTGCTAAAATATAAAACCAAATCCCTAAATAAAAGGAAACAACCATATTCTAAAACTAATTAACCTAATATTATAGCGTATCACTATTGCACAAAGAATTAGATCAAATTAACCGCACTTTTCTATGGAATAAGGATATTCATCATAAACCATTCATTGGTTGCTATAAGATATGTAGGCGAAAAACTTACGGAGGACTAGGAATTAGGAAATTTGAACATATGAACAAAGCCATGCAAATGAAACTTTTATGGAAACTTCTGGAAGAACCAGATAATATATGGGTCAAGCTCATGAATGAGAGATATCTAAAAAATACTCCACTATTAACATATAAAAAACAAACAAACACAATGTGGCAATGAGTGAAATTGATGAACTTAAAAGATGAGTTCCAAAAGACCTAATTTGGCAAGTTGGCGATGGTCGGACTATCAAGTTCTGGACATATAGATGGCTGCTACATGAAACGTTAGGAAACTTTGCACTTTTTCCTAACGCGGTTAACAAGTCTACTATGGTAGAAGAATTTATCACTAATGAGAAAGAATGGAATTATGATTCCCTTGACCGTCTTCTCCCCCCCCCCCCCCGATATAGTTAACAAGATCATTGCAACCCCAATCCCAGAAGATCACATAAAGGATCGACTTTACTGGGATCCTAGTAAAAATGGTTGGTTCTCGATAGCTTCGGCTATTGAGTTAATCACTGAAGTACAACGACTAAATCCATTTCTCAACAACTGGGTATGGAAATTAGACACATATCCTAAAGTGAAAAAAAATTCTTTGGAAAATATCTCAAAATGGGCTTCCCACAAAGGCTAGATTGTTAGAAAAAGGAGTCACCACCCATACAGGCTGTTTAATGTGATTCTGCACATATGAGGATACAAGACACCTGCTCATAGAATGCCCCCATACTTTAATTATATTATGCAAAGTCAATGTCAAAATAGAAATGATTCTGAGAAACTATGACACTAAAAATAAAACAACGCCTATAATAATTAATGAACTATATCAAAGACTAGGTAAAAAAGAATTTCAAGAACTCGCAATAACTTGGTAGTGTATATAGCATCAAAGAAATAAACTCGTCTTCCAACAAACCCTTGATGAATTTATTCAGAACTTAGAACAATACTGTAAAAAAACAAATCATTCAATGGGAACAAACAAAAAAATGGAATGAGGATGAAGAAATACCAAGACAAGTAAGGAAAGCCACAAATAATAAAAAGAAAAGAACAACAAAGTGGCAGAGGCCTTCTGTAAATTCATATAAGTTAAACATTGATGTATCAAAATATAATTCCGCCACTACCTCTTCAGGGTTTGTAATCAGAGATCACAATGCACAAATTATAGGCTTAGGGGCAAAGAAATATGGGACAGTCTCAGTCCTACAGGAGGAAACTCTAGCACTCTGTGATGGTATTCGAGAAACTAGGACATTAGGGATTACAAGCCTTGAAGTTGAAGGGGACAATCTCACTGTTATCAATGCATTTAAAAGCACTAGGTCTTGCCCATGAAAAATTGAGTTGTTAGTTTCGGACATTATGATATCTCTCCGGGAATTCCAGACTTCCTCTCTTTTTCATCTTGATAGGGGGTGCAATGTTGTGGCCGACAAAATTGCTAAGTTAGGCACAACTTCCATGTCAACATCTTGATGGACCATGCAGAACTCCGAGTTCTCATCCGCCAAGATGCTCTAGGACGTCCCCGTATAGGTCTCCTAATTTTTACCTTATAAAAAAAAAGACCATTTGAATCCATGTATCTGCTACAATATTATGCACCCCAACATTTTCCATTTTTTTCTCTGTAACATCCTCCATGCACCCCATTTTAATTTATACCCACCCACATCCATGCACCCCATAAATTCATTTTTATCATTTTCAACACTTCTCTCTCTCTCTCTCTCTCTCTCTCTCTCTCTCTCTCCCTCCCCATATACAATTACACATATACCCTCTTCTCCAATTAAAATTATATATGCCCTTATATAAATAATTTTGTTAATTAATGAAATATTTTAATTAACTATATATTTTAATAAATAAAAAATTATACTTGTTAATTTATGAAAAAATAATTTTTAATTTAAAAGTCATTCTATATTTGTTAAGAATTTTACGTACTATTCTTAATTAAACAAGTATTAGTACATGAAATTAAGGAAAATAAACATCATAATTGGATAGATAATGCAATTCAAAGCAAACACGAGAGTACATCTCAACATAAAAAAACAACGCAAGAAAACACACAACAAACTGCATACGAGATACTTAATTCAAACAAATACAATACTTAAATATCCTAATCCGATTCGTACTCATGCCTAAATCTTGTCCAAATATGCTCCACCAAGTCTGCCTTCGGTTGGTTGTGTGTATCCATATCCCGAAGTTGAAGATTGTTTAGGATATAGTTGCTCATATCATATGTCCTCTCAGTTGAGAACGTTCGATCGATACCTTCTGGCTCATCATACGGAGGAACCACCCATCCATTACATTCGCATGTATCTCTTTCATCTTCTATAATGATATTGTGTAACATTACACAAGCTCTCATATTTTTCCAATAAACCCAGCATACCAAGAGCGAGATGGGTTGCGAACGATATGAAATCAGGATTGTAAAACCCCAAATGTCCTTTCCACATCTTTACGACAACCATATTGGCGTTGGGCAAATAATTTTGCTTTACTACCCTGGGGGAGAGTAATGGATTTCACAAATGCCCTTTACGACCCTAGCGCTGAAACTGGGGGACCCCAAATGTCCTTTCCCCACTTCGTCTTTAACATGCTTTTAGATCTCCAAACTTGATTGCCTCCTTTGTGATAATTGTAGAACCACTCAATTCGGTCCCAAAACGCTTCACACTTATGGTCGTTGCCGGTGATTGGGTCATTGCTAACGTTGACCCAAGCACTGATGAGAAGCGTGATGTCTTCTTTCTCCCAATGTTGTTTTACGAGTGGAGCTCTAGTTTCAGCGCTAGCACTCCTACCACCACCGTGAGAGCCACCACAGTGAGATCCACGACGAGCACGTGGTGGATCACTAACACCATCTAGTTGGATGCTATAAGCCGGGATGGACGAAAGATCTGCACTTCCGCTTGAGCTTATGGCGTTTGTGGTTGAATATGAACAAATTGCACATTTGGATGACTAACAAAGTTGGGCGAGAAAGGCATAACATATTGCGCATTTGGAATACCAACAAAGTTGGACGAGGACTAGCAAATTGCGCATTTGGATTACCAACAAAGTTGGGCGAGGAAGGCAGCACAAATTGCGCATTTGGATTACCATAAGACTGTGAGAGGAATTGTTGGATATAATCCAAATTCGCTTGGGAGTTCATTTGGAAGGGATTTTGGGAGGGAATTTGGGAGATATTTTGAGAGGGACCCATCTTAAAGATATATAAGGAAGAAGAGATGGAGTGAAATATGCAAATAAGAGTTGAGATAACTATCTATATATAGCCACAAATTAGGGTTTTCTAACCCAAGACCACTAACCACGGGCTCTGAAATTGCACGTATTAAAAACTCGAAAATACTAAAATGCTCTTTTTGGCCCTGAAACGAGCTCAAACACCCGAAAAGCCCTTAGATCATTGCTTTGCAACGAGTTTGACTCGTGAGCGCGTTCCCTACTCGAAAAGGTATAATAATAGTCATTCCGACATCGGATGACCATTTTCCGCCGATCCTGACGAACGCCTGTATCAACCTAAAAAACACATTTATCCTAAATTTAATCAAACATATGCAAAATTGATGTCTATGGATAAATTTAAAAAATATAAATTATGATATAATTTTTTTTATAATGTATATGATTGTTTGGTTTGGCAACACGCGTCTATAGCTTTCCTGCACCTCTTATCTTTTGTGGAGAGTTGGGTGCAAATTTTGCACCTCATGTTCTTAAACATTACAATGCCTATATATCATGGGAATCTTGTGTTTGATCAATTGATTCGCACTATGCAAATAGTGTTATTGCTTTATTGATCATTACAAACTTATGGTCAGGATTTTCTATTTCTATACCAAATTCTTCTCAAAACATTTAAAGACGAAAATATTGCATCCCTTCTATGTTCTAACCTTCTTTTTCGAATTACCATTGACTTGTTTATGCTAAAGTTCACTTCTTTTTTCGGTTAGAAAGAGGGTTGTAATAGGATAATCTACACATACACCACGACTTCATAAATCATAAACTTGAACCCAAACCGGGCCATAGTCATTGATTATAAGATAAGGGAAAGTGAGATATACACAACCTAGGTGGAATCACTCAAATTAATATATTAACAATCTTTTTAATGTGTCCAAGATGAACGGGGCTGATGGATATACCAAAGCTATGAGATGTAACACACATTAATTTTTGGGATTTTTTTTCCAAACTACTCTGTAAGATGGATGAGAAAAATTAAACACTCATCGTTTGGATCTGGCCCCAATGTCAACCCAATTGACCAGATTCATCTTCAACCCACCCCCGGTCACCTGCAACTCCACCGGCATCGTCTACCTCCACGAGATCCATCGATGAACCCTGCACTCCACCAGACTTATCGATGAACCCCGCACAGGCAACTCCACCACCGCCTTCAAACTCCACCAAATACGTCTATGAAACCTTCAAATTTAAAATAAATAGAGGAAGGAGAAGTATAAATGAAAAAGAAATTTCAATGAAGATGCTGAAGAAAATGAAAATTGGGGAAGAAATTTTTAGATTTTGCCAAGTTCCAAGTCAGAAATAGCAAATCCCTATTATTAAGCCTAACTCCGTAGAGTATGAACGAAGTACATAAATTTTAGAACTTCCTTGGACTGCCTGAGGAAAGCAATGCTCCAAGTGAGCTTTTAACCACAGAGGGTGCCTCCTACATCATCCCCTACCAAACCTCCGCTAGGCCTCATAAGCTCAAATGGAAGGACTGACTCGACACCCTTCAAGTAATCTCAAACCCCATCCACAAACACCTCCAAAGTCGGGTTTCATACTAGGCCGACTTTAGCTTTTTTTATCCAAGAAAATGATGGAAATTAAATATCATTCATAACTAATAAAGATATATCAATGAATTTATTTGATTTTTATAAATAATCCCCTAGTACGTACAACTCATTGTGAAAATAATGGTAATTAGAGCAACAGAAGAGAACAGATAACAAAAGAATGAAAGACATCTTCGTTTTAGATAAGATAAAAATATTAAATAGATATAGAGAATTAGTGTAAATCCCAAGTGAGAGAGCATCATCCAGAGCCTAACCAATAACCCATAACTAAATACTAGCATTGCAATATGTGCAAAACATAATCAGGTATCTAAATTACCTACTAGCAGTATAAGGAGAGCTAGATATTCTGAAAGTATCCTTCAATGAGAAGGTGTCCTTATTATCTTTCCAGACATTATGTGACTTGGCACATCGAACATACTACATCCTGCAACATACTGTTTCTATAATGACAACAATGTCAGAACCAACTGAAAACTTATACAAAAAAGTTAGGAGCTACAGAAGAAAATTAGAATATGCCCATACATAATGTCCAAATAGGAAGAGCTCATGTGCAATTGTAAACAAAAAAATGACATGGTACCTATAGCATAGAGGAGTTCATGCTCATGTTGGTTTTACTACATCAATACCCAATGTAGCTTGGATCTCCAACATATTCAGCTATTTGCTCAAGTCGCACAGTATGTAAATCATGTGTATCAGCATCTTGAACCACACCTGTTTCACTCTCTCCATCCTTCTTCACTAAACTCCCATATACACCCTTGTGCTTTCCAGAAAGAACAATAACATGACCTCCACGTCGTGGAAGTGCAGTTTCTAGAATACCTTGTTCAACTCCCTGGATAATCTCTTTGTTATCATCCATTGATATATCACATGTTGTTGGCCCAACTACATCTAAAACTTCGCCTTTCTTCAAGTACAATCTTCCCCCTTTAAACTGCTGGCTGATTATCCTCACCTTGATATGACTCCTAAGCCATGACACTTTACTTTTCCTCTCCTCTTCCCTTACCACCCTATCTCGTTTCACATGAACAACGCCATCTTTTCTCCTCTCCTCTGACCTCGTCTTACTTGGTTTTCTTTCCTTGTCACTCCCAATAGTATCTGAGTCTTTCTTCTCTCTCTTATTAGCTCTCGTATCATCATGCTTTAATTCCTTCAATCTCCGCAAACAGTTCTCTTCCTTTGCAGAACCCAGTTCAGCAACATCAGTTTCAGAAACCCTCACTTGCTCTTTGCTTCTTGAAAGAGCCAAAACAAGAAAACCATCACCAGACAGTTCTTCCATGACTTTTCCTTTCAACCCCATGTCACGACCATTTATGATCCTAACCTCCTTGCCAATAGGAAAGCCTGAACTTTTGCGGTTAACCTCCTCTCTCCCTTTCTCTTTTTCTATCTTACCACCATTTGTGCCAACATCTTTCTTGTTATCATTCACATCTACATCAGAAAAAGCTCCTAAACCTCCTCTTCCAGCCCACCGCTTAAACTCAATTACTTTCACATCTTGCTTTGCACTCCTTCCTATCCCCATACCATCTTTCCACCCATAACCAGCCATCAATGCTGCCCCATAACCCTCAACAGGAACCTCCTCAAATTGATCAAAACTCTCATCATCATCTGGTAACCTATTTATATCATCCTTCAATTTCTTAAGCATAACATTGTCAATTGGCTCCTTACTTTTTCCATCATCAAAACCTTCATTGCCTGATCCATCTTCCTTTCCGGATTTCCGAATGTTGAGACCAAAAGACATGTTGGCTCCAGCACCCTCATTGGCTGCATCCGTAGAGGAATCAGCCTCAAAGTTGAGGTCCCCACCAGAACGAAGAGAACCAGAACGGAGGGGAAGATCGATGTTCTTCATCCGCTTTCCAGGCTTATATTCATTCTCAATTGGAGCAATGATGCGCTTCTGGGTTTGGGAAGCGTGGTTTAATTCTAGGGTTTTATCACTTGAATCGAACTCTGTGATGAAACGGTGCGAGGAATTGTCTTCATTTCTGTGGGCGTCATTATCTGTGAAGGTCCGAGAAGTCTTTGCAGGGTTGCGGTTTGCCTTGGAAGACGAGGATTTTGATGAGATTGAGAAGGACAACTTCTTGTCCATAGCGTGTGAAGCAAAGAGACAGTATACCTACAGGGAAGGTTACAATTCCTAGATCAATATCTTTCAAGTATCACAAATTTCAACTGACCGAAAACCTAAAACCTAAAACTAAGCATTCAAATTCAACAGATTCACAAGGAGATTCGATAGTGTTGTGCCAAGAGAAACTAAACGAAAAATAATCTGAACTTCACTAGTAACGATCGACAGATTCACATCCCAAATTTCAAAATCTTGATAACTGAAACTCAAAATCAAATTCAACGATAAAAGGCTGAAAATCAATTTCAAGAATAAAAGCGCACGGGGAGTAGAGACAAACCGGAACAACAACGGATGGCGATAACAGCAGCAAGACAAGGATGGCAGAACTCAGGCGAGATTGAGAGGAGAGTTCGATGATTCAGACTTGGGAGAGACCTCAACCCACTGTCGGAAGAAGATTTGAGAAATTAGGGCTTATTTCTCTCACTTTCTTTTTAAATTCCGCGTGATACTGGTGAAAATTGCAAATTTGCAATACAAGGCGTAGAACAAATTTATTTATTTTTTTGGTCGAACAAACAAATTTATTTTAAAAACTAGTTGTCCCCGTCGTACCCTGCACGACTATGACTCGATATTTTCATATATACTATAAAAAAAGATATTAATAAATAAAAATATAATATAAATAATAATTGTAAATTGGTGATTTATATAAATTGTAAAAAAAAGCATATTCTAAATTAAAGATTTTGATAGCAAAAATGAAAATAATGGGACATTTAATATGGATTAGCAAATAAAATTGACTTGACATGTATGTATATTATCAAAAAATCATTACCGGAAGTTATAATTGAAAATTACAATTGAAATTGGCTAGATTTGTATGTAAATTATCAAAAAAATCAAAATTGGAAAATCAAAGATATATCATAATTGAAATTTAAAGATTTGCCAACAAAAAGATTCGATCCTATCTAAATATCATAATGGAAAAAAAATATATAGGTTAAAAAAAACTTTGACTTGATAATTTAATAATAATATATGCAATTGAGTATATTTATATTTTAATATAAGAGAGAGAAATAAACAACTAAAATGTTAAAAAGATTAAGCATATATATTTTATTGGCTTATAAGGAAAAAATTCAACCATTAGTTAAATTCTTTTAGTTAAGATATTATCTCCTACCAAAAATTAAGATATTATCTAAATTTGGGAAATAAATAAATTTTAATTAGGTGGAAAAAATTTGCCATGTGGAATATGAAGTGGAAAGAATAATTAATGTAAAATTTTTATGGAGCAAGGATTAAATTACATGTGGCAAAATCCTATGTGGAATAATAATAGAACGACATGTGGAAAAAGCTGATGTGGCGCAACGTAGAGGCTCCAAACCTTATTGCTTTTATATATATAGTAGATTCACAATGCGCATCCTTTTTGACTTTGACTTACTATTATGACTTATGAATGTTGCTCAAAAAACTACTCCCTCCGATCAGATTTATAAGTCTAAAACACACACTTATTAAGAAAATCAATTAATAATACTCATATGTTACATGTCTTTTGAGCTGATTAGTGCAGTACAATCATCAACCAACTCTAGCTTACTCCCTCATATCAAGTTTATAAGTCGTTTTAAGCCTTCTCCTTTTATCAACACTAGTTATACCCGTCGTGCCATGCACGACTATAGTTCGGTATTTTATAGATATTAAATAAAAATATAATATAAAAATTAATGTAATTAATTTATTGTATGCACAATGTACAAATTTTTTATTTTTGGAATCAAATAAAACAAATTAAATACAAATTATTAAGTTTAATGTTGAGAATAAAAAAAGTTTTTTAAGGTAAAATAATGTACATTTTTCCTTTTCCTTGATAATATTTTATAAATATTTATTTAGAAAAAAAAGATAACATATGAATAAAAAAATATTTATATATTAGAATATGGAAGAGATAAGATTTACATAAAATAATAATGAAATTAATAAATAAGATATAATAAAATATGAAAGATAAAGATAAAAATAATTTATTTATAGAAAATAATTTACAAAAATTATTTATTTTCATTTAAGGTGGGCCAAACTCATTTTGTGGCTCGATAAAGTAAAGATTAGATAAGATTAAATTTTATATTTTTTATATTTTTATTACTTTCTATATACCTTAATTTAGGGATTATCAAATATTTCAATACATCTATTAAATATTATATTACCTATTTTTATTATTTTTAAACATTATAAGAATTTATCATTAATTTTTTTATTATAAAAGAAATATATATATAAATTCGTGAAAAGATATCATGCTAAAAGATAAAAGATATTTATACTTATTTTAAAAAATTTTAAATTTGTTATCTTTAATTTTAAATATTTGTTTAAGGAAGTTTTCGAAATATATTATTATACTAAATAGTTTTGTGTTTGATGTTAAAGATATATTTAAATATTTATAGAAGAATTTAATAGGAAAAGTTAAAATATTAGAAATAAAAATTAGTTTTGTAAATTTGAGGTGGGACCAAAATCGTTCTGATGGCTCAAAAAAGTACAACTTTAATATATAGTTATAGATAATCCAAAAAGCAAATTAAGGAAAAGATAATATAATTTTTTTTATCAAAATTTAATCTAGGCAAGTAATTATATACATATTTAAAAATTTTAATTTTTTTTTATCTAAACTTAATTTAAGATAAGTCTCTTACATAAATAGATAAAAGAATAAAGATAAAATAGTTTTTTTTTAATTTTAATTAAAATTCAAATTAATTTTTTCCAAATATTAAATATAGTGTAATGTTAGTTTTAGATAGAAAAAATTAATAGTAAAAATATTTTCCTACCTTATTATGATAACAATCTATCATTAATTCATTATATATTAAAAAATCTTATGTTTTATTTTTATTTTATTTTAATATTTTATTAAATATATTATAACGTTAGTTTTTATAAAAATTTGATAGATTTTTAGAAAATTTAAAAGAAAAAATTATAAATAATAAGAATAAAAAATTACTTTTTAAATATAAGGTGGGGCCAAAATTGTTGCAATGGCTAAAAAAGGTTCGACTTTAATATATAGTTATAGATAGATAGATATTTCAAAGATATTATCATTTATATGGATATTTTATTTCAAAGATATACCATATGTACATATTTTTTCTTATATTTTTTTAATTTATCTTTTACAAATATGATAAATATAATGTCATTTTTATCTATATTGGTAAAATATACTACTATTATTTTATCTTTATGTTTATTTGAAGATAAATTTTTACAAATATTATTTTATCTTTATGTTTACTTGGAGATAACTTTTTTGCATAATTAACTATAAAAAACTATTATTTTAATAAAGGGGTGATGTGGCGCAATGTGGTGGCAAAAATTGATTCGGCTTTAGTTATTAGTAATAGATACTCCATAGTTGATTAAAATGGATCGACATTAATTGTTACAAAATATATTAACTTGAACAAAGGCTAGTAAATTACAAAAAAATAATGTGAATTTTTTCCGTAGGAAAAATTAATGGTTGAGAACTTCGTACAAAATGAAATAAAGTATATATGAATATGTGTAGGTTTGAAGAGAGAACTTACAATTATAATCTCAAGGTTGATATTGTAGATTATTTCAATTTTTTACCGATTTGATCATCTTTTGCAACATGTAATCAAAACAGTGGTAATTTAAAATAGTGGCAAATAACGATTTTATAAATTAAAAAAATAATTATAACTTATATATCATCTTTCATTTGAAATAAAATTATTTGTCAATATCGTACTGGATGATTATATTTTGTTTAAATATTAACCAAGAATCTCCATTATTTATAAGATGTTATAAAAAATTATTTTCTATATTTTAGTTTGGTAATATCTTCTCCATTTTGGTATATCTTTTTTATATATTTTTTTAGATTTTTTATATTTAATACATGATTTTGTATTTTGGAAATACATGATTTTAGTTTGGTATAATCTTTTTTAGTTTAATTTGGTATTATCTTCACCAAATTTTTTTATATATTTTAAATAAAAAATATGCTATTGAAGCTACCTATTTTATAACAAAAACTAAAATAATAGGAACCGAAATATCAAATCTTAACACTGGAAAACTCTAAGGAATGGATAATCTTTAAGGAGTATATAAAGAATCAAAAAAATTTGTATCCAATGTGTTTATCAAAAATTATGAATAACATCTTTAAGAAATATTTAAGGAATGAATAATCTTTAAATATAAACTTCTAGGAATATTTAAGGAATCTAGTTAGTTTTTATATAGTAGTAGATTAAAGCTAATTTAGTTGTAAAAAAAGCCACCATAATTTTTTTTATATTTTTGTAGAAATTAACATTTAATTAAATATGCTAGAAACTTCCAAAATTACAATTTGGATTCTTTCTAAAATCTTGGATGATATTAAAACTTCCTAATCTAATATTTGAATTCATAACATTTGTTTCCAAAACTACCAATTTATCTGTATAATTTATATGAATTAATGCGGAGATGACACGTGTCAAAATCTGATGTGGCGCATTTTAGGAATGACATGTGGCAAAAGATGATGTGGCGCAATGTGGTGGCTCCAAAACTTATTGCTTATATATATATATTAGATTATAAGACGTTTGTTACTTTTTCTGATTAATTTTTACTTTTTCAATTTACATTTCAGCTTTTACAGCTAACCCACACAATTCTACAGTAACGCATACCTACCCATAACCTCTCTCCCATCAATGCCTAAAACCTATCATCTCTACTCTACTACCTATCAAATTTCTTCAAACCCTCTCACCTAAACAAAATAGAGTAAAAAAAGAAAAAGCAAAAAAAAAAGCATGTAGGTATAATTGAATGAAGGCATGCAATATACAGGGGTTAAGGAAATGTCAACAGCCATCTAGGGTAATATATTACATTTTCTTAGCCCCTATATATTACATACCTTCATTCAATTATACGTACATACAAAACACTACATCTTTCTCAGTATAAGTAATCAAACAGTCACTCATCAACTCATCTCTAAGCCGATTGCGTAATGAAGTTTTGATAATCTTCGTAGCAGAAAAAGCCCTTTCAACAATAGTTGTAGCAACAGGTAAAAGCAAAGCTAACTGTACCAAAAGATATACCAAACAAATGAATCACCACCAAGATCGGGTTTGAAGAGATAGCAAGGTCAAAAGGCAACATCTTTTGATATACTATATTCCAACCAAAGAACTCTAATCATTGAACCAACCGGGAACAAATCTACGAGTTTAATTTCCAAATACAGTCGCAGAAAATTCATGATTTTAGGTTGACAAGGTCCCTTTTGCAAATAAGCTCGTCTAACCCTTTATCTATCCTTCAAATCATAGTCAAATATATTTCTCCTTAACCCTGGATCAGCAAGCAAATCATTAGAGCATGTGCTATGAAGGGGATTGGTAATCCCCTCTTCCTTTTTTTACCCATTTTTTATTCAAAATGAGGATACTCTTGGATGTGGATTGGAAGAGAGGATCCTCTCTTGAGAGAGGAATGGGGTGAAATCCTCTATGGGTAGAGGAATGTGCACATTGGCTTTTGTGCATTCCTCTCCATATTCACCCAATCAAAATTTGACATGTGTCTCTTATAATCAACTACATTCATTTATTTTCATTACATTTAGCATTAACAAATTACAAATAAAAATATTTTAAAGATGATATTTTAAAAACAATAATAATAATTCTTGCATTTTTTTTGTCTATAAATTGAGCCTAATATTGCATATCTTTTTCATCTATCAACACAATCATTTATTTTCATTACAATTAAGCATTAATAAATTACAAAAAATGATATTAAAAATATGACATTTTTTAAAAAAAATTCCTACAACTTTTTTTGTCTATAAGTTGAACCTAATATTGCATACATTTTTCATCTCATCCTATCTTACTATCTTCCTCCCTCATCATCCCATGGATAATCATGATCCAACTAACCCAAACTTGCAAAATAATTCAAATTCCCAATATACTACCCCCTCTTTTGGCATCGGATTCGGATTGTGAATAAATTTTTATGACAATAATGTTGTTATTTATGCTTAATGTTTTCATTTTATATCTTATTTTATGTTGTTGTTTGTATTATCTTAATGTAATCAAGATTTAATTATTAGTAGTAATCAATTTAGATTGCCATAAGTAATATATATTTTTTTATTGAATGTTAAATTAATTTATTAATTAATTAAAATCATAAGGAGTGAATAAATCATAAATTGATAATATGAGTATGTGATAAACTATATGTATAAAAAATTGGAAGAGAGGAGAAGAAATGATCCTCATTGTTGTGGGTGAATATAGAGAAAGAGGAAAAGGAAGAGGAAAGAGTGAGGTAAAATATAGGGTAGGTGATGTGTCAAAAGGAGGTGAGGAGAGAGAAAGTGAAGAGAGGATTGGAAATCCCCTTCATAGCACATGCTCTTAGATCCAACCTCAACATCAACTGTAGACAGATTAGAACTAGTCATACTCGGAACACTTAATGGACCGCGATTAGAACTATTACCTATATTTTGTGAACCCCCAATCTTATCTTCACAACATATAAAGTTGTCCCTCTTGTCCCCATAAACGTCCCTCAATTTTCAAAATGCTATTAACAAAATAATTTTGTTGGCAACATAAATGCCCCCATTAATTGAAAATAAGTGATCAAGACAAATATAAGATTTTTTGTCCAATAAATATCTTTATTTAAGAGAGAAGATAAAAAAATTCATGGAAATTTTGTATGAAAATTTACTATATTTTTTATTAAAGAAAGCACGTGGTATAATCTAAAAATTTAAATATTCTAACTTAAAAATTACAATAATTTTATGATTAAATATCTTAATGGTACCTTTTAGTAATATATAATTCAATTATATATTTGAAAAATAAAAGAAATAAAATTCAAAATTGTATTCACCCCTATATGTATGTATATCATAACAAAATTATTCATAAAATCAAAATATTATCTTAATCTTTTTATCTAATTATTAATCCTAAAATTTAATATTTAAGTAATTAATTAAAATTAAATTAAAATCGTAGGAAGGTTATTCATTTTGGTCAAATAAATACACTGCCATTTTTGTATTAATTTCCACCAATGATGAAATATAATAAGTATATAAAGACTTATATGAAAGAAAAAAAATTAAATATTTATAATTGGCTAAACATCTCATTTTAAGGACTTCAAATTTCCTAATTCCAAATATAAACAATAAAAATTATGTATCATATACAAAGCATATGAAAGATAAAATATCATTATCGATTATTCACAACTTCAAATGCACGAGAACTACATTAATTTGAATATGAAAACAAATCGTTGATAGATTAAACAAGTAAAATTAAAATGATACTTCAACTAGAAAATTAATATGGATTAGAAATTTCTATATCTTAAATTGGTATGCACTGATTAAATGATCTAATAATTTATATAGTTATGATTTTTAGCAATTTATTTATTTATTTTATATTATAAATATTTATGGTATTTCATAATTCAATTTAATTGGCTCTAATTGCGTATGATTGTTTTTTTTTTTGATAAGGTAAGGATTAGGAGACCTTCTAAGGAGGGCGTCCTAGAGCATCCTTGCGGATGAGAACCTGAAGTTCTATGTTATCCAAGAGGAGGTCGGTAGGGATGATGTGGCCCAGGTTAGCGATTTTATCGGCCACAACATTGCAATCCCTACCCACATGTCGGACTGATACAAAGTTAAATTGTTTAAGGGATACCATAATATCCGAAATTAGAATTTCAATCTCCCAAAGGCATTTACCTGTATTGTTAACAACATTTAAAACTATGAGGTTATCTCCTTCAATCTCAATTTTTGTAATTCCTTTTTTCTGAGCTTCTCTAATTCCTTCTTTGAGTGCAAAAGCTTCCGCCTTCACAATTGAGATTGATCCTTGTTTCATGGTTCCTAGACCGATAACTCTTGCCTCATGGTCTCGTATAACAAAGCCCAAAGAAGCGTGGTTGCAATCGAGTTTGGATCCGTCAAAGTTCAATTTGACTACATTATCAGAGGGTTTTTTCAAATTTTCTATTCGTTTCTTCCTTTTTTGTCTATTTTGGGTTCGAAGTTGTGTTTTTTCTTCATCTTCTTCCCACCTTTTTGCTTTTTCCCATTGTTCTATTTGGTTTTTCGTATATTGTTCAAGATTCTGAATAACGTCATTGAATTGAGTATGATTGTTGATCACATATTTTAATTTCCAAAATTTTGAATATTTAAATTATATAAACGTAGAATACAAACTTTATCCCGTGCAAAGGACGTGCTTAGAACTCTAGTAGGTAGAAAAAATCTTTTCATTTCCTGAACAATTAAAGAACATGAACATCAAATTCTAAATTCATAAACCATAATGGAAGTTCCTCCATCATAAATTTGATAAATTCAACACACATAAATAATTTGAAATCATCAATTTAGCGCACACACAATTACACAAATCATCAATTCATCAACTCAGCACACAAATACAAATACCCTAAATATGAAATTAGGGCTAACACAAATTCATCAAATCACGGGAAATTCAACACACACACACACACACACACACTGCCACACACAATTCATCAAATCAACTAATCATCAATACATAAAATTTAATCTCAAATTGGGGCTAAAAGCCTAACACAAATACTAAAATTGGCGCTAAAACTCCTAAAAGCCTAACACAAATCTGAAATTGGGGCTAAGTGGCTAACACAAATTCACAAATCCATATAATTAAAAAAGGAGATGGAGACTCGGAGTCTACCTCGCTGGAGTGGGCGACCGAGTGGCTGGAGGAGGGGAGGATGACTGAGGAGCAGTCGAGCGGTCCGAGCAGAGGAGGTTGATGGACGCCTGGACTTGGGTGTTGCACTGCTGCTGCGTGCAGATTCCAGACTGATGAGATGGCGGCGAGCCGACAGGGATTCGAGGACGTCGATGAGTCGAGATGGCGGATTGGTGGGATCAGAGTTTCCGTCACTCGTTCAGCGTTTTGGAGAAGGAGGCGTGCATTTTCTCGTTCTTCAGCATTCTAAACCTAAAAAATTCATTTTTTTGTATATTTTTTTAAATCCCAGTGGGGGCTACAACCTCCACTGAGCACTATATAAATCTGCCACTGCCCATGAGTTTCCCATCGGGTTCGGGTTTGGGGCGGGAGCGGGACAAGGACCCATATCTCCGTCTTGATCCCTATACACGTGCATTTATGTTCTCCCCGTACCCATCCCCATACCCTATCGTTTAAACTCCCCATTCCCATTCCCACTATAGGGAATCCCCATGGGGAATGGAGAATCCACACCCCATTATCATCCCTAGTTGAATTCACCATATATAATGTTACGACTACTAATTAAGCTAATCTTTAGTTTGTTTTCTACTAGTTCACATCTTGACAGTATAATCTTAATAACTATAAATGACACTTTTTTTTATCCCTCACCCAATTCAGGCAGTCATAGACGCTCTACGTTCGAATCAAGTACTACAAAGATTTTTGATGGGGCCCTCTTCTAATTCAATCTCTCCATACTTCCATACACACCGTAAAAAAAAAATCGAACTTGAATCCCTGGATACACTCTTAAGAAAACTCATTGTCTCATCCCGCTAGACCAACTAAGGATTGGTTAAATGAAGTTTGTCCTTTATGATAATCACAGTCTCTAACTACAAAGAATTGGTCTAGTGGAGCATGACAAAGTATCGGTCTGATAAGTCACATGTTCAATCCCCACTAGTCTCTTTGAAGTAAGACGTGTATAAATTCCTCTATAAATATTCTCTGAACTCTTGATTCTTGAATATTCCTTGTCTTGTTTTTTACTAGGACAATATCTCCAAAAAAAAAACGATAACTACATAATTGTTCTTATGTCCGATCAAAATCTATATTTAATGCAGTAATGTGTAATTAATTATGACAAGTATTTTTTTTTGATAAGGAAAGGAGTTAGGGGAACCACTAGTAGGCTAGTGGTCGCCATAGAGCATCCTGTCGGATGAGGGTCAACAAACCCGGATCAACTGCGAGTGGGATGGAGGAGACATGACGGAAAGAACCAGCGATGAAGTCCGCCGCAGAATTGCACTCCCGAAAGACATGAGAGATACTCCAATCCTGGAAGTGGGCCAACAAGCAATGGATGTCCGAACGCAAAAGCTCAATTTCCCACGGGCAGCGCCAGTCGCCAAGAACGGCCTTGACCAGCTGAACATTATCGCCTTCAATCTGAATCCGGGGAAAGCCTCGACGAATGGCTTCGAGAAGTCCCTGGTGTAAGGCAATGGTCTCGGATATCAGAACAGACTACCGACCGATCAGTCCTCCGTCAAAAGAAATGGGGGAGCCAGCGGAGTCCCTGAGAATGAACCCGAACGAGGCTACACCATCTGCACACATAGCACCATCAAAATTAAGTTTAATGTAATCTCTCTTGGGTTTTTCCCATATAGCGCGTTTCCTTCTTGCTTTTTCGCGCCCTTTGACAGTGTGGGAACCTGAAGGATCGGGTGCTCCTGCGAGATTCCAGTCTTTTATTTGTTTTTGGGTAAATTCGCTTATGTTACTTCCGTTGTTTAGGTTTGTTTCGTTGTTGTTGTCAAAAACTTTCTTATTTCTAGCGTACCAAAGGCACCACCAGGTGTGGATGAGGAGCTCCAATTCCTCCTTATTTGTTATTGCCCTGATTTCATCCAAGACCTGGTGTGGATTTTTATCGTTTGGGGAGATTTGGTCGATGATCTTACGTAATTTAGGTTTTATGAAATTGAGGGTTTCTTTTGTGAGGGGGCATGAGAGTAGAAGGTGGTTTGTGTCTTCGACCTGGTTGTTACATGATATACAGCCTTGAGGTACCGGTATGTGGTTGGCAGCAAGTCTCGATTTGGTTGGAAGCCCATTTCGTGCCACTTTCCATAGGAAGTTTTTCATTTTGGGAGGGATGTTAAGTTTGTTAATCCATTCTAGGTTAACTTTGGGTTCGCTTTTAGCAAGGTTGATCCATTGCATGGTTGAGTGGGTAGAGTACCAACCATTTTTACTTGGTTGCCAATATAGTCTGTCTTGGATTTTGTTGACCGGGTTAATAATTTTGGAAATGTTTTCAAGGTCCTCGGGTTTGACTACCTCCCTCAATTTATCAATGTTCCATGAGTTGTCCTCTTGGAGGTACGCATCAACATGTTCCTCCCAATTAATGCGAGTCTCGGCCCCAGCTTTTGGGTGAATAGGACCATAGCCGATCCAGTTGTCTCTCCAAAATCGAATGGTTTTCCCGTCCCCCACTTGCCAGATGAGCCCAGAGGTGAACAAGTCTCTAAGACCCATTAGCTTGGACCACTGCCATGATGTGTTGTGTTTTTTCTTATAGTTTAGGATGTTGTCTGTTTTGAGGTATTTTTCTGTTACTATTTTGACCCAAAGGTTATTTGGTTCGGCTAATATTTTCCAAAGCAATTTCATTTGGAGTGCATGATTCATATCTTCCGCTTTGGCAATTCCAGCTCCTCCATGAGCAAGAGGCCGACAGATGGAATTCCAGCTAATAAGGGGTTTGTAGTTGTTTTCTTTGTTCCAAAAGAAGTTTTTGTTGATTTGGTCTAGTTCTTTTAGTGTTGACTGGGGTAGCATAAATGATTGCATGATGTAGTTTGGCTGTGCAGAGAGGTTCGCTTTGATAAGGGTTTTACGGCCCTCTTGTGATAGGGTGTTTGCTTTCCATTTTGATAATTGGGTTCTAGTTCGCATAATCAGGGGTTTGAACGTGTTATGCGTTACTTTTCCGTTGATGATTGGGCAACCCAGATATTTGTCTAGGGAGATTGTATTTGTTATCTGGAGGATCTGTTTTATTTGCTCCTTCGTGTTGTTGTTAGTGTTTTATGTGACTTGGAATGCAGATTTGTGAAAGTTGACTTTCTGACCAGAAATCTGGCAGTAGTCATCGATAATTTCTTTGATATTTTTGCATGTGTGGCCATTAGCTTTCGCAAAAATGATGATATCATCAACAAAAGCTAGGAATGGAATTTTTGTTCCGTTTCTTGAGATTTGGATCCCGATCCCACTTTTTGGGTTGGTGCTCACCAGGTTGAGCTGTCTTGCCAGAATTTCGGCAGCTAGAATGAATAAATATGGTGATAGAGGGTCCCCTTACCTGAGGCCCCGCTGGGGATAGAATTGTTCTGTTGGTCCATTGTTCACAAGGACTGAAAAGGATACGGTTTCGACGCATTCACGGATCCATCCTAGGAATTTTTCGTGGAAGCCGAACTTGTGTAGTATTGCAGCTAGGAACTCCCAGCTAACTCGGTCGTACGCTTTTTCCATATCAAGTTTGATTGCAATCCACCCCTCCCGCCCTTGTTTATGGCAAAGGAATGGAAAATCTCATGTGCGATTAGGGTATTATCGTGGATACTACGGTTTTGGATGAATGCACCTTGCATCGGGTGGATGAGTTTGTTTAAGACATTTTTTAATCGGTTTGTTAGTATCTTTGAGATTACTTTATATATGGTGTTGCATAGGCTGATCGGCCTATAGTGATTGGTAGAGTTGGGGTTTTCACACTTGGGTAATAGGGTAATGAATGTGTGGTTAATTTGTTTTAGAATTTTGCCATTGTGAAAGAAGCCTTTGACAGCTTTGATAACATCCGGCCCCACGATGTGCCAGTATTTTTTTATAGAAGCACGCCGATATTCCGTCCGGGCCGGGGGATTTGTCATCCCCAATGTCGAATAGAGCATTCTTGATTTCAGCATTAGACACTGGTTTGATGAGTTCTAAGTTGTCGGCATCGGTTATTTCTTTTTGGACGGTTTTTGTCATTTTTTGGAGTTTACCATGGTTAATTTCTAGGGCTCTGAATCGATTTTGGAAATCCCTTTTGATTTCGATTCTGATGTTGTCTACACCAGTGATTTGTGTTCCCTCCGTTGTTCGAATTTCTTTGATATTTGTTCTATTTCTTCTGCCAGAAGCAATCCGGTGGAAATATTTGGTGTTTTTATCATTTAGTTTTATGTGTGTGTTCTTCGCTCTTTGTTTCCAGTAAGAATTGTGGAAATCCAAGAGGCACGACCGTTTCCTTGACAACCTTTCTTGTTTTTGTATTAGTTGAATGTTGGAGTGTTCGATGATTTCTTTTTGCAGATGGATAATTTCATCGTCAAGTTTCTTGATTTGTTCAAAGATGTTTCCAAATGTTTGTTTGTTCCACGCCTTTGCTTTCATTTTTAGCATTTGAGTTTTTTTGACAAGGTTGTACATGTGGGAGCCACCTGCATTGTGGCGCCATGCTTGTTTAATGACGTTTTGGAAGTCCTTCCTGGAGGTCCACATCATCTCAAATTTGAACGGCTGCGCTTTGAATTGTGCGCCAGTGGGTAGGTCGCATGATATAGGACAGTGATCGGAGGATGAAAATGCATGGTTTTTCGTTGCAATGGATGGGTACCATTGGATGATTTGATTGCTTACAAGTGTGCGGTCTAGTTTTTCAAGGGTAGTGTTATCAAGGTTTTTTGATTTCCTCCAGGTGAATTTATTCCCAATGGTAGGGATGTCGCACATGTCGCATTCATTTTTGAAATTGATTAACCGTTCGAATCGGGTTTGGGAGGGGATGGCACCCCCTAGTTTCTCATCTGGGTTTTGAATTTCGTTTAGGTCCCCCATTAGTAAACATGGCAGATTACAGTTTTGAATGAAGTCCTTCAACTTCATCCAAAAAGGTCTTTATCTTGTGCCCTTGGCGGCGCATAAGCAAATATTAGGATCATTTGCCTATTGTTTTCGAGGTCCGTGTAGTGGAACCCAATAAATCGGTTATCTTTATGGATGGTTTTGATAGTTTCGTTAGAAAGCGATGTGCCCTTCCATAGGACGCAAATTCCGCCCGATAACCCATTGGTTGGGATGAATTCAATGGAGTCGAAACCCGCTTTTTGCCATTGATTACAATCAGGTGGTTCTTGGGTTTTTCTTTCCATAAGAGCAAGGAGGTTTATATGCTCAAGGCGACAAAACGCATTCACTTCGGTCCAAAATGAACTGCGTTTAGTGCCCCTACAGTTCCATGTGCTGATTTTCATAAGCGACCAGACTTTTTGTGGCTTTTGGCCTCGGTGGAATGGGTGATCATCCGAAGTTTTTGTATATTCTTGTTTCTTGGTGAAGCGTTTTTAACATGAAGACGTTTGGTATCCATGTACTGTATGATTTGTTTAATTTTGGTTAAAATATTTGTACATTTAGTGTCACTTGGATCACATCTTGTGGTTTTAATGTGGTGTTCACGTAAAGGGAGAGGTTGCTCATAGGTGTGAATTGTGCCCGGGTGGGGACCCGACCCATATTGGTAATGGTAATTAAGTGGGTTCTCCCCGCGAATAATGTGTTGGTCAATCTTTGTTTTTGTAAACATGAGTTGGTATGTTGTTTTCGTTTTGCGGGCATATAAAATTAGGCCTGAAGTGGTTGTATCGATCATGACCCAAACCGTGTCAAAATCGGGTGCCACCGAAGGTGGTGCACAATGTAACACCCCGTCTTTACACCGGGTGCTACTCGGTAGTAGACCTTACTAGGTACTACCTAGGCTAGTTTGACAACGAGTTCACTTGGATCTTGCAACTCGGGCACGGCGAGAAAACATGAATAAAACATCCAACCGATATTTATAAAACACAAGTATAGAAAACATGCATGAAACCCAAAACAACATAATTTACAACACTTCCTGGAAACATTTCATTAACATACCACTACCCTTTCTTTATCAAAACCACACATTATACCAAAGATACCAAAAAGCAAACCACCATTCTCCCAAACGAACCCAACCTAATGACACGACCTTCAACGACCTATTCCATCATCCGGCCGAGGTTCCAACATGGATCCCTTGTCTTTACCTGAAACTAAAAAAAAACAAGTCCCCGAAGGGTCAGCTACCATTCTAATACAAGGTAGAATCCATACGGTACTAATAAGACGTTTAAAAACCAATCAAGTACCTAACACACACACACAAGCACGATTCACATGAATAAATCCATACATTAACTTCTCACAGGTCATAAGCACAACCACATGTCAAACTTCCTTACACAGTCACACATACAAGTTCAAGCAAAACAATACAACCATTCTTCCACCGTTCCATTCCATGGCGCTTATCAACCCTACGTCCCAGGTGTCGAGGCGCGACCTCCCACCCTTCACAATTTCCATCCTTCTAACCCCGGGTCAAGCCTCCTCGGGAGCACTTGCCCAAAACACAAATAACTTTTCTTTTGAAGGGGCACGATTTTCTGTCACATAACCATACGTAGCCGTCGCTTCAACCCAGAGGACTACGCACATGGCCATGCCGAGAACGGTACCAGCACAGAGAAAATATTCGAAAGCTTCACATTCAATGAAAACCTAATGAAATTCTTTTCACACATATCATACACAAGTAAACCTTTTTCATAAAATAATCATCTAGGGACTAGTTCCCCAACCAATCCTACAAGCACACCATGAAGTCTAACAAGTATTGAACAGCAACTGAGCAAGTCGTAAACGACTTACCTTGAGGACGAATTTCCAATGCCCAGAAACCACTAATTATCATACAACGCGAAACCCCGTCTAAGACATATAGCATGTCTTTGCCCTTCGTCTCTGATCACAACCTAGGACTCACGCTCCTATATGCATATATAAACTCCAATGAATAATAATAGCCTTTTAACTCTTACAAACTCTAACCCTAAAATCAACGAAAAGCCAGGATGTTTTATAACTTCTTGTGTATAATTCCAAATCCTTTAAAACTTGACATGAATATACTAGATATATAAAAGAACATTTTTCTAGTTCAAACCTTTCTGAAAAACTGGATCAAAGGTCTCCCTAATATCATTACAAAACAATACCCTAAAATTACTCTGAAATCTTTTACCGATTATAAATCCGATATCAAAAATACCCTCTGAGAACTATAAATCGACTGATTTTTAAATCCATTCAATTGTAAAGCCAGATCTGGAAAAATTAGTAAAATCTAAACAAACTATTAACTAATTAAAACTTACCAAATAATGCCTGAACTCCAAAAATCCGACCCGACGAACGAACCCAACACCGACTAATTCTCTCCTCCCCTCTCTCTCTCTCCCTCTCTCTTTCTCTCTCTCTCTCTCTCCCTCCCTCTCCCTCTCGTTTTTTTCCTTCTTCTGTGTGTTTTCATGAGAATTACAAACAAGGAACATGTATATATATAATCCGTTGTAAAGTCGGTTCAATTTTGTACAAATTACACTTCTCACCCTCAAATCTCTTTTACTACAAACTTTATCCTGAAATAATTATTAATTACTTTTAAGTTAAAAACTTTTTTTTTTATAACTTTCTAAAATTCAAAATAAAATGTTAAAATATTTCCGAATATTACATTCTACCCCCCTTAAAGAAAGTTTCGTCCCGAAACTTTCCGAGGTATACGAAACGAACTCATTACGTTGCTTAGTTTTTCACACAAGTCAACAACACGTAATTCACATAATCAAAGCACTACAAGCAATCATCACACAAGTCAAGCACACAAAGTCGAGTAAAACAAAACACACAAATAGTTACAACTACCCATAACTATAACCCTTGATCACCGCTAACTCTTATTCTCAAACACCTCAACTAAAACCGGGTACAACTCTGGATAGCTCTCACTTATTCTCGTCTCAGTCTCCCAAGTTGCCTCCTCAACTCCTCATCGGGACCATTGAATCAACACGAGTAGTATCTCTTTATTTCGCAGCTTTTTCAACCGTCTACCTAAGATTGCTATTGGTTGTTCTTGGAAAGTATGATCTGGCTCAATTTCTAACTCTTCATAGTTGAGCCTATGACTAGGATCAGGCACATACTGCCTCAATTGTGACACATGAAAAACAGAATGAACTCCTTCTAAAGCTGGTGGTAGTGCCAACTTGTAGGCTACCTCGCCTACCCTCTCGAGAATTTCAAATGGCCCGATGTACCGAGGACTTAACTTTCCTTTCACTCCAAATCTTCTAACCCCACGAGTCAGCGATACTCTTACCCAAACATGTGCTCCTACCTCGAATTCCAATGGTCGTCGCCTCTTATCTGCATAAGATTTCTGACGACTCTGTGCTGTCAACATACGTTCTCGAATCAATGCCACCTTTTCAACTGTTTCCTGAATCATCTGAGGCATTCCATCTACAACATCTGATTGATCATCCCAACATAGAGGTGTCCTACATCTCCTCCCATATAAAGCCTCATATGGTTCCATCTGAATTGAAGAGTGTCAACTATTATTATATGCAAACTCAACTAATTCCAAGTGATCAGACCAGTTTCCTCTCCAATCCAACACACATGATCTCAACATATCCTCTAATGTTTGAATTGTCCTCTCCGATTGGCCATCTGACTGCGGGTGATAAGCAGTCGTGAAATGTAGCTTGGTGCCTAAAGCTGTATGCACTTTTTGCCAAAAATTGGAGGTAAACCGCCCATCACGATCAGAAACAATCGTTTTGGGCACTCCATGTAATCTCACTATTTGTTTTATGAACACCTCTACTAGTTGACTCACTAGCCAAGTCTCTCTAATGGGCAGAAAACGAGCAGTCTTAGTCAGTCTGTCCACGACAACCCATATTGTATCATGTTCTCTACTAATCCGCAGTCCGGTAACAAAATCCATGGAAATGTCCTCCCACTTCCATTCTGGAACTGGAAGTGGTTCGAGCATTCCACCCGGTCTTTGGTGCTCTATTTTTACTTGCTGGCACACCTGACACTTTGCTACAAATTTCGCTACATCAGGCTTCATTCCATCCCACCAGTAATATTGCTTCAAGTCCTTGTACATCTTACTAGCTCCCGGGTGGATTGAATAAGGAGTAGCGTGAGCCTCTTGTAATATCTTTTGTCTCAACTCCTCATCTCGAGGTACACATAATCGACCATTCAATCTCAAAGTACCATCTACATGTTCTTCAAAAGCAGATGCCTCTCCACGGCTCACTTTCTGCCTCAACTCTTGAATCATCAAACAAGTCTCCTGCTTAAGTCGTATTTCCTCAATTAAGGTTGGCTGACAATCTATACGGCCTAGTCTACCTTGATAGCGCTGAATCTGTACCTCAATCTCATACCTTATCAGTTCTCTTTGTAACTCTGGTTGGGCAGTCAAGTGACACAACATATGCTCTTGCGGCGTTTTTCTGCTAAGAGCATCAGCAACTACATTCGCCTTTCCAGGATGATACAAGATCTCTAAATCATAATCTTTCAGTAATTCAAGCCATCTCCGTTGTCTCATGTTCAGTTCTCTCTGAGTAAAAATGTACTTAAGGCTCTTATGGTCTGTCATCACTTTACATGTACTTCCATACAAGTAATGACGCCATATCTTTAGAGCATGAATCACTGCTGCCAACTCTAAGTCATGGGTTGGATAATTCAACTCGTTTGGTTTCAACTGCCTGGAAGCATATGCAATCACCCTGTCATTTTGCATTAATACACAACCTAAGCCTACCTTTGAGGCATCACTGTAAATCACAAAGCCTTCATTCCCTTGAGGAAAAGCAAGTATTGGAGCTGAAGTCAACTTCTCCTTCAACTCATCGAAGCCCCTTTGACAAGCATCATTCCAGTCAAAACGAGTGGTCTTTTTCAGCAAGTTGGTAAGTGGTTGAGCTATTCGTGAAAACCCGTCCACAAACCTCCTGTAGTACCCTGCCAATCCTAAGAAACTTCGTACCTCCTTTACATTCTTCGGGGGTTCCTAAGCCTTCACAGCTTCAATCTTTAAGGGGTCTACCATGACTCCATTGGCGGATACAACATGACCTAGGAAAGTAACTTCTGGTAGCCAGAACTCACATTTGGACAGTTTAGCAAATAATCGGTGGTGCCTTAACACTTCCAAAACTAATCTAAGATGCTTTGCATGCTCCTCAGTGCTTTGATAATAAATCAATATATAATCAATAAAGACAACCACAAATTTATCCAAATAGTCTATAAACACCCGATTCATTAACTCCATGAACACCGCAGGTGCATTAGTCAATCCAAACGGCATTACTACAAACTCGTAGTGCCCATATCTTGTTCGAAAAGCCGTCTTGGGAATATCCCCTTCCCGAATCCTCAATTGATGATAGCCCGATCTGAGGTCCACCTTTGAGAACACAATAGCCCCTTGCAACTGGTCTAACAAGTCATCAATACGAGGCAATGGGTACTTATTCTTAATAGTAACTCGGTTTAGCTCCCGGTAATCAATGCATAAACGTAGGGAACCATCCTTCTTTCTCACAAACAATACTGGAGCTCCCCATGGTGATGCACTTGGACGTATATACCCCTTCTCTAGTAACTCCTCCAACTGTGCCTTCAGCTCTTGCATCTCCATTGGAGCCATACGGTACGGGGCTTTTGAAATTGGTCTGGTTCCTGGATCTAATTCAATATTAAAATCCACCTCTCGTTGAGGAGGCAGTCCTGGAAGTTCATCTGGAAAAACGTCTTCAAACTCACAGACTACTGGTATATCTTGAATACACGGTCCTTTCTTGTCTCCTTCTAGAACATAACACCAATAACCCACACATCCATCATTAAGCAACTTAGCGGCTTTCACCATACTGATCACTGATCCTGGACCCTCCTGCTCTGGATCTTGACATACATGTATTGTCCCATCATCTGCAGTCACAGTGACTGTACCCCTATGTGCATCTAATACTGCTTTATAACGTCTCATCCAGTCCATCCCCAAAATAACATCATCACTAGACGACAATTGCATAACAATAAAGTCTGCAAACCAATCCCTACCCCCAATCCTAATAGGGCAATGAAGTATTTCTCTATTTCCTCTCACCTTACTACCATCGGGCAATCCCACCATAAAGGATGTACCCTCCGAGCAAGTCAACCCTAGTCTATCAACGCACGCAGAGGACACAAAAGAGTGCGTAGCACCCGTATCAAACAAGATATGCATAGGTTTAGACTTAATCCAAATCGTACCTGTGGCAGTCGGAGCATTCAAGGCATTAGGCCTTCTCATCTCGAATACCCGAGGCTGGTTGCCCCCGGTAGTGCTAGCTCTCGCACCACGACCTCTACTCTGGCTTGGTGCATGTTGAGTCGGTTGGAACTGACGACAAATTCCTTGGTTCACCGACCCCGGCGAAGATCCCTGTGAGGGTGTTCCAACCTTACAATATTTTTGTAAGTGGCCTGGCTTCCCACATTTGAAACAATTACGAACTGGTTTCCGACACTGATTCCTCATATGACTAGTGTCTCCACAGTTGAAGCACTCCCTCAATCCTCCAGTAAACTGACTTTGTTGAGGTTGGTCTTGGCGACCTTGTGACTGAAATCCAGATCGGTTTTGTTGAGACACACCCGAACGATTATCTCTCCTAGAGTCTGATGGAGCAAACAACCTCTGCTTCTTATTCCTACTAACTTGTACATTCAATTGTTCCGACCCCAAGGTGGACATAGAATAAGCTAAAGCAGAATCTTGAACCTCCTTCAAAGTCTTGAGTCGAAGTCCAGATACGTATGCACGCAGTTGGGGTTGCAACCGCTTAAGAAAGGTTGCAATCCGCAGATTCACTGTAGGAGCGGCATTGGGCACCGCTGCCAAACCTCGTTGAAACTTTTGGATAGTCTCACCTACGGTAATGTTCTCAGGCCCTGCATCCCGAAAAGCAGTCTCACGAGCCATTCTCACGACCTCAGGACAATAGTTATCTCGAATCCTCTCTTGAAATTCCTCAAAAGTAACATTTACCTGATGATCACGACTCAACTCCCACCAATCAAATGCATCCTCCTGTAACAAACTCTGAACTAGAGACATCCTTCTTTCCTCCGGTGCCTGGATAGAGTCGAGAGCAGATGCCACTTTCCTTAACCACTGCTCAACATCAGCTTCTTGAGCCCCAGTAAAGTTCGGTACCCCAGTCTTCCTAAACTCCGCAAGCCACTTATCAGGAAGAGGCTCGCGATATCCCCTTCCTTGCTCAGCCATGCCATCAGCCACTACTGGCCTTGGAATACGTGGTGGTCTCCCTGACTGAACCGGTTGTGCAAAAACTGGTCTTGGTGCCCTAACCTCAGCCCCTTGATAGCCAGAATTGGTTGCATTATGATTAGGCAAAAATCCAGTACCTACCAGATTTTGTAATAGCTCGGAAAGTGTAGCTCGGATAACAGTAGTCGTCTCTGGTGGTAACTCAACTGGTGGCACCTGAGCTGGCCCATGTACTTCCCCATCTGCCATATCGTTGACTCCATTAGCACGGAGCCCGTTCTCAACAATCGAAACATTTCCCCTTTGATGGTTATTCACTGCAGGTCCAACATTCTCAACAACCTCCTCTTGAGGAGGGTGTGGCTCTCCCACGACAGGAGCCTCTTCTCTGTTTCCAACACGGCCCCTACTACGTCCTCTACCCACTACCTTTCCCTCCTGCTTTAGTTGCTCCAGCTCTAGTTTGTGGAGCCATCTGTAAACGGATGTTTTACTATTTAAACGATCTTTAACTGAAGTTAACAAAATAACTTACTAGTCTACATGAGGTCCTTCGGCTGATGACGATAGAGTCGAGGTGTGTCATCTACCATGTAAATGCAATATGACTACCCCATTGAAATAAATCGAAATAACCGGCCAGTTTTAGTTTTAGGTTGGACCTCGAGTACACTCGTTGTTCAGTTCCATGTGCCCTTGTTGTCAACCTGGCTCTGATACCAATTTGTAACACCCCGTCTTTACACCGGGCGCTACTCGGTAGTAGACCTTACTAGGTACTACCTAGGCTAGTTTGACAACGAGTTCACTTGGATCTTGCAACTCGGGCACGGCGAGAAAACATGCATAAAACATCCAACCGATATTTATAAAACCCAAGTATAGAAAAAATGCATGAAACCCAAAACAACATAATTTACAACACTTCCTGGAAACATTTCATTAACATACCACTACCCTTTCTTTATCAAAACCACACATTATACCAAAGATACCAAAAAGCAAACCACCATTCTCCCAAACGAACCCAACCTAATGACACGACCTTCAACGACCTATTCCATCATCCGACCGAGGTTCCAACATGGATCTCTTGTCTTTACCTGAAACTAAAAAAAAACAAGTCCCCGAAGGGTCAGCTACCATTCTAATACAAGGTAGAATCCATACGGTACTAATAAGACGTTTAAAAACCAATCAAGTACCTACACACACACACAAGCACGATTCACATGAATAAATCCATACATTAACTTCTCACAGATCATAAGCACAACCACATGTCAAACTTCCTTACACAGTCACACATACAAGTTCAAGCAAAACAATACAACCATTCTTCCACCGTTCCATTCCATGGCGCTTATCAACCCTACGTCCCAGGTGCCGAGGCGCGACCTCCCACCCTTCACAATTTCCATCCTTCTAACCCCGGGTCAAGCCTCCTCGGGAGCACTTGCCCAAAACACAAATAACTTTTCTTTTGAAGGGGCACGATTCTCTGTCACATAACCATACATAGCCGTCGCTTCAACCCAGAGGACTACGCACATGGCCATGCCGAGAACGGTACCAGCACAGAGAAAATATTCGAAAGCTTCACATTCAATGAAAACCTAATGAAATTCTTTTCACACATATCATACACAAGTAAACCTTTTTCATAAAATAATCATCTAGGGACTAATTCCCCAACCAATCCTACAAGCACACCATGAAGTCTAACAAGTATTGAACAACAACTGAGCAAGTCGTAAACGACTTACCTTGAGGACGAATTTCCAATGCCCAGAAACCACTAATTATCATACAACGTGAAACCCCGTCTAAGACATATAGCATGTCTTTGCCCTTCGTCTCTGATCACAACCTAGGACTCACGCTCCTATATGCATATATAAACTCCAATGAATAATAATAGCCTTTTAACTCTTACAAACTCTAACCCTAAAATCAACGAAAAGCCAGGATGTTTTATAACTTCTTGTGTATAATTCCAAATCCTTTAAAACTTGACATGAATATACTAGATATATAAAAGAACATTTTTCTAGTTCAAACCTTTCTGAAAAACTGGATCAAAGGTCTCCCTAATATCATTACAAAACAATACCCTAAAATTACTCTGAAATCTTTTACCGATTATAAATCCGATATCAAAAATACCCTCTGAGAACTATAAATCGACTGATTTTTAAATCCATTCAATTGTAAAGCCAGATCTGGAAAAATTAGTAAAATCTAAACAAACTATTAACTAATTAAAACTTACCAAATAATATCTGAACTCCAAAAATCCGACCCGACGAACGAACCCAACACCGACTAATTCTCTCCTCCCCTCTCTCTCTCTCTCCCTCTCTCTTTCTCTCTCTCTCTCTCCCTCCCTCTCCCTCTCGTTTTTTTTCCTTCTTCTGTGTGTTTTCATGAGAATTACAAACAAGGAACATGTATATATATAATCCGTTGTAAAGTCGGTTCAATTTTGTACAAATTACACTTCTCACTCTCAAATCTTTTTTACTACAAACTTTACCCTGAAATAATTATTAATTACTTTTAAGTTAAAAACTTTTTTTTTTATAACTTTCTAAAATTCAAAATAAAATGTTAAAATATTTCCGAATATTACACACAAGAGGTTCGAATTCTCCAAGGATTTGGTTAAGAGCTGCGTCGGGCGACCCCGAGCCGGGATCGGCGAAAATAAAGGGTTGTATCCTCGTATAGGTTGAGATTTCTGGGACGTAGGTTGAGATTTCTGGGACGTTGATCCACTTATCAACGGTTTTTCCGTTCGGGGTATTGGGGTAAGCACTAACAAGTGCTACTCCAAATGTGGGAGAGTTTGTTGGGGGTTTGAACTCTAAATGAGTATTGAACTCTTGAATTACACATGTTTTTTTGAAAGCCTTAAGCTTCCACCAACACAACAGGTTAATATCAGATTGAAATTTAGTACGAATTGTGGTAAACACAGATGGGTTAAGATCCACCAAGACAACATTAGCCAATAAAGCCTTAAGTTGTAAAGAAGATTCCAACGGTGTGCAAGGACCAATGTAAAATATGGTGATGAAATCATAAGTTGAGGTACGATTACAACCATAAACAACAACAGATTTATAGTTGTACAGTAGACAAGTTGATTTACCAGCACAAAAAAAATTATTTGTGATTTCGATAAGTATGTGGTAGTGATAGTGATTAGTAACAATTTTCATAATAGTATGGCTTTTAGGCCAGCAATTGATTGACAACAAGATGAACAAAGTGATACACTTGAGACTCGCGAGCAAGAGCTTAGGACAGTATTCCAACAAGATTTTGCAACCAAAAATGTAACTCACCAAATGCAAGCACATGAGCAAACCCACATTAAATAAGTGTTTCAAAAGTTGATTAAAGGGGAGATTAGCTTTCTCACACCAGATTTTGGAACAGGATTGTTCAAACCCCCAAACAAGTTTAAGGTTGGTAATGAAAACAAACCAGAAATCAGCAAAAAGAGATGGGGCTTGCTGCACAAACCGAAGGCGACCCCTGCGAAGGACCGCACCAACTCCGCAGCACCATCTCCGATAGAGATGGGGAGACCCGCACATCAGAGCAACCAACCAACAGACCCAACGAATGTTGATTCGCCACAGCGACCAGATGGAGAAGCGTCGCCGGACCAGCAGAATAACAAGATTACAAAGCCGGATGGGCAAGGAGTTTGACGGATTGAAAAATAGAGATATCAATTTGGTAGATCTAGAGAACCGACGTGGGTGCCCAGGGACGATAGATCTACCCTGTACAGCCACAAGGGTTCGCGCATGCCCGCACCCCCTGGTGAAATCACCCGAAGCGACAACACCGCCGCCGTCATGGACAACACGCCAGAATATCGGACTCCCCCCAAGCGCGCCTCGGAATTGGTTGTAATGGAGAAATTGCGTCTCCTTTTGATACATATAGATCATAGCCTTCGTTATGAACACACTTAGATTGAACATTGATGGAGCGTCGTAGCAATCGCTGATTTTATCCCTCAGATTACTAATTCGATTTACAGAGAAATTGGGGCTCTGAATTTTACTTGATTTTTGGTTTCTTGGGGAATCGGGAGTTGATTTCGTGTTGTTTTTTGGTGGTTGATTGGGAGTTGCGATCAAATCTGGACATCTTCCAGGCGGCGACGGTTCAATCGCCGGAGGGTTTATGGCCAGGAGGGAGATGAACAGGCAGGCGCGTATGGGCGCGTTGTTTTTAGGCTTTTTAGGGTTTTTCCGGAGGGTTTATGGCCAGGAGGAAGACTGTAGTTGTCCCATTCACATGACTTGATTAGGAAATGAGTGAAATTCAATTTTTTTTTTAATTATGACAAGTATAATTCACATGTATGTATGGCTACTCCAATAATGTTTTTCTTTTCAAGAATCAGAAAGAGATTAGGAGATTAAAAGGATACTTTTGGGCAAGGGAAAGGTAAAGAACTAGTGGCAACAAAAACAGGGAATAACTTTTATGAAAGGAAAACTTTGAATCCTTGAGAATATTGCACACGTTATTCTGATCCCCTCTACAAAATAAACCATTTTCACCTGGCCAAATTCGGCTAGTCCCTTCATAAAATACGGAAAGATAAATTTACATAGGCTTGGTCTTGTTTATTCAGTCCATATGTGGGCCTAAATTTTGAGTCGAATCCGACTCGGGTTCACTTTTGCCAAGTTCTAGTTATCATTTGACTTGTTCATGCCTTTTTTTTTATGTTTTTGAATAGAACACTTAAATGGGAATATTTTTGTCAAATTAGTATTGATTAAGGGTTATTTAAAATTTTCACAAAGTTTTTTGGGATTTTAACAATATTATTAGGGGAAATTGCATTTAACCACCCTTTATTTTACACTTGTTGCAATTAACCACCCTTTATATTTTTTTCTACACTTAATCACCCCTTATTTGTAATTATGTGCATTTAACCACCCATTTTGACGAAAAACGTCATTTTCTTTGTTAAGTAAAGTAAAATACATTTTTTCCTTTCTTTATAAATTTTATTTACAATAAATAAATAAAGAAAAAACCATAATTGACACTTTCAAGTTCCAATATGCCGATTGATTTTTGCAACCCTGGTCTAATTTCCTCTGTAATAATTCTTTCCCTCCATCCAATGGCGAAGAAGAACTACGACTTCACCGATGCAATTATGCAAAAACCATGGGTTTTGGATCTTATTTTGACGACTTTGAGCGTCCTTTGGAGTCGGTCATGTCTAAGTTGATGGACGACGACTCGAGATTCAAAAGGTTGAGATGTAGGCCGAAATCCAATGATAATGACATTCCAAGCTCAATTTATTCCAAAATTCTTTTATTTATTGTAAATAAAATTAAAAAACAAAAACAAAAATGTGATTTACTTTAATTTAACGAAGAAAATAACGTTTTTTCATCAAAATGGGTGGTTAAATGCACATATTTACAAATAAGGGGTGGTTAAGTGTAGAAAAAAATATAAAGGGTGGTTAATTGCAACAAGTGCAAAATAAAGGGTGGTTAAATGCAATTTTCCCATATTATTAATCTATACTCTTAGAACATATGTTGAAAATAACCATTTTTTTTGTTTAGGTTGCATTGTATGCATGTTTTAGCATTCTAAAGGTAGTCTTCAAATCATGTTTTTTAAGTAATCTTTAAAAGAAATAATTTAGCTAGGTTTAATCCATGTTTATTAAGAAATCTTCAAATAATAAGCTTGGAGTTTTTTGTTTTTCTTTATCATTCCTTCACAAATCAATCCATTGTAAATTTGTAACCAACATTGGTGGCGAAATCAAAATCTTCTATTTTAACAATTTCTTCTCGCTTTTTTACCTTACAAATCTACAATACAGCTAAAGAAACTTAACTTCCATGAATTTTATAATAACCATAAATTTATACATCAGTAAATGGTAAAAACAAAATTGATGGTTTGGCTTGTAATCTGATGAACGACTCAAATTATCGCGACAACTATAACAAAATGAGAAATGGCGAGATTATTATATTGATTTAAATCTTTTCTTAAAAACCAAAAAAGAAATCTACTGTGCTTGGTGGTAAATGGGAAACAAAATTAACTTCACTGTTATAAAATTCATCAATGTAAAAGAGGTTACAAAAAAAGGAAAAAAAGAAAAACAAAAGAAATAATTTTATACAGAGCCTTGAAATCCCAAAAACCCTTTTATGTCCAGAGAATCTCCACACAGCAAGACAATCTTCCTTTGTCTGCTCCACCTTAATTACAAAGAGAGAGATCGAAGACAAAAGAGGTTGAGCAAGAAGAAGGAGGCTTCATCGCAAGATAATTAGCGAGAGCCATGGAGATCTCGGCGAGGATTTTGCAGTTCAAATACCCAATCGCCGCCGCCGCCGCCGTTTTTGCCGCTGTCTTCGCTCTAATCAAGGTTGCGCCGAGCTTCCTCGACGTAATCGCCTACTTCTGGCCCCTTCTCGTCTCCACGGCGCTCTTCCTCGCCGCCGTCGTCGTCTTCGGCCACATCTCGCCTCCGCCTCTGGAGGAGGTTTCCGGCGAGAAGACCGGGGCTGAACTCCTTGATTACGTCGCCGGACAGCCTCCGGAGTTGATTCCCGGTGATAGTCTCAAGTTCGATTGAGAATTGAAGAAACAAAAAGAAACAGAAAGGCAATTCTCTCTCCCCCTAGTACACTGCTTGACCGTCTTTTAGCGGCTCATTCGTTTCATATATATCTTCTCGCAAGCTTTATATTTTATCTGGATTTGAATTTGGAATGAACTTCTCAAGCGGAAAGATGTAAATTTACGGGGAGAGAGAACAAATAAATTACAGTTCGAGCTTTCGTTTTCGCTTTCTCCATGTCAGTTTTTTGCCTGTGCATCATCTATGACTCATCATCTGCTATTATTGTGTGCCGAAATGCGAAACGGCACACACATCTCAATATGAATTTCTCGGCGGTGTAAAAAATGTGAACAAAACTTTGTTTTTGGAAAACAATTCTTTAGATTTGGGAGTTTCCTTAGATTTGCCTTGCTTAATAAAATTGTTAAAATTATTTATAGTTTTCAATTAAAAATAATTTTTTTTTTGAACACAAAAAAAAATCTAGCAAAAGAGTGAAAGTTACAAAAATTATTACTCCGTAATTCATATAGCTGTTTGTCACAATTTATTTTCTTGTGGTCCACAATTTAGTCTCTGCTAAACTTTGCCCCTGCAGTTTTTGTCAATAAATCAGGTTAAAATCCTTACGCGTTTTGTATCATTGTCCTCCAAGTCCAACCTATGGATCAAATTAGCCGCGGTAAAAATCTTCGTTCCAGGACTACACGACAATATCGGGGCCCCCCTGAATCGGGTAAAAGATTGTAGTAGCAGAGAAAAGAGAAATTTCGTCGCAAACAACAATTTCTGTATCCATTTATCGTACAAAAATGTTTTTGAGTGTCAATTTCAAGTTGGTACCTCAGCCGGTAAAATTAAATACTATTGTATTTACTTTTAAGAAAGTTAAACTTTTAAGTATTTGTAAATGGTTTTAAAATAAGTAAATAACTAGCCTTTAAAATCATGGATAAATTATGATAAAATTAAATAAATAGATCGTCACAAAGAATGACAAGTCTGACAAGCACAACCGACCAAAGCTCATTTTTCCCTCTCAATAATGGACTGTACTATTCAGGAACAAATTATAGTTTTAACGAAAAATCTGTAATTTATTGGAAATGGAAAAAAAATCAATATACTGGAAATTAAGAGGTTTTTTGGTGTGATGAAAATTGAGGTTTATGCGAGTGTAATGTAAAACTATGACATCAATCTACGCTTTATCCGACTAGGACAGGACGACGACGTTTCACTTGAAATTTGTGGGTGAACAAGTAGGTCAACATTTTCATCTTCCATATGGGCATATGGGATGTGAATTGTGGGTGATTGGGTGAATTTAGGTCAACATTTTCATCATCTTTCAAATGGGATGGCATGACAATTTCAAAATTGGCTTGGCTCTTTAAACAAATTATTTTTGTGTTTGTATTACACTATCAAATTAGTTTTGAGTAAAAAAAAAATATATATACATATATTTGATCTTTGTCTAATTAGTCATTTTAACATCTCACATTTGGAAATGTTCGATTGAGTATCTAAACCATACACATTGCGACCTATTAGACACTCATGTGCGGTTAGAATTGCTGAATTGTTTTACACTTAATGCTTAGATGAAAAAATCGATTACCACATCACTACCATTTATATGCCACCTAGATAATTTATTTTTAATTTAAAATTTTAGTAAAAATAAAAACAAAAATACTTATAAATTTCTACTATGTCCCTACAATTTTAAAATTTGTATCGTCCACCCATTGATATGAGACCTGGGCTCAATCTTTCATGCATAGGAGTTGTAAATTGCTCCTCTCTAGCCCTTGTTGGGCTGTTGGCATTTGAGCCATAATTAGAGTGCAAGTCCGTCTCCAAGATAGCCGGCTATACACGATCCACGAGTTATTGAAGAGCGTGAAATAATTGAAAAAAAGACGTTGGAACGAATTGAAGGCGAGGGTGAGATCTTCGGGAGGTGAAGATAGTGGCTCAACGACTCTATGGCTCGATATAAAAAGAGTTAATGCAAGGAAAGCAAGACACGACGGAATCACTTGTCAAAGCCCAAGCCCAAGTTGAAGCTGGCTATTTGAGCTTAACAGTCAAAAGTTTGTGTTGTAAATAGCCCTGGGACTATGGAACAAATGATTATTCCGGACCTACATCATGCAACCTTTGGGTGCTTCCTTCGGAACCCTTGCTCAGTTCATAAGCTCGTTATTTGCAATTCATACATTATCATTCTCGAATTGTGTTGTTATTCGTTTAAATACATTTTTCTCAAATGCTAGATATTCTACATTTTGTACTCTTTAATTTATCCATTCTTAATCTTACATTGACATTGCAATCTACAATTCCTTATTTAATATTCATTTTGTCTAATAAATTTTAACGCGGCTACGTGTTTAATTTGGTCTGTGGTTAAGGTTTCTTCATTTTAGCCAATAACGCATTTATGTGGTAATCCACCCAAAACAACCCCCCAAGCCTTTTCTAGCCAGATGTACTTGCCTTTCGAACCCAAATCAGTTTTTTGTTTGTCCCATACGAATAGGGTTTCGAGTTTGTTCATGGGCTTCTCACCACAACCTCACTTCCGCCAACCCAACCGAAATCAATGCTCTTTGGAACTTTTATGAGGTGATTTGAACCAGAGCTGGTCCTAAGGTTGGGTGTCGAGAACTTACCCCTAGATCTGAACTAGAGGTGGTTCGAACCAGATATTTTACTTCGTTAGATCTAGAGGCGAGGAGGAGAGAGGGCATAGAGGAGAGGCGATCGGTGGACAAAGCCTTCACCATGGATTTGAAGGGGCGGGGAGGTGATTCGAACTAGACAAGGGGAGCGGTGGTGGCCAAAACCTTGACCATGGATTTGGAGGGGTGCCGCCGGAACTAGAACTTTTCTGGCGGGAATATTTTCTAGCACAACTAAATATCTTTTTAATTAAAAAAACAAAACACTAAAAAGCATTCAAAAAATTTCAAGAATATAAATGCGATATAAAAATAACTACTTAAACATGTATTCATACTTTATTATACGATAGTCAAGTTGTTTCATATATAAGTTATTGTTTTAAAACTCTTGTGTTCAATTACAATACGAAGATATGGAGTTTAGTAAAAGATAGAAGCATTCCGACTAAGTAAATGACATGTAAAACTAATTTGCGGGGTCTAATTTTCAAATGTTCATAACTTTTTGCTCGGATGTTGGACTGGAGCTTATAATATATCAAATTGAAGCTATCGATGATAGGAAAGTATATATTGAAAAAAATTGGATTGGGAGGAGGAGGTGAGGCCCATTCTGACCCCTAATAGTTCCGCCTATGAAAGACGGAGATTTGGAGTAGGTGGCCATAGATCTAGAGGCTCTTGGACGACATATTTGAGTGTCGCTGGATCTTGCTTGGAGAATTCCTCTCTGAACACCACCACACGTATCAATGACGTCGTCGTCATGGACCTGGGTTGCTGGGCAACGAGAACGACAAATGCCCTTTCTCACTAAATCAATGTATGATGCAGTAAAAGGAGAAATAAAAAAGAGAAAAAGGGGAAAGAAAGGAAGAAAGAAAAAAGGAAAAAAAAACAAATTTGTGCCAATTAGGATCACATCAACTACATCACCGCCATTAATTCTCTCATTTGCTAAAAAAAGTAAGATACACACAAATTGCTACATCAATAATAAGTCTCACTATGTATCGTTTACGTGTTTAATGGAACATTTCCAAAGATGAAGTGTTAAAATAAGGGCGTTCGTTTGCGCACTCTCTTTTTTATGTTGTGCACTCCGATATGGGCGGATTCGTAACCCGCACACAAAAAAACCGGATTTTTGAAAAACCGTGGACAGATCCTAAACCCATACAAAAAGTGAACCCGGTTTTCGGAAAAATCGGGCTTTAAGGGCGGGTTCCCATCCCGCAAAAAAAAGGACAAGAATCTAAGCGGGTTCCCGGACCGCACATAAATTTGGGCAGGTTCCCGGCCCGCACATGAATCTAGGTGGGTTCCTGGCCCGCACATGGAACGGTAATTTGTTTTGAACATCTGGACGGGTTTAAAACCCGCACAATAAAACAATAATTTTTGAAAAAACGGTGCTCTTGTGCGCTTTCGAAACCCGCACATGAACACCGTTTTTAACCGACAGAAATCACCTTTTTTACGGGGTCCGTGGGTTTTCACTATTTACTTTTCAATTATTAATTCCACTAAACAAGAGAGAATATATGACAAAGTGCATTCTCGTGAGATGTCGACTTTGAGTAGCAGGTCCATAAAGACGTCATCGTTTAGGGGGCATCATATTCGTCGGAGTCAACCTATTCCGTGGGAAATGTTTTTCTTCCAGATAATGAATTGGTTAGTACATGTTGAATCCTAAAATTATAATATAACATTTGTTTAGTTTATAGTTTACAATTTCTTTGGTTGGAGTTCGAATTTATCGATTTTAGTTTAGGTTGAAACTTGAAATTATTGGTTGTTGGTCGATTACTAGTCTCGTGTCTAATTTGGAGTTTAAACTTGAAATTGAATTCGTAAATGATGATGATTGATTAACATTGTAGGATTTTTATTTCAATGTTATATTGTCATGAGAAATTGATAATTATTTTATTATTGTTTATCATGTTTCATTACATCATTATTTATTTTAACGTTTTTGAATATTTGCAGGTTCGTAGTTATTACGGACCTAGTTAAAAGGTTTTTGATTTTATTTATAGGTTTTTTCGTATGGTGAGCATGTTGATCACATGAAAGTCGACTTCTCTACGTACTTTACAAATGATGGATTTGATACAATGGAAGAGTTGAGACAATGGTTAGAAAGATCAGTCTTGGTATATCTATGATCATAACGACCAAGTTGTCCAAACCTGATAAGATCATTTTGCAATGTTCAAGGTTGGGTAAGTATAGATTGAGGAGGAAGAAGGAGGTGAAGAAAGAACGAGACTCGAAGAAGACCGACCGAGTGTCCGTTTGAGTTGCATGGGTTGTTGAGGAGAGGGAATTCATATACACCCTCTTGTTGGACATTATCGGCGATAAGAGGGTTCCATAACCATCAGCTTCCCCCGGATCTGAAAGGGGTTAGAGGTGCACATCGTCTTAGTGCGAAGGAGCGCAACTACATAGCAGTTGCTAGTATGTCAGGTACAAAGTCTAAGTCCATCTTTACGGAACTTATCCAAAAGAACCCTGAAAGCTTACTATTGAGGACATAAGTCTATAATTTCAAGGTGTCTCAAAGGAGGACTTTAATGGGTCAATTGAATGTGACACAAAACTCCTTGGCGTGATTGAAGGAGAAGGGATACTTCACCGACACAATGAGCGGGAGGAGAAAGAATGGAGAGTTGGCGTTGAGCGCGTTGTTTATTAGTCATCCGGACTCACGACATTTGTTGAGGATGTTTCCGAATGTCGTTATCACAGATTGCACGTACAAGACCAATAAGTATGTCATCTCATTTATGTACCACGTTTTTATTATTGAGTTGTTTTAGTGATCATTAATTCTTGATATATAACTATTTGTTGTCAATCTGTTAGGTACGGATGGCCTTGTTTGGAGTTTGTAGGGATGACATCCACAAACTTCACATATTTTATTGCTATTGTCTTCATGAGGAAGGAGAAGACGGAGTACTTCACTTGGGCACTCTCGTGATGGAAGTTCTTATTCGGCAACTGATATGTTGTGTTTTATACAGCATAACTAGGACTTTTTAGTACATCCTTTTATAGTATTTTAGGCCTGTTAGAAGCATTATTGAAGAATAGGTTTGAAGGCCGAAGGTTCGGTGTTACGACGAGTTGAGGAGTTTGAAGACTGCTGAAGGCCGCGATCGCGGTTTATACTGGGAGCGATCGCGGTTCACGTCGCCGAGAAGGGTCGCGGTTACGAGAAGGCCGCGATCACGGTGCACACTGGTGGTGATCGAAGTTCAAGGTTGCTGTTGAGGTCGCGGATTGGAGAAGGCCGCGATCGCGGCCCTGCATTATGGCGATCGTGGCCCTGCTGAAGTTGACACACGAGATGTTTTTCCGCTTAGTTTTATTATTTTATATTTATATCTTTTTATTTTCGTGTTGTTCGAGACTATTTAAGCTTACTTTTCAGCCTTTTTTTGCACTCTCTCTTAGACCTAGTTTTGCATTATTCAGACTTTTGTATTTTCTCTGCTATGGAGAACTAAACTCCCTTAATTCTATTCAAGTTGAAGCTTTCGGATTCAAGTCTATTGTGAGATTCTTTCTTCAAGTTTATTCCTTACAGGTTATTTCAATTCTCTTGTGCTTAATTAATATTGATTGTGTTGATTTCTTCTTGTCTGGCCAACTTGTTGGAATTAATACTCTCTATTGCTAGATCTAGGTTTTCTCGTAGTAAAATCTAATCTTTGTAGCAACTCAATTGATTTAGTACTCGTTGGACTAAAACAATTAAGAAAGAGATTTGAATGCATCTTGATTGTTTGACTCGTTGGAATCAGGGACAGACGTAGGGGTGGGCTGGGGTAGGCAGACCTACCCTAAAAAAATAAAAAAAATTTCAAAATAGGGTAGATTTAGTAAAAAGAATTAAAAATAAGATAAATTTAGTAGTAAATTAGTTAAATTAGAGTAATTTAGCCCATCCAAAAAAATTTGGCAAAAATTAACCCACCCTAATTTATAATCCTGCGTCCGTCCCTGGTTGGAATTCAATTGCATGTATCCTGCTTATCCTTGTTCTCATTGCTAATATCCTTATTATTTATGATCGTTTCATGAGTTGTTTGGATATTAAGTTTGCATGTCTCGTTGCCATGTTATATACCTGGACAGGATAGGAATAACCAAAAGAAATAACTTGTTTGAATCAATGATCAATAACTTGATGAAGAAAGTGGATGCTTGAATAGGATTGTTTTTCCCTAATTGATAAAAATCCATCTTTTGCTTTGTTTGATTACTTGCTTTGTTTATTTCAATTCCTTAGTGTTAGTTTATTAATCAAAATTCCCCCTTTAGTACTTATTCGAGTTGATAATAATATAACTTGAATTACAAGTGTCTCTTGGGTACGACCCCGACTTACCAACTATACTAGTTGTGTAACTAGGGATTTATATTTTGATTTGGCACGACGACTTTCAGCCAGTCAAATTTTGGCGCCGTTGCCGGGGAAGATCCAAACAACTGACTGCCCCAAACTTTCAACATCAACCTCTAGCTGTTGAGTTCCCTGCGTTGAATAATGGTGTCAAGTTTGAGTTGAAGTCTGGGTTGATCCACCGTTTGCCCCAATTCCATGGGCTGGGTGGAGAAGATCCAAACAAGCATCTTGTTGAATTTGATCAGGTCTGCTCAAGTATGAAGCCTGTTGATATAACTAAAGACCAGATCAAGCTGAGGGCGTTTCCTTTCTCTCTGAAGGATTCAGCCAATGAGTGGCTCTACTATCTTTCTCCAGGCTCCATTAATACCTGGACTAAGATGAAAGCAACATTCTTAGAGAAGTACTTTTCCGCCACCAAACAGAATAGTTTGATGAAGAGCCTGAGCAATATTGAACAACAGGCTGGAGAGAGCCTGTATGATTATCATGAACGTTTCAAGAGACTGTGTGCCAGTTGTCCATATCATGGGTACTCTGATCAAGACCTAGTGTTTTACTTCTTTGGTGGATTATTAGACGATGAGCGCAGAATGGTGAATGCAACTTGTGGTGGAAGCCTGATGAACAAGACACCAGCAGATGCCCTTGAGCTCTTTTTTGAGCTATGTGAGAACTCAAGGCAATTCAACAAGAGAAACTTGTGCTAAAGGCTTCAATGCTATGGACTCCTCTTTTGCTATAAGATCTGAGGTGGCGGAGTTGAAGGATATGATGAAGAGGTTCATGCTGCAAGGAACCCCTCAACAACTGAAGGCATGTGAAATTTGTGCTGACACACTTCACCCTACTGATGCCTGCCCACAACTCTAGGAACCTCAAGCTGAGGTTAATGCTATAGGAGGCTATGGACCTCCTAGACCTCATTTTGATCCTTATTATAATACATACAACCCAGGCTGGGCACATCATCCAAATTTGAGATATGGGAATCAAAATCAACCTCAATATAATCAACAAGGAGGAAATCAACAAAACAGGCAACCCTATGTTCCTAGACCTCCAGTTCAAAATCAAAACAACTCATTCAATGCTGAAGAGATGTTTGCAAGGCTAGCTAACACAGTAGACCAGTTGGGACAGAACACTCAGACTAGTATCTAGAGCACTAAAGCTAGTATCAAGAATATAGAGACTCTGATCAGTCAACTGGCTAATGCAGTAAGCAAATTGGAGGCCAGAGATTCTGGAAAATTGCCAGCACAGCCCATCAATCCAAGGGAGAATGTACGTGCGATTATATTAAGAAGTGGAAAAGAATTGTCGAAAGTTAACGCGAGTTCGGAAGAACCGCGATCGCCGCCACAACTAGGCGCTACCGCGGCCGAAGAAACCGCGATCACGACCCCCACCAATGGTGATCGCGTCCCCTTAACTGAGGTCTCGAGATTTGAGAAAAGTGAACTCGCGATCGCTTCCATTGAGGGGCGCGATCGCGGTGGCGATGATTTCCAAAAACTTCAAGAACCGCGATCGCGGCTTTCTGATGGCGATCGCGGCCAGGCTTTAGATTTTGACGATCAATATGTTCGCCCTGATTTCCCTTCTATGGTTTCTAAAAAGCCAACCCCTCCCTTTCCTGAAGCACTCAAGGAGATCTTTGAGACATTCTCTAAGTGTGAGGTAAACATCCCGTTGCTCAATCTGATTAAAAGCGTTCCTAGATTTGCTAAATTTCTGAAAGAGTTGTGCACTATCAAAAGGAACCAAAAATTAAAAGGGAAACAGAAAGTTAAGGTCAGTGAACATGTCTCTGCTGTATTTCAAAGGCGAATGCCTAAGAAGTGCAGTGATCCAGGCATGTTCAACATTCCCTGCATAATAGGAGACACTAAAATTGATAAAGCCATGCTTGATTTAGGTGCTTCTATTAATGTCATGCCTTATTCTGTTTACACTTCACTAGGCTTAAGACCTTTGCATGAAACTGGTGTTATTGTTCAATTAGTTGATAGGTCTACAGTCTATCCGAAAGGGGTTGTTGAGGATGTCCTTGTCATGGTTGATAACTTGATATTCCCTGCTGATTTCTTTGTGCTTGACATGGATCATGATGTGCATGCTGCTCCCCATCTATTAGGTAGACCTTTCATGAAAACTGCAAAAACAAAAATTGATATGAGTAAAGGTGTCCTAACTATGGAATTTGATGGGGAGATATTTGAATATAGTATGGATAATGCTATAAAATACCCCCAAGATGATCATTCTCTCTGTTCCATTGATGTAATTGATCCCATTGTGCAAGATGTCTTTGATACCACTTATGGTGATGAGTTACAATCTGTTTTAGAGAATGACATTGAAATTTCATGCATGGATTATAATTTGCCTGATAGACATCATGAGATCCTTGCTGATTTAAGTGCTTGTTATGAATCCCCTGTTGATGCTTTGGCCATTGGGCCCATACCACTAACTCTCCCTAGCGAGAAATTGCTTCCTTCTGTAGTACAGGCACCAGAAGTTGAGCTTAAACAGCTCCCTAAGCATTTAAAATATGCCTTCCTTGGAGATGGTGACACTTTGCCTGTTTCTAACAAACTTTCCAAGGAACAAGAAGAAAAAATGGTGCAGGTACTAAAAGAGCACAAGACAGCTCTAGGTTGGACCATTGCTGACATTAAAGGGATTAGTCCCTCTACATGTATGCATATAATCCTCCTAGAAGATGGTGCCAAGCCATCTAGACAGCCACAGAGAAGGCTCAACCCACCTATGATGGAGGTAGTAAAAAAGGAGGTGCTGAAGCTCCTACAAATAGGTATGATCTACCCCATCTCTGATAGTCAGTGGGTTAGTCCGACCCAAGTTGTGCCCAAGAAGGGCGGTATTACAGTGGTAGAAAATGTGCATAGGGAATTAGTCCCCACAAGAGTTCAGACTGGTTGGAGAGTCTGTATTGATTACCGTAAGCTGAACACGGTAACCAGAAAAGATCACTTTCCCTTGCCATTCATTGATCAAATGCTTGAGCGACTTGCCGGTCGTTCCTATTACTGCTTTTTAGATGGCTATTCAGGGTATTTTCAGATCGCTGTTGCACCGGGGGACCAAGAGAAAACGACATTTACATGTCCTTTTGGCACTTTTGCATACCGCAGAATGCCATTTGGATTATGTAACGCACCCGGTACGTTCCAAAGGTGTATGGTAAGCATCTTTTCTGAGTACATTGAAAACTTTATTGAGGTTTTTATGGATGACTTTACAGTACATGGAGATGACTTTGATGCCTGCTTAAACCATCTCTCCTTAGTCCTTCAAAGATGTGTAAAAGCCAATTTGGTTTTTATGGTTGAGAAAGGCATAGTTTTAGGTCACATAGTGTCATCCAGGGGTATTGAGGTCGATAAGGCAAAGATTGATATCATTCAGTCCTTGCCTTATCCTACTAATGTGCGTGAAGTGCGTTCTTTTCTAGGCCATGCATGTTTCTATCGCAGGTTTTTTAAAGACTTTTCAAAGATCTCAGCCCCATTATGTGTGATACAACCCGAAATAAACCGTCGCTAGAAGACAAGAAACGGGATTCTATTATTCGATTGTGCAAACACTTGCTCTTTATTTATTGTTTTCTTACAGCGAGGTTACAAATTACGAGGTTACAAACAAACGAGGTTTACAAGCAAACGAGGTTCACACCTTAGACCTCCTAAGAGTATTCGAGATCTCGATCCAACAAGGTTCGAGATTTCCTAATCGCTATGAGATTCTACTATCCACAGGCCACTTGATGGACTCCGGTGGCGAGGTTGAGCTTTGAGTTTGAGCGTGGTGATGATGGCTTGCGAGATGATGCAGCGAGGTCTTTGGTGTGAGCGATAGCTCTCTATGTGATTTGAAGTCTTTTTGTGGACTTCACTTGTCTATAGCGAGGTCTTTAGACGATGATTCAACACGTCGATCTTCAACGAGCAAGATAGTTCTTGAGTTCAAGATGTTTTTCGACCCCTTTCCATTTACGAGGTTCTTCTCTATTTATAGAGAAGTGAGGAGCCGAGTTTTGGTTGTTACTCGATGTGGGACGCCCGAGATCAGGGCCTTTGATTGGTCCGGAGGTGAGGCAGCCGATGATTGGTCGGGGGAACGATGACAGCTGAGTGGTTCAGACGGGCGGGGGTGTCAGCTGAGTCGGCAACAACGTCGAAACCTCACTCCCGAGGTTTTGGAAGACCTCGCGTGGATAGGGATTTTGTTTAATTAAAAGATGGGTATGGTTGTGGGTCTCAAAATCCACCTTGGGAGTCCCGTCGGATCCGTTTATTCCTTGTACCCCGAGCCCACTTCCAGTTTTACCATTTTGAACACCATCACAACCCCATGGCCTAGGGACCTCGTCCCGAGGACCACAAGTCATAAATACGAGGGGTAGTTGGTTCATCAAACCCGGGGTGCGGGGTTTGTACTTCTTAGGATTGCGAGGTGCGAGGTCTATAGGTTGGGTGGACATATTGCGAGAAACTCTCTTGCGAGGCCTGACACTTAGGCTCTTCTCCCGTTCGTGTGTGCGATGCTTCCCGGGCCTGCTCCCCTGTATTTTTTTAATGGGCCGTCAAGGTAGACCAGGCCCAATAAGCTTTTCGAGGGGTGGGGAGAGGCCCAAGTTCGCCCTTTATAAAAAGCGTCTCTTCCACGCCTCATTTCCATCTTCTTCCTTCAGCGTTCTCTCTCTCTCTCTCTCTCTCTCTCTCTCTTGCCCTTTCAGTTTCCAGCGAGCGGTTTCCAGACGGTTTCTCGACGACCTCCGACATTTTCCAGGAGCGCCACCGCCTTATTCACGTCAGTCTTTAAGCAAGTAAGTGTTCGACTCCCTCTTTCGCGTTTTCGATGTTCTTCCCCTTTCTCTCACCGCCCCCTGCCCCACCGGGAAACGGGCGTTTCCCGGTGCCTCGCGGCGGTGTTACGACGACGAAACGGAGGGGATGAGGGCGGCGCTCACGCCTACGCGACGCTCTTGATTCTCTTTTTCTTGGGTTCTTTCTTTCTTTCTTCGTTTCGTGCCCTAGAGGGCGACGGTTGCTTTTCGGCGTTTCGTGCTAGCGTCACGGTGGCGAAACGGTGGGGGCGAGGGTGGCGCTCACCATGCTCTCGAACCCCTCGTTTGTCAACCGACGGTTAAGTTCCTGCGTCTCCTTCGCTTTTTGAAATTCGAATTCCTTGGAAAACCAAACGTCATGATGTCTGACTGACGGGACATTTGGTTTCCCACCGCTGGCCTCCATTCCGTCTTCTCTTTCTTCTTTTTGGCGCTTCACATTCTTCCCCAGCCGTCCTGTCTGTCAGAGTAACTCTAGGGTGCCACGTGGTTTCTTCCCGTTATCACCTCGCGTATTCTTTTTTGTGGCTTTACTCGATGTCTGAACCCTTTTTCTTTTCCAGGTGTTCGCCTCTCGTGGGCTGGACTTCGCTCGTTCATGCTTAAAGGAGCCTCTTTGAGCCCCCCACCAGGCTTCGTGTTTAAAGTTCAAGAGAGGTTCTACGAGGAGGCTTCTGACACCGTAGGGAGTGTAGAGACTAGTGACTCTCAGAACCCGAGGTCTCCCTCGCTGGTTTTTAGCAAGCTTTCTTCCAGTGATTCCGACGTTTTCGTCAACTCGCACTTCTCCCGACTACGCGCATCGTCTGGTGTCGAAATGGCCTCGTCCTCGATTTCTGACGAGGAAGTGACTGGTTTTATTGCGAGGTCGTCCGACTCCAACGATCTGGCTAGCTTTTTTGCGGAGCATATTACTGATGATGTATCCAGCGTTCCGCCCGTCCTCGATGAACGGATACCCATGTCCCCGGACTCGAGAAGGACCTTTCTACCCGAGGGGGCGCCTACGATCCTGGAGCTTGAAGACCTCGTGAAGATCGCCAAGGGCTTCGCCTGGCCCGAGGGGGTTGAGCTAGCGCTTCCCGAAGGGGAGGGCTGCTCCTTGGCGCAATACGAAAGGTGCGTGGTCATGCACCTACCCAGTCTCCAGGCTGGCATCAGGCTACCCCTGGCCCCGCACATCGTCGACATCTATTGGGCCATGCACGTCTTCCCTGCGCAGTTGTTTCCCAATGCGTGGAGGCTCCTGTGTGCCTACACCATTCGCAGCCGCGAGCTCGGGGAGGAGCCGGATCTGGATACCATGTCCAGTCTGTTTCTGGCGAGGAGGAAACACAAGTCTTGCCTTGTCAACCTCAGTTTGCCTGGTCTTAAGATTACCACGGCCCCCTCGAACGTCAGGCCGTGGAAGAAGAAATGGTTCTTGGTCCGGGACCCCACCGGGAGGTATCTCAACTTCCCCACGGCCCCGGACAACTTCGTTCCGCCCAAGGGCACCCAAAAAGCCGACGAGCTCAAGACTCGATTCGCTCCTGCGCCCCATGAGCCGTTTCAGGAGTACTTGTCACAGGAACGACTTGAGCGGGCCGGCCCGAGCCTTACCCTTCCACCCCGCGAGGGCGAAGAGGGTACTCACTTTCCCTTCTGTTCCTTGTCTTTGTTACTTGCTTTTTTGGTTTTGGGCAACGCATGGCCCCGAGGGAATACCTCGCTTATTTAGTGATGACCGCGAGCCTCGCTCGGGTCGTACTAATTTGATCTGCTGTGATGTCTGGTTTCTTGCTTTTTATCTAACTTATTATTTTTTATATGTCTTTCTTTGACAGTGGATCTTTTCAACGCTCTGAGCTCGAGGGCGCAGGGAAAGAAACCTGCAACCTCCACCTCCAGGTTCCTCGTGGCTCGAAGGGCCCCGTTGTACAGGAACCAACTCCCCAGGCGAGGCCACGAACCTCGCAACCGAAAGTGACACCCCCGCCGCCGAAGGCGCCAGGGGTGAAGATTACCGAGCGGGCCTCGTCTAGGGGGGACGACGCTAGAACATCCTTCCAAGCTCCCCGAGGATCCGGCGATGGAGCCGGATCAAGGACAAGGGGGAGGTTAGGGGCCTTAAAGACGAGATTGGGGATCTTAAGGCCGAGAACAAGGAGCTCCGAAGTAAGGTGTCTGCGGAGCACAAATTTTTTAGGGAGAAGGAAGCGGAGATCCAGAAGGCCGAGGAGGAGATCAGCAGCCTCCGACAGCGCGTCAGCGAGCTCAACGAGGAAGTGGAGTCTGCGGAGTACAAGGAAGAGTTGCGGGGCAGCGTGAACAAGATGTTCCGGCAGGCCGTCCGCATGGGTGTCAGGCAGGCGGTCGCGAAATACGGGCCTATCGATCCTCGCATCACCTTCTTTAACCCCAACTACGTGCTGACCATGGGGTAGGAAACCGGGGAGGAGCCCGAGGGAGAATGCGAGTTCTTCCTCAGAGAGGATGGGACCGTGGCCACTGAGGCGCCCTCCGCAGAGGACCTCGGCCAGGGAGGCCTGGACCCCTCCGTCGCGGATTCTCATCCCGCGACCGACGTGCCGAGCTCCCAGCCCGTCGTGATCTCCGCCTCGCCCGTCCGCGAGGCTCCTACGGAACCAGACGAAGAGACCTCGAAGGAGTGAAGGATGCTTGCCTGTGTAATTTGTGTTGTTTATATTTGTAATTAACCCTATTTTTCTATAAGGGTATTTATGTAATTTCTCTTAATTATATTTTTTTTAAAAAATAAATATATGTGGCTTTATTAAAAATGATAACTGCATTATTTTGTTAGTAAATAACTTATATAAGTTATTTGGATAAGTGGATCATACCCGAATGACCATAGTTAAAATTTATAGGTCTTATAAAACAAATAAATGGATGATCAATTTATTTTCGTTATAATATGATAATCGAATTAAAAAGTATTCTTCTAGAGTAAATTAATATTTTTATAAGTTTCCATACTTTCAAATAATTAAATTAAAAAGATAGCTTATCTTATGAATAAATTCATTTTGGAAATTATAAAGGTCTTATATCTTTAGATTTTATTTTCTTATGAGGAATAATTTTATTAGAAGTTTATACTTTAAAGATATGGGTGATTTATAAAGCAAAAAAAAATTATTTTGAAACTACTTTTACTTTCCTCCTTCCTTCCTTGGTTGTTTTCTTATAGATTCAAATCCGAAAATCAAAGATTCTGGGCTACGATTGCGAGTCTATCCAACTAGGAAAGTAAAGATATCGATTTCCTTAACCCCCACGAATCAGAAGCCCTATAAATTGATGCCCCATTTGCTCGAAATTCTCACATCTTAGACTGAAACCCTAGAATGTCGCCTCCCTAGTTCAAACTCGAATTTCTCTCAATCCGTTAATCCAATCCAAAAATTGAAGCCATATTCGGAATCCTCATGAAAAACCCTTCGAAAACACTATACACCCATTAATTTTCTAGTGACCTAAGCCTTCCAAAATCTCGATTGAAAGTCACAAATCTGCACAGGAAAACAGAGCGCAACGTTGCTCGCGAGGCGCTAGTGTCCGCCTCCGTTCTCCGCCGTCGGACCACTTATGGTTCCACCACTGCCAACAGAAGAGAGAGGATGTTGCATTCTCCCAACTGTCGCTGGTCCCATCCCAATCCGTCGCCGGAGCCGCCCTCACCAAGCCTCCAAAAACCCGATTGAAAACGTCGGATCTGTCCAGTGAAAAACAGAGCATGACTCGTTGCAGTATTTCGGTGATATCTTCCTTGTTACTCCACCTTTTTATGAGCCGTTTAAACCACCATATTTTAGACTTCAAGACGGTTCCAACCATACTTTATACACCTCGAACCGATTCATGACGAGGGAGAACGAGCCACTTGAATCTCGCTGAACTGCACACATCGTTCTGTCCAAACTGCCTCCATACACGACGAAAAATTTCCCACTTTATATTGTTAGAAAGCTCTCGAAGTCACGGTTCCAACGCCTCCAACCCCGCTCCATTTCGTCATCTGTAGCATACTCAGCGAGCAGAAAACTGAGGTGATGTATGATTAGCCGTGAACAGTAACATGCACAAGGTTGAAGACGACTCCTCCGTTTCATTCCGTCCCGTTCGGTATATTTTTTTCGACTCAATCAATTCAATAAATTAATTATTAAAATTATTTAATAAATATAAGGATTATATTTATTGAAGTTTATAATTTTAATTATTATCGATCCGTTTAATTAATTTGTCCAATTAATTAAACTTTTTCGCATTCTCTTGTGCATCGTCTTTCGGCATTAAAGGCGATATCAAATCTTCGAGATGATGAAGTCCATAAGCAAATTTCCGAATCTTGAATGTCGTATTCAAATCTAAGGCAAGTTCCCATACTTGCTCGGCTAAGTCACTTGTTTGATTTGTGTGAAGAGTCTAATAACCATGTTTGTTTTCTTGATTGATGTGATTATGCTTAATATAACTCAGGCATAAATATAATAAGTGTTTTAGAAATATAATCATAAATGAACTTGCATAAGCATTTACTTATATTCTTTAATAAGACTAGAATTAAGAATAATAGTGATAATAATCTTACTTTGGATCTTTCTCGGAATCCATTCCCATCTATAGGGAATCAAATGTCCACTATAGGACCTTTTTCACATAAACCATTACAAACTTATTACCTCATGTTCTCCAATTCCCTTTCCTCCTTCTATCTCTTCACGAGTCTGACCTTCAATCTTAACCACTTTCTGTAAATGGTTCTAAGACAAGACCAATATAGAATTCTCCATAATTCTATATAGAAGATGAAAGTCTTAAGCAAGACTTAGGAACTTTTAGCTCTGATACCACTTCTGTAACACCCCCTTTCTACCCTGGAGGTATTACCGCCAGTAACCCCGATTAAGACTAAACCGAAGCTACCCAAGGCTTTAAACTGACTGAACAAACTAAAATAAACATTACAGCGGAATAAATACAATTGGTCTTATACAAATCTTAACCCAAAGAGAATAAATAAATAGAACAACCTTCTAGTTGAACAAAATCTTCATCCAGTCTTCCTTAAGCTCTTATTTCTGAAACTCAGCTTCACTTTGAAGTAGTTCAACCATGATCTTCACTCAAGTATAACCATTGAAAACCTTTCTTCAACTTCTGAAGCTTCAAACATCTAAATCCGCCTCTTGAATCAACTTCCAAGAAGAACCTGATGTATCGTATACAACGGTGGACACCAGCCGACAATATAAAAGAAAAGAAAATGGACGGGTTAGTCTAATGAAAGACTAGCAAGCGGAGAATCTAACTTGGTTCTTATGGTTGTAACTAAACATATTGGCATCCAAATCCGAATAGACTCGGATTTGATCCAACAGTTAGCAGTCTTGTAGAGAATAAGAATGAGACTCGCATAATCAAGAGAGAGAACACCACCGCTTGTGGTTTCTTTCACGAAACATAAACAATTGTTGGGAATTCATATTAATCACATAACATCTTGAAAAGTCTCCATCGACTAATCAGATTGACTTAATCAAAGTTTGATTAAGAATCATTCATAACCGGGAGTAAGAATGGTTATCGAATAGACTAACCATCCGGGTACATTAATGTGCCTAACGCACTTATCTTTATTACTTTCAGAACTTTTCACAAACATGTTGGTAACTTTTAAGCGGCTAAAACCGCAGAGAATCCACCTGTACATGGAGACGCCAAGATGAGAGGGATGAAATCCATGATCATTGACGAACACCTAGTACCAATTTGCACTTAGCTAGAGTGCATAAACACCTCTTCCAGCGTTGAGTGAGGTATGAGTCATGACCCGAATGTTGGGATATGATAGTAACGAGCTAAACCTCCCAACATAAACTGTGTTATAAAGAGGTCATCGGAGACTCGGCTCCTACCCCTGAAAAACTAACTTACTTCACAATAATGTCTCAGCGTGAGACAACATATAAGGCCACACATAACGGACCTAAATCCAGTTCTAACGCGAAACTGAATAAACAACATGGTCATTATTTCTAACAAATATAACGACCTATCATATTTTATTAATCATACAAGTTGTTCCCAACGCAAATATTAAATGAGATCCAATTCCTCATTTAATAACAATAACGCAAGAGAGAATCGTCCACTTGCCTTATAAGGCGTGCTCGACGTCCTTAGCAATTCCAACAGTAATCTGTATCATCCCTCTGACAAATATAACCAAAGGATTTCTCAGCAACGAGCTCACAGAAACACTTCTTAGTTGTATTCTCAACTCCTACAACTTTCTAATCGATAAACGATTTAATTTCCGAATATCGATATATAATAAATCCTTAGTTATCATGCTTCAAGGAGCCATCTTGGCGGAATTATAACTAATTATCCGCTTCACTTTTGAAACAATTTTCTAAATAAAAATTGTTCATCAGCAACAGTTCTTAAAGATTACCAAATCTCGGATCAAACGGATTAACAACGAATCCTGAGTAATTATCCGAAGTCCTTTACCTGCCAATCAGTATCCAAAACTTGTCTTCGCTATAACGGAAGATCCGGACGTCCGTTTCTCGAGCGGTTTGAACCTGTGGGACCGTATCAACGTCAAGATTATAAAAACCATAAATTTAATTAGCAAAGCGGAACCAAAAGGCCCTTACGGTGGCTCCGCAATCAGCCCGCTAATTAATTTCGATCGTATATACCTTCACTCGAGCCCATGGCTCGTTTGGCTCGATCATGGCTCGATCCCCGAGCCCGAGGGTGGCTGGGCGTTGCCCGACAGCAGCTCCCATGGTGGTTGATGGTCGGACAAGCCAACGGTCGCCGGCGACGACGTTTGACGGGGAAGAAGATGACCGGCGGTGAAAGCTCTCTCGCCCGAGCCCGTCGTTCCGACCTGATTCCTCGCTGGTTCTTAGCAGCTGCAACTAGCCCAACAACATAGAGAGGAAGAAGATAAAGAAGAGGTGGAGGAGAGGTGGTGAAGCTAGAGGAAGAAGAAAGCCAGCGGTGAGAAAGGTTCGAATTCTCCAAGGACGTCGTTCCGTCCAATCTCGCCTCTGGTTCCTTTTGTTTTGAACCGTAATTGTAGACTTTGAACAAGTAGAAGATATGCCTTCAATTCCTTCTCAATTAAGCTAGTGAAAGGCGGCTTACAAAACCAAACCCGTCTCGGAACGGGACTCGCGTTAAAGCGGTAAAATTATGTACCTCGGGTGGAAAAACTCACCAAACGAAAAACTTTCCATAAATTATGTAGACCAATAAAATCAATTTTCCATGATTTTATCTTGCTACCTTTAATTTTTAAGGCTTCCGTTTCGCATTTTAAATCCTTTCCGGTACATAATTAAAAAGACGGCTTATCCAATAAATATTCTTTTTCCACCGAAAAATCCTAGAATTCACATCAATCCATAAAATCATTTCTTAAGATTTTAGGATATCACCAACAATTTTCTAGGATTTAATCTCCAACAAAAATATTGGATTAAGCGTTAAAACGGACCAAAAAGGTTAAAAGGATATCCGAGAAAAATTCAAAAAAAATATCCTAAAAAACCGCAATTATTACATTAGTACCCCCTTAAAAATGGTTTCGTCCTCGAAACCAAGGAGAACTCGGATCACACGGAAGGATAGCACCAGCACATACACACAACCACTACAAACCTATACAGAAGTTTGTAGTACCCCCTTAAAAATACATGTTGTTACTTCTGCACGAAGCACAAAACAACCACTGCTTAGTTACCAAACTTCTTCTTTACAACGTTCACTAACTTTGGAAAATGACTAAGCATTTCCTGCCTGGTTTCTGAAGTCTTTTCTTTACCTCCATAACTAGGCCAAGGTAACCTAACCAAAGGTATTTTCTCATTCACGATTCAAACTAGCCTTCCTTCATAGGTGTCATCTGGTTAAATATCCATATCATTATTGTGAAGTACAATAAGATATATTGAACGCATACTATCTTAGAAGAATCACAAGGATGACATTATAGATAGAATGCACTGAAGGTGGCAATGCCAACCGATAAACAAACTTCTCAGTTCTTTCCAGTATCTCAAAAGATCCAACATAGCGAGCATTTACGTTGTCTCGCATTCCCCATCAGAATATGCCTTTTAAGGCGGATATTAGAACAGAAATGTCGTTCCTTACCATGAACCTGACATGCTCTCGCTTTAAAACAACACACGACTGTTGTCGCCCTTGAGCAGTTAGCACCCTTGAACGTGTTAGTGCGATATCAGCTGTCGTTCTCTTGGCCAAGTCTGGCCCATGAAAAACCTTGTCATCATTGTCATTCCAACAACATGACAATCAACACTCCCGGCCTTACAAACCTCAAAAAGAGTCATTTTCTTTATCGTGTAATCAAAATTCTTGAATGTGAATTCACTCAAACTCAAACTACCATTCCAAGTCATATGGAATCCAGAATACATGTCCTCAGGAGTTTGAATTTGTTTCTTTACATCATTCATCAATTTGATGAGGGAAACCAGCGCTAAAATTCAATTCACTCCACAAAGCTTGATGTCACTTCTTTGAAGACTTTAGCATGAACCATCCATCTCAATCATATATAATAGTCTCTGGAGTTTTTATGAAGATGAAATACTTCATACATGAACACCTCAGCTAACTTCTATACTCTTTAAGTCATCTTAAATGCATTAAAAAGAACACTCTCTGTGAGTTTCTTAACAACCTCCATATTGCATAATTCTTTCATTAAGTCTTGAACGACTAATGACAAGAATCCATTGTAACATCTTCCCACTTTCCTTCTGGAACAGGAAGAGACTATAACATTTTGTTTGGTCTTCTATGCTCAATCAAGACTTCCAGACAAACCAAACATATCAAAACGAACTCTGGGACATTTCGCTTCATGTCAGTCCATCAAAAGGTTTATCTTAATCCTTTTACATTTACTTGTTCCCGGATGAACTAATTAAGGAAATAACTATATTTCCTTTGAAATAAGCTTTCAAAGCTCTTCAACAACAGATACTCATGAACAGTTTTGAAACCAAGCAATCCATGGTCTTAAATAACAATTTCTAGTGTCTTACCTTCTTGATCTTCTCCATTGATCTTAAACAATAATACTTTCCCATACTATTTTTCCTTGATCTGGTCATCAGATTTTGAATAAAATCCTAGGGGATTCACACAACCTTGTTGTCATCCAAACTAAACCTTTAGTCCTTCTCAAATTATTTTCTTTACAAGGATTACTTAAAATCCTTACTCAATTTCCTTTCTTGGGATAAAATCTCAGTATTACCTTAACCAAGAATATGAGATTTATCTAACACATGACAAGATAATAACCTATCTTATCAATCCTTTACATTCTTTTCTCAACCAAAACTCATCTTGGGCATACTGACATTCAAAAGTAGTTATTTCTCTCAACTACTTCAAACTAAACTCTTATGCATTACTATACCAACATATTGGACAATAATATCTTTAGTCCAATAACTTCCAAACAAATTGTCTCCATTGACAATTTTCAGTCTTTTTCATCAAAGAACTGTTTAGACGTCACTTAACATTTTGACTTGTTGAGAACTTAACTCTTAGGATTAAAAACATATCCTCACATGTCCACTCTCTATATCCAACAACTTATCAGGCTGAGATTGAAAATCAATACTAATTTACATATCCAAACTCCAGAGCCATTGGAGTTCTGCTTAAAGTCCTCACTTGACTATCTTATCTCAAAGAGATTCAAGTTTTCAAGACAATCTGAAAACAAATAACAACTAATGGAGAATTTACTAGTACATCCTTTACTCCAAAGAAAGGATTACTACAATATCATTCCTTAGAAAGGGTTCCATTCCAGGAGTCAATATCAACTTACTTTCAAATACAATTCCGCTAAAAAGGCAATGACTTTCTTAGGTCATGACGTCAACCAAGACAAACTATTAGCAAACTGCTTAGAGAATTCCAATAATCGTTGACTGAAAACAATCCCAAACTTTTAGAGAAGTACGAAGTTACTCCAGACTCTTCAAAGATCATCCAAGACTTGTAAAGATTCTTACCAAATTTCTTTACTTATAATCGAACTATTTTGGGAAGTTTGACCATACTCCTTAAATGGTATAGGATACCAATGATGTAATAACTCAAAGGAGTTTTACAAGATACTAGATATAGCAATTGCTATAATGCAAAAGAAAGCTTGCATCTTTTCATCTCAACCAACTACACCTGCAAAACTCATATAATTGCAAAACTTATATGATTGCCAAATCATACTAGAAACTATTCTTTAAAACCCAAGGAATTATGTGATCTTATTCCACCATGCGATCACGATGGTAAGATAAAATAAACATAATCCTTTACTGCATTCTCATAGGAATAAGACATGTAATCTTGCCTTACCATGTGATCAAGATGGAAGACAAATCATATTCTTACTCACCACCATGAAAACCGTAAAAACATTTACTCTCAAATCGTTTTAACCACTAACATTGCCTTAAAATTTCATATTTGAAATTTTCTCAGAATCAAAGATGAGTCTCAAAGGACCTAAGACAATCCAATTTACTTATGAGTACTACATTTCCTTTCGAATGTAATACTTCATTCCTTTCTCAAGATAAAATCTGGTGGCAGACCTCGACTTTTCTTAATTAGACATACTGCTAGACTTTTCTATAGTCATAGCATTGAGTAATCTCTGCCTGATTTAACTTGGTCCTAACCCAACTTAACTTCACAGGTTCAATAAAAGAGTTGATCACAATCCACTTACTTGCAAACCTTAGGAAAATGTGATTTCCGACATCTTCATACTCATAGCGAAGATTCTTCTTCGATCATTCTCAACTTGTATGCCTCCTTGACATACTACTTTAAAGTTATGCAAATATGATCCATTGACAAAATTCAATACTTGAGCTCATCCATTCACAAGACAACGAGCCTTCTGCAAGTTAATAGTCATTTAAATTCTGATATCCAAGAGTGAACTATCAAACTCTTCTGACAATTTTAAGGACTTTCAATCCTTTCACAACTTAATCCTCTCAATATAAAAAGTGAACTTTCAAACTTTGCATCTAGTTCAAAACATCCAATCCTTATATCTCTCTACATATAAGGAAATTCCTTTAATTTCCAATCTCTTTTAGCAGAAGAATACACATGGCCACACAAGATATTCTTAAACTTATCTCAATTCAACATTGGTAAACAAACTAATCCATCATTCTCTTGTCTTCTTACTTAACCATAAGGAGATTACATATACCTTTTGATTAACTTAACTTCAAACCACAATATTGAATGATTGAAATTTTTCTCCCAACTGTTTAAAATATCAAAGACAAATATGCTAAGATCATTCCTTGATTGATCTTCTCAAAACTGAACATTTTCATTCTCATCCTTGAAAATACATAAGTCAATACCATTGGCAATTTAGAACATCTCAATGTTGATTCCATTTCTAGTCCATTATAGACCTCAAGTCTTTTCTCATTATCTTGAGTTGGGTATCATACAACGAAACTCCGATAGAGTTGTCACATAGGTTAGTCATCTGGATATCAACAACTCATGTAATCAATTAACACTTGTGCTAAGTAGTTAATTGAACATAAACACATCACTGATGAACTTTCACCTTTTCAATCCCTTTTGACCAATCAACCTTATTCACAACAACCTTGATGATTAACCACTTGTTCACAACTTAAACTGAACCAACATTCTTCCTTTCTTTCTTACTATAATCATAAGAAATTCCTATTCCATTTAGGATTCTCAATCCTCTTAACTCAAAGGATAACAACATATATGAAAATTCGAGTTTGAATACTATCAGATTCAAAATTGAACTGTATCTTCCAATAGTTTAACAATTCAATCGATCAAACACTTGAGCACTTCAAAGCTCTTTAACTTTCCACTGGGCAAAGAAAAGTACAGAATATCCATGATTCTATACTATAGAGTCACAAACATAGTTGTTGAAGAAAGTTTCCAAAGGCAATCCTTTTCTATTCAGGATTCTGTTACATCACTTCATGATCCATACTAATCTTTTTAGAATCACTCAAGACTCATAAGATTTTCCACATCTCAACATTGAGAAGTGGAGGGTCCAACTCCAAACTTCTATTGATAATCGAATTTCAACCAAATTCAGAAATTCCTAAGAAATAATATCGGGAAAACTCTTACTCTTATGACTTCAAGACAACACTTGAACTTTCACATATCAAGAAAAGAAATTAACAATTTCTTTCACATACCTTTGAATCATGAACTTTTTAATAAAAATTCTTAACTTGAAATCTTCCATCATACGATCTTAAAATAGGAAACCTTCAAATTAGAAAGTCTTTATGAAGTACAATACTTAACTTCAAAGTCTCACAAGAAGTTTCCTAATAATGTGGAAGAAACAATGAGGGTACACTCAATTCAGACTCTCAAGCGAGAATAGGAAATTATTGAGAACTTGGTCTAGAACCGGTTCAACTTTAGGAATCTTCACCTAATCTTACTTTGGATCCTTCTCGGAATCCATTCCCATCTATAGGGAATCAAATGTCCACTATAGGACCTTTTTCACATAAACCATTACAAACTTATTACCTCATGTTCTCCAATTCCCTTTCCTCCTTCTATCTCTTCACGAGTCTGACCTTCAATCTTAACCACTTTCTGTAAATGGTTCTAAGACAAGACCAATATAGAATTCTCCATAATTCTATATAGAAGATGAAAGTCTTAAGCAAGACTTAGGAACTTTTAGCTCTGATACCACTTCTGTAACACCCCCTTTCTACCCTGGAGGTATTACCGCCAGTAACCCCGATTAAGACTAAACCGAAGCTACCCAAGGCTTTAAACTGACTGAACAAACTAAAATAAACATTACAGCGGAATAAATACAATTGGTCTTATACAAATCTTAACCCAAAGAGAATAAATAAATAGAACAACCTTCTAGTTGAACAAAATCTTCATCCAGTCTTCCTTAAGCTCTTATTTCTGAAACTCAGCTTCACTTTGAAGTAGTTCAACCATGATCTTCACTCAAGTATAACCATTGAAAACCTTTCTTCAACTTCTGAAGCTTCAAACATCTAAATCCGCCTCTTGAATCAACTTCCAAGAAGAACCTGATGTATCGTATACAACGGTGGACACCAGCCGACAATATAAAAGAAAAGAAAATGGACGGGTTAGTCTAATGAAAGACTAGCAAGCGGAGAATCTAACTTGGTTCTTATGGTTGTAACTAAACATATTGGCATCCAAATCCGAATAGACTCGGATTTGATCCAACAGTTAGCAGTCTTGTAGAGAATAAGAATGAGACTCGCATAATCAAGAGAGAGAACACCACCGCTTGTGGTTTCTTTCACGAAACATAAACAATTGTTGGGAATTCATATTAATCACATAACATCTTGAAAAGTCTCCATCGACTAATCAGATTGACTTAATCAAAGTTTGATTAAGAATCATTCATAACCGGGAGTAAGAATGGTTATCGAATAGACTAACCATCCGGGTACATTAATGTGCCTAACGCACTTATCTTTATTACTTTCAGAACTTTTCACAAACATGTTGGTAACTTTTAAGCGGCTAAAACCGCAGAGAATCCACCTGTACATGGAGACGCCAAGATGAGAGGGATGAAATCCATGATCATTGACGAACACCTAGTACCAATTTGCACTTAGCTAGAGTGCATAAACACCTCTTCCAGCGTTGAGTGAGGTATGAGTCATGACCCGAATGTTGGGATATGATAGTAACGAGCTAAACCTCCCAACATAAACTGTGTTATAAAGAGGTCATCGGAGACTCGGCTCCTACCCCTGAAAAACTAACTTACTTCACAATAATGTCTCAGCGTGAGACAACATATAAGGCCACACATAACGGACCTAAATCCAGTTCTAACGCGAAACTGAATAAACAACATGGTCATTATTTCTAACAAATATAACGACCTATCATATTTTATTAATCATACAAGTTGTTCCCAACGCAAATATTAAATGAGATCCAATTCCTCATTTAATAACAATAACGCAAGAGAGAATCGTCCACTTGCCTTATAAGGCGTGCTCGACGTCCTTAGCAATTCCAACAGTAATCTGTATCATCCCTCTGACAAATATAACCAAAGGATTTCTCAGCAACGAGCTCACAGAAACACTTCTTAGTTGTATTCTCAACTCCTACAACTTTCTAATCGATAAACGATTTAATTTCCGAATATCGATATATAATAAATCCTTAGTTATCATGCTTCAAGGAGCCATCTTGGCGGAATTATAACTAATTATCCGCTTCACTTTTGAAACAATTTTCTAAATAAAAATTGTTCATCAGCAACAGTTCTTAAAGATTACCAAATCTCGGATCAAACGGATTAACAACGAATCCTGAGTAATTATCCGAAGTCCTTTACCTGCCAATCGGTATCCAAAACTTGTCTTCGCTATAACGGAAGATCCGGACGTCCGTTTCTCGAGCGGTTTGAACCTGTGGGACCAGATCAACGTCAAGATTATAAAAACCATAAATTTAATTAGCAAAGCGGAACCAAAAGGCCCTTACGGTGGCTCCGCAATCAGCCTGCTAATTAATTTCGATCGTATATACCTTCACTCGAGCCCATGGCTCGTTTGGCTCGATCATGGCTCGATCCCCGAGCCCGAGGGTGGCTGGGCGTTTCCCGACAGCAGCTCCCATGGTGGTTGATGGTCGGACAAGCCAATGGTCGCCGTCGACGGCGTTTGACGGGGAAGAAAATGACCGGCGGTGAAAGCTCTCTCGCCCGAGCCCGTCGTTCCGACCTGATTCCTCGCTGGTTCTTAGCAGCTGCAACTAGCCCAACAACATAGAGAGGAAGAAGATAAAGAAGAGGTGGAGGAGAGGTGGTGAAGCTAGAGGAAGAAGAAAGCCGGCGGTGAGAAAGGTTCGAATTCTCCAAGGACATCGTTCCGTCCAATCTCTCCTCTGGTTCCTTTTGTTTTGAACCGTAATTGTAGACTTTGAACAAGTAGAAGATATGCCTTCAATTCCTTCTCAATTAAGCTAGTGAAAGGCGGCTTACAAAACCAAACCCGTCTCGGAACGGGACTCGCGTTAAAGCGGTAAAATTATGTACCTCGGGTGGAAAAACTCACCAAACGAAAAACGTCCCATAAATTATGTAGACCAATAAAATCAATTTTCCATGATTTTATCTTGCTACCTTTAATTTTTAAGGCTTCCGTTTCGCATTTTAAATCCTTTCGGGTACATAATTAAAAAGACGGCTTATCCAATAAATATTCTTTTTCCACCGAAAAATCCTAGAATTGACACCAATCCATAAAATCATTTCTTTATGATTTTAGGATATCACCAACAATTTTCTAGGATTTAATCTCCAACAAAAATATTGGATTAAGCGTTAAAACGGACCAAAAAGGTTAAAAGGATATCCGAGAAAAATTCAAAAAAAATATCCTCAAAAACCGCAGTTATTACACTATCCTCCCCTTTCTTGGAGCTTCGAGTATGATACAGTGAGTCAAGACCGAAATCAATAACTGAAAACATAATTTAGGTGCTTGACGTAGTGAAGTTGATGACCTTAGTTTGGTTGTAGTGTACTAGAATTGCTAGGCAACACTAGTTTTGTTTAGGTCTTAATGACTATAGATTTATGTGTTTATCGTCTCGATTGAGATTGGTTTTGGATTAGCTTATTACCCAGGGGAGTGAGCCATAGTTGCTCTGGACGCCTCTTTATAACATTCGCATTAGGATGGTCCTAAACCCTAATGTTGGTCATGACCCTGCCCGTCTCATCCGAATATGAGGGGTGTAGCGCCTAGCTAGTGCTCTTTGAAATTCCGGAATCGATCTTTTGGGACGTATGAGCCCACTCATCAGGACGTAAGAGCCTAGATGGTTAAAAATCGCAACGCAATGTGTATATGTGTGGTCATTAACAAGATAAGTGCGAGTAAGCATCATAAAGAACCTAGCCTAGTGTTACTACTGTTATTAATATCTTGGATTAAATCTCTGTGGTTGTTGTTATGTTCTTTCTAGTCTTAGTTTACAAATTCATGGAGCATGTATGATGTTTGCTAGGAAAGTTTCGACGTAAGGTAAAGTGCATTAGACAATTTAAAATGTGCATTCAAAAAATTAATAATCTTGATTTAATTATTTACTTTGACCTAATAAATATTGGAGTCGACCTAGCTGACCCCGTTGAGGGCTGACCATTTGTGGTACCAGGTATTAGCAAGCAACTAGAGTCATTCCAAGAGCACTCGAGGTGATGATGAGTGGAGCCCATGATACTATACAAGAAGGTTTTATAAGTAGTTTTGCTTCAAATTCATTAAAGAAGTTTGACTATCATACAATGAAATTCTAGTTAATTTCCGCTGAATTCTTCATATTGTTAAGGAAATTTTTATTTGTAAAAGAAAGTTTGAATACAAATTGAGTTTGCCTTCAAAAGTTTTCTGCTATTGTTTTTCATATAATTTTAATACATAACCTTACAAAATTTTAAACTGATGCAATGCCTTGGGTGACTTCGGACATTAAAACCCGAGGTCACTGGCGTGTGACATTCCCGAGATAATTTGGGGGTGTTACAATATTTTTACTATTTTGGTGGCCCCGCTGGGGTCTGTAATTAAGATACTTCGGCCCTTTTGGCCTTATTTTATGCAACTTTCCTTGTTTTATGGTTGTGTTGTGTTTCTTAATTTAGTTTACTGTATATATATATATCCTGATCCAACCCCATGGCCCGAGTGTCACAACATTTTTGGTACCCTCGGGCCACATCGGGCGCTTGTTTTATGCCGCGATCTCGAGCCTCGCTCAGATCGCGCATAATTGTTTTCGTGCCAAGATCACGAGCCTCGCTCGGATCTCGCACGATGGTTATTATGCCAAGATCACGAGCCTCGCTCGGATCTCGCATGATGGTTATTATGCCAAGATCCCGAGCCTTGCTCGGATCTCGCATGAGGATTTTTAATTGTTTCCAACCCCAAGCGGGAAGCGAGGGGTGGACTTGAAACTTAAAAAACTGATAATCTCCGACCCCGAGCGGGAAGCGAGGGGTGGACTTCGCAACTTAACACCGAGAATCTCCAACCCCAAGAGGGAAGCGAGGGCTGGACTTCGCAACTTAAAACCGAGAATCTCCAACCCCAAGCGGGAAGCGAGGGGTGGACTTCGCAACTTAAAACCGAGAATCTCCAACCCCAAGCGGGAAGCGAGGGGTGGACTTCGCAACTTAAAACCGAGAATCTCCAACCCCAAGAGGGAAGCGAGGGGTGGACTTCGCACGAAATTTTCATTTTAGAGACAGATTTGAAAATACCAGAACACTTTATTCACAAAATTCGATGGAAATAGCAGAGTTCGGAGAGTTTACACATAATATTTTTTGAGCCGATCGATGTTCCATGTTTTGCTCAGGGTACGTCCCTCGCTGTCTTTGAGCTTGAAAGCTCCGGGCGCAACCTCCTCCCCGAGGAGGTATGGTACCTCCCAATTAGGGTCCAGCTTGGCACCTTCGGTACACCTAAAGACAAGGCTACCCGTGGCCAAGAATCGGGGTCTAACCTTCTTGTCGTGATATACCGCTACACGCCGTTTGTATTCTCTAGAGCGCAGGTCGTACACCTCGCGCAACTCGTCCCTAAATAGCAGTTCGACCTTGAGGCTGGCCTCGTTCTCTTTTTCATCGAAATCAAAAACTCTTGCCGAAGGGACCAAGGTCTCCACTGGGACTAGCGCTTCCGCCCCGTAAGTTAGAGCGAAAGGCGTTTCTCCCGTTGCGCGACGCACGGTGGTGCGATATGTCCATAGGACGAGTGGGAGAAGCTCCGCCCAGCGACCCTGCGCCATGCCCAGGCGCTTCTTTAGATCGGACAAGATGTGGGCATTGACGTTCTCCACTTGACCGTTGGACTGAGGGTGGGCCACGGAGGAAAACTTGAGGGTTATTCCTAGGTCGAAGCAGAAGGTCCGAGTCTCCTCGCAGTCGAATTGGGGGCCATGGTCAGTCATGATGGTCATGGGAACGCCAAAGCGGCAGACGAGGTTCTTCCACAGGAAGTCGCAGACCTTTGTCCCAGTGATCTTTTCCATTGCTTGTGCTTCGACCCACTTCGTGAAATAATCGACGATGACCAAGATGTATCGCACCTGGCCAACAGCCTTGGGGAAGGGGCCAAGGATGTCCATCCCCCACATCGCGAAGGGGCATAGCGCGTGGATGGAGTGAAGACACAAGGTCGGGGCGTGCTAGAGGTTACTGTGCTTCTGAGACCCGTCACTTTTCTGGACACAGGCCCTCGCATCCTGCCTGAGGGTGGGCCAAAAGTATCCTAAATAGGTGATTTTATGTGACAAGGCGCGCCACCCGGGGTGGCCGCCACAGACCCCCTCATGTGCCTCATATAGGATATACCCCGTAGACTCGGTTGGCACACACAACAAGTTGGGCTCAGCGTAGCCTCAGCGATAGAGCTGACCGCCGATGACGCAATAGCGGGCCGCCTCCATTTTCAACTTCCGAGCCTCCGCGGGGTCCTCTGAGAGGACGCCGCTTTCCACATATCGCGTGATCGGGATCCTCCAGTCCCCAGTCGTAACGGAGTGAACCTCGCTAGTTACACTCCGCGAGAGTTTTCTTTCCACCATCACGCGATTCCCTACCTCCAAGGGAAGGGCAGAACCCAACCTCGCGAGAGCATCCACCTTCGTGTTCGAGGTTCGCGGGATGGACTCTACCGCAAAGATTTCTAGGCATGACACCAAGGCCTTAACTTTCTCTCGGTACGCAGGCAGAAACCCCGTCCGGGTGTCGTATTGCCCGTTGAGCTGCTGCGCAACCAGCTCGAAATCGGTGTAGACCCTGATTTTGCGGGCTCCATTGAGGAGCCCCTTCTCTATCCCAGCTATCATGGCCTCATACTCGGCCTCGTTATTGGTGGCATCGAAGGCGAACTTAAGGGCGTACTCCGTCTCGATTGAGGGACCAGCGAGGAATACGCCAGCCCTGCCACCGGCATCACACCGTGAACCATCAACGAATACCTTCCACTCCTTCGAGCTTGCATTAGTTTCGGAGAAGGTGACCTCCACCATGAAGTCAGCGAGGGCTTGTCCCTTCATTGCGGTCTTAGGGAGGTAGCTGATGTCAAATTCGGAGAGCTCGACCGCCCACTTCGTCATTCGCCTGGAGAGGGCGGGCTGGTGGAGGATTTGTCGAAGTGGGAGGTTAGAGAGGACCTGAATGGGGTGCACGTGGAAGTAAGGGCGAAGGTGCCTGGAGGCGGTCACGACAGCCAGTGCCATCTTCTCTGCTGGAGAGTATCGCTGCTCCGCAGGCTTGAACACGCGACTTATGAAGTAGACTGGGTGCGTGGCTTTTCTGGTTACCACCGCGCTGACCGTCTCCGGGCTCACCGCCACATATAATTGCAAGTCCTCGCCTTCCATTGGAGGTGACAACGTGGGGAGCTTTGATAGGAAGGCCTTTAACTCGGAGAAGGTGAGCTCTAGCCCCTCGTCCCAAACGAACTTGTCGTTCTTCTTGAGGGCAGCAAAAAAGGGCAGAGACTTGTCTACCAAGCGGGAGCAAAACCTCCACAGGTAGTTCACGGCGTCGTTGAGCCACTGTACCTCAGTGCGAGATCACGGCGACCTCATTGAGAAAATCGACTCGACCTTGGCGGGATTGACGTCGATCTCGCGTTCGCTGATCATGAAGCCTAGGAACTTTCCCGATGACACGCCGAAGACACACTTCTCGGGGTTCAGGATGAGACGATTGTGCCTGAGGGTGACGAAGACCTCGTGGAGTTCGACCAGATGCTCTTCGGGGCTTTTGCTCTGCACCACGATGTCGTCGATGTAGGCCGACACGTTCCTCCCCAAATGGTCGTTGAAGACCCGGTCAATGAGACGCTAGAAGGTTGCCCTGCGTTCTTAAGGCCAAAGGGCATGACCTTGTAGCAGTACGTACCCGCTGCGTGATGAAGGACGTCTCTTCCTCGTCGCGCGGACTCATCAAGATCTGATTGTATCCTGAGTACGTGTCGAGGAAACTCAAGACCTCGTGCCCCGCGGTTGAATCAACTAGTTCGTCGATCGAGGGCAGGGGGTAGCTGTCTTTGGGGCACGCTTTGTTGAGGTCCTTGAAGTCAACGCGCATCCGCCACTTGCCGCTGGCTTTTTTAACGAGCACGACATTGGACAACCATCTTGGGTACTGGACCTCGCGGATAAACCCCGCGGCCAGCAGCTTAGCCACCTCGTCATTCGCGGTGTTTGCCCTTTCCTCGTTCATCTTCCTGCGCCATTGCACCACAGGGCGGGTGGTAATATCGACGTTCAAGGAGTGTTGGGCCACGGTGCGCGGGACGCCGCGGAGGTCCTTGGCGGTCCAGGCGAATGCATCGTGAAATCTGGACAGCAGGGCCTCCAGCGACATCGCCGACTTCCCGGGGAGACACTCTCCCAAGTAAATCTTCTCGGACTCATTCCCGAAGGGGGTAATCACCCTTCTTTCTGCCTCGGGGATGGGGACCGTGATGTCCCGGACTTCGAGGTCGGCCTCGCCGGGGGACTCCACCACGAACACCGGGCATTTTTGTTTTGCCGAGGTCGCATAGCAAACGTGACCCTCTTCTTGGTTGCCCTTTACCTCTCCAACCCCGCCGTCAACGAGGAATTTCATCTTCAGGTGATAGATGGAGATTGCCGCTTGGAATTTCATCAGAGATACCCTCCCGATGATTGTATTGTACGCCGAAGGCAGGTGTACCACCGTGAACTCCACCATCTCGGTTCTCCTCATGGAACCGGTGCCCAGCGTCATCCAAAGGTCTATGAGACCTGCCACGTCGACCTCGTCTTCCGAGAAGGAGGCGAGTTTCCCAGCGTAGGGCTTCAAGGATGTTTCGGAGATCCCCAACTGCTCGAAAGCGCCGTAGTACATGATGTCCACGGAGGACCCTGTGTCCACCAGTACCCGCTTCACCATCTTCGAGCCTACTTGAGTGTGTACCACCAAAGGGCCCGAGTGCGGCATGTGGAGTCCCTCGGCATCTTCGGAGGTGAAGGCAAGGCCTACGTGGGACCGCGAGGTCTGGGCAATGCTAAATACCGAGGGCTCATGATGGCTTGCCCTCGCGTACCTCTTTCTTTCCGCCTGTCTTGATCCAGCCAGTGATGGTCCACCCGAGATGGTATGGATATACCCATCGGGTGTTGTTGTCTGCCCAGACTGTGCCTGCTTCGCGGGAGCTTGCTGCTCGATGTTGTTGGCCTGAGCCTGACTCGGGCCCTGTGGTACAGTGTTGGCTCCTGATGCGGGGTTGGCGCGTCCCTTCTCGTTTGGGTTGTACAAGGGGCCGCCCTTGCCCCTATAGCCTCGTTGCTTTCCACCGAAGCAGTTCCAATTGCCACCGCGGTTGTTGTTGTAGTTGGCGTTGTTCCCGTTGTTATTGTTGTTGTTGTTCCTGTTGTTGTTATTGTTCCTGTTGTTGTTGTTGTTGACAGGGGTTTGGGCCTGCGTCACATACGCATCCCTCGCGGCTGGCGCGACCACCTTCGCCTTTCCCTTAGCCTCGGCGACGATTTCCTTGTCGGTCTTTGGCCGAGAGCTCTGGTTTGCGGCATCCTCGGCATACACCTGGGACGTGATCCGAGCGCACAAGCTGTCGTACGTCGTTGGGCATTTTAGGAAAATGTATGTCTTGAAAGGCCCCGGACACAAGTTGCCCATGAGGGTATCTCACACCGACGATTCGTCGATGTGTGCGATCTCCGCCACCGCGGTGGTGAACCTCGTGAAGAAGGTGCCCAACAACTCGCCCTCCCCCTGCTCAATACCGTGGAGATCCCGCATGTTCTTCTTGCGCTTCCTCAAACCGCTGAAGTGTGTGACAAAGGACTCACACAGTTGAGCGAACGAGGCCACAGACCCTATCTTGAGGCTTATGAACCACGTCATCGCGGCCTTGTCCAGGGTGGTTGGGAAGATGCGACAGAAAATGGCGTCATTATAAGAGTTGACGTTCATTTGGACGACAAAATGCTTCACGTGCTCCTCTGGGTCAGCCGTGCCGTCGTAGAGCCCCATTTGTGGTCTATGGAAGCCTTTGGGCATTGGCGCGCTTTGGATCTCATCCACAAAGGGGGAGCGGCATCCGGCCTCAATGGGTTGGCGTCGCGAACTCGATTTGAGGGGGTGCATAGCACTCCCTGCTGTCTCGGATAACTCTGTGTCCTGCATTCTTGAACGTCGCGAGCGGGATCGCGAGATCTGCATGGGGTCCCGGGGATGCCTCTTTGTCGACGAGCCGTTGGTGGAAGTCTCGTATCCCGGCACATGCCCAGGGACGTATGTGGGTACGTACTCGGAATGGTGTTGGCCTGGGGAGGGGGGGGGGAACAGGGACGTATGAAGGGGCGAAGCCCTGGTGGTACTGCCCATAGCCCGGGTAGGGATATGGGTTCGGGGGTGCACCACCCGGCTCGTACCCTTGGAATGGGTAGGGGTTTTGTGGGGCGTTGTACATCCAACCCGGAGGGACCACGAATGGACAACCCGGAGGTCCCGCGGCCGCCCATTGCGAGGTCTCGGGCATGTTATCGGGGTGTTGAGGGAAAAAGTTGTTCGGACAAGCCATTTTGAGGGGTTCAAATCCAAGGTTTGCACAAACCAAGAAACTGCTTAGGATGAAGAAGTTCCCACAAACGGCGCCGGTGATGAAACCCGAAATAAACCGTCGCTAGAAGACAAGAAACGGGATTCTATTATTCGATTGTGCAAACACTTGCTCTTTATTTATTGTTTTCTTACAACGAGGTTACAAATTACGAGGTTACAAACAAACGAGGTTTACAAGCAAATGAGGTTTACACCTTAGACCTCCTAAGAGTATTCAAGATCTCGATCTAACAAGGTTCGAGATCTCGATCTAACAAGGTTCGAGATCTCCTAATTGCTATGAGATTCTACTATCCACAGGCCACTTGATGGACTCCGGTGGCGAGGTTGAGCTTTGAGTTTGAGCGTGGTGATGATGGCTTGCGAGATAATGCAGCGAGGTCTTTGGTGTGAGCGAAAGCTCTCTGTGTGATTTGAAGTCTTTTTGTGGACTTAACTTGTCTATAGCGAGGTCTTTTGACGATAATTCAACACGTCGATCTTCAACGAGCAAGATAGTTCTTGAGTTCAAGATGTTTTTCGACCCCTTTCCACTTACGAGGTTCTTCTCTATTTATAGAGAAGTGAGGAGCCGAGTTTTGGTTGTTACTCGATGTGGGACGCCCGAGATCAGGGCCTTTGATTAGTCCGGAGGTGAGGCAGCCGATGATTGGTCGGGGGGAACGGCGACAACTAAGTGGTTCAGACGGGCGGGGGTGTCAGCTCCCAAGGTTTCGGAAGACATCGCGTAGATAGGAATTTTGTTTAATTAAAAGATGGGTATGGTTGTGGGTCCCAGAATCCACCTTGGGAGTCCCGTCGGATCCGTTTATTCCTTGTACCCCGGGTCCACTTCCTGTTTTACCATTTTGAACACCATCAATGTGAATTGATGAAGAAGGATGTGCCCTATGAGTTCAATGAGGCATGCAAAAAGGCGTTTGATGAGCTGAAAACACGCCTTACAAGTGCACCAATAATTCAAGCCCCGGATTGGTCTCAACATTTTTAGATCATGTGTGATGCAAGTGATTATGCTGTTGGGGCTGTTTTGGGTCAAAAGGAAGCTAGAGTATCTCATGTCATACATTATGCTTCCATGACTTTGAACGATGCCCAAAGGAACTACTCCACCACTGAGAAAGAAATGCTTGTTGTAGTGTTTTCTTTGGAGAAGTTCAGGCAGTATTTGTTGGGGACAAAAGTGATAGTTTATTCAGACCATGCAGCACTTCGTTATTTGATGACGAAAAAAGAGGCTAAGCCAAGGTTGATAAGATGGATCCTCTTACTAAGTGAGTTTGATATTGAGATAAGAGACAAAAAAGGAGCTGAAAACCTTGTGGCTGATCACCTAAGCCGGTTTGTACATGTGGAAGACGAGTCAGAAAGTCAAGAGCAGATTCAAGGACGATTCCCTATGACACGCTTTTCGGAGTCGAGACTGAACAGGGAACCGCGATCGTTGCCAACACAAAGGGCGATCCCTCTCCATTGGTGATCGCGACCCGGGTGGCGACTGCGAAAACGAGCCGCGACTCGAGGAATTCGTTCAAGGAATACATTCCTTCAAGCCATGGTATGCGAATCTTGTCAACTACCTCGTCTCTGGGGAGTTTCCTCCTAATTTCACCAAGGCTCAGAAGGACAAGGTGCGTCATGAATCCCGATTCTATGTTTGGGATGATCCGTATTTTTGGAAGCACTGCACAGATCAGGTAATCCGACGTTGTGTCCCGGATTCTAAGGTACAATCTATCCTATCTTTTTGTCATTCCTATGCATGTGGGGGTCATTTTGGGACTAACAAAACGGCTAGGAAAGTTCTAGAAGCTGATTTCTATTGACCTCATATTTTTAGGGATGCTTATGCTTTTTGTAAATCATGTGATCATTGTCAGAGGGTGGGTAATATTTCTAAGAGACATGAGATGCCTCAATCCCGTATGATATTTTATGAAATTTTTGATGTTTGGGGCATTGATTTTATGGGACCCTTCCCCTCCTCTTATGGGAATCTGTATATTTTACTTGCGGTGGACTATGTTTCCAAGTGGGTGGAAGAAAAGGCCACCAGAATTGATGATTCGAAAGAAGTTGCAGGTTTCCTTAAAGACAACATTTTCTCCAGATTTGGGATTCTGAAAGCTTTGATAAGTGACATGGGTACTCATTTTTGCAACAAGACTGTGAGTGCTTTATTGAAGAAGTACCATGTCACTCAGAAGATCTCTACAACCTATCACCCCCAAACCAATGGACAAGCTGAAGTGTCCAACCGGGAGATAAAATCAATTTTGGAGAAGACGGTAGCACCCAACAGGAAAGATTGGAGTTTGAGACTCAATGATGCTTTATGGGCTTACCGTACTGCTTATAAGACACCCATCGGGATGTCTCCCTTCATATTGGTTTATGGAAAAGGCTGTCACTTGCCAGTTGAGCTTGAGCACAAAGCTTATTGGGCGGTCCAAAAATGCAATTTCAACATCAAAGAGAATGGAGAGTTCAGAAAATTACAATTGCAAGAATTGGAAGAGTTGAGATTGGATGCTTATGATAATGTTGTGAATTACAAGAACAAAACAAAAGCATGGCATGACAAGAACATCCTAAGGAAGGAATTCAAAGCTAGAGACAAGGTCCTTCTTTATCAATCTCGTCTCACACTCTTCCCAGGGAAGCTTCGTTCTAGATGGGCTGGATCGTATACAATTGCTCGAATTTTTCCACATGGGGCTGTGGAATTATTTGATGGGGACTCCCAAAAGGTGTTTAAAGTAAATGCTCAAAGATTGAAGAAATACCATGAGGGAGTCAGCCAAGAGGTGCTAGAAGAGGTGGGTCTTGATGATCCAACCCCAATTGCTGATTAAGAGGGCACTAATGTCGAGCCAACGGCATTAAACAAAAGCGCTGCTCGGGAGGCAACCCGAGGTAAGTTTTCTTGTTTGTTTTGTTTAGTTTTCTTTTCAATATCTTGAGCTAACATGCAGGTACTAGGTTCGAAAGAACATGTCCGAGGACAAACCGCAATTGTCCCTTAAAAAGGGCGATCGTTGGACGCTTTTCAAAGGAATTGACGGTAGTCTGCAAAAGCCGCGACCGGGCCACTCAGAGATATAAAATATATATATATATATATATATATATATAATACCGAGGCAGTAGGGCCACTCCCACCGTCGGCCCTACTCCTCTACGCCTCCATCTTCTACTTCTCCTTCATTCTTTTTCTTTCCCTTCTTCAACCTCCATCAAACCTCCATTAAACCTCTCTTCCAACCTCCATTAAACCTCCACAAAATTTCTTCCAAAACCTCTTGAAAAACCCGGATCTATAATCCTCACCCTCTCCTAAATCCAAATTCGTTCATAAAAAACTCTCTACCCCTATATTTTTCTCACAAAATCGAATCTATAAAACCCCAAAAATTTTCTATCCATCTTTTCCAATTCACCACCTCCATACTCATCTCTTCCTCGGGTTGTTGAAGAAGACTAGAAACGGCGACCGTGGCTCGGTGACGAAGGGAGCCGCGACACCGGAGTTCATCATTGCCAAGCAATCGCCGAATCCAGAAAACCGCGATTGCTGTCCCCTAAAACCGCGATCGCGGCCTTGCCCAGAAACAACGATCGCGCCTAGTTATTTTCGCGATCGCGGCTGTACACCAGATTGCTCCGTTTCGGTTTCTGTAAGTTGCTTCTTCGCCTCTTTGATTGTTGAGCCGATTAGTTACATTACAAATGGCATATCATGTTAAGAAGTTGACTGCTGCACTAGGAAAAGAAATGGGATTCTTTGGGTAAGAGGAAGTTTGTTAGTACAAAATTTTTTGATGTTGAGATGCTTAGGACATTGGGCATGTATGATTGCACTTTGCGGTTTCTGATGGAGGGTGGCTTAGGGGGTTTTATTGATCTGAATGCCCCTACATATAAGAATATTGTGTTGGAGTTTCTGTCTACTTTTCAGGATGATGATGGTTTGTTCAAATTTCATATTTTGGATGAGCCATATTATATAGACATGGAGGGTTTGATAGGAGGTTTTGGTGTTACTGGTGCTCCTTCTGCCAATTGGCAGACAGTTGGTAGACATTCAGGCTTTAATGATTTTTGGGAGGCAATTACAAGTGTTGGGTTTTTGCCTAAGAAGGGGGAATATAACTATTGCATTACTCATCCCTGCATTAGATTGTGCCACAAGGTGTTGTCTATGACTTTTCTGGGGCAAGGGGAGGTCAACAAGGCACCCTGTTTTGACATGAGTATGATCTGGTGTCTTATGCCTATGAAGAACGCTATTCCTGATTGGGTGGAGTTATTTTTGATGAGTATTAAGAAGATTCTGAAGAAGGATACAAGCAAGATTGCTATAGGTGGCATGATCACTTTGATTGCCAAAGTATTTGTGAGAGATGTGGTGCTTGGATGACCTGACAATGGTGAGTATGTGTTCAATGAAAATTAGCTCAAGAGAGCTCATTGCTTGAAGGGATCAGCAGAGCAGGGGTACATCTGGACTTTGGGTTCTCTAGTTGTTGATTATTTACGTCTTCCCAGGTACATGCCCATTGGCCCTACCTTGGCTTATCTACATACACCGTCTGATTTTTTGGGTGGGGGCGTGGCTCAGCAGGAGATGCCTGCTCCAGATGTTGAGATGGAGGATCATGATGGTGATGATGGGGATGACGGAGGAGATTTTAGAGTTGGTGGTCTTGATCTGGAGTTGGTGGTGTTGGTTTTGTGCCTAGAGGTGGTGTTGGTACTTCAGTTGATGTTGGTACTTCGTCCGCTGGATGGGGTGCTAGTTCTAGTACAGTTTATGCTGGTACATCGAGTTGGGCGACAAGAGGATATGTTGGTTATGGTGATGGTGGAGCTGCTACATACAGAGGTGGTTATGGTGGTTATGGAGACAGCTCTGCTTGGGATGCTGCTGTAGGTAGAGGTTCTGGGGGTGTGCATTTTGATATGGATTCATGTTCTGAGAGATGGGACGACTTATTATGTCCCAGAATGAGATAGTTGCTACCCAGAGAGATATTGTAGAGCAACAAAGAGAGTTAGCAGCTCAGCAGAGTGCTCTAGCATCCACTGTTCAGTCCATTCAGCAGGTGCAGGGGCAACACCATGAGTTTTTCAGTCACATGTGGCCAGGCTTTCTTGATTGGTCATAGTATCATCCACCTGCCCCACCATAGTGAGTCTACTGTTTGTCCCTTTTATTTTTATCTGATTTGTCTTTTATTTCATTGAGGGCAATGAAAGGTTTAAGTATGGGGGAGGGAGTACTCGCTGTTGTATATATGTATAGTTGCATTTCAGTTTCTTGCTTTTCGGATTCAAAAAAAACATTAAATCCTGTGCTAAGTTGAAAACCTGAAAGGGCGGCTCAGGCAAAAATCAGGGGCCCGGGCCGGCATTAGGCTGGGGTAATAAGAGGCTAAAAAGAGTGAAAGTGAGCTTGGTGAGCACATCTATTGAAAAATGAAATGGGCGGTTAGGTGAAAACCCGAAAGGGCGCCTAAGCAGAATGAGTGAAAAAAAAAGAAGAGTGCCTAGGAACATTTCTGCTGGGGCTTGGGGATTATGGGTTTTTTATTTGATTTTGATATGATTTGAGTGATAGATTGTGCAAGGATTTCATTGTATGCACTTTCATTCTTTTACTTGGGTTCGGGTTGTGAGCTTATTTTTGAGTGCTTTTTAGTTTTAGATCATTTTCTCCCATTGCTTCATGTGGACCTTACTTGATTTGTCCTACTTGATTTGATTTTGAGCTTACTCGAGGACGAGCAAGGTCTAAGTATGGGGGAATTTGATATGTTGTGTTTTATACAGCATAACTAGGACTTTTTAGTACATCTTTTTATAGTATTTTAGGCCTGTTAGAAGCATTATTGAAGAATAGGTTTGAAGGCCGAAGGTTCGGAGTTACGACGAGTTGAAGAGTTTGAAGACTGCTGAAGGTCGCGGTCGCGATTTATACTGGGAGCGATCGCAGTTCACGTCGCTGAGAAGTGTCGCGGTTACGAGAAGGCCGCGATCACAGTGCACACTGGTGGCGATCGCGGTTCAAGGTTGCTGTTGAGGTCGCGGATTGGAGAAGGTCGCGATCGCGGCCCTACATTATGGCGATCGCGGCCCTGCTGAAGTTGACACGCGAGATGTTTTTCCGCTTAGTTTTATAATTTTCGTGTTGTTCGAGACTATTTAAGCTTACTTTTCAGCCTTTGTTTGCACTCTCTCTTAGACCTAGTTTTGCATTATTCAGACTTTTGTATTTTCTCTGCTATGGAGAACTAAACTCCTTTAATTCTATTCAACTTGAAGCTTTCGGATTCAAGTCTATTGTGAGATTCTTTCTTCAAGTTTATTCCTTACAGGTTATTTCAATTCTCTTGTGCTTAATTAATATTGATTGTGTTGATTTCTGCTTTATTTGGCCAACTTGTTGGAATTAATACTCTCTATTGCTAGATCTAGGTTTTCTCGTAGTAAAACCTAATCTTTGTAGCAACTCAATTGATTTAGGACTCGTTGGACTAAAACAATTGAGAAAGAGATTTGAATGCATGTTGATTGCTTGAGTCGTTGGAATTCAATTGCATGTATCCTGCTTATCCTTATTCTCATTGCTAATATCCTTATTATTTATGATCGTTTCATGAGTTGTTTGGATATTAAGTTTGCATGTCTCGTTGTCATGTTATATACCTGATCAGGATAGGAATAACCAAAATAAATAACTTGTTTGAATCAATGATCAATAACTTGATGAAGAAAGTGGATGCTTGAATAGGATTGTTTTTCCCTAATTCATAAAAATCCATCTTTTGCTTTGTTTGATTACTTGCTTTGTTTGTTTCAATTCCTTAGTGTTAGTTTATTAATCAAAATCCCCCCTCTATTACTTATTCGAGTTGATAATAATATAACTTTGAATTACAAGTGTTTCTTGGGTACGACCCCGACTTACCAACTATACTAGTTGTGTAACTAGGGATTTATATTTTGATTTGGCACAACGACTTTCAGCCAGTCAGCAACCAAAAGTCGCGTTGTTTCATGTCAGATAGAGAGCTTGGAGCGTTGAAGGCGGTGAAGCATGTCTTCAAGGTCCCCCACTTCTTGTGTCAAGTACATGTGGCTCGGAACGTGAGGGCATATGCAAAAACACAACAAATAGACGCGGACCAATTCTCTAGTAGCGTTCGTCGAGTTATGAGGGCACACGTCGAGGAGTATGAGGCCCGACTTGACCATTTCGGAATATATGGAACGGAAAAGGTGGACGAGGTTTGGTATCATATGTTGAGAAGACATGGTTCACTCCACATAATGAGAAGCTAGTGAGTGCGTGGTCCGATCATATTCTACATTTTGCAGCAAGATCACCTAATCGGTAGCGACGTCCAGAGGTCGACTCTGAACTCGTCCCCACTATCGCACACATCTCTCTGGCATGTACGACTCCTAGATGTCGAGGTATCGGATGGTGTCCCGATACCTCGACATCTAGGAGCCGTACATCCAGGTCATCCCGAGGATAGGGGGTCCAACAAACCTGAAATATAAATAAATGATGTCGGGAAACATAATTTACAAATAACGATTCATTACAAAAATATAAGAACGGATACGTACATCCTTCGACAGTATGAGTCGAGGATGCGACGATAGTAGATCGACGTATCGTACGTCTGTAAGCGTGTGCGATCGACCTGGTAGCGAAAGGCTCTCCTCTCATCGTCCTCTCCTCCAGGCAATGGGTTCGGGTTGCCAGGGAAATAGACGAAATACATCCATATCCACATCTATGACAACCCAAAAAAAAATATCAGTTCACTTTACGAAGCTTTCGACAAATCGATATTTCAATAAAAACAACCAATACTTGTAGAAGATATGTGCAACCCGCCATCTGAGCCACGCCGCTCCGTGAAGCCTCTCCAAGATGGCGGTAAAGAAATGCCAACGTGTCGGTGCCCCATGCAGTCTCTACAACCCGACCTCAATCCTCAAACAACATCAACATACGAACGTCTACGTTGTTCGTGGATTTGTCCACGAACAAGCTGGTGGACATAACATGCCACAGAAAATCGGCAGCTATGCACTCGGACGGGTCGTCAGAAGCCATCATCAAAAGTACATGATCGAAGAAATCGCGGCTATGGAGACAACCCTTCCTAAGGCCGTTGGGGAAGTCACGCTCCCCGGGTAACAGATAGTCCTCCCTCGTGCTGAACATGTACTCAACCAAATCAGTGCACTCAGGAAAGGAGAACATGTGAGATACCTCGTGTCCCTTGATCGGCAACCCGAGGATGACGGCGGCGGCGTGGAGCGTAATAGTGATCTCGCCCCACGGAAAGTGAAAGTTGTTGGTCTCGGGATGCCAACGCTTGACAAAAGCAAAAATGAGGGTATGGTCGACGTTCCCGAAACCGAAGTCCAATAGCTCCGTCAGACCGGTCTGTCGAATGATTCATAACCACGAAACCTCGGCAACATCAACGTCGGATGACGGAATCGCACAATGTTAACCCGAGTTTTAAAAAAAATTCATGTGCGGATCCAAAACTCACAGAAATTAGAGTGCGCATCCGAAAAATCGAAGTACACAAAATTTCACCGTAAAATAACCAATTGGACAAAGGTATGTTTACTTCCTAAAACAAAAAGTACTTTGTCTCTTGACAAGAACAAAATATCATACATAATAGTCAGATTTGACCTGTATTAGTTTTTTTTTTCTCCCGTAAGAGATTTAATCTGCATTAGTTTCTCATATACCACAATATTCTTTTCAAGTTGACTAGTATAGAAATCACACAACTTCGGACTAATATAGGAACATCAGCCATACAAAGACTTGCTCCAACATACCAAACGAAGATTCTATTTTCTTCGGTTTTATAGAAGTAAGGCAGTTGAATGTATATTAGATTCAAACGTGTGAGTCTGACCATAAAAACAAGATTCAACCCTGTAAACTTCAGCTATAAAGATACAATAATTGTTACAGTGAACTACTTACTAGTTACAACATCGCACATCAAGCTTACATACTCACACAAACATGCCAAAGCTTCAGTGAGTTTTTTCTCGTGGGTCAGATTGAGCAAGTGATATATCCGACACAGATAACGTTCCCGATTGATCAACATCGAGTTCTTCAAATTCCTCCATAATCATCGAAATATCTTCTTGACTGATCTTCCCCATTTCCTTGAGCTTATACAAGATGAATTCTGCCGCCCTAAGCACACAAAAAGCACCACATAAGTACAAACTAAGAATCAACACCACCCAAGTGAAATAACCAAAACATAAAGAATGATGATGGTTAAAAGTTCAAACTCACTCAACAACACCGTCATTATCAAGATCAGCCGCCTCAAGATCCTGATGAGTAACACGTCGACTCAAAACCCACTTCACTAATTCTCTCCGACGGGTTTCAGTGTTCAGCTCAGCAATGTAGAAGAAAAACTGACCTAAACAGATTGTACTTGTCAGAATCCAGAAAACTGCAAAGATTCGGCCTCCTTCGGTTTGAAAGCTATTATCTCCATACCCTAGTGTTGTGATAGTACAACAAACACAGTAAAAAGCATCAACAACACCCCTGTTCTCAACTAATGACAAAACTGATGTCCCAATCAACATTAGCACCAAGAGAATGGTAATAATGAGGAAACACTTGTATTTTACTCTATTGTACTCAATCTCCTTCACCATTTGATTCGAACCAACTTTGTGGCGTATGTGTAAGGCTTTAACAAGTAACACTTCCTGCTTTTCAACTAAGTAGTCAGCTGCCTTGCTGAGAATCAGCGCAATTATGGCCATACCTGCAAATACAAAGGCACAAGCAAGAAGTTTTGCAGGGACGCTGTTTGGTACTAAGTCTCCATATCCAACTGTGGTCATAGTCACAACACAAAAGTAAAGTGCATCCACAATTCCATTGGTTTTTTCACCCTGGAGATGGAATCTCACAGCATAAAAGCAAATGGTTCCCACAGTAAGGTAAATTGACAAGAACATAGCTACTGTCCTTAAACTTGGGTGTATGTTACTGAGTACGGATCCGGATTCAGAGCGCGGTATAGACTGTGTGGCCTTTTCTTCAAGAGAGTAACAATCAGCCATGGGGGCGCTTCTACATCGGCGGAACCTTCTTTTCTTAGGAGGCTCCTTGTGATTGTTAGTAGAAGAAGGATCTAATAGTCCTGCTAACAATTGGGAGTTTTCGTTCTTATTGGCCATTGTAAACACAAGTTTTGAAGCCAATGGACTTGAATTGACCAATCACTTGAGACTCACATGTTCTCCTGGGATGACAAAAGTCATGTAGAAATAATTAGTTGGTTGAGGTTCTTCAACTGTAACCTTTGGTACATAAGATTTATGGTTCTGCAAGATTTCATGAATAGTTTATTGAAATAACCTGTCATGAACCAGATATTAACATAAATAATATAGAAAACCATATGATACAAGCATTCATAGATGATAGCATAGGAAATTTTTAACAGAGTCCACATGTCAGAACAATAACAGCTATAGGACAATAATTCAAATTAGATCACTATAGGACAATAAGCAGCTTAGCAGTTTGTGACTCAGGTGATGGAAAGATTTCTAGTGTAACTGATAGATAGAACAGATTAACTACTATAAGGAGCAATTCAAATATGACTCACATATTGAGACCTGCAAAAATAATCCAATAAAGCTTCTTAAATCTTAGATTTGCATCATAAAGCTTAGTAGATATGAGAAATTGATAAATGAGGGAATGAGAAATCTGATAGCAATTTACTAATTTTTCAAAAAGAAAAAAACCCTAGAAATGAGGTTGAAAATTTACAAACCAATTTCTCGAATCCTCAAATTGGTCAGCAAAACGCAACCTTAACATTGTTACAAATTAACAATCAGCCACTGTTCAATCAAGACAAGAAAAAGGAATCTTCACTGGCCCTACACTTGAGTGCAATTCTGGAGCTACAGGATGAAGAAGATGACAGGTTTGATGAAGTCTCAGCATGTCAGCTTGTAGTCACCGGTAGCCATGTGTATAAGCTTAACTAATGATCTTAGATACCGAAAAGATCAACAGGTGAAACTGAACCATTAAGCAACAAATAAATCAGATCAAACCTCAATTCAATCAATCCTTGCTGCTTAAGACCTCAATTCAATCAATCCCTGCTGCTTAAGACCTAAGCAAATGAAAAATTAGAAGGTACAGTTGGAACAGTTGAAACAGTTGATTGAAACAGCTTGTATGTAGATATTCTTCGTATTAAATTGAGCAGCAAAAACGAAAGACCGAACTCTTCATCACAATCAGAAACAGTTATTATATGGATCAAACCCAACCGACGGTCCTAAATGCTTCAATCGGAAGAATAAGACCCAAATATAAGAACTCGAAAAAGCGAGATCTCGATGGAAACTGTGTCTTACCTGATAATCAAGCAAGTTTGCAAGTGTTGGAAGCTTCAGAGGTGCCCAAAAATGGCAAAAACGTGGAGAGTGAGAGGTATCAAGAGTAGAAGTAGCTTGATCAAAAAAAATCAAGAGTAGAAGTATAAGTTCAAACAGAGACAGGAAAAGGTCTTTTATTAATTTGTTTTGCTCTAAATCAGTAAATCACAAAAGGAATGTATATAAATTCTGTCGTCATTTTTTAGGCTTCAATATACTATTTCACCAAAAAAATAAAAAGTATCGTTCAATGAAATGATAAAAAAGTTTTGCCTCGGGTATTGATGGAATTTGTGTAAAGGTGGCAATGATTATGAAATTCCCCTTATCTCATTTAACATAAAACATTACAATACGTAGGACATGGCACTAGGACACTTGTTCATTCCATGAAATAATTTGGATTTCTCTAGTATTACATTTTTATCCATAGGATATTTCACTCTATTCTACTATCCTCCCTCAATCCGAACTGGTACAAGCTGAGTTTGGATCGCAAGAGCAGAAAACGAGCCGTATGAAGCGGTTTTGTGAGCGCATCAGCTGTTTGATCCTTGGACGAGATGAAGGCCACTTGAAGGGACTTACATTTTACTCGTTCGCGAACAAAGTGGTAATCAAGGCCAAGGTGTTTGATTTTGTGGTGCAGGACAGGGTTCATGGCTAAGTATGTGGCACCTATGTTGTCACACCACAAGGTAGGGGGCTGAGGCAGAGGAATGCCAATGTCACATAGTAGTGATTGAATCCAGATTGTTTCACATGTTGCCAAGGCAATGGCGCGATACTCAGGTTCCGTGGACGATCGTGCAACAGTGTCTTGTTTCTTGGAGCTCCACAAGATGAGATTGGGACCATAAAAAACGCAATATGCATCGGTGGAGCGTCGATCAATGGGATCTCCTGCCCAATCCGCGTTGGAGTAGGTAGATAGTGCGGTGCTGGGACTAGAGGAGATGTGAAACTTGAGGTTTGTAGTGCCATTTAAGTACCGGAGAATGCGTTTCACTCCTTGCCAATGTTTTTCCGGGGGGGGGGGGGGGGGGGGAATGCATTGCTTGGCAAATTTTGTTCACTGCAAAGGCGATATCAGGGCGTGTAAACGCTAGGTACTGAAGTCCGCCTACTACGCTTCTGAAAAGTGTTGGATCTGAAAAGGGATGTGAGGCGCTGATGTCGGAGACGAAATTAGTGGCCATTGGTGTGCTAACATGCTTCGAATTGGCCATCTGTACACGAGTGACAAGCTCTTTTATGTATTTCGTCTGTGAAAGATAGAAGCCTGCTTTGGTTCGTTGAGTTTCAATGCCCAAGAAATAGTGTAAGGCACCTAAATCTTTAACTGTAAATTGTGTCGATAATGAGAGAACAAAGGCATTTGCAAGTTGGTCAGAGGAGGAAAGAACTAGCAAGTCATCGACATAGACTAATAGGAAGACAGTACTGTGCCCTTGGCGAAAGGTAAATATAGAGGAATCGGCCTCGGAGGTAGAGAAGCTCATAATGATTAAGGCTTCACTGAGTCAAGAAAACCAAGCCCGTGGAGCTTGTTTAAGGCCATAGAGGGATCGGTTTAACTTACAAATGTGGTTGGGAAAGGCAGGGTTAATGAAACCCGCAGACTGCATCTTCTGTCAAGGTACCGTGAAAAACTTATTCTGGATATCGAGTTGCCGGACGGACCAGTCGTTCATCGCCGTAAGGGAGAGGAGAAGGCGGACAATGGTGGGTTTTACTACGGGACTAAAAGTCTCATCGTAATCCAACCCGTGGACTTGATTGAAGCCTTTGGCAATGAGACGGGCTTTGTGCCGTTCAATTGTACCATCTGCATGACGTTTGGTTTTGTAGATCCACTTTACCCCTAGGACATTTAAGGAGGTTGTGGATGGAACGAGAGTCCAGGTTTTGGTGGTGAGGAGGGCTTGAAATTCGGCTTCCATGGCTTGTCGCCATTCAGAAAACTTGTTGGCTTCGGTGAAGGAATGTGGTTCGTCGGGAATGCGGGTAGTGGCGGAGCATTGTGGCTCGGGTGGTGACGGCCATGGAATTGTGTCGTCGGAGCAAATTAGCGGTTTGGTGATGTTGTTTTGGGCTCGAGTTCGCATTGGATGCGTGGAGCGTGGTGATGGTAGGGAAGGTGTGGGTTTAACGGAGAGGTTTGGTGAGGATGGCCCAGTAGTGAGGGGAGATGGCGGCCCAAAGTTGAAAGGAGAGGGCGGCCCAGAATGATTAGAGGGAGAGTTGGGTTGTTGTGTATTTGAGGTATTGGGTTGGTCTAAGTTGGGCCCAGAATGATTAAAGGAGTTGTGGGTGTGTATGAGTTGAGAAAAGAAGAGAAGATGGGCTTGGTCTTCTTGGGTAAGATTGAATGGTTTGAAGGAGTTATGACACAACCCTAGCTGAGGGATGCCCAGTTTGAGTGTGCCAAAGCATTGGTTTATTTGCAGCGGTGAAATTGGATTGAGGAGAGTTCGGTCGCGATGAAGACAGGGCAACCGGCAGCTCATAGAGTCCGGCGTTAACGGTCCCTCAAAGAAGTTCCTTCCGAGTCTGCGAGTCCTTGACAAGAAAATGAGAGGCGTGAAATTTAAAAAAACACATTATTATCGGAACAAAAACGATAAACTGAAAGCAAATTTTTGTTTGAATGAGGAGTATGAAGGAAATTGTTAAGGGCAAAGGTACGCTGGTGGGAGTGGAACGACGAGGAGCCAAGGTTGTTGACGGGAATGTGGGAGCCGTCGCCGAGAGACATAGTATCTGGTCCGTTGTAGCCATGACTATCGATACGAAGGTTGCTCAGGTCTGAAGTGAAGTGATGCGTGGCCGCAGTGTCGGGAAACCACATCTGGTTTGTGGTGGTCAAATTTGCTTGGAAGGAGGTGGGCGGTTGTTGAGGGAGATTTACTTGACAACAAATAAATTTGTAGTCAAGACCCCACTGAGTATAGTAGAGTCAGGATCGTCCACGGGAAGCGAGGTTGTGTCTAATTACTAATCTAAAAAGCAAAAGTGAAAACAAAGCAAAGCAACCAAACAAGCACACTGAAAGGGGGTCGATATCGACCTACTCAGGGTCGATAATGAGGTGCGAATTCAGCTGAAAAACTAAGTAAACAATGAAACAAACAAGAAATCTGCAGGTCGGTACCGACCTAGGGAGGGTCGTTACCAAGGTACCTAGAAATTAAAGCTTGACTCACAAATAAGAGAAAAATCTAGGATAAGGGTCTACCATAACATAATCATAAAATTTCAAACAATATGAATCATAAATATCATGCCTTTAACATAAAGTCATCAACTTTCATTGAATAAACAAGAAAATCAATCAACTTTCATAAATCAATTCACTTTATCTACTTATTTTGATCTAAAGTTCTCAACTTTCGTCTCAAACTTTATCTCTTATTCAAATTCACAACTTTCTCTTTCAATCAAGTTGTAAACATGAAATACTCCAACTTTCGTCAAAGCTCTTGCACAAACAAGTAGAAGAATAGATAAAAGGTATTCAGTTCATTCATCACATCATCATTCATGCACAATCATGTTGGGTTTCTGATGTGACTATGCTAAGGCCATCACATCGTGAAATAGTGATGCGTGCGTGTCTGGTTAGAAGGCCACGACTTGTGTGGTTCATTGCTTGGATTGTGAGAGTGTTTTATGACATTTGGAGATTTTGGGTATATTTTTTTATTTGTTAAACTTTTCCTAAGGTAAATGTCAGTTTTGCCCTTAGGTCTTTCTTTATAAGCCACTAGGGCTCGAGTTTTCTAGTAGACAAGAATTGATGAACACATCCCAATCTTTTGTCTCCTCTTAAGCACGTTTTTCCTTTGTTTTTTCTTTCAACTTTCAGTTTAGATCTTGTGGATTGTGAGTCATATTGATCCAAGCCTGGAGATTCGATCTAGGTGAGTCACATCCTAGCCCGAGCCTCCTAGTTCAAGTTAGAATTCAAGGTGAGTCATATCCTTGAGTTTTTCTTGTCCATATCCAATCCTCAATTCACCATCACCATCAACTTTCCCATCACTTTTAATCCTCAACATCACCATCTCCTCCTCCATCAAACTCGGATCCATAATCCCCTTCAAAAACACCATCAACACAAGTCGAAATCTCTTCTCGGTGGATTCTGCAACACCTCAATGAAACTGGCATAACTTTCAATCCACAAAAGATTTTGATCTCAAATTTTGATGTATTAAATAAGACTCATAGATCTAACTCTGGGATTTAGAATCACCCAATTCCGAGTCCGGACGAGGGAGATCTGCCCTCGTGAAGCCAGAATAGAAGTTCCTCCATCAAGATTGCTCGGGTCTTCCTCGGATTGCCTTGCACCGCTTACAACATCAAGATCCTTCATCATGTGGTATCAAAGCCAGGAAAGGTACTCCTTCTTTGACATTTGATTGAGAAATCTAGGGTTGCAAGTGCTCTTAGAAGCCACCCTTGATTGCCTTTGTCGATTTGCTTGCATTGCCTTAGATTGGGGTTGTTTGCCTTGTGTTGTTGTGTGGCTGAGTTATATGAACGTGTAACTCTTTTTTCAGCCAATAAATTTCGTCCCTAGGTTGAAGAAGATATCCCAAGGGTTTTCCAATTCAATTCTCAAACCGAAAAGCCTCAAAACCCCTTTGAAACAACCTTTCATTTTTGGTGCATTTAAGGGTGTCTTGTGTGGGTTGTGTCCAAATCCGAACCAGCCTCAAAACAGCCACGTCCCTTCCTATTTTCCATGCACATGTCTTCCATTTGAACTTGTTTAGGCTTGGTTTAAGATACAGGAACGACATCAAGTTGTTAACCTTCGAATAGAAATTGCTTGTTGCTTGTAGTGTGAATTGTGGTTGTTTGTTACTTTCTTCTTTTTTTAAAAAAAAAATCAGAAAAACCTTGCCGGCGGCATAAAGCTAATAAGGGGCCAGGCACAGAAAAAGAAACGAGGCTAGAAAAACCTTGTCGGCGGCGTAAAGCTAATAAGGGGCCGGGCACAGAAAGAGTAGTCCAACTGTGGAGCCTAGCAATAGCCTAAATCTTTGCATAAATTGTTGTTGTGTAAAACACTTGGTGCCTAGTAGCTTCTTTTCCTATAAGTCCTTTGTTGAGTTCGGGCGCTTGTGTGTGCATTGGATTGTTCTTTGCCTAGCCATACCTAACTCCTTGCCTTGACCTTGCACTTGCATTCCTTTGCTCTCTCTTGGTTGATTTAGGAGGAACTTGTGTTTTGGCATTACTTGTGATTTGTGGGATAATCTTGTTTGTTGAGTGTGTGCAAGATGTCAAGAACAAGTACATATTATGAGGAGTTCTTATTTAAAAGGTCTTATATTCCATATTTTAACGGCCGATCCGATGCCAATGCTTGCTTAGCTTGGATCTCCAAGCTCGATCATTTTTTTGACTACTATGGCGGCTATCTTGAAGATCTGAAAGTTACTTATGCCACTAAATGCTTTATCCATGGGGCTCGTAATTGGTGGTATGATCATAAGGAGAGAAGGAGGCGTAAAGGATACAATCCCATTAGTACGTGGCAAGAGCTCAAACAAGCTCTCATGGAGAGGTATGTACCACAAGTGTATGTTGAGGCTTATCCTTTTTACCCTTCATATTCTACTTGCGACACTAACGTTGTAGGACATGGAGCATGGGATTTTCATCATCAAGCTTGGGATTTTCATCATCAAGACCAAGTTTACACGAGGGGCGCCAATTTCATGCCTTGGTATCCATCACCTAGAGAACAAGCTACATTTGAAGAACCACCTTATTGTCCTTCAATGAGTTTGGAGCCACAAAGAGTCCCAGAGAGAGGTAAAGAGCATTCATCTTGCTTGGTTCCACCACATCAAGTCTTTGAACCTTCACCTAAGGTGGATGTTTCAAAGCCAATCGAGGAGCCTCTCATCCAAGAAGTTGTGGTTAACCTTACCTCCAAATTCGTGGACGAAGCTACTCCAAAAGAGCCACTTCATGACCCTCCAACACAAACTGAAGAGAAGGTTGATCCCAAAGAAAAAGTGGAGGAAGTTGTGGAATTATCTCCTAAAATCAACCTTCGTCCTACCATTACTCCTAGCTCCATCCATTCTTTGGCTACCCCATGGATGGATGCTTTCCCTATGGTTCCCTCCAGTTTGCCCTTCCTATGTCATGAGGAGAATTCCACCAAAAAAGAAGAGAAAGGGAAGACTATTCTACTCGCCAAACCAAACGAAATTGTTCACACCATCAAGGGGAGTAAAGTTTGCTTTCTATTTATCTTTCATGAATCTTTGTTTTCTAATCAAGAATTAGGCCATCTACCCTCACCCATCTCTCATCTTTTGCAGGAATGTGAAACCTTCTTCTCGGATCAATCTGCGCCACCTTGGGAAAAATGGTGTAACTTTCAACTCAATCGTCTAATGCTGCTCAAATTCGGAGGACATAAAGTAGACTTTTTGAGCTCAAACTGGGACTTGGAATCGCTCAATTTGGAGTTCGGAGCTCAGAGAACGACCCTAAACAAGTGCAAGCTGAAAACTGTCCTGAACATCACCGAGAAGATCCCCTTGAACAGACGTGTCTACTTTAACACTTTTGGGATAGAGTTGCCACTAAGCTATGGTATTCATGAGTTTTTCACTTGGAAGTGCACTCGGATTCGAGGACGAATCCTTTTTGAAGGGAGGGAGGATGATGTGACTATGCTAAGGCCATCACATCGTGAAATAGTGATGCGTGCGTGTCTGGTTAGAAGGCCACGACTTGTGTGGTTCATTGCTTGGATTGTGAGAGTGTTTTATGACATTTGGAGATTTTGGGTATATTTTTTTATTTGTTAACCTTTTCCTAAGGTAAATGTCAGTTTTGCCCTTAGGTCTTTCTTTATAAGCCATTAGGGCTCGAGTTTTCTAGTAGACAAGAATTGATGAACACATCCCAATCTTTTGTCTCCTCTTAAGCACGTTTTTCCTTTGTTTTTTCTTTCAACTTTCAGTTTAGATCTTGTGGATCGTGAGTCATATTGATCCAAGCCTGGAGATTCGATCTAGGTGAGTCACATCCTAGCCCGAGCCTCCTAGTTCAAGTTAGAATTCAAGGTGAGTCATATCCTTGAGTTTTTCTTGTCCATATCCACTCTTCAATTCACCATCACCATCAACTTTCCCATCACTTTTAATCCTCAACATCACCATCTCCTCCTCCATCAAACTCGGATCCATAATCCCCTTCAAAAACACCGTCAACATAAGTCGAAATCTCTTCTTAGTGGATTCTGCAACACCTCAGTGAAACTGGCATAACTTTCGATGCACAAAAGATTTTGATCTCAAATTTTGAGGTATTAAAGAAGACTCATAGATCTAACTCTGGGAGTTGGAATCACCCAATTCCGAGTCCGGACGAGGGAGATCTTCCCTCGTGAATCCAGAATATAAGTTCCTCCATCAAGATTGCTCGGGTCTTCCTCGGATTGCCTTGCACCGCTTACAACATCAAGATCCTTCATCAGTTTCTAACTCCAATCCTAGAATAGAAGACTACTCACTCATGATTGAATAAAAACAAACAAAGAGATTGAAAGAAAACATACTTGAATTAAAAACTAAAGCTTACTTGAATTTAAAACTCAAACTTGTCTTAGAACACCACCTAGAACACAAGAAATCCCCAACAATTCTTTTTTCTTGTGCTCCAAGCAACACTTTGTCTTCTAAAAACCCTAAAAAACGCATGTCTAAATCAAACTAGAGAGAGAGAAGTTGATCTAGATCTCCAACTTATCTAAACAAGAGTATTTATACTAAAACATCCCTCTAAAAAGTTTCCATAAAAATAAAACCTACTAAAGATAAAAGATTACGGAATAAAAGCATTAATGTCACTAGGTCGGTCACGTTGGGAGCCTCGGTACCGACCCTAGAGGGTCGATATCGAGGTTGGCTTGACTTGTTTTCTTGTTATTCTTCCTTCCTTTCTTTGGATTTTGTGGGAGTTCCTTCCATAGCTTTCTTCTTTTCTTCCTCCTAGCTTGGTCCTCTCTTCTAATGTCCTTGAATGCATCCAAACCCGCCTCAAAACCTACACAAATACACAAAACTAGAGTAGTTTTCATACTTTTCACAAAATATGTAAACTATACTAAAAAGACACAAAACACTCATAAAAACACAACTAAACAACCTAGAAAAACACACTAAAAGTAGGCTAAAAACACGGGCATTAGCGGTGGCGCCTGATCGATAGGCCTGATTGAACCTGTGCCAGCACTGTAAGGTTGCGTATTTTGGTTTGTTGCATACTTGGCAAATGACCCGTGTATCAGGGGCGCCATTGGAGGTGTGGTGGGGCCCTTTGTTATTGTTGCGAGAGAAGTCACGAGCACCACGATTGTTGTAACACCCCGATAATTTATAAGGAATTGAGATGCTCCCCATGTCAACAAGAGCTCCTCCTTTTCTGCGTTCGAGTGAGGACAAAGAACTTAGAAGTTAAGCGTGCAGGGGCGAGAGTAGTACCAAGATGGGTGACCTCCTGGGAAGTCCTCAGGTTGGCATGGGATAGCGCTTCTAAAGGCTTGGGGCCTTACAATTGTTGTTCTGGTTGTCAGCTGAGCCACCATTGCCTCGTCCTCCTCTTCCACCTCCTCTGTTGTGAGTGTAGCCTCGCCCTCTTTGTGTCGCATTTGCTTCGCAGTTTTGTGGACTGTTGGTATTGTTGATGGAGATGGTGGAGGTTAGGTTTTGAGTGTGATGGGTGAGCCGTGACTCATGGACAAGAAGATGAGACAATATCTGGTGTGGGGAGGGTGAATCAAGTTGGGTGGAGAGTGAGGTGACCAGAGAGTCATACTAAGAGAGGAGGCCATCGAGAAGGTATGTGATGAATTCAGTGTCTGGGAGGTGTTGGCCGGCAACAGCAAGAAGAGAGGCCAGATTTTTGGCTCGATTCAAATAGTCAGAAACGGAGTCAGAACCCTTTTTTAGGGAAGCCAGTTGAAGGCGGGTATTGATATGCACAATTATGTTGTGTATTTAGGAGGGGTTTTAGCACACATTTATGGTGTTTTTAGGTGGTTTTGAAGACTTTCTACGACTAAGAGAAGAAGACCTGAAGATGCATATTATTGGAGTTTTAAAGCTGGATTGGAGAAAAGATGAAGATTCGCGTTTTGGTACTGGTGGCAGCCGCCGCCCCTGACAGCCGCGAAAATCTTTACTTGCCACATGTTATATTCTGATTGGCTCTTTCTCTATTAGTTTTTTTTCCTGAGATTTATGTATTTTTGGGATATACTTTTAGGCCTAGCTATATATATTAGGTTATGGGAGTTGCACCTCTCATCTTATCTATTACCATTATTCTCTCTTTCAGTCTTTGAGTTTTTAGCTTTCATGGAGAACTAAGCCCTATTGCTTAGTCAGACAGTTTGAAGCCTTCGTTTTGACTTTCAGTTGTGAGATTTATACTCTTTATCTATTGCATGGAATTATTTTACTCTCTTAATTGAATTGTTTATGTGATTGGTTTCAACAATTTCTAGGGTTGTTGTTATTAAATCTCTATTGCTAGATCTAGAGAAATTACTAGTTGAGTTTCTCTATGTCACAGTAGCAAACTGCATTGTACTAGTATCTGCTTGTGCTAGTCTATTGCAGAAGAGAGTTGAATTGCATTCTAGGATAAAAGATGGTTGTTTTATGCTAGAATTGTATCCTGCCTATATTCCTATTCTTATTGCTGCTTTTGAATTGAATATTAATAGTTTCAGGGTTATTCAATTAGTTAGGATTGATAGTATCTGGTTGTGTTATTAATTATCTTTGAAAAAGAATCGGAATTCCATATGCATGCAATATTGAGTAAAATCGATGATCAACTTGTCATACGAATGTGGATCTTTGTTTGACTAAGTGTTTTCCTTAAATTGATAAAAACCCAAACTTTATTTCTTTGCTAGTTTTTGCATGCTAGATAATTAGTTTAATTCACAAACCCCTTTTGTTACTTTAATTGACATTAAAATCATACAAAAGAAACAATCTACCTCCCTGCGGATTCGACCCTTACTTCCCTAAGACTACAGTCTTTATGTTTGTTGGGACTCTTTTGCATAACCGTGATCTGTATGACCATTTCACCGTTATCAGGTACGCACAATTTGTGCATTTGAACGGGCTGCAAAAAGATCATGGAGATGGTTCCAGAACTGGAGAGCAGACGTGCAATCAATCACTTGAGAAAGCATGTTTTCAGTGAGGGATGATGTGAGTATGGCCATGACCAGATTATTCTTGGTCTGCCACTCATCAAAGGCAGGATTGGGCTCTTTTGCTTCGACTAACGGTGGACAAGGTGTGGAGCCGTCGACATATGGGAAGAGGTGATGTGCTCGAAGGTATGTGATGCGTCCCTCGTTTGGGATGCTTCGGATCGGTGCGATGTTTGAGTATTGGGTCTCAATTCTGCGTAACGGAAGACTTGATTGATTGATTGAAGGCACGAACAAGCAAGAACAATTGAGAATACGAGAGCACTTGCGATTGAATTGGGAATATTAGTGGCGGCGCAAGCACAAGGACCAAACAAAGGAGAAAACCCTCGACTTCTATTTAATCCTAATGTGCGCTGAATGAAATAACAAGCTTAAGCCCCCTTATATAGAGAGGCGGCTGAAAAACCTAGAAAAACCCTAGAGGGTGCGGCGCGCGCCTAGGGCTAGCACGCAGGCTAAGGGCTCAACGGTGCGGGTCCAAAAGTGATCGGCGCAAGGCCCATTATTGGCTTCCTAAATGCATAAAACTAGTAATAGCAATGTCTTATAATGGAAAGTATACGAAAAACTACTAAAATTAGATAGGTCGTTCGTGACCGAGCAAGGAGTGTCGCGACACGCGTGGCGCGGCGCTGGCGAGGTCACGGACACGGCGCTGGCGAGGTCACGGCGCGAGGCTGAAGGCTTGCGAGGACGCTGGGTGCTGGAGACGACGCTAGCGAGGTCTCGCGAAGTTGAGGTTCTCCGATGCATCCGAGAACCTCATGTTGCGACTTGACTACGAGGTCCGATACGAGGACCTCGAGTGACGATCCGAGGTCGAGTCCCGACACGAGGTCTCGGAGATGGCTGGTTGCGACCTCGTCTTGCGATCCGACGCTCGAGGACGTCGCGTCTTGGCATGGTTGGTCCGAGAGCTCGTAACGAGGTTCCTCGGCGCCGACGATGGAAATGGTGTCGAGCGAGGTCGCGATGTAAGGCGCGCCGTGGCCAGCAGAGAGGCGCGACACTAGTGATTGTGTCGCGGTCTCGATGGCACGGGCCCTTGCACGGGTGACTGGGCCATCTGAGCGAAGTGTGAAGGCCTCAATCTCTTGGCTAGCATCCATAGACGGGGTCGCATCACCCTCCCCCACTTGGTTGGGAAACGTCCCCGTTTCCTCATAAGCAGGCTCAACATAGGGGGAGAGTTCGGCGACATTAAATGTGGAGTGCACCGAGTACTTGCCTGGGAGATCGATCTTGTAGGCGTTGTCCCCGATCCTCTCTATGACTCGAAAAGGGTCGTCTCCTCGTTGATGAAGCTTTGTCTTCCGAGCATCCGGAAAACGGTCCTTGCGAAGGTGTAGCCACACGAGATCGCCGGGGTTGAAAACCAAGCGCTTCCTACCCTTGTTGTGTTGGGCCTCGTACTGAGATACCCTACGCTCCAATTGGGTCCGCGTCCGCTCGTGTAGCTTGCGGATGGCGTCGGCGCGGTTAGACGCGTCGATGTGCTCGCCGTTCTTCAAGGGGCGAGGGACAAGATCCATCGGAGAGTGTGGGTTGAGGCCGTAGACGATCTCGAACGGTGTCTACCTAGTAGCGGAGTGTTTGGACCTGTTGTAAGCAAACTCAACAAAAGGGATTAGATCCTCCCACCGGCGTGGGTTATGTTTGAGCACCGTCTGAAGAAGGGTGCCCAGGGTCCGATTGGTCACCTCAGTTTGACCATCGGTTTGGGGATGATAAGAGGTTGAAAACAACAATTGTGTACCTAGCTTTCCCCAAAGCGTCCTCCAGAAATGGCTACAAAATTTCGTGTCTCGGTCACTAACAATAGTTCGAGGCACGCCATGTAACTTGACGACATGCTCAAAGAACAAGTTTGCGATCTCAGTCGCATTGTTGTTGCCTTTGCATGGCACGAAGTGAGCCATTTTGGAGAAGCGGTCGACAATCACAAAGATGGAATCCTTACCGCGCCTTGTCATTGGGAGGCCCGTGATAAAATCCATGGAGAGATCTTCCCACGGTGTGTCCGGAATGGGTAAGGCCGTGTAAAGGCCAGGAGGTTGGAACCTCGATTTTGCAGTTTGGCACGGCACACAACCGCAGCAATACTTGTGGACATCGGAGGCCATGTGTGGCCAAAAGAAATGTTCACGAAGTGCTGCTAGGGTTTTGGCTATGCCAAAATGGCCTCGGCCATCATGAGCTTCTTTGAGCAAAAGATGCCTCACAGACGAGGCCGGAATGCAAAGCTTCCCGGCTCGGTAGAGATACCCATTGTCCAAAAAATAAGACTCATGCATTCGACTTTGCTCGAGGTTCTCCATGATCGGTTTAAAAAATGGATCATGCAAGTATAACTCCTTAATCAAGGAGAACTCGAGCAAATTGGCCTGTAACTGAGTCAATAGAACATACCTGCGTGATAGTGCGTCTGCCACAACATTCTCCGTTCCTTTCTTGTGGGCGATGATATATGGAAAGGTTTCCATAAACTCTACCCACCGAGCATGGCGCCTGTTAAGAGTCGTTTGACTCTTTAAATAAGCTAAGGCCGCGTGGTCTGTGTGGATCACAAATTCACTAGGCCACAAGTAATGCTGCCATGTTTTAAGAACCCGAATCAGCGCGTACAACTCCTTGTCATACGTCGGGTAATTGAGAGTTGCCCCCGTAAGTTTCTCACTAAAATATGCAATGGGGCGTCTCTCTTGAAGGAGTATGCCGCCTATGCCATAGTAAGAGGCGTCGCACTCGATCTCAAAGTGCTTGGAAAAGTCTGGCAATTGCAAGACTGGAGCACTACACAAAGCTTGTTTTAAGGCCTGAAAGGCGGCCTCATGGTGTGGCATCCACTTGATTGTGGTTGCCTTCTTGGTGAGGTTGTGGAGTGGCCCGACGATGGAACTAAAGTCCTTGACGAAACGCCGATAGAACCCTGCGAGCCCTAAGAAGGATCGAACCATCGTCGGGGTCGTAGGGGTGGGCCACTCTCGGATGGCGCGGATCTTGTCGTCATCCACCTTGAGCCCATCCTTGGACACGACGAACCCAAGAAAATTCCTCGTGTCCGTGCAAAACGAACATTTGTCTAGGTTTACATATAAAGAATGTTCGCGAAGGCATTCTAACACCAACCTAAGGTGCCTCGCGTGAGCGTCCAAGTCTCTAGAAAAAACTAAGATGTCGTCAAAATACACAACGACAAAACGTCCCAAAAACTTTCTAAAAACAAAGTTCATAAGCCGCATAAAAGTACTAGGGGCGTTTGTCAAGCCAAAAGGCATGACAAGCCATTCGTACAAACCATGCTTGGTTTTGAATGCGGTTTTCCACTCGTCGCCCTCTTGCATACGGATTTGGTGATATCCGCTTCGAAGATCAATTTTGGAAAACAGGGCGGCGCCATGGAGCTCATCTAGCATGTCATCGAGCCTAAGAATGGGATGCCTGTACTTCACCGTAATCTGATTAATGGCTCGACAGTCGACGCACATACGCCACGAACCATCTTTCTTTGGCACAAGGATCACCGACACTGCGCATGAGCTCAAGGACTCTCGGACGAAACCCTTGTCCAATAGTTCTTGAACTTGGCGTTGAAGCTCCTCGTTGTCCTTTGGCGAAGTTCTATAGGCTACTCGATTTGGAAGGGAGGCGCCTGGCATGAGATCGATCTTGTGCTCGATCCCTCGGATCGGCGGCAAGCCCTTCGGTAGCTCCTCCGGCATGATGTCTTCGAACTCCTTCAAAATAGAAAAAATAGAAGAAGGAAGTGAAGAATTCACAGACTTAGTAATAGAAAGTAGGGGATAGAGAATGAAACAAGAAAGACTCCCCTGAATGGATCTCTCGACGTCCCGACGCCGCGCTAAGAGAAGGCGATCCTGGCATGTGCCAATCAAGGGTGGCTCGGCGTCGGTGCTTGTACGATCAGCTTCTGGGGCAATTTTTGGAGATGTTGTAGCCCTTGGAATTTCTGGAAGAACGCCCCTGGAAACGCCGTGAAACTCGTCCCGTAGCTCTTGGAATCCAAGTTTCCGTGTAGCGACGGCGTGCTGTGCGACGCTAGGAGTCTCACTCGGCGGCCCCTTGCTTAAGTTGACCTCCCCTGGGCGTTTTTTCTTCAAATCTGGTGGAAAGTCAATTTTGATCTGTTTTCCACCAGAAACGCCGATGGAATCACTCGAAAACTGCTGAAGCCCTTGTTTGTTGAAATCAGCAGCGTTCGGTGCGTTGCCGATGCCTCTAGACGCAAACTGTCGGCCCGACTCCAGTTTTTGTCGGCGCTTACCATCTTGAACATCTTCACCACTGTATTGAGAATGTTTGGCACCAGAAACGCCTTTGGAAATTTCATAATCGGTGGTGGACGCCGGTGGCGTCGTGATTGGCGCGCCGGTGCCGCTGTCGCTAGCTTTCTGTCTTTGCCTCTCGGCTTCATCCTGTAAAGCTTCACTAGGCGACATAGGTAAGAGAGTCATGCGCTTCCCGTGGTAATTGAACATGTAAGTGTTCAAATACCCGTCGTGAAGCACGCGACGATCGTATTGCCATGGGCGCCCCAACAAGAGATGTGTGGCGTCCATTGGCGTTACGTCACAAAGAATGGAATCCGAATATTGACCAATGGAAAAGTTGAAGATTACCTATTTGTCGACCCAATCTCCTCCCTCATTGGATATCCATTGTAGTTTGAAAGGTTGTGGATGAGGTGTGGTCGACAACTTGAAGTGATCAACAACTTTTTTGGAGAGGAAATTGGCGCAACTTCCCGAATCGATGATGAAGCTCAAAGAAACATTGTTGAACAAGCAGCGAGTGTGAAAAAGTTGTTCTCTTTGATCCGTCTTCGGCGCCTCACGCATGCTCAAAGCGCGCCGAGTCACCAATCCGAGTTTGGCGACGCCGAGAGCCTCCGATGGATCGCACTCGAGCTCGGCCTCCTCGGTCAATGGTGGCTCGTTTTCCTCTTCATCTTGGCTATCATATGGCTCTCCATTTGTTGTGAACAAGACCTTCTTAGCATTCGGACAGTTCCTCTGCATGTGGCCACGGCCCCCACATTTATAGCATGCCATGTCGCGCGCGCGCTCGGCACTTTGCTCGGTGTTGCGTGGTGCGGCTGGAGCCTTGGCTGGCGTGGCTTCTGTTTTGGCCTTGGAACCTGTCGAAGCACTAGGCAAAGAAGAAGCAACCCGATTAGTAGAAAAACCGGATTGACTAGAGTTAGTAACATACCTCGAATTGGACCAACCCGACTTGGTTCGCATTTCTTGTTTGTGGATTTGCATGGCGGTGTGAACCAAGTTGTTGATGTCCTTGATTGGAAGGATTTTCAACCGATCTTGTATAGATTGTCGCAATCCCGAGAGGAACCTTGTCTTCATCACCGAGGGCGACACACTCATTCCCGCTTTGAAGAACATGTCTTCGAGCTTGGAAAAATACTCCTCCGGCGTCATCGATCGTTGCTTAATGCGCATAATCTCTATGTGCATCTTGTCCTTGTAATATGCCGGAATGTATCTCTTCTTCAAGATGTAGACGAGTTGATGCCACTCTCGGATTAGGGGTTTTCCTTGTCGAATCCTTTCGGACTCGAATCGGTTCCACCAAGTCCTAGCGGCACCATGGAAGTGCAAAGTCACCACTTCCACTTTCTCGTCATCTTCATAACCTAAATGTCGAAGCGTGTGCTTCGTACCTTGCAACCACTCGATAAAAGCGTCAGGATCATAAGAACCGTAAAAGGGTTCGAATTTTACCTTAATATCACGGCGGTTGTGGCGTGGATCCCTAGCATCGCGATGCTCACGATCGCTCCGAGAACTAGGACGTCGAGGCGAATACGCGCGCCTGTCGCGCCGGTGCCGAGGCGGACCTCGTGGTGGATCGTCATTGCCATCATCCGGATCATCTCCATCGTCAGGCCTCCGAGGACGCCGCGCGTCACGGTCCCTGTCGCGCCTTCCCTTCGCGCCATACGTTCGATCCGAGCCATAGACTCGATCGTACTCGTTCCGATGCTTGGCGAGGCGAGGCGGTGGGATCCAACCCGAAGGTCGGCTGTCGAGTTCTTCCGGATCCTGCACATGTGGATGCTCAAAAGAGGATTCATTAGAACAGTCAGAAAACTCATCATAATCATTATCAAATTCCGAAAACGGACTACGAGCACTTTGATGCTCGAGGTCGTCCTCAACTCTGTACGCGTCGGCATCGTAGTACTTGGCCCCGTGCTTCCGCTTTGGGGTTTCGTATACATATGCCGGCGACTTGTGCTTTTTCTTTTTCTTTGGATCCCCACTTGTGTGTCGGCGTCTATACTCCTCGGAGTTGTACTCCTCATCGGAATATACGTCGTACACTTGTGTGTTCCTGTAATCTCGCGCCATCTGATAGCGATCTGTGGTCCGGGGGCCACCATCGTGCTTATCATGTTGGCGACTTTCCTTGATTGACTCCAAGCGATGCATGGTGCCGAATTGTGAGGAAGGCTGGGTATGCTTCTTTCCTTTAGCGTTGGCACGAGCGACGTCGTCCGCGGACACGCCAGGGACGCCGTGGATTTCCGAAGCGAGTCCATGCGTCGGCGGCACGGTGTGCTTGGACTGCGTATGGCTCGCCGCCAAGAGGCGTTCGAGCTCCTCAATTCGCGCCACGGCTTCGGGGTTCCAATCATTGCGATTCTGATTTTGCACCTCGGGTGGATTGATGTTTGTAGGATTGTCGTTGTTGACACCCTCTCCCGAGTCCGAAATCGTACCTATAGTAATACTAGTCATCGAAGCAGTAAGAAGTTCACAAGCAACAAAACAACGAGTTACGATTTGCTTAAGTCAAGCCTACCCTTTTGTTCAAACCACACGAACAAGGATCGGCTAGGCTAAAGGTCACTCGATCTCGAACTAAGATTTGGATCCAAAAACCACAATGTAAGCAAGCACGTCAAGAATAAGTTGTAACCAAAATCAACAAGACAATAATCGACGTGAATGAATGCGTGGACAACACAACTAACACAAATGAACGCTCTTGCCTTATTTTGGCTTGTGAGCGTCCAATTTTTTTATTTTTTTTTAAAACACAATCGACAACCTTACCTTATTTTGGCTATGGTAGTCGAAAGACGTTTTTTTTTAATATGAACGAGACTAGGTTTTCTCCTCTAGAATCGTAGAACACAAGTAACAAGATCAACACGCAATAAAATCGAAAGAAGCACAAGAGAAATTGGCAAAACAAATCCTATGTTCATGCAACTAGCAAGACAAAGCGAAATCTTCACCAAAATAAATAGATCAATCGATTTAGGTCACGGTTGATGTTTTTTTTATCAATTTACGCAAATAAGAAAACTTTTTGGGACCCTAGATGGCGGTTGTGTGAAGTGGAGGATGAATTCTAGGGTTTAGAAGTGGCGGAAAACGTGTGAGAATGAACGAAAAGGATTGATCGAGACTTACTCAAACCTTGGCTCTGATGCCAGTTGATGCGTCCCTCATTTGGGATGCTTCGGATCGGTGCGATGTTTGAGTATTGGGTCTCAATTCTGCGTAGCGGAAGACTTGATTGATTGATTGAAGGCACGAACAAGCAAGAACAATTGAGAATACGAGAGCACTTGCGATTGAATTGGCACAAGAACCAAATAAAGGAGAAAACCCTCGACTTCTATTTAATCCTAATGTGCGCTGAATGAAATAACAAGCTTAAGCCCCCTTATATAGAGAGGCGGCTGAAAAACCTAGAAAAACCCTAGAGGGTGCGGCGCGCGCCTAGGGCTAGTACGCAGGCTAAGGGCCCAACGGCACGGGTCCAAAAGTGATCGGCGCAAGGCCCATTATTGGCTTCCTAAATGCATAAAACTAGTAATAGCAATGTCTTATAATGGAAAGTATATGAAAAACTACTAAAATTAGATAGGTCGTTTGTGACCGAGCAAGGAGTGTCGCGACACGCGTGGCGCGGCGCTGGCGAGGTCACGGACACGGCGCTGGCGAGGTCACGGCGCGAGGCTGAAGGCTTGCGAGGACGCTGGCACGACGTTGGGTGCTGGAGACGACGCTAGCGAGGTCTCGCGAAGTTGAGGTTCTCCGATGCATCCGAGAACCTCATGTTGTGACTGGACTACGAGGTCCGATGCGAGGACCTCGAGTGACGATCCGAGGTCGAGTCCCGGCACGAGGTCTCGGCGATGGCTGGTTGCGACCTCGTCTTGCGATCCGACGCTCGAGGACGTCGCGTCTTGGCATGGTTGGTCAGAGAGCTCGTAACGAGGTTCCTCGGCGCCGACGATGGAAATGGTGTCGAGCGAGGTCGCGATGTAAGGCGCGCCGTGGCCAGCAGAGAGGCGCGACACTAGTGATTGTGTCGCGGTCTCGATGGCACGGGCCCTTGCACGGGTGACTGGGCCATCTGAGCGAAGTGTGAAGGCCTCGATCTCTTGGCTAGCATCCATAGACGGGGTCGCATCAGTATGGATGGTGCTACCTGAGCTTTCCATAAAGGAAAATTGGTTTGAGTGAGTTTGATAGTGATGAAGGATGAAAAGGAAGGGAGATTTTGTGTGGGTAAATCCAGAGCCATGGTGGCGGCGGTGATGATGAAAACGAGAAAGGGGTAGGTGGGGTTTTGCTTGGATTTTTGGGAGAGGGTACAGGCCACTGGTGGGACATTTCTCTTAGGGCTCTAATACCATGATGGAATTTGTGTGAAGGTGGAAATGATTCTAAAATTCCCCTTATCTCATTCAACAGAAAACATTACAATATATAGGACATGACACTAGGTGATCTAAGGACACCTGTCCATTCCATGGAATAATTTGGATTTCTATAGTATTACATTTTTATCCATAGGATATTTTACTCTATTCTACTAGGTATTTGGTTCGGCGATTAAGACCTTGGGGTAGTACTTGAGGTCATCGTTTCGAATCTCACGGGTGACGGTTTGCCCAATACTAACTAGAATTGGTTAGTAATAAGTTCTCATCCCTAGTAGATGCTCTAGGCGAACCTAAGTAGTACTTGTGGCGAACATAATCCTTACCTTATAAAAAAATAAAATAAAAAAGTTTTTATGTTTTATGTCTCAATTTTTTACATTTGACCATTTTGTAGAATATACTAGTCGTTGTAATAAAAGTGGATCTTGCTTGGATCTTGTATGCTTAGTAGTATAAATAGCACCGGGTGTAAGACTTTTCATAATGACATAGTAACGAAAGTATTTTTCCGTTTCTCTTTTCCCTCTCTGGGTTTTTAGAATTTTATATCTGGGTTTTTACATTCTTCTTGATTGTACTCCCATACGATCGTCGAACAAAACATCTCCCACGCTTTGCTTGTAAATCAATCCGCCGTTTTATCCGAGAACCTATGTCCCAACATGAATGCTCTATAGTTACACTGGATGTGCACCCAAAAAAGCATATGTTTGGCGTTGGGAAACAAGACCCGACAACATTCACCTCAACAACATCTCGAATAGTCACTATGGCTTCTAGCTCTTTTCCAACCAACTTATATACCTCTCGCAACATGAACAGTCACCCGATCCATGAAGAAAATACTCCACCCTATCCATCCACCACCCATGAAATGTGTCACCCGCATCCGCCCCATCCATCATCCATCGGTTAAGCGGGTGAATCGGGTATCCACGAAACCTATTAACATGTTGAATTTATATATCCCAAAATCAATTTATATATCCCAAAATCATACAAACAACATAGGAAAATATAATTGTGCTTAAACCACAACCTTCTGTAATCCTAAATACATGATATCAAAAAGTGGAAAGTAGTCTAAAATCCTCATTAGCTACGTGGAATACAAATACCATAGCAAAGTGGAGTTCATAATCTCAAATTACGAAAAATTCTAGAGCCTAAACATAGTTTCTCATGAAAAAGTCAACCAACAAACAATCAAATGACTGAGTGAGTCTTCAATCTTTCATTAGTAGTTGAGATAAGTCACATAACGATCCTCATCCACATTCTACAATATAAGAGAAAAAATAGTGATTAGTAAGAACTAAAGAATATAATATAACACATTCCAATGCTTTGCAACATATTAGAAAATCAAATGAGAAGATAATTCCATATGTTCAAATCTATTAACTAAGTATCAAGGCTAAACAGATTTCAGATTTGATATTTTTAAATCAATACAGATGGAAAAAACAATCAAAAACCGTCAATCAGTAGAAGCTACTAAGCTAGTGAAATTACACTTAAACAATCAATCAAACTCATTGAAGAACTAACAGAACTAACAAATTATTAAGAGGAACTGATATGTTTAAATCAATACTAAGCTATTAAAAGGATCTGATTGAAGAAATAACAGAAGAAAACAAATTACTCCATATACAAGCTATTAAAAGAATAAACAAAGTTTGAATCAGAGGATTCACCGACTATGTCGAGAAGAATCGGCTGGTTTCGAGAGGAGTCACCGACCGGCTTGTAGACGAGAGGCGCAGGCGATGATTGGAGAACACCGAGTAAGCGATGAGCGCCGAGCAGACATCGGAGAACATTGCGCTCGAAGAGGGATGACGTCGGGCTGAGACTCAGAAAGAACGACGGGCTCGAAGAGGGACGACGCCGTCGCCAGATCTGAGTGGCAAGAGGGACGACGGGCTCAGAAAGAATGACGGGCTCGAAGAGGGACGACGCCGTCGCCAGATCTGAGGGGCAAGAGGGACGACGGCGGCTCTGAAAGACTGAAACGGTGGAGTCGCCACTCGCCAGATCTAGGGTTATTAGATAGAATTGTAGAAACGGCGGAGTGAGGGGTAAAATATATATATATATGAGGAGCATTTTAGTTTTTAATATATTTTTATGTATACTTTTTATCCAGGTTAAATGGGTCGGATGGGTGAACAGGTCATGGATCGGGTGACGGATCGGATGGCTCATCACCCGCATCCGACCCACCCGCACACCCGCCCATCCACACACCCGCGTTTCACCCGTAATTTTTCAGGTTTTCATCCGTATATTCAGGTTAGGTGATCGGGTGGATCAGTCACCCATGGATAATTTCCATCTCTAAGTAATACCCATTCATAATGGTCTTGGATCACCCTTCTCATAAACGCATAAGCAATATAGAAAGTCTTCTAAGTGCAAGTAAATCCAACAATTTCGCACAAAGGCATATTATATCTACAATGTCAATTCAATGAGATTTAATACGTGTAATTGAATCCACTTACTACAACATAGTGGCAAAAAAGGAAGCGAAGAAAGCAGTGGCAATTGCTAAGGAAAAAGCATACAAGGGGTTGTATAAAGCTCTGGATGAAAAAGGAGGAGAGAAAGGGTTGTACGGATTGGCTCGGGCAAGAGAGAGGAAGAGCAGGGACTTGGATACGGTGAAGTGTGTAAAAGACGAAGAAAGAAGGGTGTTAGTCGAGGATAGTCAGATAAGTGAACGTTGGCAGAGATATTTTTGTAGCTTGCTGAACGAGGGACAAGGGTCTATAGTGGACACACAACAGCTGTGGGGTCAGTTGGATTATCTCTTTTCTAGACGCATCTCTAGGGCCGAGGTGCAAGGTGTGCTTAGAAAGATGAGTAATAGGAGAGTAGTAGGACCAGACGAGATCCCAGTGGAAGTGTGGAAGCACTTGGGTACGAGAGGATTAGAGTGGCTTACGTGAGTCTTCAACGCTATTTTTCGTACGGCTAAGATGCCAGAGGAGTGGAGGCTTAGTAGCTTAATGCCACTATATAAAAACAAAGGGGGTGTACAATAATGCAACAACTACATGGGTATTAAGCTTCTCAGCCAGACTATGAAAGTATGGGAAAAAGTGATTGAAGCTAGAATGAGGAGGATAATCAAAGTGTTAGACAACCAATTCGGTTTCATGCCAGGGAGATCGTCGTTAAGGCTATTCATTTGATCAAAAGGTTGGTAGATGCCTATAGAGAGAGGAAGAAAAATATGCACATGGTTTTTATTGACCTGGAAAAGGCCTATGACACGGTGCCTAAAGAGTTACTTTGGAGGTGTTTGGAAACTAGAGAGGTTTCAGGGACATATATTAGAATCCTCAGGGACATGTATGAGGGTTCGTTGACAAGTGTGAGCACCCCCGGGGGGAGCACAGAGTACTTCTATGTGGGAGTTGTCTTGCATCAAGGGTCGGCGTTGAGCCCCTTTCTTTTCGCTACAGTTCTGGCATTTTTGACAAGGGAGATCAAAGAAGAGGTCCCGTGGTGTATGCTTTTCGCTGACAACATTGTGCTAGTGGATGAGTCGAGGGAGGGTGTATGCAGAAAACTAGAAGCTTGGAGAGAGAAGCTCGAAACAGAGGGTTTTAAGCTAAGCCGGACTAAAACAGAATATGTAGAGTTTAAGTTCAGTCAAGAAGTGGAGCCAGAGAATGAAGTACTCTTAGGAGGAGAGACAATAGCGAAAAGGGAGATGTTTAAATATCTAGGTTTAGTGGTACAGAGCGATGGGAGCATCGAAGAGGACATTAGACATAGGATACAAAGAGGCTAGTAGAAGTGGAGGGATGCTTCGGGAGTGCTTTGTGAAAAAATTCCACTCAAGCTGAAGGGCAAGTTCTATAAAGTTGTGGTTAGACTAGCCATACTGTATGGGCCAGAATGTTGGCCGACTACAAAGGTGCAAAAGTAGAAGTTGATGGTTGCTTAGATGAGAATGTTGAGGTGGATGTGCGGGCACACGAGATTGGATAAGATTAGGAATGAAGAGATAAGGAGTAAGCTGGGAGTGGCCAACTTAGGGGAAAAGCTTCGTGAAACGAGTCTTAGATGGTTTGGGCACATATAGAGGAGGCCGCCGGATGCTCCGGTTCGGAGGATCGAGAGTTTGATTGCTAGCGGGTTTCGTAGGGACAGAGGCAGGCCAAAAAAGAGCTTGAAGGAAGTCATTAAGCAAGACCTTATTGTTCTGGCAGTTTCAGCGAACATGGCCATGTGCAAGGACAAATGGCATGAGAGGATTACAGTGACTGAGCGGTAGTAGGGAAGACCCAGAGGGAGTACCATGCTCTTTGTCTCCGTTGCTTAGTCCTTTTCTTTTATCGCTTGCCGAGTTTCGTCTTTGTACCGCTTTCGTTTTCGTTTCGTTTTTGTTTTCGTTTGCGTTTGCGTTTGCGTTTTGTTTTTACCCCCGTCTACTTCTCCCGGATGCTTTCAGTCTTGTTTTTGCCTCGGTGTTTTCGTTTGTTTTTGGGGTCGCCACAAATACCCTCCCAACTTCCACTCGGGGTAAGGGTGCCTACATCTTCGACCCCCTAGATCTCGCTCATATCGGGATACACCTAGGTTGATGTTGTTGTTGTTTATTTTGTATGTCGAGTCCTTCATAATGACATAAGGGAACAACTTCAGCAACTGCATCGGCTTGGGATGGGCAAAGAACATGTCTAGTACCTTGTTGCTACCCTTCTCAGTTCAATAGTTGACATAGTACTGATTAGACTCTAAGAAATGAAGCGCAAATTGGCTTACCGTCATCGAGTTCATCTCTTTTTTAAACACTTGATATCGAAAATCATACAATTTCTTCATTGATGTGTTCATTTCCGAATAATTATCCCTAAGGAATGTCATGGATTCCCTTGGATCTATATCCGCCAAAGCCAATTGTTTTGCGTCTTTGCTTTGCTCCTCATTCATTCGGCCTGCAAATGGATAGCCCTCCAGGCTGGTAGGAAGGTCATGATTGTAGTGACCGCATCCCACCCTTAAGCGCCACTTCTTGGTCTTTATGTCCCTCCAACCAATCAACTCGAACGGGCACCCAATCTTTCTACTACGAGGACCAAAACTAAGTTCATCATCGGCCTCTAAATTCTTCACCATTTTACGAAATTTGCTATTCTTTCCCGGGTTGTACTCACCACCTAAGACGCATCCCAAAATAATCTTTGTCGTCCATGAGTTTTTGGCAGTGAGTACAATGTTTAACACCCTAGCTATATTACGAGCCCACTCTTTCATATATTCCCGTTCTGACCCCACACAATTATTTGCAAAATAGCTAGAAAAATCTGGAAACTAAATATCCTAGTATAATAAAAAGCTAATTAGAATTTTTTTAATCTTAATTTCTAAACTTAATAAAATGACATTTACATACCGATTCATCTTCTAGATTATAAACAATATCGTGATTGTGCTCATTTGGAACCTCATCTCCTCCATCATCGTCATCCACATACTCCTCGTTTAACAAATGGAGCAGGTGATTTTGCTACTCCCACCATTTACGACTACGCACAAGTACGAAATATTTAGAAAATAATATCGATTTGTATTTAATTTAACATGAAAAAAATTATAAATTTAATTCTAATATTAAAATAAAATAAATAATTTACTTACATTAAATTTTTTAATAAACCAATCCATATTCATTTTTGGGATTTTTATTCGAGAGGGAATTTTTTTGAGAGGATATTGAGATTAATTTTTGTAGATGAAATGTGTGGGCAAAATGGAGGTGGCTCATCGGTTTATATAGATGAAAAATCCACCCGTCGGAAAATAATTCTAACGGGTGGTTCATTGGTCGAGACGACTAAATCACACCGACACGTCAGTCGAGGTGACCGACGCTCAATAAATTCAGCTGGGCGCTTCGACAGCCCGGTCTGAAATTAAGATAGACACAAATTTGAAGTTCCTCGTCTCAATTTCGCAATTTTTGTTTATTATTTCTAGCAAAAAATCAATTTAATACAAATCTATGTATATATATAAAAGACGCAAGGAATAAGGTCACCATGTTGCGCCACCTAGGATTTTCCTACGTGTCGTTCCCACATTAAGCCACCTAGGATTTTGCCACATAGGATTTTTTATTTTGGGAATTTATATATGTTGATATTATTTTAGGATAATATAGAAATAGGATAAATTAATCTAGAAAAGATTCTATCTAAAATAAAGATGTTATCTATTGTTAAATCTTAAGTATTAATGTTAAATATTTGATATGATAATTTATTTAACTTAAAAAGATATACCTAAAATAAAATAAACTATAAAAGAATTAAATATTTGGCCCACCTTATATTTAAAAAATTAGATTTTATCGATATTAATTTATCTTTTTCAATTAACTTCCTTTATATGTATTTATGTGAAATAAAAATTATAATTCGAATTTAATTAAAAATAAATAAAATTATTTTATATTTATCTTTTCATCTATATATGTAAAAGATTTATCTTAAATCAAAATTTGATAATAAAAAAATTAAAAATTTTCAATATCTGGTAATTACTTGCCCAAATTAAATTTTGATAAAAAAAAATACATTATCTTTTCATTAATTTCCTTTTTAACCTATTCATGTAAATATAGAAGATTTTTTATCTTAAAAAAATTCAATCTTTACTCCTATTTTTTAATCTTTTTTTATTTATTATCTTTTTATTTAAAATATTTTAAAGCATTGAATTTGATTAAAAAATTATAAGAATTTACATTATTTTTCTTTTCTTTTCTATTTTAACTTTAAAAAATTGAATTATTCTTTTTAAAATAATTTTATTCATATGTTTTCATAAATAAATTATCATTAAGCCATCAAAATCATATTGGGCTCACCTTATTAATTTTGGCTCCGTCTCACATTTTAACAATTTTAAAATTTTATGTAAACTTTCCTAATATATATTTTTTATTTTTATTTTTTTTACTAAATTAAAATCACAATCAATAAGTAAATTAAGAATTAAATACATGTAGTCATGCAGGGCATAACAACCTGTTATTCAATATTTTGAAGTCTCAAGACGACTGGAAGAGAAATGGAGGGAAACCGTAGGAGCGCTCAACAGCGGAGCGATATGCTCGAGAGAATCAGAGGTAACAATCTCACACATCTTCACGAATAAACACAGTTTGCTAAATTCTGTTTCTCAATCTGTCTCGACTATTCAATTGTGATGCGGATTCGCAGAATTTTAATAGGGCCAGTTCTCTTATGCGCAGACTTTACACGTTCAATTCTCGACGATCTCGGTCACGGACGACCGCTAATGGTTCCAATCGAGAAATTCAGAAACTATTGCACTGATTCTTTAGGAAACTGGTTCGATTTCTTACCATTGGCAATGCTGAGGAATTTTTTATTCAAAATTTCAAGTTCATACATCAATGAAAGTCTGAGACTCCGCGTAATATATTTGCTAGATCCCGATTAGAAATAGATTGTTTGGCCTTTAAAGAATGAGAAATTTTCTCCATCGAGTAAGAGGCTTGTACTCGTTAGGGTTTGCACAATAAGGTTGCGTCAAATTTCTAGTGTACATTTCTGCTGATGATATACTTACTCTACGTGGAGTTGGGGAAGTCTACCAACCTGAAAATGTGATTGCCTGTTCGAGTGGAGATGTATCAGCTTATTGCTGTTTAATGTAAATCTTTTCAATCTAGAAGTGCTAAGTTCCGGTAGCAACAAATTTACTGTGCAGCTGAGCTAATCATATTATTGCAATTGGTTTGTGCAGTTTCTGCCACTCTGACTTGTCCAAAGGAAAGGAGCTACTCACACTTAAGAAGCCATGCCATGCTCAGAGGCTCAGTGAGTTGCTTTCAGTTTACAAAGTGTAGTTCCTGCTTATCCTTCAGATTTTGTCATAGGGACTCTATGTAGGCAATTGTTCTCAAGTACTACATTTCAAAGTTTAGCTCTTACGTTGATGCTGGTTCTTGTTTATCAGATGCTTTGCTAAGAGTGATCTTGATTGTTCAGCAACTTCTTCAAGAAAATAGGCATGCATCAAAAAGAGATGTCTATTACACGCACCCCTCTATATTTCTGGGCAAGTATTTCAAATTCTATATCCAGTAATTCCTCTACAAGTTATGCTACTGATGCTATGGCTTCATTTTTATATGGCCTTGTCAGTTTTTCCATCTAAGATGCTCTCGACCGTGCTTGATTTAACCATTTTACTACACCTATTGAGACATAGAAGTTTGTTTACTGATTGAAGGATTTCTTGTCCAAATGCAATAGAGGTATTTTCTTTTTGTAGTTAAAAGATATATGCTATTGTGTTTTGCATGCAGAACAGTCAACTGTAGACCGAGCAATAAATGATATCTGCATCCTTTTGGAGTGCAGTCGCCACCATCTAAATTTGGCAAGTGCATTTATTTATCTTATATGTCAGAAAATTTTCCACTTGTTCTAATAATGATGAAATTTCTCTCAGATTTATCTTTGCTCTGGCTTGTTTACTCTTCCTTCTTTTGGTTTCTTTTCAAATTTCCATCAAGTATACTGAGTGATGTTTCTGACCTCCATTAGATTTAAAATATGTTTATGGGTTGTGGTCTGTGGCCTGTTTATTCTAAAAAAGCTGTTTTTCGTAGCATGTACTTTGGAATATTTATGTTACTCATATGCTGTGTTTTGTTTTGTTTTATTTTCCCCTCTGATTGTTGATATGCTCATTGTTGCATCTGTCCTTTGCAGGTTTCTGTAGGAAAAGGGTGTGTTGAAAAGCCATTTTTCATTTAGCCAGGACAAGAATGCACTCATCATTAGTGGAAAAAGCCTCGTGATTTCATTTAAAAGAGATTGAATACTTTATTTCTTAGATATATTACTTTGTTTAAAATTTCCTACAAGTTTTTTTTGCTTCCGTAGTGCCATAAAGCTTCAATGTAGATACTGATATGGTACACAAAGATATTCTGCTTAGAAGCATTGAAAAGGGTAGATGTAGGTAATGGGCCATTGATTTGAGTATCCGAGATTCAAATATCATGTTATGAACATACTCATTCTTGGACAATAATCATATAATTTATTAGTTCTTATTTTTCATTTTCCTTGAAAGTTAAAAGTAGGTGGAAGCTAGGAACTGAATATACCAGCCATCTTTAAGTGAAGATTCAGGGTGTTCTATTGAACTCAAACTTTGATTATATCCATGTGCATAATAAAAGAGAATAATTTACACCTTGTATACAGAGTAAGATATAGCACCCAAGTGACATGTGTCAGAAATATATCAATATAATAAGTCTTCTGTTGACATTGGTGTAGTAGGGGAAATTATATGGAGCTAAATAGATGTATGTTGAAAAAGGTGAAAATGAATTTATGTTAATATGGTTCTCAAGTAAATTTTGGGTTTCAATAGTTATTACTGGTTACAACTTATATTTCTGTATCATAATCACACACTGTTTCTGCATCCAAATTTGTTGATCCAGGTTGTTGATGGGCTGGATTAGATTCTATGAAGATGAAGCAAAAGTTGATTGCATTGGTAGTCCTAATACTGTAAGAGTGCGAGATGTCTGGCTTGCCTATTAATATAATTGTGTAGTGTTTAATTACTAATAAGGTTTTCTCGCCAGGCCCAATCTGTTCCTGTACTCGTGGAAGAAGTCAAAGGTAAGATAACTGCTTAAGTTTAAGATGGATTATTTTAGTTGCAAAGGCATTTTAATTAGTAGTTCTAGAGTTGTATGTTTGCAATAGGTGGGGAATGCAACTTCTAAGAGGTCTACACTGAGAGATGGTTCTTAGAGTTCTTAGCCTTTTTTGGTAGAAAGCTCTTAGTCTATTTGTAGAATAGAGAATATTTCAATGGTTCTGCTCTTATGGGTTGTCAAGCTCATCTTCTTCTTTTTTAACTGCTTCATTCAGATATTTGTTGCTCTGCTCAGTACATCTTAGTTGTTGAAAAGGAATCCGGTATATAACCTTTCTCTGAATATTTAAAGTTTTTATCTTCTTTTCTTGATCGATCACACCACTTTCTTGGATTAAATCACGCAGTTTTTCAGAGATTAGCAAATGATCGATTCTGTAGCAACAACCGCTGCATTGTTATAACAGTAAGCACACACACCTTCATTCAGATCTTCTTGAAATATTATTGACCATCACTTTTCCAGGGAAGAGGCTATCCAGATATCTCCACGCGAAGGTATTCTTTCTTCACGACATGTGAATAAAGCTAAGTTTTTTGGTTCTCTCATGTCCCATTTTCAGCCACCCTACTTTTTTTGGATAATTTCTTGTTTGTCACCTTTTATGCTTATGTGAATTTGTTACTATGATAATAGGTTCCTGCGGCTTCTTGTTGATAAGCTTTGCATTCCTGTATATTGCCTGATGGATTCAGATCCACATGGATTTGACATTCTCATGACATATCGATTTGGCTCCATGGTGAGAGTAATCTATTTGATGGTTGCATTGCATCTGGTTTGTCGAAGTCATTTATTACCAAAACGTGCATGTCTATAGTAGAATTATTACCATCCATTGACCTTGACTTTACTTCTTGATTAATACTTTTGCTCTGTTAATAATATTGTTTTCATCTCCAAGCAAATGGCCTATGATGCGAGATTTCTCCGCATACCAGAGATAACCTGGCTTGGAACATTCACTTCTGATTCTGAAAAGTATGCCATTCCTCCTCAATGTCTACTTCCATTGACAGATGAAGGTGAGTCTGCATGAAAATGATACCAAACTCGTACACTACAAGTTTCTAGTCACCCAAAAATTAGTTGATTTCATAATTCTTTTCTTATTTTTTTCCCCATCCCAGATAAGAAACGAACTGAAGCTTTGTTGCAAAGATGCTACCTGCAAAAAGAGGAGCCAGAATGGAGGTAATAAGTTTGATCGTTTTGCTGTCATATATTTTAATTGATCAAGCTTATCTAGGTCTTGTTTTGGTTTTCATCATGGCAGATCAGAACTTGAGTTGATGCTGCAGAAAGGTGTAAAATTTGAAATTGAAGCATTGTCTGCAAACTCGCTCTCCTATTTGTCCGAGGAATATTTGCCTTCTAAGATTACAGGTGAAGTGTATTTGTAGCAATATAAAAAACATGTTATAACAATGACATAGTAATATTCACTAAAATTTTGTAAGAGTTGAAAGCGATGAGTAAACATCAATATTAGTTTTAATTTCTATTATGCATTATAGAGGGGTATTTTGTATTGCTATCAATTGTGGTCATAATTTGAAAGTTTAGGAAATGGAATGAGCTCTAAAATGCGTTTACATGCAGTTTTTATTTATGTTGCTGATTTTTAAGAACAAACTATAGACTTGAAGAACAAACATCAGGTACAAATTTTCCTTAAAAATGTGAAAGATCTATATTGCTATTTACAACATACATCAATTTTATTTACACCATATTAGTTGAAGATGTATAAGTTTCTAGCATAAGTAGTATAAAAACTGAAACCCCAATATATATAATTCAACTTGTCATTATTATCAGTCACTCTAAACCATAACAAGTTGCTGATTTGCTTCAATCCTTATCTCCTCTTTCATCCTCCTGATAAACTCTTCAAACTTTCTGTTCAGCTCTTCTGTGCTCATCCTTGCTACTGATCCTTCTTCAGCTTCCTCTTTGACAATGCTGCTGTTTTCACCTTCCTCTTCTGCTAGTAACTCATTTTCCTCAGCTTTTGATTCCCTCTCTGTCAGTTCAACCCTTTCTAACATTAGAAATCCTCTTTGTTCTTCTGCTTCAATTAATGGTGGCATCTGCAAACTATCAGAGTTTTCATTTTTGTCTTTGCTTGATGATTTCTTGAGAATGATGGCTAGGATTCCGTTGCACAAGAGAAATATGCAGTTCTTGTCATTGATATAGGAAATGATTTGGGAGGGAAAACTGGAAATGTGGGAGATGAATGATTGGAGGAACAAAGATAACCAAGATGGGTTTGACAAGAAGAAAGTGAACATAGAGAATGAGATTATGATTTTGGTAGATATCTTTAAAAGCTGATAGCTTACATCTTTATTGGTAATTTGTGAAGTTTGATGCTGGTAACATGAAGCCATTATCTTCTTTCTCTTTCTCTTTCTCTCTCTCCCTCTCCCTAGCTGTGTAAAATTTGAAGGAAAAATGAAGATCATATAAGGAAGTGAAAAGCTTGATTTCTGACTGGTTGGTAGAATTTCAAAAGCTTGATATTACAAGGCTCTGCAGGTTGATTTGTCAAATATGAAGGCAATCCCATAATCCATTTTCTTTTTGTAAATATAGCACATTAAATGAGGGAATTGACAGACATACCCTTGGTTCAAATGAAAACTGTGACACCTTTTTCTATCTAACTACTCTCTTGTTTCTTTGGTAGAGTTTCTTTATAGAGTATGGGGAATTTTGACCCAAAAAAAATAGTGTATGGGGAATATATGCGTTACTTAGCCTCGTGGTGTCCACGACCAGTGTACATGGATGAGAAAGGAACAGAAGGAAATTCTAGGGAGTAGGGAGTAGTCTTTTTTACTACTACATCTAACCTGTGAATCGGATCAGCTTAGATGTGTTCGGATTCGGTCATTTTGGGTTTGGGTTGAGTATAGGTTTAAAACTTCGGGTACATGCAAAATCGGTTGGGTTATAGCAGGTTAGACCTGTCAATCGGGTCGGGTCGGTCGGGTTCGGGTTCGCTCATTTCGGGTTTGGGTTCAAGTGGGTTCGGGTCTATTGGGTTACGGGTTAAGTCGGGTCAGGTCATGGCATGTTATCGGGCGGGTTCGGGTTGACCAGTGGGTCAATAACATAATTTTTATTTTTCAATTATTATTAAAATAAGTTTAAATAATAATATAAATAGGTCTAAAACATTGATTTAAAAATAAAAAATTATATTAATTGATATTTTAAAATATAATTGAGAATAATTTTCCTAAACCAATATTTAAAGTATATTAAACTATAAGTTCTAGGGTGTTTTTGGCGGGAATAAGTTTTCATTTCCCGCTATTATATAGTGTCGGGAATTAGAGCAATGAAATATGCAATAACAATAGTTACATAGTATAACACATTATGACATCGTCGTAATAAAATTTGACCCAACGGGTTGAACCCGACCCTAACCCAAAAATTTTCGGGTTTAGCGGGTTCGGTTTATTTTGGGTTTGGGGTTTAAATTTTCGGGTCTTAACCCAGAAAAAATCGGGCGGTTCGGGTCGGGTTGTCGGGTCGGGTCATGTTTTGACAAGTCTATAGCAGGTTATTGTGTGGATCAGGTTGACCAACGAGCAACGAGCCTATAGCTTCATTCTTTAAATATTATTTTCACTATTAAATTATTAAATGATAATACAAATATATAAAAATATTAAAAATATTTTAATATTTCAATAAAAATTCATATTTACCGGTCCATACGGCCAAGTTCGGGTTTATTTTTGGGTCAATATCGAGTTTGAATCAAATATATGTTTCAGGTTGGTCGGGACGTCGGGTTGAGTTTAAGTGCGGGTCATTTTTTTGAGTTCAGTCATCTTTTGACAACCGTAACTATCTCGGTCTCAAAATGTATGTTGTTATAGAGTTTTGCACATTTTTCATAGAGTATATGAAACAAAAGAGGATCTATTACGGTAGAGTTGGAGATTTTCCAGGACCTGAAATACTCGAACTCTATGATTCAACACCATTTTCCCACTTTTAAATACTACAATATCCTTTGCAAATTGAGTGCAAGGGCAGCCAATATTGACAAAAGGGATATCCATCATATACGTACATATGACGATGGGCCTAAAATCAATTGGAAACAGGAGTTGTAACTCAAAAATATATATGCTAGGCAAATTATAATGTATATTTTCAATGTGGCAAGCTCTTCTTCCACAACCTATATATACACAAAAGTATTTTTTTGGTTGTATAATGAACCTGGTATCTAGTCTTGGGGAGTGTTTGTAACGAATTTGGACATTGACTGATAATAGGCAACAGAATTACTTGTTAATTATAAAAAAAAAAATATCGGTATGCTGTATGCATATAGGAGAATTTGAATATTTTGAACCTTTTAATCTGAAGGGATTTGCAGATGCATTCTTTGTGCATATGGAATGATACTAATTAAAATGTTCAACATACTAGAATTATGTTGCCTCATAGGAAAATCCTAATGTTCAGAGCTTTCAAGTAACAAAAAGCATCAGCGTCTTTGCCTCTTCTTTGCACGATGAATCTTAACTTTTTTTTTGTTCTTGCCCTTATTATCACTTTCATAGAATCCATTCTTATTAAAAAAAAAATCTGCATGTTTGGTCATCTTTTATTAAAATGGTATAAAGTTTGAAGGAATAATCTGCTTTTTCTTGGTGTTATTCTTTGAATGAAAAGCCTATTTGCCGATACACACATTTTCACATGAAAGCAAAAGCTTTCAGCAGGAATAGATTTGCAAAAGTCTCAAAATGTATCTTATATTCTTTAATAGAATCCATTTTCTGTCATTTCATTCCTCATGTATCAATTCTTGGATGTTTTACCAATTGATCTTACTAGCCAGAATCTACCCTGATATTCTCTTGAATGGGAGTTGAAAGGGAAAAACAAAGAACCATTTGATAAGCTTTAAAGTCCAAAGTAAATTTACTCACCGAAATAACAGCATCCAATAACAGAGAAGAAAGAAAAGGCAGTATTTTCATTAATGACAGAGAAATTAACATTCAAATTGTCAAGGGTTCTTAATTCAGACCTATAAGTAGTTAAGTACTACAATTACTGTTGAAAAACCACTCAAAGCAAAATTCTATCTTCATCCTTTGAGGATGAGATATTGCACTGGTTATCAAAGGGGAAAAAAAACATCTGCAGTAGATTAGATAATACTGCAGCAACAATGTTAACTCCTGTAAGAGAAGAATCCAAGTTGAAGGGTACAATCAGAATTTTACTAAACCTGGGTTAATAGTTGCATTCATAATGTATGCCGGCTGGAGCTCAAGCAGGTAAAAAAAATGTCCTTGCTCTCTACAACTGATAATGAAGAAGTTTGTCTAAGCAAACTGTAATAATTATTGGGCCAGCCAAATCCCCAAGAGCACAACCTGCGAAAAAAGTTGCATAGTTTAAGAATCAAATCACACCACATAAGGTGATAGATCAAGGGTTCAGATGGTGAGAAAGAGGGGCAATTAACTATTAACTGCCACTGATAATGCATTATATGCAATAAATCTTGCATTATAATGATAATGCATTATCAAATGTAAAATTGAAATGGACCCTTATAGTAAATGCTTAAATATTTACCAATCCATTGCCCAGCTGAAGGACGGATTAAAGATGCACCGATGCCTGCCCCAATGGAAGCAAAGACTAGAGATGAACTACATTTCAAAGTGGAACCAAAAACTTTCTTTCTAAGAAGCCGAAGCTCTTTTACAGGATCAGCATCCTCTAACTCTTCTTCTTTAGATCCAAACAAGCAGGAGAGGCTTCTATAAATCTCAATCCCAACTTGAACGATCCATGTTGCTGCCACCCCGAGGCAATGTGCTGCTCAAACATAAAAAAAAAAAGTGAATTTCTTCAGGATCAAGGAAAGGATGTGAATTGAAGATAATATAACAAAAGGGGTTGGATATGAGTTTATATGAAAAGCTCACCTCTTAAAGTCATTCTACTTACGGAAAAGAAGTAAACTGTTGTAGGCAGTCCCTTTTGCGCTTTACGCACTGCAGATTTGGGAGCATCTGCCACGAACACTTAATTTTATTTATTAAGATTACTAAGGAGAATAAAAATTGATAGTGTTAGTTCTAACCACTCTAAAATACCTTTGAGGAGCTTCCATGCCAGCTGCTGTGAAGCGTAAGAAACAGCCATCCTCTCCAAGACCCGCCTGGTTGTGACAACTGTACTCTGACATCGAAGGATTGCATTTCAATTATCATTAAAGCATAAATGAAATCTTTTGTCGAATTTCCAACACAGGTCTTACAGAATAAACAGGAGACAATCACATAACATATTGCTCTATGATCTTTGAAGTCTATGTTGAAGCACAATAGAATCTCATGTTTTATGCTGAACATGAAATCTTTGAAGTAATGAAGTCTTGACAGATTAAACTACAATAACACTCCAGCACTTGTACACATGAGCATAAAAAATGGCATAACATGTTTGATAAACCGTTTCTGCAGCGGAAATTTATTCATTATTCATCCATGAATTTCAAATAGCTAAATCTAAACATCATATGATCTCTTGCTACACAAAAGAGATTATTTTCTTTTAAGCGTAACAGGATCCTTGGAGGATCTAAGCTCTTGCACAAATGTGAATGAATATTTCGAGGACCAAATTTTGAGCTTCATTATTGATCTCACTCCTTTGTTTCTATTTCCCTCCCCCAACATCCCTAACTTATTACATGAGTAGGCTGAATTCCAGTATGCATAAAATTATCCATCACATTTGCATTTTCAAGTTTCAACCTTTCTTACATCTAGTCAATAACACTGGACTGACCACACACTTACCATAAGTCATTGCAAGGAAGTAAATAGCTAATTCAAATAGAAAAAAAAGTAATGCAATAAAATACCAACCTCGCGTAAAATTTGAATCACGGACTTCTTAAAAGGAGTGACTAAGTCTACAGGTTGCTTTTCTACAGGAGAATCCTGCAGGAAGTCCTCATCGTCCTCATCCAAATTGGTCTTTGGCTCCAGCAATGGAAGATAATACATAAGGAAAGATCTCAGACTCATCACTGTAAACACTTTCCACTCAAAAGCAGAGAAAAGGGGTTTCAGCTGAATATAATATTCTTTTGGAGTGTAGCTGATGGAGTCAGGTTCAATATTAGATCTATGAACACTGGGTATGTGATCTTCACTCCATGCTGGGGCAGCATCACAATAAGCAACAGGAATTTCTCTGTTACTGACATTTACAGAAATGAAAAAGATGATCATTAGAACATTAATCAACTAATCTTCCAATTTCCTAAGAGGCAACGACTCCCAAATGCAGATACCAGATGGATGGGACAAAAATGATACAAAACAATCATTAAGTCTTAGTTGAAAAATAGAACTGAAGGTATAACATAAACGCCATACAGAAAAGGATTATAAAAGGTAAGGAAATTTAGCTAAACTACGAGCAAAAGTACAACTACAACACATAAGTAAGGAAAACAGGTCAGACTTGTAGGCATTGAAATGTCCTTACTATGAAAGACACAAAATAGGAGAAAATGTTGTCTTGATTTATTTACTTTGAAGAATGATAGGGTTCATGTTTATATTTAGGGCCTGTTTGGTTTTTAATTATGAAAACATAAATGAAAATGAAACGAATAAAGTCAATTTTGGTACCATGATATATTAATGGAGATTTTTAACTTGGCTTGTGGCCCTAATGTTTGTGTGTATAGAGGAGGGTGAGATGAAATGATTCACCATTTTGAAACCCACCCCTCCATCATGGTTAGCCACACCCCTATGTTAGGGTTTATAAGTATGAAACTTTATTTTGTTATACAGTAACATGATCTTATTCCTCACTCAAGCTCTCCAAACAACAAGTCTTAGGAATCATTCTAACATCATATCAAACACCAAGTTCAGAAATCAGATTCTAATCGATTTCTGAAATCTTACCAGGCGGGTGTTGCTACTTAAAAAATATCAAAACACTAACAATCTTGGCCAATAAGTGAGAAATCAAAGAAACCAGCTCACAAAACGGCCAATCAACACTGTATTTTGCTCAACCATGGCAACCTTTCAAAACTAATCAGAGTTTAGATCCAAATCTCGATTAGACATTGAATTTCTTGTCATCAAATCGAACTGAGAAAATCATCACATAAATCCCAAACAAAAATTAAAAGAGATCAGCATAAGAAAGTGGGAAATTTTGAAATACCTAAGAAAAGCCCTGAATGCAAAGGGGTAGGACGCGGCGGCAGCGGCGGAGGCGGACACAGCGGCGGAAACGGCGACCTTGGCAGAGAAGGAAGAATAAGAATGCAGATTCGCCGAAAGGACGTCGGGTTTTTTCCTAAGCAGATCCAGTAGTATTGCGATTCCCGACATTTCGCCGTTCCAGAAAGCTTGTTACACGGATGTTCTTATCGGCGGGAGACCCAAATCGGAGAAGAAGAAGAAAGGAAAGGGGAGTAGAGGAATAGTGGGAGGCTTGCCGGACAAGTACGACGGGGAGCCCGTACGACTACGATGATGGATTTTGATCTTCTAGCTTCTTTTTTTTTTGGAATTTTATTGATAAGAGTTTAATTACGACCTTTGAAAAAAATCCTCAGTACAAATTAATGTTTACTAGTTGTACCCGTCATATCATGTACGACTACAATTCGATATTTAATAAATATTATAATAAGATATTAATAAGTAAAAATTAGGTGGTACTCTTGATCAAAAAAATAAGTAAAAATTGGATAAGATTAAATATTATATTATTCATATTTTATTATTTTCCATGTACGTAAATTTAGAGATTATCTATTAAATATTTTATTATCTATTTTTATTAATTTTAAACATTATAAATATATATCTATATATGCTAAAAGAAAATCAATATATCTATAAATAAATTCGTCAAAAGATATATGCTAAAAGATTTATATTTATTGTAAAATATTTAAAAAAATTTATGTTTAAGTTTAAATACTTGTTTAAGGAAGCTTTCAAAAGATATTGTTATACTAAATAGATATTTGTTTGATGTTAGAGATAAATTTAAATAGTTAAAAAATTTAATAGAAAGAAATTATAATAATAGAAATAAAAATTAATTTTGTAAATATGAGGTGGGGACAGAATCGTTCTGGTGGCTCGAAAAGGTATAGCTTTAATATATAGTTATAGATTTTGGATCAAAAAAATTAATGTTTATTTTTTTTCTATATTGGTAAGTTTATTGGGGTGGATATGAATATCAAATAATTACGATGAATATATTTAATAGTCCCAATCTACCCTGCTACATTATAAAGTAGAAACCAAGTCTGTTGAAAAAATTACGCCACCTGGCATTCCTTAATAAAATAATGTTATTTTAATAATAAATATTATAATTATTTTTATCATTCTGTCTATATATTCAATTTTTTATATTATAATAACTTGATCTATATGCTGATATTTTTTTCTTTCTATATATCCAATTTTTTATATTATAATAACTTGATCTATATGTTGATATTTTTTTTCTTGTAACAAGATTTGGGATCCAAGTATATAATTTTTTATTTATATATTGATAATAACTTGATCTAATGTTTTTATATTAATTTTATAGATGATACTTTTTTTTTATCTTTTAACAAGATTTAGGCTTCAAGTATATATTATTTTTTTTATCTATACGTTGATAAAATAAGGGACACAATCTTAAAGTTTTTTTTTATAAATTACATAATTTTATTACGATATTATATACAAGTATTTTAAATTTTATATGAATATCATAATATTATATAATATTTAATAAATTATTCCATAAGTATCACGGGGATTAACTAGTTTAGAAATATATTAGTGATAAGCTGATAGTTCATGTGTTTTGTCAAGAATTTTATATAATTATTGTATTATTTTTAATGATTCAAAAAAAGTTCGTGAAGTAAAAGGCACCCACTTTTAAATTAATTGATAAAAAGTGTTCTTTTAAATATTTTTTACAATAAAAACTTTTGTTTTATCATTTACTAATAAATTACAAAAAAAATTATAATAATTTTTTAAACAAATTCAGTATATTAAAATAAAAATAAAGAATAAACTCAAGAGTGTATATAATTAATAAGCGGATGAAACATGTCGGATGGTTTTACGGGTGCTGGTTCGGATGACCCTTCACCCGCATCCGACCCACCTATTATTTAATTCATCCATCATTGATCATAGATGGGGGTTTTTATCCGTATATTTGGATCGGGTATGCGAATGGATTGGACATCCATGGATAATGTCCATCCCTAGAGAGAAAAATAGTTTTGTTCATTAGTGACGGCGGTTTGTTGAATGGCTACAATAGATTAGAGTTTAGTTGAGAGTTTCCCGCGTGGAAAAATTGGGACTAAATCGTCTAGTATATAATCTCATGAATTACTCTATTCATTGTCATATTATTTTAGGTTAGAACCTCGTTGGGCTTGTATTCTAGGCCCATTACACATATGACTCCTATCTTTATCGGCCTAACATACTTTCACATGGTATCAGAGTGCGTTTCGATGTGGGTTCGTTTCCAAGAGTCTTCAAGTGTGTTGGTTTTATGGGCCCGTTCAGCCGTTCAGGCAGTTCGCCCAATAAACAAGCAATTGGTCCCATATGAGGAAGTTTGCTAACTTTGAGGATTATTTGGGCTTGCCGGTCTTATGAGCATAATCAAACAACTCGCTTAATAAAGGAGCGATCGATCAGAATGTGACGGTTTGCAAGCCTTGAGGAATAATGTCCAAGTGACTGCCTAGACAATTGTCACTCGAGGTGCATGTTGAGAGTTCTCTCGCATGGAAAATCGAGACTAAAGCGCATAGTATATAATCGCATGAGTTACTCCCATTGTCATATAATTTTGGGTTGAAACCTCATTAAGATTGTATACTAGACCGGTTCTACGCATGACTCCTAGCTTTATTTCCCCACCGAACCTTCACATGTTCAGGGACTTTTCCTTCTGCTTGGTTTTGAAATCTGTGAGAGATATAGTCTATTACTTTGTTACTCTTGTTTGACTTCTTAGTAGTCTTCTATTGCTTTGATTGTTTTTTTGTTGTTGTTTCTTCTCTTTGTTTTTCTAGTAGTTTTTGGAGATCCAATCTTCGGTATAATGCTAATTTTCGGTGTTCAAGTTTACGTGGATGTTCCGAATGAAATTTTGACCATGGGGTTCCGATTGAATTACTATATGACGATATTATATGCTTGCGTTAGTTTGCTTCTAACCCACAGTTGTGCCATACTCTCCTTTTTCATGAATCATATAGCTTCTCTCACTTTGCATGGTTGATTTCTCCTTTTCATTGTTCTTCTTGTTACGATCCTCACTTAGCCGATTTGTCTTGGCTACCGAGTTCTATTTCGGTTTCTTAATTTATCAGACTGATACGCTACAAATTTAGCCTAGGGATTATTTATAGTATTTTAATTAATGTATATTTTATATAGAGTTTTATAAACTCCTTCTCAGGTTTTCTTTACGGTTCTTCCACGGGGCGCTTTATTTGAACCGTTAGGGCTTAATATAAATACTCATATATTGTTATGTTTTTCATTAATTAATCAGAAATTAATTATCCAAACCCTAATTCTCTCTTCTCCTTCTCTTCTATCTCGTCTCCCTCTGTCTGAGTCACTCTCCCCCTGGCCTTTGGCCCTTCTTCCCTTCCCTAGTTACAACGTGTTCATTGAATTCGGTACGAGGCTACTACGGTCTTGTATCAACTGGTGCTTTCATCCCTGAACTTTTTCGACTTGAGGACAAGTCGATTGTCAACGAGGGGAGAATTGCAATCCCCATGACCAACGACGGAGAAATTTCGCAAGTCACCGGCACTAAGGTCGTATTCGGGAATTGCTTCAGAATTTATCCATCGAGATCCGACAACAGCATCAGGAACAAGAAGTTCAACGTCGGAGATTGGATCAGGTTTTCCATATCTTGGATCAGGTTCAACGTCGAACTCTGTATGTCAAGATTCATTGGGAAGTCTACCCAATTTCTTGCACTATATTGGAGCAACTATTTTCCGCATTCGGAATTATAGAGGACATTGAGATGTTAAGGCCGGAAACAGGGTTTTATTACAAAATTCGTTTCAAAAATAGAGAATCGGCCATGGATGTCTTGTTCTTCAATGGGAGAAACATCTATGAGGGATGTTGTCAATTGGAGTTGTGCTTTGGACAAGAGTCGTATGAGGAGGCTACGGAAGTAAGCGGATCGTCAAATGTTTCTTTCGGGTTCGAGCCAAGTGGAAGCTTCGGTCGACACAATCGGCTCAGCGGTGCCCGCGACCACCTCCCCCGCGCCCGCGGCCCCTGATCGCGCGACACCAGCGGCCGCAGCTGTAACACCCCCTTCCTACCCTGGAGGTATTACCGCCAGTAACCCCGATTAAGACTAAACCGAAGCTACCCAAGGCTTTAAACTGACAGAACTTACTAGAACAAGGTAAATGAAACCATTTAAAAGCTAACAAAATTAAATAAAACTTTACAGTGGAAAAGAGAATAAAAGGTCTTATACAAGCCTTAACTTAAAAAGAATTAGTAAATAAATAGATCAACCTTCTATTTAAACAAAATCTTCATCAAGTCTTCCTTGATTTCTTATTTCTGAAACTCAGCTTCGCTTTGAAGTAGTCCAACCATGATCTTCACTCAAGTATAGCCATTGGAAACCTTTCTTCAACTTCTGGAACTTCAAACCTCTGAATCTGCCTCTTGAATCAACTTCCAAGAAGAACCTGATGTATCGTAAACCAACGGTGGACACCAGCCAACCAAATAAAAGAAAAGAAGATGGACGGGTTAGTCTAATGAAAGACTAGCAAGCGGAGAAACTAACTTGGTTCTTATGGTTGTAACTAAACATATTGGCATTCAAATCCGAATAGACTCGAATTATGATCCAACAGTTAGCAGTCTTATAGAGAATAAGAAGGAGACTTGCATAAACAAGAGAGAGAACACCACATCTTGTGGTTCCTTTAAGAAGCATAAACAATTGTTGGGAACTCATATTAATCACATAACATTTTGAAAAGCCTCCATCGACTATTCAGATTAACTTAATCAAAGTTTGATTAAGAATCATTCATAACCGGAAACAAGAATGGCCTTCCGACTGGACGAACCATTCAGGTATATTAATTTGCCTAACGCACTTATCTTATATTACTTTTAACTTTTCACAAACAAGTTGGTAGTTTTTAATCGACTCGAACTACTGCCGAAATATTTTGGTATTGTAGAGATCATCGGAGTATTTCATCCATAGTCATCTACCCTGTACCAAGATCACAGGACTTAAGCTATCCTTGATCTTTCATTTGCATATGGTGAGGTAGAGATCACAGAGGCCTATTATCATGTCGTCTACACTACACCGTGCCGAACCTGCACTTAGCTAGAGTGCCTATCAACCCTCTCACACGAAGAGCAGGGGAAGAGAGTCATGACCCACCATTAGGATTAGGCCCCTCCTAATGTAATATTGTTTTAAAGAGAGGATATGGAACCACGTTCCCCTCCCTGAAACTACTTTAATCAACAACAATGTCTCAGCGTGAGACAGCATACAAGGTCACCCATAACGGACCTAAATCCAGTTCTACCGCAAAACTGAATAAACAACATGGTCATTATTTCTAACAAATATAACAACCTATCATATTTTATTAATCATACAAGTTGTTCCCAACGCAAATATTAAATGGGATCCAATTCCTCATTTAATAACAATAACGCAAGAGAGAATCGTCCACTTGCCTTAGAAGGTGTGCTCGACGTCCTTAGCGATTCCAACAGTAATCTTTATCATCCTTCTGACAATTATAACAAAAGGATTTCTCAGCAACGAGCTCACATAAACACCTCTTAGTTGTATTCTCAACTCCTACAACTTCCTAATCGATAAACGATTTAATTTCCGAATATCGATATATAATAAATCCTTAGTTATCATGCTTGAAGGAGCCATCTTGGCGGAATTATAACTAATTATCCGCTGCACTTTTGAAACAATTTTCTAAATAAAAAATGTTCATTAGCAATAGTTCTTAAAGGTGGCCAAATCTCGGATCAAACGGATTAACAACGAATCCCGAGTAATTATCCGAAGTCCCTTACCTGCCAATCGGTATCCAAAACTTGTATTCGCTATAACTGAAGATCCGGACGTCCGTTTCACGAGCGGTTTGAACCTATGGGACCGTATCAACGTCAAGATTATAAAAACCATAAATTTAATTAGCAAAGCGGAACCGAAAGGCCCTTACGGTGGCTCCGCAACTAACCCGCTAATTAATTTCGATTGTATATACCTTCACTCGAGCCCATGGCTTGTTTGGCTCGATAGTGGCTCGACCCAAGAGTCCGATGGTGGCTGGGCATTGCCCGACGGCGGCCCTTTCCGTGGGTGGTGGTCGGACAAGCTACCGATCGCCGGCGACGTCGCTTGGCGAGGCGAAAAGATGACCGGCGGTGACAAGCTCTTTCCTCCCAAGTACGTCGTAGTTCCGCCTTGATTCTTCGCTGGTTCTGGCTCCTCCTAGCAGCAGCAACGAGCCTAGCTGACCCAAGAGGAAGAAGAAGAGATGGGGTGGAGGAAGAGCTAGAGGAAGAAGGAGGTGGTGGCCGGCGTGAAGGTCTCCCGAAGTGCGTCGTTGTCCGCTCTCTCCCTCGCTTTCTTTGTTAGCTTTGCAATGATAAAAGATAGACTTTGACAAGTCAAAGAAGTTGGCCGTGGCTAAATCCTATCTCCCATTCCCTTAGGGCTTGTTCTTTTTACCCCTAAACAATTTTTTCATTCAAAAAATTTATTTTATCTTTTTCTAATATCCATATTTTATTTCTACTTTTACGTTTTTCAATACAAATTTTTCACCAAAAACATCACTTTTCAATCAAAAAACACTTTCCAATACAAAATTGAAACAAGGAAGTTGTTAAGCAAGAAAGGCGGTTAAATGGAATTTTCCGTCCCGGAACGGGACTCGCGTTAAAGCGGTAAAATTATGTACCTCGGGTGGAAAAACTCACTAAACGAAAAACGTCCCGTAAATTATGTAGACCAATAAAACCAATTTTCCATGATTTTATCTTGCTACCTTCAATTTTTAAGGCTTCCGTTTCGCATTTTAAATCCTTTCCGGTACATAATTAAAAAGACGGCTTATCCAATAAATATTCTTTTTCCACCGAAAAATCCTAGAATTCACACCGATCCATAAAATCATTTCTTTGTGATTTTAGGATATCACCAACAATTTTCTAGGATTTAAATTCCGACAAAAATATTGGATTAAGCGTTAAAACGGACAAAGAGATTAAAAGGATATCCGAGAAAAATTCAAAAATATCCTTAAAACCGCAGTTATTACAGCGGCTACGACTCCGGCGCCCGCGGCCATGAGCCCCGCGCCCCCGGCTTCGTCCCTCGCAGTTGTCGCTTGCTCTTGCCCACTGCCTCGCAGGACTTGACTGAAATCAATTGTGGGAATCAACAACGGCTCATGATTTCTCTCTTGGATTTACGACTTGAGGACAAGTCGATTGTCAACGGGGGAGAATTGATACGCTACAAATATAGCTTAGAGTTTTATAAACTCCTTCTTGGGTTTTCTTTACGGATCTTTCTCAGGACGCTTTATTTGAACCGTTAGGGCTTAATATAAAGACTCCTATATTGTTATGTTTTTCATTAATTAATCAGAAATTAATTATCCAAACCCTAATTCTCTCCTCTCCTTCTTTTCTATCTCGTCTCCCTCTGTTTGAGTCACTCTCCCCCTCCTTCCTTAGTTATAGCTTGTTCATTGAATTCGGTACGAGGCTACTACGGTCTTGTATCATAGAGATGCGTGATATTTTAAATCGTTACCTAATGAAAAAACTCCATAGAACTCTTAGAAATTACTCTACAAAATTATGAGGTTCACAAACATCCCCCAGCCGGTAACTTATTGATTTGTTTGGAGGGTGGGTGATTCAAATTCAAAGTCACTCAAATTCATATTGAAGTTTGTGTGAAATAGCTTCTTTTGAGCTGTGTTGTAAACATCGAGCATTTGATCCGCTGATTTCTCTATATATGTGATTAGCCTTCCCATTTTTGTCGACTGGCTCAGTCCATTTCACAACTGTTTTTTTTGTGATTGGGCCTCTTTTATGGGCCTTCTCCATCATATTTTGGTGCATTTGGGCTTAAGTTGAGCGGATTAATTTCCAATCAATCAGTATTCGAGTTTTGAGCGGATTGGCTCAAGTTCAAGAAGTTGGATTTTTCCACCCTATGACGTTTCAAGAGTATATGCTAAAAACTTTGAAATAAATCTTTTATAAAAGTGTATTTATTTAGAATTATTTAAATTGTTTTTATAGAATTTGTTTATTTCCATTTAGGATTCTAGTTTTTAAGAACATCAAACACACTCCATTGGTTCACCAAAGATTGTCATTTTAGCATATCACACAACTCTTAAAAATTCTATAGTACTCTATATATACCTTTTCTAAAATTTACAAAATTATTAATTAATCACCTCATTTCTAAAAAAAAATATAAAGAAAATTTTCATAGAAAAAAAATAGCAAGAACAAATTCCAATAACAAACATCTTAACTCATCAATAAATTATTACACCTACAACTCTAAAATAAAAACCATTTCTTAACAAAATTAATCCATAAACTTGAAAAGATGATAAGTTATTTTGTGTTTGAGTGAGCTTTTTGTAGTGGGCTTTTTAGCCATTATGTAATCTAATGTTGAGGTTGAGAGAGACCGGCTCCTAGTAAGGCTGAATAGGTAGGTGTTTGTGTTTGTGTTTGGCCCTTGGAGCTCTCCATAGGAAGAAGGATCCACAGCCATTCTTTTTCAAAGGTATAATATATAAGGATCCACAACCACAACACAATATTGTGCCATTATTGCCATTGTCACTATCAATGTTTTGAGATTTTGATCGGAAGTGGAATCAAGTAAGCTTTAAGATTAAGCGGTGTTGATTCTTGACTTATCATCTATTATATATCACATGTTGTCATGTTGATATATTCTTCCCCACTTTTCACCCTTCTCTACGTTGGGGAATAAATTAAAAGATAGATAATCCACCTTTTTTGATTGGATTTCCTTTTAGGATATGCTTTATAATCTCCCCCACACGAGTTGACAAGCTCATATTCCCTTTGATATTTTGTACGTCTATTTAGGCTCTCTTCAGCAATGAATAATTGATGCACTTGATATTTTACAAAAAAAAAAAAAAAAAAAGTATTTGCAGATAAACCAAATATTTGCCAAGAATTTTTCTATAGAAGAGAAAATTTTCTTATTATTCCTCATGCATGGACCCCTTTCCTCTACGTATGACCACCCGTACCACCAACCTTATAACCTTATAGCTTATATAGCTTCATTTGCCATCATTATCTTCTGTCTCCATCGAATATACTCTTAACTTAATTTATACAAACTGTTTGCATTCAATTCAAGTCAATTAGACAACGGATTATCGAATTCAAATTCGTTGAAATTTATAGTGAATAATATGTATGAGAGGGTGATTCAAAAATATACGGTCCATAGTGTAAATTGGGTAGAGAAGGATAGGGTAGTTTTTCGAATTTATTTTAAGTAATTTTTCTTTTTTTATATTTCACTTTTTTTTATATAGCTTGTTTTGCGTTTGCACTCGAATTCGGGACTCTTGATTACAAGATTTTCATGTTTGACGCACATAGGTCATGTTCATATATAATCATCTTAAAGTTCAAGCCTAAACAAACACTTCACAAATTTTCATTAAAGGTTCATATATAAGGTATATATACGGGCGTTTCAGGTGGAATCATATGTTAGGGTGAAAACTAAGATTCAATGTAAGCCGTTAGATCTACTAAATGAAAGGCTAGGATTAAAACAAGAGAAGCAAATAAAACAGAGATAGGCGCGCGTCTGGAAGCCAAAAATAATGGCAATTTTGTAAATAATATAAAAAAGGTATCCAAAATGGTAAAAAACCAACAATCAAAACCCCTACCTTTCTCCCAAAACGAACGACGCACGCAAAAACAAAACCCTCGTTCACATAAAAACTCCCAATCGGCGATTCGATTTTGGAGCAAATTCAACGAAATCAAGTGTGGCTAACTAAATTCAAGCTGCCCGATGGCGAATCAGGAGCAAGAGTCAACTAATTCAGGTTCGGAAGAAGGTAAAAAAACACCATCTATGCTTCAAATTTTTAGGTTCGATACGGATTTAGGGTTTTTGCAAATTGAAAACTCTGAATTTGAGTTGAAATTGAGTGTTCCCTATTTTATTTGTGTTAGAGCACTTGATTTAGGGTATCTGCATGTTGTTGCCCTCGGAAATTAGAGCTTTTCATGATCGAAGGCATGTTGTTTCGTTTTTTTTGCGAAATGTCATATTCGAATTTGAGATGCAATTCGGTGATTCTATCTTATTTGTGTTGAAACAATTGATTTCTTTTGTGAATCCCTTCGATGCTGTGTACACAAACTTGAACTGGCATTCTTTTGTTGATAATGAGTAGGCTCTGAGATGAGACTGGTTTTCAGCTGGTTCAATCTCTTGTTAGTTCACAAAATTCTTTTTGTCGTTCACATATTTCTTGTAAAATGTCGTAGTAATTTGTCAAAAGTATATTCATATATCTCATATTAATCTTCATGTATAAAACTAGTAAATTCATGTATTTAACACACACATGTTTATATTATGTAAGAACTGATCTTATAACTTCTAAAAAAATTCAGTTCATGTGTATGTTTTACATGTTCATATGAAGTGCTTATATCATAACTAATTGTTTTCCATGCATAGGAACAAAAATTGATGAATTAAGTGAAGAACAAAGTGGAGAAGCTATTGAAGAATCAAGTGAAGATACAAACTACTGTCCACAAGCTGATGACAAGGGCTCTGAGAGTTTAGATGATTTTGTAGCTCCACCACAAAAGAAAACAAAAACAGTGAGAAAAAAGCGGCAAAGAGGCATTGTAGAGAGGCGGAGGAAGAGTCGATTGTAGAGAGGCGGAGGAAGAGTCGGGCTGAGAAAGGGAAAGGAATGCAGTTGATGCCTGAGAGTTTAGATGATGCTAGTGCAAGTGAAGGAGCTATGAGACACATTGTAATGAGGAGGAGGAAGAGTCGGGCTGAGAAAGGGAAAGGAATGCAGCTTACAAGGAAAAATAGGACAATGCCAACCAAATATCCCAGGCTCATCCTTAGGAACGTATCCGAGCTGTTTGTGAAGACCGTAGACGGCTTAAATGATGAACAAAAGGATTGGATAAGAAGTATGGGTTTTGGACAGCTACTGGCTTTGAAGATCAACCATGTACCTCACTACATGGGATATTATGTGTTGGAAAGCTTTGAGGAGATTAGTTGTGAGCTGAAATTGCGCAATGGAAAGTCTATACACATTACAGAAGATGATGTGCATAGAGTTCTCGGGCTGCCAAAAGGACCAAACAAAGTTGTAACAAAGAATCAAAAAGAGAATGATCCAGTGCTCACTAGGTGGATAGACTTGATTAAGAAGGACTATGGGAAGAAAAAAAAGATATGACCAGGAGACATAGCTGCAGCGATGAAGGGTTGTAAAGATGAAATCTGGTTCAAAAGGCATTTTGTTGCCTTGTTCATCTCTTTGTTTGTAGAAAGATACCAAAGAGGGACGGTAAATCTGAATTTGTTCATAGAGGACATTACGAATATTTCAAGCCTGAATTGGTGTGCATTTTTCCTCAAGAGTCTCATTCATACAAAGCTGAAATGGAAGAAAAACAAGAATGGATTCTACAGGGGGCCTATCCTCTTTCTAATGGTAAAAGTATATAATTTGTTATTACATTTCATTATCAAGATTTTAATTATACTTTGTTGTTGCAGTTGTTTTATGTAGACATGGTAAAGATATTGGATGAGAAGCATCAATCTAGTTTCCCTGTTTTCCTAGACTAGAATGACAACAAGCTAAAGGAAAGACAGAAAACGGAGGACAAGATTGCTGGAAAGTTTGGACTTGGGCATGTTCTAGAGAAGCCCATTGCAAGAGGTATTGATAAGAACAACCCAACTCAAGAGGCTGTAACAAAAAGCACAAATGAAAATGACAAAGCAGATAAGCAAGAGAAAGCACAAGAACAAAGAAAATTGAGGTACGTACGTCTTTAAGTCCACAAAAATGGTTCATGTTCACATTGTAGTTGTGTGTCCATATATTCAGCTAGTGTGTTCATGTGTAGTTTATGTTGCACTGGGTATGCATCATTATTTCAGTAACTAACTTGAAAGATGTTTGAATTGACACTTTTATGTTGCATTGGGTATACATCATGGTTTCGAAACCATTCTCTTTCTAATCAAATTGTTAAAAAACTTATAAAAATTTGGGGTTTAGTGAAAACAAATGCAACAAAGCTGCATTTGTAAGATAAACAATGGTAGTAACAACTATAGAATAAAAAGGATTGATGGAAATTATAGTCTTTGTATGGTCAAAAGTATAGAGAAGGTGCATTTAAGATCATATATATTTGCAAATTTATAGTGTTTGCATCAATAAGAATTGATAAAACTTGCATGTTGTTGTGAAAAAACAGAATTGGGAAGATAGGCTTGGGGAAAAGGCAAAAAATATTGAAATTGCAGTTGGGGAGATGGAGGAGGCATTAGTTGATTTACCAGCAGAGTTGTTTAAGGATACAAGTATAAAGAATCAACAACAAGAGTGTCTGACCCAATTGCAAGGGGCTGAAGTACCAATTGAAATGATAAAATGGAAACTTGAAAACAACGAAGACATGAATGTGGAGGAAGAAACTAATAAAGAAACAGAAACAAATGTTGAGTTTCTGATCAATGAAGACCAAGTCTCTCATAAGACAACTGAGAATGTGGAGAACGAAACTGATCAAGAGCTCCTACATAAAGAAACAGAAACAAATGCTGATGTGTAGGCAGTTCGACCAAAAAAGGTTAGTCTGCACATATTTACTAATGGTGTTCACACATTTGTGTTTACATGTAATAAATGTTTTAAATCCTTCTTGCCTTCTAATCTTCTAAACAAAATGCAGAAAAGGGGCAAAAAAGTGAAGATAATGGAAGATACCACAAAAGATGAGGTGCATGGTAAGAGAGAGAGAAAAATTGATGCAGCAATGTGTAGCCCATATCACAAAAGGACAGTTACCATACTCAGTACAATGACAGAAGAAGAAAAGTATACATGGGCATACGTATTCACTGATTTCGGACCTGAGGAGTAAGTTTAAGTTTATGTTGATGTATATGTTCATGTTTTCAAATTGAAATTATGTGAGTCTAATAAAAAACCCTTCCTTGCAGCAAGTTGATAAAAGTTTTCAAAAACCAAGAATTGGAAGTCCAAAAACAAGAAATTCAAAGCATTGACAGTTGCAAAGCAAATGTACATCCAAGTGTGGTTGATGCATGGAGTCTAGTACTCAACAATGAAAAGAAATTTAAAAGCAAAGACAAGCCACTGAGGTTGTTTGGATATATGATTTGAAGTGTAAGTATTAAACAGTTGAATGCTTGTTCGAGAAAAGACTATTTATTATTGTTATTATTTTTAAAATTAACTTGGCAACACAATTTTTACACAGGATGTAGAGAACAACAAGGAAACAAAAAGCGAATTTGTGAAGAGGATGGGTATTGCTGCTGACATCCTAAATGGTGGGGATACGAAGGAGATTGAAATGCTAATAAAACAACCAGAATTTAGGATTTTATTAGATTGTTAATTAGTTTTTTATGATTATGATAAAAACTAATCCATCTACAACCATAGGTTTTATTCCCGGTGCTATTTGAGGATGGACACTACATCCTACTCTCGTTCAATTTAAAGAATTCGTCCATAGAAATCATTGATAGCATAGTTAATGAGAACAAGGGTGAAGAGAAGTACAAGCAAGTGATTGATGTGCTGGTAATACATTGAGACAATTTGATGATTAATACATATATATTTAAGGTTCATGGATATTATTATCCTGTTCACTTAGTATAATCACATGTTCACATTTTATATCCCTTTCAGAGACAACTTCTCATTTACTACTTGGATCCGAGACGGTTGCACGTTAAGAAAAGGAAGATACAAGATGTAACAATACAACCAAAAGTTATTGACATCCCATGGAGTGAGGAAAGGATACCAGCATCTAGCATATACACCATGAGGGCGATGGAGACGTACATGGGAGCGGGATGCCAAAAATGGGAGGAAGAGATTACTAAAGCTAATGCAAACAAGTGTGTGAAAGCATTGAGGGTGAAGTATTTGTGCAAAATCTTGAACTCAGAGGAAAATGAATTGACGGAGAGCTTCACAGCAGAGCTGAAGGCATACAAGAAGATTCACCCGAAACTAAAGAAGCTAGTAGTTTATGGGTAGCTTTTGCTCAAGAAGGGTTGTTTGTTTCAACTCTATTGTAGTAGGCATAACTAGAAACTTGATGGTATGGTATTTTGTCAAAAAGACATGAAATTGGAGGTTTTATGATGTACATGTTGCACTAACTGCTGATGGTAGCAAAAAACTAGAAAAAGATGGCAATCTTGTGAGGTTGCTAAATTTTGGTTGAACTAAAAGACACAATTGAATTTGTGTGGTGAACTACTTATGTCTTGTGTAGGATATTTCTAAAAAAATTTGTGGTTATGCTGATGTCTTTGTTTTATTTTATATAGAAAAAACAAGTCTGCCTCTCTTGTATGCAGAAGACAGCTTTTGGGCATAAAAAAAGTGTCGTTGTGATTAATTCATTTTGTTCCATTATTCACTGCTTGTGTTCACGTATTAACAACATTTGTTCGCGTATTTGATACTTGCGTTCACATAATTAAAACTTCTGTTCACGTATTTTCTACATGTATTCACATAATTTAAACTTTCGTTCACGTATTTGCTGATTCTATTCACACTTTCATAACTTTTGTGCACGTAATTTTTTGCTCATGTATTTGATACTTGCGTTCACATAATTAAAACTTTTGTTCACGTATTTGATACATGCATTCACATAATTAAAACATCTGCTCCTGAGACTAGACAAACCAGCCGGGGAGGTTCACCATGATGAGGGGTACTTTTTTTTCCTTCCGGAAAGATGGGGTCTTTGAAACAACAATTGCTATTTTCATTACACTAGCGATACATGTATTCACATAATTAAAACTTCTGTTTACGTATTTTTTACATGTATTCACATAATTAAAACTTTTGCTCACGTATTAACTATTTATGTTCACACTTTCATAACGTTTGATCACGTATTTATCACATGTGTTCACATATTTACTGCTTTTGAACAAATATAAAATGAGAGAAGAAATTGTACTAACCAAAATCAAAGACCCCGAAAATACACAAAAGTACTCCAAAAATAAAAACACAATAAAAGTATTCAAATGAAGTTAATAAAATATGTCAATCTTCGGTGAACGAAGAAAAAATGCTACACTTCATCTAAAACTCCAGTACATGTGCGAGAATTGTGATTGGTATAATTGGTATACTTTTTGCATTTACCGCAACGCCTTTTTGGAACTTCCCTTGAAGCAATTGAAGTTTCCTTACCGCCCTTTATACGATTTTCACTCCCTTATTCTTAGCTTGCTCAGGCGGTAATATACTTACCTCCATAGGTACATTGATACCAACTAATGACTCAGCGCTCTTCAAATTTGTTGACACACGACTGTTATCATGACCACTACAAGTCTCAAGCATTGCCTTTTGCTCCTTAAGAAGATGAGAAAATTGTTTCAACTGCTCGGGATTGTCTTCTGCCAATGCAACATGACAATAAAAATTTGAGATCAGCTCATTTATCAACAACTCTTTTTCTTCCATTGCAACACATTGCTCAACAACATGGCCATCATATTTGAAGATTGGGGAAATCGTCGCTGCCTTAGTCCAACGTGAGAGAATATATTTCTTTGGAATCTTATCCATACCAAGATTTCTAAACACAAAAAGCATATGACAACATGGCAACCCAACACGCTGGAACATTCGGCAGCTACATATAACTTCTTCCTCAACATGTCGATGCATAACATTGACTCTACTAAGATTACCTTCTTGAATGTTGTACTCTGTAATACCATTACCTGGAGAAAACCCAACAATCCGACAAGAATAGCAAGCTGAGCATATCTGTATTTGGAGCTCTTTGAAAACAGAAAATGTATACAACTCAGAAGCGTCCTTTTCTAAAATCAGCGGAGTCTTTAAATCAGGTTGCATCGTCTCAGAGTCATAATTCAACTTTGCTTGGTTGTGTCGTTGACTCTCAAGGGCACTATCAAAATGCATCAATAGCTTTGAAAGACGGAAGTATCGATCTGTAAAGTGGCCATAATAGCTATTTATGGACTCAGAAATGGAAGTAGTCCTCACTAGCCCGCCAAACATAACATCTCTAAAATAAGCCGGGATCCAAATGAAGAGCAAACATATCATCAAACCACCTCCGATTCTCCATTGGATATTCATCAAATAAAGCCATCCACTTAGCCTCAAACTCAGCTGGTTCCAAAGCATGACTCCAAACAATGCTATGTAACTTCATTCTAAACTCATCTACAACACCACTTTCAACAGTGGGAGAAAACTTTAGCTTACCAGGAACTTTCCTCATGATATGCCACATGCAAAGCCAATGTCGAGTTCTAGGAAACACAGTCTCAATTGCAACCTTCATTGCACCGTCTTGGTCGGTCACTAAAATCTTTGGGTCGTGGCCCATTGCAAGCTGAAAATTTTCAAGCAGCCAGATGTATGATCCTGCATCTTCTTGAAGTATAAGGCCCGCACCAAAAGTCACATACTTTTTATGGTGATCGAGGCCAGTGAAAGGAGCAAAAACCAAGTTATACCTGAGAATACGTTCATGTAAAAAAGAGTTAAGTTCACATATAATGGAAGTATATTCATAAGTATTCGAAATGTGTAATTACAAAAAATGAAGCAATATAGTGTAAGACAAGACAAGGAGCATGTAAGAAAATGTAAAACAACCACCTGTTGGTGCGGTATGTTGCATCAAAAGACACAACATCCCCAAACAAAGAGAAATTCTTCTGAGAAATCGGATCACACCAAAAGACACGTGTCAAACGGTCGCAAGAGTCCACAACGTAATCAAAACAAAACGCAGGGCAAAGCTCCTTTTTCTTCGATAAGCGATTAACAAGCATCTGAGCATCAGTATTATCTATATGCGCCAACATATCTCTACGATGATTCTTGAAATCCACAATAGAAGCCCCAATGTTTGAATACCCACCCACAAGCTCCTTATAAAGACGATGAGCTGATGAAGGACCTATATTAGCTTGGGAGCAATTCAAAACAAACTTTTTGTGCCCAACATTAAGATTTCTCCTTGCCTTCATAAACTGGCGATTACTATCTATGACAAGCCTGTGCGTATGGCGCTCTTCAAAATCAAAAACTGTGTACCCACACAGGCCAGCAAACTGTAGCGTAAGGCTAGCCTTACAACCAACTCTATTGGAAGTCCTTGTCCGTTTCCCCGTATTATTATGTCCATCCTTATAACCATTCCTATTGCAATAAAGATACTTCAACAAAACAGTTTTGCCATCTGAGTGTAAGCGATTACCACCTAAGCGCACATCAAAACCGCAACAAAAGGCATAGTCCTTATAGAATTCAATTCCCGCATCCAATGTGCTAAATAGCATCCCACTAGCAGGCTTGATATCATTGGGGCAAACTGGAACAAAATATGTCGAACTCCCTTGAGAAAAACAAACTTCGTAATACTCACTTAAATTTGAAGTTTCAATCCCCGTGCCATCAATATTATCTAGACTTGAAGCATGAGACAATTCCCCACTTGCAACAACACTAGAACTAGAAGGACAACCTACACAACATGGCAAACACAAAAAGATCCAAGTATAAGATTCATACAGAAACATGCAAGATTCACATAAAAATATATTACATTCACGTAAAATGCAATTCAGTACAAGATCAAACTCACACTTAGGACTTTAAACAAACATGTTATGTGCAACTCAAATTTCTTCCACAAAACACAACATACAACATTTTTTGAAGATGGACAATGAAAAAACGAAATGAAATCACAATATACTTCCTCAACTAACTCTTCTACCTCATCCTCTTCAGCCTTGTGTCGGCCGCCACTTACTTTCACACCTCATCCCATATTTTAATTTTTCTCATATAAATTGAGCCCATAAAACGTTACACGTCACATGACATCCACGCCTATATATGTTTACACTGAAAAATGCTAGCAATCCAGGCTAAGCACATCTATCTAATATCATCCTTATTTTTTTCAAAGCAAGAGGAACTAGTATCACAGAAACAGATTAATATATAAGATGATGTCAACAAAATCACTCATCATTCCATTGCCTCTTCAATGCCCACCTTTTGTGAGTTGGAAAATTTCCACTTCCCTTATATCGTACATGTACATCTCTCATTTTATTTTTGATAAGGTAAAGATGAGGAGACCCCCTAAGGAGAGCGTCTTAGAGCATCCTTGCGAATGAGAACCCAAAAGTCTGAGTTATTCAAAAAAGAGGTTGGTAGGAATGTTGTGGCCCATTTTAGTAATTTTATCGGCCACAACATAGCATTGCACTAGGATTGATTCACACTCATATTGATGCAATTTGAGATTCACAAGGTGAATTCAAACCCGAAAATTATCTAAACCGTAAAACCAAAATCGAAAGAGAAGGAAACCACAAACATGCAATTGAATCCATAAGCAAGCTGAATATTAGGAGATTAGAGATTGAAGAAGAATCGAAATTCAACAACACACCAGCTGGGAAAGGAATGAACGACGCACTTACTTGGACGAGAGAGAAGTCGCCATTAAAGGACGACTGTAGCGCGTGAATTGAAATTAGAATAGGTTGAATGACAATATTACCCTTATCACTTAAAAACTAAAACAAAGAGCATGTCAATCCTAGCCGTCCATATCTTGTAATCTAACGGTTGAGAATAAATCTCAGTTTTCATAATAAGAGCTGATTTCATATGATTCAATCTCTATGTTTGATAGTATAGATATAAAACAGAATTATTGTAATAAAGCTTTAGTTAGTTACAAAGCTTATAGACATCTGTTCCTTTAAAAAAAAAACAGAGGCGTGTCTCACACGTGCTCTTTAAAGGTTCTGTTGTATTGCTACTCTAGTATATATATGCAAACAAAGTTTTTATTGTAATTAGGGGTGGATCTAGGATTGTTCCGAAGAGGGACGGACTTTAGCCGCGTATTTTTAGGTATACAATCACTAATGATAGGATTAAAAGTATCAACAATTTAAATATAAACCTAATTAATATCATATCTCTATCAAACTTACCAAATTTCTTATTAATTTCTACATAAATTAACAACTTACAACTTGCAAATTTACAAATTCACATACAAATTGTCACTAATTGGGAGAAATTTAGATTGGGGACCAACCTAATAATTTTAAATTTCTTATCAAACCTATCAAATTAATCAACAACCTAGCCTTTTTCTTATATTTTTTTTCCACAAAATTAATTAAATTAAAAGTTGCAAATTAATAATTCACACAGAAATTACCACTAAATTAGGGGAAACTAGTATGTATTCCCGTACCTTGTACGGGTTTTTCTTAAATAAAATATTAATAATAAAAAAATTTAAATATATTTATCATCCGAGAAAAATAATCATGTAAATGCTTAAATATAAATTTTGAATAAATATTTAAAATCAATAAACTATAAAAGTTGTTTATTTGAAATAATAATATTTTATTAGTATTATGTATTAAATTAATATCCAAAACATGATAATTTATTTAATTATGAAAATAGATAAGTAATAGGATAAAAACTTATAAATTTATTATATACATGAGACCGTTCAAAAAAAACTTAATTATAGTGATATAAGATTATATGTACATTACGCTATCTTTATATTACATTTAATTATCTAAACCTAGCATATGCATTCTGTCTAAAAATAAAATAAATAGCCTATGTATATATAGATGCTCAATCTTATTAAAATAATTATATTTATAGATATACAGTATGGCCAAACATAAAAAATTGTTTAATAATAAAATTTTCTATCCTATGTTCTAAAAAAATGGATAAGATTTTCTAACCCTAGCCTATATATATATAGATGTAAACCTTATTAAAATAATTATATTTATAGATGTATGACTAATATTCTAATTTTATGTGTCAGGCTATTTTTTTGTATATATATTTTGTATTCAACCGGAGCTTGCTTTTTTTTACATATATTTTCTAACCCTCGCTTTTTTTTGTACAAAAAAGAAAGCGAGAGAGAGTTGGATCAAATTGATGATTAAATTGTCCGTCGTACCATGTACAACTACAATTCGTTATTTTATAAACATTATAAATAGGATATTAATAAATAAAAAATAATATAAACTTTAATATAAGCAATTTTATTGCTTCTAAAATGTATAATTTCTTTAATCAATAAAAATAGTTAAATTTAATGTTGAGAATGAATATATATTATTAAGATAAAATAATTATATTTTTTTTCCCTTGATAATATTTCATGGATACAAAAATTTATATATTCAAATATGGAAGAGATAAGAATTTAAAAAAATAATATTTAACTTAATAAATAAGATATAATAAAAGATGAAAGATAAAGATAATTGAATTATATAAAATATTTAAAATTTAATTAATTTAATTTAAGATGCGACCATACTTAGTTTGTGATTATATCTATAAATAAATTCGTGAAAAGATATCCTGCTAAAAGATAAAAGATATTTATACTTATTTTAAATTCGTTATCTTTAATTTTAAATATTTGTATAAGAAAGTTTTCAAAAGATATCGTTAAACTAAATAGATATTTGTTTGATATTAAAGATAGATTTAAATAGTTAAAGAATAATTTAATAGGAAAAAGTTAAAATATTAGGAATAAAAATTAATTTTTTAAATATGAGGTGGGGCCAGAATCATTCTAGTGGCTCGAAAAGGTATAACTTTAATATATAGTTATAGATTTTAATATATTTTAAAGATTTTATCTTTAATTTTAAATATTTGTATGAGGAAGCTTTCAAAAGATATTGTTATACTAAATAGATATTTATTTGATGTTAGAGATAAATTTAAATAGTTAAAAAAATAATTTGGTAGAAAAAAGTTATAATAATAGAAATTGATATTATTTTTTTAAATATGAGGTGGGGTCAGAATCGTTCTAGTGGTGCGAAAAGGTACAACTTTATTATATAGTGATAGATGATAGATTTGGGAAAAGATATCATGCTAAAGATAAAAGATATTTATATTTATTTTCAAATATTTTAAAATTTGTTATCTTTAATTTTAAATATTTGTAGAAGGAAATTTTCAAAAGATATTGTTATACTAAATAGATGTTTTTTGATGTAAAAGATAGATTTAAAATAGTTAAAGAAGAATTTAATAGAAAAAAATTAAAATATTAAGAATAAAAATTAATTTTGTAAATATGAGGTGGGGCAGAATCGTTCTGGTGGCTCGAAAAGGTATAGCTTTAATATATAGTTATAGATGTGCTTTATGTGCTTTTTTATATATATTTTGTACTGAACCGAAGTTTTTTTTTTGAAATTGAAGCTTCTATTCAATTAAGATAAAATAAAATAAATATTATAAATTTGTATGATGGCATAAAAAATACCCTAATGATCTTCTTATCTATCATATCCATAAATAAAAGATTGTATATTAATGAAAAAAATAAAATTAAATATTATTGAATTTGTATGATAGCATAAAAAAATCCTAATAATCTTCCTATCTATCATATCCAAAAATAAAAGATTGTTTAATAATGGGATTTTATATCTTATATTCTAAAAACATGGATAAAAATTTATCATATCCAAAAAAAAAATTATTTTTTTAATAAAAAGGGGTGGTGTGATCCAATCTAAAAGTGACATGTGTCGTTTAATAATTTTTTTAACCTCAGCTTTAGATTATAGTTATGATTCAAATTGAGATTTGGGGCTTACCACTTTGAGAAAAAATCTATAAATTGGATAGGTTTTGAGAAAAAATCTAAACTGGGTAGATTTTGAAAGAAAACCTAAATTTTAGGACCATAATCAACTTTTTAAATGGAAATCATCCTACAAGCTACAACTAAACGAAAGTGTGCAATTTTTGGGCCATTCAGCCCATTCTTTATTTTAAAAAGAAAAGGGAAAAATATCAGTAGTTGTCTTCTTCAAAAATCCGCCCATGAACCTCCATTGAACACTGCAAGCAACTAGATCTGCTTATTTTTTACCCTCGGCTCCTCTAGTCCTCGTTACCCCTACCCTAGACTGACTTCTGGGTGCGAAATTCCAAATAAAAATTTGCTCCTGGCCTTCTTATGTAAAATTCATCGCTCCCCGGTCCGAAGTGGGGGCGGCCGCCTGATGCGACCCCCGCCATGGATGCTAGCCAGGAGGACGACGCATTCACACTTCGCTCGGATGGCCCCATCACTCGTGCCACGACTCGAGCAATCCAGGCCGCGACCCAGTCACTTGTGTCGCGCATATCTGCAGGCCATGGCGCACCATACCCCGCGACCTCGCTCGGCACTATCAGCGTCGTTGGCGCGTTGGAACCTCGAGACGAGCTCTCGGATTCACCGTGCCAAGACTCGCCAACCTCGCACCTCGCATCGGCACCCGGATCGCAAGACGAGGTCTTCGCAAGCCCTTGCCAACACCTCGTGCCGAGACTCGGAGCCGGATCCCAACTTGAGGTTCTCGGAAGCCTCGGAGAACCTCGAGAGCCAGCGACCTCGCCCGTGCCGTAGTTCCGCGCCAGACGCGTGCCAGCGTTCGTGTCTTGACCTCGCCAGCGTCGCGTCAGCCATGCCGTGACACTCCTTGCTCGGTCACGGACGACCTATCCATTTTTAGTAGTTTTTTGCACTCTTTCCATTATAGAACATTGCTATTACTAGTTTTATGTTTTTAGGAAGTGTTTAATGGGCCTTGCGCTGTGGGTTTATGGACTTGCGCCGATGGGTCTTAGCCTGCGTGCTAGCCCTAGGCGCGCGCCGCATCATTAGGGTTTTTCTAGCTTGTTTTGTGCCACCTCTCTATATAAGGAGGCTTAGACTTATTTTTACATTCAGCGCACATTAGGGTTTAATAAAGTCGAGGTTGATCTCCTTGTTTTATCCTTGTGCTTGCGCCGTCACTCATATTTGCCAACAAAGCTCTCGTTTCATGCAATTGTTCGATATTGTTCGTGCCATAATCAAGTCAATCAAGCCTTCCGCTGTGTTTATTCGAGACCTAGTACTCAAACACCGATCGATCCGTCGCATCCCATACGAGGGACGCATCAACTGGCATTAGAGCCAAGGTTTGAGTAAGTCTCGTTCAATCCTCTTTCGTTCATTCTCACACGTTCTTCCGCTACATCTAACCCTAGATTTCATCCTCCACTTTGCATATCCGCCATCTAGGGTCCCAAAATTTTTTTCCTTGCTTTCGTAATTTGTTAAACAAAAAAAAAACACATCATCAACCGTGACCTTACTCAACCGATCTATTGATTTTGGTGAAGTTGTTGCTTTGTCTTGCTAGTTGCTTGAACTTAGGACTTGTTTTGCCAATTTCTTTCGTGCATCTGTTGTGATTGCTTGCGTGTTGATTTTCGTACTTGCTTATTCCGATTCTAGAGGAGAAAGCCTAGATTTCGTGTTTGTCTTGCTATATATAAAAAAACCTTGTTGTTCGACTATTAAAGCCAAAATAAGGTAACATAGTCGATCGATTCAAAAAAATAAAAAATTCGTGGAGATCACATGCCAAAATAAGGCAAGATCCTTCACATCGTGTGTTCACATCGGCAACCCTAATTGCCGCAAGCTCTTGCTTGTTTGATTTTAGTTTCGACATTTACCTAGTCTTGCTTTGCTTGCATTGTAATTTTCGGATCCATATCTTTGATCGAGTTTGAGTGACCTTTAGCCTAGCCAATCCTTGTTCGTGTGGTTTGAACTAAAGGGTCGGCTTGACTTAAGCGAACCGTAAACTCGTGTCTTTTGTTGTGAACTTCTTACTGCTTCGATGACTGGTGTTACAATAGGTACAATTTCGGATTCGGGAGATGGTGTCAACAACGACAATCCTAACACCAATCCAACCGAGTTGCCGAATCAGACTCAGAACTTCTCGCCCGAGGCTTTGGCGCGCATACAAGAACTAGAGAAGCTCTTGGCCGAGAGCCAAGCTCAGTCCAAGCACACGGTGCCGGGGGCCTATTCCCTCGCCTCGGAGATCCACGCGAACCCGGGGGTGTCCGCGGATGACGTAGCCAAGGCTCGTGCCAAGGGGAAGCAACATGCCCAGCCATCATCACAATTCGGCACCATGCATCGCATGGAGTCGATCAAAGAAAGTCGCCAACATGATAAGCACGATGGTGGTCCCCGGACTGCGGATCGCTATCAAATGGCGCGAGATTATAGGGACACACAAGTGTACGACGTATATTCGCATGAGGAGTACAACTCCGAGGAGTATAGACGCCAACAGATGAGTGGGGATCCCAAGAAAAAGCATTCAAAGAAGAAGACGCCGTCATATGTTTACGAGACCCCAAAGCGGAAGCACGGGGCCAAGTATTACGATGCCGACGCATACAGAGTTGAGGACGACCTCAGGCATCAAAGTGCTCGGAGTCTGTACTCGGATTTTGAAAATGATTATGAAGAATTTTCTGATTATTCTAATGAGTCGTCTTTTGAGCATCCACATGTGCAAGATCCGGAAGAACTCGACAGCCGGCCTTCGGATTGGATCCCACCGCCGCACCTAGCCAAGAATCGCAAGGAGTACGACCGAGTCTATGGCTCGGGACGCAAGCATGGCGAGAAGGCGCGGCGCGACAGGGACCGTGACGCTTGGTGTCCGCGCAGGCCCGATGATGGAGATGATCCCGATGATGGTGATGACGATCCACACCGAGGCCCGCCTCGGCACCGACGCGACAGGCGTGCGCACTCGCCTTGGCACCCTAGCCCTCGGCGCGATCGTGATCGACGCGATGCACGAGATCCACGCCACAACCGACGCGATATTAAGGTAAAATTCGAACCCTTTTACGGTTCTTATGATCCTGACGTTTTTAACGAGTGGTTGCAGGGCACGGAGCACACGCTCCGACACTTAGGTTATGAGGATGACGAGAAAGTGGAAGTTGTAACTTTGCACTTCCATGGTGCCGCTAGGACTTGGTGGAACCGATTCGAGTCCGAAAGGATTTGACAAGGCAAACCCCTAATCCGAGAGTGGCATCAACTCGTCTACATTTTGAAGAAAAGGTACATCCCGGCGGATTACAAGGACAAGATGCACATAGAGATTATGCGCATCAAGCAAGGATCGATGACACCGGAGGAGTATTTTTCCAAGCTTGAAGACATGTTCTTCAAGGCGGGAATGAGTGTGTCGCCCTCGGTGATGAAGACGAGGTTCATCTCGGGTTTACGACAATCAATTCAAGATCGCTTGGAGATTCTCCCAATCAAGGACATCAACAACTTGGTTCACACCGCCATGCAAATCCACAAGCAAGAAATGCGAACCAAGTCGGGTTGGTCCAATTCGAGGTATGTTTCTAACTCTAGTCTATCCGGTTTTTCTACTAATCGGGTTGCTCTTTCTTTGCCAAGTGCTTCGACAGGTTCCAAGGCCAAGACCGAAGCCCCGCCTTCCAAGGCGCCAGCCGCAACACGCAGTGCCGAGCCGAGTGCCGATCGTGCACGAGACATGGCATGCTACAAATGTGGGGGCCGTGGCAACATTCAACGGAACTGTCCGAAGGCCAAGAAAGTTTTGTTTACCACACAAGGGGAGCCATATGATAGCCAAGATGAAGAGGAGATCGAGCCACCGTTGATCGAGGACGGCGAGCTAGAGTGCGATCCTTCGGAGGCTCTCGGCGTGGCCAAGATTCAATTGGTGACAAGACGCGCCTTAAGCATGCGAGAGGCGCCAAAGACGGATCAAAGAGAACAACTTTTCCACACTTGATGCTTAGTTAACAATGTTTCTGTGAGCGTCATCATCGATTCCGGGAGCTGCGCCAACTTCCTCTCCAAAAAAGTTGTTGACCACTTCAAATTGCCGACCACGCCTCATCCACAACCCTTCAAACTACAATGGATATCTAATGATGGAGGAGATTGGGTCGACAAACAGGTAATCTTCAACTTTTCAATTGTTCAATATTCGGATTCCTTTCTTTGTGACGTAACGCCAATGGACGCCACACACCTCTTGTTTGGGCTCCCATGGCAATACGATCGTCGCGTGCTTCACGACGGGTATTTGAACACTTACATGTTCAATTACCACGGGAAGCGCGTGACCCTCTTACCTATGTTGCCTAGTGAAGATCTACAGGATGAAGCCGAGAGGCAACGACAGAAAGCTAGCGACAACGGCACCGGCGCGCCAAACACGACGCCAACGGCGTCCACGGCAAAAAATGCAGATTCCAAGGGCGTTTTTGGTTCCAACACTCCTCAACCCAGTAATGATGATGTTCGAGACGCACACCGTCGAAGGAAAGATGAGTCGGGCCGACAGATTACGTCTGGTGGCCTTGGCAACGCGCCGAACGCCGCAAATTTCTCAAAACAAGGCCTTCAGCAGTTTTCTGGTGATTCCGTGGGCGTTTCTGGTGCCAAACAGATTACAATTGAATTTCCACCAGATGTGAAGAAAAAATGCCCAGGAGAAGTCAACTTGAGCAAAGGACCCCCGAGTGAGTCTCCTAGCGTCGCGCAGCACGCCGTCGCTGCACGAAAACTGGGATTTCAAGAGCTACGGGATGAATTTCACGGCGTTTCCAGGGGCGTTCATTCACAAAATTCAAGGGCTACAACATATCCAAAAATCGCCCCAGAAGATGATCGTACGAGCACCGACGTCGAGCCGCCTTTGCTTGGCACATGCTAGGATCGTCTTCTCTTAGCCCGGCGTCAGGACGTCCAGAAATCTATCCAGGGGAGTCTTTCTTGTTTCATTCTTTTTCCCCTACTTTCTATTACTAAAACTGTGGACTCTTCACTTCCTTCTTGTATTGTGTCTATTTTGAAGGAGTTCGAAGACATTATGCCGGATGAGCTACCGAAGGGCTTGCTGCCAATCCGAGGGATCGAGCACAAGATCGATCTAATGCCAGGCGCGTCCCTTCCTAATCGAGCAACCTATAGGACTTCGCCTAAGGAAACCGAGGAGCTACAACGACAGGTTCAAGAGCTCTTGAACAAGGGTTTTGTTCGAGAATCTTTGTGCTCGTGCGCCGTGCCGGTGATCCTTGTGCCAAAGAAGGATGGTTCGTGGCGTATGTGCGTCGACTGCCGAGCCATTAATCAGATTACGATGAAGTACAGGCATCCAATCCCGAGGCTCGATGACATGTTAGATGAGCTCCACGGCGCCGCCTTGTTTTCCAAGATAGACCTCCAGAGCGGTTACCACCAAATCCGGATGCATGAAGGCGACGAGTGGAAGACCGCATTTAAAACCAAGCATGGTTTGTACGAATGGCTTGTCATGCCCTTTGGCTTGACAAACACCCCTAGTACTTTTATGCGGCTTATGAATTTTGTGTTTAGAAAATTTTTAGGACGTTTTGTCGTTGTGTATTTTGACGACATCTTGGTTTTTTCTAGAGACTTGGATTCTCACGCGAGGCACCTTAGGTTGGTGTTAGAATGCCTTCGCGAACAGTCATTGTTTGTAAACCTAGACAAGTGTTCGTTTTGCACGGACACGACGAATTTTCTTGGGTTCGTCGTGTCCAAGGATGGGCTGAAAGTGGATGACGACAAGATCCGCGCCATCCGAGAGTGGCCCACCCCTACGACCCCGACGATGGTTCGATCCTTCTTAGGGCTCGCAGGGTTCTATCGGCGTTTCGTCAAGGATTTTAGTTCCATCGCCGGGCCACTCCACAACCTCACCAAGAAGGCAACCACAATCAAGTGGATGCCACACCATGAGGCCGCCTTTCAGGCCTTGAAACAAGCTTTGTGTAGCGCTCCGGTCTTGCAATTGCCAGACTTCAATAAGCGCTTTGAGATCGAGTGCGACGCCTCTGACTATGGCATAGGCGGATTACTCCTTCAAGAGAGACGTCCCATTGCATATTTTAGTGAGAAACTTACGGGGGCAACTCTAAATTACCCGACGTATGACAAGGAGTTGTACGCGCTGATTCGGGTTCTTAAGACATGGCAACATTACCTTTGGCCTAGCGAGTTCGTGATTCACACGGACCACGCCGCCTTAGCGTATCTCAAGATTCAAACGACTCTCAACAGGCGCCATGCTCGGTGGGTGGAGTTTATGGAAACCTTTCCATACATCATCGCCCACAAGAAAGGAAAGGAAAATATCGTGGCAGACGCACTGTCACGCAGGTATGTTCTCTTGACTCAATTACAGGCCAATTTGCTCGGGTTCTCCTTGATTAAGGAGTTATACTTGCATGATCCATATTTTAAACCGATCATGGAGAACCTCGAGCAAATTCGAATCCATGAGTCCTATTTTTTGGACAATGGATACCTCTACCGAGCCGGGAAGCTTTGCATTCTGGCCTCGTCGGTGAGGCATCTATTGCTCAAAGAAGCTCATGATGGCCGAGGCCATTTTGGCATAGCCAAAACCCTAGCAGCACTTCGTGAGCATTTCTTTTGGCCACACATGGCCTCGGATGTCCACAGGTATTGCCGGGGTTGTGTGCCGTGCCAAACCGCAAAATCGAGGTCTCAACCTCATGGCCTATACACGCCCTTGCTCGTTCCGGATACCACGTGGGAAGATCTCTCCATGGATTTAATCACGGGCCTCCCGATGACAAGGCGCGGTAAAGATTCAATCTTCGTAATTGTGGACCGCTTCTTCAAGATGGCTCACTTCGTGCCATGCAAAGGAAACAACAATGCGACTGAAATCGCAAACTTGTTTTTTGAGCATGTCGTGAAGTTACATGGCGTGCCTCGCACTATTGTTAGTGACCGAGACACGAAATTTTGTAGCCATTTCTGGAGGACGCTTTGGGGAAAGCTAGGTACACAATTGTTGTTTTCAACCTCTTATCATCCCCAAATCGATGGTCAGACTGAGGTGACCAATCGAACTCTGGGCACCCTTCTCTGGATGATGATCAAACATAACCCACGCCGGTGGGAGGATCTAATCCCTTTTGTTGAGTTTGCTTACAACAGGTCCAAACACTCGGCTACCAAGATGACGCCGTTCGAGATCGTCTACGGCCTCAATCCACACTCTCCAATGGACCTTGTCCCTCGCCCCTTGAAGAACGGCGAGCACATCGACGCGTCAAACCGCGCCGACGCCATCCACAAGTTGCACGAGAGGACAAGGACTCATTTGGAGCCCCGGACAAGCCGATACGAGGCGCAGCATAACAAGGGAAGGAAGCGGCTGGTTTTCAACCCAGGAGATCTCGTATGGTTACATCTTCGCAAGGACCGGTTTCCGGACTCTCGGAAGACGAAGCTTCATCAACGAGGAGACGGCCCTTTCAAAGTCTTGGAGCGAATAGGGGACAACGCATACAAGATCGACCTCCCAGGCAAGTATTCGGTGCACTCCACCTTCAATGTCGCCGAACTCTCCCCTATGTCGAGCCCGCTTATGAGGAAACGGGGACATTTCCCAATCAAGTGGGGGAGGGTGATGCGACCCCCGCCATGGATGCTAGCCAGGAGGACGACGCATTCACACTTCGCTCGGATGGCCCCATCACTCGTGCCAGGACTCGAGCAATCCAGGCCGCGACCCAGTCACTTGTGTCGCGCATATCTACAGGCCATGGCGCACCATACCCCGCGACCTCGCTTGGCACTATCAGCGTCGTCGACACGTTGGAACCTCGAGACGAGCTCTCGGATTCACCGTGCCAAGACTCGCCAACCTCGCACCTTGCATCGGCACCCGGATCGCAAGACGAGGTCTTCGTAAGCCCTCGCCAACACCTCGTGCCGAGACTCGGAGCCGGATCCCAACTTGAGGTTCTCGGAAGCCTCGGAGAACCTCGAGAGCCAGCGACCTCGCCCGTGTCGTAGTTCCGCGCCAGACGCATGCCAGCGTCCGTGTCTTGACCTCGCCAGCGTCGCGTCAGCCATGTCGTGACACTCCTTGCTCGGTCACGGACAACCTATCCATTTTTAGTAGTTTTTTGCACTCTTTCCATTATAGAACATTGCTATTACTAGTTTTATGTTTTTAGGAAGTATTTAATGGGCCTTGCGCCGTGGGTTTATGGACTCGCGCCCATGGGCCTTAGCCTGCGTGCTAGCCCTAGGCGCGCGCCGCATCATTAGTGTTTTTCTAGCTTGTTTTGTGCCGCCTCTCTATATAAGGAGGCTTAGACTTATTTTTACATTCAGCGCACATTAGGGTTTAATAAAGTCGAGGTTGATCTCCTTGTTTTATCCTTGTGCTTGCGCCGTCACTCATATTTGCCAACAAAGCTCTCGTTTCATGCAATTGTTCGATATTGTTCGTGCCATAATCAAGTCAATCAATCCTTCCGCTGTGTTTATTCGAGACCTACTACTCAAACACCGGTCGATCCGTCGCATCCCATACGAGGGACGCATCACCGCCCCCGCTCGCCCCCCCTAAATCCTCCCATGATTGTAATCACATCTTCAGAAATTAAATTCACATTCTCTCCTCTCTTCTATCTTCTATAGAATTAACATGGTATCATCTAGGGTTTCTTCCCCTAAATCTTGATTTTTCTCCCACGTTGCATATGCCCGATGCAGTCTCACCTCCATCCATGGATTCTTCCAATCCGCTATTATTGCATCCTTCAGATTATCCAGGTTTAATTCTTGTCTCTAAACCATTTAATGGAACAAATTTTGGCAATTGGAGGCATTCCATGCGTCGTGCTTTATCGGCTAAGAACAAATGAAACTTCATCACTGGTTCGACGCCTAGGCCAACCGTCGTTCATGCCGATTTTCCACTTTGGGAGCGTTTCAATGGCATGATTGTAGCTTGGATACTCAATTGCTTATCTCCAGAGATTCAAAGTTCGGTCAGTTACACAAATCTCGCTCGCGATGTTTGGACCGAATTGGAAAGTTGATTTGGAAAGTTTAATGGTGTTCAAATGTTTTCTCTCAAGAAATTTTTACCTTCTCTTTCTCAAGGATCTGATTCCATCTCTTCCTATTTCACGAAGATGAAGGCAATTTTGGATGAACTAGCTAGTGTTCGTCGTGTCCCTTCGTGCACTTGTGGAGCAGTGAAATTCTCGATTATGAAGATAACCAGAACTTGCTTCATTTCTTTATGGGATTAAATTATCAGTACTTGAATACTTGAGGAAGTATCCTCATGATGAATCCACTGCCAAGTCTGAACACTGCTTTAGCATCTTGCTCCAAGAAGAGAAACAACGATCCATACAAAGCTCATCTCAGATCTTAAAATAATAAACTTCTATGCACGCTAATGTCAATATAGGAAAGAAAGCTTCAAATCAGAACTCTGAATTTGTTTCTAACAAGACTAAGAAATGCTACTGTACAAAGTGCAAGAAAACCAACTACAAAATCGATCGATGTTATTTCATCATTGGCTTCCCACACAATTACAAATCTCGCAGAAAGAAATCTAATGACAACTCTTCTAAGAGTTTTGTTGGACAAGTAGACTATGATTCATCCAACTCTTCTCAAAATTCACATGTTCTCTCTTAGGAACAATACAACAAGCTTACGGCATTGCTTTCTGATATGAAAAATAGAAAAAAAGTTGATCCTTGGATCAGATTCAATGACTCCCTATGAACCATGCAGCTTGCTGATAGCTTGCATTTAGGTAGTATTTAGGATGCATATGTATGTTTATATTGCATGGTTTTTATCTTAGTTTAGTGTAGTTCTTAGGTTCCTAGGTTTTCAAGGAAATTCGGGTTTCGCGCTTGTTTTGTTCGGTTTTCCAAATCTTCAAGTAAACAAGCATGGATGAGAAGGATCTTAGATGATTGTGGTGGAGTTTGATGAAGCTTAGAGTGATACAAGTGAATATTACAAGAGCTAAGGCCCAAGAGCTTGAGGGATAAAAACGCTTAAACCTAGGCTATGCATTGGAGTCTTGTTTTGGCACCTCTATCTTGCAATGCTTGGTATGGGAGTTATAGTGGTCGGATGAAGCTGAATTTGGTATCACTGGAAAGCTAACTCGAAGAGCTACAACTCATATTTGTACTCCGAGTCCAAAATCCAACTCGAAGGGGGTGAAAACAGCCTCTGAAATGTCGCTTAAATGCTGAATTGAGAAGTGCCGCAGGCTAGGAAGGCAGTATGCGCGGCCGCTCCATATGGGAATGAGCCCGCGCCATCTGCTCTTTGGAGGAGACATTGGACCGCGTGTTTTGGGACTCGAGTTGGACTTTATTAGATCTTTTCCGACGTGTTTTATTGTATTTCAGGATAATTTGGTTTTTGGAAATCTTGTGGGGTATTTAAACCTTGTTTTTAGTTTTCTCTCTCTTGTCATAACTTGGATTATAATTTTGGAGGTTAGGGTTTTCTCTCTCAAGGAGCTTACTTTGAACCTTTGTAAGTTTTTCTTTAATTCCGTTATGAATTGCTAAATTTATTGTGTTTGGCTAGTTATTGAAGTCTTGATTTGCATATTGTTGTGAGGTTTGATTTGATTCTCAACAAACTTGAATAGCGTTTATTTCCTGTGCTTATTTGAATCTAAACTAGGGTTTTGTTAGATTGATCACCTAATTGAATTTCTAGTTATAACTTTATCTTATTAATTACCGGTCAGAGTTAATTTGATCAAGAGTAGAACTTTAATCAACTTAGGACCGGTTGACCTAGTTGGTTGCGTAACACCCCTATTTTGCAACACTGGGTATTAGCGCTAGTGACCTCGGATTTTACCATCCAAAGTCACCCAAGGCTTTAAATAATTTATTAAGAATGTAATTAGAGAAGAAATTGATGAAATGCGAAATTCGAGAAATTCTCTTATAAAAAGAACATAAGAGACACTTAAAGATTCGAGAAATTCTTATTAAATCTGCTCGTATCTCTCATGTAATTAGGTCGAGTTTTCCATTCCGAATAAGGCAACGATTCCGTTTAGTTCGGTCGTAAACGCTCGCAAAGCTAAGGCAAGTGGAATTTCTCCTTGTAGCCTCGATAATTCATTCTGTGAAATTTCTCGATATTGGGAACAACTTGTTTGCTAATAATAAACAAATCTAGGAATATCGATTGTTAGAATAATGACCCAATTGTTATCGTTATTACGCTATTTAATTTTCGATAGGACTATTACGCTAGTCTTGTTTGTGACCTTGTTTGTTTAAGATCTCGTTTAGAGATCGGTTTGGATGAAATAGTGAGGGGTGCAGACACCTTTATATAACTTTCTAAGTCGAGTGGTATGGCATCTTGCCCTCTCTTCCCGCGACTTTACGGATCATGATCCATGTCCGCTCTCGCTCAACGGAGGGATGAGTGCACCCTATCTAGGTGCTCGGAACTTTGTTCCTGTTAGTGGATCGGGCCCATGCAGACCCCCACACTCTTAAAAATCATTAACGTAAGTGAAAGTTTTATCACGACATAAGACAAGTGCCAAAGCACAATTAAAAGAAACTAAAACCGGGTCGGAATAGTACAACTTGCTTGGAAAACCACCCGGCTCCCGGTTCTTGAAAAGATCGTCTTTCCAATCTGAATGCTTAGTCGGGCTTGTCTAAGGTGGGTGGGTACTTAAGCGCCTTTGGGCCACCTCCCCTATCTGGAGCACTGAATAAGATGAGGTTGGTTGAGATTCGACAAGGGCGCGAGAGGTTTTCAAAAACTTGTATGAATTAATAAACGTTCCCAACATACTTTCTACTCTAAGAAGTCTACAATCTCGTAGTTCTTCTATCGATTAACGAGTTATCTCATCTCGAGATACACTTTTTTTTGTTCCGATAAGCCCCACATAAAATTCTATACCTCAAAACACATCCTGATAATATCTATCGAATATTATAAATTACCATAATACTCTTGAGAATTTCCATTCTCACTTGCTTAGTTCCTTAGACTAATTCCGCTTTTCCATATTTTTGCTTGGCATTTCTCACCCTTCGCGACTTATGCCAGACTCTAGGAAGTTCCCACCAAAGTTTGAAGACAAAGGCTAGAAGATTCGAGAAGCATTATACAAGGATAGAAAATCAAGGCAAGACGAAGTTGAAGGAAGGAAGGAATTTTTAAAGAGCAAAGCATTCAGAAGATAGTGCACCAGCTCTTCTATTTTAACCAAGCAAATTATCATTATATGATTTGTCTTGGAGAAACATACATGTATTTTTAAATACGTCTTTTCAACCCTTTCTAATATGGGCTTCATTTTCCGCTGCTACATCATTTGTAAAACGACTCTCAATGTAATGAACGAAAGTTCTTATCAATGAATAAAATTTTGCATTTCATCAATTTCTTCTTTAATTACATCCTCAATAAATTATTTAAAGCCTTGGGTGACTTTGGACGGTAAAATCTGAGGTCACTGGCGGTAATACCCAGTCTTGCAAAATAGGGGTGTTACAGGTTGAAGAAGGGATGAAATTCACAAGATTTATATATGTCTGGTTGTTCTAAGTGCTTGTTTCTATTGATAACTTGCATCGTTATGCTGTTGTTTAATTGAATCTAGAAGGTCTTCTAGGTTGTTAGATGATTAGGATTGTTAGACTGATAGTTCTATCAACTAAATTTGAAGTTCGGGTCATAATCCTTAGTAGGGTCATAATCCACAATAGATTATTCAAGTAAGAAGAGAATCAAGAGAATCGATGATCAACAAATCAATATCATGATGGATTTAACTAGCTGAACACACTTGTCTCTCATATATTAGAATCAACGTTGCATTCATATTTACTTTTTAGTTTGCATATTAGTTTAGATAAATCATTCAAAAACCCCCTTTAGGTTACTTGGCATCTAAGTAACAGCACACTTACATGAGTCTCTATAGGATCGACCCTTACTTACCATTCTACTAAGTTTGGTTAAGTTAGGATTCTTTGGTAGGTATTAACGACTGAAAAAATACATCATCACGTGCTGTATCCATTAGGCATTTAAAGCCCCAAATTTTACAGCCTACTAATTGAAGTCCCAAATTCGGATTCTTAACATAAAGGTACTGTTTGGAAGATTTTTGTGACACCCTTATACCCTATGACGTATACTTTGTAAAACTTATCTCTTATATAAAGAGATAATTCACATATAGCAATTATCCACATAAGCACAAAGCGGAAAGTAACAACCACAAAAGGTTGCACACACACAGTTCTATGTCGTTACTACTCATACTAAAACATCTATTGCTCTAACTTCTATTACAAACCATATGTCTATGATGCAAAATGAGGAGGAGAAGGTTGCATTGAGCTTCAACCGGCCGACCTGTATGAATGTGACCTCTAACAGAGACACACGGAAAGTTCTAGCTGAACCTGAAAAATTGTTTTGCGATTTACATGAGTCGCATACTCAGTGAATACAAACCATCATCAATTATTTCACACAAAGCCAAACAATTGGTCAGTATACATATTCATACATATTATATATGTCATATATGAATTTACTATGCAAATGCAAATGCTGATGTTTCCGATTCTTTATTCTGTGAACTGTTCAAGCCTGAATCTGCCCCGGGTTTCCATTAACAACTCTTTTCCATATACCAACTTTTCTTTTCTTTCCTTTTTTTTCCATTACCGCCATTACCGATTTTTAGGCATCTTAGGCCTCATTTGCTCAATTACCATCTCTTAGGCATCTCAAGCCTCATGTATGACCCGTAGGTCTCTTTTGTATACAAATTCAGGCAAGACAGTCACAGATCCTTTTAATCTCATGCAATATGCTATGCAATCAAGTGCATCCTGTAACCATATATTATATGCCATCTGTTAACATACCTTTTGTGCAAACAACTCTAGAAATTTCAGAGCTATCACATTTATCCATATAATCCATATAACACATATATCTATATAGCTCATATAGCACATATATTCATATACCACATATAGCGCATATATCCATATATTCATATTTCACATATAGCACATAGAGTTGAATCTCCGGTATATACTCACATATATCCATATAGCATATATATCATATAGCTCATATAGAACATATATCCATATTGCACATATAGCACATATGGTTGAATCTCCAGTCTATACTCACATGTTCAAGACAGATACTATATATCTTCCATTTTTCTTTGACCACGATCTATGACTTGTGCTCCTATATATAACCCAATGCAAATTAGGTTATTTACTCTTATAAACGCTGACCCCAAATGCAATGAAATGCCAAAATGCATTATAACTTCTTGTGCATCTTTCCAAATCCTTTAAAACTTGACAACAATAAACTATATATATAGAAGAACATTTTTCTAATTCAAACCTTTTTGAAAAACTTGATCAAATGGCTCCCTAATATCATTACAAGCAAAACCCTAAAAATACTCTGAAATCTTTTACCAAATATAAATCAGATATTGAAAACACCCTCTGAGAACTATAAATTGACTGATTTTCGAATCAAAAGCAACTGTAGATCTAGCTCTGGAAAAATTAGAAAAAATCCAGATAAACCATTTACTAATTAAAAACTTATCAAATTACGTTTAAACTTCAGGATGAAAACCCGATAGAAAAAATCTCGTACAAAACCACGATCAAACAACAAAATCTCCACTTTTCCCTTCTCTTCTCTCGTTTTTATTTCCATCTCACCTCTGTATTTTTTTTCTTAAGTACGAAGCTTAATAGGATAGAAAGTGAGCAATTGCACATATATATCATTTGAATTGGGAGTCGGCAAAATTTAGAAAAAATTACAAATTTCACTCTGAAATCTCATTTACTATAAATTTTACCCTAAAATAATTAATAATTAAGTTTTACTTAAAATTTTTTTAAAATATAATAAACTTAATTAAAAATAAATAAATATTACTTTTAAAAACTCACTATATATTATGCCAATATGCTATGCATATGCTCTTAATCTTATATGAATGCAGAATGACGAATGCACTTTGGTCAGGGATGTTACAATTTTTATTAGTTTTTAATTTTAAAAACTTCCTGTGGGGAATAGTTTTAGTTAATGGAATGTGCTCCAGTAAAATTGTAATGTAATTCTATGAGTAGATTTGGTGAGATCTGCATCATTAAAATATAAATTAGTAAATTTATTTTAATTTATATTTTTAAGTTTTATTTTGTTTAGAGTTTATTTATTTAGATTAGTATAATAGTAACTCTATCCATAAAATCTATGTATATATATATAAAAGACGTAAGGAATAAGACCACCACGTTGCGCCACCTAGGATTTTCCTACGTGTAGTTCCTACGTTAAGCCACCTAGGATTTCGTCACATAGGATTTTTTATTTTGGAAATTTATATATGTTGATATTATTTTAGGATAATATAGAAATAGGATAAATTAATCCAAGAAAGATTCTATCTAAAATTAATATGTTATCTATTATATATTAGGAATCAAGATAGATCTAAAAGACTTTATCTAAAATTAAAATAAATTATAGAACATTAGATATTATATATTAAGATAGATATATTAATTTAGATTTTTTCAATTAAATTTTCATCTATTTATATGAAAAAAATTCGAATTATATTTAAAATTAAAGAAAATTATTTTATATTTTTTAAATAATTATATAAAAGATTTATCTTAAATAAAAATTTTATAAAAAAAATAGAAATTTCAATCTATAACTATATATTAAAGTTGTACCTTTTCGAGTCACCAGAATGATTCTGGCCCCACCTCATATTTAAAATATTATTTTTTATTTCTATTATTATAGCTTCTTTCTATTATTTGTTTTAACTATTTAAATTTATCTCTAACATCAAACAAATATCTATTTAGTATATCAATATCTTTTGAAAGCTTCCTTATGCAGGTAGGTAAAATTAAAGATAAAATATTTTAAATATTTTAAAATCAATATAAATCTTTAAGCATATATTTTTTGACGAATTTATTTATAGATATATATTGGTTTTATTTTATAAAAAAATTAATGATAACTATTTATAATGTTTAAAATCAATAAAAATAGATAATAAAATATTTAATAGATATATTGAAAGATTTGATAATCTCTCAATTTACGTACATGGGAAGTAATAAAATATTAACAATATAATATCTTATTATAAAAATTGTACATTCTAGGAGCCATAAATTACTTATATTGAAGTTTATATATTTTTTTTATTTATTAATATTTTATTTATAATGTTTATAAAATACCGATCGTAGTTGTACATGGTACGACGACTACAATTAGTAAGTTTACTGAATTCGAACCACGCAAGGCATGAGGCAAACGAGCACTGAGCGCGTAGGCTCAATGAACCGAAGTGGGCCTCGGCTTAAAACTGAAAATGTGAAAGCAAAAGACAGTAAAAAGGAGCTGACCAAGTAAAAATAGTCTTGACCGTCCAGGTGGCTTTCGTGCTCACGCCTTCGCATATACTCCATATTCATAATTCAATGTATTTTGAGATTTGCATATGTAATCGATTACGTCACGTCTATCAACCAGCCCACGCTCTCCCACGCGCATTTTTCGTGCTTGTTTGGTTGGATGTGAAAAACTAAGGCTATAATCGAACCAAGTCGAGTCGAGGTTTGAGTTGCTCATGCTCGGCTCGGATAAAAATAGACGATCTCGAGCTTGAATACGAGCTTAAAATCTTGTTTGAGCTTGGTTCATTTAAATGTTCATCGAGCTCAAGCTTGCTCGCGAACGTCTCATTTAGTTTCTTTGAGAGACAAATCCGTGAACAACTCGTTTACTTGATCAATTATACAAGCAAATGAAACTAAAATTTATACTACGTGGTTTGAGAAACACCACTAAAACTATGTAATTTAACATAAACTATATATTGCATATAATACATATAGTATAGCTTATTCATGAACGTATAATCTAGTTTTTTATGAGCATATAATCGAGCTTGCTCATGAGCAAACGAGCCAAGTTATCTTGTGTTCAAGCTTAATTCATTTATCTTTTGAGCCTTAAAATTGTGTTCAAGCTCGGTTCATTTACCAACCGAGTTGAATACGAACAAGATTTAACCGAGCCGAATACCGAATTTCTCACGAACGGCTCTGTTCATTTACAATCCTATGAAAAACCCATGATTTGCAAAATCCAGGTAGTACATTCTAATATATGAGTTTAGTTGAAAAAAAATTAACCAAAAAACATAGAAACTTAAATTCACATGATTTTCCAATTTCTCCAAAAGGAATTACAATCACCATGGATGGATAGGTAAGATCTACGTCCACCCTTTTTATTCTATTTTTTATTTAAATTTTATTAATTTTAAAATCTCTAATTTACTTATAAATAAATCAATTGCATTTAATGGACAAGAAATATAATAGTCTTTATATAAATTCTCATGATTTTTCAAATTGAACCAAACAAAATGTAGATATTTAATTCCTACATAATTGTTGGAGAAAAACTTCTCACCTCGGGAATATAGGGGAAACACCACTAGCATATAAAGAAGAGTGAAACTCAACCCAATGGCTTAAGCCTTTGGATAAAAATGGTGGATCCCGACTTTATATACTAAGTGGTAAAAAACCCCCGACACGTCAACCGTTGTTTCGGTCACCGGAATCTAACATGGTATCAGAGCAGGTTCGGTTCGGGTTCGGTGTTCCTGGTATTAAAAACGGGTATATAGCTAAAGGAGAATGAGATTGCTAATAACCAGTCAAAAACAAAATACGGGCTAACTATAAAGAGAATGAGATGTTAGACCCGGAAAAAAATGTTCAAGCGGTAACTAGGTCAGGCTAGTTACCACTTGAGGGGGCATGTTGGAGAAGAAACGGGTCATTCCCACATCGACCAACGAGACAAAATATATACTACTAGCATATAAAGGAAGAGTCAAACCCAACCCAATAGCTTAAGCTTTTAGGTTAGAAGGTAGATCCCGACTTTATATACTAAGTGAGTAAGTGGTAAAAATCCCGATACGTCACCCGTTCTTTCGTTCCCCGAAATCGGGAAATTTTTCTCCAACAATAATTAACTTTAACCAAACATTCTTTTACAAATTCCATAAAATAAAATTCTCAGAAATTAATTTTTTGTGATTTAATTTCATAAGAAATACACTTCTTATGCTTAACCAATCGAACACTTAAAAGCCAAGTACTAGGTCGAGTTTCGCACCTGCTTGTCGTGAAGCCTCGATCGCTGCTCGTCACTCGTGCTCAACTCGCCGAACTTCTGCCTTGCCGACTCATGCGGTCGACGTCGTTCATGAAAAATGTTAAGTTGTTCTCTAACTCAATTTTGCTAAGGTTTTGATTTTTTTTATTTATAAATTACATTTTCTTTTTTATCACATAAACTAGTTAACTAGATGAAAAGTTAGTGTTTTAGAGAGTTTAGTTACGTTCAACCAAAAAAAAAAGAGTTTAGTAATAAATTATAAAGTTGAAGGGTACTTAAAAAATAAAAAAAATTTAGAACATCAAAAGTAAAAGGTAAAACTTAGGTTTTTTTTGGATATCATGCATTATAAAGCAATTATTCTTTATGGAATATTGTTCTTAAAGCATAATTGCATTAAATTTTCTCCACCAAATAGAGTTTGTGAACAATTGTAATTATAAAACATAAAGCATATATTATAGTTCATAATGTTGTAATCCAAACGACTCTTAGTACCAAAAGAATTTCCCTAGTTTTTTTCTTCCTTCAGATATGGGTGTGGCCCACCAAAACGACTCATTAACGGACACCAAAAAATTTACTTTTTATATAAAAGAAAGTCACATCCAAAATTAAAAGAATAAAATAAAAAGGAGAAATGGATAGAACCATTATAATCAAATTGCTTGGGGAGATTTTCCTGGAGGAGTTTGCGTGTATAAATACCTGCCTCCGTTTTCCTCCATGTTCAATCTCTACTATCAACCCCGGAGGGCAACATACAAACCCCCAATTCACAAAATCCTTCTAGAATCCCCCATCCCTCCGCCTAAATCCGTCAATCTCCGATCGAATTCCATGGGACCCTGCTGCGTCGAGACAGCAATTCGCGACAACAACCAAAACCCAGATCGCCAAAACCGCAACAATCTCCATATCCACCACAATCCTAACCCTAATTCCAACAATTGCAAGGATTTCTCGTCTAGCCCACCAGCCGTTCGACAAAATGCCACTCTCACGCCCATCTGCCCAAACGGCCCCAAACCCTCAGAAATCCCAATTTTCAAGGACTCGGTCATGGAGGATGATCTCTGGTCCCAAATGGTGAAGGAGGCTGAGATTGATGTCAAACAAGAACCCATCTTATCTGGCTACTACACAAGCTCAATCCTCGCTCACAATTCCCTTGACAGCGCCTTAGCTCATCATCTTTCCTCTAAACTTGGCAGCCCGAATCTTCCATCAACGTCCCTTGTTGATTTGTTTCTCGGTGTCCTAAAACAGGACAGAGAAATCATCAAGGCTGTTGAGGAGGATCTAAGAGCTGTAAAAGAGAGAGACCCAGCTTGCATAAGCTATGTCCACTGTTTCCTCAATTTCAAGGGCTTCTCGGCTTGTCAAGCACAGAGAATTGCCCATAGGCTTTGGGTAGAAGATAGGGAAATCATGGCACTTATTATCCAAAGCCGGGTATCCGAGGTTTTTGCTGTGGATATCCATCCTGGTGCCAAGATTGGGAGGGGGATTCTGCTTGATCATGCAACTGGATTAGTCATAGGAGAAACTGCTGTGATTGGTAACAATGTGTCAATCCTGCATAATGTCACTTTAGGAGGAACTGGAAAAATGCATGGAGATCGACACCCGAAAATTGGAGATGGAGTTCTGATTGGAGCTGGAACTTGTGTTCTTGGTAATGTTAGGATTGGTGATGGGGCTAAAGTTGGAGCTGGGTCTGTTGTGTTGAAGGAGGTGCCACCTAAGACTACTGCTGTTGGGAATCCTGCAAGGCTGATAGGAGGGAAGGCAAATCCAGTAAAGTTGGAGCAGATTCCAAGTTTTACTATGGATCATACATCTGATATATGTGAGTGGTCTGATTATGTGATTTAATTAGAAGTTATTTGCAGGGTTTTGTTCTTCTTTAGTATGTTGCTCTGTTTTGGTGGCTTGATCAAGTGAGAATTTAAGCACTCTTTTAGAAGCAAACATGGGTGATGTAAGAAGAAGAAGATCTGATAGATCATAGCTGTCTTGTACTAGACAATCTGCAGTTGGTTTTTTGTTTTGCCTTGCTGTTATGAATATACATGGGGCTTCCTTTGGCCTTTGTTCCCTCAGAAGGGTCTTGCAGTCTTGCTAATCTTCTGTAATAAGGTGCTTTGTATGGAAGTCAATTTAGCTTATAGCTTCATGATGGTCTTGAATAGTGAATGTGAGGCAACTGATCTAGTAGATGGTTTGTGCAAGTTGTTTAGATTAGCTATTGGGTCAAGTTAGCTTGGGTCGATTGGATAGAACTCTTAATATTGTTTGGTTTTATAATGCATATAATAACATGTTATATTATGGGTGTATTGTGCATCCAAATAGGCACAAACTAATTTGGTTCTAATCATTATTGACACGACCAAAGTACCTATCAACATTTTTGATGAATTATTAATCTCGTTTAAGTAATTCATTAGGGCTTATTAGCAAAAAGTACCTATCAATATGCCTAATAGACGAGGTAAAATGCATGAACAAGATAAACTGGCTTGTGCCAATTGGGCTCGACCCAATGATAGGAGGGATGGTGAAATTTGGTTTCTCACCCAAGTGAAGAGTCAGAAACTTGAGACATTTCAACATCTTTTCATACCTCATACTATTTTTTTTTTTTATAAATACCTCATATAAGGCATTTTTTCATGATTAAAAGAGCATATTCTTCTTCTTTTCCTCCTCCATCTTCAAAGATTAAAACAGGCAATGTGACAATTGTGTTACTGTTACCCCCAAAATACAATTGAGATAAGTCAAAAGAAAAACTAGGCACGGGTGTGTGGTTAATATTGCCTTGGCGTGACAACTGATGTATTCGATCGGGACTTTGGAAGCTTGTGCTTTATAATTTGTTCGAAGACTAGTGGACCGTAAAAGCAATCAAGTTGAGTGGAGATGTAGAAAAAGAAAATGCCATTCTTGGAAGTAGCAAAGTGGTCCAAACGAACACGACTTTCTTTTGTAGTGTTGGGGAATAGGTTTTAGTAGTTTATTAAGACACGTAGTAAAAATCGATATTATTAAGGGCTTATTTGGTATCAACCATCAATGTCAAAAATTTAATATATTATTATTTATCATAAATATAATTCATATTCATATTGGTATCAAATGTCAAGGACAGAAAATTAATTTAGCCATATTAAAAAGGGTTGATGTGTACATACTAATTACGGTTTATATAATTGGAGAAAGTGATAGATACTAATCATTCCCGAGCTCACTCACTCAAGTGCGTAATGAAACAGAAGTGCTATTGTGGTTGCAATAATCGTTTCTACACCACAATTCGGGATGAAGTTTCATTGCGTACGCTTTCAAAACATTACGAAATATATGTCACTATTAAAATTGAATTCATAACCTAAATAGTCAGTACATCTGTGCTTTATCATGTACCTCGGGCTTCCAACTACATTAACAATGCGGATATGCGTTTTTCAGCCATTATTGTGGTTGGTTATGTATTCATATGATAAGTTCAAAGATAAAATCCAAATGTATGTTGGGTATGTAGACCATAGAGGTTATTTACTTGATGAGATGTTTGATAGAGATGTACAGGGAGAGGATGAAGAACATGCATATTAGGATTATATATGTATGATGGTGCAATGAACAATGTATGTGCTTCATGTGAGAACACGAATTAATTCCAAGTACATGTAGGTTTATACCAAGGACCAAGGGTCAGCCTTTAAGTCTTTTCCTCATTACATTAATGATGAATGTGTTATCAAGGCCGCTTCAAAGCAAGGTCCCGTGGTGTATTCTTTCGTAAATGATATTGTGTTGGTAGATGAATCAAGAGCTAGGGCCAGGAGTGATAGAGAATGACTTTATTGAAGCATCTAAGAGGGGCGTATAAGTGATGCTTAGTGAGGATATCATTCTAAGAAAGGAGAGTTTCAGGTATCTAAGGTTTTTCGTTCCGAGCGAATGACGAAATGATGCATATATATTTCAAGCATCGAATTCAGATTGGATGGCAAAAATGGAAGGAAGCTTTGTGCGATAAGAAAATGCCTCTTAAAATCAAGGATAGGTTCTACATAATGATTGTCAAGCCAACTTTGTTGTACGAGCCAGAGTAATAGTCGATTGCAAAGGCGCAACAACAGAGGTTGGTGGCAAAGATGAGGATGTTGCATTAGATCTATGAGCACACAAGGTTACAGAAGATTAAAAAACAATGATGGAATAGCCAATATTAGGGATAAGTTGCGTCAATTGAGACTTTGCTGATTCGTGCATGTGAAGTGGAGACAATCAACCGCCCTAGCTAGTGCGAAGGTGTGAGGGTTTGACCCGTGGGAATTTCTGCCACAACAGAGGGTGCCTCAAAAAAGTTGGAAGAAAGTTATCAAAACTGACTTTCATAAAACCTCATGAAGGGCTAGCATTCTAGTAACAGAGGGTTAGTTAAGAGGGGGTTGTAGGGACGTAGGGTGTGGGTGTAGAGAGAGTAGAGGTAATTAAGTTATAATGTTTTGTTTTGTTTCTACTTTCTAGAGTGTATTCGTTTATAGTGTGTTTGTGTGCTTTTGATTTTCCTTGTTCTCCTTCCTTTGCTATGTTTCTTGTGGTGTTGTTTGTTTTTCTAGTCTGTGCTCTATTTTTTTCTTATGATAGATCTACTAGAAATATCCTCTCGACTTGATCGGTGTATGAATTTGTACATCTCAAGCCCCCGGCCCCAAACCTTCGCATTTATCTCTAAAGCTAGGAAATTGAAACATGTGACTTTCTTCTCTAAATCGACTTATCCTTCTCTAAATCTAGGAAATATGTTACACTTAACTTTGTTTTTGTCTTTAAATCGACTTACACAACAGCCAAATTTCTCGGTCTATCGACCTATGAGAAATACTTGGTACATTAAATCACTCTTATATGTACTTGTCTCCCATAAGAGAACATAGCAACGACTTGTGAAAAGTAGTTTAGCCTTAGCAATTGTGGACAGTCTTTCTGCTAAAGCTTCCATGATATTGAAACATGTGACTTTCTTCTCTAAAATCTTTCGAGATACACACCCTTAAGTATTGACTTGGAAAAGTAGTTTAGCCTTAAAATTGTGGGCTGTCTTTTAAAGCTTCCATGATAAAAAAAGTTGCATGCATGCATGCATGCATGCCAGTACGTGTAATGTTCTAATGTACACGTGGAAAGAAGAGTGAATCTTGGGATAATAAAATGGCTGGCAATATACACTCAAGAGGCAATCAATGAAGATTGACTGGGGATTCATCTGACAACTCTTTTCCAATATAACGATCATATCTGAAACGTTGGTTGTTTGTTTAATCCTTATTTTAAAAGATTATGCTAGATCTTGTATATATAAGGTTTTTGTTGGGAAACATTCTAATGCAAAAGCATTGCCTTTAAGGAGCGAATATATCATTCTATCACATGAATTTGGCCGTCCTAAGCTCATCTCATATGCACTAAGAAAGTCATCTAGGATAACCCAGTTTCATACAGACAAATATGAACATTTGATGTCAGCATAAACCAGAAATGTGTTCAAACAAGTAAATGAGGTCAGTAAAAAGATTCAAATACGATTTATTCCCTCCCATCGCTCCTACATTCTATAGCTTTGCAATTCAAAATTTCTCTTTAATTTGGCCATCTTTCCATTCATCAACAGTACGAAGATGAAAACTGAAAAGAATGTCATGTAATACCTATTATTTTCTTGAATCATCATCATCACAAGTATCTGATTCATCAGGAAATTGGAGAAGATCCAGGCTACCATCCGCTGTGCTCTCCAGAGATGAGTTATCAAGCGAAGACATTTCCGCGTAGTTGTTTTCTGCTCTCTTCTGCATCTGTTTCTCTTCATCATAGTTTGGCCTTGTTGACTCGTCATCACTTCTATTGTACCTCGTCATTATCTTGGGAGCCGTTCGAGCTGAATCCTTGGACGCCAGTGAAGCATTGTCATTCTCTGTCCGCTCAAATCTTACAGCACTGACTTTTCTGGCATTTGCAGCTAATATCTGCACCAAATGTGTCATTTACATAAAATTTTGGTGTAGGGTGGTAAAATATTTGCTCTCGGAAATCCTAATTGTATCCAAAAATTATGTCTTAACAATCAACTTGAGAAAAATTCTGAACAAACAAACTATATTTTCACAGCCTAAGATCCATCTAGATCAATCAAGTGTGACAAGGGTTTGGCTCAAGACTGAACAACTACATTCATAATAAAGGCCATCTCAAGTAACTTGAGACGAATCAACAATAAGTAGCCAAACATGGTCAGGAGACGGGCTAAAACTCAAATTATGCATTTAAAAACTGGAGAAACAATAATAAATTGCAAAACACGAGACCAATCAACAAAGAGTGTTCAGTGAGCTTGTGAATGTGCAAGATAGCATATAAATATCAGGAGATGACCCAAAAAAATGGATTTTTCAAGAATATGGACTATAGTGTACATACCTCAAGTTTAAAAGCCTGAATTTTTTCCTTGGGATCTTGGTGCTCAGGTTCTGTTTCATTATCCTCGTCTTGATTATCCCTTTCAAGCAACACCTTGATACTCTCACCAGTTCTTGGGATATATCCAAAAGCCTCACAAACAAATCCTGAAACCGTTTCGTACTGATGATCCTGTTGTAAAGTGAAACATAAACAGAGAAGTTATCATGAAAGAGGAAGGTTGAGCAACTAAAAGGGATAAAGGATTAGCTCAAACCTATATTCATATACATTGTAAACCAAGTAAAACAAATGTGGTTTATGAGAATAATCATAGTTGTAGACCTCATCTGACGAGCAAAGCAACTGAACGTGTCTAATCAGTAAAGAAAAGACGGAAAAAAGGAAAAGCAGAAAGGAACACCTCAGGCAACTTAATGTTTAGTTCCTCAGATAGATCATGAATTGATGTATTCGCATCCACGTCATATATCCCCTCTGCCCGTATTAAGATATAGCCTGTTTTCTTCTGAATTTCTTCCTGTCACATATGATTTGGCAGTAAAACAATTAGATGTATGCCCCAACAGTCAAGTCTGGTGCAACTATTGCAGCACATCACCAGAGAGAAAATATTTATTATCCTCAAAACAGCAAAGAAAGTACAAACTTGAGAAGTAAAATTGAAGTGAAGCATTCATAAAAGCATAAAAAAGCATAATTTTACGAGTGAAAAACAGGATCCCTTCACCTTTGAATCATTTTCATCAAAGATTTCACCTACAATTTCCTCAACTGCATCTTCTAAAGTGACTATCTATTTTCACCAAAACAAACAGAACAAGAACAGTTAGCTTAATGGCAGAGCATATAAAGTAGAAACAGTAATTAATAATCAAGAAATAAATCTCTTATGCTACACGAAATCTAAACAGCAATTTGTTTACTTCTTTTTATTATGCAAGGGCTTATATGCAGTTAAGGGTCAACCAAATATTGAAGAAAGTTACTTGATCAAGAAAAACGCTGCATCCCACTTTTAACTGGCAATCCTAATGATTAGTAACGTATCCACAGAACAGGATGTCTTAATGTCTAGAAAAGCGCCATCAATTATATAGAACACCATCAACTAGACTTTATTAGTTTTCAGTGGTACTGATAACAGTATACTGCTGTAGTTAATAGTTACTATAACCTGTCTTAACCAAACCACGGTCAGCAAGATAAAATGCATCTTCCAACACAGAGATCAACTGCATTCTGACGACCTAGGACTCAGCTTCTGGGGTTATTTCATGGGAAGAAAATAGAAAATTTAAAATCTAGGAAAACACTAAGAAGAAATTGGTTCAAGGATGATAACTGATAAAGGCCTAACAATATTAAAAACTTTATTTATTTTTTTAATTGATGAAATTGGGTTGAAAGTTATTTTGTTCTAGTTGTAAGATAAAAAGTAGTTTTGGGGCAAAATGTATTTATAATTGCCTTGGAATCTGTGATATAAAATTACATTTCATGTATTTTAAAGCTATTGAAAGTACATTTTGCCCCAAATGAACTTCCAGATATCTCAAGCTTGAGCACATAATGAACTCCAAATTCTTAACCTCTTGAAAGAAAATCCACATACCCCCACAGTTCCTCCATATTCATTCAGAACAACAGCCATGTGAACCTTCCTGATTCGGAACTCTCTAAGAAGATTCCATACTGACATTGAATCTGCAATTGAAGAGAACAAAAGTTCAACTCAATTTAATTTATGTCAACAATGAACCAGTTATTGGAGAGAACATCCATGCAATGTCAACATGTTCCAAATTAATCGCAAATTATATGCACTATTTAGTCTATCTTCCTCTGTTCTTAGTGTATAAAACAAACTGAACCAGGTAATAAATAAAAACAACTATTGAGGAAAGAAAGAAGTACTTCTTCAGTTTAGAATATATTATATTAGAATTTTAATTCAAGTCGTACAGAGTCAGCCTGAATTAGAATAAGGATACAACTATACCAAAAGTAACAGCCAAGATAAAAATGCAGTTATAAGCGTGATCATTTCCTGCAGCTTGAATCCAATATTTTCTTGCAAATTCATGTAGCTGAAAAGCTACAGAAAGCATTTTTTTTCTTTTTCAATTGACTGCTAGAAAGGATAATTCATTATAGAAGACTTAAAATAATAAAAACATGTATTCTACAAGGTGACTTTCTTTATTGCATAAAAGTCTCTCTGCCGAGATCTGCTATATCTGAAGAGGACCATTCATATAAAGCCTATTCCCCTGGGTTATAGAGAATTAACAACAGGTTTTCTAATTTTTGGTAGACTTTCAGGTGAAAATCTAGAGGTAGTATTATGCTTTGGAGATGTGTAGTGAATTACAGAAGTTGATAAATTTGTAGTAGTGTAAAGAAGCATGGCATATCTGGGATCTTAATGGAACTAAGAAGAAATACATGGCTATAATAGTATCGATCAATCAACACTGGAAAGTGTCCCTTGTGTTTTAATGTTCAAGAGGTTTTATTGCAGACGACATCCACCACCAACAGATATCAAAAATTTCAAAGCATGTCAATTACTTTGCAAGTTTGACCAGTCAAGAAATCCAGGTATTAACCGATCAAAAAAAAAGAAATCCAGGTATTAATACACAAAAAAATGCAATCATGGGGTCTAGTTGCATTGGCGTAGTTTATGAATCAACTTTTACTGAACATCAACCACAATGCAAGGGAAGCTCAATACACTACATCTATAGCTTCTACAGTTGTAGGCTTCATTTTCAGATTCACTCAAGAAAACATGTTTCAGCTTGTAGTCAACTGTATTTGAGAGGGTATTTTAAGAATCCTTTACAAACATAGAAGTACCATAGAGTCAAATTACCAGGCACAAAGTAGGCTGGTTTGTGAGCAAAATCTCCCACAGAACTTTCTAGTAGCTCTCCCTACAAAATCAAACAGATTACAGTTCTGCAGACTATGAATAGATACATGGATCAATAAGAAAAAGAACAGTAATAAAGAAAGGGTGATTGTCACTGAAAAAGCCCACCTTCTGCACATAATCGAGCAAATCCATAGCATATGCAATACCAACTATGTTATCAATACGCTCTTCAAATACAGGCACCCTGACAAAGCATAGGGAAGTGAATATGATGGGACACTGAATCATAGAGAACAAAATGTCCTGAACATATAGAACAAATTTTTTTATAGTTTATACAATAAGATACCTGGAGTATTGATGTGTCACCCACAGTTCATGGAAATCAATTAGTGTAGCGCTTGAATCAATGGCAACAACATCAACAAGAGGTGTCATCACCTCTCTAACATGTGTGTCTTTTATCTCCAAGACATTCTCGATCATGTCCTTCAATCAAATTATCAAAACAAATTAATCATATAACAACTTTTACAGATAATGTAATACAAAGTTCACTTAGACTAATTTATTCTTAAACCAAATTATGGGGCACCTTTTTGGTGTACTGATATATTAATAATATGCTAAGGTTAGTATGACACAGCTAAAAGCCTAAAAGGATTAATTTCTCAGTAATCACCATCAAATTAATGTTTCTTTAACACAAATCCAACAGATAAATAAAGATATGAATGAAAAAAGAGCCCTACACCAACAACAAAATATTGAAAACGTGGCAAACATGAAGTCAATAGATCATCAGGGAAAGAACAACCTGTTCTTCCTCCTCTATTGCCCCACTCAATTCCGCTCCTCGCAGCATCAACTTCAGTTCATCTTCTGTGACATAAGGCTCACTGATATATTGGATTCAGTAAGTGATAAACTTTTTTATATATTTGCAAGAAATCATCAGTCAGGAAAAAATCTACAGAATAACAAGTTCTTATCATCCTCTAAAATATAGACATGTATGAATGAGATCTATTAACAAATAAAAAATACATTTGCATAACATAGACTTATCGCAATCACCATCCATGACGACACAGTAGACTGGAATATATGCCATTAGCCAAACTTTGAATATTACTATCAGCATTATTTTCAAACATAGTTAAAATCAGTATTTTACAACTCACAGCATCAATTGACACATTTCAATACAACCAAATGATTAGCATTTTAGCATTAACTACATAGAATTCAAATTTTTGGCAATAAATATGTTGTTAGCATGATAAGGGAAAAAATATAAATTTTCCATGAATTTGTACAGCATACAATAATTTAGTTCACCAAAGCATAGAACTGGATGTCTGTCTATAAAACCTAGTTTTGTTTATATTAAAACCCTCTAAAACCTTTTACCCTCGTCAAAGGAAAAACTCTTTAGGAAAACTTGTTCTAACTTTTCAGCAGTGTATAATAGTACTTCAACAATTATGATTTGGAGATCAAACTTTTTGCAGATGTTGAAAACAAAAGCCACATACTGTTGGTTACTTAATCCCACTACTGGCCCTTGATTTCAAAATCAAAACTAGTCAAAGCATCATGAAGCAAACAAAAAATTAACAACATAGTGCAAGAGTAAAATCATAATGCAACAAAGGAGCATAATATAAGGTAAGGACAAAATCATAAAGGAAGATGCTACTATAAACTGAAAGAAAACCCAGCTAACCTTCTTCCTTTTAAACCAAGCATTTTCAGCATCCCAAAAGAAATGAATGTTGCAATTCTGCCCACAGGATATAATATAACCGAAAGCCATGCCACTGGTCTGACCTAAGAGACAATTCAAGCACTTATCAGTAAATCAATTTGTGTTTGAAAACTTCAAGCAGAGAAGCTCGGTAAGAACATATAAGATATGAATTGAAACCAAATTCATGTCAAGTCCTCATCAATGCCTTGATGTGAGCCATGTAAAGCCCGAATCAGCATTACAGAGTACCATTTCACACAAAAGAGAAGATGGGAAGAGAAGTCACAACGTACCACAACTCTGGCAACATCAGTGGCATGATGAACAGCTATACTTTTAGGGGTTATCTCAGTAAGAAGCAAAATAGCAACCTGCAGTACAAAACAATGGAACGAACAATGAGAACAGCAGAGCAAAGTTCGTCTATAACCAGTAGTTCAACTGCAGTTTTGAGTCCCAGTAAGCTGGCAGAATTAAATTTGTAGGGTATAATTAGGGGTGAGAATTAGAAAAGAACAAAAGTGAAATTAAGCCAATGAGTAATTTTCTCTAAGCAAAAGGGAAATGCTGAATAAAATAATAAATCTAACGAGCCTGATTCTAAATGGAAGATAATAATCATAGTCACATCAGACTTTTCCTGTCAGTGAGAAGGAACTGTCAGTCCTGAAAGAATTAAGGAGGGATATTGGAACCATACTGTCATCACTCCAGTTGCTGCACTAATTCCAGCTTCACCAAATATTGCTGTTGCAGCCTCCGTAACTAATGCAGTTGCCGCAATGTTAACGACACTGTTTAAATATAGAATCTTCTTAAAAGGAGTTTCAGAGAGCTAGAGAAAGCAACATAGATTATTTAATTCAATAAGAGTTAATACGTTGTGCCAATGAGAATAGTTGTAAGAAACCGAGTAACATCGCTCCGAAGCATTCTGAAGACACCATTGTCTGGTTCTTTCTCTGCTAACTCTCGCACCTACAAGAAATCAAATGATAAAGCCAGATAAGTGCTCCATTAATTTGAGTTTGCATGAATTAAAGTAAATGGAAATTTAAGGATGTTCTTCATTAATTAACAAAGATAGGACTAGCATAGCCATGAATAATGATTGAAGTGCCTATACGAAACTTCCAAACATAGTGGCTTAACATTGAAGCGACAAACAAGTTAAATTCCACTAAAAGAACACCATACAAAAGAGAGGGAAAATACGAAAAACCACTCAAATGGTTTCTGTAAACAAAAGAAGGGCATTATACTAATGGTTACTAAAATTTGTAAGCTAAATATTGCTATCTCAAGCCCATCAAGTGTTGCTCAGAAAAACAAGGCAAGGGCAGCATCAACAGTGACGGTTTCTGAAATTTAGAAGCCAAGTATTTCAGACTCAATTCAATCAAGAGTGATTCTGAATATCACACCAAGAGAAAAAACAAAATCATCACGCACATACTAGTACATATGCACTTGGATAAGCACTTGGATAAACTGGAATGGAGACAGTCTTATCTGATCTAATAATGCATCTGATGCCTAGACATGGCTATTAGACATGAATATATATCATTGTTGTGAGTAACTACTTACAGCTACTATCAATGTTATAAACCACACAAAAGAAATGGCATTCCAATTCTGTAGAAATGAAATACTCTACAGAAATATTGTAGTTTGTAGGGTAAGAAGTTCTAGATAAGTTTCAGCATAGGCCATAGAGGCTCCATGGGGCCACATGAGAGTTTAATAAAATCTCAAAAATAACAATGATCATCAAGAAAAACATATGATATGATTCATAAAGCGTTAAGAAATATACCTTCCAAGGCCAAAGAGTGGTAATCGAAGTCTCAGCCATGGAGAAAAATGCTGACAGGCCCAACAGTAGAGCTAAGATCAGCCCTTGCTCCCTGATTACCTGAAGAAGTTGCACCATCTTTGGCCAAGCATTCTTTAGCAACAACTTGCTGTGCTCAATAACATCATATCCTGCAATAACAACTCCTTCCACAGCCATTGCTCTCCGACACTGAAACACTAAGACCCCACACACCACAGCAGCTAAAACTACCCCGCACTTAATCATAACCTTGAAAGATTCACTGGAACTCGTACTCACAAAGCTGGATTGCTCTGTCTGCCCTTCGGCTCCACTACCTAAAGCAAATTTGCCATGGTTTCTGTAATTAAGACACTGCAAACACCTGTTTTGTTGGGTTGCAGAAGTAAACGAGCTTGCAAACACGGATTTTCCTGTACAATTGGTAATGAGCGGGCGGGATGCAATTCTTGAAGAAACCTTTACTGTCACTCTTGACCGCGAGTTTGGAGCGACCAGCAATGAGGGCCTTGAACAACCGCCGCCCCTTGAGTAACTAAAAACTGGAGATTGCAACGAAAAGCTCATCATAATATGTCAATCCTTCAAAGCAAAATTTCTGCCAAAACCAGGGAAAAAATATTCAGAGAGATTTTCTCAATGCTTCTCAGGCTTCTCCGTGAATTCCACGGATTCCAATTTCTCACTGATAAAACCCCGAAATTCGGATATTTACGTTATTCAGCAAATTCTCCCGGCTTCTCAATCTCCGATCCAGCATCTTCCGCAACATCTACAAAACTCTGGATTCGAACTCAAACTTTACCGAAGTTGCTCTAGGTTTTCGAGCTTAAACCCTAATTATCTTGCCAGTAGAAATGGCTTTTACCGGCGGAAAAAGCCCTATGGCATTGGGAAAGCTTGCAAAGGAATATCGCAATTGATATATAAGATTTGGGATTCTTGTGGCGAGTGGACTTGACCGGTGGAGGAAACACCTTCAGAAATTCACGGTGCACAGTGGTGTGCAACTTGCAAGTGGAACGTTAAACGAAGCGACGTTGCCCTCAAAAAAAGAAAAAGGAAAAAAAAGAAGCGAAACCACAATTTTTACCCTAATTTTTTTTATATTTTCGTTTAATTAACCTCTATTACAAAATTTTCAAAGAACTACACCTTTAATGAGATTCTCATAGTTTATTTCTTTTTGATGTTGAGGAAGATACCTTTAGTGGTAAATTTTGGGCTCGTGACCATCAGACATGAACCACAAATAGGTAATCAACAACTCTTTATTTAATAAAAGAAAGGATGACAATACTTGCTTTTTTACCTAAATAATGAGGTGAATATAGAGATTGAATCCAAACCTCATAACATTCATATACCTCCTACCACTAGACCACCTTCTTTGGGACCAAGATTCTTCATGGTTGATCAGCAATTTGGCAAAAATGTGGCCAATATATTCCATAAAACTCGTTAGGACTCAATTTTGGGTATGATACTCAAAATTATGTTTAGAATAGCCACAATAGTTCAATGAATTCTCGGGAACCTGTCTAATGATAGCATTTTCAATATTTGTGTAGAATTGACCCAAAACACAACTTGTTCCACTCAAAAAATTCAACCTTAAATCATCCCTAACAACAATTAAGAAATATAAAAACATAGAGTGAACAACTAGTAAATTGATGAATGCTTGAACAAATCTTATAAATTAAGGACGAGCAATATCATACCAGTTAAAGGCCTTCGATGTTGAATTGAAAACAAAGAGGGGTTAGAGGGGAAAGATGGATAAGATGATTGTTATGTATCTTAATCTATTTTTGTAAGTTGTAAACATACATTTATACATAGTGAAGCACACAAGTGTAGGTAGAGGCTAGGGAGCTCGAGACATAGCTTGATCCTTTTGTACAAACCCTAGTCTGAACCATGACTCACCCGCTCGAGCCGCTTGACCACCTTGGTTGAGTATGGCTCGAAGTGTGTTGTTGTTGAAAGCAGAAGGGCTGTCCTTGAGTGATTTGAGCCATGATTAAGAAGACGTCTTGATAGGCCTGTCTGGTTATTGGGCCTTATCCGATCTAAGCTTGATGATGTCTCATTAGCTAAATGATGTGTTTGGCTTATGTAGACGATCTTCAATTGGAACGACGTCGTCTGGGGTGCAAGGGTCATATAAAAGCTAATGTGGAAACCCTAGCGCATCATCTTTGCCATTTCCTTTGCCGTTGTGAGAAATTAGGGCTTGAGCTCTCGAGCTTTCTCTGGTTCTTTCACCTTGGCGATTCGAGATTGTGAAGTCCGAAGAAGAAAAGAAAGGGGCGGAGAGAAAGAGAAATGAGGGAGATTGGAGCCTTGGTAGTTTGAGCTCTTTGTGGGCTTGTTCGATTTCTTCTCTGTTCTTCCCACTTTGCCTTTTTTCTTAGCCTTTTCCATCTGTGTGTGCTTGTTTTGTAAACGTTTGTGTGTTGACTTTGATGCCTAGTGGATTGGGCGAGTCCCCCTCCCGAGACTCCACAGAGTAGGGTAAAATCGATATGCGTAAACAAATTGCTTGTTCATTTGCGTTTTACTTTCGTTTTCGAAACAAACCAACTCAGTTGAATTGTATCTGAGATTTTAAGCTTTACAATGATGATGATAGGGGGATTAAAGAATTGACAAGGTACGTTAGAAAAAAAAAATATACTACTAGGTTGAATAAATTTCTAGATGAGCATGCTAGGATTTTATTTAATGAAAATTCCTTATACAAGCCTACTTATAAAATTTATCAAAATTCTTAATAATTATTTTTTATGACAAAAATTAATTTAAAATAATAATAATTAAATATAGGTCGGGAATACATACCACACGAGACGAGAATGGAGTTGGGCACGAAAAACGAGGTCGAAATGCTTAATGGGCTTGGATCTCTCTTAAATCATACCAGATAAGGCTGATGGGTGTTCTCAAGTTTGACAATGTTAGTAGTTTAATTCAAACGCCATCTTATTATAATATGAATATGTGTGAATATCTTGTTTGATTTTAGAGGTTTTTGTGTACAACCAACCGTTAAATGATCGATATTGCAAGATACCACCCGTTAAACCACTATTTATTTTAGCCAATTGCAGAGGGAGATGGAGACGAGTGGGGTAATTTTTGAAATTTTTTTCCTAAAAAATATAAAAAAAATTAAGTTATTCAATAAAAACTAGTCTACTTAACTACAAAAGAATTAGGTTAATTTTATATTTTTATGAAAAATATAAAATAAGGGTTCTCAAATATAATATTTTTTTATACAAAAAAATTCAAAATTTTCTACACTATTATAAAATCTCTGCTTAGTTTCGTCTAGGTCATGCCTAGGTGTTGAAAGGTCCTATCCCGCCTAGTCTTCCAACCCGCTTAGAAGATCACCTAGTTTGTCTAGGCGCCCATTTAGGCCGCATAGGCGGACGATCTTCGCCTAGGGACTATTTCGTGTTTTTAGAACACTATCTTTGTAAAAAAAAAAATTATATAGAAAAATACAAAAAATATGTATTTTTCAATTTTTTTGATGTAGGCAAGAATTTGACCCAGAGAAATTTAGCACCCTCTGGATCGAATTCCTGGCTACGCCCCTGATTTTGACACACCCGTTAAATGTAATTTTATTGCGAAGAACCACCCAACCGTCTACTCCGTTAGGTTTCCCGTTAAAAAGTGCGATTTTACCATATTACCCCTTCGTTTTTTAAAAAATTACAAGATTTACCAGGTTTTCCTTGAATTACAACCGGATGATTTCTTTTTGTTGCTTAATTGAAAGAAAATTAGTCCAAACCTTTTGAGGCCTAATTGAAAGCTCCCATAATTGGCCGCTCGTGTTGGTGAGTACTTTCAATCATTTATCGATCTGATCTTCTGTTCTTTTATGTTCTTGTTAATCTTAGGGCATCTACATCGGTGAAACCCATATGGTTTCGCCGAGTTTCACGTGAAAAAAAGGGAAATTGGTGAAATTGGGGCTATTGGTTTTGCTAGTCGAAACTCGCCCGTTTGGTTTCATCAACAGTACCCATACACATGATAGCCAATGAGAGTGTGCCACTTGGCACTCCTTTTTGGCTAATTAAATATATAGTTAGTATAGGTTAGTATTTGGCTATTTTAAATTAATAATAATAAAAATAACTTATACTATAAGTAATAATTTTTTTTATCTATTCATAGATACCAATTTTGTATATATTTGATTCACTTTAAAATTAAATTATTTTTTTGGGTTGATTATGGGTAAACAAACACATATTAATCACTTTTTAAAATAACTCATGGTTTTAACTTATAAAAATTATATTAGATTCATAAATTTTTATCTAATTTATTTTTCACCAATTTTATATATATTTAGGTAAAATTGGTGCAATATATATATATATATATATACATACATATATCCATTTTAATTTGCACCAGTTTTTAAAATTAATTGTATCTACCTTATCATTAAATTAATTATATCTATTAAATACAAGCAATCCTATTATAAAAGAGTTAGTATATCTGAGTCCAGTTTGGGTGTTTAATATGCATACAGTGTAAAATGAGAACAAATTAGAGTGGTTAGATCTAACTAGCTGACGGTGAGGATTAAACAAAAGTAATTAGCTGAAATATAGAAAAATTAATCAGCTCTTTTTTATGATGGCATCACGAGTAAATAAGTTTAATTTTCCATTCCTAGACAAAATTACCCCTTGAAACAAATCTACCCCCAAACTTGGACAATCTTCTTCATCCGAACGCCGCCATCTCTCCAAGTCTCTCATCCTTCTCTCGTTCTCTTTCAAAACCTTCAAATCGCTTGAGTATGCTCGATCTTTCTCGATTAATTTTGATTATGCTCTATCTCACATGATCTTGCCCGATTGCGCTCGATCTCGCCCGATTACGCTCGATCTCGCCCGTTCTAATCTACAATGGTGGAATACAATAAAAAGGTATGGACAAATTTCACTTTTCTAAGATTTATGGTTTAAAGCTCTCAATCTTACTCTAAGCTTTTAGATTTAATGAGCCTTACTCTAAATTTCCCTATCCTCAAATGCTTTGTGTATATCTACTTGGTTTTTGAATGATTTTGGACTTTGACAAGATTTTTGGGCTTGATTGATGATTTCCTTTAGACACCTTAATTTTTTTACTATTGTAGCAAAAAACTTGACTAGTATGGGCTTGTTTGGTGTTTTTTTATTAGTATAGTATGATTTAATGTTTTTTATTTGTTGTTTAAGAAAAAAGATCGGATTACATTTGTGTTCCCGAAGCTGTGTTGATGTGATTATTGCTTATTTTGTTACTATACTTATTGTTGGTATATTCATTAGTTCTTGGTTCAAGGTAATATTTATGGTTCATGATTTTAAAGGTTATGGTTCATGGCTTCTAGAGTTGTGGTTCATGCTGTAAACTTGGTTGATTTTTGTGGTTTGAACTTGGTTTGTTGTTGTTTAAATTGCATATTTTGGAGGGTCGGCTGAAAAAGATGGCCCAAAAAGAGAGATTACTAGTAAAAATACTACATGGCAAGAGCAAAATCCATCTCCCACACGAAAAATACTACATGGCAAGATTACATTTGTGTTCCCTAAGTTGTTTTGATGTAATTATTTCTTCTTTTGTTACTACACTTATTGCTGGTTTTTTCATCAGTTCTTGGTTCATGGTAGTGTTTATGGTTCATGATCTTTAAGGTTGTGGTTCATGGCTTCTAGGGTTGTGGTTCATGTTGTGAACTTGGTTGATTGTTGTGGTTTGAACTTGGCTCGTTGTTGCTTAAATTTCATATTTTGTAAGGCCAATTGAAAAATATGACCTAAAAAGAGAGATTACAAGTAAAAATATTACATGGCAAGAGCAAAATCCATCTCCCACACGAAAAGGTTTAGGTTCTTAAACCAATATCTATATGTATATTGCTTGCATCATGTAATAAGGATGACATGAAGGCATTGTGCATGTTGGTACTGTATGCTATGGGTTCATATCACCAAGTGAACACAACACTAATTTATGGTTTAGAGGGGAAAGTCTAGTGAAATTATATCCTTTTCTGTTATTTTGTTGTTGTTCGTAATTAATTGTTGGTATTGTGCTTTTTTACTATATTCATCTAGTTCTGACAATTTGAAAATTCTGATTAAAACCAAAATGTTGGATTGAGAGGAAAGTGTTTTTTAATAGTATATGATCAGCTATCATTTGATGAATTTTTATTTGCTTGTTTTCAGTTTATGGCTTTCAGTTCCCTATATTTCTTTCATTCTTTCTTATGATACTAATAAATAGACCATATAGTTGACATGAATTATTAGCGTCATTACTTAAAGTTCATAATAATTACTCTATTGGTTCATTATTTTGTGTACTTAGGTTCATAATAAGTGTCAATACAATTTATGATTTGGTAGCCTTTTTTTTTGGTAGAAGTCATTTGGTGGCCTATTAGCTCAAATGGTAGAGCGATGTGCTTGTGCACATAGATGTGGGTTCAAATCCCACATAGGCTAGTTCATCTTATAGTTGAGGTATTTTGGTTCATATAAACTAGTTATTAATTTGGTTTCATAATTCATGTCGACAATTTTTCGTTTGGTTTTTGCTTTTGTAACCTTGGGTTCATAATAGGTCTTTTTACGGTTAATGTGTTTTGTTCATAACAGTTATGTTATTTTAAGTCTTTTGGTTCATGATAATTGTTCTTTTGGTTCATGTTTTTGTAAGCAAAGGTTCATATTAATTCTTCTTACGGTTCATGTCTTATATATATATGCGTGATTTTATTTATTGAGTGTTATGATTCGAGAGGCAAATACAAAGGAGATAATAACATGATTTTACTCTCATAGCCTATATGAGATTCGAACACACATCATTTCTAATGAACACATTGCTCTTCCATTTGAGCTAATAAGCTTTAAAGGTAATGTTGCATATACAATATGACTTGTTGTTTGTCAACTAAATAGAATCCACCTATGAGGAAAACTAAATAGAATCCAACTATGAGAACAACTGAGACTTGTTGATCAAACTCAGCAACAAACCTTAAAATTTAATCCATGACTTGTTTTTCGTCACTCCATCCCCAATTAACATTTTTCGTGTTGTTTATACACGTGTGGACAATTGGGAATGAAATAAGAACAATCTTGTTATAAGTGAAGAGTAGGCATCACTAGCTTCATCATTATCAAGACCCTTCAATGAAACTCCATCAATATTAGCATCATTATCCGAATGAGACAAGTTAGGATGACCGGAGCTTGATGAACAACCTACAATAAAAAAGAGAAAAATTAAGCTAATTTATAGACAACATGGAACACATAATGGGCAATAAAAATGTGAAAAAAAAACGTTTTTCTTTTGGTTCACAAATATTGTCATTACGGTTCATAATATTACACTATAAGGTTTATTGAAAATCACAATGTCGTTCATGTAAATAACAATAGTATTTGACATAAACTATATCAAATTTGGTCATTTTGGTGGATTTGGAAACCAAATGACCAATATTTATTAGTTTACTTCAAATGTTAGGATGACCGGAGCTTGATGGACCCCATCAACACTAACATCATTATCAAGACCCTTCAATTGAACCCCATCAATAGTATCATCATTATCCGAATTAGACAAATTAGGTAGACCGAAGCTTGATGAACAACCTACAATAAAAAGGGAGAAAAAGAAGAGATCTAGTAAAAATGTGCAAAATACCGGTTTTCAGTTGGTTCACAAATATTGTCATTGTGGTTCATAATATTAAACATGGAAGTTCACTGAAAATAACAATGTGGTTCATATAAAATAACAATACGAATTTTAAGTGAAGCGATCTAACAAAGGCCACGAGGATACTAATTGCTTATTCAAAACAATATCCTACTAGTCAATGTGGATAATTAGGCATAGACATATACACATAAGCATCATATCCAACAAAGCATACTAAACATCATATGCAAACATTCATTTTATCCACAAGGTGGAATTTGAACACTAAAACATCATCAATACATGAAAAGGTCTTCGTTATCTTCATATTCACTAATTAGAACAGTAAAAACAATATTCCAAGACAAATTAGCAAAACATGCTCATTGAGACATTTTATCAAACACTTTGTGTGCAATCAAATAAGCATACAAATTTTAATTCTAGTTTCTATAAAATTTTGTTTCCAATCCTAAAACCAAGAGTACAACACATTTCTCCATGATCTCAAGCAACAAAGAACCATAAACAACAACAAATTTAGGAATTATTTGTGAGCAACAAATCATCCACCAAACTAAACTCTTCTTAAGTATTCTTCATAACCACTTACCTAAATTCATTATGCTTTCAATTTGGAGTAGGAGTATGGATCAAACGAAGGGGAGATCGAGATCGAAAGGGAGATCGAGATCGAAAGAGGGATTGAAAAAGGGATCGCACGAAGTCGTCGTCGTTCATAAGTCGCCATTCGATCATAACGTAGAGAGGGAGGAGCAATTTAGGGTTGAAAGGTAAAATTAAAAATAAAAGAATAGTAAAATGACAAAAGTACCTTTTCAGCTTTAAAAAACAAAGGAGTGTGAGTCTTGATAGTAGCCCATCTAGACCCTTAATCTCACAAAATCAACGGATGAGACTTGTTCTTATTTTACACGATAAGAATAATTCTCATTTGATCCCCAATCTAGTGTATCTATCCTATTATTCTATTATATATTAGTTTCATCTACCCTATTTTAAAAGGGTTAGTATATCTATCCTATTATTTTATTATTATTTAGTTTCATCTACCCTAATTTTTTTGCTATAAATATGTATGAGATTCACATTTCTAAAACACAATCTTACCCTCCACCATCTTACCCTCAATTCTAACCAAATCCTTAATTCTTGCAACAACTCTCATATGTGCAAGCTTCCCAAACCTTTGGCGAGTCTCAACAATCGTCAATTTCATTAGGATCAGATGAAAATGTGGTCATTGAGCCAGAAGATGAACCTCTGTACAACACTCAACCAGAAGGTTCTCGCGGACGTGGAGCTCGAGGTGGTGGTCGTGCAACTCGTGGTGGTGGATCCAATCGTGCAAACAATGTCTCCCCAAATGAGCGAGACTTTATTAAGGGATTACCCTGGAGTGAGGATGATGAATTGCGCCTAGTGAGTGTCTGGCTCAATACAAGCAAAGACGTCATCACAAACACACAACAAAAGAGAAAAACTTTTTGGAAGCGAATTAAGGACTACTGCAACGAAGAGAAAGCCACCAACCAGTGTCGAACTTGGAGGTCGTGTAAGTCTAAATGGACTAGACTTAGTGCTATCGTATTTAGAGTTGGAATTGAATATCGGAATGCCGAGAGCATGAGAAGAAGTGGTCAGTCAGATGATGATATGAACTATGCTCAAGAGTTGTCTTATCATCAAACTGGCCACAAATTCACTGAAATCAAGTGTTGGGAAGTTTTGAACAAGGAGAAAAGATGGAAGGCTCAATAATTTGAGCAGAGCTCCGGAACTGGAAGCTCAAAGAGATCGAGGGAAAAATCAGCTAAAGGCGATACTTCTGCTCCTGATACACCAATAAGTAGGTATGATGATGAAGGCCTTGTTGAGCGCCCAATCAGAATTAAAGCTGCTAAGAGAGGAAGAGAAAAAGGAGCATCCTCGTCATCCCAATTGATTGCAGATATTGAGCTTTCAACATGTATGACAGAGGCATCGTTGTAGCAAAGCCAAGAGTTGGCGGCCATGAAGAGAGAAGAGTTGCAGTTGAAGAAGATGAACCTATATTACAAATTGGCTAGTGAAGAAAACCTCAATCGCGCAAAAGAAAAAATGATGCACAAATTGGAGAAGGACTTGGGTTTGGACCAGTGAAGCTCACAGAGAGCATCTTTATTTTCATGTTTTATTCTCATGTGCAATGCTTTGTGTTTCGAACTTTAATTTTCTGTAGTTTGTGTTTAAGTTAGTATGTTTAGCAATTTCATTCTTGCTTGTATGATGCTTAAATGTAATCAATGTTTAATTCAATGTAATCGCTAATTTGTGTTTGAATGTTGGTTGGATTATGAAATCAATTTCCAAAAAGTCAAAGCAAATTCTGAAAAGCAATTCAAAGTAATTGGAAAGCAAATTCTGAGCAACTGAAAAGCAAATTCACATCAACTGAATAGAAAATTCTAAAAAGCAATTCAAACTTCTGAAAAGAAAATTCTGAAAAAGAAAAAGCATTTTCTGAAAAACAATTCAAGGCATTGGCCTTCATTGGATTCTCTTCTTGTGGCAGACAAGGAAATAGATCAAAAGCATTGGATTCTGAAATTCATCTACCATAGTTTGAAAGTAGTTGTATCTACCATATATATTACGTTCATCTACCCTGATCGCCTCTCACGGTGTGCGAGGGTCTAGAGATACAATTTATAACCCGACCCCTTTGTAGTACGTGGTGGGTGTCGAACACTCGGGAAGTCTACTCGATCGATGTGCCTAGACACTAGGAAGCTGGAAAAGAGAGCTTAAAACAAAGGAAAACAAAGAGAACAGTCGAGACCGACACAGAGGTCACGTCGGGCCCGATGTTGGCGACAAGAGGAAGTCGGGACCGACACTGGGTAAGTCGGGCCCGAGGTAGCTGGGTTTGTCGAACTTCAAAGATTGAAAGTAGATCTTGGGCTTTTGGGTTCCTTCTCTAGTAGATTAAGGCTTATCCACCCCAATTCAAGCAATGAGTGATGATCGGACTAGGATCGAGTGCTTTCGCCCTCGTTCCAACCACTTCTACACATCGATCATTGGGGAAATCCCCTTCGAAGCAAGGTCTTGAGATTGACACATGTTCACTTTCGCTACTTTTCCAATCTCAAGCCTTGATTCCCGACTTTCGCAAGGAATTGTAGCTCTATGTAGAGTGGGTTCCTTAGATCAAACACTCAAGGCTATGGAATTGGGGTTTCTAGCCTAAACCTAGCTAGGGTTTTCCCCCATAACCCAAGATCAAGGAGATCTACTCCATGTGGCAAACAAAGAAAGCAAACAAATCAAAAGGGAAAGCAATCAACATCGTCAATCTCAAAACAAAGCAAAGTTTCATTCGAAATCAAAAGCAATCCACAAATTCTAATCCAAAAGTTTCCAAATCCACAAGATCAAAACAAAACAAAGCTAATCTATCAAACAAACCTATCAAATCTCCCTCTCCTTGGCCGATTCTCTCTCTCTTCCTCCTCCTCTCCTTCCTCCTTGCTCTCCAAGTATCCTCTTGGTTCCCTTGGAACCCCCCTCTTGTGTGGGAGAACCCCCCTTTTTGCGGTGGAGAACCCACTTTTTTTGTGTGTGTGAGGGAACCCCCCTTTTTGGGAACCAACTTTTGGAACCACTTTTGGAACCCCTAAAATAGAAGACAAGAGGGCCTTTTATGGATTAGATGAGGGGCAAAAGTGAAAGTTCACAAATTCGTGCCTTGGAGCCCAAGTAGTTCGGTGACCGACTTGGACCGACACGGAGGACCTCGGGCCCGAGTTACTGTGCATGTCGGTCCGAGGTTGAAACTTCAAGTCGGGCCCGAGGTTGGTTGCAACTCGGTCCGAACCTCGTTCCACCTTCTTCTTGTTGGCTTCTCTTGTTCTTCTTCATGGCTTGCTTCTCTCTTTCCCGCTTTAGCTCGGCCTTTGCTCCATGTCTCGACCCTCCTTCAAATAGATCCTTGATTCACGCCAATTTACCTACAAAACACATAAAATGCGCGTAGTCTCCGAATCTCATAGAAATACGGGAACTAAGCTAAAAAGGAACAAAACGCACAAGAAAAGGGGAAAAAGAAGCATATTTACAAAGGAAATCACATATGAAAACACCACCAAATAGAGAGACATCAAAATACCCCATACTTAAACTTGCTTGTCCTCAAGCAATAACAATGTAAGCAAGACCGAAACATAATCTTCAAGTAAAGCCTCGTGTGAAAACACATTTTAAGCACAAGTGATCGATATTCAAGCAAGATTACATCATCACACATGATTAAGTGTTCCAAGGAATAAAGTCAATGCAACTAAGCCTCACTTTAGGGATATGTGAATGTGTATCACTCATCATGTGTTTGGGTTTAGCAATGAACACTCAAGCTCAAAAAATCATGCAAGTAAGGACTTTACTATTGAAGCTAATATCACCAATTCCTCCACCTAGAGATGCCTAATGCAAAGTACACAAAGAATTTCGAACTTGGCTCAATGGAGGTCCTCAAAGAGGTTCCATTCGGCCGGGTTGTAATGGGGCTTTTGGTATTTCTCAAGGTGGGAATTATTTGGTCTTGTGGTGCTTACAATGGGGATTGAACAACCTAAACTCTCACCAACTTCACCAAATTCCATAATTACTTTCACACTCACCCAAAAGACTTAACATTTTCCTTTCAACCCAAAATTTCACTTAACATTCCACTTCATCTTTGCTCTTATGCTTTTTGTTGGATTTTCAACACTTTCTACATTTGGACCGACTTTCTTATGACATCGGGCCCGATGTTGCTTGTAACTCGGTCGGACCCGTTTCTTCACTTAAGCTCTTTGCTTTATTCCACCTTACATTTCCAACATTTTCTTTCTTCCTTTTCTTTTTTTTTTTTTTCATTTTTGTACAACAAAGATGCACTACCCACATGATTCATAACACCATTCTTTGCCCTTAAATCCAAGAGAATCTCAACTCTTCAAATACAATCCAAACCTTTCTTCTAAAGTCCAATCCCATAAGGGTCAAGTCATATAAGGCTAGGAATAATATTTTTGAGGAGTTTCAAACAAAGGCTTAGGCTAGAACGGGGCTACAAACAAAGGATTATCTTCATGGTAGGATATGGAACATTTATGTGACTAGAAGAATAAAGTTCAAAATCAATGTGACAATGCTAGGACAAATCTCATGACGGTCTTGGAAAATAGATAAACACCGCAATAGCAAGTTTTACTAAGCATGAATGAGCTAATCACACAAGAAAAATGAGGGATATGCAAATATGAACAAGCATCCCTAAGATGGCCAAAAATCAATCTCACGAGGGTCACTCATACTTAGTTGCATAAGAACTCATCCTAGAACTCACATGTTCAATAAAACAAGCAAGATATCATGATCACATCAAAAGCAACATCATTTAAGAGGCTAAACTATCCAAAAATATGCAAAGGAATTTACATGCTCACATCATCATTAGCTTTTATTTTGGCAATCTAAGATGGGAATTTCTAGTCCAAAACCTACAAAACACAAAATCTTTTTGTTGTTTTCAACACAATTTTTCAATTTTTATGGATTTTTTTGCAAAAATTTCTCTAAAACCAAAAACTCATCCATTCAAGACCAAATTAATCATTCATGTTTTTCATCAAACCACAAACCAAGAAGCAAACATCCCAAACACAAACTAGAAACACAAACTAAATATCCTCAAAATAACATACAAACATAAACAAGTGAAATCATGAACACACTTACCCCCACCCCATACTTAAAATTTTGATGTCCCCATAAAACAAGGAAATCAAAACTTAAAAGCAAGAGAGAAGAGTATGAAAAGCTCACAATTTCTTATTCTTCAATGGCATGTATAGAATCAATCGAAGGGGTTGTCACGTCTACGTCCTCTTTGGAGCCTTGCTTGCCGATCCCTCTCGTACACTTGTTCTTGGTAGAAGTCTTGTGGTGGTGGTTGAAGTTGAGGCTCCGGGCGTGTCCATTGGTCCTCACGGGAAGGAAAGTTCCCGCTCATCCACGTGTTGAAGCTATCTTGGACCCGCCACCTTTGGTCTTCCACCTCCCTAAGCTCTTCCACCTCTCGAGTATGGTGAGAGGATGGGGCGGCCGACTTTGAGAGTTCTTGAGGGAGAGGGGTTGTATTTTGGGAATGGTAGTTGATATGAAGATGATAGGTAGGTTGGGGATAGTATTTAATGGGGGAAAAGGACAAATTAGGTCAAGGGCAAAATTGGCATTCCAACTAGTCAAATCGAGTTGGACCGACTTCATGGACCGACGTCCCTATGTCGGGCCCGACTTACCTGGGCTCGATGTGGGAGTATTCGGGTCACCAATTTTACTCCATCCTCTTGCAACTTCTTTCCCATATTTCCATTTAAATATTTCACCTCAAATCCTACACAACTTGAAGGATGCACAACACCAATAATCCACAAAACACTAGATAGGGATTGGTTAGAGAAAAGCTAAGCTAAACTAAGAAAAATCAAACTAAAATTACGAAAAGAAAGCTACTAGCTCGGGTTACCTCCCGAGAAGCGCTCGTTTAGAGTCACTAGCTTGACTTCCTAACCTCAACCTTATGGCGGGTGAAACACGGTGAATTGCTCGCCATTGTTATGCCCATTCCCATTGCCTTCATACCCATAAAACCACCAACGATGGTCTACATAGGCATGGCTCTCCGATCTCGGGCCTATCTCATCATACTCCTCCAACGGGTGAGATTTCTCCTCCTTACTTGCTCCATCATGTTTTTCTTTTCCTACACCATAGTTATCCAAAGTATTCCTAGGAGATTCTACCAATTCATCTTTTAAATCACTAAGGCAAATGTAGGAGTCTCCTAAGTCATCTTTCAAATCACTTAAACAAATGTAGGAATCAAAAGTTTGGGAAGAATTGTGTTCATCACCAACATCAAAAGGATATAAGTAAGGATACTCTTCATTTCTCCTTGGGCTAGCATTGATCCTTGACTCATCTTGACCCTTGAATTGCTCCAACAACTCCCTTGCTTGTATTTGCTTATTGAACCCTTCATCACTTCTCAATACAACGACCTCTCTAGCAACTTCCACTTCTTCACTTTCTCTTTTGGCACTCTCTTCAAGTTTGAGGATAGCCAAGGCGTCCGGCTCATTCAAGGCCTTGTTGAAGTGAAAATCGACCTTTTCTTCACCAATCTCAAAGGAAACCTTGCCGTTTTTGACATCAAACCTTGCCCCCGCCGTAGCTAAGAATGGTCTTCCTAAGATTATTGGGACCAAGGGGTCCTCGTGCATGTCCAAGATCACGAAATCATCGGGGACAAAGTACTTTCCAACTCGCACCGGCACGTCATCCAATATTCCCTTAGCCTTGATGATGGAACCGTCGGCCATAGTTAGGGACATATCGGCCGGCTCCATTTCACCCAAATTTGCTCTTCTCCAAATGCTAGCGGGCATCACCGAAACACTTGCCCCAAGGTCACATAAGGCTTGGAAGTTTTGAGACCCCACACCAATGGTTATAGCAAAGCGACCGGGATCTCCTAGCTTTTGTGGTAACTCCAAGGTCTTGACCTCATCTTGCATTTCAACTATGGACCTCTTCTTGCTCAAAATCTCCTTTAAAAACTTGGCATAAGATGGCATCTCACTCAATGCATCGGTGAACGGGATAGAGATGTTCAAGCCTTGCAAGAGTTTGAGAAACCTCTTGAACTTGTTCTCAACAACATCTTTCGGCTTCTTTGAGGGATATGGAAGAATCGTTGCACCTTGAATCTTGCTTGGATCAACTTCTTTGGACTTCCCTACTTCACTTGTAACATTTCCTGGTTGGACCGACTTGGGCACCATATCGGGCCCGATGTTGTGGATCTCGGTCCTGGACAGAGGAGTTGGATCGAGGTCTGTGTACGTCGGTCCCGAGTTGCTCTCGACCTCGGTCCGGGGTAAAGGGGTCGATCTTCTTGCTGGGTCGACTTCGGGGAACGTCGGACCCGACTTGCTGGGTAAGTTGGTCCGACTCTCTTCATTCTTCTTAGGCACGTGTGGTTCGGGTAGGTTTCGGCCACTTCTCAATCCAATTGCCCGGACTTCATTTTGATTGTTTTGAGCTCGAGGATTCTCCTCGGGTCGGCCCGGAAGTCTCCCATTCTCTCTCGGGGCTTGAGTCGCGATTTGGGCAAATTGATTGTCGACTTGCCTCCTCCATGCACCAAACTCATTGAATTGGGTCCTCATCTCCTTGAACCCATCTCTCATCTCTTGAGCAAATGTTTGTAACTCATTGAATCCCGGTGGTCTATATGGTGGTGGTGGCGCCCTTAGCTCGTTTTGGTTGAAGTTGTTGTTGTAGCCTTGAGCTTGACCGTTGTTCCACCGGCCATTGCCACCATTGTTGAAATTGCCTCTTCCACCGAAATTTCCTCGGACATAGTTTGCCTCCTCAATTCGCTCGGCCAAGCGCACTTGGCTCTCATTCGGACAAACTTGTGTAGCATGTGCGAAGGATCCACACTCCTCACAAGCTCTAGCATTTTGCTTGTAGTAGTGGACTTGCCTCTTAAGCTTGCTCACTTCACCTTCAAGGAATTGGAGCTTCACATCCCTATCAATGTCTTCTACCTTTGGATCATATAACTTCCTTGCACCTTCACCTTGAACTTTCACCTCCTTGCTAGCTTGACTCACCCCATACATGGCCTCATAATCGGATAGCTTGTCAAGTAGCTCCCAAGCTTGATCCGGTGTCAAGTCTATGAACCCACAATCGGTGTGGAGATTGAGCTTGTCCTTCGTTACTGGATTGATGCCTTGGAAAAAGATGTCTTGAAGTACATATGGTTGTTGGCCATGAGTAGGACATTGGCGCAACATCTCCTTGAAACGGTCCCATGCTTCGAAGAGGGGCTCATTCGGACCTTGTTGAAAGCTTGCAATCTTCCTTCTTAACTCGGTTGTCTTTGAGGGCGGGAAGAACTTCATCAAGAAAGCATCATAGAGTGTCTTCCAAGTTGTGATTGACCTAGGAGCTTGGCTCTCGAGCCAATGTGTGGCCTTGCCCCCAAGTGACCATTTGAACGCCTTTAGAAGCACATACTCCAATGTCTCCTCGTCGGTAGAGATCGTCTCACACATATCCACAAATCGTTTAACATGCTCTATGGGACACTCATGTGGACGGCCCTCGAATTGATCACGCTTGATGAGGGAGATGAATTGCGTCTTGATCTCAAAATTCTTGGCAACCTCGGGAAGCACAATAGCCGGCTCGGGTACCCTCAACTCCGGATGCATGTATTGGCGTGCATTCCGGGGTAGAGCGTTGAGTTGAGCCTCGGCTCTCATCCGTTGCTCCCGTTCTCTTCTTGCCACCTCCTCTTGATTGTCCCTCTCAAGTTGCAATCTAGCCATTTCGGCCCTAAGTTGAGCCAACTCCTCATCAACATGGAGAGCTTGATTCTCCATCCTTTTCCTTCTTCGGGCTTCTTTGAGAATACTTTCCGGATCACTCACAAACTCAAGCTCAAGTGTTCCTCGGGAGGAACGAGCTAGCATACACCTATGAAACAAAAACACAAACCAAAACAAATAAAAAACAAACAAAGGGTTTGGGCTATTCCCTCACCCAAATCACTACCAAAACACAAGAAACTCACCAAATTGGCACTCAATGCACTTAGACCTCCCCGGCAACGGCGCCATTCTTTTTGATCGCCTCTCACGGTGTGCGAGGGTCTAGAGATACAATTTATAACCCGACCCCTTTGTAGTACGTGGTGGGTGTCGAACACTCGGGAAGTCTACTCGATCGATGTGCCTAGACACTAGGAAGCTGGAAAAGAGAGCTTAAAACAAAGGAAAACAAAGAGAACAGTCGAGACCGACACAGAGGTCACGTCGGGCCCGATGTTGGCGACAAGAGGAAGTCGGGACCGACACTGGGTAAGTCGGGCCCGAGGTAGCTGGGTTTGTCGAACTTCAAAGATTGAAAGTAGATCTTGGGCTTTTGGGTTCCTTCTCTAGTAGATTAAGGCTTATCCACCCCAATTCAAGCAATGAGTGATGATCGGACTAGGATCGAGTGCTTTCGCCCTCGTTCCAACCACTTCTACACATCGATCATTGGGGAAATCCCCTTCGAAGCAAGGTCTTGAGATTGACACATGTTCACTTTCGCTACTTTTCCAATCTCAAGCCTTGATTCCCGACTTTCGCAAGGAATTGTAGCTCTATGTAGAGTGGGTTCCTTAGATCAAACACTCAAGGCTATGGAATTGGGGTTTCTAGCCTAAACCTAGCTAGGGTTTTCCCCCATAACCCAAGATCAAGGAGATCTACTCCATGTGGCAAACAAAGAAAGCAAACAAATCAAAAGGGAAAGCAATCAACATCGTCAATCTCAAAACAAAGCAAAGTTTCATTCGAAATCAAAAGCAATCCACAAATTCTAATCCAAAAGTTTCCAAATCCACAAGATCAAAACAAAACAAAGCTAATCTATCAAACAAACCTATCAAATCTCCCTCTCCTTGGCCGATTCTCTCTCTCTTCCTCCTCCTCTCCTTCCTCCTTGCTCTCCAAGTATCCTCTTGGTTCCCTTGGAACCCCCCTCTTGTGTGGGAGAACCCCCCTTTTTGCGGTGGAGAACCCACTTTTTTTGTGTGTGTGAGGGAACCCCCCTTTTTGGGAACCAACTTTTGGAACCACTTTTGGAACCCCTAAAATAGAAGACAAGAGGGCCTTTTATGGATTAGATGAGGGGCAAAAGTGGAAGTTCACAAATTCGTGCCTTGGAGCCCAAGTAGTTCGGTGACCGACTTGGACCGACACGGAGGACCTCGGGCCCGAGTTACTGTGCATGTCGGTCCGAGGTTGAAACTTCAAGTCGGGCCCGAGGTTGGTTGCAACTCGGTCCGAACCTCGTTCCACCTTCTTCTTGTTGGCTTCTCTTGTTCTTCTTCATGGCTTGCTTCTCTCTTTCCCGCTTTAGCTCGGCCTTTGCTCCATGTCTCGACCCTCCTTCAAATAGATCCTTGATTCACGCCAATTTACCTACAAAACACATAAAATGCGCGTAGTCTCCGAATCTCATAGAAATACGGGAACTAGGCTAAAAAGGAACAAAACGCACAAGAAAAGGGGAAAAAGAAGCATATTTACAAAGGAAATCACATATGAAAACACCACCAAATAGAGAGACATCATACCCTAGTTTGGAAAGTAGTTGTATCTACCTCATCTATTACTTTCATCTACCCTAGTTTTTTTGTTATATATATGTATCAATTCCATTCAATAATTTGCATTCAAACTCACAACTCTTCCTTATCTATTTATATTGATTTCTTAAGTTCAATTACCAATTCTCATCATTCACAAAATGTCTAGTACCAATGGCTCTGAGTCCGACAATGAGCTAGAGGCCGCATAGAATCAATTTCAATTTCATTACCAACAACTTCAAATCAATCTTCAACACCGCATAACAACTGTACAAGCAGAAGCAGAAGGTTCAAGAAACCGACGTCGTCGAAGATTAATTGAAAGAGGAAGGGAAGAAGGGCATGCAAGACTATATGCCGATTACTTCAGCGATACACCAACGTACACAGATGATCATTTCCAAAGAAGGTTTCGAATGCGCAGGTCCTTTTATGTGCGCATTGTTGACCAACTGTCATCTGAGATGTCGTACTTTCAACAAAGACCAGATGCAACCGGTAGGCTTGGTTCTGCACTACAAAAATGTACCGTTGCAATTCGTATGCTGGCCTATGGACTTGCTGCAGATGCTTATGATGAATATGTTTGTATTGGTGAGGCCACTACAAGAAAATGCTTGTACTAGTTTGTTGATGGAGTGATTAATTTCTTCGGTGAAGAGTACATGCGGCGACCAAACTCCAACAACATTGAACGCCTACTAAGTGTAGTAGAGTCTCGAGGATTTCCCGACATGTTGGGTGTTGAGAGGGATTTACTTGACAACAAATAAATTTGTAGTCAAGACCTCGCTGAGTATAGAGAAGTCAGGATCGTCCACGGAAAGCGAGGTTGTGTCTAAATACTAAACTAAAAAGCAAAAGAGAAAACAAAGCAAAGTAACCAAACAAGCACACTGAAAAGGGGTCGATATCGACCTTGTCAAGGTTGATAACGAGGTGCGAATTCAGCAGAAAAACTAAGTAAACAACAAAAACAAACAAGAAACTTGCAGGTCGGTATCTACCTAAGCAGGGTCGATATCGAGGTACCTGGGTTTTAAACTCAACTCAAAAATAGGAGAAAAGTCTAGGATAAGGGTTTACCACAACATAATGATGCAATTTCAAACAATATGAATCATAAAAATCACGCCTTTAACATAAAGACATCAACTTTCGTTGAATAAATAAGCAAATCAATCAACTTTCATAAATCAATTCACTTAATCCACTTATTTTGATCTAAATTTCTCAACTTTCGTCTCAAACTTTATCTCTATTCAAGTTCATAACTTTCTCTTTCAATCAAGTCATAACCATGAATTACTTCGACTTTCGTCAAATCTTTTACACAAACAAGTAGAAGAATAGATAAAAGGCATTCAATTCATTCAACATATCATCATTCATGCACAATCATGTTGGGTTTCTAACCCCAACCCTAGAATAAGAGACTACTCACTCATCATAATGGAAGACAACTAAATTAAATTAAGAAGAAAACAGAAGCTTACAACCGAACCCAAACAAAACTTGTTCTCCAAGCAAACTCGTTCCTCTTCTCTCTCTCACGCCTCCTCTCTCTTCTCCTCTACCCTAAATCTAACTTGAATCTCCCCCAAAAGATCATAAAAAAAACTAGAGCTAGACAAGAGTATTTATAGAGAAAACTAATCTATCTATAAGGAAATAAATCTCTAAAAGATATATCCCATCTATAAGGAAATAAATCTTCTAAAAGATATATCCCCTTAAGGAAACTAATAAAAGGGATAAAAATAACATTTATTGCGCCGACTCAGACACGGAGCACCTCGGTATTGACCCTCCCAGCCTTGTTATCGACCCCCATAGGGTCGTTATCGACCCCCTTCAGCCTTGAAAATTGCCTTGTAACTAAGATATCTCCTTCGTTAGGGGGTCGTTTGCCTTTGTTTTTGTTTTGATTCTTCATCCTAAGGCTTGATAACGGGTCTCTTAACTTCTTTCATGGCTCAAACTTGATCTTCATGTCTCTCTTTGAGTACTTTATTTCTTCAGTTTCTCATTTTCTCCTAAAATATGATCCAAACAGCTCCAAAACCTATAAAAACACCACCAAAGCTTATGTAGACTCCATATCTTAAGAAAATACGAAAACCTACACAAACAACTCAAAACAAAACACAAAACTAAAGAAAAAGACTCAAACAAAATATAAACACTCCCTAAAAACACAACTAAAAAGGCGGATATCATTGGGTAGCATCGATTGTATGCATTGGAGGTGGAAGAATTGCCCAGCTGCATGGAAAGGGATGTATGGCCGTGGAGATCATGATGGTCCAACAATTATCCTAGAAGACGTTGCATCATACGACACCTGGATTTGGCATGCTTTCTTTGGCACACAAAGTACGTGCAATGATATTAATGTTCTTGCTCGGTCACCTGTTTTTTATGATGTTCTACAAGGTGTAACTCCAAATGTAAACTTCACGGTCAATGGACACGAGTACAACATGGGATATTATCTCGCCGATGGTATCTACCCCTCGTGGGCTACATTTGTCTAATCCATCACCCTCCCTCAAGGACCGAATGCAAAACTATTCGCCCAACAACAAGAGTGTTGGCGCAAACATACATGTCGAGAGGGCATTTGGAGCATTGCAAAGCAGATTCAAAATAATTCGAGACCCGACATTATCGTGGCAACCTAATTACATTGGAAAGATAATGAAAGCTTGCATCATCATTCATAACATGATTGTAGAAGATGAAAGAGGTTGGTACCATCCCAATGGGTATGTCGTTCCTCAATATGACGGGGAACATGAATAATCGGATGAAATTCTTTTGCCTAGAGACTATAATGTCAACAACTACATTGAGTGTATGTATCGTCTCGAGAAACGAATACACACCACCAACTTAAAGAGGACTTGGTGGAGCACGTTTGGGAAACACGCAGGGGTGATTACAATGACGACGACGAGGATGGTGATGGAGTTGATGATGGAGTTGATGATGGAGATTATGAAGATGATGATGGAGATGACGATGAACGATGTTGTGTTTACAATTATGTATGTTGTTTCATGTATGTTGTTTCGTTAATTTATTAATGTATTTTGTTATGTGTTTTGATTTATGTTGTATTTGATTGTTGTTTCAAGTATGTTGTTTCGTTAATTTATTTAATGTATTTTGTTATGTGTTTTGATTTATGTTGTGTTTGATATTAATATATTATGGTTTTGTTAATGATGAAGGAGAAGATTATGATCGTCGGAAACCGCGTTATTGGCAAATTAAAAAAATTAATTTATTTATTTTTTCTGAAATTTAAAACATATTTTTACAAACCCAAAACTCGAAAATATAATAAAATTATCCAAATTAGCTAATGAAATATTTAAAATTAATAAATGAAGGGTATAGTTGTAATTGTGTATAGAGAAATAAATGGTTGTTGGGAAATGAGAAAAGTAGAAAAATGGGTTTCATGGGTTTCATAAGTTTCATTGATATTTAAGTGGGTTTCATGAAATGGAATTGAGAGAGTGTAGGATGATGTGGAAGAGAGAGAAATGATAACAATGGGTGTTTTTTTGGGTTTCATGAGTTTCATTGATAATCATGGCCTTAATCTTTTCGGCTAATTCAGCATTTGATTGTGTGGTGAGTGATCACTTTGGAATTTTAGGGTTGCTCTTTGATTTGGGGCTTTTTGAGATACGCCCTTCAATTTCATTTGTGTAATGAATGGTAGAAGAAATCTCCCACATTCAATCCTCCCATCTGCCATTATAATCCCTAAATTGAACAAACCAAAACAAATCATTAATTGAACAAATCAATCCGCTCCATGCATCTTATTGAGGCACCTCAAGCACTTGGAGCAACCAACAAGGACGTCGTTGTTGCCGCCGCCGGAGCAATCGCTCTCCAAGCTCTGCACCCGACGGTTTCCAGCCTCCCTTTCCGGTCAGATCTCAAAAAGGGGAGTTTGATGATGGAAAATAGGTGAAAGCAAGAGGAGTCACTCACCTTTCCCTTTCCGCAGGTTTTTCTTCTTCCTTACTTACTCTCCTACTCAAAATTGCTCTCTTCTTCTAAATTCGGACGAATCTAGGGTTTTCTTGGTTGGGGATTTTGTTTGCGCTTTTTGTTGAGCGTGTAAATGTGGAAACTACAAGGAAGAGCAAAAGGATATGAAGAAGAGGAGGAGGAAACAGAGAGTTCGATGGTGCATCTAACAAGCCCGGGACTTCTCTTCCTCTCACCTCTCGGGTTCGTTCCCTATCAATTCTAATTCTCTCTCTACATTTCTAGTTTTTGTGAGATTCCAATTCTGAATTCGAATTTTATTTGGAGAAACTATTGGTTTTGTTGGATCAACCACTATTAGGAATATACTATATAGTTTTATATGTTGAAAAGTCAAAGCTATTTTGTAAGCCAGTGTGGCACTTCACTCTTTAGTATATCAAGCTCTTGTATTCTGTTTTACACAATTCAATGAAACTGAAACTTTCTCCCGCCATGTACTCTCTTTGTTTCTGATTTCCTTCTTCCTCTCCAAGCTACTTTCACACTTTGATTTCATGGTATCAAAGCGTGGATTACTAAGATCCAAACTATTCTCGATCAATCTTATCGGTTTTCTTCCGTAATTTCATGCAAATTCTTTTGCTCTTGTTGATTTTTGCTTTTCTGACGGGGGAAGCTAGCAAATCCGTCTATTGATACGAACAATCCACTTCATCTCACCTCGAGCGATAATCTTGGATTATCACTCGTAGCTCAAGTTTTTGATGGATCGGCCTTCGGAGAGTGGCGAATTTTGATGATAATCGCTCTTTCAGCCAAAAACAGTATCAGATTCATTGATGGAACCTTAACTACACCAGCGAAAACAGATCCGAAATATAATCACTGGTGTAGATGCAACGACATCGTGAAGTCTTGGATCCTGAATGGATTAAGTCCTAAGATTCGTCGAAATGTATTGTATATCGACTCGGCCTTTGGAATTTGGAATGAATTGTTGGCCAGGTTCAATCAAGTTAGTGGAGCGCAGTTGTATTCGGTTCGCAAGGAGTTAAACTCGATTACTCAAGGTGCGAATTCTATTTCCACCTATTTCACTAAACCGCGGTCATTATGGGATGAACTTGACAGCTTTCAAGACATTCCTAGATGTTCATGTGGTTGAGTAAAAGAAATTTTGAAACGACAAGAAGATCTATGTTTAATTGACTTCTTGATGGGGCTGAATGAACGATTCACTGTGATTCGTGGTTCTATATTGATGATGACGCCTTTGTCGGGCATCAATCTTGCTTATAATATGTTGTTGCAATAGGAGAAACAGAGAGATATTCAAAACAATTCACAGATCTTTACTGAATCAGCATCCATGAATGTTACGACAATGAATCAAAATCAGAATTCAAGTAATTCTTTTTCCGATCAGCAAAGAAAGAGTGGTGAGAGAAAATCTCTTTACTGTACAAACTGTAAGAAGACAAACCACACCATTGATAGGTGTTACTTCATCATCGGTTTTCCACCAGACTACAAAAACAATAACAAGACAAAGAATGGTGGAAAAGAAGAGAAGTTTGCAGACACTACACAAGCTAATGGCAAAGCTAATGAGTTGACTCCTGATCAGATTTCACAACTGCTCCATTTGTTGAATGCTAAATCAGAGAAAGGCCCTTTGTTATCTCCTTGCCAAATGAAAGCACGATTACTGTACAAACTTTAAGAACAGTACAAGTGCTCCCTAATTTGGTTTTTAGAGATGTCTTATTGGTGCCTAATTTCAAATGTAACCTGATTTCTGTTGGCAAACTTATTGAGGATATGAATTGCCAAGTTTTATTCAACTCTTAGAGGTGTTTATTGCAGGCTCCTTTTATGAGGACGCCTTTGGAGATTGGTAAGGCAGACAATGGACTCTATTTCCTAGCTTTTGGGGATAAACAGAAGCACAATAAAGCTAAAGGTGATCAGATTGCTTGCTTTGCTGATTTTCATCTTTAGCATAACAGAATGGGGCACCTTCCTTTTTACGAACTCCAAACTCTACCTTTCCTTCAAAATACCAAAACCAATAAAATAGACTTCTCTTCTTGTGAAGTTTGTGCAAAATCTAGACAAACAAAACTTCCCTTTCCTACAAGCTCTATTTCCACCACATATCCTTTCCAACTCATCCATATTGATGTTTGGGGACCTTTCCATACCAAAACCTATGATGGCTACAATTACTTCCTCACCATTGTTGATGATTTCACTCGATCAACATGGGTACACCTTTTATCCTCTAAGGGAAATGCTTTTACAGTTCTAAAGTCCTTCTTGGCTATGGTTGATAGGAATTTCAGAGGCAGGTTCAAATTATAAGGTCAGACAATGCATTTGAATTAGGTTCTAGCATTGAGGCATCTGAATTTTTGAGATCCCATGGTATTGAGCATCAAACTTCATGTGTTGCCACAACCCCAACAAAATGGGGTTGTGGAACAAAAACATAGGCATATCCTAGAGATAGGAAGAGCCTTAATGTTCCATTCTAAATTACCTCTTAATTTCTGGGGTGATAGTGTTTTGTCTGCATCCTATCTTATCAATCGTATCCCTTCTAAACTCCTTAAAAATAAGACTCCTTTTGAACTTCTTTATCATCAAAAACCTTCCTATTCCCACATTAAAACCTTTGGCTGCTTATGCTTTGTTTCTACCCTCAAACAAGGTAGAGACAAGTTTCAGGCAAGAGCTTCCCCTTGTATTTTCCTTGGCTATCCCTTTGGTAAGAAGGCTTATAAGACTTTTAACCTTGAAACCAAACAAATTGTCATTTATAGAGACATAGTCTTCCATGAAACTGTGTTTCCTTACCATTCCCAAGCTTTATCCAAGACTTCTCAACCTTTATTCACTCCTGAAAGTTTGCATTATGATTATGATTCAGCTTGTTCATCTTCATCTTTACCCTCCAATACTCCTATTCTTGAGCCTAGAAGGTCTACAAGAACTCATAATGCACCACATTATCTTTCTGATTATGTTTGTTCTTTGGCCTTGACAGATTTTCAGTTTTGTGGTCATACACTCACTTCTACCATCAGTTTTTCTACCTTATCTGAACCCTCTCATATCAAACCTGGACATGAACCTTACTCTTATACTCAAGCTTGTCAATATCAGGTTTGGCAACAAGCTATGCTTGATGAGTTTGATGCTTTAAATGCCAATCACACATGGGATATTGTACCATTACCTAAGGGTAAAAAGGCCATAAGTTGCAAATGGGTGTATAGAGTGAAAAGAACTTCTAATGGACAGATTGATAGATACAAAGGCAAGCTTGTTGTGAGAGGTTTTACTCAACAAGAGGGTGTGGACTAAACTGAGACATTTTCTCCAGTGATCAAGTTAACTACCGTGAGACTTCTGATTTCAGTGGCTTTGAAGAGAAATTGACAGATTTTTCAATTAGATGTAAACAACGCATTTCTTCACGGAGACTTGAATGAAGAAGTTTACATGAAGATACCACAAGGAATGCAAGTTGACAACTCAAATCTTGTGTGTAAGCTCAAAAAATCCTTATATGGATTAAAACAGGCAAGTAGACAATGGTATGCTAAACTTTCTCTCAACTTAAAATCTAGAGGTTACACACAGTCCATGAATGACTATTCACTATTTTACAAGAAAACGGATACATCAATGGTCGTTGTTGGGATATATGTTGATGATATTCTGTGTACTGGGGATGATTTAGCTTAAATCATAAATTTAAAGGCCTTTCTTCATGGTGAATTCAGAATAAAGGATTTGGGGTTACTGCATTATTTTCTTGGCTTAGAATTTACTCCAACAAACAAGGGTCTTCTTATTAGTCAAAGGAAGTTTGATGATGAACTTCTTCAGGAATTCCCTTCTAATTTAGCCACACCAGCAGTCAATCCTCTTGATTTGAGAAAAAAATTCCAACCAGATGAAGGTTCTTTGTTGACAGATCCACTTATGTACAGGCAGCTTATTGGAAAGTTGAGCTTCTTGGTTAACATCAAACCAGATATTGCTTATGTTGTTCAAGTCTTGAGCCAGTTTAATCAAGCATCAAGAGAACCATATTTAAATGTAGCCTTTCGAGTGCTTTCTTATCTCCAAGGTACTCAATCTAAAGCCTTGCTTCTTAATAACACACCTACTTTCCAAATGCAAGGTTTTTGTGATGCTGACTGGGCAACCTGCCCTTACACCAGAAAGTCAGTTAGTGGTTTTGTCATTTTTCTTGGAGGAAACTTGGTGTCTTGGAAATCGAAGAAACAACAAAGTGTTTCATTATCTTTTGTCGAGGTTGAGTATAGATCACTGCGCATAATTTGTTCAGAACTGGCTTGGTTGAGCAGATTGGTTAATGAATTGGGAGTGCAAGACATAGTGCCAATTCCAGTCCGCTGTGACAATCAAGCAACAATTTATATTGCTAAAAATCACGTTTTTCATGAACAGACGAAACATATAGAGTTAGACTGCCATTTTGCTCGAGAGAAGTTGTTAGAAGGTCTGATTTCTTTACAACATTGTTCTTCCAAGCACTAGCTGGCAGATTTCCTGACCAAAGCTCTACACGGCATACAACTTCAAGCTACATTGCCCAAGATAGGTCTCCTAGACTCACCTCCATCTTGAGGGGGTATTAGGAATATACTATATAGTTTTATATGTTGAAAAGTCAAAGCTATTTTGTAAGCCAGTGTGGCACTTCACTCTTTAGTATATCAAGCTCTTGTATTCTATTTTACACAATTCAATGAAACAGAAACTTTCTCCCGCCATGTACTCTCTTTGTTTCTGGTTTCCTTCTTCCTCTCCAAGCTACTTTCTCACTTTGATTTCAACCACAGGTGATGTACATGTTGGAGGATGAGGAAGAAGAAGATGATGGAGGAAGAATTGATCCGAGAAGTAGGGTGAACAAGGAAAGAGGAATAAAAAGAAGAGTTATAATGGAGTCAATCGGTTGTAATTCCAGGAAAGCTAGTAAATCTTGTAATTTTTTTTTAAAACGAAGGGGTAATATGGTAAAATTGCACTTTTTAACGGGAAACCTAACGGAGTAGACGGCTGGGTGGTCTCCGCAACAAAATTACATTTAACGAGTGTGTCAAAATAAATAGGGGTTTAACGGGTGGTATCTTGCAATGTCGACAATTTAGCGGGTAGTTGTACGCATAAACCTCTTCATTTTAAATGCAATGACACAAACAAAAAATAAAATAAAATATTTTTTAATTAAGAAATAGAAATTACTTTTCATAGATAACAATATTATTTTACACTGGATCACGATTACACATAAATTGCGGGAATTATCTAATTTACGCTTGACACAAAGATGCTGCTTCCTATATATCACTACTCTGCTTTCCTTCATGCATATTGCCAAGAAGCCACCGAGTACTGCTTCCTTTATGTTCTCCCCACTTCATTGCCTTTATACTTGTACCACTTAGCACACACCAGAAAATACACCAAATTCAGGGCTCCCAAGGCAGCCACAATATAGTAAAAGTAGTCCAATCTCCCCTTATTGAGATCCTCAGACAACCAACCACCACCACCCGATCCCGCCTTCTCCGTGGATCGATGCACAACCGACACCAAGAAACTACTCAAGTAGCTCGACATGGCCATTCCACAGAAGAACAAAGACGCGCCAATACTCCTCATATTCTCCGGGAACTGCTTATAGTAAAACTCGACTTGCCCAACCGCCATAAACGCCTCAGACAGACCCGCTAAGGCCATTTGAGGCACCAACCACAAACCCGACATGGACGATATCGCGCCTCTTCCTCTAGGCAGAACGCCTAGTGTCGGATTTGTTAAAGCGAGGGTCCTTCTTCGTTGTTCGATTAGCCCAGAGACTACCATTGAGAGCGACGAGAGAACAATACCGATCCCCATTCTTTGAAGGACCGAGATCCCGCCTTCTTTCTTAGTGAGTTTCTGTAGGAAAGGGACTATGATTCGGTCGTAGATTGGTATCCAGAGTGTGAAGGTGAGCATGAGGAAGACATTGTAGGATGCAGCTGGGATCTTGAAACCGTTGTTTTTGCCAAGGCTTCGGTCGGATTGGAGCGCTTGGAAGACGGCGTAAGTGTGCATTTGGACTACTGGGACATGGTAGATGATGGCTGATGCCCATATGGGTAGTACTCTTATAACACATTTTGCTTCTTCCACTTGCTGAATTGAGCAGAGTCTCCATGGATTGGATGCTGACCCATCTGGGTTAATTTCATCCTCTGTATCCTTAATTGCTGCTTTGTCTAGAAACCTGATCATACATTCATTCCACAATTTTTTAATCCACCATAATTTTAATAAGTTGTTCAAGAAAACCTTAAGTTTTTTTATTTTAGGGTAAACTACACATAATTACCCTGATTTATTTCATTTTACACAAAACCATATATCCTTAATTAATATAATGTGCCACACTCTATAACGTGATCATACATATACATTCAGGTTTTGTTAGCAAGTTGTGTCACACTCTTTAAAAAATGTTCAATATTGGTAATTAAGGAGTAGCTAGAAGCTGGTTTGATTAATTACCTGAAGTCATTTGTATGAGGCAACTTGGTGTTGATCGAATGAGCATCGCGGTAGTTGAAGAGAGCAACCGAGGGATCGCCTTGTGGTAGTTTCAAGCGCCTCTTCTTGGCCGCAACCACTAGAACTTGGACCATGCTCGTCATGGGGCTACCCTGTGGCTTCACCCTCACGTATAATTTGGCGCCCATGACAAACAGCAAGCACGCGACCAGCATCAACGCTGCAGGAACGCCTAAACCGATGCTCCAGCTGACGTTCGATTGCAAGTACACAATCACAGTCAGGGAAACCATCTGTGCAAAAGTGAAGGTGAAGAAGTACCTGTTGAAACAAAAAATAATCTGGATCAGAACAAGTGAATGTTTCAGTCTTTCTACCAAAAAAAAGTGAATGTTTCAGTCTAGTGTTATCCATGAAAAATTGCACTACATTGTACAAACATTAGGGTGGTATAGCATAAAGTTTGTGATATTCATATTCTATAAAGTACACCGTGTAGAACAATTGAAAGTTAGGGAACAAGGAATTAATTCGACATTGTTAAATCATAAAATTTTAGAAAAAAAGTCAAATTTTGTGTTTTAGGGTCAACTTTTTCATGTGGAAAAATCATATTCCATCTAGAGGTTAAGCCTCAAGGGTAGTACCCAGAGGTCCTTAGTTCGATTCTCATGGGCAATGCCCTCACCAAAAAAAAGTCATATTGCAATAGTACCAGTTGAAGAAGCTGTTGATTCCTCTTTTGCCTGAATCGGAGGTGGGATCGAACTGATCGGCTCCGAAGGCGAGGTTGCAGGGGCGTACACCGGCAGCGCCAACGATCATTAGAACGAAGCCGAACATGAGAAAGGCCATTTGCCATGGAGTCGGCGGCGTGCAACTCTTGTCTTTTGCAGCGCAGCTGGGTGGATGCAGGTTCTTAGCCGCCGCTGTCAATGCTATGACCAACAGGCCCTAAATGCAACACCAAATTAATACCACGCTCAACCAATCAATTACAGTATCCTTTTGTTTTTATTTTCAGTTTATCAAGTCAAGAAAATTTTGAATACTTCCTTCTACCAAAAAAAAATTGAATACTTGTGCTGTATCTCTGGCTCTTATGTACCTTCTAGTTGACTTTGTGGCTCTAACATACGGTATGTTGCAGGGTAATTTACACAAACTGCCCCGGATTTTGTTTATTTGCCCAATTTTACCTTTTCTAGTTTTCTTACAAAACAAAATAATTTGAGCTTAACCCGAGATGGAACAAAATATACAATTCAACAGTCATACTTATTTTATTGTTACAAAAGAACTCATAAAAATAAAAAAATATATATCAATGACTAATTAAGGTAATATTTTAATAAATTCAAAAGGATAAATTCTATTGAAGCATTTATAAAATCATTAATATATTATGATAAAGTTCGGTGGGCTGATGATCTGGGAGTCGTGCGATAACGGGTCTAACACACAAGTCCAATGAGATTCCAACCCAAAATCATATGACAATGAGTGGAGTAACGATTGAGCTTATATACTAGACAATTATAGTTCCCAATTTCAGATGTGGATAACTCTCGACACAATATGGGAATTTCATTTCTAAAACAACTTTTATAAAAGGGGTGGTACTGTACAATAACATAACATATATGAGGAGTAAATTTGTGAAATTTGTTTTGAGAACCATTATATTCTCAGGCAAAGGTGGTTTTCCTTTGGAGGGGAAGCCCCCTGTTTTACTTGAATTGCAATTTCTTTTCCTCACATGAACATGTAATAAAAGAGAGGTGAGAAAAAGTACCAGAAATGAGGCAACAGTGGCGAATCCGAGAGTTACAAAGCGGCCAAAATAGGAGTCACAGAAGAAAGCTCCCAACAGGGTTGCAAAATTGGTGGTTCCGTAGAACACATTGATCATTGTCGTAGCCGTTATTGCCTTCATATTGAACACCGTCGTCAAATACACCAACAGATTCGACAGCGTCCCAATTGCCCCTAGTTTCTCAAATGTCTCGTTCCCTGAAATTTACTCACTTAATTTTAAGTAATCAGATGAATAAAGTAAAAAACATTCAAGCTAATTAAATTAGGCTTCTGATCGGGTTCTGACTGACCAATAATGAAGGGCATGGCCTTAATTCCTGGGTATTTGATCTTGTTAGGCTCATCTTTTTCTTCATGCTCACCATTCTCCTTATTTTCCATGGCTTCTTGTTCTTGGGCCTTTTCCTCTCTCTCTCTCTCTCTCTCTCTCTCTATCTCAACTGCTTGTCTTTAAACTTGAATTGTTTGTAAAACGGCCATGGAAAGACGAGATATCTACTGTCATGGTTCTTAAATAATTGACACGCCCTTACAAAGTACGGTAATAGATTGAGTGAGGTAAATTATAGAAAATCACCACCTAATTAGGGGTATTTTTCATAGAATATTGATATAAACAAAAAAAATACATGAAATGACAATAGTGTGAGACATTTATTGAACTGGCCCCGAATTAATAATTGATTTTTAAATGGAGAAGTGATCGCTGGGGACATTTTGTAAACAAAATATATATTTGACGATTTTCGCATAATTTTGAATTGAATATAATTTTAGAAATATCTATATTAGGAAGTGAATATCCAAAGTAGCAAGCCACAATTTAACTACTACACGAATCAGAGTAAATATTTTCTAACTTAAGTTAGAAAATACATTTGGTCTCATATGTTTGCTGCAAGGAGTTCTTTCAAGTTCATGAGACTTGATTGGAGTTTAAATTCCACCCAAAATTTAAGCTACTCCACCCAATCTAATTATTTGAGTTTATGGATGCTTATTCAATTTTTTTTTCTTTCGATTGTCCTCAAAATTCAATTTTAATAAATTATTAATTTTTTATTATCTTTTTTAGTAATTTTACATCTATCTTTTAGAAAATCAATTTCGATCAATTTTATGTACCGAACACTTCAATATATTTGTACAAAAATAAACAAATAATTTCAACTTCTAAGATCAAATACTAAAATCAGCAACAACTGTTGACTCGAACTCATATCAACTTTGAAGCACTAAACAGATCCATTTCAGCACATGATTTAGTTGATGTTGAAATTAGTAGTTGAAATGAAATGTTTATATTTTATATAAGCTACATAGTATTTGGAAAAATAATAGTTTATGAGAGTTGAAAAAGATAGTAATAAGGTTGAATTAAATTTCAACTAATTTAAATAAACCTATTTTAACTTTTTAAGGTATTTTTTCCCAAAATTTCAACTAATATAAGGTTGGACTCATATAGTTAATTTTTTTTATTGCAACTATATAAACTTATTTCAACTGTCATTTCAACTCTAACGAACGAATCTGACTAACTCTCAAATACTATGTTTTTTTTTATACGTAAAAGTTAAGCAGATTAGGTCACCCTAGAGCATCCTTATGGATGAAGGTCAGGAACCCTTCATAGTTTAAAATCTCATTGATACTACAATCGTAGTGTAACTTCCCAATTAAATCAGCCACAGAATTACATACTCTCAACTACTCTAGTCAAGCGATTAAACCTCTAAGAACAGTACCCATAAATCTTCGGTTCGACTCTAATGAATATTGCCCTTAACCAAAAAAAAAAATGAATTTAAAGTACCACATGATCGTCTTGCAATATGGCACCGTTTGGCACTAGCGGAATTAGGAACGTTTTCAGCTAGGGGGAGCGGAAAAATGGGCGGATTGAAGAAGCTCCTCCTTACAAGTTTCTTCAATTTCCACTAGATGAATGGAAAAAAAAAGCTCCTGCCCTAGTGCCAGCAACGGAGCCTTAGTCTTTACCAAAACTGAGGTTTTGCATAAGTGGATCCCACAACTTTTATTAATTCACGCGGTGTCCCAAACAGCAAGTAATTAAAGAAAATAAGAAAAGTGTCAATGGGGTCAAAAGTCAAAAGTGTTGACTTGAAATAGTAAAAGTGTTTAGCAAACCTTGTTATTATAGTGCAGAACTACACTGATAAAAAAAAAAAAAATTATCTTTCGACCAAAAAAAAAAAAAAAAATTTACAGAAGTACTCAAAATGGTTTATTCCTACCAAAATTATTGATTTTTTTGATAAAAGCCTTGGTAATTATGTTGGTTGTTTACTTCTATTCCTATGTGTATATGTAGAGCTTTATCACTAGCAAACCCTGTCATAGTATAGAATTACTCAAAATGGCACAACAACTTAATTCTCCCCCCTTCACCAAACACCCCTAATTCTTTAGTGGAAATACATTATACAGTTATACTCCATCCTTAAGATAGTTTATATGTCCTATTGTGGAAATATATTATACACCCCTAGTTCTTTTGTGGAAATTTCTTGTTCAATAATTTAATCTTTTTAGGTTTTTCGGAATAAAATTTACAAGATTATTCTTTATTCATTAATTCAATCTAATCTCTTTTTTTAGTAAAAAGTAATTACTGTGTATTATGTATTCTTTTTTAATCACTAGTATAAAAGAAATTAATTAAGGGCATGTTGGTACAAAATAAAAATTCGTTATTTTTTGTAGAAATAAAACAAAAAATCCTTAATACATGTTTGAAATTCTAAAAAATAAGTGAAATTTATCAAAAAGATTAGTAGTCAACTTAAGACAGAATATATGTAAACCAGAATTCTTTTTCTTAAGCACTCAGAGTCGTTTTTGTGTGTTCCTCAATTCATATGCCCACCTAGATTCGAGCATAAAATTCTAGCATTTTTAAAGATAATCGATCCACATAAATAAATATGATCCACATAAATATGAGATGCTTGGCCCAAACATTGACACAAAAAAAATAAAGATACTCTACCCTAATACATTAAAATTTGCGCCACGTGGCATTTTTGAATAAATTAATGTGAAATTATATTTTAATAAATTTTGTAACAACTTATAATATTCTTGCTATCTATCTATTACTAATAAATAAAGCCGGAGCAATTTCTGCCACCACATTGCGCCACATCACCCCTTTATTAAAATAATAATTTTAAATAGTTAATTATGCAAAAAAAATTATTTCCAAGTAAACATAAAAATAAAATAATATTTGTAAAAATTTATCTCCAAACAAACATAAAGATAAAATAATATTAGTAGATTTGTCCAATATAGATAAAAAGGACATTATATTTATTATATTTGTAAGAGATAAATTAAAAAAGATAAGAAAAAATATGTACACGTGACCACATATATATCCTTGAAATAAAAATAGCCATATCTATCTATAATTGTATGTTAAAGTTGTAACTTTTCTAACCACCACATTAATTCTGACCCCACTTAATACTTAAAAAATTTATTTTTATTATTTTTTTCAATTAAATTTCTTTCTATTTATTTATGTGAAAAAAATAATTCAAATTTTAATTAAAAATAATGAAAATTATTTTATCTTTATCTTTTTATCTATTTATAAAAACATATTTATCTTAAATCAAATTTTGTTTAAAAAAGTAAAAAATTTTAATATCTATATAATTACTTGACTAAATTAAATATTTATAAAAAATTATATTATCTCTTCCTTAATTTCCTTTTTGGATTGTTCATGTAAATATAGAAGATTTTATATATTTAAAAAAATTCTATATTTTTTTTTATCTTTTCTTATTAATTATCTTTTTAACTTTTTATTGAAAAGATTTTTAAGGAATTGAATTTGATTAAATTTTTCTAAGAATTTACATTATTTTTTTTTTATTTATTTTTGTATATTTACTTTATTAATATCATATTTGTAATATATCTAAAAATCTATGAGTCGTGGTCGTGCAGGGCACGACGGGTACAACTAGTATATACTAAATAGATAACATGTTTATATAATTTTTTATGTATATAATTTTCTATCTATGGATTATGTATTAGTTTACTACAATGGATAACATATTTATATAATTTTTATATACATAAATTCCTATGAGATGATATTTTCCATATTAACTTAATATTTTTATCTCTTAACAAGATTTAGGGTCTTAATATATTTTTTTATCTTTTAACAATGCTTGAGCTCCAAGTATAAAATTTATATTTATATAATGATATAATTTTAAATAATAATTTTTTTTATGTTGATATATTTTTACTTTGAGAAAAAAATATAATTATATGTTGATGACTAAGATCTATTACTAATAACTAAAGCCGAAGCAATTTCTGCTACCACGTTGCGCCACATCACCCCTTTATTAAAATAATAGTTTTTTTTATAGTTAATTATGCAAATAAGTTATCTCCAAGTAAAAATAAAGATAAAATAATATTTGTAAAAATTTATCTCCAAATAAACATAAAGATAAAATAATATTAGTATATTTTACCAATATAGATAAAAAAGGACATTATATTTATCATATTTGTAAAAGATAAATTAAAAAATAATAATAAAAAATATGTACATGTGGTCACATATATATCTTTGAAATAAAAATATCCATATAAATGATAATATCTTTTGAAATATCTATCTATCTATTTATAATCTATAACTATATACTAAAACGATATCTTTTCGAGCCACCAGAACGATTTTGGCCCCACTTTATATTTTAAAAAAATATCAATTTCTATTATTATAACTTCTTTCTATTAAATTCTTTTTTAAATATTTAAATTTATCTATAACATCAAATAAATATCTATTTAGTATAACAATATGTTTTGAAAGCTTCCTGATACAAGTATTTAAAATAAAGATAAAATATTTAAAATAGTTTAAAATAAATATAAATGTTTTAGCATATATCTTTTGACGAATTTATTTATAGATATATATTGATTTTATTTTATAATAAAAAATTAATGATAAATATTTATAATGTTTAAAATTAATAAAAATAGATAATAAAATATTTAATAGATATATTGAAATATTTGATAATCTCTAAATTTACGTACATGAAAAGTAATAAAATATGAATAATATAATATTTAATCTTATCTAATCTTTACTTTATCGAACCACAAAATGAGTTTGATCCCATCTTAAATTAAATTAACTAAATTTTAAATATCTATATAATTAAATTATCTTATCTTTCACACTTTATTATATCATATTTATTAAGCTAACTATTATTTTTGAAATATATATCTCTTCCATATTCGAATATATAAATTTTGTTATTCATATTTTATCTTATTTTTTAATTAAATATCTATGAACTATCATCAAGGGAAAAGAGAAATGTGATTATTTTATCTTAATAATATATCTTCATTCTCGACATTAAATTTAATCATTTATATTAATTAAAAAAGTATACATTCTACGAGCAATAAATTACTTATATTAAATTTTATCATATATTTTAATTTATTAATACTCTATTTATAATGTCTATAAAATATCGAATCATAGTCGTACATGGTACGACGGGTACAAATAGTTAATATTTGAATTTTAAACCTAAGCATCCAATAATTGCTATGGAAAAAAGTTTTACGATTAGACTAAAAATACCACAAAATTGTTTTTCTTTACAAAATAAGTATTATAAATATTAAATTCGGTAGTTCATTTTTTGCAAACTAAAAGTTCATTTTCAATATATTACGAGTTCATTTCGTATAGGCTATGAGTTTATTTCGTATAGGCTATGAGTTTATTTTTTCATATTGTATGTGTTTATTTTTATCTATTATGCGTTCATTTATTTTGTTCTTTGTGTTCATTTTTTCATATTATTCGATTTTCACAAAAATTTTAAAAAAATATTTTTTTATAAAACAAACATTATAAACCACAAATAACTTTTTTTATAAAATAAAAGTTTATTTTTAATATAATTTGAGTTTGTTTTATATAGTCTATTTGTTCATTTTTATATATTATTTAATTGAGTTTATTTTTTTATATATTTCGAGTTCATTTTTCATAAACTATAAGTTCATTTTGTATAATATTTGGTTTTTGTGAAAACAAAAAGATTAAAAAAATATAAAATTAAATTGATTTTTTTTTAAAATTTTTTATATAAAATTAAATTATTATTTTTTATAAAAATTTATATAAAATAAAAATTATAAATCATAGATACTGATTTTCATTTTTATAAACTAAAAGTTCATTTTAATATACTATGAGTTCGTTTATGTAGGTTATGGGCTCATCTGTATAGAGTTTGGTTCAAATGAAAAAACTCTTATCTTGAAAAAGAAAAGTGCACTATAAAGTACGAAAAGTGCATTACAAAATACAAAAAGTGCAATCCGAAAAGTGTACTACAAAAAATACGAAAAGTGCACTATAAAGTACGAAAAGTGCAAATGCGAAAAAGTGAACCCCGAAGTAGGAAAAGTGCACTACGAACTAGGAAAAGTGCATTTTTTCATTTTTCAGGATAAGAGTTTTTTCATTTGAACTAAACTTTTATATTATATGCGTTCATTTCTTATCTATTACGAGTTTATTTTTCATAAATTATAGGTTTATTTTTTATATTATTTAATATTTGAGAAAATAAAAAAATTTAAAAAAACTTTGAAAAAATACTAACCATTAATTCAATAACTGTAATTAGTCTTTTGTATCTTCAATAGGAGAGTGACTCACTTAAAACTTTTCCTCTTTATATATTACGTCCGTTTGCCGTATAACTCAAGTATTTATCGTGTCAAACACTCAAACAGATCCCAAGGCTAGTACTACTGATGATTTGAATGGCAAACACTGAATTTTGGACAAATAAATAGACTTGCTCATAACTCAAGCATGACTCATTCATTGAAGTCTGCATCACATGTGACTTGCCGCAAAGAAATGCTTTTAGAGCACAACTACCATATACCAACCAATTTACCAAAGTAGGTTGAACACACTAATCAGTTTATGTTATGATGGTTGTAAGGGAAAAAAAATGCAAACAATCTTTGTGTTTAAAAAAAAAACAATTCTCAACTTATCAACTTAGAGCTTCTTTGGCACTACAAATTATTATAATATTTTTTAGTCATCAAAGTCATTTTCAAAGAATAGTTTTGGTATAACAAGTATTTTCTTACCAATAGTTTCTTTTTTTAATCAAAAGCCTTAAAACGCCACACAAATTCTCAGTGTTAAAACTACTTTTTACTATAAAATCACAATGTCATTGTAAAATGGTCTCCAAAACATATCTAGATGTCCTCAATGTCTTTGAGTGAAATTTGGTTTAGATACAATGAAGCAAGACATATTTAATCTTTAGATGCTAACACAACTCAATTATTTTTAGGTACACTTAATAAACTTATAACACATCAAACAACCATTTCATGACCATTTTCCATCTCCACATTAGCACCATCTCCATCATTTCCATGCCCTTTATACTTGTACCACTTTGCACAAACCAAGAAGTAAACCAAGTTCAAAACCTCCAAACCCGCAATCAACCAATAGAACTTGTCCAACCTCCCCAAATTCAAATCCTGGGACAACCAAGACGATCCTTTCCCTCCATTTCCAGTCACATTATCAACCACAGACTCAAGAAAGCTACTCAAATAATTCGAAATCGCCATCCCTGTAAACACGAACGATCCGCCAATGCTCCTCATCCTCTCCGAAACCTGCTTATAATAAAACTCAACAAACCCAACCATCGCAAAGGCCTCAGAAAAGCCCGCCAAGGCCAACTGAGGAACAAGCCAAAACCCTGAAAAGGAAGAGCTCGACCTCCTCTTGTGTTCCACGTAACCAGATAGGATCATGGTGAATATCGAAGTCACGATCCCAACTCCGATTTTTTGTAAGAGGGTGAATCCGGATTCGACTCGGGTTACCCGCCTTAGAAGCGGGACGATTAAGCGGTCGTAGACCGGGAGCCAGAGAGTAACGGCTAGCATTGTGAAGAAGCTATAGGAGGCGGCTGGGATTTGAAACTTGGTGTTTCCGAGGTGTCGGTTGGATTGGAGGGCTTGGAAAACGACGTAGTTTTGGAGGATGATTTGGCTTATGTAGTAGAATATGCCTGAGAGCCAGATTGGGATGACTCGGAGGATGCATTTCACTTCTTCTGCTTGTTGCACGGTGCAGAGTTTCCATGGATTGGCTGACGACCCGTCTGCGTTGACTTGGTCTTCTTCTGTTATGATCGCGCTTTTGTTCAGGAATCTTGCCACGTCATACAAAAGAATTTGGTTACGGTTAGGTTTAGTGACTCAATCAAGATGAACTCATTTATCGACTAGTACAAGTAACTTTGAAAAAAAATCTTAACGTTGTTAGACCATAGTTATAATTGACTAATTGTAGATGTATCCCCTTTCGGACTTTTCAATTTGATAGCGACAAATTTACCTACAGTGCAATCATTTATTGGACGGCATTTGAAATATTGATGACATATGTGAAATTGGAATTCATAGAAGATTGGTAGCTAGACTAGTTAGAGTACATAATAAATCAAGTGAAGATATTTGACGCATTTCTCATCCTGTGTATAGTCATAAAATTTTGGCCACTTAATCATGTAGTTCATCTTGGCGTGTCAACCTTAACCTAGCTACTTGAGTTATTGTTGTGTCTGTCTTTCTTATTACTTTTCTTGTTTGAAGAAATCACTGTGCATTTAATACACTGACGTGAACCACTATGGTGCTATATTGCTATACTACCCGGCCCCCGCCTCAAAAATCTGTAAACATTGACTATTAGTTTGGGGTTGAGTATTAAATTCACTCCGTTGACTCTCTTCTAAAATGACACCGTATGCTTCCTCTACCTTAAATTTATAAGCATGAGTATGACATCAATTATAATTTCATTAATCATCAATAGAAAATTGATCTAATGGTAAAAAAATGGATTCTGACTCGACATCGGATTTTTTTTTCCAAATTAATGAGGCCACAAGATACTTTGATCGAAGATACTATCGATCGAACAGGACCAAATATAAAATAGTTAGATAAAAAAAATTCGTGCAATAGATTACCTGAATTGATCCGTGTACGGAATCTTGGAGTTGACGGAGTTGACAGGAACATGATCCAGCAACCCAGCCATCGACGTGGCGGACAGCCTGAGCTTCCTCTTCTTAACAGAGGCCACAATCACCTGCGCGACGCTCACGAGAGGGCTCCCCTGGGGCCGCAGGCGCACGTAAACAGGAGTACCGAGAAAGAAGACGGCGCACGATAGCAGCATGAGGAAGGCGGGGATAGCAAGGCCTAGGGCCCAGCTGACGTTAGACTGGACGTAAACAATGAAGGTCATGGAGACCATGACGGCGAAGGTGAAGGTGAAGTAGTACCAGTTGAAGAAACTGGTGGTCCCCCTTTTCCCTGACTCCGTTGACGGGTCAAACTGGTCGGCTCCGAACGCCAGGTTGCAAGGCCGAACCCCGCCCGCCCCCACCACCAGCAGCGCCAACGCCGTTAGGAGGACCGCCGTTTGACCCGCTGTGGGCCCCGCGCAATTCGGTGGAGTTTTTGTGTCACAATGGTTATGGGCTGGCTGTAGGCTGTGGATGGCTGCTGTTAAGGTTAGCACCACCATTCCCTGATTTAATACAAACTAATTTAGTTAATCATCTTATAATTAATGATCGACCTCTTGAATTCACATAATTTTACGTCTAAAATTAAGAACCGGTGAAACTGATATTAATTTTACTTAATTAGTTGTTCAGTGGTAAAATAGTGCTAAATCCGTTAAATGTTGTTTACGATATTCGAATTCACCTACCTAACAACATGTATAAAGATACTGATATTTAAAATATTTTTTCCTAAAATATGACCACGAAATAAGAGCGGTTTAAAGCATTTATAGGCACCTAGATCCTAGTCAAATAATAATTCAACGATAAAAAAGGTGCATGTAATCCTAGTCAAATAATTTAACATCTAAAATGTTTAGGCACCTAATTAAGTCAAATAATTTATAATTTAGGAAGGGACGAGGAGGATTACGGACCAAAAACGAGGAAACAGAAGCGAAGGCCAAGGTGTTGTATCGGCCATAATAGTTGTCGGAAAGGAAAGCTCCGATCAAGGTTGCAAAGTTGGAGGAGCCATTGAAGACGTTGATGACGGTTGTAGCCGTTATGCTCCTCATCCGGAACACCGTTGTTAAGTACACCAACAGGTTCGACGACGTCCCTATTGTCCCCAACTTCTCGAACGTCTCGTTTCCTATACACACATGCATATTACATATACATACATACATGGAACAAATTAATTATATATATAAAGTACGTTATAACTCGTTACTTAGCTAGCTAGGTGTAGCACTAATATATCTCGGGTTACCTATAATGAAGGGCATAGCTTTAACTCCTCTGTACTTGATGATAATCTCAGGTTGATGATTATCTTCATGTTTCGTTTCTTCCTTCTCACTCTCCATACTTAATTGATTGATTGATTAATTGGTCTTTCTTTCGTGATCCCGGCCACCTTTTGCTTTTTCTTCAGTTGCCTGAGAAGTGAGACTATAGCTTAATTTGTGTTTCGATGAAAGCTATGTAAAATCACAGCCCAAATATATAGAGAATAAGCAGAGTAACTGAATTGTGATCGAGTTTCTGTTCTTGAAAACAACCGAAATGTGGAAACGAATAATTAATTAAGTGGGGCCCTTTGCATATCCCGTCAAGAAGATAGAGTTGGTAAGAGTTACGTGCGTTTACTTAAGTTGGGAGTAGAATATATTTGGCACCTCCATTTAGTTATTCAGCAACTAGTCTACCGAAATTGCATGCCCTGCTTCTTCCACCCAGCTGACAAAGTTGATCCACTAAATAAAATCATAAACAACCGGATTCGAGTCTTTATCAGGCAAATCAGCTGACAAACAACATTAAAATTTTTATTCACTAATTAAACTGGCCAATATTTTTTTTCATATTCTTTGATTTTCATAATTTCAACTTGTCTAATCTAGTTGGCACATGAATCCATTTAGCATATATATCTTTCTATATCTCTAGTGAAAGCAACATATCAAATTCTCAATATATCTTGCCCTAAAAACATACCCTTACCACATGTGGCTCTAATTCCATGGAATGGTGATTGCAATTCTCCAATGGAGATTCTAATGATGTGAGTAAATTCAAGAAGCAGTAGCAAAAACATTTTAGCATAGAAAGTGATTATGAATCTATTGACATGAAGCTGAATAAAAATAATAATAACATGAGTTCACGTGCCATGCACAGATTTTAATCAAATTAATGAACTTAAACGGGTCCAAAAGTGGAAGATAAAAATAGTAGATGCTGGATTTTAATAGGTCCAAAATATTCAACCAATTTAGACATTGCTCTACTTTTAAATTGAAAATACTTCTTATTTTAAAAATAGAGTTCTTACCTTAAATTATGTAAAAAATCATTATATTTATCTATTTTAAATTAAATAAAGATATTAATTTCAAAGCAAAATATATTACAATTGATATATACTTTTTGGTTTCTCAAATACCCCTCACTCCATAAAAATTAGACCAAAATACACTGTAGGATATATACATACACGTGCCTAGACAAATCTAAAATATCACAACTTATATAAGCAACTGTTATTGCACTATCGATCATTTATCGTGCAAGTGTGGAACTAAGACTTGACTTCCATAATGAGACAATTGAATGATCAATCAAGAATACTCCCAGAGTCCCAGCTCGCGTATTTAAATATGCATGTTACAAACTTCAAAGTCTATACATTTTTTGTCGTCTTACCGTTTACCGTAAATTTAAGGTGCAAGTGAAACGGACCGCAGTTAAGTATCTAACACCGCATCGGTTCAATTAGACATGGTCAATGAAGAGTTTTCCTGATGTTTTAGGGGTTATCAGGAAGCATTTAGGCTCAGGCTCATCTAGAGGAGACTAAAAAAATTATAGGAAAATTTCGTGTGGTGATCATGAGATTTCGCAAATTCCACGTGGTACACAATATTTTTTGAAATTTCGCATGATAACTTCGAGGTTTTACAAATTCCGTATGGTAACCTTGTAGTATTATATAATGTAAAAAGTAATTGAAAATTAGTCCAAAATTTTATTTAATTACATAAAACCCTCATATATTTAGGTATTTATAAAAAATTACTTAATCTATCTTTTTTAGAAAAATCACTTAATTTTATTACTTTTACAAAAATTGTAAAAATATGTCAAATTTACAAATAATTAATGACACTACATATTATTACTTTAAAAAACCACCCCATTTTTATTTTTATAAAAAATCAACCCTTTCAAATTTCTATCACAATTTTTTAATTATCAAAAGCCCGTGCAATTTTGAAAAAAATCCACCATTTTTTATTTCTTCAAAAAAATTATACTTATTATTATTATTATTAAAAGGTAACATTTTAATGGAGATTTTTTGTTGAATAAATGGGTGTATCTTTACTAGAGCTGTCAAAAACTGATCCGACCCGAAAAAACGACCCGAACCGCCCAAAAAATATAGGGTCAAGACCCGAAAATTTGAACCCGAAACCCAAAATAAACCGAACCCGATAGACCCGAAACCCGTTGGGTTCAAACCTGAAAAAACCGTTGGGTTGACCCAATTTGTTATATTTTAAAAATATGTAATATATTTTGAAAATTATAATATATTTTATTATTAAAATATATAAAAATAATAGATTTATTATTAAATATCATTTTTTAAATAAAAAATATTTTAATAATTGTAAAAAAATCAATTTTCTTGACCTGTTAGGTCGACCCGACCCGCCCGACAACCCGCAATGACCCGACCCGTTTTGACCGGTGACCCGTTACGACCCGAACCCGAACCCGACCTGACCGACCCGTTTGACACCTCTAATCTTTACAAAAGTGTTGCTTTAAAAAATAGTATAAAAATATATTTAAAAAATACCAATATATAGTGTCATGAAATTGCGTAAATAATATAACTATGTAAGTATTATATAATTTTTCTAAAAGGTTATAAAATTATGTGGTTTTCTAAAGGTATTTGTAAATTTGACATATTTTTATAATTTTCTAAAAGTAATAAAATTAGGTGACTTTAGTAAAAAAGATAGATTAAGTAATTTTTTATGAATACCTAAATATATGAGGGTTTTATGTAATTAAGTAAAATTTTAGGCTAATTTTCAATTACTTTTTACATTATATAATACTACAAGGTTACCATACAAAATTTGTAAAACCTCGAGGTTACCATGCGGAATTTCAGAAAATGTTCTGTACCACGCGGAATTTGCGGAACCTCGTGGTCACTATACGTAATTAATTTTTAGAAGAGTTTGGAACATTATGAAAGCTCCTAGATATGTCTAAATTGTTAATTGTTAGAGAACTTTTTAGACACATGTGGATACTTGTAAATATGTCTAGAATGCCTTGAATTATTCTAATATTGTAAAGGGGCATGTAGATGGGAAGGATCGAGTCTAGGCTAGATAGAACTTAGTCTAGAATTCTCCTTAGTCAAGTAAAGAGGGTGGTTGGCCTATAAATACACCTTCACATTTCCAAACCATCCAAGCAAAGTTGTTATCAAAGCATTGTAATATGTAAAGCTCTTTAAATGCAATACTAGTCCTCTTTTCATACAAAATTATTTGTTTGGATGGTTTTGATGATGCGTAAAATAGCGGTGTGTGAACAGTAAGAATATAAGGCAAGGTACGATTGATGGGAACAACATTTGAGGTCATTCCTCGGGTCCTTCCCACACCCATCCAAAAAAGCGAGGTATACAAGCACGACAATCCAAAGTCAGAGGAGAAGTGAAGGCCAAACATTGCGCACTCCCTACTAGAGCGAGGTAAAACGTGGCACATCTCCTCTTGGATAAGGATGTCGGTCAAGCGATGTCTTTAGAAGCAAAGGGAGAGAACCGCGCATAATAAAAAGTTGACATAACCACCCCGCCCAACCAATCAAAGCCCACCTACTCCTTGACCAATGATTAGCCACCCTCTCTCGACCAATCAGATAGCCACAGCTCGGATGTCCCACATCGAATGTTGGTGGAAACTTTGCTTCTCAAATGTCTATATAATAGAGGAGAAGCTCAATGGTGGCAAGGGTCGAAAATCATCTATAACTCAAGAACTATCTTGCTTGTTGAAGATCGACGTGTTGAAGCAAACGTAAAGACCACGCTACAATCAAGAGAAGGTCAATAAAAAGACTTCAAGTCGCCTAAGAGATCTCAGGTCTCAATAGATCCCGCTAGTGTTTTGTAAGCTATAAATCTCAGTGTAATCAATAGGCCTCAAACCTTTTTAAATAATAGCAATCTTCCACTTGTAATTGAAAAAGATCTCGCTAGCAGTTTGTAAGCTATAATCTCGTTGTAGCAAAGAGGTCTTGAACCTCGTTAGACAGAGACCTCAAATCTCAGAAAGCAGATCTCGGGCAAAATCCCACTGTTGTAACATCTTTTGGCAATCATTAATAAAAAGCAAGGGTTTGTTTCGTCGAATAAATAATCTCGTTACTTGTTTCTAGCGTCGGTTTATTTCGGGTTTTATCACTAGCGCCGTCTGTGGGAACCTCTTCATCCTAGGCAGTTTCTTGACAAACAAAGACCTTAGCTTTTAATCTAAAAAATGGCATGCCCAAACAAATTTTTCCCTCTCCACCCTGATAATATGCTCGAAACCTCGGAGTGGGTCAACGGGGCACCTCAACCAGGTTGGCCATATGGAGTCCCTTGGGTTGGACATACACTGCCCCACAAAATGTGTACCCTTTCCAAGGATACGCGAATCAGTCTCCCGCCCCACAAAACCCTATCCGTTCCAAGGGTACGTGCAAAGTGGAGTCCCTCCCAACCCGTGTCCCTACCCGGGGTACGGGCAGTATCAACAAGGCTTCGCCCGTCCATGGCTATGCTCCTCCGTTGCCCGAGCACATTCCCATCCTAGGGTCTGGACAACCTCATCCCGAGCATGTACTTGAGTACGTCTCTAGACATGTTCCCGGGCACGAAGCGTCAACCAACGGCTCATCAACAAAGAAGCAGGTGCGAGATCCCATGTAGATCTCGAGGTCCCACTCGTGACATTCTTGGACACAACGTCCGAAGATGTCAGAAACAACGACGAATGTCATGCATGCCTTGAAGTTGCGTTCGCGATGTCGCCCCATTGAGGGGGCGAATTTTTGGCTTTCATAGACGAGATCCAGAGTGAGCCGATGCCCATGGGTTTCAGAGGCCGCAGATGGGGTTCTATGACGTGACTGTGCATCCCGAGGAGCATGTGAAGCACTTTGCCGTGCAAATGAACTTCAATTCATATAATGATGCGATTTTCTGTCGCATGTTCCCCACCACCTTGTAGAAGGCCGCGATGACCTCGTTCATAAGCCTCCGGTCCGGGACCATTTCCTCGTTTGCCCAGCTGTGGATGCATTCATCGCGGACTTCAACGGCTCGAGGAAGCGCAAGAAAAATATGCGCGATCTACGCGGTGTTGAGTAGAGGGAAGACGAGGCACTGGGTTCCTTCTTCACGAGGTTCACGACTGCGGTCGCGAAAATCGCGCATATCGACAAAGCGTCGGTGCGAGATACTCTCATGGGCAACTTGTGTCACGGGGTATTCAAGAACTATATCTTTCTGAAGTGTCCAAAGACATACGACGACCTGTGTGCCCGGATCACCGCTCAGGTGTATACCGAGGACGCAGCCAACCAAAACTCTCGGCCTAAGACCGACAAGGAGGTCACGACTGACGCTAAGGGAAAGTCGAAAGTCGCGTACCCCCTGCTAAGGATGCGTATGTGATGCAGACCCAAGACGCCGTAAAACCGCAGCCTCAAGCCAAACAGAACAACACAAAAAATAACAACACGAAGGGAAACAATGGCAGGGGAAGAGGTTGGAACTATTTTGGAGGTGGGCAGTGAGGGTACAGAGGAAAAGGCAGCCCCTTGTACAAACTGAAAGACAAAGGCAGAGGAAATCCCACCTCGAGCGCAAACAACGTGCCACAGGGCCAGAATCGGGCAAGGACCAACAACATTGAGAAGCAGGCTCCTACAAAGCAAGCGCGCTCCGGTCATGCCGCGACCCCCGATGGCTTCATCTACTCCATCTCGGGTGGCCCCTCAATGGAAGGCTCTATCCAACAAGAGAGAAAGAGGTACGCGAGGGCCAACCATCATGAGCCCTCAGTCTTCAGCGTTAAGCAATCCTCGAAGTCCCACACGGGGCTAACCTTCACATCCGAAGATGCTGAGGGTCTGCATATGCCGCACACCGATACTTTGGTGGTGCACACCCAACTTGGCTCCAAGATGGCAAAGCGAGTCTTGGTGGACAAGGCGAACCGAGACGTTGAGCAATTAGGCATCTTCGCTACGTCTATAAAGCCGTATGCTTGGAAGCTAACGTCTTTCTCTGGCGACGAGGTTGATGTCGCAGGCCTCATCGATCTATGGATGATGCTTGGGACGGGTTCGACAAGGCGAACCGAGATGATAGAGTTCATAATGGTGTGTTGTTTGCCATCTGTATACAACGCGATCATCGGAAGGGTATCCGTGATGAAATTCCAAATCGTGGTCTCCATCTACCACCTAAAAATGAAGTTCCCAGTGGAAGGAGGCATCGGCGAGGTTAAAGGCAACCAGGAAGAGGGACGCGTGTGTTACGCCACCTCCGCAAAACAGAGGTTTTCGGTGTTCGTGGTAGACGCTCTCGAGGGCATTGATCTTGAAGTGCGTGACTTTACAGTCCGAGCCTCGGAGTCCGAGCGAAGGGTCATCGCTCCTTTCGGCACTAAGGCAGAGAAACTCTACTTGGGAGAGTGTCTCACCGGAGAATCGGCGTTGCAACTAGAATATGTGCTGGCCAAATCTCGCGACGTGTACGCTTGGACTGCAAACGACCTGCGTGGAGTCCCGCGGACTGTGGCGCAACTGTAATACTCGGATAATTTTGATAATTTAATGTTTTTCTCGAAATTCGTGTTGGGATTGCTTAGCTATTAAGTAATCTCGGGGAGACCTTAAATAATATATGCTTGGAAAAGCGTGCTTGAATTAAGTGATATTTGGATTTAATGAGTAATTTTGATGTTTCTCGAAAAACGTGTCCGGGTTACTTCGCTTGTAAGTAAGCTCGGATAAGTTTGTTTCTTAGTTGTTAAGTAATTTCGTTTTCTAGTGGAATAAAGATAGACTTGTAAAAGTTCTGATCTTATCCGTTTTCCTAGACATGTATGCCATGTCTATCTTATCTTCTAGATATGTGTGCATGCCTATCTTATCTTCTAAATATGTGTGTCATGCTTATCTTTCTCCCTCAATTTTCGTGCCATATCTTCTAGATTGGCGTGCCTTGATCTTTATCTCTTATACAAACCGAATTGAATTTGTCTTCTTCCATCCCTTCTATATAAAGCCATGTCTTCCCTTCCATTTTTCGCCTCCCTCTCTTCCTCTCGTTGTCATGCTCCTTCACAACCTTCTTGCTTGTTGTTGGTCGCCCCTTCCATCGGAAGACAAGGCGCGTCCTTTTCCTCCTCTTTGGTGAGTTGTTCTTTTTTGTTGGATGGTGTGAGTTTTGGGTATAGTAAGGAAGTTTTTATGGCTGGATTTATGGTGAATTTTGATGTTGGAAGATGGTGTAGAAAAATGGATTGGTAAAGTGTAGTTCTAAGCTTAAAGGCGTGAGTTATAGACTCAATAAAGGGGTTGAGTTTTGGTGAACGTTCTTATCAGTTTTAATGTCTTTAGATGGGTTGATTTGGAGTAACTTTGAGTAAGATGTTTATTATTGGTTCAAACTTCATGTCATGTGAGTTGTCAGGTTAAATTATCAAAGGGTTAGAGACATTTCGAGTTTTAAACCTTTATCGTATTCTTTTGAGTCTCAGACTTCATGTTGTTTACAAGACCTTATATTATTGTTTAGGAAATCATTCTTACACGTCCATGTTTCATTCAAGAGTTGGAATTTCAAGTCAAGAGGTAAGTCGTTTACGACTTGCTCGGTTGCTGTTCAATTCATGTTAGATTTCGTGTCGTGCTCGTTGGATTGATTTTGGGGAACTAGTCCCTAATCGATTATTTTATGGTAAAAGTATTTACTTGTGTGTGATATGTTTGTAAATGGATTTCATAGTGTTTTCATCTTATGAGAAGGTTGTAAACGTTTTCTCTATGCTGGTACCGTTCTCGGCATGGCCATGTGCGTAGTCCTCTAGGTTGAAGTGACGGCTACGTATGGTTCATGTGACAGAGAATCGTGCCCCTTCAAAAGAAAGTTATTTGTGTTTTGGGCAGTGCTCCAGTGGAGGCTGACCCGGGGTTAGAAGGATGGAATTGTGAAAGGTGGGAGGTCGCGCCTCGGCACCTGGGGCGTAGGGTTGATAAGCGCCATGGAATGGAATGGAATGGAAAGCGGATGGTTGTATTGTTGTGTTTGGACTTATGTGTATGAATGTGTGTATGTGTGGTTTGTTTGTTTGTGTATCTGTGATGTGTGGTTTGTATGTGTAATCATGGGGAAGTTAAGTATGAATTTAGAATTGATATGTGTTGTATCCATGTGAATCTTGAAGGTGTGTGTGTTAGGAATTTGATTGGTTTTTAAACATCCTACTAGTACTGTATGATTTCTAGCTTGGATTAGAATAGTAGCTGACCCTTCGGGGATATGTTTTTTTTTAGTTACAGGTAAGGACAAGGGACCCATGATGAAACCTCGGTAGAATGACGGTACGATTCGTTGAAGGCCGTGTCATTAGGGTTGGGTTTTGTTGGTAGTGATTACTTACATTGTATCTTTCTGTTTAATATGTAGTTTTGGGTAAAGAAAGAATATTGGGTTGCTATATAGTTTTTGACAAGTAATATTGTAAGTTATGTTGGTTGGGTGTCATGCATGTTTTCTATACTTGGATTTTATAAATACAAGTTGGATATTTTATTTATGTTTTCTCGTCGTGTCCGAGTTGCAAGATCCTAGTGAACTTGTTGTCAAACTAGCTTAGGTAGTACCCGGTGAGGTCTACTACCGAGTAGCGCCCCTATGTAAAAACAGGGTGTTACATCAACTCTCTTTGAATATTGACAACACCACATGGCACATGGTGCAAAGAAGAAGAAAGACGAATGAGGAAAGAGCAAGTGCCGCAAATGCGGAGGTAGGAAAGTTGCTGGCCGCGGGGTTTGTCCGCGAGGTACAATATCCCAAGTGGTTGTCCAATGTTGTGTTGGTCAAAAAGGCCAATGGAAAATGGCGCATGTGCGTCGACTTCAAATATCTCAACAAGGCCTTCCCTAAGGATAGCTACCCCTTGCCATCGATTGACGAGTTGTTCGATTCTACGGCAGGGCACGGGGTCCTGATCTTCCCCGATGCGTATCTGGGGTATAATCAAGTCTTGATGGACCCTCGAGACGAGGAGGAAATAGGCTTTATCACACAGCGCGAGACCTACTATTATAAGGTCATGCCCTTCGGTTTAAAAAACACGAGCGCCAACTTTCAGCGCCTCATGGACCGCATTTTCAAAAACCATCTGGGAAGAAATGTTTCAGCTTACGTCGACGATATCGTGGTGCAAAGTTAAACGCCGGAGGCCCATCTAGAAGACCTTGCTGAGGTTTTCACAACCCTAAGGCAAAGCCGAGTAAGCCTTAATCCCGAGAAATTTGTGTTCGGTGTATCATCTGGCAAGTTCTTGGGGTTCATGTTCAGCGTGCGGGGGATAGATGTAAACCCTGCCAAAATTGAGTCAATCTTGTCAATGCGGTCACCCCTGTCTCAAATCGAGGTACAACGCCTTAACGGCGCTGTGAACTATCTGGGGATTTTGCTCCCGGTTGGCAGACAGGTCGCTTCCTTTCTTCGTGGCATTAAAAAAGAATGAAAAATTCGCATGGGACGAGGAGTTAGAGCGCGCGTTCTCTGAGCTAAAAACTTTTCTGTCAATGCTACCCACGCTGGAACCTCCGAGAACCCACGAATACTCATAGAAACTGCCTTCAAATTTGGAACTGATTCTCTCTTAAAAACATGTTTGAGCTTTCAGCCTCTGCTTTTCAATTGTGATTCTCTCTTCAAGCAACTCTTGGTTTGATATCAGACCAACTGAACAAGAGACTCGATGATTTCTATTAGGTGCTCAGCTCAAGAGGTTGATATGTTGCTTTGATTGCTCAAAGCTTTTTCAATATGTGTATATATTCTGTTTGGCCGCCAATTTTGAAGCTACTAAATGCATTTTGTAGCTGAAAGTTTTGTATTGCATATGGAAATTTTAGGCTTATTGCTGCCAATTTCAAAGCTACTAAATGGATTTTGTAGCTGAAAGTTAAAGCAACAATTACTCTCAAATCTTTATCTTTCATTGCCCATATTTGACATTTTGTATTACATAAATGCTCACTTACACTTTTAAATTACTGAGCATTACTGAAGAGTCATGACTGATTTTTGGTTGAATTGATGAGAATTACTGAATAGGTTAGCTTTCCAATTCCTTGAGAGATCCCAACACACATCATCAATTAACAGTGTATAGCAACAACAATAAAACAATATTCAATAGCAAAACAGTATGCAATACCATTAGAGACAACTCCAACTGTTAATGCTCCTCATGTTCAGCCTTTGACTTTCAAATTTATGTAAATGAAGCCATTTCAGATTTTAAATTTAAAGGCTGCCTAATTCTTGTTATCTTTATGATTATTTTTGAATATGTGATGTGTGAACATTGGTTGAACTTATATTTTTCTTCACCTTACATTGATTTTGATTTTATTGTACTTAAAAGCAAGGGAACAATACTGTACAGGAGTTTAGAGGTGAACATGGTATACTCCCTCCGTTCCCTTTTGTTCGTCCTAAAGGACGGTTTTTGTGGTTATTAAGGAAGATGTAAAGTGGTATTGGTAATTGGGAAAGTGGGTAAAAAGTGAAATTGATTGGGGGTATGTTTGTAATTTTATAGAAATAAAAGGTATAAAGTAGTATTGGTAATTGGGAAAATAAATAAAATATGATATTAGGTAGGAGAAGATGAATAGTTGATGGAATTTAAAGTTAAAAAGTGAGTAAAAAGTGATATTGGTTGAGGATATTTTTGTAAGAAATGTATGGATGAAAAAGGAAAGGGGGGAAAGTAAGACAAATATTTCGGGACACCCAAAATGAAATATTGGACAAACAAAAGGGGACGAACGGAGTATTATGTTTTAGGGAACAAATGAGATCGTGGAAAAAGGCCATTTTATCCAGGCTTTAATAGTTTTAGAAAGATTGAGGAGCTGTTTTGACATTCTCAAAAAATAACAAAAGGATAATCTGAACATGAAACTAGTAACATATGTTTATCTGACAATGTTTTGACATATTATCCAGGATTGAGTTTTTTTTAAAAATAAATGTTGCCATTTATGTTGATCATACAACGATAGTATGTTCCTTCTGTGACATTCTTTCATATAGTGGAATTTGTAGCACAGTTTTGTAACATTCTTTCCTTCAAACTGGCAGAAAAACCAAATTCCTTATTATAACTGAAAATAAGATTTTGAATATATAATGTTTATCTTTTGAACAATGGTTGACGGCCCCAATGCGGTGGAGGCGGGTGGTGGCAATGGAGGCAATGGTAGTGGTGCGGGCCGGGAGGACGGTGATGGGACCGATGCGGGACCCAATGGTGGGGCTGGTGATGGGATGGGTGTGGATGATCATGTCGGTCATGTCGGAGTTTCTACGAGGGAGGTGATGGATAATGGCGGGCATTCATCACCTCATTTGGCTACAGGCGTGGACTTTAGATCAGATTGGTAGGGCAAGTCTGGCATGTCGGTATGTTTATTGCAATTAGTTGGTTTTGGTTATGTAATTTAGTATTTTACTTATAATATATGAAATTTCAATTTAAAATTTTTCATATAGTATTGTTATTAGTTTGCTTTGATATGAAAATAATGAATTAGATCAATCTTCTTAATGGTTCGTATTATTATGTGAATGAAAAGATAAATGAATTAGAACACGAATATAATGTAACATAGTTGAGTAAAAAACGATAATTGGGAATTAGAACATTAATTGTGAAAATGAAAAAATCTGAAATTAATTGAACACATAAATAGCTGTTTCAGGAGAGGCTTAATGTCGTGCCTAGTCCCGTGTCTATGACGCATACTCCGCCGAGGAAGCCGAGGACGAGGTCGGCGAAGCGTCAACGTATATTGCAGTTGGAGCGTGTTGAGGTTGTGGCCCCGTAGAAGAGGTCTAGGAAGCCAAAAGTGGCAAATACTCTTTTTTCAGAGCTGCAGGGAGATGATCCGACCCCTCCTATTGCAGATAGTCAGATTTGTGAGGACATAGGTATGTCTGCCCCCGTGGAGACTGCTGAGGATATTGCTAGGGACATTGATATGACCCCTCGAGTCGAGGACCCTCTACTTTCTGACAGTTCCACCCCATCACGAGAGCATATGCCGACCCATCCTACTGTTCTAGAGGCCATTCAAACACCACATCATGTACCTTTAGGGACACCGACGTCTCAGGTTTACGACCCATTTCAGGAGGGAAACTCGACCCTTCCTTCTACTTCACAGCCTATAGATGACCACGTGTTCGACCCCATTCGAGATCGTGTACTGACCTCTCCTCCCACTTCACAAATTCCAATCGATCACATTTCCGATCCTCGTCAGGAGGGCGTCCCGATCCCTCTTATATCTCCATAGCCTTCAGATTCCCATCATGTTGACTTCGTACATGCGCGTGTCCCGACCCCTCCTGCTCAATCTTCACAGCCTCCGGATGACCATGTTTCTGACCCCATTCAGGAGCGTGGACCCACCCATCCTCCACCCGGCTAGAGCTGCTCATGCACCAATTGCTCATGAGGTAGACATGTGGCAGCCTGGAGGCCCACGTTTGCCTAACCTCCTTCGAGACAATCCTTATCATGTTGCAACATCGATATGGAGGTGGACACAAGCGGTCGTACCGGAGGTTCCAGGAGTTATCATTGATAATAAGTTGGTAAGCGTAATTAAAATTAATGTTTTGAAGAATTATTTATTCGAAGTAATACAATTGATTGAGTATTATATATTTTTAATGTAGTGGCGGAAGGTTGTGAAGGCTTATTCATGACCTGTGGTATGGCGTGAGATCTGGCCTTATATGGTTGATGGGCCAGATACATGGTGGGCCCTTGCACAACGAACTGGTCTTGCCCGTTTAGCAACTCCGGACTATCGAGGTAGCGACCATGTCATCATCACAACATTTATTGAGCATTGGTATCCCGAGACCAACAGTTTTCACTTCCCTTGGGGTGAGATGACGATCACGCTCCACAATATTGAGCACATTATGCGCTTGCCGATCGATGGAGTGCAGCTTGCGACGCATATGCCTGCTTAGGATTTCCGGGCTCACGTTATGGAGGTGTTTTCGCTTACCGTTGAGGCATACACTCAGTACAATGGTGGTGGTATTCGTATTACTGAGTTGAAGGCGCTCGTGATGAAGATGATCGCAGAGAGAGCGGACAGTAGTCATATAGCCTCAGCTTACTTATTGTGGGTGATTGGGTAGACAACGTTCTGTGACAAGAGCACTAACAAGGTGAAGTTGCATTATTTACACGCACTGCTAGACCTCGACCTTACGACTGGATATGCATGGGGGGTTGCTACATTGACATTTTTATATCGTTAGCTAGGAATGGCGTCTCGAAATGACATCATGACTATAGGAGGTTGTATCATCATTCTCAGGGTATGTTGAGAATTGCAAGGTGAAGTTTGCACTTATGTTGAAAATTTAGGTACTAATTTAAATGTATTTATATAGACTTGGATATGGCATTACTTCCGTCATTTTCGAGGACATCCAGTGCTCAATGTTGACCTTCTCATGGATGATTGAGCGGGTGTCCAAGACCAGACGGTTGCGCTTTCGGCTCCGAATTGTCCGATGCGCCTAGTTGAGGTTCGTAGGGTTTTGTCCGGGGTTCGCATTGATGAGGTAAAATTATGTCATACAACTTAATTGGCATGTATGAAATTGTAATAATTTTATCCTAAACTGGTTCGTTTATTGATTATAGGTTTTATGGTCGCCATGGGGCTAGGACTTGGATTTTGAGACGATGTATCGGATGTCGAGGTATCACGACATTATTCAGTGCTTCGATATCAAGGAGGTGTACTTGCCAGAGAGATGCCTTCGATAATATAGACGTGTCCAGGTCATACCCACGATCCCATTGTTCCTAGTAGAGTGAGGCGTGGCGTTGGCTCGCGGAGTTATGCGGTCGAGTTTGTCGAGGATGACTTGTACTGGAACCAACGTTATGACCACCTCATCGACCTGCAACAACACACATTGGCTCGGTATCCATGGCATGTAGAGTCTGATTATTTTTTACTAGTTCGACGGAGTTACACATCCATATGTAGACCCCCGATCACCTCGTCAGGTTAGTCCGCGTGAGCCATACACCACCATGCAGTTGTGGTTGATATTACCGTGGTACGTTGAAATTTTTTATGAAAATTCCATTATTTATTAATCGTTATCGTTGTAATGTAGCTAACTCTTGTCCCAACATGTGCATCGACATCAACAGATGATTGGTTATGTACTGGATGCTCTGGAAGGAATGCTCGCTGATCACAACGCTCGACCTTACCTCGAGGACATGTTTCGCATTTTAGGGGACGACCATCCACCGCTACCTCCTCCTGTAAGTAGACCATTTAGGGATTCTCAATATGAGATTGGACAGGGGAGGGGTAGTGGTGTTAGGGGTGATGCGAGAGGGCCCGATTATGCTGCGAGAGGTCCTGATGGTGTTGGGGGTGAGGTGAGAGAGACTGATGCTGCTGGTGGTGCTGTGAGTGGTTCCGATGGTGCCGGAAGTGAGGAGATAGAGACTGATGCTGCTGATGAGGATAGAGACACCGATGTTGTTGGTGGTGAAGGGAGAGGTCCCGATGGTGATGGGGGTGAGGGACTCGGGCTCGATGGTGTAGCATAGTAGTTATGATATATCTATTTATGGTGATGTATACCTTTTGGATATTAGTTTGATTATATGTTGTTTTATACTTATGAAAAATGTTGGTTATATTTTGATTTTGAAATGGAAAACTCTTTTCACTTAATCTTGCTTGTTTAGTAGATTTCTAATGAAGATGTTGGCGGTGTTAGTCACTATGATTACTTTTATTTGTGGAAAATATGAAGATTCTTGTTGAGATGTAATGCTTTTACCGATGGACCAGGATGTCTAACACTGCAATGCTGGTTTTTTTATAACCTAAAGTTGTTTGTTTGCCAGTAGCAAGATTTTTAGGTGAAAGATCTTGTCTTGCATAATGACATCTGTTGTAAAACTCAGATATGCAGGAAATTGGTGATTGGAGTTGAATCTTCAGCTTTTTGTTTTGTTGTGCTCATACCTAAACAATCTGATCGGAGTTGAACCAACCTGCAATCTGGAAAGGTCCTTAGTTCTAAGGTTAGTTGATAAGCTTTTGTGGGATTATGATATTATGAAAGAAACTCAATCTTGATATTCATTAGTATAGATCTTTGAGGTACTTGTCTTGTAGAATTGACTAAGTAATCATACTAATTTCTTTAATTTATGTAGTAGGTATTGGTGGCTTTGGTGGTGGATCAAATTTGTTTGGACAAAAACCTGCACAAGTGTAATGTTCTATTGCTTTTGGACGACCTATGTATTTCCTGAATGTTGTTACCCCCTTGATGGAAGTGCTTTGGCTCTGGCATGCATTGATTTTGCATTGAATTTTGTTTAATGGTGTTTTGTGCTGCATAAAGCTGAAAACGTTGAAGAATGAAAGTAGGCAGACTCTACTCCTTTTGTCATAGTTATTGGTGCTGGTGTTGCTGGCCTTGCTGCTACTCGTGCTCTTTATGAAGCATCATGGTGAGCCAATGGATATTGATGATTTATTTGGCTAACTATATCCTTTGTTGATGCATCTGGAGTGGTTCAAGGGCTCGTTTGATGATGCATCTGCAGTCTATTTTTCTTGAATTGCAGGACCTTGATGTTCAAGGGCATATGGAGTGGTTCAATGCCAAATATTCCATTAAGGATGAGCTATACATTTTGAGCTAGCACTGGCCTTGCCATGATTTCCCAGGTATGTGGTACAGATGACACCAAATAACCTTGATATACTAGAAAGCCTCGTATATTGAGTTCCTTGCCATGATTTTCCAAGTAAGCCTCTTATATTGAGTTCCTTGATGTTGTTTGACACAAGTAAATCTTGTACAACACTGCATTCAAAATGTTAAGAACCTAAGTTGTGATCAGACAGAAGCATTTTAGGTGATCTATGTAGATGCTTGTAGTTCAAAATCTGCTATGCTGGTAAGGGAGCACTTCTCCTTGGGAGTCAAAATCCAAGGCGATCCAATAGTGCGTCCCTAAGCCTTAGTGGATCAAACACTTCAAAGGAGATTATTTGTAAACAGTGCTGCAGTGATATCGTTCTTCATGCTTTGATATTGGACTACATCAGGATGCTACTGAGCTCCAAGAGAAATTATCACATAGCCAATGCTGTGGAGAAAAGCTTGGAAGTTGTTATGGGATTTCAACCGATATGAGGTTGTATCTGAAGGTTCTAATACTTCTGATCCTCAAACAAGTGATGACGTTCTGCATTCGGCAAATTTCTATCTTTTTACTCTTTTCCAAAATGCCTGGTTTAGCTACATAATTTGTATTATATGTCATACTATTGTATTATTAATGAAGAATCAGGTGTCTTTAACTCTTTATTAGTGTTATGGTATCTCAAAAACCACGACTTATCTTTTTCTTTGCTTATTGTTGGTCAATAAACTTACCCTTTTTTTGGTTGAAGGAGAGGCGGTACTCTCCGGCCCCTCAAGGGGGCATTTTATTAATATTAAAAAAGGGCTAAGTAGTCAACAAACGGGGGATAGCCCGACCCCTAACATCATTAGACAACAAAGAAATAACACCCTCCGACGGGTCAACCAATACATTAAACCCTATACCAAAAGAAAAAGCAAGAGAACAATAAGCTTACTCTTTACATATCACATGTTTTTTCTATTAATTTTCTCTATGACAGGTTGAAACGGCTGCAGGTGCTGCACCACCCTTGTCACTGCTAGCTCCTTTGGGTTCTGAACCAGGCTAACCAGCACACACCTACTGGAAGGCAACCAGAAATTCCATATCTGTAGATTTTTTTATTGTACTTGGTAGTCTTTCAGGTGTGATTGGATTTTCATTATTGCAGGGTCCTATCCAAGGTTGCAATTCTTTATCCAAGGTTGTAATCTCTTGTGTACTGCAAACTCACTTGCTGTAACAGGCTTGAGTATTATCTTTAAAAAATTGGTAAGATTGAGTGATTAAGAGTCAGATTCTGATGCTACTGCTGTGATCTTCTTACTTTTGATATTTTTAGTACAATGCATTGGCCAAAACCGAGCATCAAAACAGAGCACAAATTTGACGCTTCATGAAGCGGGACGTTTCATGAAGCGTCAAAATCTCGTACCTCATAAAGCCAGTCATATAATGGCAGCCCACTTCATGAAGCATCCCGCTTCATAAAGCGGGATCCATTGTGAAATAAGTGGGCCGATTTTGCTTTCCCCGTTTCGAACACAAGACCTAATACCTCATAAGCGTGTACCTGTACCAAGTGTGCCACATTGGCGATCAATTTCAAATGCCAACAATTATATTTTGAACTAATCCCTGAAACCCTAATATAAACCCTAATAACCCTATACCCTCTATACCCTAAACCTAATAACCCTAAAATTCCATAACATGTGACACATAAAACTACAAAAGCCTAAAGCCTAATCCCTAATGTGAAAAAAAATAAAATATCGGACGAACCCTAAAGGCCTAAACACTATAAACCCTACAAACCCTACAACCCTAACCCTAAATCCTCAAAACCATATACCTTAAACCTTAAGATTAAACATTGTTTTTAGGATCTAATAATAGGGATTAGGATACAATATTTTTGGGGTTGAAACCCTATAACCTAAACCCCGACCCCTAATGTACATCAAACTCATAAACCTATATTACGATTAGGGTCTAGGGTTTAGGGTATACAATTAGGGTTTAGGGTTTAAGCCCTATAACCTAAACCCCGATCCCTAATGTACATCAAACTCATAAACCTATATTACTAATTGTAATTCATAATGTGAATAAAGCCCCTAATCCATAATCATATTATACACCCTATACCATAATAAGTACTTAACAATTGGTACTTTTATACGTGTATGAGGTTTTAGGAATTTTATGGGTATTAGGTTTAGGACTTATTAGGTATACGGGTTATTATGGTTTTTATAGTTTTTAGAGTTATTAGGGTTCCTAAACTAAACACTTAAAACTCTAAAAAGAAATTAAACCCTAACCCTCTAAACCCTAAGAAAACCCTAAACCCTATGACTAATCGTAACCCGAATGTGTAAAATTTTTTAATATACCATATCACATACCATAAATCCATAAATTAAAAAAACAATAAAAATTTAGTTTTAGGGTTTCGAGGGTTTGGGCCTGAATAACGGAAACGCTTCATGAAGCGTGTCCCTTGCAGCTGTCGTTGCCCCTCCAAGTGATTCCACGCTTCATGAAGCGTGGAATCTCTGTTATGAAAACAGAAAAGATTTTCCATCTCGATGTAGATAAGTATTAGTTGACAATGGAAACCGATTACGATGCTATATTTACGGAAGCAATCTCCAATTTTACATACATTTCATGGATTTGGCTTGGTTTTGGCGCACTTTCCTTTACTTTCATGCAAGATTTGGCGCAAAATTGCCCGCCAATATCAAGCAATGGAACAAATTTCACGTATTCCATTAACTTCTATAAAAGCACGTTGGGATCAGTTTTTTTTTCACGACAAACTCACAAAGCTTTCAGAAAACTACATTCTCCATCATCATCCATCAAAACAAAGGTTTCAAGGGCTCATGCTAGGGATCTTCTAGCGTTTCGAATGTTTATGTGGGAACTGATGCAAAGTAAGGACGTCGGGATTAAGAAGGTTGGCAAACATCTCGGTCGTTTAGGGTATTTCAAGACCCTAGAAACGATTTTTGAGGAGGAGATGAACGGGATTGAGATTGAACCCAATAATCTCCTTGTGAAGAGAGATCCTTTGGATAACGAGGTTGAAGGTTAAGCAAATGCCATTATAATAGATTAGTTTAGTATTTATTTATATTAGTGAAGCAAATGATTGTTTATGATTTAGATATGTTTAGAGCAAAATATGTTTCTATTTAAGTTTATGTAGTTTAGCTTGAACATTGCAGTATTTATGTTTCAATTTAGCTTGGAAGGTTTTATTATAATGAATGTGTCGTGTTGAATTACAGTCTTGTTCCATGTGATGTGCTTTCAATTGCGATCAACCTTTTATTGCATAGTAGTATTCCACATATACTTTTCAAGCACCTGTATACTATAATCAGAGTTGTAGAATTAAGACTGATTTGTGCACACTTGAGTCCAACAACAACAGAGAAAATTAGTTGAAAAGTTGGAACCAGAAACTTTTATATGCTTTGGGACCAAACAACTAAAATCCTTCAATGAACGGCATTGGAAAATCTAGTTTGGGCCCCATGCTTCGCATGGGAAGAAATTGGGTTGCTGTTTTGATTGGGCTGTGTTGTTTGGCCCATTAAAGTACTTGCACAAGGTAGGTAATAGTTCTGATATTTGGTTTATGGTGTATTGGAGTTAGAGGTTAGGGTTTGGTCGCCTTGTTCTCTTTTACTTGGTAGATTGCAAGTTCAGTTTTGTAGTCATGTAAGTTGGCAGATGTGTTGCTTATTCCAAATTCCTCTGTTCTGCTCTTTGTCTTCGAGGAAAGGATGTATTTTCTGACATTTTCGATTCTCATATGCTTAATACCCAAAAAATAATTATGTGGCCAAGCAGCACCAACTTACACCTGTTGGACTTGCCCCACATGGTCTCATAGTTCAACCATATTAATTTAAATAGATGTCGAACTCTGTCGGACCATTTTTTCTCCATCTCAAACAATTGAACATACTGATTAATGGTTAAAAAGACAACAATACTTGAGCATAAACCTTTTTGAGCCAGTATCTCCTTGTCTGCTAGCTCTGCCACGAAGCTATGAAAAAGCAATGCATCATTACAACCAGAATTAGTGGACAAATTATAGACATATAAATTATGGGGCATTTTCATGTAGAAAATTTAAAGGCTATATAACAATTTTCCCATTAAGCATCAAAGCACACAATAGGGAACTCAATGCATTCTGTATAATGAGGTGCATAGGTGGATGGTTACCTAAATAAAGACACCATAACCAAATCACTTACACAAAGAAGTTATTTAGATAAGAAGTGGTTCACAAAATCAACATTCACACTTATTTTCTTTGGACATAACAGTGTGTGAGGGGAACTAACTACTGAGCCCAAAATATTACTACTTGCAGCAAGTAACAACATTTCACCTCATGTTCTACAAGAGTACAAAAAAGTGTTCACCATAACCGAAACTTGCCCAATAGGTAGAAAAAATGACAAATATGACTAACTTGATTATTTATCCTTCGAGACTCATGCAAAGATGTTCCTATCACATGAAGTCCTCCCAACCTTTTCACTTCAACCCCTTACTTAGGGCACTGCAGTTCACAGTCTTTTAAAACTGAATTATAAGTAAGAGTAATAGCAGGACCAAGGGGTTACATTTTAGATTCTTCATTAATAAGCACTTGTAGCTCCTCTGAGTTTTGTGATTGACTCATTTCAAGAGCCTCTGAAATAACAAATTTTGCCTTCCGATATGCCCAACTCTTACCCTCACTTTTACCAACATATTTAGCTGCATGAGTAAGACCAATTAAAACATTGTGGAATCAAAGGTGTCTATTTAAGTGAAGAAGGGGGTGTCAAATAATGAGAAGACTGGCTGACCTAGCAAAGATGCTTTTGCAAGCAAAGCCAAGGATGATGCTCCAACTTTGACTTTATTCAATGCGTACATAAAACTCAACATGCTTTAACTACAAATAGGTTATACAAAATTTAACTAACAATCATGACATGAAAATACTTATTGTGAGGTGGGTTTAGCATAAAGTTCAATATCAGGAGCTTCTTGACTAAGATGTGGAAGCATGTAGTCCTCGACAATTTATCTTGAAAGCATCTTTATATTTAGAAATGCACGATATTAGTCACTATCATCAGCGAAGCATATATATTGGACATGAGATAGGTTCAAATCCAAATACCGAATCCGAAGGCCTGTAATTGCACAAGGAATTTGTGATGGATTCTTGGCCTCCTTAGTCCTCCAACTCGTGCCGCCTCCAACATGATCCCTCTTTGTCTGTATATCCCACCATATAATGCCCATAAAAGCAACAAATTATTGGTAGACCCATCTCCCAATCTTAAAAAAGCAATAGGCATATGTAAAGTTGGAAAACAAGAAACCTAATATCCGAATTTGCAAGCTCAAAATTAGGCAGCAGATTATCACATAAATAGTAGATTAAAAGGGAAGAAAAGCATGTTGAGCTCTGAACTGTCGGCATAAGCAATTGTTCAATTCATCAGCTTTACTAATCATACGAGAAACCACTTCAATTTAAATGAGTTTTCTCACTTCGACTAAGATCAAGAGCTTAGAAGACTCTGATATTAGTGTATAAGAATCCATGATTGAAAGAATTTATATCGAAAAGGAAGAAAAAAATTGTAGCAAAAGAAGATAGGATTGAAATATTAGATTACTAACCTGCGATAATGGATCAGGAATATGAAGTCCGCTGAATTCACCAGCCAGGCTGCGAAATCTGCCAAGAGAAAGACGAAGCGTGCAACTGCGCAAAATCTCGTTGATAAAAATCAATTTCGATGATTAGTGGGTTCAAAGTTCGTAGTGATTCAGAGAAGCATGTACATTTTCGAATGGCTATTTAAAGATGATGATCTTTTTTTTTATCTAGGATGCATGTTTCATGAATAAAATGACACGAAAAAAGTAAAATTGTACGCAATGGAGCAAAAAATGGATCAATCACACTACAATTGACTAAAAAAACCACCTGTAAAAGAAAGTAAACTAACACAATCACAATATATGCATTCATAAGTTAGAAAGGCACATCCTCTACACCATGAGAAGATGCAATGGCTTTTAAACATTTTCGACACTCAATAATTTGTTCATACTTATGTGCAACCAACGAAAACTAGAGATTCTTTTCGAATGAAGAATAAATTTAGGGGTTGGAGGGCTATCCTTGTAGCCAATCATCACCAAGAAGCATTATGATTAGACATGGTAAGGTGTAAACATGTAAGTATTTACTGTTTCCAACTGATGATATTGTCTGGAATGTTTTCCCCAACCCCATCTCAACTGCAAGAATTCCATATATGTTGGTATTAAAAGTGAACCCATCCACTAAATGAAGCCCTTCGAGCTGATATGGCCTTAACTCTCCCCATTTAACTAATCTTCATACCAGGCTCCACAGTTTCTCCTTCTTAATAAATGAAATATCAAATTTAGGAAAAAGGGACAGAAAATTCAGCCAAAAATAAGGGGAGAGATCAGAAAAGTGGAAGAGAACAGAAATAAAAGATTTTTTTATAACTTCACCTTTTGGATAACTCCAGCTTCAAGACTACATATCCCAATTTAAATTCTGCTCAATCATTTTAGTGAATGGTTGAATGCAAACTTATTTGAAGACATTTCTTATTAAAAAAACCAGGGAAATGAACCTGTCATCCAGTTTAGGTTACATATTTAGAAACCAGTAATCACAAAAACAATGTAATAACAGTCTCTCAACAGTTGGCACAAAGTCATAACCAAAAGTTTTTTTTACCTACACACCATAAAGCTTAAAATCATCTCAAGTAAGCTAAATAATAATTACACAGAATCTCAATGTAAAGGAAAAAACAAGTGAACAACTAATATTTGGTCCTCTAAGAACGAATTCTTCAACTTATTCATAAACGCAAAATCAAATTCAAACAAATAATGCGTATACTTCATAATAAACAAATATCTTCCAAACAAATTAGACGGGAAAATAAACAAAGAAAGGGGAGGAGCAAATTGATTGGAAAACAGATTACCCAATACCAGTAGAGTTTTCAACAATATATATACAGTGGATGCTATCAGACGAGTACAAAAGAGCCAATTTTTTTTATTTATCATTCAGTGTTACCTGCTATGACAAAACAAGATCATAGTATGAGAATTCTTTGTGGATAAAAGCATGATAAAAGCATATTGCTAAACTATACAATTGGTAATGGGCGGGTTCGATTTAAATCCATTTAAGCAGATTTTGCAGCTCACCATCCCACACATACCCTATAAGTATAATACATTAATGAAACCTATAAATAGAGAACCGAATAATAACATAAATATGAATCAAATAAGAGATCGACACTTAGTTGAGTCCCTCACAATCAGTCGTTTCAAAATGAAGTGAATTAGGATACCCAAAACCATAAAGAAGAATCACCTAGGGAGTCGCATATCTTCCCCAGTTCTCACAACAACAACAACATTGACCAAGTTCAGTACCCCTCAAGGGAGTATCTGGGGGGTCAAGATAGGGGCACCCTTGGCTAAAAGTTGAGGGGGTGCGACCCAGAGACCCAAAGAGATCGAAAACCCAATACAGACACAACAAGCAAAGAGGCAACAAACAAGAAACGAAAGCAAAACAAAACGAAAGTGGGACTCGAGGAAAAACAAAGCAAGAGTAAGGCGGGAATAAGAGAAAACACAAGAGCAAACAGTGCAAGAAACCCATTCTGCCAAAACCCCAAGCACAAACCGTCTGTCCCATCGGCTAACTACTGTCTCTCACTCGGATCGCCTCCCTCCACCTGTCCCTACATGCAGCCAAATCTACTGAAATCCCCAACTGGCTGATATCTTGTCTTATACACTCCTTCCAACACTTCTTCGGTCGGCCCCTCCTTCTACGAAAGTCTCCCAGGGCCAAGTTCTCACACCTCCGAACTGGTTCCCCAATCCCTTGTCTTTGTATATGACCAAACCAATGCAGTCTCGATTCTCTCAATTTGTCCCCTATGTTGGCTACCCCCACCCTGCTTCTGGTCGCTTCATTTTTGATCTTGTCTAGAAGTGTGTGTCCGCTCATCCACCTTAGCATCCTCATCTCAGCTACCATCAACCTGTGTTCCTGTGCCTTCGTGGTGGGCCAACACTATGCTCCATAAAGGACAACATGTCTAATAACTGTCATGTAGAACTTTCCCTTAAGCTTAAGCGGTACCTTTCTGTCGCAAAGAATCTTGGACGCTGCCCTCCACTTTTTCCATCCTCTCTGGTCGTGTGTGATGTCCTCCTCGATCCTCCCGTCACTCTATAGGACTGATCCCAAATACCTGAAATTGTTCTTCCTCGTCACCGCTTCCCCTCCTAAACGTACTTCATCGTTGTCAACAACACCTTGCCCGAACCTGAACTCTACATATTCCATCTTGATCCTGCTTAGTTTGAAGCCCTTAGACTCTAACTTCTCCCTCCAAGTTTTGGTTTTACTACTAACCCCAACTCTAGACTCATCTACCAAGACAATGTCATCTGCAAAAAGCATACACCACGGGATCTCCCCCTGAATCTCACTCATCAGAACATCCAACACAAGTGTGAAAAGGAAAGGGCTTAGGGCAGAGCCTTGGTGCATACCTGCCTCCACCTTAAAATACTCTATGTCCCCTCCTGGGGTGCAAACACTGGTCAACAAGCCCTCGTACACGTCTCTGACGATCCTGATAAACGTGCCAGACACATCCTTGGCTGCCAAGCTCTCCCAAATCAACTCTCTCAGTACCCTATCATACGCTTTCTCCAAGTCAATAAAAACCATATGCAAATCCTTCCTCCTTTCTCTATACTCTCCTGTTAGCCTTCTTAACAAGTGGATAGCCTCCGTCGACGATCTCCCGGGCATAAAACCAAACTGGTTCTCTGACACTCTGACTAACCTCCTTAGCCTCAACTCAATAGCTTTCTCCCACACCTTCATTATGTGACTCAGAAGCTTAATTCCTCTGTAGTTGTTGCACTGCTGCACATCTCCCTTGTTCTTATAGAGCGAGATTAACTTAGTAAGTCTCCACTCCTCTGGCATCTTGGTCGTCTTAAAAATAACGTTGAAGAGCGTCACTAGCCATTCTAGGCCTCTCTCCCCAAGCATTTCCAGACTTCTACCGGAATCTCATCCGGTCATACTACACGTTTGTTGCCCATTTTTCGGAGCACTTCCTATATTTCCTCCTTAGAAAACCACCTGTAAAAGCAGAAAGGGTTTTCCTGATTGCTTAGGCCCGAAGAACCAAGCCGACTCTCCTCCGACTCCCGCCCCTCATTCAACAGCCCACTAAAGTACCTCTCCCAATGTTGTCTGATCTGTGTGTTGTCCACCAGCACTCGCCCATCCTCATCTTTGATACATTTTACCCTGTCTATGTCTCTGCTCTTTCTTTCTCTTGCCTTTGCCAACCTGTACAGAACTCGTTCCCCACCCTTTTCATCCAAAGCTTTATACATATCCTCGAACGCCTTCTCTTTAGCTATCCCCACAACTCTCTTGACTATCTTCCTCGCTGTCTTATACTCTGTCCGCTTCGCTTCTCTGTCTGGCCACATACTATGTGACCACGCCTTGTAGGCTAGTTATTTCTCCTTAACTTTCTCCTGGACTTCGTTGTTCCACCACGCTTCGGCCCTTCTTTTGCCATGAATGCCTTTCGACATACCCGAAACTCCACATGCCGCTCTACGGATGCACTTTGCCATCTTGCCCCACATCATGCTGGCATCACTTCTCTCTTCCCACACCCCTTTAACATTTGCTTCCTCGGTTATCTTTTCTCTCATACTTTGCTCATTTGATTCAGAAAGGCACCACCACCTAATTTTTTGTTGTGGCACCGTCTTCGCCTTCTTCCTTCTGCATGGCCACTTTAGATCTAAAACCAACAACTTGTGTTGAGTGGACAGGCCCTCGAAAGGCAAAACCCTATAATTCGTGCGCCTTCCTCTGTCTTCCCTTCTAGACACGAAAAAGTCAATCTGTGACTTCCCTAACGCACTCTGGAAAGTAACCAACTACTCTTCTCTCTTTTTGAACCAAGAGTTGACCACCAAACAGTCGAACGCTGCTGTAAAATCCAAGAGTGCTCGACCATTATCATTTTTGTCTCCTAAACCCCAACCTCCATGTACTTCCTCGAACCCGTCTCTAGCCTTCTCGATCTGACCGTTGAAATCCCCACCGATTATCAATTGTTCTGTTGATGGAACGCTCCTAGCCAAACTATCCAGGTCTTCCCAGAACTGTCGCTTTTCTTCCAAACTTAAACCACCGTGTGGGGCATAAGCACTAATGACATTCATAATTTTCTCCCCTATTACTACCTTTATCAGCATCAGACGATCACTTGTCCGCTCCACCTGCACCACTTGGTCTCTCATCTTACTGTCTACCAAGATCCTAACCCCGTTTTTTATTACTGTCTGCTCCTGAATACCTGATGTCCGCCTTTTTAGTCGTGTTTTTAGTGTGTTTGAGTCTTTTTCTTTAGTTTTCTGTTTTGTTTAGGGTCGTTTGTGTAAGTTTTCATATTTTCTTAAGATATGGAGTCTACATAAGCTTTGGTGGTGTTTTATAGGTTTTTAGAAGCTGTTTGGAGCACTTTTGAGGAAAAGAGCAAAACCGAGGAGAAATACTTAAGGAAAAGCTCAAGGAATGAAGTTCATAAAGTCATTGAAGATCAAGTTTGAGCTTGGAAAGAGATAGAGAAATTCGTTACAAAGACATAGGAAAAAGAATCAAGTCAAACGAAGTTGTAACGAACTCGCTACGCAAGTTTTACTCAAGGTTGTTCCTAGTGTTGTACAGGCTCGGTACCGAGGCTCTTAGGTCGGTACCGAGGTGTAGCGAAGACCGAGTCGGCGCGTTTTAATGTCTTTTATCCCATTTCTGTAATAACTGCGGTTTTTAAGGATATTTTTGAATTTTTCTCGGGTATCCTTTTAACCTCTTTGTTCGTTTTAACGCTTAATCCAATATTTTTGTTGGAATTTAAATCCTAGAAAATTCTTGGTGATATCCTAAAATCACAAAGAAATGATTTTATGGATCGGTGTGAATTCTAGGAATTTTCAGTGGAAAAAGTATATTTATTGGATAAGCCGTCTTTTTAATTATGCACTGTAAAGGATTTAAAATACGAAACGGAAGCCTTAAAAATTGAAGGTAGCGAGACAAAATCATGGAAAATTGGTTTTATTGGTCTACATAATTTACGGGACGTTTTGTATTTAGTAAGTTTTTCCATCCGAGGTACATAATTTTACCGCTTTAACGCGAGCCCCGTTCCGAGACGGGTTTTGTTTGTAAACCGACCTTCTTTACTTAAGGGGGAAGAGAGCAATTTGGATAGACGAGAATTTCTACCTCATTTCAAAAGAAAAAGAGAGGAAGGATATCGAGAGTTTGGACGAAACGACGAACTCGGTGCTTGAACCCTTCACCGCCGGCCACCTTCTCCTTGCCAGCCACCTCCTTTATCACCTCCACCTCATCTTCTTCCTCCTTGTTGGGCTGCTGCAAAAGAGGAACCAGAACCATTGAAAGAATCAGGCGGAGCGACTGGCTCGGGAGAAAAGAACTCAACACCGTCGGTCACCTTCTAGCCTCGCCGCGCGACGTCGCCGGCGATCTCTAGCTCCTCCGACCACCACCCACTGCAAGGGCTGCCGTCGGACATCACCCAGTCACCCTCGGGCTCGGGGATCGAGCCACTATCGAGCCATGGGCTCAAGTAAAGGTATATACGATCGAAAGTAATTAGCGGGTTAGTTGCGGAGCCACCGTAAGGGCCTTTCGGTTCTGCTTTGCTAATTAAATTTATGGTTTTTATAATCTTGACGTTGATACGGTCCCACAGGTTCAAACCGCTCGAGAAACGGACGTCAGGATCTTCAGTTATAGCGAATACAAGTTTTGACACCGATTGGCAAGTAAAGGATTTCGGATAATTACTCGGGATTCGTTGTTAATCCGTTTGATCCGAGATTTGGTCGCTTTTAAGAACTGTTATTGAGGAACACTTTTTGTTATAAAGTTGTTTCAAAAGTGAAGCGGATTATTAGTTATAATTTTGCCAAGATGACTCCTTAAAGCATGATAACTAAGGATTATTTATGAATCGATATTCGGAAATCAAGTCGTTTATCGATTAGGAAGTTTTAGGAGTTGTGTATACAACTAAGAAGTGTTTTCCGTGAGCTAGTTGTTGAGAAATCCTTTTTGTTATATTTGGCAGAAGGATGATAAAGATTACTGTTGAATTGCTAAGGACGTTGAACACGCCTTCTAAGGCAAGTGGACGATTCTCTCTTGCGTTATGGTTATAAATGAGGGATTGAATTCCTTTTGATCCTCATGTTGGGAATAATTTTTATGTTGAATAAAGTTTGATATGGTCGTTATTTACGTTAGAACTGAACTTAGGACCGTTGTATGATTAGTTGTCTCATGCTGAGACATTGTTATGAAATAAGATGGTAGAGATGGGAGTTTAGACTCCAAGACATCTCTTTAGTGGTCTTGTGCTGAAACACTGTTGCAAAATAGGTAGTCCAAGAGTAGGAGCCGAGTCTCCAATGACCTCTTTATAACAAAATCTGTATTGGGGGCGTAGCTTGCTAGCGTATCCCAATATTGGAGTCATGACTCATGTAACGCTTCACGTTGAAGGAAGACAATGGTGCACTCTAGCTAAGTGCAATTGACACTCGGTTGTTGGCCGAATCTCGGTTGTTGGCCAAGCATGTATAAATGATCATGGATGAAATAGGCCCTCTGATCTCGGTTGTTGGCCGAATCTCGGTTGTTGGCCGAGGATATATGTAAATGATCATGGATGAAATAGACCCTCTGATCTCGGTTGTTGGCCGAACTACGTAAAAACTATTAAATGGTGCGAGTGCACAGATTGAGAGTAATGATAGATAAGTGTGTTAGGCACATTAATGTACCAAGATGGTTAGTCCATTCGATATCCATTCTTGCTCCTGATTAAGAATGATTCTTAATCAAACTTTGATTAAGTTAAGCTGTTTAGTCGTTGAAGACGATGGTGAATGTTGAGTGGTTAGTATAAGTTTCCATTATATGCTTCTTAAAGAAACCACAAGCGGTGGTGTTCTCTCTCTTGATTATGCAAGTCTCCTTCTTATTCTCTATAAGACTGCTAACTGTTGGATCATAATTCGAGTCTAATCGGATTTGGATGCCAATATGTTTTATCACAACCATAAGAACCAAGTTAGTTTCTCTGCTTGCATAGTCTTTCACTAGACTAACCCGTCCATCTTCTTTTCTTTTATATGGTCGGCTGGTCTCCACCGTTGGTATACGACACATCAGGCTCTGCTTGGAAGTTGATTCAAGAGGTAGATCCAGAGGTTTGAAGCTTCAGAAGTTGAAGAAAGGTTTCCAATGGCTATACTTGAGTGAAGATCATGGTTGAACTACTTCAAAGCGAAGCTGAGTTTCAAAAATAAGAACTTAGACTGGATGAAGATTTTGTTTAAATAGAAGGTTGTTCTATTTATATACTAATTCTTTTTAAGTTAAGGCTTGTATAAGACCTTTTATTCTCTTTTCCGCTGTAATGTTTTATTTAATTTTGTTAGGTTTTAAACGGTTTCATTTACCTTGTTCTAGTAAGTTCTGTCAGATTAAAACCTTGGGTAACTCTGGTTTAGTCCTAATCGGGGTTACTGGTGGTAATAGCTCCAGGGTAAGTAAAGGGGTGTTACAGAAGTGGTATCAGAGCTAAAAGTTCCTAAGTCTTGCTTAAGTCTTTCATCTTTTATATAGAATTACGGAAAATTCTATATGGGTGTTATCTTAGAACCATTTATGGAAAGTGGTTAAGATTGGAAGCCAGATTCGTGAAGAGATAGAAGGAGAAAAGGGAATTAGAGAACATGAGGTAATGAGTTTTGTCCTATGGTAGACATTTGAATCCCTGGAGATGGGAATGGATTCCGAGAAGGATCCATAGTAAGATCAGGTGAAAATTTCTAAAGTTGATCCGGTTCTAGATCAAGTTCTCAATAAATTCCTATTCTCTCTTGAGAGTCTGAATTGGGTGTACCCTCGTTGTTTCTTCCATATTAGGAAACTTCTTGTGAGATTTTGAATTTAAGTATTGTACTTCATAAAGACTTTCTAGCTTGAAGGTTTCCTATTTTAAGCTCGTATGATGGAAGATTTCAAGTTAAGAATTTTTGTTAGAAAGTTCATGATTCAAAGTTATGTGAAAGAAATTGTTAATTTCTTTTCTTGATATGTGAAAGTTCAAGTGTTGTCTTTAAAAAGGAAATTTTAAAGTGAGTTTCTTTGACATTGAAGTCATAAAATTAAGAGTTTTCATGAGAATATTTTTATAGGAATTTCTGACTTTTGTTGAAATTCGATTTTCAATAGAAGGAATGAGTTGGAACCTCTACATCTCAATGTTAAGATTTGGAGAATCTTATGAGCCTTGAGTGATTCTAAAAAGATCAGTATGGATCATGAAGTGAGGTAAAAGAATCCTGAATAGAAAAGGATTACCTTTGGAAACTTTCTTCAACGATTGTGTTTGTGAATATATGGTATGGAATCATGGATATTCTGTACTTTTCTTTGCTCAGTTGGAAGTTAAAGAGCTTTGAAGTGCTCAAATGTTGGATCAATTGAATTGTTAATCTATTGGAAAATACAATTCAATTTTTAACCTGGTAGTGTTCAAACTCGGATTTTCATATATGTTGTTATCCTTTGAGTTAAGAGGATTGAGAATCCTAAATGGAATGGGAATTTCTTATGATTATAGTAAGAAAGAAAGATTATTGGTTCAGTTTAAGTTGTGAACAAGTCACTAGTACAGAACAAAGTTCTCTCAGGTTTTTTTTTACATTACTCTAGGGGGTTATTGAACCCCCCTTATATGTGTGGCCGAGAAATATCTCTCGGGGGTTTAATAAAACCCCCGAGAGATATACAAACGCTCAGGGGTTTTTAAAAACTCCCGAGAGATATTTCTTGGGACTTTCATAAAAAATCCTGAGAAATATATCTAATGAGTTTTATCAAAAAAATCCCAAAAAACAATTCTCTAGGTTTATAAAAAAAAACCCTGAGAAATCGTTTTTTTTTTAAATGGTGATAAAATCAGTAACCATCTACTACAATGTAAAGATTCACCAAAACAAGATGAATTAATGTACTAATCTTGTATCAATTTCAATAACTATCTGTATATTGTCAATAAAACACAAGAATCCACTGTTTTACAACTGAAATTCCAAGTTCCAAATACTAAATTCTAAAGTCAAATAGAACACAAGAGTCTGTACTCAAATCTAAAAACAAATATCTAAATTCTAAAATGCAAGTGTAGGAGCTATTATGCATCCGTGTCTCCAAATATTGCAACCATTCCTCGCGCAACTCATCAATGAGAAAGTGGGTGAATCTTTAAAATACTGCAAAATCAAACATATTGCATCGGTAGTAATTGTATTCATGGATGATAATTTATATATAAAACAACAATGAACAACTGCATATGTCACAAGAATTTGGGTGAACAGAACTTGTGAGATAGAATATGGATATTCCTTCCTACTAATTACATGGATTTAGCACGTATGTGATCATGGCAAACATTGCAGAAATGTACACCTCAAAAATCAAACAGATTACATCATATTATAAATCTTCCAGAAATTCATTCATCAACAAATCATTACAGCAAACTCAAAAAACTCAGAAATCCTACCAACAAATCATTACAGTTGATTATAAATCTTCCAACAAATTGCATCTTAGAAATTCATTCAGCTTAAAAATTCTATCTAAACAATACATCAGATTATAAATGTTCCAACCGATTATAGCTCAGAAATTCTACCTAATCCAGTTTACAACAGATTATAAATCTTTCAGAAACCAGTTTACAGCAGATTAGAAACCAGTTTCCAGAAACTAGTTTATAGTAGAAACCAGTTTACACAGCTTATAATCAAGTTCCAAATTTTCTATTGTTCTCCCAAATTGAAAAGCTTTTCAGATTATAAATCCAGTTTACAGCAGATTAGAAACCAGTTTACAGATATTAATCAGGTTCCTGACACCATTTTACAGCAGAAACCAATTTATAGCTCATAATCAGTCATGCTAGATCCCATTCATAATCAGGTGATCTTTTACTACATCAACACCTAATCTTGTTGTGTTGAAACACTTTTTACATGGGCATAGTATACTAGTAGGGTTTTCAGTTTTCTCAACAGCAAAATTAACAAAATCTTTGACCCCAGTTACAGACTCTTACGTTAAACGATTAGCTGACATCCATTAGTGATTCATCATATCCTTTACAATAAAATTTTAACTTAAATGGTTAAACAAACTGCTTTACAACCAGATGCGACAAACAACAAATAAAGAGATTAATGCAATTGCAAACAGCATTGAGAATGAAACATCGCACTTGTTGGCTAGCTACATAAAACTAAAGCACAATGGAATGAATTTAAAGATAACTATTCGGATTTTTTCTTTATTCACTATGCATCAAAATTAGTTAACAACATTTAAAAAGCATTATTGATCTAATTAGAAACAAGGCAAAATCACAGAAATCAGTCTTTCAATTATACTCCAATGCCATTCTTTGAACAACTCAAAACATGTTTCATCAATAACTATTCTGATTTTTTTTATTAATCACTATGCATCAAACTCACATAGAACTATTTTATGCAGGATTTTAGTAGCTTACACAGAAATCAGTCTTTCAATTATACTCCAATGCCATTATTTGAACAACTCAACACATGTTTCAGCAATAAAAGTGGGCTTAATAGCATTTCTGTAACATTTACAAATAAAGACATAGAATGAAAACAATTGCTGTTGTTGCCATGACCACAATGATAATGGTGGCAGTGAAGAATGTTGGGAAGGACACTGTTGTCAAACTTCTTTTTGAGAGATAAAAAGAATTATAATAATTGTGACTTAATGAAATCAAATCAAGTAGGCAACAACACGAGTACACTGTCAGGAAGTTCCAATCTCTAGGTAACTAGAACATACTTATTCAAACACAATTTAGACTTCAGTTTGCTAATCAATTAGAAGTCTATGCCTGGAAATTATTAGTAATTCAGTTGTAACAATTCCTATTTTTCACACCAAACAACAATAAATTTAGCACTTTTGGTCAAATTGTGAATAGTTTAGAGATTAGTAATATAATACTTTCTCCTGAATTTCACTGAAATGGCAAGAATTGGATTACATATTTAAGACAAAAGTAAGATTATTTTCTCAAAATCTGTGATAAAAAAACAAAATCGAATCACATGGTGGCCATTTTATCTCACAACAGAGTCTATTTGCAGTAGAGTATCTAAATTATTTATTTTCTTCTGATTTAGCTAAGCTCCACTTCTGACGACATGAAGAAGAAAAAACAGTAGAACAAGAAGAAAAAGAAGTAAAAGCAATACAAAGGATATTCTTTAGTTCACTAATTGATCATGGTAATAGAAACTTCATGAAACAATGGGTTCAATGAGCAAACTTCCTAAAAATCTATTTAATTTAGTTGTGTTTATCATTATCTAAATGATAAATTTATCATTATCTCTTCAAAACCCAAGAAAGTTGAGAGTCACACACATGAAGTTTGTTTTATAAACATAGCATTTGGGCCAGAATTTCTAAACAAAGCAGTCTAAAAATAAGAACACTAGTACAAAGGGGTGGGACGAACCACGGTTATTTTGTACTACGGACCGCGGTTTAAACAATTATTGATTATGTAGATCTCCTTAATTATCTAAACAATTATCATCTAATATTGTAAGGTGAAGAACCACGTGATCAATCATCTCAACAAGAAAAATCACATGTTTCATGAATTCACAAAACAAGTTTGACGATCAATCATCTCAATATTCAAGTATTCTGATTCAAATACAATCAAGTACCTTTTCACCCCTTCTTGTGCAGGCAATTGAGCATATTTTCCAATGACTTCTTCTATACTGTAATACAAGCAATTGATTTTATTCTAGAGATAAATTGTTTAAAAAATTGATTTGGGGAAAAGGAGAAGTGTACCTTTCATTTCCAGAACAAATTGAAGGTTTGCCAGTCGGGGAGAAAATGAGAAGAATGAGATCAATGTCATATAGTATAGATAGCTCATGAGCCTTTTTTAGTATAACTTGTTTCCTCTTTAAATACGTTGCTTGATGCCCATTTGAATTGTTCAGTTTCTTAATCTCTATCTTAACCCTTCGCATCCTGAAATTAGAAGAAAGAAACCAATAAATTGCCAATTCAATCAAGCAATTCTTTCTTGACGATACACGAGAAGTTTCTAATCTCATACCAGAGACTGTTATTGCGCAATTGAATTCATAATTGAACAGAACAATAAACAAGAACAAAACAGAAGCAAGAAAGAGATTAATTACAATTCGGAGAAGCATCAAGTCTTCCAAATCTCAGGGATGCAGGGGAGAAAGAGGATCGATATGAAATGGTAAATTCGAAACCCTAATTTAGAGGAACGGTATAGAGAGAAATTAGGAAAAGGGAAGATAGATTTTCCTGCAAATTCGGTCCACTCAAGCAACGCGCAAGAATTAGGATCGTCTCCCTCGTTCAATCGTTCCGATCGGTGAAATTGAAGAAGTAGGCAAGGAATTGAAGGGCAGTTCGTGTAAGGTGGTTTAGAGCTGGACTTGGGAGTAGCGATAGAGCTATCTAGTAACGGAGTAATTATTGCGCTATCTCACCGAAAAATCTCGGCGTTTTTTTAAAACTCTTGACTGCTCAGCTAGTGAATAACTCTGTTTTTATGACCCATAATTTTTCCATTGCTTCCAAGTGCCAAGTGTAGGGATTGACTATAGATCTGTAGTTGCATTCGATGGTATAATTTCCGGTCATCATATATTCCTTGAATGCATGGTGGGAGTACTCCTGCTATTTATATACAATTATCCTGCTTTGAATCTCTTTCTAATTTCCTTGTTTGAAAAACAATTGTTTCTTCAAACAAACTCTGTGATATCTTATAAATCATGAGATTGAAGATACTTAGCCTAACTTTCAAGTGATCATACTTGTCCTATATATAAGTATTGCCCACCGCTATTGTCGATAATAGCTTAATTATTTGGTATAGATTAATCAATGGATGAACATTGAGTGCTTAACTAAATTACTATACTTTTAAGCTCCAGGTACAATTTCAAGAGTATAAGTGTGACTTTTTTTAAAGATCAAGAGTATAAGTACAACTACTATATCACATGCTCATGAATCATGATCTTTCGAATTGATATTGTTGAAAACTTGAAATTAACTTGCTTAATTTTACATTGTTAGATCTTTTATAAACTTTGTTGACCATATTGATTTTCCACTGGTGTTATTCATTTTAAGTTGTTGGAGCTCAATTGGAGATTTCCAAGCCAAAACAGGTACTTCGCCTCATCAACCTTATTCCCTCCACATTTGATCACATATTTCAACTAATATAATAAATCAAACCTTACACCTGGAGACTAACTCAATTCCCTTCGAAATCAAACACTCGTCATTAGTGACTTCTCTTGGTATTTCTTTTTTCTTCAAATGAGCTCACTTTAGGGTTCTTGTTTTGTGCTTGGAGAGAAGTGATTTGTGAATCACTATTCACTTGTATTTATAGCCTAGCTTGTCTTGATGCTCAATCCTATCTTCAAGGTTAAAGTTCAAAATGCCCTTATCTTGCTCCCCAATGATGTACTTTCTCAACACATGACTCTTGTTCTAATTTGGGTCAACTCTTGGGAAGATCATCTCAGTGGTTTAGGAGCATTGACACGGTCTGACGCACAGAGGCACCAGACTGTGCCTCTACTTTGTCTATTTTGGACTAGTTCTATAATTCCCTTGGGTGGGAACAGTTCCATGTATCATTGTTGTTCCTTTTTTAATCTATAGTTTCTTTAAATACTTGGATAAAACACATTAGTTTTAAATGGTGTTTATCATTATCAAAACTGATGAAGAAGATCATTGTTCCGTTGTTTTAGAACTCACAGTTCCTGACACCATTCCAACACTCAAATGAATAGCTTTCCCTGGTTCGAAGGTGGGTTGTTTATTTCGTCTCTATTGTGCCTCAGAATATCAACTTATGATGAAAATCATATTCAGCTTCTGAATTCCTCTTGTGAACCATGTGTATTATTCTCTGTTTTTGGTGCGATTTTTTATTTTCATATGGTGAATTATAGGAACACAACGTTCGCCAACCACCACAACGTTGTCTTCCATGAACAACCCTACGTCAATTACCTTATATCCAACACTTTAAAAATGTCCACGCTCAACACCTTACACACACACACACACACATATATATATATATATATATATATATATATATATATATATATATATATATATATATCTGAGTGTGACTCTTAATAATAGAATAATAGTGGTTCAATCTTACCATTCTATCAGCTAGTACCATATACTTTCACGTTTTTCACATAAAAATTCATATTCTTCTATTCGCAATTTAAAGAAAAATAAATTAATGGGAATGTTGTGATTTTTTACTTTCCTAGGCATGCATGCATTCAACCTGACGAACCCATTTGCCATCTTCAAAAAGGGCTATGGATTGTCAAATTATAATTCACTCCTTCTCTTCTCCTATATTACAATATGCATTTCTATTCAAATCAAACGTATGAATAGAAATCATTCTCAATTAATTTAAACATTGGAAATAGGGCCCTTGAACCAATGTTTGGCGCTGAAGAACCAATAGGAAAGAACGAGGATCAAGAGGCCGCCGACGGCAACAGGGGTGTAGTTGAGTGTGTCGGAAGTAACAGGATAACTAACCGGCAAAGAGAATAGCACCGAAATGGTGACAACCCACAACACGGCTATCCACCCCACTACGACGCCGTATCTTCCCAAATTGAAGGGTCCCCTGATGAAAGTCTTGCGTGCCACCGTCACCCTGAAAAATATAGGGAATGCGTACGCGATGTATAGCCCAATTGTCGCTATCGACACCATGGCGTCGAACGCCACTAGGCTTCCAAGTGACTGCATACATGATACACCCCACAAAGTATCAATTAATGAAACAAGATGATTAATAAGAGCAAGCCAAATAAGGCTTGTGGTATTATTAAGCTTGATTATTAAATATCCATGCCATACTTAAATGAGGCTATGAGGCCTGCAAGGTAAGAATGAAATCTCATGTCTAACAACATAGAAAAATGTACATGAACATACCGTCAATGCCATGCAGAACGCGACCACAACAGAGAGCCACACTGCATTGATGGGAACCTCGTGCTTGTTCACTTGATGCCAGAGGCCTGAGAATGGCATCGCACCGTCTCTCGAGAATGCATATGCCATCCTGCAAAAACCCACAAAAATATATACTTGAGTTCAAAATATATATTGTCATGCCAAACGGACCCTAATAATGGATGAGCTGAGAAATACCTGGAGTTGCTTGTCACTGAGCTCATTCCACAAAAGTAAACAGCAACAGCAACAATTCCCAAACAGACTATGCCTCCAGTCCCAGAACCGTACCTGCTCTTAAAGGCCGAGTAGAATACTTGAGCGATTGCATAGCCACCCGCGTCGTTTTCACTGCTTAAGAGGTAAGAAATGTCGTTCACTGCAAAGGTGACTCCAAGAATGTAGCCCCATCCAACTAGTACAGATACCCCAATTGCACTGATTATTCCCTTTGGTCCATTCAGATCTGCACCCTTGGTTTCCTCTGACTACAAGCATATAAAAAAAATTGGAATGTAAGTGATAATTGAACTGAAGAGAATTGTCTACACTAGTTATTCTTGATATGTGTTTATCCCATCACCAGCAAATTGGAACCTCATGCTTGTTCACAGAAAAGTGGTATATATAATTAGACATACCATGTGAGCAGAGGCGTCATAACCATTTAGTGTATACTGGCTCATCAGGAGACCAAGGACAAAGATATAAACTTTACTGTTAATCCCATCGCCGTTATCAGTGTTGTAATAAGTGAAAACGAACTCTGCACTGGCTCTTTCCTTGGAGACAAGGGGAATGATGAGCATGAGAACAAAAACACCTGGACTCGAATAGATTTGAATCAAATGCATATAATGAAAAAGTTATATATAGATCGAGAGAGGAAGGAATTGATAAGGTTTATTTCTCACCAAAAAAATTCCAAGCAGCAGCAAATTGACCCAAGATGGAGAGCCAGGAAATTGGAAGGCTGTTTAAAAGGGCATGTGAAAAGAGAATTCCAGCATGAAACAAAAGGACCATGTATTTGGATGCTTCGTAGCCACCGCCATTTTTGCCGCCAGTGCTAAGTAGGATGATGACTTGAAGCAGCTCTGCTAGGGAGTAGTCCACACTGGTGGTTACAGCCCACTGCAAATGAGTTATGTTATAGACATATATTGTACTCTGTTGGAAGAATTAGGTTGATCAATATTTGATCGCTTTGTTTTATGTCAAAATTGGTAATGTTACCTGCCCAACAATGTTGAACCTGCAACAAGTTTGAAGAAAATAATGTCATTGTTTTTTTAGAATTCATTCCCCTAGAGAAGAAGAACTACATGTTTGTTGGGTGACAAAAATTAGTTTAAGAAAGTGTAAAACATACCAGCCAGTAAGCCATGAAGCTAATGGGCCCCAACGTTCACCACAAAGCCTGGCGCTCCAAAAGTAAAGCCCACCGGAAGTTGGGTAGGCAGAGCAGATCTCAGCCATAGACAAGCCCACAATCATGGTCATCATCCCCACAATGGGCCACCCGTACACCATCGTCACCGGCCCACCGAAAGTCAGCCCAGTCCCGTACAGCGTCGTTATCCCCGTCAACACTGACACCACGGAAAACGTCACGGCGAAATTTGCCAGCGCCCTGTTGTAACGTCGCGCCGTTAAAACACCATTTCAGTTCATCAAGAGTATTACCAATCGCCATCAAATAAATTTAATTTAATTCTGTAGGCCCGTATGTGACATTATTCTCTCATTCACACAAAGCAATTAAGCTGGATTGTCATAGCAATCTATGTTAAGAAACAACCCAGCTTTTGAGTTTGCGTTACCCTATTAGAATTTCAGGGGTAACATAGAAACAATTTCCAAATTTCTACACATTTGTTTCCTCCAAACAATATAAGGCGTACAGAATTGTAAAACAGAGTGATGGGATTAGAGGGCGTACGAGAGGCCGCGGCTGAGCTCCTGCTTGTAGCCGAGCTGATGCAACAGATCGGTGTCATCGGAGACGCCGGGCTGCTCTTCCAATTCGGCGGGTAGGGGACGGTAACTATACGCTGTGACGTCCGAATTCGCATTTTCGGACGTTCCCATTTGTATGAGATTTAATTCAGTTGGCAGAAACTTGTGCAAGTTAAAATAATGCTAGGCTTTATAAAAGCCAAAGGATGGCAAAATTAAATATCCCTCCGAATCGCAATCTAACAGTCAACGTATTATCAAGTAGTAAACTAATAATTTCAAATCAGAGACACGGTCTAATTGATTCACTAATGCTACACGGAGCCATGTAGCCTCAAGATTACAGTTGTTAAATAATTGATTCAATAATAATCACTAGACTCTAAGTGATTTGGTATTCATATGTTGAGTTGATAAATAATGGTATCTGGAATTTAAAAATTACAGGTTCGAAAAACTAACGAACTTTTTATCCGTAAAAGATATATAGCAGATGAGTTGGTAAGAGGCTTTGTTACGTAAGTCTTACAAGTACGATCTTGAACTGAATTTCAAAGTGAAGCACTCTTATGGCATGTAAGATATGGGTGTATGTACTTCATATTAGTGAGTTTATCCAACATTTGGCAGAACAGTCTGGTTGGTTGGTGAAAATTTGATGCGGGGTAAAATACCTTCTCCTTAATTATTTCAGAAGTTAGGTGAGGCTACTTCAGTACTTCTTCACCACTTTCGTATGTCGGTTTTATAATAGAAAATATATTTCCTTGTTTTCTTCAATCCAACCTTTATATATTAAGTATATCTTTGGATCCAATAATGCAGTGGCTCGATCATCAAACATCAAAGTTAATTCTTATTGTAGTAGAAAAAATATGTGAAAAGTAGACTAAAAGCGAAAAGCGCGCAAGTTTCGGGTTTTTTCTGTTACAAATTGATGCCTAATACAAGGCTCTGTTTGTGTAAAAATTGGGTTGAAATAGAGTTGAAGGTGAAGTTAAATTTTTTTTTTCGAAAACAACATTGTGTTATTATTATACATGCTTGTATTACATAAAGGCCTTAAATAAGTTACAAAAAGAGTCACAACAATCACATGTCTAGTTACATGTTTACAAGTATATGAACATAAAATAAAATTTACAACAAGTAGTCGATTAACAACTGAAACATGACCTAAACCATAAAATGTTTAAAAACAACTACTAAGCCCCGACCATTAGCACCGCATAAGGTAGCATTCCTATAAGCTGATAAAATAAGGCTAAAACAAACTTTTAATAATTTCATATGACTCTTCCGACCAGATACTCGTGCATACATACTAAAAAGATCAATGTTTGTTGAGCATTCGTGCAAGTTTGCCTTTGCGAAAAGGTAGTCATCAACAACGAAACGGAGTTGTGGATATCTTTATCAAAATTGTGTAATTGGTTTTAAAACTAATATTTTTGTAGGTGTTCGGTAGAGATTTTTTTTTTGTAAAGGAGGGTAGTAAAACTAATGATGAAAATGGATATATAATTTTATTTTTCTTATATTTCGGAAACTTGCTAAACCTCTTATGTGACTTGCACATGAGCTTTGTAACACCCTGATGGTTTATAAGGGATTGACTGATTGAGGTTTACTAGTGAAAGTAGTAAGATCAGAGATTTGATCATGTGCATGTTTGGCCAGGGTGTCAGCCACAATGTTAGCCTGGCGTGGAACATAAGTGAGAGTCTGCAGAGGATACTGCTGAAGTGTGTTGCGAATCTGTTGAATGAGATGGAAATCCGGATGTGTGGAGGGTTGAGCATCTGCAGTGATGAGTTTTACCGCCACAAGAGAATCACTTTCCACCAGCAAATTGGACATTTGTGATGACTGGGCAATTTCAAGGCCACGGAGAATGGCCATAAGCTCCGCTCTTAAAGGGGAACAATAGCCACATTTGAATGTGAATGCTGAAACAAAACAACCCAAATGGTCTCTAAAAATTCCACCACCACCAGCAAAGGTTGGATTCTCAAGTACTGAAGCATCCGTATTTAGTTTAAGAACACCAGGAGGAGGTGGAATCCAAGAACCCCTATCATCACTGGGATTGTTAACACCAGGAGTAAAAGTTGGAAGCCCAATATTGCGATTAAGATGAAAAGTTGTTGCAGAATCAGCCGCCATATGTGCCAAAGAAGCATGACTGTCAACTTGATCAAAAACAAATTTGTTGCGACTCTTCCATGTATACCAGACCATAAAACAGAATTTGGTGCTCCAAAGATCGCCTTGGCGAATATTGATACGAATCCAATCATGTAAAGATGGCATGAAGAACGAGGGCGACAATGAGGTACCTCCCAGCTGACGCCACGCCTGAGCAATAATAGGGCAATCTCGCAGCGTATGAAGGCATGTTTCAGGCTCATAGCATCGAGGACAAGAGGGACTTAAAGTGAGATGTCGCCTGTAACGTTCAGCATTACACAGAATGCGTTCATGTGATGCAAGAAACAGGAAATTGCGGGCTCGTTGTGTTGTAGGCGCTTTCCAAATTAGCTTGCAGCAGCCATCAGAAGGAATGTCAATAAAGCCCCTGAGTAGAGAATAAGTTGAAGATGTTGAGAAAAGCCCAGAACTTGTGAAGTTCCAAAAAGGCTTGTCATCTGCTTCCTCGTGAGGCACCAGGAAAACAGAGGCGACTCGTTGGAGAATCGCAGAGGGTAAAAAAGGGGAGAAGGCTGACCAAATCCATCCTGAAGGAGTCCAGTAACTAGCAACAAAATCATGTAATTGTGTAGAAGGTACCTCAACGATCGTAAGATCAATCAATGGGCATTCAGTAACCCAAGGCTGCAGCCAAAACTTTGTAGATCGGCCATTACCAACTGAATGACGAACGCCTTGAACAAGTAGAGATGAGCCGGAGCAAATTCCTTTCCACATGTGGGACAAACCAGTACTATATTTGAACATAGATGTAGAACATTGATTCTGACAGTATTTGCCTCTGATTACACGAGCCCAAAGCGAATCAGGATTTTGCAGAATCCGCCACCCCAACTTAGCAAGTAGAGCTTCATTGGTATGTCTCATTGTACGCAGCCCAAGACCACCCGTTGTTGATGGTTTAGTGAGGCTATCCCATGAAAGTAAATGCATTTTACGAAGGCCTGAAGTATCGCCCCATACAAAGCCTCTGATTTTCTTATCAATATCATCACAAATTTCTCGTGGCAAAAAAGAGGACTGCATCACATAAACCGGAAGACTCTGAAGAACTAATTTTGCTAATGTAACCCGACCGGCCATTGAAAGAGTTCGTGCTTGCCAACCATTTAAACGAGACGAAACTTTATCGACAAGATAATGATATTTATCATTGGTCATTCGTCCCGTTAAAGTGGGTGTTCCCAAATAAGTGCCCAAGTCATCGATAATGGGCATTTCCAAATGAGCACTGACTTCTTGGCATAAGTGATCAGGGAGTCCTTTTGAAAAGAAAACTGAGCTTTTAGCTAAGCTGACTTTAGAACCAGACAGAGAGCAAAACAGATCAAGGCAATTACGAATAACGGAGGCTTGTTCAGTAGATGCTTCAGCAAACAGTATGAGGTCATCGGCAAAGAATAAGTGGGATAGAGAGACGCCACCAATCTGAATTGGATGCCAAAGACCGGACGAAACACTAGCTTGAATAATCCGAGAGAGTCTTTCCATGCACAAAACAAATAAATAAGGCGATAGAGGATCACCTTGTCGAACACCACGTGATGGCATGAAAGTACCCGCCGAGACGCCGTTCAAAAGAGGCTCCATACGGCCTGTCATCTGAGATTTCATGATGATATGGACCAACTGACTAGGAAGGTGAGTATCATTCAAAGTGTGACGTAGAAAATCCCAACGAACCCGGTCATAGGCTTTTTCAAGATCAATTTTCAGCAACATGCCTTTAACAGTTCGGGTACGTGTCATCATTGAATGTATGGCCTCATGAACGATGACAACATTGTCCAAGATTTGTCGACCCGGGATGAAACTTGCTTGTGAAGGAGAAATTAACTTGGGCAAAACTAATTTCAGCCTATGAACAATCATTTTTGTGGCTATCTTAAAAACCACGTTAAGGAGTGCAATAGGCCTGAATTGTGCCGGTTTACTCGGTCTATCGATTTTAGGGATTAAGACCAACAGAGCATCTGCCAACCCAAGTTGTAGTTCATTTTCATTCACCAATTTCAGGACCGTTGACATTACTTGTGCACCCACAATGTCCCAATTCTTTTGATAAAAAATGGCCGGGAATCCATCCGGCCCTGGGGCTTTATAAGAGCCCATTAATCGGACAGCATCCCAAACTTCAGAACTCGAGAAAGGCTGTGCAAGCAACTCAATATCTGAATTGTCCAGACTCGGAAAAACAAGATGATTTAAAACATCCATTTCAGTTTCAACCTCAGCAGTATACAGAGAGCTGAAAAAGGAGACAATCATGTCTTTAATTTCCTCCATGTCTTCAGTCCATGAATCATCCTGTCTTTGAAGAGACTCAATTCTGTTTGCTTTTCGGCGTATAATCGTTGAAATGTGAAAGAATCGAGTGTTTCGATCACCATCAACATAAAATTGGGTTCTTGATTTTTGGAACCAAAGAACTTGTTCCTGCTCCATAACCATCTCTAATTCTCGGCGTAATTTTTTTGCCAAGTAGAAGAGACCTCGTGAAGGTCGCTCAGAAAGGGTAGTTCGGATGCCTTCTAACCAACCCCAAAGACGTCTTTTCCGCTGAGCTATATGGCCAAAGACTGATTTATTCCATTCATGGTGATCATCACGAAGAGAGCGCAGAGAGGAAGGTAAAATCAAGATCAGATTTCAACGATGAACGTAAGAACGATTTGAATTCCTGATGCATCATCCAAGCAGCTTGGAAACGGAAAGGACGAGAGCTTGACGGTGTTAAGACAGAGTTGGTAAATTTCAAAAGAAGGGGGAGATGATCAGAATGTGGCGTAGAGAGGTGCCGAATAGTGGCTTCCGGAAAACGAGATTGCCAAGCATCATTACAGATGTCGCGGTCAAGTCTCGCAGCAGAATGAGTTGTCCAATTGGCTCCTTGAAACCATGTGAATCGTGGACCCGTGAATCCAAAATCAATGAGTCCAGTTCGAGTGATCCATGAATTAAAAGTTTGAGAGGCCCTTTGAGTAGATTCAAATGCTTCTGTTCTTTCATGAGCACCTCTGGTGGCGTTGAAATCACCAACTAATAACCATGGGCGTCTATTTGTTAAAGCAAATTCTTCTAAGACATTCCATAAAGCTAGTCGTCATGTCGGATTTGGACTAGCATAAATAGCAGAAAGGATCCAAGGCTCTTCTCCGCGAAGGGCAATTTCAACGGTAAGATGTTGTGGATGCATGGAGATCGGTGTCACAATAACCTCCGATGTACGCCAAAGCAACCAAATTCCACCTGAGAAACCTTCAGCTTCAACACGTCTGATTCCATCAAAACCAATCAGTCTACATACTTCATCTGCACGTACACCACTAATCTGAGGTTCCACTAAAGCCAAAACTTTAGGATTATGATGTCGTAGGAGTTCTCGTAAAGTACAAAGGAAATGGGAACTCCCCGCATCGCGAGTGTTCCAAACAAGGAAATTTATCTCAGACACAGATAACCAATAATGAAGAGGTCCACCAAACAAAGGGATATCAATTCCAGGTCTTTGGGCAACAATAAACTGTGCGGCTTCTTCAAACCGAGAAAGGGCATCAGACAGAGCCCGGGGCAGCGTGAACTTGCAAAGCAGGTCCGGTGGATTCCGAACAATTGGAATGAGGTCCACCAGCATCTTGTTCGCCAACTTTGGAGCTTTGGCTAGTATTGGAGTTATCTGGTGGCTCGGAAGCAGTATACTTTGCGGGTTCTTGACGGCTAAAATTTGGACAAGGGGTTGTGGAAGTGACAATTGAGGTTGATCCATCTCCCTTGACATAAGGAACCAATTCTAGTCCAGTTGTTGAAGGTGGAGGAATGAAAACTGCAGACTCAGAAGAGTTCGGACAATTTTGTGCAGCAGGTAACTTCTCTGGGCATGTGGGGGGCGTGGGGTGGTCATGGAAGATCGTTTTTTGCTTCTGGGAAAACGTGGGTAGTTGAGATTTTGATTGAGCAAGAATCTCTTCAGATACAATCTTTGCTGTAGATGGAGAAAATCCCTTGGATTTAGAGGAAAGGCTAATACTTTTTTTCTTTTAGGATCTTTTTATCTCTTTTTTTGGATAGCAATTCTTTCCCACTATCATTCTTGGATTTGGGCCCAAAAGAGCTCGTAACAGGAACTCTAGTTTCAGTAGGAAGTTGGACTTGCTTATCTTTTAATCCAGAAATGACTGGCACTTTTGGAGCCGGTTGATGATCCTCTTCAATCGATAAAGCCGAGAATCTGGAACCTGATGGAACAGGATTTTCACTTGGTGGTTTTGTGTGCTGATTGGATGCAGATGGTTGAGGTTTATCATTCTTCTTTCGTTGAGACCGAGTGACTTTCATCCAGGGACCAAAACCAGCAACATTATCATCTGAATTTGTAGAAGATGATGGCGTCTCAATTGTGTGTGATGGTTCCGCTTCAGGGTCTTTGTGGTTAGGATCATTAAGTGGGCAATTAGGGAGATAGTGGCCAATTTTTCCACAATTAAAACAAATCATACGGATACCTTTGTATTGGATTCTCCAGTTGATACCACCAAAGCGAAAGCTTGAGAGAAGAGGTTCTAAGAGATCAATTTCAACACTCATTCTCACAAACTGGCCACGGTTAACTTTTTGCGTCGTCTCATCAACCCGAATGATCTTACCAATTCGCTTTCCTATCATGTTAATGAAACGATCATTGAAGTATTCAAGGCTTAAACCCGGAATTTGTACCCACACAGTAAGTACTTTGATTTCATCTTTGCTCGGGCAAAAGTTCGGGACCCATCGGCGGAGCAGAATATAATTTTCGCCAAGCATCCATGGACCCTGAGTCATGACATGATGGTAGTCATCATCATTAGAAAAGCGGACCACATAATAGTCATGTCCAATGTCAATTAAACGGAAGCTTCCTTTAGGCATCCACTTTTGTTGTAGTCGGCGACGCAGTTGCATATATCCCGGGCTCTTGTCAAGAGTGCGAAGAATTAAAGCATGCGCCCAAGGCCTACGGAAAGCTCTCTTCTCTTTAGCAGTTAGAGTGATTGTGGGGCAAGATGGATCATCAACTTCAGGCGGTTCATCATCATCAGTATCATAGAGTTCAGGGCGATCATCCAAAGTCGAGAACGATGGTGCTCCATTGGAAACTGTTGGATTCCTATTCACCACAGAATCTCGATAAGATTTGGTTGAAGCCGGAACGGTGCCTAAAGTAGGAAAGTCAGTAGTTGTTAGTGCAGCCGTTGGAGTTGAATTAGAACTCTGTTCAGCAGTAGAGTTCTTTGAAATCATAGTAGATTTTGCAGTAGTGTTGGCGGTCAAATCAATGTCCATGCCAACAGATGGGTAAGAACCCTGTACAGCAGTAGGGTTAGTCGAAATCACTGGAGGTTTCGGATTAGTGGCAGCAGATGGATCAAGATCCATGCCAGAATTTCCCGTGGTGACCCCCACGGTTGGGGAGGAAGCCATGGTGGCTAAATCAGGAATAAGACAGCAAAAGAACCAGCGATTATCCTGGTGTTTTTGGTGAGAAACTGTATGGCTAAACGGAAAATAACCGTATTCTTCTTGGGTGGTGGGGTCAGGGCAAAAAGAGAGCGTTTTTTACATTAGTTTTGTTTCGCTGCTATAGTATTTAAGGAGGCGGTTTTTACATTCGTTAATGGCAGCGATTTTTTTTACTATTGCAGCAGTTGATGATCTACAGCGGCAGTTTAGAAGGACTATTGCAGCGGTTTAAAAGGGCAATGCAGGCAGTTTTGGGAGCTTTTGCAACGGTTTTCAATCTTCTGCGGCGGTTTTAGGACTTTCTTCTCAAGGTATTGCGACATTTTTCTCAAGCTATTGCGGTGGTTTATTACAAACATTTTGATATTATTTGCCAGCTTATTTTCTAATAAATAGCTATTAATTTTATATTATAGTATATGAAATTTTTGTTATAAAATTTACAAATACACAAATATAATTCTAAACAAAATTGAGTTACCATACTTCTATTAGACCCATTCATCATTAATTACACGCAAATTCATCAAATACATTCGTGTGTTCACAACTTCACAAGCCAATTCAAAAGCAAGTATTTTAAGCCAAAAGCAAACATCTCAATTGTCCAAATTTGTGAGAGAGACATTAAGTATCCTAGCCAAAATTGGTCGGTTTCAAATTTTGAACCTACCATAAAATGTACTTGTCCTTTATACGTACCAGCCTGCAAAATAAAATGAATAAGCTAAGATAGGCATTTTCGTATAATTGCCACAAAATTAAATAAGGGTAACTCACAAGACCAAAAGCATAAAAAAAAAAAGCAAGCAAACTTCCGTTCTTTAATTATCAATTGAATTTTGAGCATAAAATTGTAAAAAGGCAAACATGTACAATAAGGAGAACATACTCTAAATGTCAAGCAAACTGTCTTCTTTTTTAGCTTTTATGAGTTTATCAAATCTAAGATAAGACATCAAAAGTCTATAGTTTCTACTAGTATTTGCAAAGTTAAAAGGATACTTTAAAAATATAAAGAGACTGTCAAAGAGAAGAATAAACCTCATGGTCAACTAAAAAATTAGCCTCGGCAAGCTTACCCACATCACACGGCATTTCATTTCATATTAGCCAGAACTTCAAACAAACAAGTAAAACCCAATTGCATCCATAATTGAACACTTCCAAAAGAACCAACATTATATAAAAGTATTATATATAAAATAATAAGATTCAAAGAGAAAATGTTGATAGCTAGTTTCAGATATATATATATATGTGTGTGTGTGTGTGTGTGTGTGTGTGTGCGTGATAGCACACCATCCTCACAGGCGGGGCCATATATTGTGTACACTAAGAAAGGAAGGAAGAAGCTGAATCAGGACAAAATGCCATAATAGGCAGAAGTTGGTTAGCGGGGGTATTAGTGTCTTTTCTATTATGTCCTTGTGTCCTACAGCCTGCGTGCTGTTGTGTGTGTGCGTTTTGTGTCGTGGGTGTGTTTCCTTTAAATAGTGATGTCTAGCATCAGGGGGAGGTATCCAGAAATTGAGAGGAAGATAAGGCTGTGGCCTTTGGCTCATAGGAGGTGTTCTCCTTTGAGAGTGTGCTTGTAATCTGTCCTGGTGGTTTAATCAAAGAGTGTTTTTCTGTGGTTTGGGGTCTTTTACATCCTCTTGTCTAACAAATTGGTGCTTTCATTGAGAGGGGAAAACATTCTAGCCATGACTAGAACTGAGGAGTTAGATTCGAGGATGACAGTTCTAGAGAGTGAGGTTGGGCGATTGAAGGAGAAGGGATATGAGACTAACCGGAAGGTGGATGGGTTGGAAACCAGGATGACGGTCGTGAAGGACCAGTTGCTCCAAGCGATGCAGGAAGGGCTTGCTCAACAACAGACGGCGATGCAAGCGGCAATGGCTCAACAACAAGCAGCCATCATGAGTCAAATCGAGTCGCAATTCCAGAGGGGTTTCTCTCCTAATCCCACGGGAACAGGAGGATCGGGGTCGAAGGCTTCCCCGGAGGAGCTCTCATCGGCGACGCCCATGAATTTAGGGTTGACGAGATCCGAGAACGAAGGAGTTACGACTCCTTCGGTTGCTCGGAAGGTCGAACTACCCATGTTTGATGGTGAGGACCCTCTAACGTGGATCGCCAAGGCAGAGCAGTATTTCGCGATTCAGTCCACGAAGGCAACCGACCGAGTCACGGTGGCGATGATTAGTATGGATGGGGCAGCGCTCAATTGGGTCCGATGGGTTAGCCAGCAACGCCCAGGGTTTTCGTGGGAAGAACTCAAGGCCGAACTAATAAAAAGGTTTATGGGGACTCAGGCCTCCAACATGTTCAAGCATCTGAGCCTACTACAGCAGACCGGGACCGTCGAGGAGTTTATCGACGAGATTGTGGCTTGCGTGGCTCATACGTCTGGGTTAGGGAATGATCAACTCTTGGGTTATTTCTTAGCAGGGTTGAAACCCCAAATTAGAGTCGATCTACAGCGTTTAGAGGAGGTCGAACTTTTCGCCGCCATGGATGGCGCAAGGAGAGTGGAAAGAAAGATGAATTTCGAACAAGGTCTAGGTCGTGGGCCATGGAAAAGGGCTTTAGCAGGGCCTGGATCTGGGCAAAAAGGGTGGACAAGCAAACCTTCGTTTGGGGCCCAATCATCAATTGTTGGAGGAAGTGGGCCGAAGGAGAACAATACAAGTAATCGGCCCAAACTGAATTTGGGCCCAACTTCATCTTCTGCTGGATCCAACACAACTTCAACTTATAAACCCCGATTCACTAGGTCAGTTTACTCGCCAGAACTCAGTGAATTAAAAGCCAATGGTCTTTGCTTCAAATGTAGACAGCCATATAGTCCGCTCCATCGGTGTGGTGAGAAGGTTTTCAAGCTCGTGGAAGTCCAAGAAGGAGAGCTTGAAGAAGTGAACGCATGAGTAGAACTCATACAAATAAGGGAAGAAGAGTTGAGGGAAGACAAGCAAAGAGGTGAGACTGAGTTGCAATGGTTAGAACTTCCGCTAAACACTTTGGGAGGCCCATGCAATCCGAGGGCTCTCAAAATTCGTGCTAAGCTGGGGGAAAGGAAGGTTGTGGTGTTGGTTGATAGCGGGGTCAGCCATAATTTTGTGAATCGTAGAATTGTAGAGATAGAAGAGCTTCCGGTGGAACAAACCGGGATGTTCGGGGTGAGATTGGGTAATGGGCAGAAGGTGGAGGCGAGGGGCATTTGCAGAAAGTTACCTTTGCAATTTGGGTCTTGTGACATGGAGGTTGACTGCTATCCGTTTGACTTGGGCGGAATTGATGTAGTGCTAGGGTATTCATGGTTGTTATCCATGAAAAAGACTACGGTGGATTGGGAGGCCATGACGGTTGAGTTTAATCAAGGGGGAAAACAGATTACAATTCAGGGGGACCCTACCTTGGCCATCTCTGCAGTTTCATTTAATTGTCTACAGAAATTGGCTGAAGTAGAGTTTGGTGCATGGGTCTGGGCAGCTGGAGCGCATCAGAAAGGGGGGAGCTGAGGTCCCTGAGCCAAGAAAATGTTGTGGAAATGCAAGGTTTACTGGGAGAATTCAAAGATGTGTTCGAAGAGAAATCCGGTCTGCCTCCCAAGAGAAACGTGGACCACAAAATCGTGCTCAAGGAAGGAGTTGGAGTTGTTAATGTGCGTCCTTATCGTTATGGCTATCACCAAAAGGATGAGATCGAGAAATTGGTGACCGAGATGTTGAAATCGGGGATCATTCGGCCTAGTCACAGCCCCTTCTCGAGCCTAGTGTTGCTAGTTAAGAAAAAAGACGGAAGTTGGAGGTTTTGTGTGGATTACCGAGCCTTGAACCAAGCCACCATTCCGGATAAGTACCCGATTCCAGTTATCCAGGAGATGTTAGATGAGTAGAGGGGCGCCAAGGTATTCTCAAAAATCGATTTACGGTCGGGGTATCACCAAATTAGAGTTGCGGCAAAAGATGTGGAGAAAACAGCGTTTAGAACTCATACCGGGCACTATGAATTTTTAGTCATGCCTTTTGGCTTGACTAACGCCCCGGCCACTTTTCAAGCAACGATGAATGACCTATTCCGACCCTTCCTTCGGAAGTTCGTATTGGTTTTCTTCGACGACATCCTCATATATAGTAGCAGCTGGGAGACTCACTTGAAGCAGCTGCGCCAGGTGTTGCAAATATTGAGGAAGGAGAAATTAGTGGCAAATCAAAAGAAGTGTGCTTTTGGTCAAGTGTCCATCGAGTATTTGGGCCATATCCTGTCAGCAAGCGGTGTGGCCATGGATCCTACCAAGGTGGAAAGCATTATAACTTGGCCCGTACCAAAGTCAGTAAAGGGGGTCCGTGGGTTCCTTGGCCTGACGGGGTATTATAGGAAATTTGTGAAGGATTATGGCAAGATAGCGAGACCTTTGACTGAGCTGCTGAAAAAGGAGAACAGATCACCTTTTCAGTGGAGCGAAGAAGCCCAAAAGGCCTTCGTGACACTTCAGCAAACGATCACAACAGCCCCGGTTTTGGCCCTTCCAGATTTTAGCCAACCGTTTGTTATCGAGTGTGACGCCTCAGGGATGGGAGTAGGTGCGGTACTAATGCAGGGAGGCAGGCCTTTGGCTTACTTTAGCAAAGGTTTTGGGGGAAAGGTCTTGACTATATCAGCTTACGAGAAGGAATTGATGGCGTTAGTACTCGCGGTTCAGCATTGGCGTCCTTACTTGTTAGGAGGGAGGTTTATCGTAAGGACTGATCATCGGAGCCTTAAACATCTCCTCACACAGCCAATCACATCACCGGCCCAACAAAATTGGGTTGCCAAGTTGATAGGTTTCGATATGGAGATTGAATACCGAACCGGCAGCTCCAATAAGGCAGCAGATTCCTTGTCAAGGAGGGAAGAGTCCCAGCTGAACACCCTATCAATTCCTCACTTGGCGAGTTGGGATGAATTACAAAAAGAAATTGAAGCTGATCCTAAACTGGGTGAGATAAGACAGAAGTTGGAGAAAGGGGGGAAAGTGGCTCAGCCCTTTGTTTTGGTGGGAGGCAAACTATTCCATAAAGGGCGCATATGTATCCCGGCAAACTCAGGTTCAGTTTCTAAGTTGCTTGAAGAGTTTCATGCCACTCCCACGGGAGGTCATTCGGGGGCATGGAGAACTTATAAGAGATTATCATCGAACGTATACTGGCACGGAATGTTTAAGGCGGTCCAGGAATACGTGGCTGGTTGTTTGGTGTGTCAGAAGATGAAGTATGAGACGTTGTCCCCGGCTGGACTGCTACAGCCCCTCCCAACGCCGGAGCAGATATGGGAGGATATCTCCCTCGACTTCATCAGTGGCCTTCCTAGATCGCAAGGGTATGATTGTGTCTTGGTCGTGGTTGATAGGCTTTCGAAATATGCGCACTTCCTCCTTCTAAAGCACCCTTTCACAGCAAGAAGTGTGGTTGAGGAGTTCATCAGAGGAGTTGTCAGGCTACATGGGGTTCCCCGCTCGATGGTGAGTGATCGGGATCCTCTCTTCTTGAGTAGTTTTTGGAGAGAGTTGTTCGCCAAGCAGGGTACTAAGCTGAGAATGAGCACATCGTACCACCCGGAATCTAACGGTCAAACTGAAGTGTTGAATCGTTGTCTCGAAACCTATCTAAGATGCTTCTCATCTGATCAACCGAGGCAGTGGGCGAAATGGATTCACTGGGCAGAATATTGGTACAACACCACCTTCCAAGGTGCAGCGGGAATGACCCCCTTCGAATGTGTATATGGCAGAAAACCACCCGGGCTCCAATAACACCTTCCCGGAGAGTTTATTGTTGTTGCTGTTGCTGAAGAATTCTGGAATCGTGATGAAATTCTAAGGCAATTGAAATACAATCTGGATCGGGCTAAGAAGAGGATGGTGGTGGCTGCCAACAAAAGGCGAAGGGATTCGGAATTTCAGGAAGGAGAATTAGTGTTCCTTAAGTTGAGACCGCATAGGCAATCAACTTTAATTCGGAGAGTGAATCAGAAACTTTCAGCTAGGTATTTCGGCCCTTTTAAAATACTTAAGAGAGTAGGAGCTGTGGCCTACCTCTTAGAGCTGCCTTCAAACACCAAAATACATCCCGTGTTCCACGTGTCATTATTGAAGAAGGTTGTTGGGGTGCACAAGGCTATTACTGATCTGCCACCAGAGCTGATTCTTGAGGAAGAGGAATTCATACCCAGCAACATTATTAAGGTGGTGATACATAATGGACAACTGAATGCTTGCCACAAGGTGTTAGTTGAGTGGGACGGCAAACCCAAGGATGAGGCTACGTGGATGACTTGCGACGAGTTCAAGCAGCAATTTTCGACTTCTAACCTTGTGGACAAGGTCTGTTTGATCGGGGGTGGAGTTGATAGCACACCAGCCTCACAGGTGGGGCCATATATTGTGTACACTAAGAAAGGAAGGAAGAAGCTGAATCAGGACAAAATGCCATAATAGGCAGAAGTTGGTTAGCGGGGGTATTAGTGTCTTTTCTATTATGTCCTTGTGTCCTACAGCCTGCGTGTTGTTGTGTGTATGCGTTTTGTGTCGTGGGTGTGTTTCCTTTAAATAGTGATGTCTAGCATCAGGGGGAGGTATCCAGAAATTGAGAGGAAGATAAGGCTGTGGCCTTTGGCTCATAGGAGGTGTTCTCCTTTGAGAGTGTGCTTGTAATCTGTCCTGGTGGTTTAATCAAAGAGTGTTTTTCTGTGGTTTGGGGTCTTTTACATCCTCTTGTCTAACAGTGTGTGTGTGTGTGTGTGTGTGTGTGTGTGTGTGGCATATTGAACCATGCCACATGAAGGGAACATACCTATAATACATTTTATACCACATACCTTTGTATATAGTAGATTCTCTTGTGCTAATTCTTGATGTCTTCTTCCTCTCTGATCAGGTCTCCAGTTCTCCAAATGACATCTTTTAATGCAATAGTCAGGCATTTGTAGAACTAATTTTTCACGAATCACGACAACAATTTTCCACAGTTAGGACTCTTAGCATGATAAGCCAACAGGCCACATTTCACAACATGTAGAAACTTATCACAATTGTACACAAATTTCAGTGCAACAAAATTCTATAAAAAATTCTTCTTATAGACAGAAAGCTAAGGGCTTGCATTTTAGACACGCAATCAACTAAGATTCAGTTTCATGACTCTAAGAAAATCACACCTTGTGAAAATTGTAAGCATGCGTACTTCTGTTACAACAGCTAGTTGACCCTTGCGTCCAAGCTTCTCACTTTGAATCTTCATTTGAGAGTTAAAATTACAGTGAATAATAAGAAGCAGACATAGTTTTTTCTTCCCTTTTTCTACTCAATAAATACCCTATGCATATGAAGGACAAAATATACCTTGTGTTGCAGGCTATTGCTAATTTCTTCCTTCCCCTTCAATCTCTCTTGAAGATGCGAAATTTACTTCTCCGTTTGGCTATGTAGAGCTGATTTTGCTCCAAGTTCATCCTCAAGTTCTCTAATTTTTTCCTGCTGTGTTTTGTATGTTTGCTCCTTTCCTTTAGCCTTGTTTTCCAAGTTATGTAAACTCTCTTCTAGCTTTCTTATGGATTCATCCTTGGCTCTAGCTTCCATCCTTGCTTTGTCAAGCTTCAAGGTTACAAGAGTACATTAGACGGCCATCTAAGTTTACTAAAATTTAAATAAAAGGGAAATTCTATACAACAAATCAAAAGCTTCAATTACCAGCATCTTAGTCTTTTGAAGTTTACCCGTATCAACTTGCCTTTTAGCGGGACCCAAGTCAACTCCACGCACACCACTAGCGAAGTTTAGTGAGCTCGTGGTCTCATTTAGATCTTTGTCGCAGGACTAATTTGAACGGACATCAAAGCTTTGGAGTCACCCCCTACAGAAATGAACACAAATATATATATTTTCAAAGGTTCTGTCCATAGACAAATTGTAAAAAAAACACTCCCTAAGTTAAGAGAATCAAGTATAGTATAATTTTTTACCCAATGAATCTTGTAATAGATGTGTTAACTTGGAATTCCTGAAGCAAGAAGACAAAAAAAACATAAGAACAAAGTCTTGAGCATTTTACTAGTGATAGAGGTTGATAGAAAGTTTAGTCACCTGTGGGGGATATGATTGCTCTTATGCACTAAAGCAGAGATGACATCTCCTAAAGTTGAAAGAGATTTATTGATATTCTGAGCTTCCTTGAGTCGCTCTCCCTGCACATCAGTCTTTGCAAGTCTCTCACTTCCTGCCAAGTCCACAAGCCAGAGCTTGCTCTTGGTGGAATCACCATTTATTAAGCTCTTAGCTCTTACTGATACACAGAGCATGCTGAAAACAACATTTAAATTATTTAAGCGAAGTTTAATATTGTTTTAATTTATTGAAGTCCAAATTATGAGTTATTACCAGTGAGATCGGTTGTTGTGCTTTATCACATTGTTAGATCCAACTGCCCTAGCATTACTTCCAATCCGCAATATCTCTCAAGCTTCTTTTATGTTTTCCACTTTTGCTTCAACAATCCCTGGAACATGATGAGACCCTTATGGTGCTTGTTTTATCTCCAACCTAGCAATACAAAGAGAAAGAGAGAATTTATTTATGAGATGCTAACTTAGAACAAAGAGCCTACTGCAAAAGGCACTTTACCTTTTAGTAGAAGGAGAAGTAGACAGCAAGTCCTGAGATAGTAGGACATGAACTGCAAATATCATTTGGTTAAGATCTGGAATTGAATCAACACATTCATGTGCATCACGAGATAGTAGGACATGCTCCTATTTCATTGCTTGCAAAAGTTATTTAAAAAGTAGACATTGGTCATATTTTCAACATAATGTCAAATAACACTAACTGGAGTATTCATTGAACTACTTGTGAAATAAGAAAATGAGGACTACAACCTTTATTTTGCTTTCCTGATCAACAATTGCTGTGATCCAAAATCTCTTGTCTTTCTCGTATTTGGTAGATATCGCCTTCAAGTCGTCAGCTTGCTTCACCAATTTTTGGTCTGTAAAGTGATGGAGGTTAAAACATTTTGTCTGTAATAGTATAAAACACTACATTAAACCAAACATCTCATTGGTGGTTTAGCTTAACTACTTAATCCTCTTGTTCACTGCACATGTTGCTAACCGATATCTCATTTACTTCATCATTAAAGGTTTGAAAAGTAGGTTTTCATGCATTCAAGAGATATAAAAGATTCCTAAAAATGTAATATCCGCGATATTCCAAGCTTTTTATAATATAATATTTATTATCAATTTTTTTTTTCTCTAATTAAAAGGGAGAATTTCTGAATATCAAATTAACTTCTATTATTTTCTTTTGAAAGAGATTATCAAGAAAATTAAAATAGATAAAAATTCAATAAAATAACTTGAGGGGCATAGATTAATAAAGTGAGGTAATTTAATAAGAAGAGCATTAGACAAAAATAAGGTCTTTTAGAAATTGAATTTATTCCATAAAATAAATTACACAAAGGCCTAAAAATACAATTTACAAGCTTTGTAAAAAGAATGCAAGAGCCGGGATTTGAACCCGAGATCTCTTGCAACTCATTCCACACGCCCCTCTCCATTCCGCTAGACCAAGTGAACTTTCTTGCCATTTTACCCCACTCTTTTAATTTTATATCAATTTTTAGTCTTCCTCTTCAAACAAGTCAACTTGATTTGACATGGGAGCTATGCATGCTTTCCACCTTCTCTTTGGCTTGCAAGACAACCTTGTTGCATCATCATCTCATCACCATCAAACAAACACACATATGACCAATAGGTGATCATCCTCTTCTTCTCCATTGGCTCATCTCCATTGCCATGGATCACTCATTTGCTCTCCTTTGCCTATTTAAAGGAGCTCCCACCTCCTTCAAACTCACACCATTCTTCCATCCTCCTCTCTACTAGCAAACTCTCTCATTTTTGGTCCTAAAAATCAGCCCCAAACAAAGCTTGTTCCACCATCAAAAACACCATCAAAATCCCTCTTCTTTCCCTTGGAGCCCCCGCCGGACCACCCTTGGAGCCCGACCGGACCACCAGCCCGCCGCCGTGAACCGTCGGTGTCGCCGAGCCTTGTCGCCGTCCCGTCCTGGTTGCGCCACCTCCATCACCACCGGTCCCTTCCTTGCTCCCCTTCCTTTGTATTATGTAATACAAGAAGCAAATAGGGTATACAATTTAATCCCTTTTCATTTTGTTCAATTAAACCATGTTTTATTAAAATAAGTTGTTAGTATATTGAAACAATGCAAATATGGGTTAATTTACAAGATTTTAGTTTAACAAAAATATTGTTGAGATATTGATAGTAGAAGGAGAAGATTAAATCAAGTAAATAGATCTCATAACAATTGTTAGCCTACAAGATTTTATTTAATAAAAATAATAGTTGAAAGCTTGTTAGTTGAGAGGAGGAGATAAATCAGTTAAATAAAGTATTTTGGATAATCTACTATTTTTATAAATTGCTAGACATGATTATTATTAATAATGTCAAGGGCTCTTATAAAAGTATTTTTATAAAATTACTAGCATAAAGGTTCTAGCTTGTTATATGAAAGATTATTTTTATAAGGAATAATGTTATTTATACAACATATTATGTGGTTCATCCCTAAGTGTAGAAAATTTCATGATTATAATAATGATAGAGATATTAGTTACTATGGTAATTATAACCCTACTATATTACTTAAAATCATATCATGAGTATAATATTATGCTAGACATGTGTTTTCTTACAAAGATATTTTTATAAAATAACTAGCATATGGAATAGAGTTTGTAATATTAAAAATATCATCTTTATAAAAGAAATAAGACTTCTAGAAGATATAAAGTGATGCATGTCTTAAACTATAGATGATATCATATTATATGAATGTAGTCATAATAATGATGGGCATATTAAATAAATTCATTAGTTGATAAAATATAAAGTTAGCATATCTTTAAGTGTCAAAACTACTACAAGATATAAACTTTTATTATTATATGATAAATGTGACTATAAAGTGAACTAGGTTATTATATGATATTAGTTATATTATATGATAATGATGTTAGAATATCTAAGACATAGTATAAGAATAAAATGGTAGAGAAATCTTATAAAAGTATTATTGTTTCAAAATTTGTAGCACATGGACTATAGTTTAACATGAAATATTGTTTTTATAAAGGGATAACATTAATTATATCACACATTAGGTCACCTATTTCTAATTGTAGAGAATGACCAATATATGAATACCACTATATTAATGATAGTTATACTACTAGAGTTATCATTTAATAAAATACTAGGTTAAGCTATCTCTAGGAATAGTGATTTCCTACAAGACCTAAGATCTAATATGAATATAACATTTGTAATCTTAAATTGATATAATATGATATTATATAGTTATGGGAATGACTTGCATGGAAAGAAATCATTTAGATATAGAAAAGATATTATTTTATAACCTAAGATATTATAATAATAGACTATAAGTATGTAGTGGATATTTATAAGCCATGATCATATATTATCAACTATGAGCATAGATATTTTATAAGTCATAGAATATGAAAAGAATTATTGGAATAAAATAAATAAGAATAGTTGAATATATGTTAAATGTAGGAAGTTACCTATTAAAGAAAAATAGAAAGTCCTATTTATGGAAACTTTCAAGAAAAGTAGATTATAAGTTTATGAGCCTTATTTTTTTTGGTGAACTATAGAATTAAATAAAAGTCTACTAAAGGTATATATCGCTTCAAAATCCTTAAGGAATTTAAAAGTAGTATTTTTAAACTAAGACTAGTACATAGAAAGGTTAAAGTGAATTTCTTATAATTCAAGGAAAACTTATAGTTATAAGAAAAATACTTCTAGGCAAAGTATAGTATTTTATGAAATTTTACTTGCTTACTTATATTAAAGAAATAGAGAATAAAGTTAAAAGAGATTATTTTAAGTAAGGGTTTATGGAATAATAAGGATATTACAAAGCCAAAATAATAATGAAGGAACATTATTATTTTAATCATCTTCTAAATTATTACCATAATAATTTAGATTTCCGCTTCTCTTATAAAAGTATTATAAGAGAAACTCCAAGTTAAGAGGAATCCATATTTATAAGCCGTTCGTAAATCCTGTGTCTTTAGGTAGGGAACCGCATTCGAAGTTGCAAACCGCATCATCCGTCAAGAATCAATAGTATACGTTGTAAGCCAAGGCAAGTGGAATTTCCCCTTGCAACCTTTACATTCCATTTCGTGAAAATCCTTGATGTTGGGAACAATTTGTATGCTTAAATAAAAATGAATCTAGGAAATATTGATCGCTAGAAATAACGACAATTATTAGCGTAGTATGCTTTATACTCCTTTGTTAGGATTATATATGCTAGTATGTTTGTTATCTTGATTGATTACAATCTCGTTCAGAGATTTACCTTGAATAAACTAGAAAGGAGTGCGGGCTAGCCGACACCTCTATATAACCTTACTAAGTCGTACGTCCATACGACTTTCGGGATCATGATCTCCATCCGCTCCGATTGCAAGGAGGGATTGTGCGGCACTCTAGCTAAGTGCCGGAGAATTGAAGTTCTCCTTCGGGTGGCTCGGAATATCCGTGTCCCACCACTCGCCATTAAAAATCATTAACAAAGTCGAATATTTTTCGTCACTATATAAGATAAGTGCGAATGCACACTTAAGACACCAAAACCGGACCGGTCTCAAATGATCGATCCGGCTCTCGGTCCGCTCAGGGCGCGAGAGGTTTTCACTTGTATGAATTAATAAACGTTCCCAACATACTTTCGAAATCCTAAAGAAGTCTACAATCTAGTAGTTCTTCTATCGCTCATCGAGTTATCTTTGTCTAAAGATATACTCTCCTTCGAACCCTCAAAGCTCCACATAAATAAGCTTTATTATAAAGCCCCATCGTAGACACAACCTTAATACCTCTTTCGATAATATTTGAAATTTCCCAAAATACCCTCGGGAAGTTCCCTTCCCGCTTGCTTAGTCTCTTAGACTAATTCTTCTTTTCCGTATTTTTGCCTGGCATTCTATCGCCCCTCGCGAATTATGTCAGAATCTAGGAACCCCAGCAAGGCGTGAAGTGAAGTGAAGACGAAGGAAGAACAAGGATTTCAAGATGTACCTTTCTATCATTTTGCTTTAGTTTCATTACGTTACAAGGACAAGCAGGTTTTGCATTTCAACTCCGAACAACTTTATATTTAAAAACAATGTAAGATGTTTTGTAAGAACTAAGTCTCCCTCGGGAGCACCTTTTCTCATTATGTATTATGTTTTATTCCGCATTTTAAATTGTTCTATATCATTCTAAAAGCCTTGGGTGACTTTGGACGGTAAAGTCTGAGGTCACTGGCGGTAATACCCAATGTTGTAAAATAGGGGTGTTACAAAAAAGGTGAGCAACAAGATAAAAAAGACATAGCACCTCGATAAAATCTCTCTTCATATGATCCATATTCTAACTCTTTGGCCTCATGCCAAAACATTACTATCCAATTTAGCTCATAGCTGGACTAAACAGTTAGAAGTTACCTTGAGAGAAAGTGTCAAATGTCAATGAACTTCATGTCAAGTTCTGATCTAATTGTCTCCAGCTGCTGGTTAGCTGCAGCTAATGACATCCAAGCTTCTGAACATTCTTCTTTCTTGCGTTGGACCTGAATGGTGAGATCTTCTATTTTCTTTTCATACTTTGCTTTGGTTATCTGCTGCAATTCCCTTGCCTATGTAAGAAAATGAACATATAACAAAACCTTATTAGCAGTTTATCCTTGTATTGAAAATGCAATTTCCTTCCACAGCTATGGCATTTTAGGATTTCGTTTAAGGAATTCCATAGTTTATCATTTAATGAACATAATTGCCTTACCACAGCTAATGGAAGTTCAATCTGAGCAGTACAGCTATGGCATTTAAGAAATTCGTTCGTGGGCTGAGATTCTCTCATAAATTAGAAGTGAGAAAACAGAATTATAGAACCAAACTATTCTGGAAAAATTCAAATCAGACATACCAAATAACTCTGGTGCTCTTCTTATGCAAATTCCACTGACCATTGGGGTACCAAGAACCTCTTCAGACATACCTTTCCCTTCAATCTCCCGATCTGGTGCTCCTTGATCGGGAGGGAGTGGAGGTAGATCTTCTCGATGATACTGATCTGGGCATCCTTCACGAGACGGCCGAGCTTGGTGCAAGGCACCCAAATTTCCTCCTCATAGAAGCGGTCGGCGCGACGGCGTCCACGACGATCCCGGCGACCGAATCCACTTCCGAACCCGGCCCTCTCTCCGCCTCTCTCGCCTCCCCTCTCATCTCCATTTTGGCTCTCTGATTTCTCAAGCAGCACAAAAACCCTAAACACGCGGCTGTGCAGATATGGATATCCCTAAATATTTCGCTCCCCGCGCAAAATAATTATTGGGCCCGTGTCAATTAAAAAAGCCCTCTTTTAAAAAAACCATATCAATCAAAACCGCCCCTATATATTTCAAAAACCGCTGCAATATTTTAGAAATAAAAAACCGCCCCCAAAACCGCCACTATAAAATGAACCACCACCCCAAACCGCCAGTATATCCTTAACCGCTGCTAAGACTGCCACCCTTGTTCAACCGCCACCACAGCCCGCTGCAAAAGCCCTCAATTGTAGTAGTGACAAGAGTTCTTCCTTTTTTAGGTTCGGGTGATGACAAAGAACTCAAAAATTAAGCATGCAGGGGCGAGAGTAGTACCAGGATGGGTGACCTCCTGGGAAGTCCTCAGTTTGACATGAGATAGCGCTTCCAAGACCTCGGGCTTTACAAATGGTATCAGAACCCCACAATCAAGAACAAGTTCCAAGGAACCCGCAACAACAAGCTCTCAATCCTTCATACAATGTAGTTGTAAATGGTGCAACGCTCGAGACAATACGAGCAATGATCATGCAAATCATTCAAACGATTGGAGTTGAAGAACTATGCTTTCTATCAAATACTTGAAGAATTGAAGAAGGTGTGATCTATTGTTTTCATATTAAGTTTCAAAGTTGAGATCCTTGGTTTGTAAGAACTACTTTATGTTAGTCTCCCGCTTTTATTTTGTCTTCCGTATTAAGTTTTATATTCTTATGGACAAGTGTTGTAATATTAAATGAATTTCATTCAAAATAAGCATTGTTATTCAATAATATCCTTATTAATTATGTTTTGTATATTGTGAAAGCCTAGGGTAGCATCGAAAAGTAAATTTCGAGGTCACTGGCGGTTATATCTCTGAGAAAAAAAGGGGTGCTACAATTATGGTAACACCCCGATGATTTATAAGGAATTGAGGTGCTCCCCATATAGACATGGGTCACGGTTTGGGCAAACCGGCGAACCACCGGTTCAAAAACCGGCGGTGAATTGGCGAGTCCGGTTCCCGCTACGGTTTCGGTTCTGGTTCGTCCCCCCGGGAACCGGTGAACCGGCGGTTCCAAAATCGGGAACTGGCGGTTTGGAACCACCGGTTCCCGGGTTAACGGCTATATTTTTTGAACGATTTCCGAAACCGCGACCGTAGCTTGAGACCCGCGGTCGCGGTTTTTTCAACAGAAAGCTCGGTTTTGGGCCAAAATCAAAACCGTGATTGTGGGTCTCGGGCTGCGGTCGTGGAATGGGAAACCACGGTCGCGGTTTTGGTTAAAATGCCAACGACTAGTTCATAATTCCAATGGCTAGTTGATAAATTTACCTATAAATATCCACTAAATGATCTCATTCCCACCCACACTACCAATCTCTCTCAATCTCTCAAGTTTACAAAGCTCTCTCAATTCTCAATCTTTACTAGTTCTTACAATTGATTTCCTAATTGTTCTTTTAAAAAATTAGCACAATTGTCTCTTACATCTTATTGCTTTGTAATTTTAAGGTTCAATATCTTCTTAATTACATATTTCTTTACCATACTTTACTCCTTTTGCTTACTTGTTTAGTTACATTTTAAGAAAATGGAAGGATTTCTTAACATTGATCAAATTTTTGGCTCACAAGAGAGTGGTGCAAATGTAGAATTTGTACCCCTATTAACTTGTCGGACTTTTCGAATCTCAATGTGGTACAAGCGGGATCGTCCACTCCCGATGAAAATGAGGGAGTGGGTGTGGTTCATGGATCCGAGCCTTCCGAGGCAAGCAAGGCTCCATCCCTTAAATTCGACATTTTTACAAAACATGTTCGGAAGGGAGTTTATAATGCATCTACCAAGAAATTTAAAATTCATTGTAACTATTGTCCTAGCGTTTACACATGGTTGTCGGGATCGGGCTATGGAACATTATCCGGTCACGTGAAGAATAAACACCCCGACAAGATGGCATGATGCAAGGACAATCCGAACTCTCCGGGTTTGCAACTTCTTCTTCCCTTAATCCTCATCATAACCCTCATTTATTTACTTATAACCACAATGATAGCATGTATGCCTTATCCGAGTCTATTTGTGTTGATCACTTATCATTTAGTTTTGCCGAAAAGTTAGAATTTAACAATTGGATGACTAATCATGTACAACCCGCTTATAAATCGACTACTAGGAAGTCGGTAAAAAAATGTGATGAAAGCATATAAACCCGTAAGATGGCATTGGTGAATTTATTTGCTCAAAATGATATTAAAGTTTCAATTTGTAGTGATATTTGGAGTGATCATTGGCAAAATCATTCATACATGGGCTTAACATGTCATTTTATTGATGATCATTTTAATGTGCAAAAACGTGTTTTGGCTTATATAGTATTTGATTTTTCTCATACCGCTTTAATGATTACTAACATTATTCGAACTATTTTGGAAGAGTATAGACTACTTTATCGAGTTTTTTCTATCTCGTTTGACAATGCATCTAACAACACCGCTTCAATCCGAGAATTGATTCCGTATTGTCAACCAATTCTTGGAGCGAAGTATTTTCGTGTAAGATGTGTTTGTCATATTTTAAACCTTTGTGTCAAAGATGGTTTAAATGTTATGTCGGGTTTAATCGCTCCTATTAGATATGTTGTTAGTCGTATGTGGGCTAGCCCCCGAACCGCCCAAGATTGGACGGCGTTTTGTAATCAAAAAGGTGTTCCACCCCGAACATTTCCAAAAGATGTTTGCCACCGTTGGAACTCCACTTTTAAACTACTTCATGCATGCATGCCTTACAAAGAACTTTTGACTTCTTTTGCGTCCATATATTTTCCCGACAATGCCATTATTTCTCAATGTTGGGATTATTGTTATAAAATCTTAGAAGTTTTGAGAATATTTCATGATTCAACATTAACCTTTAGTCATGTTTATAAACCTTGTGCTCATTTGTTTTGTTTTGAAGCATTGAATGTGGCGGGCGGTTTTTGTGAGGGGCGTAAATTCCCCGAACTTTGTGGTGCTATTGATGCTATGAAAGTGAAATGGTTGAACTATTATAAAGTTATCCTCGATATTTATCTTGTTGCTTGTGTGTTTGATCCTAGGTTTAAGATGAGTGGTTTAGAAATGTTTTTGAATGGTTATTATGATGCATTAGAGTTGGATGTTAATGATGATATTGCTAGTGTTGGGGATATACTTAGTAAAGTTAGAAGATCAATTGAGGAATTGATTACCGAATATTCATCTAGTGTTAGTTCTTCTCCATTACCTCCACAATCATCCTCCTCTTCGAGCTCGAGTGCCCTCGGTGCTACTAAAAGGTGGGGGCTAATCTTTTGCATACCCTTACCAAGAAATCGAGACATTCGAGCTCGAATACGGAGTTTGAAACATATCTAACAACCCACTTTGAGTTTGGTGAAGGAGAATTTGATATTTTAGCTTGGTGGAAGACCCACAAGAAGACTTTCCCAACCTTGGTCAAGATCGCGGCTCAAGTGCTTGTTGTTCCTGCCTCGACCGTATCGGTAGAGCAAACATTTAGCGAAGGAGGACACGTCCTAGATGCAAAATGATCTAGTTTAAAGCCCGATGTCTTGGAAGCCCAAGTGTGCGTACGTGATTGGAAGACGGCGGAAATTCGTCAACAAAAGACGGAGGTATTTGAAACTTCCGACTCAGACGGCCAAGACGATGACTCCCAATCCCAAAGCGCTTCCATCGGTTCCGATGGATCGGCGTAGATGGTAAGCAAAGCGGGGTTTCATATCGAAAGGTAAGAGAACTACGTGCCCAATCCCAAAGCGCTTCCATCGGTTCCGATGGATCGGCGTAGATGGTAAGCAAAGCGGGGTTTCATATCGAAAGGTAAGAGAACTACGTGGGCTTTGATTCCTCTATAACCCCGAGAGGATACGTAGGCAACTTAATTTTAAGTCCAAGCCCTTTAATTATCCAACTTTTTTTGTTTTGAAGAACAATTGCCTTAATCGCCTTGATTCAATCTCCACGCCGCGATCGCGGGTTACCCAAACCGCGACCGCGGGGTGAAGAACCACGATCGCGGTTTGGGGTCCGCGATCACGGTCCCGACATTGTTGAAAAAACAGAAGTACAATGTTGGGACCGCGATCGCGGACCCCAAACCGTGATCGTGATTCTTCACCCCGTGGTCGCGGTTTGGGTAACCCGCGATCGCGGTATACCTGGGATCATTTAAACCGGATTTATTTTTTTGAATTTTTTTTAATTAAAAATTGTCGTTCGGAACCGAAACCGACGCCGGAATCGGCAGAAACCGGAACCGGCCCATGCCCGGTTCCGGTTCCATGTTTAGGAGGAACCGAAACCGCCGGTTTGCAAACCGGACCCACGTCTATCCCCATATGAACAAGAGCTCTTCCTTTTTCAGGTTTTGAGTGAGGACAAAGAACTCAAAAATTAAGCGTGTAGGGGCGAAAGTAGTACCAAGATGGGTGAGCTCCTGGAAAGTCCTCGGGTTGACATGGGATAACGCTTCTAAGGCCTTGGGCTTTACAAATGGTATCAAATCCGACTCTAGGTTAAGAGTGCACTTAACCCAGAGGGCGGTGACTCGACCTAGAGGATGGTGCTTGGGCATTGACGAGGATGTCAAGTGTTTAATTGTGGGAGATTGTAACACACCGATAATTTATAAAAAACTGAGGTGCTACCCATGTCAACAAGAGTTCTTCCTTTTCTAAGTTTGAGCGAGGACAAAGAACTCTAAAGTTAAGCGTGCAAGGCCGAGAGTAGTACCAAGATGGGTAACCTCTTGGGAAGTCCTCAGGATGGCATGGGATAGCGCTTCTTGGGCCTCGTGTCTTACATATGGTATCAGAGCCGACTCTAGGGTACGAGTTAGCTTGGCCCGGAGGGCGACGACTCGACCTAGAGGGAGGTCCTTGGGTCTTGACAAGGACGCCAAGTGTTTAAGTGGGGGAGATTATAAAACCCCGATGGTTTATAAGGGATTAAGGTGCTCCCCATATGAACAAGAGCTTTTCCTTTACTGGATTCGAGTTAAGACAAAGAACTTAAAAGTTAAGAATGCATGGGCAAGAGTAGTACCAGGATTGGTGCACTCCTAGGATGTCCTTGGGTTAACATGGGATAGTACTTCTAAGGCCTCGGGCTTTACAAGCTTTCTTTTTACCCTACTCATTCTCACTTTCGAAGGCAAACTCATGACTACCAAGTGCGGCTAGTTCTAGGGTTTCAAGGGCGATAAGGTCATTCAAGTATGATTTTCGCGGTTTGTTGGTTGTAGGGTTTAAATTCGCTATTAGCACATCTCTAATTGAACGCGTGGAACCACCGAGCTTCCCGCTCGAGGTTGTCATGCAAACTCTTCTTGAACGCGTGGAACCGCTGAGCTTCCCATTCGGGGTTGACACCAACTCTCAAATTAAAAGGACGAGGTCCTAAATATCTAAAAGTGAGTGCAACCCGAGCAAGCCTCGAGGTTGACGGCAACTCTTTAATTAAAAAGATTCGGTCCTAACTCTCTAAAGTGCATGCAACTTGAGCGAGGCTCGGGGTTGACGTCAACTCTCAATTATGAGGACGAGGTCCTAACTCTCTAAATACAGTGCGCGCACTCCACTTGATCCCGAGTTTGGATCAAGTTGCATAAATCATAAGTTGATAAACGCAAGCATTTTATAAAAGATTGGTACACCTATTATTGTTTCATTGCCCTCATGAAACGAGAACATCGAACCAAGGGGTTATAATAGTGCGCCAAATAACCGCTAAATAACCAGGGTAAATTGATAATATAAGAAAGAAAAGAGATAAAGCACCATGTTACATAAACATGTTTAAACTTGGCATATCCATAAGTTGCGTGCCACATATAAATTACCTAGACTAAACAAAACCATGAATAAATTCCTTCGTGTTGATAGAAATGCAAGTGGGTCTTGCCCATGGGGCTAATTACATTAATTGGGCCCAACAAGCAAAGGATAGGGACTTGGGCTTAATGAGCAACATAAGATTTAGGGCCAAGAAACAATAAATAATAAACAAATGGTAAATGATTCTGCTCATTTACATAAGCCAGTAAGCCACCATGAAAGTGTATGGCTTTATTGAGCCAAATATAGGCTAGTGGGCCTTCGAGGCCGTTTCACACATTGTCCATGTAAAAATTGGACTAAATGGTCCAATAGCATGCCAACAACAAACCACCACCTCATCATATGTATGAATAGGGTATATTAAATAAGAGTCACACTCGGTGTAATTTGATGCTACAGAAAAAAAATACGAGTAATTTTGGGACGTCCGATTTATATCACGAACGGCCCAGATCGGAACATAATTATTCAACAAAAAAGAAAAAAAATGGAGGTTGATTGGTTTGAATGGCACGGAAGGTAAATATATTAAGATTTGACACGCGTGACAAAATTACCCTCAACTCTCAGAAAACAATCAAACGCTTCTTTTACTCTTCTCCTTCCCATAACTCCTCCTCGCCGACCCGAACGATCTACAGAGATCCAAATTTAAACACATCGCTATGCAAATCGCTCCCACCAACCTCTGACTCATTCAAATTGTCGATTGATCTAAGACTATGTGCATTGGTGAAACCCGTGAAACCTATGAAACCCAAAAAAATACCCACTTTTTCCATTTCTCTCTCATCCACATCATCTTAAACTCTCCCAATTCCATTTCATGAAACTCACTCAAATATCAATGAAACCCATGAAACCACTTTTCTACTTTTCTCATTTCCCAACAACCATTTATTTATCTATACACAATTACAATTATACCCTTCATTTATTAACTTTAAATATTTCTTTAGCTAATTAAACAAATTACAATTTGGCTAATTTTATTATATATTTGAGTTTTGGGTTTGTAAAAATATTTTTAAATTTCAGAAAAAATTAAATAATTTTTTTAATTTGCCAATAACACGGTTTCCGACAATCATAATCTTCTCCGTCATCATTAACAAAACCATAATATATTAATATCAAACACAACATAAATCAAAACACATAACAAAATACATTAAATAAATTAACGAAACAACATACATGAAACAACAATCAAACACAACATAAATCAAAACACATAACAAAATACATTAAATAAATTAACGAAACAACATACATGAAATAACATACATAATTATAAACACAACATCATTCATCGTCATCTCCATCATCTTCTTCATAATCTCCATCATCATCATCATCCTTGCCGTCGTCATTGTAATCACCCCTCCGTGTTTCCCAAACGTGCTCCACCAAGTCCGCTTTAAGTTGGTGGTGTGTATTCCGATTCTGGAGACGATACCTACGCTCCATGTAGTTGTTGAGATTATAGTCTCTGGGCAAAAGAATTTCATCCGGTTCTTCATGTTCCCCGTCATATTGAGGAATGACATACCCATTGGGATGGTACCCATCTCTTTCATCTTCTACAATCATGTTGTGAATGATGATACAAGCCTTCATTAGCTTTCCAATGTAATTAGGTTGCCACGATAATGTCGGGTCTCGAATTATTTTGAATCTGCTTTGCAATACTCCGAATGCCCTCTCGACATCTTTGCGCCAACGCTCTTGTTGTTGGGCAAATAGTTTTGCCTTTGGCCCTTGAGGGAGGGTGATGGATTGGACAAATGTAGCCCACGAGGGGTAGATACCATCGGCGAGATAATTTCCCATGTTGTACTCGTGTCCATTGACCGTGAAGTTTAAATTTGGAGCTACACCTTGTAGAACATCATCAAAAACAAGTGATCGAGCAAGAACGTTAATATCATTGCACGTACCTGGTGTGCCAAAGAAAGCGTGCCAAATCCAAGCGTCGTATGATGCAACAGCTTCTAGGATAATTTTTGGACCATCATGATCTCCACGGCCATACATCCCTTTCCATGCAGCTGGGCAATTCTTCCACCTCCAATGCATACAATCGATGCTACCCAACATGCCGGGAAATCCTCGAGACTCTCCTACGCTTAGTAGGCGTTCAATGTCGTTGGAGTTTGGTCGTCGCATGTACTCTTCACCGAAGAAACTAATCACTCCATCAACAAACTAACACAAGGATTTTCTTGCAGTGGCCTCACCAATACGAACATAATCATCACAAGCATCTGCAGCAAGTCCATAGGCCAGCATGCGAATTGCAGCGGTACATTTTTGTAGTGCAGACAAACCAAGCCTACCGGTTGCATCTGGTCTTTGTTGAAAGTAGGGCATCTCGGCTGACAGTTGGTCAACAATGCGCATAAAAATGGACTTGCGCATTCGAAACCTTCTTCGGAAATGATCATATGTGTACGTTGGTTTATCGCTGAAGTAATCGGCATATAGTCTTGCATGCCCTACTTCCCTTCCTCTTTCAATGAATCTTCGACGACGTCGGTTTCTTGAACCTTCTGCTTCTTCTTGTGCAGCTGCTATGCGACGTTGAAGATTGATTTGAAGTTGTTGGTAATGAAATTGAAATTGATTGTATGCGGGGGACTCATTGTCGGACTTAGAGCTATTGGTACTAGACATTTTGTGAATGATGAGAATTGGTAATTGAACTTATGAAAGCAATCGAAATAGATAAGGAAGAGTTGTGAGTTTGAATGCAAATTATTGAAGGGAATTGATACATATATATAACAAAAAACTAGGGTTAGATGAAAGTAATAAATATGGTAGATACAACTACTTTTCAAACTAGGGTAGATGAAAGTAATAAATAGGGTAGATACAACTACTTTTCAAACTAGGGTAGATGAAAGTAAGAAATAGGATAGATACAACTACTTTCAAACTGGGGTAGATGAATTTCGGAATCCAATGCTTTTGATCTATTTCCTTGTCTGCCACAAGAAGAGAATCCAATGAATGCCAATGCCTTGAATTGTTTTCCAGAAAATGCTTTTTCTTTTTCAGAATTTCCTTTTCAGAAGTTTGAATTGCTTTTCAGAATTTGCTTTTCAGTTGTTTTGAATTTGCTTTTCAGTTGCTTTAAATTTGCTTTTCAGTTGCTCAGAATTTGCTTTTCAATTGCTTTGAATTGCTTTTCAGAATTTGCTTTGAATTTTTGAAAACTGATTTGAATTGATTTCATAATCCAACCAATATTCAAACACAAATTAACGATTACATTGACTTAAACATCGATTACATTTAAGCATCATACAAACAAGAACGAAATTGCTAAACATACACCCTTAAACACAAATTATAGAAAATGAAAGTTCAAAACACAAAGCATTACACATGAAAATAAAACATGAAAATAAAGATGCTCTCTATGAGCTTCACTAGTCTAAACCCAAGTCCTTCTGCAATTTGCGCATCATTTATTCTTTTGCGGGATTGAGGTTTTCTTCACTAGCCAATTTGTAAAAGAGGTTCATCTTCTTCAACTGCAACTCTTCACTAGCCAACTGCAACGATGCCTCTGACATACGCGTTGAAAGCTCAATATCTGCACTCAATTGGGATGACGAGGATGCTCCTTTTGCTCTTCCTCTCTTAGCAGCTTTAATTTCGATTGGGCGCTCAACAAGGCCTTCATCATCATACCTACTTATTGGTGTATCAGGACCAGAAGTATCGCCTTCAGCTGATTCTGCCCTCGATCTCTTTGAGCTTCCAGTTTCAGAGCTCTGCTGAAAGTATTGAGCCTTCCATCTTTGCTCCTCCTTCAAAACTTCCCAACACTTGATTTCAGAGAATTTGTGGCCAGTTTGATTATAAAACAACTCTTGAGCATAGTTCATAACATCATCATCTGACTGGCCACTTCTTCTCATGCTCTGGGCATTCCGATATTTAGTTCCAAATCTAAATACAATAGCACTAAGTCTAGTCCATTTAGACTTACACGACTTCCACGTTCGACACTGGTTGGTGGCTTTCTCCTCGTTGTAGTAGTCCCTGATTCGCTTCCAAAAAGTTTTGCTCTTTTGCTGTGTATTTGTGATGATGTTTTTGCTTGTATTGAGCCAGGCACTCACTAGGCGCACTTCATCATCCTCACTCCAGGGTAATCCCTTCATAATAAAATCTCGCTCATCGGAAGAGACACTGTTTGCACGATTGGATCCACCACCACGAGCTGCACGACCACCACTTCGAGCTCCACGTCCGCGAGAACCTTCTGGTTGAGTGCTGTACAAAGGTTCATCTTCCAGCTCAATGACCACATTTTCATCTGAGCCTAATGAAATTGGCGATTGTTGAGGCTCGCCAAAGGTTTGGGAAGCTTGCCCATATGAGAGTTGTTGCCAATGATTTGGTTGGAATTGAGGATAAGATGGTGGAGGGTAATTTTGTGGGATTTGTGGTTGGAGGTTTTGATTAGGGTAATTAGGATAGAACATCGGTTGGAAATTTTTGTAATAACTGCGGTTTTTGAGGATATTTTGAATTTTTCTCGGATATCCTTTTTAACCTCTTTGTCCGTTTTAACGCTTAATCCAATATTTTTGTTGGAATTTAAATCCTAGAAAATTTAAAGTGAAATCCTAAAATCATAAAGAAATGATTTTATGGATCGGTGTGAATTCTAGGATTTTTCAGTGGAAAAAGAATATTTATTGGATAAGCCGTCCTTTTAATTATGTACTATAAAGGTTTTAAAATACGAAACAAATTGAAGGTAGCAAGATAAAATCATGGAAAATTGGTTTTATTGGTCTACATAATTTACAGGACGTTTTGTATTTAGTAAGTTTTTCCATCCGAGGTACATAATTTTACCGCTTTAACGCGAGTCCCGTTCCGAGACGGATTTTGGCTTCAAAACCAATACTTTCTCTACTTCGTTACGAAAGAGAATCAGAAAAAGGTGGATGGGGATTGAATAGAAACTATGGATTAGGATAGAACAGGACTCGGGAGAATTCGAGCAATCTCCACCGCCGGCTGCTCCTTCTTCCCCGCTTTCTCTGCAGCCACCTCACCATCTTCTTCCCCTCTCCCTTCGTTTTGTTTTCTGGGTTTTTGATGTTTTATAAACCAGAACCTGAAGGTTAGTTAGGATGGGACGACGGACTTGGAGAAGGAATCAGAACGACGACGGATTCGGTGAGCTTCTTCAACGCCGGCAATCTTCTCTGCTCGTCAACCACCTCTCCTCCTCCTTCTCTTCTTGCTCAGCCATCTCCTTCCTCCGTTGTGCAGCAGAACCAGTAAGAGAATCGGGAGGAACGACGGATTCGGGAAGGAAGAACTCAGCTCAACACCGCCGGCTACTTTCTTTGCCTCGCTGCGACGTCGTCGGCGATCACCAGCTGCTCCGACCACCACCCACTGCGAGAGCTGCCACCGGGCAATACTCGACCACCCTTGGGCTCGGGGATCGAGCCACTATCGATCCAAACGAGCCATGGGCTCAAGTGAAGGTTCAAACCGCTTGAGAAACGGACGTCAGGATCTTCAGTTATAGCGGATACAAATTTTGACACCGATTGGCAGAAGGGAGATAAAGATTTCTGTTGGAATCGCTGAGAACGTTGAGCACGCCTTATAAGGCAAGTGGACGATTCTCTCTTGCGTTATGGTTATTAACGAGGGATTGAATTCCTTTTGATCCTCATGTTGATAATAATTTGTATGTTGAATAAAGTTTGATAGGTTGTTATTTTGTTAGAAATAACGACCATGTTGTTATTTCAGTTTTTACGTTAGAACTGAACTTAGAACCGTTGTATGATTAGTTGTCTCATGCTGAGACATTGTTGTGAAATAAGATGGTAAAAATGGGAGTTTAGACTCCAAGACATCTCTTTAGTGGTCCTGTGCTGAAACACTGTTGCAAAATAGGTAGTCCAGGGGTAGGAGCCGAATCTCCAATGACCTCTTTATGATAAAATATGTATTGGTGGGGTGTAGCTTGCTAGCGTATCCCAATATTAGAGTCATGACTCATGTCACGCTTCACGTTGAAGGAAGACAATGGTGCACTCTAGCTAAGTGCAATTGACACTCGGTTGTTGGCCGAATCTCGGTTGTTGGCCGAGCATGTATAAATGATCATGGATGAAATAGGCCCTCTAATCTCGGTTGTTGGCCGAATCTCGGTTGTTGGCCGAGGATATATGTAAATGATCATGGATGAAATAGACCCTCTGATCTCGGTTGTTGGCCGAACTACGTAAGAACTATTAAATGGTGTGAGTGCACAGATTGAGAGTAATGATAGATAAGTGTGTTAGGAACATTAATGTACCAAGATGGTTAGTCCATTCGATAACTATTCTTGCTCCCTGTTATGAATGATTCTTAATCAAGATTTGATTAAGTCAATCTGATTAGTCGATAGAGGCTTTTCAAAATGTTATGTGATTAATATGGGTTCCCAACAATTGTTCATGTTTCGTAAAGGAACCACAAGTTGTGGTGTCCTATCTCTTGAATATGCGAGTCTCCTTCTTATTCTCTATAAGACTACTAACTGTTGGATCATAATCCGAGTATAATCGGATTTGGATGCTAATATGTTTAGTTACAACCATAAGAACCAAGATAGTTTCTCCGCTTGCTTAGTCTTTCATTAGACTAACCCGTCCATCTTCTTTTCTTTTATATGGTCGGCTGGTGTCCACCGTTGGTTTAAGACACATCAGGTTCTTCTTGGAAGTTGATTCAAGAGGCGGATTCAGAGGTTTGAAGCTCCGGAAGTTGAAGAAAGGTTTCCAATGGCTATACTTGAGTGAAGATCATGGTTGAACCACTTCAAAGCGAAGCTAAGTTTCAGAAATAAGAACTTAAGGAAGACTTGATGAAGACTTTGTTTAAATAGAAGGTTGTTCTATTTATTTACTAATTCTTTTTAAGTTAAGGCTTGTATAAGACCTTTTATTCTCTTTTCCGTTGTAAAGTTTTACTTGATTTTGTTAGGTTTTAAATGGTTTCTTTTACCTTGTTCTAGTGAGTTCTGTCAGGTTAAAGCCTTGGGTAACTCTGGTTTAGTCCTAATCGGGGTTACTGGCGGTAATACCTCCAAGGTAAGTAAGGGGGTGTTACAATTTTGAGGGTGATTTCTTTGAAGGTTTGGTTGCAAATTGGGTAGGAAATTTGGGTGCCAATTTTGTGGAAATTTTGATGGAGGATTATCACTTGAATCCATGATCAAAATCGTGGTAATCTAGGTTTGAAAGATTGGGAAGAGATAAATGGTTGAAAGTTTGAGTGTGTTTTAGAAATGAGAATCTCATTCATATTTATAGCAAAAAATTAGGGTAGATGAAACCAAAAAATAATAAAATAGTAGGATAGATATACTAACCCTTTTAAAATAGGGTAGATGTAACTAATATGTAATAGAATAATTGGATAATACACTAACTCTTTTAAAATAAGATTGCTTGTGTTTAATAGATATAATTAATTTAATGATAAGGTAGATACAATTAATTTTAAAAATTGCTGCAAATTAAAATGGATATATGTATTTATATATATATTGCACCAATTTTTAACTTAATATATATAAAATTGGTGAAAAATAAATTAGATAAAAATTATGAATCTAATATAATTTTTATAAGTTAAAATCATGAGTTATTTTAAAAAGTGATTAATATGTGTTTGTTTACCCATAATCAACCCCAAAAAATAATTTAATTTTGTGAATCAAATATATACAAAATTGGTATCTATGGATAGATAAAAAAAATTATTACTTATAGTGTAATTTATTTTTATTATTAATAATTTAAAATTAGTTAAAATAACTAAATGCTAAATTATAATAATATATATTTAATTAGCCAAAAGGAGTGCCAAGTGGCACACTCCAATTGGCTAACGGGTGTATGGCACTATTGATGAAACTCACTTTTGCAATTTCGCCAGTCGAAACTCTTGTGCCCAATTTCACATATTTTTCCTTTTTTTTGGTGTGAAACTCGGCTGAAACACTGGCCGAAACCGCCGATGCACATGCTCTAATTCTATGGAGAAACAAACACAAGAAGGTATGCATAAACTTATAGGATTTTTTTAATGTTTTATTTTGAATTTCCAGGTTTCTAGGGTTTGATTTCCAGTAATTGAAGTGTTTGTGGGTTTTTTTGGGTGATTTTGATGATTTTGGTGTGGTGAACTATTATTGCTCATTTTGTGTTTACTTTTCTAGAAAAATGGTTGCTTATTGATGTATTGTGATGTTTTGAGCTTGTGGTTCATAAGTTATCAGAAAAATGGTTAATTTAGAAGTGGAATTGATTCTTTGATGACATGCTTTTGGTATAGAAGGCATGATTGATGATATGTTGCCACTTTTGAAGTTGTCTACTAAGTCTTCCTAGGAGAAATCTCAATGTAAATTTGTCTAGATCTAGTTGTATTAGTGAGAAATGAGAAATGTGCATTTGACCCTTGAGAAATAATATATTTTGCAGCCTATTAGCTCAAATGGTAGAGCAATGTGCATGTGCACAGAGATGTGGGTTCAAATCCCACATAGGCTAATTCTTGATACAGTCATGTCTTTTTGTTTGTATCGGTTGTTCTTTTGGTTCATGACTTTTTGAGGGGTTCATAATATTTGTTCTTATGGTTCATAAATTTTGTTATATGTTTTGTTGGCGAAATACATAAATTGATCCCTAAACTTTGATGATTTTGGCATCTATATTCCTGTACTTTGGGGGTTTCAAATAGGTCCCTGGACTATACATTTTTTGTCATTTAAACACAAACTGCTTATGTAGCAAAACGCGTCTATCTCACCCAAATAACTGCGCGTAAGATGAGAAAATTTTCTCAATATCACGTAATTTCTATTTCTTTTTCTTGAACTATACCCTTATTCCTTAAACTTTTTCTCCTTTTCACCAAATTGAAAATTAATTAGGGCTAAGAGAGACTAATTAGGGTTGATAATTGAAAATTAATTAGTTTTTGGTATTCTTGAACCATACCTCTGCAATTTTCCTTGGATCTTGCCAAAAATCGGGAGAGAGTGAGGATGAAACGACGGACTCGGGAGAAACCACGAACTCGGAGAGAGAGAGAGTCATGACTGAAGGACGGACTTAGGAGAGAGTCAGGCGGAACGATGGAGCCGGAAGTCCATGGATCTGGAGTCGGGACCGTCAATTGAAGAACGTCGGCGGAGAAGAACGTCGGAGCCGGGAGTCAGCACCTTCAATTTTCTTTTTTTTCCCTCAGATCTGAACTAATCTGTAGACTTTGACGAGGCAGAGAAGAACGTCGGCGGTGAATTCGACTTCAATGTCGACTTTGACAAGGCAGAGAAGAACGCTGGCAATGAAGTCGACTTTGACAAGGAAGAGAAGAACGCCGGCGAGAAAAAATCTGTCAACTTTGACGAGGCAGAGAAAAAAAATTGAAATTAGGTTTATTGAATTTTTATAATTTAATTTTAAGTTAAACTTGGTTGTGGAGAAAATTTTTGAAATTAAACTTGAAATTTAATTTTTTATAATATTTTTTAAATTAAAATAAAAATTATCTATGTGGCAATGATTTGGCATCTAGGTGGCATAAAAATTTGCCACATCAGCGCGCTTGAGTTTCACGTCAAGAAGGATCTCGTCATATGTGTTTAAATGACAAAAATATGTATAGTACAAGGACCTATTTGAAACCCCCAAAGTACAGAGATATGAATGCCAAAATCGTCAAAGTTCAGGGACCTATATATGTATTTTGCCATGTTTTGTTGTTTATAACAAATTTTCTTTTGGTTCACATTTAAATAACCTTAGGTTCATCAAAGTTTATCTTATGGTTCATGTCTTTTAGTTCATGCTAGTTATTATTTTCTTTCCTGATTTTTGGTTCATGGTACTTGTTCTTTCGGTTCATGTTTTTGCAAGGTAGGTTCATAATAATTCTTATGGTTCATGACTTTTAATTCTTAGTAGTTTATCTTATAGTTCATGTCATTTGGTAGCCTATTAGCTTAAATGGTAGAGCAATGTGCATGTGCACATAGATGTGGGTTCAAATCCCACATAGGCTAACTCTTCGTACGGTTTATGTCTTTTGGTTCATGTTAGTTCTTTTTTGGTTCATATTTTTATATGCTTAGGTTCATGATAGTTTAAATTACAACTCATGTCTTTTAAGTCATGTCATAGTTGTTCTTTTGATTCACATCTTTTGGTTTATGATATTTGTTCATTTGGTTCATATTTTTATAAACACATGTTAATAATATTTAATCTCACGGTACATGACTTTTAGTTCATAAAAGTTGGTGTATTGGTTCATGTCCTTACATGGTTAGGTTCATATCAATTGTCAATAAGGTTCATTAAATTAAATTCGCAATAATTGTTATTTTGTGTCATGTATTCATAAATGATATTCTATTGGTTCATGTCTTTATACGGCTAAGTTCATAACAATTTTCAATAAAGTTTAGGAAATTTAATTCATAATATTTGTTATTTTTGTCACGTAATCAAGTACATAAGCTTATTGTGTGGGTTCACGTCTTTATAAAATTAGGTTCATAACAATTATCAATAAGGTTCAGGAAATATAATTCACAAATACATGTTACTTGTGTCAGGTATTCTAGTTCATAAATGGGTTAATAATTTTGGTATACTAGGTTCATAATTTATGAACAATTGGTAAAAAAATGATTTATACTCTAAGTTGAATATTTGGGCATTTTGTCGAACACATGGTGGGCGGTTAGATGTGCATTGGTCACTAACCTTTGTTTTCAATCAAAAACTTGAAATTGTAAAGCAAAAACAGGCACAATCTTCATAGGCTTGATTCTTATCAACAAAAATCAGTCCAAAAGACACAAAACATGTAATCGAAGTACCAATCTCCAAAATTTGAAAAAAAAAACCCAAATGTGAATTTGAAACCATAGAAAAGAGATCTATAACAAAATCTATAAAGAGAGAACATAAATTTGGGCCGAAATCAACAAAAAAAGGTGAACCAAATTAGAAGAAGCAAATATGCCACAAGAATTGAGAAGATTCGATCGAAATAGGCGAATGAAACCCCAAGTTGAATAGGAAGAAGAAGAACCCGTACATGTTGCAGCTTGTGTTTTAATTTAATGGGTGAAAGACGAAAATGCCCCTCCGTGTATAAAAAATCACTTAACGCGTGTACACATCTGGGCCATTAAAATACATCGATCGAATGGCTCACACGCGCTCGCATAAAGCACAGTAACGAGTTTATGCATCTGATTGCAATTCTATTAAATAATATAGAAAACTTCATGAAGACCATCCTACATTGATGCTCGGCATAAATGTCCAAAGTCCAAACAACAAACAACATAAATAAAGGAAGGAATGGATCGAATAAAGGGTCGAAAAATCTCTTCGGGTTAAGATCTTTTCTTGATACCTAAATTCGTCGTATTTGATCTCCGAAAGAAATCATGTACTTAGCGCATATTATTTTTGGGTTTCAACATTATATATCTCCAACCTATTCCCCCTTTTGGAATCATAAAAAAGAATACTCAAAATAATCAAACAATAGAGTAATTATAAAAGGATAAACTATATAAATCAACAAAAGTTACAAACATCCAACCACAACAAAATGAGACAGTCTTAACCAAGCAAGCATGAGAAAGTCAAACACACGCATAAAACCGAAACGATATTTTTTTGAAAATGGAGATGTGCTAATATAAGTATAAGGGATATGGATGTTGGCGACTCGAGCTAAGTCAAAGACTTAGACAAATCAGCAAACTCAAAGACTTAGAAGTAAACACGAACCATCTTCTTCCACTATAGTGTTGCCCACGTCAACATATTCAATATCATCATCAAAGACAATCTTTTTTCCAACATTTTTAGACACTCAATGGTTACCAACGAGTTTGTAACCCATCTTTCTTCTTCTTCTCTCCTTTTTTCATATATTTTTTTACAATGTTATGGCTGAGATTCCTCAAAAATATAACTCCCCATCAACCTTATAAAATACATGGTATTCCAGAATTTTCTTGACAACACACCTAAGTAGTAGATCTTTCTTCCAAAGATTTCTAAATTTAAAAAGATATTATTATCTTTTAGTTGATATCTTTCAACACATGTAGTCAACATTACCAACCTACACAGACCCCTAAAAAACCTTTCCCCTCTGTGGAAAAAAGAACGCGCCTAAAACTAATGCACGCCCCCCCAATTTTACCCAGAATACTAGATGTTCTTCCTCCCAACCTTTTCCTGGATCTCATCCACTCCACTTCTAAACCCAAATTGAATCTATCTATTCTTATTTATTGAAGAATCATGTCCTTATGGGATTTACTTGAATGAAATCTCAATCTAAGGCTGAGGAAGCCATTTGTTTCTTCAATATTTAGGCTGAGAAAGCCTTTGAATCAACAAACTAGTTTTAGGCTGAGGAAGCCATTAATTTTGTTAGGCCGAGTAAGCCATGTTCTTTAATAATATTTGATTGAGGAAGAGAGATTACTCATCTTACTCGATCTTGTTTTCTCCCGAACTTTGAAGCCATTGAGTATTGATTCAAAATACTCCAAACCCCCAAATTAATCTAGGTTTCTCCAGTAGAAGTGATTTTTTTAGCCTTCGTCTTGTTCCGCCGGAAAGCCTCTCATCCAAATTCCAGCAACCCACCAGCCAAACTCTGTCAAGCATGGGCACAATCGGATTTGTTTTTACTTCGGCGTCTCCCTCGGTCTCTATCTGGCTCTCATATGGTTCGTCGGGTTTCCCTGTCCAACTGTTCGCCCGCACCCATCGCCGGCTTGTTTCGCCCGCCCTCCTCCGCCATCTGCTTGATCGCCCACCCCTCCGTCGCTCATGCCTCCGACGATGGCGTGTACGATCGGCCTTCCTTCTATTATTTTGCTGCAGAATAATAAGAAAAGGAAAGGAAAAAATAAAAAAATAAGGGAAATTACTTTTGGTACCCTTTAGTTTTCGACTTTTCCTTTTGGTGCCCAAATTTTTTTTATTCCTTTTAGTACCCCTCTATTTTATATAATATTGTTCCATAGCCTAAAGTGTCCTAACACCCACTTTCCATCTAACTTTTCTCCTCTACCGTTAAAAAAGTTAAAAAAATCCTTTTTATAATCCTTTTATTATAATATAAACTATCTTAATCCTCCGATTAAATATAAAAAAATATTATAAATATTAAAACTCAAAACAAAATAAAGTCTCTCTTCTGTGTAATATTTTCTTGTCTCCCTCTGTTATTTTCCCCACCATACCTCCCAAAACCAGTAAGAATTTCCATTGGGGTTTTTTGGGTCTTCCATTTTTCATCAAATATGCATTGAAAATTTTGCCTAGAACTGTTCTATTGGACTCTAGTTCCTTCCCCGTTATTCCGCCTGTCGAACACCTTCTCCGCCGCCGGAGCTCCATCGGAAGCCCGAACACCTCCATCATTCTGGGGGGCCGAGGCTTGCCGATCTATTCAACCGCGGCGGATTTGTGTCGGGATTGAAGCGGTTGAATCTAGGCATTTGAGATCTGAATTTTTACACAATTTGTATCCCTGTTTAACAAATTGAATTTTGACACACCGAGGATTAAAACACGAGTTCCCGAATAGTGTCATCAATTGAATTGCTAGTACCTTACAAACATTGTTTTCACACAAATTGAATTGCTTGTGCGTGCTAAGGGATCAAATTTACAAGAATGATGAGAGTTTGAATTTTCACAGTAAAAAATTGGAATGAAATTTTTTGTAAAAAAATCAGATTTGAAACGCTTAGATTTAAATTGGAATGAAATTCAATCGATAGAAAATTAGAAATTGTGTTTCCTGGGATTGCGTCAGGAATTGCCATTGAAGCATCGAACTCCAAGCGCCACTACTCCATTCGTTTGGGGAAGATGAAGGGAAAAATGAGTTTAAATTAAAAAAATTCCATCAAAATTGTAAAAGCATGCATGGAGTAGTGGCTCATGAGTGAGTTGTGTATGTCCACGTCCCGTTTTATTTTTATTTTCTGATTTCTGACGCTTTTTATTTTCTATAAAAACGATTTCTGATGGAATTTCTAACGGAATGCTTTTTTATAATAGTTTGGTTACAGGAAGAACAATACACAAATCTGAGGGGTACCAAAAGGAATAAGTTTTTTTGGATACCAAAAAGAAAAAGAGGAAAACTCAGGGGTACCAAAAGTAATTTCCCAAAAAACAAATACGAGAAAAAAATTTAATCTTGCTTGGCATGCAAGGCTGATAATAGGAAGCTTGTGGGTTTCTTGCATGACTTTTTCTTTTTACTTGCGAGGCAAGTATTTTACTTGTAGAGCAAGTTTTATGTCTACTTGCGTTGCAAGTAAAAGCGCTATCGTTTTACTTCTGAGGCAAGTTTTGACTGCTTTTCTTGCAGGGTAGCTCGAGGCTTATTCTATGTACTACTTATCCGAGAAGTTGGAGCTGAGTTTTTGCATTGGACAGAGTTGTATCGGGCCAAGTCGCTTGGTGCTCTGAGGCTTCTGAAGATCCTTCATCTCGGTGAAGGGAACGTCAGTTGTCCATTTCGCACGCCCAGGAGAGGCCGACCTGTTGCTGCGACGCTATTCTTATAGTGCTTTACTCACCCCAATCTCAAACTCTTCTTAGTTCTTATTCCCCGGAGTTTTGTACTTTTTATAGCTATTCCTGCTCACTTAGTCGTTCACGGCTGCCGTGTTCTTACGACCTCTCGGAATGCCAAGTCTGTTTGGTATTCCGAATTCTTATCTTATAAAAAAAAACATTACCAACCTACACAAAGTTCCCAACATACACAAGGTTTAGATATACATTACTTAATTTTTTTATTAAGGAAAATAATATAAATCTAATACTTACAAATCTTACTAAAGGACAAAAAATATTATAATAAACAAACTTCTTAGGATTTAAGCAAAATCCACACCCTTTCTTATCTTGAAAAGATAAGAGTGACATATGAATTGATGACCTAATCAAACTGATATGATATCTCGCGCAATTTTATCACGCATTTTCAGTTTGACTTCTTGTCAAGTCGGTGACATATCATAAATTGACGACCTAATTTGTAGTTTTGAAGTTGGCCACTTCACCTTACATTTGAAACCTATCAAAGTCTTAAACTCACATTTTACAAATTTTGTAAAATTGTTCTTGTGTCAATAGGATTTTGGTGCATATAAAAAAGTCTTGGATAAGGTTGATTTCCCGACCCAAAATAATGATTAATAGGCCTTGTTCTAATTTTGACCCAAAATATCATTTTATCCTAATATTATATTTTAAATATTTTTTTGAAATAAATACATCTCTCTAATGTTTACCTATTTTAACACAACTAAAATAGTACTAATATTTTAACTTCAAATATCACTTTGATTTATAAGCCAAAGCTGATGATCACTTGAGTTTGATTCAAATGAAACAAACTTTTATCCTAAAACGTGAAACGAATGCACTTTTCCTAATTAGTAGTGCACTTTTCATACAAAAGTGCATTGGAAAATACAAAAAGTGCAATACGAAAAAGTGCACTACAAAAAGTACGAAAAGTGCACTATAAAGTACGAAAAGTGTAAATGCGAAAAAGTGCATTCCGAAGTACGAAAAGTGCACCATGAATTAGGAAAAATGCATTCGTTTCAGGATAAGAGTTCGTTTCAGAATAAGAGTGTTTTTTATTTGAACCTAACTCTCACTTTATAAGCCAATAGTTTGTTTTGTGCGATTTACCCAAAATTCTGATGGGTTTGTTTCTTCTCTGTCTTTTTTACGGGCATAAAAAACACGGAACACATGTACTTTCGAAGTGCAAACAACCGTTTAACGTTTTGCTATGCTTCCCAGTTTTGATGACAAAAAAGTTCTCCTGTTTTCTTGGTTGATTTTCCTAATAAAAGAAAGAAAACACTATCTCAAATTTTCTGTATCTTTTGGTTCCTCTTCTCAGGATTTCAAATTTCAAACCAGTTGCAAATACGGAGTAGTAATTTGGTGTCTGAGCAATTCTTGCAGTCTGGCTTTTGCTGGGGCCTTAAACGTTTTTTCTATTCTTTTAATATTTTCATGGATATAGGTGTCCGCTCATTTTTCTTTTCAAATTTTCGTCTGACAAACGGCTATTTCCTATGCACAGATTTCCCTGCACAAATTTGTTTTGCTCGAGCTCTACAGTGACCGTTCGATAAAAGCACACCCACTACAAAAAACCCTTTTTTATAAAAAGTAGGGTAAGCAAATACTCTAGAATAATAATGCTAGTAAAATTTCCGGTGCTTGTATTAATTATTACTGTATTACATTTTTTCTTTCTTCGTAATCCAGTGACATGATCTTGCTCTTCCCCCAACACCCCCACATTCATCATCACATTTTTGAAGTCTCTCTTTTTTTCACTCTTTTTTTCCTCCTTTCCCACAAACCCTCAAATCTGTAACAAGCAAGACCAGAAATTAGATCGCCATTGGAGGAAAAAGGAATGCAAATCTTTGAGCTGAATTTGTTGTTTCAAGTGATATTAGTGGTTGCCCTTTTGGGTTCTTGCTGTTTTGGGCTTACCCAGGATGGTAAAGTTCTTGATTTCACTGCTGAACAGTGAACACTACTTCTTTGTTTTTTCTTCTGTCTCTTGCGTTTTGATTTTTCTGATGTGCTGTGCTGCATTTGTGTTTGTAAAGGATTGGCATTGCTTGAAATCAAGGAAGCTTTCAATGACACCAAAAATGTTCTTAGTAACTGGAGCGATACAGATCTTACACCTTGCCAATGGACTGGAATTTCTTGTCACCCAGAAGATCAAAGTGTCACTTCTATGTATGAATCTCTCTATTTCCCTTTTTGATTTGTGCTTATGTGAGCTTAAAACGTTTTTGGGTTTTGAATTTTTTTTTTTGTATAAATTCAGAAACCTACCATATATGCAACTTGGAGGGATTATATCTCCAAGCATTGGGAAGCTAAGTAAACTTCAGAGACTGTGAGTTGTTTTCACTGTACAACTGGTCTATGTCGATCTTGGTTAATTTTGTTTACAGAAAATTAATAATATTCTGTTGAATAGGGCTTTACACCAAAACAGTCTACATGGTTACATTCCAAATGAGATTGCCAATTGCCCTGATCTCAGAGCTATGTAAGTGGAAGCTGGAAACCCTAGTTCTATGTAAACTGATTTGTTTTATCTTTTGTTATGTATTAATTTCTAGTGCATTTGATACTTGAGAAACTACAAAGGCACAAACTGAATTTGGTTTTCCATTTAGGTACTTGAGGGCTAATTATCTGCAGGGAGGCATACCATCAGAGATTGGAAATCTTTCCTATCTTAACATATTGTATGGAGTTATTTTTCTCTATTAAACTTTTTCAAAATGCTTATTCTTGAAATTGTCATCTTGGAGCACTTTATGTGTCTACTAAAGTGATGGTTGTGGATTCATTTGTGAAATGCAGGGATTTATCAAGCAACTCATTGAAGGGTGCAATACCCTCCTCACTTGGCCGGCTTACAAAACTCCGTTACTTGTAAGTACTTGCCCAATCAAGTTTATTTGAACGATGATTAAAAGCTTATTAGATTTTGACCGATTTCACTACACCAAACTTAAATGTGCTCCCATGATCATATTTTGTCAGAAACTTGTCCACAAATTTCTTCTCTGGGGAAATTCCTGATTTTGGAGCTTTAAGTGCTTTTGGAAACAGCTCGTAAGTTCGCCTTCTCCATTAAAATCTTCTTAACTTGATAATTGCATAGGGAGGAAGAAAAGTGAAGAAATTTGATTGTATGGTTCTTGGTTTTTATGTTCATTTCTCTCATAACATCAACAATTAAGATTAACTAGGATATGTTTTTATGCAGCTAATTCAAAGTTGAAAGTTACAGTACAATCTTGTGAAACAGAAACGCAAGTATTCATCATTATGTCACTTAGCTTAATTAGGATTGTTCAATTATGGGTAGAGCATGTTGTGTATGCTTCTCATAGTAGTTGATTAAGCATTCAGAATTCTGTGAGACAGTGCAACGCTCATGCAAATTTAACTATCTTGCAGGTTCATTGGAAATCTAGATCTTTGTGGCCGTCAAGTGCATAAGCTATGTCGCACTTCCCTTGGCTTCCCTGTAGTTTTACCTCATGCTGAAAGTGAAGAAGATACAGGCAAGTCTTGCTTAAACCATAGCAAGCCAAAAAAAAGAAAAACTTGTAGATTTTTTTCATAATTTCATTAGACTGATGTATTCACATTCTGAATTGCAGTTCCTGGTAAAAGATCATCTCATTACACCAAAGGGATATTAATTGGTGCTATGTCTACCTTGGGTGTTTCACTTGTAGTTCTCCTTTCTTTCTTGTGGGTTTGGTTCTTAGCAAAGAAGGAAAGGGCTGCCAAGAAATACACAGAAGTCAAGAAACAAGTTGAAACAGACTCAGGTCAGAAATTAGGTTCCTGATTTTGTAAACTTTCATATTTTCATATCTCAACTCATTTACTCAAAAAATACTCTCTATTCTAGGAACCAAGCTTATCACCTTCCATGGAGATCTTCCATATCCCTCATTTGAGATCATAGAAAAGCTCGAATCTTTAGATGAGGAAGACGTGGTTGGTTCTGGAGGATTCGGTACTGTCTACAGAATGGTCATGAATGATTGTGGTACGTTTGCCGTGAAGAAAATTGACCGTGGTCGTGAGGGATCAGACCAAGTTTTTGAAAGGGAATTGGAGATTCTTGGTAGCATTAAACACATAAATTTGGTAAACTTGAGAGGATATTGTCGGCTTCCCACCTCAAAACTTCTTATCTATGATTATATGGCCAGTGGAAGCTTAGATGACTTCCTACATGGTAAGCTTCATTTTGGTTGTTGGGGTTCATATATTATTTCTGGAATTTTGTTCTCTAACTTAATCTTTTTCCTAGCAGAACGTAATAATAAAGAGGCAGCTTTAACCTGGGGTGCTCGTCTAAAAATAGCTTACGGGTCTGCCCGTGGAATAGCTTACCTGCACCATGATTGCTCCCCAAGAATAGTTCATAGAGATATAAAAGCCAGTAATGTACTTCTTGATGAGAACCTTGAGCCTCGTGTATCAGACTTTGGGCTTGCTAAACTTCTTGTAGATGAGGATGCTCATGTAACAACTGTTGTTGCTGGTACTTTTGGCTACTTGGCACCAGGTATGCAAATAGATTGCCTTTTCTTAATATATTTCGGCTACTTGGGACATGTTGGACAGATGATATATTGTATTTGTGCTTGAAATGTGTATACTTGTCGATGTCAGAGTATCTACAAAGTGGAAGGGCAACGGAGAAATCAGACGTGTACAGTTTCGGGGTTCTGTTGCTAGAGCTTGTGTCGGGTAAAAGACCAACCGATCCATGCTTTGTGAAGAAGGGCTTAAACGTCGTTGGTTGGGTAAGCACAAAAAATGGCCAATAACATTTTTCTTAATGGAAGTTAGTAATAAATGTTGATCTGATCAAAATGTGTGGGTGCAGATGAACTTGTTGCTGAGAGAGAACAGAATGGAAGATTTAGTGGATGAAAGATGTAGTGATGCAGATAACGAGACACTCGAAGCGATGCTTGACATAGCTGCCAGGTGTACCGACTCTAACCCAGATGAGCGGCCGACTATGAACCAGGTTTTGCAGCTTCTTGAGCAAGAGGTGATGTCGCCTTGTCCCAGCGACTTTTACGAGTCCCAATCTGATTATTGTTAGTATCAAAAACTGGTACTATCCATGAATGCAGAAGGAAATGAAGGAGTTAGCTTGAAACTTTTGGTTTCAATTAGAATGTCTCTCTGAAATTATTATATTTAAAACGTATTCTTGGTGCTTTTGCTGCCACTTTGGAAGGCATATTCTAATTTTGTGTATATTAAGAACCTCCTTTGTCTTCTGGGACGAGAAATGCCATGTTTTGAATGCGTGATCATGGTCATGGATGTAATGATCAGTTTGAGGCTCCGATTGAACCTCTCGGAGCAATTTTGTGAAACTGTTTGAAGATTTACTGCATTCGTTTGTTTTAATTTATCTTTTAGGTGTTTCGTCGGACTTTTTTTTTTTTTCTACTCTACATGATGAGGTGAGTTGATCGAATGAGCATAATGTGACTGATCCTGAATTCGTTCAGTTTTATGAAATTTGTATGGGCTGAATCTAAACTTGAAACTTAATTACTAGCTATATTTTATAGTTGAAATTCAAATTAGTAAGGGTGAAAATTATGAAAAAAGGATATTTTATATAATAATATTATATTTAGATGTACATATGGATACCCTAGATTTGATCTTGTACTCTCTGTATAAAAAGCCCCTATGAGTAACCTAATAAGGTGAATCTGATCTTCTCTCTCTTTTCTCTCTATTCTCTCTAATTTATAAAACGTTATTCATGCTCTTATTTTTTTTCATAGATGGATTAGTTTATTCATGTACAATTAATTCATGTTGATTATCTTTCGAACGGCCATATATGCATATTGTCTACCAAGTACCTCTCGGTCTAGTGGTAATTGGCACTAGGTCGCTTAAGCATTTGTCCAGAGGTCTCGAGTTCGAGACTCTCTGACGGTGTGTATGCAGCAGAGAGGCTTGGGAAGAGCAACACCCCTAACGGGATCCAACCCAACTCCGGTCCGGACGTAGGCACAAAGTACCGAACCGGCGAGGCCCGACCCATCAAAAAATATATGCATATTGTCTTGTTCACAAATTATTCCCTGATATTTCATGTACATGAAGTTTGCATATGTGATATTATTTCATGAATACATGTACATATTATTTGATTGCATGCTAGATTAGTAATGCTTCGAATCTTTATTTTCGATTGGTTATTTATGCTATACAAATTGCTCATGTAATGTTTGAATGTTTCGATCGGTTTTCATCTACATATACATACATACATATATGTTTCGTGGTACATATATATATAGTTTCTTCATATGCATATAGTAACCATTTACATGTACAAATTAGTTGCATGATAAATATGTACATGAATTGTCTTGGTGTGATCACAAGACCATAAATTCTAATATTTTATCTTAATCTTATTTAAGCTTATGATAAACTAGGTGGATATGGCCCGTGCTATCGCACGGGTTCTCATTTATTATGTTTATATTATCTAGGCAAAGTTAATTTTTCATATATTATTCATATATTCCTTTCATATAATTTTTTTGTACTTTAGTGGGATTTATCATTCCTAATATGAGCCTTGCATATATTAAAAAATATTTAAATAATTAAAAAGATTGTTGAAGAGTAGTTGATTAATTGAGTACAAAGATAATATAATGTTAACTATAGTATGTTATTGTTAAGTTAGAAGGAATAAAAATAAAATTGTAAATTCTCAACCATATGATTGTGCAATAATTTTCCATTTTGTATTATATCTATTTAGCGATAGATTTAAGCATCCATAGAAAACTAATATTAAAAAACATTGATATTGTACCTTGTTGTAAATAATCACTATCACTCTTTTTGTAGTCTTCATCTCTTATAGCTTCTATATATTGGAGAAAATATAACCACAACACAAACATAAATATAGATACAAAAATATTAAAAGATGTAATTTGATTATATGTAAATATATTACATTATTACAATAAATAAAAAAGAAAAATATATATTGCTCAAGAATTTATAACTTTCTATAATTTTCTTATACAATTAGAGTTGTCCTAATCTATCTTCATATCTTCATACGGAGATAACGTACACTTACATCCATGCATTTTTGTGTGTACATCCACATATTCGCCTCTTCTCCACTGACAACTTGGCATCTTGTAAACTCTTTTTAAACTTTACTCTAATCTACCTTTTTTTTACTTGCTTTGAATATTGGGATAATATTAAGAAAAAATTATAGGTTTATAAACAATAAATCTATATGACCAAATTTTAAAAAAGATTAAATTAGGTGCGGTTGGCACTAAATGGGTATTGAGGTACATTTTCGATTTCATATAAATGTGAATGATATACCAACTTATCAACACACATTACACCTTCATAAATGGGGCATTTTCTTGCTTCATATAACTGATCAAGACATTATGGATTTAATCTTCCACAAAAGATTATTATCTATGATCAAAATTTTGAACATAATATAAAAATAAAGCTCTATTATCTTCATGCTATTCAAAGTAAAAGACACGAAGAACATATTTTGTTTTTTGGTGGAAGAAACGAAGAACATCTTGATTACCTTCTCAAACTCCAAAATTTGTATAGTTTGGGAGGTGAAAGAACCACCGAATCAAAGAATTCATATATAACAACAAAAGAAAGTACAAACACGTTAAACTAATGTTGGTTTCATAAGAATTGTTCTAACAATAATACTATGCATATAGCAAAACAAATCGGAGATAGGTGAAATATTACAAATTATGTTATATATGATATGAAATGAGAAAGTGATAATAACTATTTATACTAATAAACAATTTGAAGATAATTTTAAAAAAGCTGAACAATTCTTCATATTTAGCTTATATTGATTGTTTCGAATTATTGATGATGAATAAAGAAATCCATGGAAAAAAATTGTAAAAAAGTTATAAATTTACAATAATATACATATAATCATGAAAAAATGAATGACATAAAAAATAATTTTTTTGGTCAGGAAACTATAAAAATATATTTTTTTTGTCAGGAAAAATTATAAAGATATATTATCAAAACTCACAGAAATTATACGTAAATCACAATATCTATTGTCCATATGCAAGGTGAGAAAAATGAGATCAAATGAAAACTTAGTTACCTTCTCAAACACCACTATTTGTACTACTTGGAAGGAGAAGGAGCCACTAAAGCGAAAAAATCTATAGCTAACAATGTTAGATTTCATAAGAAAAGATTATCTTATTTGTAATATAATACATCTACATACCTACTTTGAATTGATCGAGCAAGATGTTGGATATAGAGGGAAAATCACCAATAAACAATTATGCTATATATGGATTGAAATGAAAATTGACTAAGATCTATTTATACTACATATGGTACATGATTCTTCATATTCCTTGTAGGTTATATTGTTTAGAATCAAGTCAATAAATATTTAGCACTAAATGTTTTTTAATGCTAATTATTTTTTTGTGGCAGTAATTAGGTCTTGTTTGTAACCGATGTATATTAAAGGGTGATTGTTTCAATCTTTAATTATGTTGACTTGTCAAAGGCAATACATTGGTCAATTTTTTTTGTTTGATTAAAAAAAGAAAAAGAAAAAGTTAGTTCTAAAATAATTTTAAGATTATGTTTAACTTAAAAAGCTTATCTATTAGGAATATAGGTGATTTTTTTCCCAGAATGACAACGTTTGGAACATCACTTATTTTTTGAAAATTGAGATTTAAGAAATGGTTTCTATTATTATAAGTATTATTATAAAATATTCTTCATGAAAGGATATTTAATTTATTTATTTAAAAAAAGGAGAGTTGAAATGAAACATATTAATAACTATTTTGAATATAAAGTATTATAGATGATATCTCATTGAGAATCCAATGTACATTTATTACACTTTATTATGATAAATATTTATATAATATGCTTGAAATGAAATTATAAAAAATCTTATTAATTGTATGAGCATTAATTGCTCAAGAACCTAAGTTTATAGTATTATAGATGATAAATATTTATATAATATGCTTGAAATGAAATTATAAAAAATCTTATTAATTGTATGAGCATTAATTGCTCAAGAACCTAAGTTTATAGTATTATAGATTATTATAGAAGATAGATATTTATATAATAGGCTTGAAATGAAATTATAAAAAACCTTATTAATTGTATGTGCATTAATTGCTCAAGAAGCTAAGTTTATAGTATTATAGATATGTACCTGAATTGTCTTGGTGCGAGCTTCAAACTAAAGATAAGTTGCCGATATTGTTTTTTGGTACACTATATATATGATGCAACTTTCATATGTCTAATTATATGATCGTGTACATATGTTCTTTTTTAAAGGAAATTTGTTTGCATGAAGATTATTGTATGGTCAATCGTTTCATATTGTTTTTTTTCCGGATAAATATTGTGCGTATGATATATCTCCTGAAGAGGATATATTCACAGCAATTTGTCCCTGAAGCGACAAACTAAAATCATATTGGTATATCCCCTGAAGTTGATGTTTGTATAAATAAATTTGTTCCTGGTGAGATAAATTATATGAGCATATAAAGATAATATTATCCCCGAAGTAACAACTTTTCATAATCTTCATTCCCTGAAGTGAATGAAATATCGATATATAATCCCTGAAGTGATTATTTTCATTCCCTGAAGAGATTAGAATATCATTATATTATCCTTGAAGCGATAATTATTTCCTCCTGAAGAGTTAATTTATAAATAATATTATCCCTGAGGCGATTTTGCAGTAATACACCAATTAAAACTGTTTTTTGCAAAAATGACCATGTTATACCGAAATAGCATTTGAATACCCACGTGGGCATCTTTGCTATAAAAGCAACATTAATTAATCTTTTTTTAAATAAACAAAAAATTCTATTTTTGTTGATTATCCGAGGCGGTGATTTCATCTCGATCGCAATCCATGGTGATAATCCGGCAGAGGTCGTCGGTGCTCCATGGTGATACTCCGTCCAGTCGTGCGTGTAGGCTCGCGACACGGCTTGATCTTGAAGTTGTACATCCGGAACTCGTCGGAGCCGCAGATCCCGGTGTTTATGTCCGGCAGCGCCGCGCCGGTGTACGCCTTCGGCGACGCCGGCTCAGACTTGGAGGTTGTGGCAATGGTCGAGGTGCCTTCGCCGCCGAGTAACGCCCGGAGGTTCTTGGAAACGGGAGATTTGGGGAAAAACGAGATCAGATCTGAAGGCCTGAGACCGTTAGAGTTGACGGCGTTAGGGTCTGCGGAGGCAGCGAGGAGGATCTCGACGGCGACGGGGGAGGAGTGAGATCCGCCGGATACGGCGAGGTGGAGGGCGGAGACGGAGTCAGATTCGGATGTGCGGTCGACGTCGGCGGCGGGGGAGGCGGCGAGGATGTACAACGTCGCCAACCTGCTGGTGCTCGCGCCGCCTACAGAGCGCCCTCCGACCTCTACCACAAGGCTATCAGGGAGCGCCGCCACCGGAGGCTCATGAAAAGCGGAATGTTGCGGACGCGCTCTCTGTCGATCGTCGATGACCTGTTTTCGTCGCCGGCGGAGGTGCCGTCGGAGGAGGACGAGGCTGTTATATGGAGGAGGAGCTCCGGGAGCTGGAGAAGGAGATGTGGGAGCACTTCTCCGGCACCGGATTCTGGAGAAGAATTAAATAAAAGTTTTTTATTCACCCGTTTAAAATTCAATTTTCGTATTAAACAAAATTAAACATAAATATTTAATTTATCTTTTTCTTTAATTCCTAAAAAATTGCATTTGGGGGATGAGTGGGCATTTTTGCAATAAAAATGGCTACCCACTTAATTAATTTTGGTAAAAGTGCAAATTTGAAAAAAAGTATACCTTTTTCGCAATTTAGACTTTTTTTTGGTGTATTTACTACTAATTTGTCTTATCCCTGAAGCGATAATTATTTCCTCCTGAAGAGTTGAATTTACAAATAATATTATCCCTGAAGTGATAATTATTTCCTCCTGAAGAGTTGAATTTACAAGTAATATTATCATATTATCCCTGAAGTAATAATTATTTCCTCCTGAAGAGTTGAATTTACAAGTAATATTATCCCTGAAGTGATAATTATTTCCTCCGAAAGAGTTGAATTTACAAAACAATATTATAACTAGTTGTCCCCGTCGTGCCCTGCACGACTATGACTCGATATTTTTTTAGATATACTATAAAAAAGATATTAATAAATAAAAATATAATATAAATAATAATTGTGAATTGGTGATTTATATAAATTGTAAAAAAAAGCATAATTCTAAATTAAAGATTTTGATAGCAAAAATGAAAATAATGGGACATTTAATATGGATTAACAAATAAAATTGACTTGACATGTACGTATATTATAAAAAAAAACATTACCGGGAAATTATAATTGAAAATTACAATTGTAATTGGCTAGATTTGTATGTAAATTATAAAAAAATCAAAATTGAAAATTCAAAGATATATCATAATTGAAATTTAAAGATTTAGCAACAAAAAGATTCGATACTATCTAAATATCATAATGGGAAAAAAATATAGATTAACAAAAAAAATTGACTTGATTTGTACATAAATTTTAAAACCGTAACTCATTTTTTCTATATATTTATTATGATTCATTTTTTAATACCGTAACTCATATGGGAAAAGTCAAAACGATGATAATGTTGTCGAAAATATGTTAAGATTATCTCTAGACATATCTATTCTAATTATTATTTTTCAGAAAATATGTTAATTGTTAAATTTTATGTTCAATTTATTCGTTATGTACATATGGTCATATGGATCAATAATAATTTATTATTAATTTTGTAATTTAAAAATATTATAGGATAAGATCTCAGTCTATATTTATGCGAGTTTTTTTTATATTATATTGGAGAGTTGTTAGGATCATGAAGATATGTTAAAATCTTATCTTATCAAAAATATTTTTATATCAATTTCATGGAAATTAATTTTTATGAACCGGTTTTTATTTTGCTAGAGAATAGGTTAACTGTTAATTTTGTTGTTCAATATATTCGTTCTATACTTACATATATGATCATATCATATATATGGATCATTAACAATCTATTATTAATTTTGTAGTTTAAAAATATTATAGGATAAGATCTCGGTATATATTTATATGAGTTTTTTTGGTAGATTATATTGGAGAGTTGTTAGGATCATAAAGATATGGTAAAAAATATTTTTATATATAAATTTCTCGAAATATGTAACTAAATTTCCAAAAAAACATTATTATAATCTAATATAAAAAAATAAAAAAAATTGATTGAGATTTGTAGATTATGTGGCAATATGATGTATACATAATATATGAGTGACATGGAAATTTTTTGACATATGGACTATAACATAGAATATTTATAAAGACGTCTAAATTATAAGAAAATGACACGTGTAAAAATATGAGGTGACTTAATATAGGATCGACATGTGGCGAAATCTTAGGTAGCGTAATGAGAAGACTCCAAACCTTATTGCTTTTATATATATAGTAGATTTTATCCCTGAAGTGATAAATTTCATTCCTTGAAGTGAATGAATTATTTTATTTATTTATTTTTTCTTATATTGTTTATTTATTTATTATTTTCATATACTTAATTATGTTATATTATTTTTTCTTGAAGAGTTAATTGAATGTACAGAACAAGATTATCCCTGAAGTGATAATCCTCGTTCCTTGAAGTAAATGAAAACTTCATTTTATCCCTGGAGTGATAATTCTCATTTCCTGAAGTGAATGAAACCATTTTTCTATTTTTATACTTGGAGTGATAATTTCCATCCCCGAAGTGGATGAAACAAATAATCCCCTGAAGTGGATGAAATAATTGAATCAATCCCCAGAAGTGGATGAATATAATAAAAGTTCCTACTCCTTGGAGTGAGTGGTGATACTAAAGTCGTCTCGTGAAATAAATGATATGACATGATTCATGTGCAAATTGAAAAGGAAAAATACCATCTCTAGAAGTAGACAATAAAGTTCATATGACAATATTATCTCTTGAAGTAGATAATAAAATACCCACATGGATATCACATCCTGAAGTATGTGACTAAAAGGTCTCATTGAAATCACATCCTGAAGTATATGATTGAAAGATCTTATGAATAATCACATCCTGAAGTATGTGATGCAAAGAAGTCTAGAAGACTTCGTATACAATCTCTTGTCACCAGAAGTTGGCAATATTTTATGATACTTTATTTCTTTATTTATACTTTTCAATTTAATTATTTATGTTATTGCTTATATACATTTTTATTTGTTCTTAAAGTTAAAACATGTCATCTCCAGAAGCAGATACTAGTCTCATTACTCCTTGGAGTGAGTAATGAAAGAAAATATCGTTTCCTGGAGAAGATGATAAAATTTATGTAACAATGATCATCTTTTGAAGTAGATGCTTCTATACATAAGAGTATTATCCCTAGAAGCGGATTTACATACACAATTATTTCTTGTAGTATGACGAGAAGTATTCATTAGTGGAACTATATGAACATATCATCTCCCGAAGTGGATGATAAATGGTTCGAGAAATGCAATTACATTGTCACTTGAAGTTGACAAATGAGATGTTTGGGAGAATCATGAAGCACTTGAAGTTCCAAAATACGTGTGCTAAGTTATAATGAACGTATAATATCATCAACTCCATAAGAGATCATTGTACTCTTGGAGAGTTAAGAGATGTCCTAAAAAATCTTGTACTCTAGTAGTAGTACAGAAAATGTGGGTCTATGTTATGCACAAAACTCTTTCTAAAGGATCACGTACCTAGCATGAACTAAAAGTTCGAGGTCAATTTTGACAAACCTCTTGCATGCCAGAAGCATGCCTCCTCCGGAAGAGGGTGTGAAAGAGGTTACGGTATATTACGCATGCGGCCGTTAGTCATGGTTATGACTTATAGCTAGGACGTCGTGGGTTAATTTAATGTCCAGAAGAACATCTAAGATAAGGGATATCCCATAAATGACATAATTGATCATCAGTCTTGTACCAGTTATACAAGAACCACACCTTATGAGTATAAATGTGGAGATCGGTCTAGTCTATATTAAAAATTCTGAATGCACCCATTTTGAGGCATCTAATGTTAAAAATCAAGATAATGATTTATCTGATTTGAGTTGATGAGCTCCCAAACATAAGTATAGATCACCGATATTTTTCAATGATGTCACACCATATAGTATTTGAAAACCAGAAGTTTTCACAAGTCATGCGCAAATTTTGGTGTGAAGGTTATGATGACTCTAGAAGAGTATATCCCATTGAATAATGTAATCTCACTAACTGGAAGTTAGTTAATGATAAGATATATTTGTGGCATGATTAACTTGGTCACTCAAGTGAAATAATAATGTGCATGATCGGTATGGGACCGAAAGATCTTGAGACTTGAAGTCTCTTCCTAAGAGTGACTTTGAAAGGCTTGTGATCTTGGCAAGTTAGTAGCAAAGCCAGCATAATATGCAAGCAAATACAAAGTCTCATATGCTCCTTGACTAAGTTCAAGTGATATAAGAGGACATATTACATCGCCATGTGAACCATTGTGGATTAATCATATAATGTTGAAAGATGCCTCAACCCATTGGTTCCATTGAAAAAGGAGGGGAATGAAACTAAATTAGTGTAGTGGTTGAGCATTGAGTAGCTCTCACACACATTCACAAAACGACCTAGTAGAGTCGTCAATAATGCGGTCATAATTGATAGCTAGGCAAATGTTATACATGAAATACACGACTAGGATGAGTCGTTGATTAAATAGGGTTATGAAATGTCAATGTCGATAATTAAATTCGACTTGGAGCGACTGCTTATAGAAAATTTTCCTAATAGAAGCTTGTCTCTAGAAGAGATTAAATGCTTTATATGTCCTCCACCTCCCTGAATGATTGTTAAGTAATGTCACACAATGAAAGTTGGGATTAGACGAAGGGTTGGGTCCTTATCGTTTATAAAATACCTAGAGCTTATAGGCGGTGATCAATATATTGCTCGGAATTAAGATTAACACTTTGGCGAGGTGAAAATCCCAACTTTAGGGGGAGAATAAAATGAGACTAGAAGTTAAGAGATTGCATGAGATGCAACTTGTTGTTTTCAATCCGAAGAAAGCTAAACCAGAAGTTTAGCGAATTGTATAACTAAACCGGAAGTTTAGGGAATTGTATAGCTCATGTTATTTATCAATGTCATGAAAGTGATTAAGCCACAAACACCAACTGAAAATGCGTCAGCTCATTTGGAGATTCCAGAAGTAACTCCAAACCAACACATAAGCATGCTTGAAGCATGAGATACATTTTTGGATTTAAGGATACATTCCCCAGAGGAGGAAAGAGCCAATTACATCCCAAAAGGATGATATGTCGACTGGAAATAAACATGGAGATAGAACTCCTGAAGAGATTCTATCTAAAGACTCTAAAAGCAAAGAAAATAGCATGAGCGACAATTTGGAAATGTCGATTAATTATGTAAGTATCAGTATAGAGTATCAAGAAGATATCTTTGCTTATTTAGTTATCTTAAAAGTCATCGGAGAAGATGAAAATAATCCCCAAACAATGGAGGAATGTCGACATCGAAATGGTTGGAAAAGCTGGAAAGCAGAATTAGATTCGTTAAACAAACTAGGTGTTTTGGGCCTGTAGTTCCAACACCATAAAGTGAAAAACCAGTCTGTTATAACTGGTTGCACAAGGGTTCTCGCAAAAACCTGGAGTGGATTACATGGAAATGTATTCACCAGTAGTGGATGCAACGACACTCAGGTTCCTTGTTGCTTTAATCGTTGTTGAGCGTTTGAAAATGCAACTCGTGGATGTGGTAACAACATATACATGAAAATCCCTGAAGCATTGAAAATGCCTGAAGCATTTGAATAAAAACCACATTACATTTATTCCATTAAACTTAGAAGATCGCTATATGGATTGAAACAATCGGGAAGAATGTGGTATAATCGCCTTAGAGAATATCTACAAGGCAAGGATTTGTCAGCTATCAAATAGGTCCTTGTGTGTTCATAAAAACAACAAATTTGGGATATGTAATCATTGTTGTTTATATTGATGATTTGAATATTATTGGGACTCCAGAAGAGATCCTAATAGAAGCTGATTATTTGAAAAGAGAATTTGAAATAAAGGACTTAGAAATATCAAGTAATGTCTCGGCCTGCAGTTCGAGCATACAAATGGAATAAAAGACCCATTGAATTTGATGATAGCACATTTACTAAGTGCACCAATAGTACTAAGGTATTAAGTGTGGAAAAGGATCGCCTTTTGCCCCTGATCAGAAAATGAAAGAGATATTATGTCTTGAAGTACCATATCTCAGTACAATAGGTGCATTAATTTTTATTTTTTTTTGATTAGGTAAGGATTAGGGTGCTCTCCTTTACGGAGGGCGCCCTAGAGCATCCTTTCGGATGGGAACTAGAAGTTCTGGATGAGTCTTGATACACTCAACAGGGAGACTATGGCCCAAATTAGCGATTTTGTCGGCCACAGCATTACATTCCCTAAAAACATGGTTGATCACTATGTCCTGGCTTCCATGCAAGTAAACAAGGATGTCAGTGATAATGAGTTCGATCTCCCAAGGGCAATGAGTTTTCCCTTTAATAGCGTTAATGGCCTGAAGATTATCCCCTTCAATTTCCACTTTCCCTATTGATCTGTTTTTTATTTGTCTTATCGCTTCCCGGAGAGCTAGGGCCTCAGCTTTCAATGCTGACACTTTTCCAAAGCTAGTCGTCAAAATATCCAATACATGGCCAAGGTGGTCTCGGAATACAATTCCCCCAGAAGTGTTTCCATTGGGTAACATTGAGGCATCCACGTTTACTTTAATATATCCCGGTTTGGGTTTTTTCCATTTCCTTTGCATTCTTATGTTTTTGTTCCTATTTTTTAACTGAGATGTTGGTATAGCTTCTTCATCCTCTTTCCATTTTGATGATCGCTCCCAGTTTGCTATTTGATTTCTTATGTATGTTGTTAAGTCTGATATTCCTTCGTTTTGGTTTTGTTGAAAAATCAATTTGTTGCGTTGATGCCAGATACTCCAACACACCACTGCTAAACACGTAAAATCTTTTTTCCCAAGAAGTTGGTAGATTTCATTAAGAATTATTCTTGGTGTTTTGTTTTGTGGGTCATAACCCTGAATGGAGTTAGCAATATTTTGGTTTACTTGGTTAGTTATGTAAATTGTGTACGGACACTTTGTTAGTAGGTGGTTTATGTCTTCATTATTACAGTCACACAATACACATCCTCCTGGAGTTATGATTTGTTTATCCCTAAGTCTAGCTTTCGTGGGAAGTCCATTATTATCAACTTTCCAAAGAAAATTTTTAACCTTTGGGTATGTATCTAATTTCCACAACCAGTTATTTATATGTGGTGTCTGTCTCTCTAAGTTTGTAATTAGGTCTACTGCAGATGAGGTGGAGAATCAACCATTCTTGCTTGGGGCCCAATACAATCGGTCTTGGATATAGTTATCCGGGATTGGAGTGTTTTGGATTTGCTCAACAATGTTATCAGGAAGGATTTGTCTTAATTCATGTATTTTCCATTTATGATCAATCGTAATCCAAGCATTTACCGTTATTGTTTCATCTACATCTGATGGGTTCTTTGCTTGGGGTCTAAGGGGTCCTCCAGGCAGCCAGTTATCTTTCCAAAACTTGACCGTTTTCCCATCTCCAATTTGCCAGATTAGACCTTTATAGAATTCTTCTCTTAGCTGCATCAATTTCTTCCATTGCCATGAGGTGTTTGCTTTTATCTTGTATGTAAATAGACTATCATTTCTAAGATATTTTTCTGAAATTATCTTTACCCATATATTATTTGGTTCTGCCAAAATTTTCCAGAGCAATTTCAGTTGAAGCGCTTTGTTCATATGTTCTGTTTTCCTGATTCCTAATCCTCCTACCTCTTTAGGTTTACAAATCTTATCCCATCCCACTAGGGGTTTATAAGTTCTATCCTTGTTCCAGAAGAATCCCCTATTAATCCTATCCATTTCTGAGTGGGCATAGGATGGAAGCATAAAACTTTGCATTACATAATTCGGTTTTGTGGCTAGGTTGGCTCTAATCAGTGTCGTCCTTCCTTCTTGAGATAGCGAGTTTGCCTTCCATTTTGTGAGCTGTTTTTGTGCATTTCCAATAGAGTCTTTAAATGTGTCTTTGTTGACTTTACCGTTTATAATTGGACACCCTAAATACTTTTCTAGATTCGTCATTGTTGCAATCCCCAAGGCCTATTGTGCTACATTTTTTTGTTGGGACGTCATATTTTTAGATGTTTGAAAAGCCGACTTGTTATAGTTAACTTTTTGTCCCGAAATTCTACAAAATTCATCAATGATGGTCTTTACTTTTTCGCATGATCGTTGGGAGGCTTTGGCAAATATTATGATGTCATCTGCAAAGGCTAAGAAGGGGATTCGTGTCCCACCTCGTGCTATTGGAAATCCTATTGTCTTTTTGTCTAGTTCACTAGTTAATTGTAGTTTTCTTGCCAGAATCTCCGAAGCAAGAACAAATAAGAAAGGTGATAAAGGGTCACCTTGTCTGAGTCCTCGTTCTGGGCTAAATGGTTCCGTGGGTCCATTATTTACAAGTACCGACAGTGACACGATACATATGCATTCCCTTATCCAACCTACAACTTTCTTATCAAACCCGAATCTAGTCATTACATCTAATAGATATTCCCAATCTACTCGATCGTACGCTTTTTCCATATCCAGTTTGATGGCAATCCATCCATCTTTGTTTTTTGTGTTTCTAAATGAGTGGAATATTTCATGGGCTATAAGGATATTATCTTGAATAGATCGGTTTGCTATAAAGGCCCCTTGGAGGGGATGGATAATCCTGGTTATGACCTTTTTAATTCTCTCCGTTATGATTTTAGAGATGATTTTATAGATAGTGGAACAAAGACTTATTGGTCGGTAGTGATTAGTTGATTTTGGGTTCTCTATCTTGGGTATAAGAGTTATAAATGTATGGTTAATTTGTCGTAGGATCTTTCCTGAATGGAAAAAGCTTTTTACAGCTTTGATTACTGTTGGTCCTACAATATCCCAGTATCTCTTATAGAATTCCGCAGTCATACCATCCGGTCCTGGAGATTTGTCAGAGCCTAGCTGCATTACCGTTGCTTTAATTTCCTCATTTGTGACAACACTGGTTAACATGTTATTGTCTTGGTCTGTGATTTCTTTGGTTATCAGGTTAAGATATTCATTTGCATTATCTAGATAAGTTGGTTGCTTAGTATATCTTTTTTTGAAGTCATTTCGTATTTCTTCTCTAATGTTATCTATACCTAGGATTTGTGTACCTTCAGACGTGGTAATTTCCTTAATTATTTTCCGGTTGCGTTTCTCACTCGCAATTTTGTGGAAGTATCCTGTATTAGCATCCGAGAGTTTGATGTGTTTCGTTTTAGCTCTTTGTTTCCAATATGTTTTATGAAATTTTAGGATGCATTCTTTCTTGTTCAACAATCTTAGTTGTTTTTGGATGGTGCTTGGTTGGGGAGAAGTTAGGATATTCTTTTGGAGTTCGACCAATTGTTCCTCAATTTCTCTCAATTGTTCGAAAGTGTTGCCTAGTGTATGCTTATTCCATCTTTTAGCATGTTGTTTAAAAAGTTGTGTTTTTTTCACTAATTTAAACATATTTGAACCCTGGAATTGTACTCTCCAAGCTTGCTTAACCACATTTCGAAAGTCTTTTCTATACATCCACATTTTTTCTACTTTGAACGGTTGTGCTTTGATTGTTTCATCATTACTTAGTTCCACTGTTACTTTACAATGGTCTGAACTAGTAAACGCATGGTTTTTGGCACTAATATTTGGGAATTTTTGTATGATGTTATTACTTACAAGGACTCTATCTAGTTTTTCATAGATGTTGTCAATTTCAGTCTTATTCTTTCTCCAAGTGAAAGCGTTACCTGAAGACGGAATATCTTCTAGAAGACAGTCATTTTTGAAGTTTAACCATCTTTCAAAGCGGCTGGACTCAGGGTACACCCCTCCTTTTTTGTCATTCGGTTCTTGTATTTCGTTAAGATCCCCAATCACAAGAGTAGGGAGGTTTAAGTTTTGTATCGTTTGTGTTAATTGGTTCCAAAATTCCTCTTTATCACGAGCATTGGGTGGGGCGTAGGTAAAACAGATGGCTATCATATCTTTAGTTACAAGATGGTGGTATTTTACAATCACATACCTTGGTTCTTGGACAAGAATCATGATTTCCTCATTGATGAGCTGGTGTGACTTCCAAAATATAGCAATGCCTCCCGCCCGACCCGAGGCAGGAGACCAGACGACATTATCGAATCCTGCACGTCTCCAAACCTGGTCACTTGGGAGTGTATCCGTTTTAGTTTCCGCTATTGCCATAATTTGTATTCTCTGAATTTTACAGAAGGAGTCGATCTCTGGCCAGAACGATTTTCTCCCTATCCCCCTACAATTCCAGAATCCTATCTTCATAATAACTTATTTTTTGTACGAACCAATCCACCACTACTTTTAAGCTTTGCCATATGGTTTCTATTTTGTTCCTCATTCTAGGGGGAAATCTCATGCTAATCAGAATGGTGGGTTGATATTTAATTTCACCAAAAGTGTCAATATTGCTTAATTGATCCAGAAGTTCCTTAAATTGTTCAACCTGATGAAGGTTAAGTCGTTCATAATCCGAGACGATGATCCTCACTATATTATTAAATCTCACTAGATAGAAGAGAATTTTGATAACACCTTTCCTAGTAGTGCATTCATTCTGCATATTAGTGCAAGGTCTTATTTTCCTGCACCATTTTTTCTTAATCCAATCATTCCTAGCTAACTTGGCGATGCTCCATAAACGAGCAACCCTGCATTCTATATGTTCCATATTGGTTGATTTATCTTCCCTTAGTATTTTTGCTAGTTTGATCTTAGCCAGTTGCATGAAATTCAAATTCAGCAAGTTCCTTTTTATACTCCCTGTATTTCCTGCTTGTATATGACAACAATATTCTTTATCCTGCTTTTTATCATGCCTCTTCCTTTCTATACAATTTCTGAGAATTCCATTTATTTTGTTCTGTTGTGAATCCCTGTCAAAATATAGTCTTTGCTTTTGGTGACAAGTGTTCCTCAAAGGAGTAGTATTACATTGCTTTAAACTGGCACCACCAAAGCTGGAATAATTGACTTGCTCCTGTTGTTGTGCTTTATATATCTTTTCTTTAGTATGGATATTGAAACCCATAGCATTTCTTAAGTACATGTTTTCCATTTGTCTAGGTTCTTTATTTTTCTTTAATTGTCTCAGCTTTGTGTCTTTATTCTTTTTCCTTCTCTGCTTGTGTCGTTGAGTTCTTGCCTGTCTTGAACTATACAACCTTCTGTACTCCCAATCTATTTGTCTATTCCTGAAACAAAAGCATCTTAGGCACTTAATTATAAGCATATAGGGGTTAGTAAAGTCATTATTCAGAATATCTCTACAGTAAAAGCAACCAGCAATGCATTTTTCGGTTCTAGTTTCATTAGTAGCATAAGTACTTCTAATATTATTATGCTTTTTAATTTTGGGATGAAGCCAAGACAATGTTTTAAATTTATTCTTATAGATAGGAGCTTGAATCTGCCAACACCAGCAAGTTCCTAATTTTATCATGTAATTCTCAATCAGTACATACCAGTAGTCTCTCCATCTTTTTCTTTTCTGTTTCTCCATCAAGCTAGCTTTCCTGTGCCTGTCAATGCACGCCAAAACAGTGCAGTAGTCAAATTGCACTTTCATTGCATACAAATTCAATTTATATACTAAACCGGTTCTATAATTTAATACATTCCTCATTTCTTTACCACACACCTGCATATGCATAACATAGTTGTTTCTTAATTTATCATCATGTCTCTTTAAAAACCTACTCTTTGGCCAAACCTCAGTCCAAGTATCTATTTCATTCACCAAACCAAACAATGGACAATGCAACAGTTTACAAGAATTAGTTTCCCATCCTTTATTAGACCTCCTCAGATGGTTCTTCTGCCAAAAATAAGGTGAGTTGTACAAGGTTTCAAACATTTGTTTATTCATATCACCTACCCAACTATTGTGATTCAAACAGCAATCATAATTTTCTTGCCTAGTGTTCAACCAATCACAAAGAAATATAAATAGGTATAACTCTTTCCTTTTCCCCCAAAGTATATAGATAATAATATGCAAGTTAAACTTATGGTCATATTTTCTTCTCAAAGCATATTCCTTAGTCTTTTCCCATCTTTTACTTAGCCTCCTCAGATTGTTCTCCTGCCAAGCATACGAGCATCCATCATTGGGTTTTAGTTGGTTAGAATTACAAATGTCATGATACATAACAATCCCTTTCCATTCAGAGTTCATCACAACAATCATAGAGGTTACACAACATTCATAAGTCATAGTATTGTCCAGCCCCATAACATATGTAATAGCAAATTGCAGATAACTTCCATAATGTTTCCAAGACATCCTGGAGAGATCACCTATTTGCTTGATTACCAGAATCAAGATAAAGCAACAAACAAGAGGTGGTTGTCTCAATTGAGTGACTTCTATTGGATCATCAGGAACATATCCTAATAAGGAGGTTTCTTTTCGTAGAATGTTCCCTTTGACCCGTGACAGCTTCTTTAGTAAAGCTACCAAGTCAATTTTTTCTATTGTTTCACCTTTGTCTTTCTTAGGCCCTGAAGGGCCAGCTTCATAGGGCTTCTTAAAGCCAATGCCCTTAAAGGTCTCAAAGACCATGGCAAGCTAGGTGTTCAGCTGATCATGTGGAAACACATGTTCAGATTTTTCTTTAGAGAAATTTCCATCAGAATATGAAACCTTTTTTAGGGATTTTTTGTTTTTCTCCATTAAGGCACTTTGTTTCTTTCTTAGGGCGCCTAATATCTTCTGTTTCCAAGGCAAAAATTCAGAGTGAACAAGAGGATAGTCTAGCAGTGGTGTCAAGAGTTTTATGGGGAGATTTACTTCCCAACAATTCAAATTATCGGCAACAAGGCCCCATTCAGAGATTAAGACATACAAATCAAACTTAGCAAGGGTTTGAGAGGAGAGAAGAAACCTGACTAAGCTGGACTTACACTGCCCATCAAGGCTTGTCCAGAGAAGGAAGCAAATTCCTTCCCAAAGATCTTCCGCCTGTCTCCTCACTCCGAAGAGCCGCACCGTTTGAAGCCTCCCTGATGCCCCGGACATAATGGCGAAGAACATGAGTGAACAGTACCAAAGCGTTACCAGCCCTAGTTTCCAAATTACTTTTGTCGCTAAGAGAAAGAGCCCTCTAAGCCTCTTTCGCCGCCTTTTCTTGGATGGAATGGCGATGTTTCTAGCCTTATTGAACTCGAAAGCGTCGGCAAATGTCGGACCTGGTCCATCGCCGTCGTCAACGCTATGAACGACTTCAGGATTCCGGGGTAACAAACCCCCAATTCCGCACCAGATATGATTTTTCTCTTCAATACTCTAAATTTGTGAAAGAAACAGAAGGATTATTGCACCAAATTGGGCTAATTTTCGAGATCTAGGGCTTCGGTTAAGGTATCGTGGGTACTGTTCATCAAATTGGGAACGAGAGTTTCGGGGGAGCAAGGGAGTCATTTTTACAATAGGTGCATTAATGTACCTTGCTTCATTACCTCAATAATGTCATTTTATGTGACAATGAGTTATTGTCTCCTTTAAACATACAATAGAGATTGTTGGTCCAGAAGTACCAAATTTTTACGAAATCCCACGATGAAAAATATGTGTCGTATGAAGAAGCATATGTTTAACTAAGGGGGAGCATCATTATACGACTGTACTCTTTTTCCCTTGGCTTTGGTTTTTATCCCACTGGATTTTTCCAAACAAGGTTTTTAATGAGGCAGTTCGTCATATAAAATCTCTGATGAGACAATCTCGGCCTGAAGTTCGAGATATGTGAATGAATGAAGTTTTTATCCATCCATCAAATCAAGTTGAAAGGAGCCAACGGTGATGTATGAAGAGAATTCGGCATAGATTGATCAACCAAAGTACCTATCATCAAGTGTCCTCAAATTACAAGATTCAACTCAAAGACATGATGGATGCTCAATTCATTCAAGCAAGGAGGATATATTTCAAGTTGAGAGAAGAATCATAACTGCACTCTTTTTCCCTCAGTCTTGGTTTTGTCCCATTGGGTTTTCCAGACAAGATTTTTAACGAGGCAGTTAGTGATGTACATCTAAGGGGGAGTGTTATAATAATATTATATTTAGATGTACATATGGAAACCCTAGATTTGATCTTGTACTCTCTCTATAAAAGGCCCCTATGGGTGACCTAATAAAATGAATCTGATCTCCCTCCTTTCTCTCTATTCTCTCTAATTTATAACAATATTAACATTAATTTAATAAAGCATTTTATTTATAACTAGTTGAATTTAAAACACTTGTATATAATATCATAATAAAATTATGTAATTTATAAAAAATCTTTAATATTGTGCCCCATATTTTATCAACATATAGATAAAAAAGTATATACTTGAAGCCCGAGTCTTGTTAAAAGATAAAAAATATTATTATGTATAAAATTAATATAAAAAATACTAGATAAAGTTATTATCAACATATAGATAAAAAAATTGTATACTTCGATCTCAAATCTTGTTACAAGATAAAAAAAATACGCATAAAAATAACATATAGGTCAAGTTATTACAGTATCTTATAAGAAATTGGATATATAGAAAGAATAATACAAGTAATTATAGTATTTATTATTAAAAAATATAACATTATTTTATTCAAAGAATGCCACGTGGTGCAATTTTTCCAACGGACATGATTTCTGCTTTAAGAAAATGTACTCTATCCTTCCAATAACTTGGGACTCCTTTGGTCCCATAATATTTGTAAAAAAGAATATTTATACAATTTTGAAAAAAAAAAGAAAAAAGCAACTAATAACAAGTAGAATGGGATGGTGATGCCTAAAGATGAGAAGAAAGGCAAAGAGATAGCATTAAAACAAATTCTCCCCCTATTTTAAATGTAATAGACATGCAAATCTCAACCTTAATTCTCTCTCATCTGACGCCTCATATTCATTCTCCTATTTCTCTATAAAAGTAAGAACATGTTGTCAAAGGCATCTAGAAAAATAAGATGTAACGGGTTTAAATGTACATGTCCTAAGACCATCTGTAACGCGGGTTTTAAAACATAAAAAATAATAGATCTCTTCTAAATAGTAGTTTGAGGCTTAAAACCCCAAGCTTGCGCCTTCAAATTGAAGGCAGGATAAAAACCCAAAGCATGGACTTTATGTATACGTGGCAACTTTTGGTGCACTGGATGGAGGTTGTAATCAATGGTTATGAAATTTCGGTTGGATAAGTATATTTTCATTCTTTTAAAGTGTTTTAAACCACAAAAAATAAATTTGATTCAAAACAAAAAAAATTATTTCGTTTTTATCTATTTATAGACACCCATTTTGTATATACTTTGACTAAAATATATATATATATATAAATACAAGTAAAAAATGATTGTTAAAAATAATCTTTGTATTTTATGGCTAATTAATTTTATGTATAATATAAAATAATATAATTAACATAACATAGTGTAGTTGATTAGTTGGGTAAATATAAAGATAAAAATTGTAAAAGTAGTAGATTTTAAAGAATGAAACGAAGATGTGGTTGTGGGGATAAAGTAAAATGGGTTTTAAATGAGATAAATGAGTGAGAAAATTAGTTTGAGGGGGTTAAAACCCCATTTTTGGGCTTGGCATTGTGAATGGTCTAAGAACGGGTTGAAATGTAAGCTGTAAGCTGTAACTATGTGATCAGTGATCACTACTAGAAGCTGTAAGGTGTGGTTTTTGAGCACGGATAAATCATGTATACTTGATACAAACCTGCCTACTATCATTCTTGTGTCGACCTTTTATGTTTCTTTGTTCTAAAAAGAAGAACTAGAGACTGTATGACACTTTTTGATTGCTTACTCTATACTTCAATACGTTTTTTCTTTATGGGTGAAGTAAACTTACAACATTCACATCCAAAAAATGCCGAGTAATATAGGGGAGGTCGAAGATTTTAAAGTGCATAAATGAAAATGGGCCCAAAGATAATTCGGTTCTCGTTCGGAGATGGGCCAAACTCAAGGCCCATGGATGGGCCGAACTCAGTTGCAGGAACGGGGAGAGTTAGGCTTGAATGCCATCTTAGCAATGTAGTAGTATGCTATATTGTTGATTTTGGAGATGTTTCATTCCTCAAAATAGACTGAGACTCGGAAGAATGTTTGAAAGAATTATCTCAATCTTTCACAGGCAGCTTTAAACGCTATTAATAGCATTCATAAGGCACAAATTGTCAAAATCTTTTGTTTTATTTTGGTGTCCTCGTGGAATGGCCCCGTCAAAAAATAATTAAAAATCTAATTAATACTCTTGTTTGTTTGATAGTGTGTGGAACATCAAAATGGGATAGGGATTTGCACTGATTGTCATTGTTCATTGCTGGAATAAACCTATATAGTATTATGTAATCATCCAATAAATGGTCAATGAAATGCTGCATTTAGACACATTATTTTCTTGATATTATAAACCAGATGGGCAAGTTTATACAAGGTCTCACTAGAAAATGAATGAATTGTGCTAGATATGGAATAGTTTAACATTATGGTCAAAGTCCAATACATCAACTTGACACTCAGGTATCCATCATCTCCGTTCTTTAAAGTCAACTTATTCACAAAATATAATCCACCATTCATCATCTCACTTGCCATAACACAGAACCAGTTTGCAAAGAACAAGATCAGCAGTTTTCATCAGAAGAAACAGAATGTATGCAACCACGCCCCTTTCAGCCTACAAAAATGGCCACAAGAAGTCACACAACTCTTTCTCAAGGACGATTCACGAAGGACCCAACTCCGGTTACCTCCTACTCCAAGATGATCAAGAACACGAGAACAAGATAACGAGCTCGTGCTTTCTCAGCCGTCCAAATTTCAAGATCACAACTCTTCCTTTCCCACATAACACTTACCTCAACATTTATCCAGACGGGGATGATTATTGCTATGCTCTCTTCTTTGTTCCTGTCATCAATCAGCCAATCTCTTCCAATCTGTATTATATCATCAGAGAATATCAAGGGTAAGCTTAAATATATATACATCATTTTTAATAATCCAGATCTCAAATTTGCTTCCAAAAAATGTGATTAGATTTTTGTCTTGGTCTTATGAAAATCTAGGGAGGCACTAAGATGTGCTAAGTTGGAAGATAAGCAAAGCTGCTGTTTTTTCTTGACTACAATCCCAGATGCAGATCCAAAGCCATTAAATCATCAAGACATTTATCAACAATTTAAGATTTCTCGTTCCAAGACACGTCCAGGGTATTTCTCTGCAACTTCTGTTGCATCAGATGGGCTTGTTCCAAAGTTCTTGAAAAACGACTTTGAAGCAAAGCTTACTTGTACTATTCTCCCACCTTTAGATGAAGCCATAGGGGTAGATCTGTCCATTCGAAATTGCCTCCCAAGTACGAAATTTCCCTTATCCTCAATTACTATTGGGAAATGGTGGTGCCCTTTTATGTTCATCAAAGATATTCCAATGAAGGATCAAGTGAAGAAGTCGTTGTTCTATGAGATGACGCTAGAACGAAGATGGGAACGGATTTTTACGTGTCAGAATAGTAATGGTACAGCCAAGAAAGCCGTTGATATTGATGCAGTGGTATCAACTCAAGGGATTAGAATTGGTGGTGAGGAGGCAACACAATTTGAAGAAGATTTTGTTGATGGGTTCTTCTGTATTAAGGGTATACCTGGAAATGGTGATAAGCTACCAAATGTGGGGCTGAGTTCAGTGATTGTTGAGAGAATGATTTGGGAGGAAGAAAGAGTTGGGTGGGTTAGAGGAGATGAGAAGAAGGTGAGAATTAGGAGAAGAGAGGTATATGAAGAGGAAGGTTTGTGGTTTAAGTTTGATTGCTTTGTGTTGGTGGAGAGATTTGTTCTGAAGAGAATGGACGGAAGCTTGGTTTTGGAATGTGATTTTAAGCACACCCATCAAGTGAAGATCAAGTGGAGTTAACTTGAGATAGGAAAATGATATTCCAATACCAAAATTAATGCATCCTCTGCATAAATTTGTTGAATTCAGGCTGTGTTTATGTAATTTCATATACGTCATACAAAATTAATGAAATAATGAAGGTCTTGAAGGATGAATTGTGATCTTTCATTGTGAATTACCAGACTCCAAAGTTCAAAGATTTTCAAGTAGGGGGCTTTAGCCCCCCCACCCCCTATTTGAATAAAAAAAGATGTCCATGTAGGGTTCTTCTCTATGAGAAAAAGTTGAGTTACATTGAAAAAACTATGAGATTCAAGTTAAAATGTTATGCAGGATTTACTATCTAAATCCTTGTCTAAACATCATTAACAAAAACATCTTAAACTAGTAAAAATACCCACAATTGTTTTAGCTTACAGCCTTACATCAATAAGCTGTTATTTGGTTTTTCCGTTGTTTTACTACCATATATAAGTTTTGATTCTAAACAAAGAATACACGAGTAAAAATACCATCAATCATTTTCTAGCTTACATCAACACCAGTCTGTTTATTAGGTGGTTGTTTTTCTCATACCAATCCCCCCGAAAGAAGATGACACCAGTACAAAAAAACTTTCTGATCTACCATCTACAAAACAAAAGCTTGAAAAATGGGTGATGAAGTGAAAATACGCCCTTAGATTAAAGGAATACTTAAATCTCAAATCGTACAAGAGTTGATAACCATTAACAGCAAATATCAAGCAATGTCAAGTTCACATAGATTTGCTGATTCCAGATGAAACTAAATGATCTTGTGGTTAAACAATCAAAAGAAATGTATTACCACAGAACACAACTCCGCTATCTCCTCATGATACGCTGGCGTTCTCGTTTACGAAAGCGATCCAGAATGATTTCATCTGTTGCAGCCTGCCTCCTTCCAGGAGGATCAGCTGTATGATCATTGAATCTCGAAACCGGATTCGCATCATCCCCACCTTTATTGTAGAGTTCCGGGTGATCTGCAATCATTTAATTGATATTAGAAGATAACAGAAAACAATAAATAGAGAAAATGAAAAATCTTTAATTATTTCGGGTTGTCATATACATTTCTAACAAGATGTAACCACAAGTGTTAACTTGTCATTGTGAAATTCCCATTATGTGTTTGGGCAAAGCCAAATTCAGTCAAGGAAAGGGAATGACAAACCTCTTCTCAGCTTTTCAGCATAGTCCTTTCCACGCTGAAGATAATCTGCACTATGGCTCGAAGGCAGGTTCGAATCTGTTTTGTTCTTACCCATAAGCTTCTTCTCATGTAGTAGCTTTTTTGCAGCCTCTGTTTCCTCTATGTTTTTCAATTTGTACCTTGAAATAAGTATACAAAGAATGAGTGGAAAAATGTACACTTATATGCAGAAACAACCACAAGTTTTCAATTATCAATTTAAGTAGCAATTTGTTTGAAGAAATGGATGTGCTTGTATCATTATAATGACTGAAAATAAGAGCTTTCTTGCTTCATGTACACATAATCAGAGAGAAAGTAACAGCTGTAAGCCAAGACATGATAAACATACTCAATAGGGAGCTGAATTTCTGCAATGCCTGTGGTCCACTGGGTTGAGCCTTCCCCTGTGTTTCTGCTTTTCACCTAAATATATCAAAAGTCAATAAACTAAAGCAGTCGTATAACCAGATCTCACACAATATCAAATACACCAATTTGATTATTTGCAGGAAGGAACTATAAACCCTTGAGAAAGAATAATAGGACCCAGCCTGAAAATTTATCAAAGTTCATAATCCGAAAAGGCAAAACCAACTTAGACAGACCAAATTTGGCCATTAACCGAAAGACCTGAAAATGAAAAAAAAACCTGAAACATAAGGAAACTCGAAGCGCACTCACTTTGAGATGGTCAGGGATCTTGTATAATTCATCTTCTGCTCGTTTTAAATCACTCTCTTCTTGATTAGTTGCAGTTATATCCTTCCCCTTTTTCTTAGCCAATTCTTTATCAATATACTTGAGCCTATAAACACATGCAGCAGCACAGAGAGGAGCTTCTCAGGCAATATACCCAGAAATGAGCTTTTGAACAAAAGACGCTCCCACAAGTACAGATTTACAGAAAAGCAATAATCACAAATCCACCAATTAAAGAATATATTAGGGATGATAATTTTGCATGAATCATCTGAGTAGATGTTGTTGTTGTTGTTGTAATATTGCATGAATCATCATGACACTTCAGCAAACAAAATGTGCAAAGAAAATAAAGAAATTGGCATTTTTAAATATCAGCATAGAATATAACTCAAAGGGAAACACTTGCATCCCTCAAATTAAATTTCATGCTTGCTTCTTAAGCTGAAAGGAGCAAGATTGTTTGAGTATGTCAAAATCATGTAGTGCAACTAAGTTTAATATGCAACAGAAGTATGTAGTAGCTAACTACTAACAAGTTGGATTGGATTTCGATTTATTTTAATATGTATTCAATTAGTTGTTGATTTTTTGTAAAACTCCCTCTATATATATAAAGAGGGGTTCTAGGTTTTGAAAACTCAGATTGTTCATATAATATACCAGAATAATATGTTTCTTTCTTGTTCTATTTTCAGTAGTTCTTTCTTTGTTTCCTTCTCTGTAAAATGCTCAGATTGAGTGGTAGAGTGATCATTTTCTTATTTTCTTCATGAAATTCACCAAAACAGTATCAAAAGAGACAATATTACTTACATATTGGGGTCTTCCACCATAACTGCAGTTTCTTGTGCAAATGTATCCTGAAGGACCAACTCCTCCTTCTCACCATCGCCCTCAACTCTATCCCGTACTTTAGGTAAGACATCTCCTGATGGTCGTGATGTATGATTTGCAGGAATTCCACATTTCCTCTCCCTCTGTTTCTGTAGCAATTTCACCTCCTCCAAAGCCAACCTGAAATGACATTAGTCAACAATGAGCGTCACTTCGTCTATAATGGCAAAATACTATTAGATACAGAAAACAAAGTATGAAAGCTGAATGATAATGTCTGCAAGTCCTTTCAAGACAAAGAAGAATAAAGTATCCTTAATATTACATCCAAATGGAATGCGATGCACATCACCAAAATAAGGTGCTCCAAAGCCAAAAAGGTACCTTCTTTCTTCTTCATCTTCAGATTCATGTCCTTGCTCATTTACTTCTTCGTCGACTTTTCTCTTTCTGAAGTTTTTCATCTGGACTCAAAGCAACGTTCTCCTAAGGCTTTTGCCTAATATTTCCTGATTTTCCAAGTGTTTTAGCACCACTGTCCAGATACGAATTCAAATGTCAGCATAATATGGCAATCAAAGATCAGATGAGTGAGTATTGCACACCAACAAACACAATGAAAATTTTAGATATTAGTGGAAGTTAGTAGTTTTTGCTTTGTGTGTACATTAAGCGGAGATAGGGCTGAACGAAGTATGTCTTTATACTAACACAGTAACAAAGCCTCCCAGTTTATCATATGCACAAATCGTCAAGCAACAAATTCAATCCCCAAGTGAGCAGATTACTTTCTGTAAATCAACCAGAAACGATAACTACAAACCAGTCTAGATTCAAATTTAATCCAAGAACCAGATGAAAATTTCACGAAACACAGGAAAGAGCACAAAAGGGTAAAAGAAGAAAACCTAATTTTATGAAGTGAGCACAACGCGTCGGCTACGGCTGGAGAATGCGAGGGAGAAGCATGTGAGAGAGAGAGGACGACACACCGACGGCTAGAGAGAGGATGGGCGACCGGCGTCGACGCGAGAAAAAGCGTAGGTTCGCTACTTGTGAACAAAAGGAGTACAGGATGCAGGGACGGGAGATTTTTTAACAGAGTTTTGTGTTTAGGCTTGTCAAGTAGTTTAAAAAATTAATTGAAGTTAGTAAATTAGATTAAAAAAATTTGGTAAAAAAATAGTTAAAGTAAAAGGTTAAGTTTGTAAACAAATTAATTTATATTTTATATTTTAATTTCACTATTTTTTCTCCTCTCTCACTTTTTTTTTTATTGTAGTAGAAATTTTTTCTTTATTTTTTCCATCCACATAAACTGACATAAATCAACAAATAAATTAAATTTTAAATTTAATATTTTAACTGATTTATTAACATTTAACAATGAACTAATGTATAATTGTATTAATATAATATAAATAAAAGTTTATTTTTATTTTAACTATGTAAGGTTTATTTAGTACGAAGTTCATTCTAGATTTCTACTTATAAACAGCCCTAGGAAAGGGCCCAGAGACGAAACGACGGACTCGGGGAGAAAGAATTCGAATTCTTCACCGCCGGCCTATCTTCTCTGCCTCGTCAAAGTCACAAATTCGTCTCCAAAATTGATCGGTTTGAACTTCGTTCTCAATTGAATTTTGTTTCCTAATGTCTTTATGTCAACCGTGGTTCTTATTTCTTAATTGAGAAAGATCCAAATTTTCACTTGTTTTTTGCCGCTGGCGCCTGGCTGAGAACTCCCCCCATGGCTCGGCCTCTGCTTGCCAAACATGTAGCTGCTGTGATAAAACACCAGAGGGATCCTCAAAAGGCCCTTAAGACGTTCAGATCAGTCGAAAAGGAAGATGGCTTCAAGCATAATTTGTGGACGTATAAGTGTATCATTGATAAACTGGGTGAACATGGAGAGTTTGAAGAAATGGAAGAACTTCTCTCAGAGGTGAGAATGAATATTGATAACAACTTATTAGAAGGGATATATGTTGGAGCCATGAAAAGTTACGGGAAGAAAGCGAAAGTCCAAGAGGCAGTGGATTTGTTTGAGAGGATGGACTTCTATAACTGCGATCCGTCTGTCAAATCTTATACTGCAATTATGAATATATTGGTTGAGTCTGATTACTTTAATCAGGCACATAAGGTGTATTTACGCATGAGAGATAAGGGGATTGATCCTGATGTATATACCTTTGGAGTTAGGATTAAGCTGTTTTGTAGGACAAACAGGCCTGATGCTGCTCTGAGACTTCTTAAGAACATGAGTTCTCAAGGGTGTGAGGCCAATTCAGTTGTGTATTGTACCTTAATAGGTGGTTTTTATGAAGAGAACTGTGCTTATGAAGCGTCTAAGTTGTTTTGCCAGATGCTTAGCATTGGGATTTGTCCTGAGGTAGCTACATTTAACAAGCTCATACACACACTTTGCAAGCAGGGAAATGTTCTTGAAAGCAAGAAGCTTCTCAATAAGGTTTTCAAAAGAGGTGTCACTCCAAATTTGTTTACGTTTAATATATTTATCCAAGGGTTTTGCAAGAGAGGCGAGGTTAATGAGGCTGTGAGTTTGTTTGATTGTATAGCAAAGCAAGGTTTTGCTCCTGATGTTGTGACATATAACTCTCTTATATGTGGATTGTGTAAGAACTCTAAAATTGTGGAAGCAGAAAGCTATTTACATCAGATGGTAAATAATGGATGTGATCCTGATAGTTTTACGTATAATAGTGTCATTGGTGGATACTGCAAAATGCGGATGGTACAAAAGGCTGATAAACTTCTCAATGAGGCAATATTCAGGGGGTTTGTGCCTGATGAATTCACTTTAAATTCTTTATTAAGTGGGTTATGCCTAGAAGGTGAGACAGAACGGGCCATGGGTTTGTTCCATAAGGAAGTGAAAAAGGGTTTAAAACCCAGTATTGTTCTCTACAATTCATTGATAAAAGGCTTATCAGAACAAGGGCTTATGTTGGAAGCGCTACATCTAATAAATGAAATGTCAGAAAATGGTTGTCCTCCAAGTATTATGACCTTTAATATAGTCATAGATGGAATGTGCAAGATGGGTTGTCTATCTGATGCTAATGACCTTGTGGATGTCGCTATTAGTAAAGGGTGCTTACCTGACATTTTCACTTTTAACACATTAATTAATGGTTACTGCAAGGAGTTGAATTTGGAGTGCGCAATTCAGCTTGTTGATAGAATGCCAGAGCACGGTGTTACTCCAGACGTGATTACATATAACTCTGTGTTGAATGGACTTTGCAAGGCTGCAAAATTTGAAGATGTGATAGAAACCTTCACAACAATGACTGAGAAAGGGTGTTCTCCTGCGATAAAAACCTATAATATACTAATAGACAGCATGTGCAAGAGTAGGAAAATCAAGGAAGCATTGAGTGTGATTGATGAAATGGAACATAGAGGTATTACACCTGATATTGTCACTGTTTGCACATTGGTTAATGGATATTGCACAAATGGAGATCCAGCCGGAGCTTATGATCTCTTCAGAAGAATGCATCGGCAATACAAGTTAACTGCTTCAACTTCAATTTTTAATGTTCTCATCAATGCATTTTGTGAGAAGCTAAACATTAACAGGGCAGAAGAACTTTTTAGTGAAATGGTCTGTGAAGATTGCTTGCCTGATTGTTATACGTACCGTGTCTTAATTGATGGGTTTTGTAAAGTTGCAAATTGTGATGCTGGCTATGCCTACCTTCTGGAGATGATGGATAAGGGATTTGTACCCTCATTGACAACATTTGGCAGAGTAATCAATTGTCTTTGTATGGAGCATAGAGTTTGTGAAGCTGTTGGCATAATCCACCTTATGGTGCGCAAGGGTGTTGTTCCTGAAGTTGTTGACACAATCTTTGAGGCTGATAAAAAGGAAATTGCTGCACCAAAGATAATTGTGGAGGACCTTCTTAAGAAGAGTTGTATAACATATTATACATATGAACTTCTGTATGATGGTGTTCGGGACAAGAAGCTTCAGAAGAAAAAGATTTCTTCAAGGCATCCTAATAATTTTGATAAGAGGGATTTTGTTGCCAATGTAGATGCATAAAATATGCCTGAAGTCTTATGCACCACATAAATTTGTAGCTAAGTTCGTAGAAACTGTACATCACCATGGGTTGATTTCTCAAAAGGCCACAAAAGTGTCATGAATCTGACTTCAGGTAAATTTTTCATTTTAATTTTTCAAACATATATTAAGTGCATATGTTCACATTTACCTTGACCTTTTAAGGATTGCCTGTGAGTTCTAAGGTGTGCTAGGGGAACATAGTTACAATGTAAATGGTACTAATGGAAATATGGAATAGTTGATAAAGTGTATGGTAAGGTAATGTGACTAATAAGGTGATAATTTGCCTATATGGAAACCTTATAGTGTAAATGTATATGTTGCCACCCTTACTTTATTCAAATTCCTTTTTCTCTCTTCATTTCCCCTCTCTGATAGTTGAAGGGAGCAAAAGACAATGATCAATGTTACTGTTTGCTCTTCATCTGCAAGCTGCAGATGCTTGAAACCAGAACCTGCTCTTCTTGGTTGCTCTGGAGGTAAGAAGTTCTCCCATGTTTTCTTTTCGAAGCCAACTTTTGTTGCCTTGAGTGGAAAAATGTTAATAAGTATAGCTTAATCAAGGAAAAAACTGCATGGCAGCATTTACTGTGTGCCAAACCACATATTGTTATGTTGCTGCCTTATCAATTGGAATATTAAGTCCTTATTTTTTTTCCACAAACTTAGTTGTGTAAATTAAGTTACTATATTGTACTTGTAATGAATAATGGTTCTGCATCAACTATAATGTGCGTGTTCTACAAACAAATGGAAAGGATGGAGTATGCAAAAATATAGACAATTTAGTTTGGATAATGACAATGTAGCCATAAGAATGATTCTCAATCTCAGTACACATAATTGTTGCACTAAAGAGTTTACACACACACACACTCTCTCTCTCTCTCTCTCTTATTCAAGACTTAAAAATCCTGGGTCTTAACTAAGACTTCATGGATTTGATTTTGGCATGCAATGTCCATGTATGTAGATGTCCTGAGTTCAACAAATTAATTGAGACTTTCTTATCTGCATTGATTTTTGGTGGTGAGGGGGTTTGCAAATTGGCATAGATTCTCGTTTGTTTGATTGGTTGCTCATTTGTTTGCTAGAAACATTGTTGTGAAAAGAGGTGCATTAGAATACGTTTTTTTAACATTCATCAACCATCTTCTCTTATTGGGTGTGTCATAACATTAATTTACTGTGACTACAGCTAAATTGGGATGCTTGTTCAAAAAAGCTAGCAAATGGAATGCCATTCCACATCCCAATTGCAAAGAAGATGACCTTTGACTGGAAATTCAGCGGTATCATGCTTGCTTCTAGAACACTACAGGCAGATGGCGTGTATCGGTTGCTCCAAGATGTTACCTCCATTTGTATATTGAAGAAGGTTTTTGTATGCACTATTCATCCACAAGAAGAAGTTCCAATTGATTCTCTTAAACTTTCTTCCTGAGCTCTTATAAATTACGGAGTATAAGCTAAAAGGTCAGTTTCCAATTTCCATGGATTTTTGCCTGTAATCAGTTGCATAACAGTCAAATGTTACTTTCTACAGATCTTCCCTTAAAAAATGAGAATGCTTAGCTCATTATAATGGTTTTGTCCTGTTAACCAAGTCAGACATGTGATCATCATGATCCTGATTTAAAACAAATCATGTATCCAATTTCTCCAATACATGAATCAAATTTTTCAGAAGTTAAATTCTGACTTGGCTAATTTGGCACTAGTAGAAATTCTGTTGAATCCCAAGAAACTACACTGTGAAAAGACGGCCTCAGGAACTCCTTAACAGCATCACCCATAAATCTATCTAACAAAACAAATGCACCACAAGCAGTAAAAGGCTCAAATGCACCACAAGCAGTAAAAGGCTCAAATGCACCAGAAAATGTATAACCACTTGGATTCAAGAGATTCCAAATTTAGTTGATCAATCCACGCCTCTGACATAACCATTGGCATGAGAACCCAAATTTAATTTATAGATGAGTCCAGAAGTTATATATTCACAATCTTTTTAATGTCTCATAATGTCAAGATGGCCGAGTTGGTCTAAGGCGCCAGTTTCAGGTACTGGTCCGAAAGGGCATGGGTTCGAATCCCATTCTTGACAATAAAACATTTTTTTAATTTACTTGATCATTAGCAACTTATCTCATTCTTTGTTTCTTATCTAATCGACTAATCCTCGTTAGTGGCTGGATTAACACAAGCACCAACGCAGTCATCAACAATGATCAACATCAGATGCATTACTACTACTGTACTACATGGCTCCCAAAATTGAATTTGACATTTGATCAATGTTGATGACTACCGGATCTTATATCTCAATATTGACCGACTTAATCGTCGCCTCTACACAGGCTGAAATGAAGCAATATAAGCCGGTTAATCATATGAATTTCACTCCCAACTTTCTTAAAAAGTCCCAAGATTAAGATTAAATCTAATTAATCAAGTTTTATGATAATTAATTTTAATAGTACATCGTCTGATGCTCAGTGATTGTCCCTGGGGATTTTTGTTTTGTATTCGGGCCAATCCTTCAGGACAGAATTGTGTATAAGGTCAACAAGGCAGCAATTAATACATTCAAAAATATGGAAGTTGATATCATCATAAACCAACTAATCAAGTCTAAAACATGCTCAATGAAATAACATTCATCTCCACACTAGTAGAAGTCTGGTGCACCATAAGAAAGAAACAAAAATGACACAGCCCGAGAATACCATCCCCTAAATCCTTGTCTCATCTGAGCAACCAAAACTTGAATCATAGAATGCATAGAAAGTTGGAAAAGAAGAGCTGATTAAAAAGCCATTCTAGACGTCTACTTCTTTAAAGCTTGCTTTTCCTTTGTCTTCTGAATCTTGAGAACCTTCTTCACAATCTTCTGCTCTTCTATCAAGAAAGCTCTAATGATCCTGCAAAAACAATATCACATCCAATTTTCAATTTTTAGAAGGATTGCCACCAAATCATCAACTAATGCTAACTTGAAAGGTGGTTATTTGATTAAGAACAAACCTTTCACGAACAGCACCACCAGAGAGTACACCACCGTAAGGACGGTTGACAGTACGCCTGTTCCTGGCTAATCTAGATCTCGTGTACTCAGTGGGCCTTAAATGAGGAATCTGTATGAATAGCATAAACAAACACCAAACTGTCATTAACAAGGCACTTGAAAAAGAGCATTATACTAGCATATTTGTAGATGACCTAGTAACAAAACTTGGGAAAACAGCAAATCCTAATTATATTGTTTCGAATCATTTCATGCAAGGAGGGAAGCTTAGACGCACCATCAACTTTTTATGCAATATGAAATGTATCCTACAACATCATTAATCATTACAGTTTCTATGTCTAAATCATATACATATGAAGCAGTTTCTTGTCCATCTAAAATTTTAGTTCAATTGAGAGCATTCATGATCAAATACATATCTTTAGATAAGTATTTCCTTTCTTCTTTTTCAACAACAATGATATATTGTCTATATACATACCAAACCTCATTTTGATATATCAAACATAAAAGATAGTAAGTTAAATTAGGTTGCATCAACTACAGGAGCATGCACTCTAGCAGTTCACAATTCGCACAGCATTGGGCATTTGACATATCTAACACTGGTTATACAAATTAATAGACAAACCATCAAAACAAAGAGAGCAAATGCAATATGTGAATATATGTTATCTAAAAATCAAACTTGACCTACTCAGAATCATATATGCTAGACAACAAGATTAAAGAAAATAGAGCTTACCCCTTGAATTCTCTTTCCAGTAACGGGGCACTTTGGTCCGCTGGCTCTCTTTTTTGTGGTCTGGTAAACCAGCTTTCCACCTACATACATCAATCACATAAAGTCGAACAAATTAATTCACATCATTCCGATCTACGGACAATGTTGCAACGCCAACACGGGATAACATCACAACATGAAGAAATCAAAAGTCCACTGGTTCAGAACCAAAACGAACACCTTCACCCTTACTTTAAACTACTCTCGGATACCAAACACGCATCAGTCCCGAAAAAAACCTACTCAACTTGAAAGTTACCAAATTTTTGCACGAGAAAGAGAATGACCAATAATTGAAGCCAGAAGCAAAATCAGTATACAAGCAAACCAGCTCGACAATTGATCACATGGAAATAGAATTAAGAGCAACAAAATGATTTAGCAAACAGCATAAAGCGCCCGTTGTTGTTAAGGGCAGACCAAATCTAAGCACAGGAGTTGGAGAAAAAGATGAGTACCGGGGGTTTTAACAATCCTATGCTGGTTGGATTTGGTGGCATAGCTATGGCGTTTACGGTATGTGAGACGCTGCACCATTTTCGGGCGATCGGAAAAGCTGCTCCGCTATGCAATTCACTCCCTCTCTTAAACGGGAAATGGCAGAGGAGTTCAACAAAAGAGGCGAAAACTATAAATACCCCTAGTGCTTCAAAACCCTAGATTTACACTGGGCTTTTTTTACGGCTCACTTGCATGGGCTTTAGGCCCATCATTATTACCGGAACATTGGCCCCTTTACATGCTCATTTCTCTTCTAAGTGGTCGTTTGGTTAAATACACAAAGAAGAATTCCCTATGAACTTAGTTCATGAGAATTGATTATTTGATTTTCCGGATATTATAAATTATGGGAAGTACAATGGTTTTGGAGGCATCCGAATTGGGCAAATTTTCAGTTGGCTAACATGAAAAGTGTTGTGGATAGCAGTAGATTGGAGGCAACTCTAATCGGTAAGCAACCCAACCTATTTTGCCCTTTTAGTGTGTGTTGCCGGTAAGGTTGGAGTTTCACATAGACCCAATCTCCTATGTTAAAAGAGCGGTATGAGTGGTGTCGATTAGCCAATTGAGTCATCTTGTGTTGGGCTCGGGTGAGGTGATATTTGAGCAACCAGATCATTTCTTCTCTTTTTTGCATGCTACGTCCACGACTATGATTGTACTCTCACCAAGCAAGTGTGACATTTGAATTGGAGGAGGCTGACGATAACAGGTTTCATAATGGGGAAGTTTGTATTGCAGTGTGGTGGGTGGTATTATACCATCACTTAGCAAGAGGAAGCCAGGAGCTCCATGTGTGTGGTGCGTCAAAGCACATACAACGCAGATAGATCCCGGGATTGTTGATAAGTTTGTACAAATCAGGAGGCTGAGCTAAGATGAATTTGAAGGACCTTAGCATGATTCAATCGAGACAAGGTGTCGACCGCTATATTCTTTATCGCTTTTGTATTGGATTTCGTAACTAAATCCCAAGAGCTTAGCAATCCACATGTACTGGAAAGGAGTCGTGACAGCTTGGTCAATGAGAAATTTAAGACTACATTGATCTGTGCAGATGACGAAGTGTCAATGCATTAAGTAGGAGCTCCATCGTTGAACTACGTACACCAGACCTAGGCATATATATACGGACAAATACAAAAATGGGAATGTTTAAAACATTGGATAGGAGATGAAGAAAAAATTGTGACCAAAAGACATAGCAGGAAGAATGACAAGCAAAAAGTAACACAATGGAAAAAACCTCAACTCGGATATACTAAAATCAACTTTGATGGATCTTCATTGTCTAACGAACAAGAAACATGAGGCATAATATAAGAGACCACAATGGACGCGTAGTGTATATGATGACTAGAAAATATGGGCATGTGTCTTCCCTAAAAGCAAAAGCTTTAGCACTAAGAGAGTAAGAGATGCCATAAAGGAAGCAAGAAAAGGTAAATTCAGGAAAATTGAACTGGAACATGACAACCTAACAATCATTAAAACATCCCAAGGGACGAGAAATTGTTCTTGGTAAATTGAAATGATTGGCTTTGACATCCTTGTCTCTATGCAAGGATTTGAGACACTGCAAAAGAATTACTCCCTCTGTCCAATAAAGATTGTCCAAAAGGACAATTATTACACAAATTAAGAAAATGAAAGAGGATAAAAAGCAACCAATAGTTAGGACTGTAATCGAACCGAGTCGAGTCGAGCTTTGAGTTTCTCAATCGGCTTGGTTAAAAATAGACGAGCTAGAGCTCGAACGCGAGCTTGGTTCGAGCTTAAAATCTTGTTTGAGCTTGGTTCATTTAAATGTTCACTGAGCTCGAGCTTGCTCGCGAACCTCTCATTCAGTTTCTTCGCGATACAAATCCGTGAACAGCTCGTTTACTTGATCAATTATACAAGCAAATGAAACTAAAATTTAAACTACGTAGTTTGAAAAACACCACCAAAACTGGTGTGAGTTCATCGGCAATTGAACCAACAACCGATCCCTTGCACGCGTCGGCACAATCGAGCGTGCCCTTGCACTCGGCACAACCGGCGCCGAGTCCTACCCTTGGCACGCCCTTGCAAGGGGCTGGTGCGCCCTTGCATGCGGCTGGTGGCGCGCCTTGCGCTATGCCGGATTCCGACCTTGGAACGCCTTGGCTTTTGAAGGATGGTGCCAAATCTTCGGGCACTTCTGATGGCGCCTTGTCCCATGACTCGAGTGAGGATTATAGTTCTAAAGACAAGCCCGTGGTGCATGATAAAGGGAAGTCTACATTTGGACAAGCAACCAAGGCTGGTGTTCGAGGCGTTAGGAAGCCGATCCAAGGAGCCATGCCCTATCTTGGGCGTATCACGCGAGCCCGAGCTAAAGCAATTCTTTTCCATATTCAAGAGGAGCTCATGGTTCGTAAGTTTCCGGAGGTTTACAAAGAAGAAGGGTGGAGTCTCATTTTATCTAATGGTTCGACAAGTGACTATTTGACAGATAAGGACAATTAGTTTGTTCTTGGATTTTATGGGTTGTTTTTTGTAATTTCTCTAAGGTTGGTGGCTGATTAGGTGAGGCGTGAAATCTAGGTTATAATTTCGTTCCATGCCTCCATTTCCCCTTTAGATTGGAACGATGAAATTGCTCTCTCTTTACTTGTTTTCAATCTAGTTTTTCTCGCATTTTCTTTCAAGAATCTTGTTGCTTGATTGTTGGTGCGTAATATCCGACGATCTCTCAACCTTAGCTTGTTTTTCTTGGTTAGTCATATCCAAGGGCAACATCCATATCCAACGTTTTCATCAATCCACCTCCATTCGAACCATCTCCATCACCACTCGTCCAAGAGAGGATCTTGTTCTGCAACCTTGTCAGTGAAAGAGCCATCACTCTCGAACCACTTATCATCTGGATCTGAAATTTTGAGGGGTTAAACTAGACTCAAAGATCTAACTCTGGGCTTTAGAATCACCCAATTCCGAGTCCGGGCGAGGGAGATCTACTCTTTTTATCCCATACGAAATTCAGCCACTAAGCTCCACCACCTTCGAACCAAGTGAAGATTTCCGTCCACTCTTCGGCGATCTATTTGCACCATCATCTACACCATCGATCCTCCCATCAAGTGGTATCAGAGCCACACGAAGGTATCGCCATATAAACCTTGTTTCGAACTTGGTTGTCCACTCGTTGCAAGTATTACCTTGATCGTCTACCATCTTGTGTTGTGTGCGAGGGAACTATTGTGTCTTGCATTTTGTGTGTCCAATTTTCGACCTTGTTTATGGTATGATTTAGGTCGAATTTTGAGTGTTTCCATGGCTGAAAATCTGCACGAAAAAATGGTGAAGAACACCAATGGATTCTTGTTTGTTTGAGTAGTTGAAAGGTTGTCTTTACTCTTTGATTAATCTTTTCAATTAAGAGCTTGTTTGAATAAGTGTTTTCTGATTTTTTGTGCTGAAAACTGAGGGAATTGAGTGGCTAAAACCGTCCCTCTTTGTCCATTGCATGCTTGTTGAGTTGGTTCGGTGCTAAGATACGGGAACGACACCAAGACAAAACGTCTTGCTTGTGTGTTGTCTAATTCTCTTTGGAATATTTAATTTAAAAAAATTAGAAAAACCTTTTCGGCGGCGTAAAGCTAATAAGGGGCTAGACACACAAAAAGAAACGAGGCTAGAAAAACCTTGTCGACGGCGTAAAGCTAATAAGGGGTCGGGCACGGAAAGAGTAGTCCAACTGTGGAGCCTAGCAAAGGCCTAAATCTTTTCTTTACTTGATGCTTGATTGTTTTTAGTGTTTAGTAGCTTCCTAGTATTGTTCCTTTTTGACAAGTGTGTAGTGAGTAGTTCTCCTTGTTGTCTTTTGTTGTCCTTTTCCTACTTGCAACTTGTCGAATTTCCATCTCGGGTAAGTGTTGGTGATTAATTCAAGTTCACTCTATACCCTTGTTTTTCACGTGGTTGCTAAGATGACAAGTGTAGGTGACGAAAAAGACAAGCAACAGGTTGAAGAGAAGTCCTCTAACTCGGTGGAAGCCATGTTGCTATCCATGCAACAATCCTTGCAATCTATGGAGACTCGTTTTGCTAATTTGGAGAGCCAAGTGCAAGGAAGGGATGACGGAACACGAGTGCCTCAATCGGGAGCTCCACCAAGTGTATTACAAAGTGCCAACCGGGTGGAGTTGATGCAAGAAGAGGCCTCGACATCCTACGTGCCAAATATGGAGGCCCACGCCACACTCGGTTTGAGTACGTCCTTGGGGGCCATTCCTCCTTATGTTCCTCCTGCGAGCTTCCACAATCCACATTATGTGGCCAATTCCAGGGTAAGGCCTTCTTTTGCTACTTTTTCGAATAATATTCCTTTGGTTTCCACTAACGTTTCAGGTTATGGAGTTCCAAATTATCAAGAAGCCAATCCAACCGTGGCCACCAACTTTTCCGGACCAGCTTTGCCCCTTCCTAGGCACGGCCAACCGTCACGGGTACCGGCGTACGGAGCCGCCGAACAACCTTGGCAAGGCGTGCCCGTGCATCACGAGGAGCGGCCTCGGGACCCCCATCAAGGCATTAAGCTCAATGTGCTAACCTTTGCAGGGACGTCCGACGTCGATGCATGCCTTGATTGGCTTGCCAAAGTGGAGTCCATCTTTGATTTTTTATGGATATGATGACGCTCGGCGAGTGGCCATGGCGGCCATACATTTCACCGACTTCGCTTATCATTGGTGGCTCGAGGACAAGGCCTTGAGGAGAACACGACGGATGCCTCAAATTAATACTTGGCAAGAGCTTAGAGAGGCCATAGAGGAGCGGTTCGTGCCTCAAGACTATACGGAAAGAATCCATGCAAAGTTGGAGCAATTGCGCCAAGGAAACCGGTCTCTCGATGAGTTCTACAACGAGTTGCGTATGCTTATCTTTCATTCCGAATTGCAATTTCCCGACGGGTATGTGATTTCTAAATTTGTCAATGGTTTAAATACAGAACTAAAAAATATTGTGAGTATGCAACATTTTAGTAGGGGAACCGATGTTGAGCAAGTGCTTCACTACATTAACCACATCTACAAGTACCTTGCTCAACGACGCCAAAGTTTTACCACCTCTCGGGCGTGGCAACCTTCCTCCACGGCTCCTAGGATGCCACCAAATCAATTCAAGAAGCCAGATATTAGGAAGGAGTCAACTCCTCAACCAAGGAAAGAGTTTCCTCCACGCCCACGGCAAGAAGGAGGAGAGCGGGCTAGTGATGTGAAGTGCTTTAAGTGCCTTGGCCATGGGCACTATGCTAGGAATTGCCCCAACGAATGGAAGGTCCTTCTTACCGCCCAAGGGGAGTATGAATACGAGGATGAAGGGGCTGCGGAAGAGGAGGAGGAGAGCCCCGAGGTTGAAGAAGATGAGCTCCATGTCACCGCCGAGGATGGAGAGTGTTTTGTGTTTCAATGAACGCTCTTCATGACGGAGAACACCACCACGCCTAGTCAACGGGAAGTTATCTTTCACACTCGCTGCAAAATCATGGATAAGGTATGTAGTGTGATTATTGATAGCGGTTCATGTTGTAATATCATTAGTCAAGAGGCGGTGGATCGATTTTCCTTGCATACTACTCGTCACCCTTTACCTTATCCCTTGTGTTGGTTGAACTCTAATGCCCCTATCCAAGTCAAGGAGAGGGCTCGTGTTTGTTTTTCTATAGGACCTTACAAGGATGAGGTGGAGTGTGATGTGGTTCCGATGACCTCTTGTCATCTACTTTTAGGACGTCCTTGGCTATTCGATAAAGGAGCAATCCATGATGGCGTATCCAACGAGTATTACTTTCAAATGGAGGGGAAGAAGGTGATGTTGCACCCGATGATCCCCATGGAATGATGTTGGATCACGCAGCTAAGGAGCAAAGAAGGAAGCATGTGCTTCGAGAGGGAAAGAAGGACAAGAAGCTAGCAATAGGCGGCCCTTCTACGCCCTTGCTTTTGGCCAAACCGAAGCAGATTATTCACACATTCAAGGGAAGTGGCGTTTGTCTTTTACTTGTCTTTCAAGAATCTTATTTATCTTCCCAAGAATTAGTTGATCTTCCTCCTTCCATTTCTAATCTTTTGCAGGAATTTAAGGAGCTTTTCCAAGAAGAGGTGCCAAAGGGACTCCCACCGCTAAGGGGAATAGAGCATCAAATTGATTTTGTTCCCGACACCACTCTACCAAACCGTCCAACGTATCGAGCCAATCCCGAGGAGACTAAGGAACTTCAAAGGCAAGTACAAGAGCTTCTAGATAAGGGATATGTGCGTGAGAGCCTCAGCCCGTGTGCCGTTCCCGTCATTCTTGTGCCTAAGAAGGACGGCACATGGAGGATGTGCGTTGATTGCCGAGCGATCAACAACATTACCATCAAGTATCGTCATCCGATTCCGAGGCTTGAGGACATGCTTGATGAGCTTCATGGAGCGAGTCTCTTCTCCAAAATTTATCTTAAAAGCGAATACCATCAAATAAGAATGAAGGAGGGAGATGAATGGAAGACGGCGTTCAAAACCAAGCAGGGCCTCTACGAGTGGTTGGTCATGCCTTTCGGATTGACCAACGCTCCTAGCACTTTCATGCGCTTGATGAACCACGTCCTCCGTCCTTTTATTGGTAAGTTTGTGGTTGTGTACTTTGATGACATTTTAATTTATAGTCACGATTTACCATCCCATGTCGAGCACCTTAGGCAAGTGCTTGATGCTTTGAAAAGAGAGCGCCTATTTGCTAATTTCAAGAAGTGCCACTTTTGCTCGGATCACGTGGTATTTATTGGGTTTGTTGTGAGTAGGAATGGACTACAAGCGGATGAAGAGAAGGTGAAGGCTATTCAAGAATGGCCAACATCGACAACCATGACACAAGTTCAGAGCTTCCTTGGGTTAGCCAGATTCTACCGCCGGTTTGTCCGAGATTTTAGCACCTTGGTTGCGCCCTTAACCTTTCTTACTAAGAAAAACGTCCCATTTACTTGGGGAGAGGCGTAAGAAGAGGCCTTTGCAACCCTTAAGGCTAAATTGACACAAGCGCCGTTGTTGGCCCTTCCCGATTTTAGCAAGATGTTTGAGATAGAGTGTGATGCATCGGGAATCGGGCTCGGAGGGGTACTTATGCAAGAAGGGAGGCCTATTGCTTACTATAGTGAGAAGTTAGGGGGAGCCGAGCTCAAGTACCCCATGTATGACAAAGAGCTACTTGCTCTTGTCCGAGTTCTACGGGCGTGGGAGCATTATCTTTTGCCTCGGGAGTTTGTCATTCATTTCGATCACGAGGCGTTGAAGTACTTAAGAGGGCAAGCAAAACTTAACCGAATGCATGCTAAATGGGTGGAGTTCATCGAGTCTTTCCCCTATTACATCAAGCACAAGAAGGGAAAGGACAACGTCGTCGCCGACGCGTTGTCACGGAGGTATGCTCTTTTATCTTTACTTGATGCTCGTTTACTTGGATTTTCTTTTATAAAGGATTTATATGCTCATGATGCTGAATTTGGTGATATATTTCATGCTTGTTTGAAGGGGGGTGGGGTCGGGATCAATTCTACTTGTATGAGGGTTTTCTTTTTAAGGGAACTCGATTATGTGTGCCTAGTGGGTCGGTTAGGCGTTTGCTAGTACAAGAGGCCCATGGTGGCGGCCTCATGGGACACTTTGGTGTTATGAAGACTTTGTATATGCTTAGGGAGCATTTTTATTGGCCTCACATGCTTAAGGTCGGTAGAGAAATTTTGTGCTTCATGTGTTGTATGTTTACGTGCAAAGTCTAAGGTGCACCCTCACTGTTTGTATACCCCTTTGCCAATTCCATGTGCACCATGTGAAGACATTTCTATGGACTTTGTATTGGGGTTTCCTAGGACTAAAAGGGGTAAGGATTCCATTTTTGTGGTGGTTGACCGATTTTCTAAGATGGCACATTTAAAACCGATGATGCTACTAATGTTGCTACTTTGTTCTTTGATAATATTGTTCGTTTACATGGTGTCCCTAAGTCGATTGTTTCTGACCGTGATGTCAAAATTTTGAGTTTCTTTTGGAAGACGCTTTGGTCCAAGTTAGGAACCAAGCTCTTATTTTCTACTACTTGCCACCCGCAAACGGATGGGCAAACCGAGGTCGTTAATCGTACTCTTGGTGCTTTGTTGCGTTCTATTTTGAAAACTAACTTGCGCAGGTGGGAAGAGTGTCTACCTTTCATTGAATTTGCTTACAATAGGTTCGTTCATTCCGCTACAATGAAGACACCTTTTGAGGTGGTGTATGGGCGCAATCCCGTTACACTACTTGATTTGGCGCCTTATGCCATTACCGATCGTGATAGTCGTGAAGGGCGTGACCGAGCTGAGTATATTAAGCGGATTCATGATGATACTCGCCTTCAATTGGAGAGGCGAACATTGCAATACAAGCAACGAGCTGATAGTGGGCACAAAGAGCTAATTTTTGAACCCGGTGATCTTGTTTGGGTTCATTTGAGAAAGGAGAGGTTTCCCACTCTTCGGAATTCTAAGCTTAATCCGCGTAGGATGGACCATTTCAGGTTTTGGAGCGCATCAACGACAATGCTTACAAGCTTGATCTTCCTCCGAGTTATGCGTCCATGAGGTATTCAACGTTGTCGATCTAGTTCCTTATTTTTCTAATGATGATGTCGAGTTTGAGCAGGATCCAGGTTTGTGGATGAAACCTTTTAAAGGGGAGGAGGATGATGTGAGTTCATCGGCAATCGAACCAACAACCGAGCCCTTGCACGCGCCGGCACAATCGAGCGCGCCCTTGCACTCGGCACAACCGGCGCCGAGTCCTACCCTTGGCGCGGCCTTGCAAGGGGTTGGTGCGCCCTTGCATGCGGCTGGTGGTGCGCCTTGTGCTATGCCGGATTCCGACCTTGGCGCGCCTTGGCTTTTGAAGGATGGTGCCAAATCTTCGGGCACTTCTGATGGCGCCTTGTCCCATGACTCGAGTGAGGATTATAATTCTAAAGACAAGCTCGTGGTGCATGATAAAGGGAAGTCTACATTTGGACAAGCAACCAAGACCGGTGTTCGAGGCGCTAGGAAGCCAAGCCAAGGAGCCATGCCCTATCTTGGGCGTATCACACGAGCCCGAGCTAAAGCAATTCTTTGCCATATTCAAGAGGAGCTCATGGTTCGTAAGTTTCTAGAGGTTTACAAAGAAGAAGGGTGGAGTCTCATTTTATCTAATGGTTCGACAAGTGACTATTTGACGGATAAGGACAATTATTTTGTTCTTGGATTTTATGGGTTGTTTTTTGTAATTTCTCTAAGGTTGGTGGCTGATTAGGTGAGGCGTGAAACCTAGGTTATAATTTCGTTCCATGAATCACGAGCGTGTCCTTTTCTTTTTCTTTTTTTGGTCTGGCGGGCCTGTTTAAAGACAACCCAAGTCCATTCAACTGATAGACACACACAAATGACTAATAAAACCTTTTTTACAAAGACAACAATAGTACTAACACAAAAGACGCTCCCTTTTCTTTGGCTCTTGAACTAGGGTTTCTTCCGCCTCCCTTTCTCAATTGAGTCCCTCTATTTCCATGGATCCTTTTGTAAATCCGCCCCTTTGTTCATAATTTTCCCTTTTGAGTTGTGGATTACATTTGTTTTGAATGTCATCTACATTTCCAAACCTTGGTTGTACCCCTTTGGTGATGATTCGTGTGAGTTGTTTCGTCCGGATCTCAGTTTTGGATCTGGGTTGGTGCAAATCCTGAATCTTACTATTACCCTTTACCCAAATCAAATTTTCATCTTTACCTGTGTGAATTTTGAGTGGTGGTCTCAAATTTCGTCGAGTATCTTGAAGATCTTTTCTGGATCTGCGAATTTAGCTGCCCTTTTTCCTCCTTTTCTGGATCGGTTTGATGTTCAATGGGAGCTGCCTCGGCTCCCATCTTACTTCTTCGATGTTGGTGTTGCTTCTTCTTTGATGATGGTTGTAGCTTTGTTTCTGGTCTGGATCATGGGATGCTCTACTTTGGATTCCTCTTTGTTTGAGGGATCTAGGGTTAATTCGAGTGTTGTTCTTGATCCCCTAGTTCCTATTAAAGCTTGGATCTTGGTTCTTTCTGCTTCGATTCAGCTTCGAATCTGGCGTTGGGTGTTCTTCGCTATGGATCTCTCTTTATTTGAGAGATCTATGGTCAAGAGTTGTGCGGGTCTTGGGCTTCTGTTGAAGGGAAAGATTCGCTCTTTCCCTTCTTCTTGCGTTTGGATCTCGCTGATTACAGGTTATGTGAATTCTTTTCCTTTTCTCCTTATTTTTTTCGTTTTGTTTCTTTTTCTTTTGTTCCATCCTTTTCTTTGCTTGCTTCGATTTGGACTCCTTCTCTCTTGTGTGATCTTTTTGTCTCACAAGATTGAGAACTTGGCTAAATTGTTGCTTTCAGAGAATGAACACTATTCTGCTGAAACTTTACTGAACCCTTATCTCCCAACTCATACGAGATCTGATGTAATCTTTAATTTATTTTTTGTTTTCCTTCTAAGTACTTTAAAAATCGACAAGTTTTTTGTTTACTGTTATCTGTTGCTCCTCTGTCTTGCTCCTCTTCTTTTTGTTTTATGCTTTATGTGGTTCCCCTGTGTTGTTCTTTGGTCTGTTACTAGTGTTGGCTCCTTTGGTTGCTGCTTTGGTTTTGTGCTTGTTGGGTTGCTGAGACTGTGCTTGCCTCCTCTCGCAGGTAATATTGTTCTAACTCTTTCCTCCAAACTTCTTATCCTGTATCTTGGTATGTATCAATATTTCCTAAATATATGGGACTTCGGTCTCATATATAAGGTTGAGATTTTGTGCATTCTCTGGATTAGGATGAGCCTGAACCTAAATTTTGAAACATGTTACAAAAATTTCTTGACTTATCTCAGGGATGATTGGTGGCTTATACCTGCTTTGAGTTGTACCTGGTGGTGCAAGGCTTTTGTTTGGTTTATGTTGCCTCATTTCTTTAGAATACAATGGAAAGTTGGCTCTTGGTATACTCTTAAATTACCCATCCTTAGTTGTGGTTTTGTTTAATGGCTCCTTTGGTTGTCTTGCATTCTTGCATTCGCCAAAGCTGAGCCGCTGGCTTACTATATCTATTCAATTTATGCAATTGAAAATGATGAACCTATAAGCATCTTTTTCGGCAGTTCAAAGGTTCTGAAAGATGGAAATTCAATATGCAAGCTCTTATTCTTTGTTTGGATTCATGGAATTCATTACTTTTTCCTTTGTTTGCCCCTTTCTAGGTTGGTAGACAGAGTTGAGAATTTGATACTTCCATGGTCTTGCAAAGATCCCAAATTTAATGATGAACATTTTTGGTATATAAGTAATATTCTTGTTGTTCTGAAAGTTTGGTGGCTTCATTTGAATCTTTACCTGGTGATTCTATTTCACTTTGTTTTTTTGGGACTATTATTTCTAAATACACTTTTGTAAACTCTTTTTGGATTTTGGACTCTTTTTGTACTTGGAATTCTGCTTTTTGCTTTCACTTGAATTTTTTACCAATTGGAAATCAAGAATCTGTTATCTTGTGTATGTTCTCAAACTTAATGTTATCTGTTATGACTAGCTTTTGGGATGAAGTTAAGCTTCGTAACTTTTGTATAATATCTACCTTATCTGGTTGTAGTTCTGCAGTTTTTAATATAATGATAATGTTTATGTTTATGTATTGTCCTCTATTTTACGTATGTTTTGAGGTGTCGGGTTTTCCTAAACAGATCATCTCTTCCCTAGGGGCATTTATTGCATATCTTTGTGATCATAAGCAAGTAAGATTCATATTTATCAAGTATAGTCAGCTTAATCATTCCGTAGTATTAAATGCAACTACTTTTGTCATAATCAATATTTGTCATCAATTTCTCTCATATTTTGGCTTCTTTGTGCAGGGTTTTATAATTGAGGTTTGCTTTATCCTTTGGATATGGAGGCGTATTTTTTACGTAAGACGGGAGTCTTTTCCTCTGTTGTGTTGTGGTTTTCTTAGTTTAAAGCTTGATTGTATTCAAGATTTTTCTTTCTCTACTTTTGGCTTAAGATATTGGTTGTATCTTTTGAGTGGTGTTCGAATTTTAGCTATCATTAATTTATTAAATTCAGTTTGTATAAATATTACTTTTATAATTCAGGTTTTTAATAAATTATTATCCCTTTCTCTCCCTTGTCCTAATTTTCCCTATGAATATCTGATTAATTTGACTATTGCCTTGTTTGGTTCAGATTTAAAATCATATTTATTAACTATGCTTCTTCAAAACAAGTTACTTTTTAACCAAGGTTTTTTATGAGTATCGCTTTTTGGAATGTTAAGGGTGTTCGTAGACCTAATTTCTGGGAAGAAATTGGGTTTATTAGAAAAAGAAATAAGCTACATATCCTTTGTTTAGCAGAAACTAAAACAGATCAACAACCTTATACCAATTTATGGCAAAAATGTGGTTTTCAAAATATTATTTTTAGTCCTAGCATAGGGTCTCAAGGTGGTATGTGGATCTTAATGACTCGTAACTCTTTTTCTCAAAATTGTACGGAATATTACAATTCAACAAATCTTATAATTTTAAAATATGAGTTTAGATCTACTAAATTTCTTATAGCTTGTGTATATGCTCCGTCCCGTGAAGATGAAAAACAAGTTTATTGAGATTCTCTACAAAATATATTATCATCTTCACTTATTCCTTTTATTATTATCGGAGATTTAAATGAAATAAATTGTGCCCCAGATAAACTCGGAGGTGCTGTTCCTTCACAATCAAGATTCTCCAGATTAAAATTTTTTAAATTACAATTAGGATTGTTAGATACCCCTATCTCGGGATTTCCGTTTACATGGAGAAAAAGTTCTACTGCGTTGGATAATACTTTTGAAAAATTAGATAGAGTATTAGTTCATCATTCAGTAATTGAACAGTTCCCTGCTATCAAAACTACTCATCCTCCCTTTACAACGTCGGATCATTGTTTAATCTCGATTAATTTGATGGGCATTCAATCGTTTAAAAAGTTTCCATTTCGCTTTGAGAACGCCTGGATGTCCAAACCGGCCTTTGAAACACTAGTATTAAAAGTTTGGAGATATAATCTAAATGGGTCCTATATGTTTAAAGTATCTTCTAAAATGAATTTATTAAAAAAATATGCAAAAGTTTGGGCTAAACAAAATGTACATAATAATTATGAACAATTAAAAATCTCGTTAGCACATTTGAATAATTTACAAGATAAATTACTAATTAATCCGAATAGTGTATCCATTTTAAATAAACTTCAAATACATTTAAATAAGTATAATGCTCTTCTTCAATTTCAAAATATTTTCTGGAAACAACGAGCTAAAATTAAATACCTTCAAAATATTGATAAGAATTCTAAATATTTTCAGTCCGTTTCAAAAATTCGATCTTTTAAGCAAAGAATTGTTAATTTTACAACTTCTCAAGGTAATGTTGTTTATGATCATGAAATGATTAGCCAAGCTATTTTTACAGAAATAAAAAACAGGTTTTTGCTTAATCCTTTATGTTCAATTCAATCACATGATCTAGATATTATACCTCAACTAGTTACACAAAATGATAATTTCTTATTTAGTAAAGCTCCAACACATAGCGATTAAGAAAGCAGTAGGCGACTTAGCGCCAAATAAATCCCCAGGTCCCGACGGATTCACAGCAGAGTTTTTTCAAAAGTATTGGCATATAGTTGGGACTTCTGTCTGTTTAGCGGTTAATTCCTTTTTTTCACTTAGGTCATATGCTTCAGGCACTAAATAAATCTTTTATTACTTTAATTCCAAAAATTAATACGCCAACTACTATAAATCATTTTAGACCTATTAGTCTATGTAATACAATTTATAAAATTATTACTAAAATTATTGCATCTAGAATGTCCTACATACTTCCTTCGTTAATACACCCTTTGCAAGGAGCTTTTGTTCAAGGTCGCCTTATTCAAGATAATATTTTAATAGCTCATGAGATATTTCATTCTTTTCATAAGAAAAAAAAAGGGTGCAAAAGGTTGGATGGCTATTAAAATAGATATGAAAAAAGCTTATGATAAAATAGATTGGAGTTTCATTCGACAAATTTTAATAAAGTTTGGATTCAGTTCTCATTGGGTTCATATAATTATGACATGTATTACTTCATCATCATCCTCTGTTCTAGTTAATAATGAACCTGGTCCGGAGTTTACTCCTCAATGTGGAATAAGACAAGGTGATCCGATGTCTCCTTTTATTTTTGTTTTATCTATGGAATATTTAGCCCGTACGTTGCAATATGAGTCGTCTTTGACTTCTCCAAAAGTTGGAATTCAATTAGTAAAGAATGGAACTTGTATTCCATTTTTGAGTTTTGCAAATGATACTATTATTTTTGCAAATGCAACTCTTGATAATATAAATTATATAAAATCCTTCTTACATAAATTTAGTACTATATCTGGCTTATCAATTAATTATAATAAAAGTTCTTTCCAAACCTCATCAAATATTTCTCGTCCTATAGCATTATCTTTGGCAAGTGTTTTAAATATTCAGATTACTACTACTATGGAAAAATACCTAGGAATACCTATTTTAAAAGGTAGAGTGCAAAATTCAATGTTCTCGAAATTAATAGATAAATTGAAACATCAATTAACTCAATGGAAAGGTAACTCAATTTCTCAGACAGGTAGGATTGTTTTAATTCAATCAAATCTTTTAGGACAAATAAGTTATTTAATGCAAAGTTTCTTCCTTCCTAAAGGTGTTTGTGAAGATATAGATAAAATTAATAAAATGTTTTTTTGGAATAAATTTACTCCTAACCATCATCCTTTAATCAGTTGGGATAAAATTTGCTCTCCTAAAGAATTTGGAGGTGTTGGGTTGAGAACAACCTATAATAATAATGTCTCTTTTCAAATGAAACTATTATGGAAAATTCTAAACAATCCAACAAATGTTTGGGTTAAAATTCTAAATGAAAAATATTTGCATAATCAACATATTTTTAATTACAAACAAAGAGCTACTTCTTGGCAGTTTGGAAGATTATTACATATTAGAAATCTTTTTTCAAAGGGTGTGAAGTGGCTTGTTGGAAATGGCGACAAAATATTATTCTGGTCGGATAATTGGACAGGAAATACGAATTTAATGGAATATTTTGATGACATAGATATAAATTTAAAGGTTGCTTCTTTTATTCTACCTAATAAAACTTGAAATATCACAGCTTTATTTATTCTTTTACTAGACTGGGTAGTAAATAATATCTCTTCTATGTTTATTCCTTTATCTAATTTAGAGGATACCATTATTTGGAGTCCATCTTCGGATGGTTCTTTTACAGTTAAGTCAGCCTCTGAATTAATAACATCTTTACGACATTTGCCGAATTCGGGCTTTTTGTGGATATGGAAATTACCTATTCCACCTAAAATTCAGAATTTTATTTGGAAAGCATGTTGTGATTGTCTACCTACAACAGAAAGAGTAAATAAATTTTACAACTCTGTCCTATCAACTTGTTCATTGTGTGATTCAAGTAATGAATCGTTACATTATTTATTTTTTCTTTGTCCTTTTACTACTCGAATGATTGTTAATTTAGAGTCAAAATTAAATATTTCTCTTAAATTTGTGCCATTAACAGATTGCTTTATATCTGATTTATTTTCTACAATTAAACTAAATACACACTCAGATATTTTGTGTTTTCTTTGGTGGTATATTTGGAATCATAGGAATTCTATTATTTTTAAACATTCAAATACAGTTGTTGTTTTAAGTCCTTGTGAAATTGCTTGTAGAGAATTTGCCTTATGGAATGTAGCTAACCATAAAGTTACAAAAAATACTCAAAATATTAGGAAAGGAGGAAATTTGCAATATGGAAGAAACCGCCGGACCAATGGCAAAAGTTGAATTTTGATGCTTCGAAAATTAAGAATTGGGATACTTTTATAAGTTTTATTATTCGAAATAATTCTAGTCATGTTACAAGTATTTTTAGAGAAAAAATAAATCCTGTATCAATTCTTCAGGCTGAGACGCTAGCTATGATACAAGGTATAAAGGAAGCTCTTGCTTTAAATATTACTCATATCATAATTGAGGGAGATAATTTAATGCTAATAAATTCTTTACGAAATATTTGGAAAGTTCCATTGGGAAATAAAATATTTGGTTCAAGAAGTTAATTCTTTGATAGGTGGGTTTAAGAGGTGGTTTTTTTTCCATTGTTTTAGGGAGTGTAATGTTGCTGCTGATTTCTTGGCAAGGAAGCACGTCAATATCAGCCATTGTCGTCAAGCGCTGAATGCTTCAAATTTAGTTTCTTTTAATTCTCTTCCTAGTGATAGTCTTTCTAGGTCTTTTAGTTTTTGTTATCCTATGTTGTTACATTTTTTTAAAAATCATCCGCATTGATGATTTAGGTTGGCCTTGTTGTTTTAAAGTAGCCTAGTGTTTGCCTTCTAATGAACTTTTAGCTCATTGTATCAAAAAAAAATAAAAAAAATAAACTGATAGACACACACAGCCCTTAGCCCTAGGAAATAGGAAGGATCGTGAGGAGAGAGAATCGGACGGAACGACGGACTTGGGAGAAACAATTCGAATTCTTCACCGCCGGCATATCTTCTCTGCCTCGTCATCGTCAAAGTCTACAAATTCGTCTCAATAATTGATCGGTTTGAACTTGTCCTTCTCTATTGAATTTTGTTTCCTAATGTCTTTATGTCAACCGTGGTTCTTATTTCTCATTTGAGACAAATTTTCACTTGTTTTGTGCCGCTGGCGCCTGGCTGAGAACTCTCGGCCTCCGGTGGGGGCGGCCCCCGGCACCCCCACCTGCCTCCGCCACTAGACAACAAAAATAACTTCGTAATATTTGCAAGAAGTGTCTTATTTGGATAAGATGTATTGGATGGATCCTTTTTCAAACGACCTGAAAGTGAAAAAAGTGTTTCTGAATTTGGTTTGTACATTATAATTTTTCAATTGAGCAGTCTAAGTGTCTAATGCATCATGAATTTGGATAGGTTCTGTAAAATTTAACCAGGTACTTCGGTCTCCCCTCTTCAGTCGAATTTGGTCAGCTAAACTTTCAAATCCCCTTTTCGACAGAAATTACTGAGCCAGATTAGTGATAACTTGTCCCTTTGAATTTAAAGCAAAAGGTTGTTAACACTGTATGCAGTAACTGCTATATATAGGCATATAGCATGAACATTGTAAAAAAATTGTCAGTTGACAGTAATCCAGGATCAAAGAAACCAGATATACCAATACTTGCAAGTGCTATAATAATACACATCTTATGCCATTATATTGAGCCTTTGGTAGGAAATATTTCACTGATGGTAAAGGGTATATATGCTTAATGCACCAGCTAGTTGGAGAAATAAAATAAAATTGGGTTACATATGGCATCCTTTGATTAGCTGATTCATGTCAACATGTTCTTCTTTCTGCCCCCTTAACTTAAGGTCAAAGAGAAATATAGACCCTTTCCATTGCAAAATGCAATCTGTTGGATATTGTGTAGTTTGCTTTCTCTCTCATTTTTTTTAATTATGTAATAATAGTTGGCTTTGATATATTCCATTTTATAGCTTTTTTTGGAAAATCTACATTGTACAATGAGTTTTGAACTTCTTGTGTGAGTTGGACAACAACTTTTTGAATATAAGCTAGATGTTCAACTGATTATAAAAGTTCTACTTGGCTCCACTTTTTTCCAGTTTCTTAAACAAATTGTTTAACATCTATTAATATATAGGATGCACATAAGAGTTTTGAGTAACTTTTCATTTTTCTTCCTTCACCAGGAGCTAAGAATGGCAGCAATTCCAGCAATTACCTATTCAATCAGATCATCTCCATCTGTCGGTCCTAATGCTTGCTTGCTTAATCAGTCAAAGCATACCAATCTGACATTTGCTTGCCAGAACTACCTTAGGGGCTTTAGTGGCCTTAAGGCAACTACATCTGTTACTTTTGCGTCAGAGTCTTCATTTCTGGGAAGAGATGGTACTACAGCTCTAAAAAGCACCACCTTTGCAGTGACAGCTCAAAAGCCCAACCAGAAATCGACATATAGCCTTAATCCCCAGGCATCAGCATCCTACAAAGTAGCTATACTTGGCGCTGCTGGAGGAATAGGTCAACCGTTGTCACTTTTAGTCAAAATGTCCCCTTTAGTATCAACCTTGCATCTATATGATATTGCAAATGTAAAGGGTGTTGCAGCTGACCTCAGTCATTGTAACACTCCCTCCCAAGTTGTGGATTTCACAGGAACTTCTGAGTTAGCCAACTGTTTAAAAGGAGTTGATGTTGTTGTAATTCCTGCTGGAGTTCCTAGGAAGCCTGGGATGACTCGTGATGACCTATTCAACATCAATGCTGGCATAGTCAAGAGTCTGATTGAGGCTGTTGCTGAAAATTGCCCAGATGCCTTCATTCATATTATCAGTAACCCGGTCAACTCCACTGTTCCTATTGCAGCTGAAGTACTTAAGCAAAAGGGTGTGTATAATCCAAAGAAGTTGTTCGGCGTTACCACACTAGATGTTGTTAGGGCAAACACGTTTGTTGCCCAGATGAAGAATCTGAAGCTCATTGATGTGGACGTTCCCGTTGTAGGTGGCCATGCTGGAATTACTATTCTACCCCTTCTGTCAAAGACTAAACCCTCTGTTGACTTCACTGATGAGGAAATTGAAGAGTTGACTGTTAGGATTCAAAATGCTGGAACTGAAGTTGTGGAGGCAAAAGCTGGAGCTGGCTCTGCTACACTGTCTATGGCGTATGCTGCAGCCAGGTTTGTGGAGTCGTCTCTAAGAGCATTGGATGGAGATAGTGATGTCTATGAATGCTCTTTCATCCAGTCTGAATTGACTGATCTTCCGTTCTTTGCTTCAAGAGTTAAGCTCGGAAAGAAAGGTGTTGAAGCTGTGATTTCCTCTGATTTAGAAGGTTTGACTGAGTACGAATCAAAAGCATTGGAAGCCCTTAAGCCTGAATTGAAGGCAAGCATTGAGAAAGGAGTGGCATTTGCAAACAAGCAAGCAGTAGCTGCATAGAGTTCTTTCTTTCATATATTTGATGACCTGGCATTACGGTTTCTATTATGACTAGATAAAAAAAAAGTGTTTAAAAAGTGGAGGCTCTACATTACCATACCCAGATTTTGATATCCAATATCAGCACTTGCATTTTTTGTAGATTAAAGAGTCTGGATGTTTCAAGGGAATCTTCCTTGTCAGCTTATGTTACAATGTTGGGTATAAAACCAAGAGATGGCAGTGTCTTGAATCTTGACACTTTGATGTTATCATATGCAAACCTTTTAATTTGCCTTTTGGCAAGCTATGTTCGTTTATTTCCAAGATCGGAGTTTTTTTAGCACCGAACTGATTTGCATCTTTCATGTGCCCTTTCTGTCTCCATTTGCAACTCAGTAGGAAGTCATTGAAAGTTTAACACATTCTTTGGTTTGCCATAAAGATGAGCCGGGTGTGTTTAGAAGATGAGAAGTTATTTTCCTATTTGGTTTCCGATCATTACAAATAAAGAGATACAATGAATGAATCACAAGGAATCAGTGAACTTGTTTTTGAGGATCTCTTCCTGCTAAAAATGGATTCAGTAAATTGAGCAGTTAAACACTAATTCTACACTTTAGATTTTACATAGCTTTGCTTGAAGCTTTTACTTGAAAAAGTTTCCTTTCTCCTTTGTTCAATAAAATAAAACACAGAGACCACAATCAAGGCAGCTGTAGCCTGTAGTTATAAGGCTGTTACTATCAAAGGTTTCTTCCTCAGTTCCTTGCTTCCATGCTTTATGAAAGGCAATCCTCTCAAACATCAGGACGATATGCAGACCCAATCAACAGTCATATAGTTACAACAAACGATTTGGTATGATGTTGGATCTTATTTTGATCTGAAGCAGAAGCATCTCGAGGAAGAAAACACTTCATTGCACTTCTTCTGTGATACAAGATCGTGTTAGCCTTCGGTTTAAGACACCTTGAAGATGACATAATTAGCTTTTGGCCCTCGGACTATCAAAATGGAATGATGCAGGCAATTAAGCACCCAAATAGAAGTGCAATCTCAAGGATTATCTTTTTCCAATGACCGACTGATTGGCCACTGAATGAATCATTCCCTATAGTACCACTGAAGTTTCATGTCATACTCAAAATTAATGATTTACTGCCATAACTCATTGCACGAGCAAGATCCTTGACGAAAATGATGAACCCGGCTACAATCCCTAATAATCACCTTCCTGTTATAAGCTGCTGAAAGAACCTTTGCAAAGTTGTGAGAGTCCCTGCAAATTTGCTGGTTCTTCGCCACTCTGATAGTAGTACCTGGCTGAGTTACAAGAACAGCAAATGCAATAGCCAACTTCTCGCTCTGATATTTCGTACCCATATGCTGCAATTGTAATGGTATCTCAGAAACATATCCAGCAATTCTTAGTTGCTGTTCAATTTCACTAAGCATTCCATATATTCTGTTCTTTTGAGGATGTGAAGTGTCATCAGCAACAAACTCATACAATACGCCTTTCAGCTCAATCATGCTGCACCCAGGTGTAATTTGAATCCCATTATCCTCCATGTACTTCCTCACCTCATTCACTTTCTCCAAATTACCAACTGAAGAATAAATGTTCAACAACAAAACAAAATCGCCTGCTTCTTGGGCTTTTACTTCTACCAACCGATCAACCACAACCTCTCCAAGTGAAGCATTCTTATAAAGCCTGCAAGAGCCTAAAAGTGTTCGCCAAATCAAAGCATCTGGCTTGATCTTCATTGAGATTATGAGATCATAAGCCTGATTCAGTAAACCAGCTCTGCCTAAAAGCTCAACCATGCACCCATAGTGATGAATGTTGGGAGTTATACCAAATTCTTCCTTCATTTGATCAAAGAACTGAATTCCTTCATCCAACAATCCACAACGGCTACAAGCTGACAGAACTGCTGTAAAGGTGTGAGCATCAGGGGCAATGGGAACACTAAGCATCTTCCAGAAAGCATCAATGGCTTCTTGTCCATACCCATTGATTGCTAATCCATATATGATAGCAGTCCAGGAAACAACATTTTTGTTGGACATCCTCTTGAAGACGTCAAATGCTTCTTCTAGACACCCACATTTAGAATACATTGAGATGAGGGCATTGTTGAGATTTGTATAACGTCCATACCCACGCTCGTTGATAAGACTATGAACCGTCTTCCCTGAATCAAGAGCACTGAGGTTAGCACAAGCCTGAAGCATCAGCAAGCAAGTCACAGCATCGGGTTCACACTTTCGATCAAAACTCTGCATAGAATTAAACAAGACCAGTGCATCTCGGGTCCTAGAATTAGAAATGAAGCAAGACATCAGAACATTCCACGCCACAACATCCCTCTTGGGAATTTCATCAAACAGTTTGACTGCATCATCGCACTTCTCACAGACAGAGTACACCTCCATCAAGGCGGTCATTAAAAACCTATCAGACTGACAACCAGATCCCAAAACCCTAGCATGAACCTGAATCCCCACAATCAAAGAACGAACTTTCACGCAACACTTGGTGGAAAACATCAGCGTCTCCGAGTTCGGAACAACACCCTTTCTCTGCATTTTCGTGAGCACACTAAACCACGGATCTGGAAAATTACTAGTCGAGAAAGCTCTGATCATGACATTATAGTGAGCCAATCTAGGTCTACGGAATCGGGAGAAAAGCCGATATAGGTAAGTAATTCCTTGGGAGGATAACAATTCGGAGGCGACGGAGAAGAAGGAGAGGGAGACGTCGTGGTGGAGGAAGAGGTGGGAGCGGAGAAGATGGGCGTGGAGTTGGAGAAAGTGCGAGCGGTGGGAGCAGGATTTCACGAGGGATAGCGAATGCTTCAGGACTTGAGGTGAGAGGCGATGGTGGTGGGTTTTGGCCGTGGCTTGGTGGATTGGAAGGGGATGAACGGAGGAAGTGGAGGCAGAGCGGAGGAGATAGGCTCGGTCGGGAGTGGCGGCGGCGCTGAGGCGGCGAAGAAGGAGCATCATTCATGAGTGCAAGCGCTTTTCAGCTAGAGAGTTGGCATTTCAGCACGTGTGTGGCGGGAGAGAGAGTGGTGCAGACCAGTTCAAGGTTTTGTTTTTGCCACCCTAATTTAGGTTATTTTTTAACAAAATACCTATTTTTTAACAAAAAGTTTACAATTAACCCCCTTTATACGGAGCGAGGTTCTAGTGTTCATATGACTTATAGTGAGAAATGAGAACAAAAGAGAGCATTAAATTACATAAATCAACGGTGAAGATTTAAAGAGAGAAATATAAGGGGCGGATTAATGAATGACATATTAGATAAATATTGTAATTTTTTTATGTCAGAAGACGAAATTACCCTTAAACCTAAAAGAAGCTAATTTGGACCGTTCTTTCTCCTTCTCCTTCACACCGTTCAGCTTTCCGCTCTCTCTCTCTCTCTTCGACTTTCTTCGACAACAACGAGCTTCTTCAACTTTCTTCGGCTGATCTTTGGACTAGGGGTGTCAATCGGGCGGGTCGAGTCGGGTCAATTCAGTTTCGAGTAAGTCGGATTCGGGTAAAATTCGGATATTTTGAAAATCGGGTCAAATTGGGTTGGATCATTTCGGGTCGAGTGCTCAATTAATCGGGAAAAGTCGGGTTTCGGGTCAATTTCGGTCAGGTCATTCGGTTTTTGGTCCAACTTGATTTCGGATAAGTCCGGTTTCGGTTTTAGTTAGATTTTGGATTTAGTCGAGTTTCGGATGAGTCGGGTTTCAGGTTTTTCGAATTTTGGGTGAATCGGATTTCGACTTTGGCCGAATTTCGGGTTAATCTGATTTCAAGTAAGCCGGATTTTGATTCAGACCATATATCGAATGATGATTTTTTGTAGTTTAACTACTCTAGGGTCTAAATATTTAATGTAACATTTAAATTAAAAACATAATTATAATAAATATTCACTATTATTAATATTTAAAACGTAATGTAATTTTCGGATAAATTTGGATTTTCGGATGACTTCGTACCGGGTAGCATCGGGTATCGAGTTGCACCAGGCTAGTCCATTCGGGTAAAATCGGTTTTGGGTTAATCTCGGGTTCGGATTTTTTTGGATTCGGGTCAAATCAGTTCGGGTCAACACATGTCTCAAACTCTCGGGTATAAAACTTTTTATTCTTTTCTCGGGTCGGGTCGGGTTCGGAGTCGGACGGGTTTTTCGGGTCGGGTCAAGTTTTGACCGCCCTACTTTGGACTACAAGACGAATTTTCTTCAATGGCGGAGCTTGGGACAAGAAAGGATCCTCCTCCTGGTAAAAATTCAACTCAGGTTCATCGTGATTTTTTCTGGTTTCTTCAATTTTGAAGCTTCGAGCGAGAGGGGAAAAATCAAGTTGGATTTGTGCTTTTTTTGTGTCTTCTATGGTTCTAGTTGTGCGTCGATCTGATTGTTTGATTAGCGAAATTCGCTCTTCCTCCTCTACTTGATTATTTGAAGTTTCTATCCTAGAAAATTATAATTGTTCTTTTCTTCTTAATTGCTTGAATGGCTCTTGTATTCTAGAGAGTCATCTATGGATTTTCTTGCTAGGATTTCCCGTTGGGATACATGGTGTCGTTGGTGGTTGTGGAAGAGATTATTGGAGACCGACTGGTATGAAGGATTCGTTGTAGAAAGGCTTTCAGTCAGGTTTTTGGGGCAACAATGCATCGGGCCGTGGTTGTGGATGTGACTTCACTCTTCCATCTCAGAAGTATGTATGTTTAGGGCGTAGTTTTTGTGTCACTCTACCTTTTCGGTAGCTTCTGTCTTGTTAATCATAACGTCATAGTGTTGTACACTTTAGTTTCTTATAATAACTTCAACTGTAGGCCTAATTTTTATATAGGTTTTTCTAATCTTTGCCCTTAGGGCATATGATAAGAATATCGAATATGGAAACAAAAGCCTAAGAAGGAAAGCATAAACCCTTAATTAACAATTTTTAAAATGTTGAACAATCAAAATACACTTGAATTTTTTTAGAAAAATCGTTTTTATATATGATTATATCTCCTTGTGATGTGGTCCATGTGGAAACATATTAAGACACCCCTATATTGTGTAGTAGCCACGTGTCTCTATTAATGCATTTTGCTTTTGTCAAGAGTGGATTTTACTGAATATATACACTCTTCTGGGTTCAAGTTTGCAAGTCTACTAGAATTATTGTTTATTCTCTTGTATTGTTGCATTCTTGTATTTAGAAGTAATTGTCTTATCCTACAAGCATATGAGTTAATATATGAGGTTTTTTATGTTAATGTGGGAAAACATTATTTTTTTCTTTTGACAACATGTTTCTTATGAGCTTTTATGTTGTCTTCAAGACTATCTTTGATATCAACATTGACAGCTTTGAGGAAAAGCCCTTGAATCATATCAACATTAATAGAATACTAAGATCTTCTAAAAACATGTTTTTAACTCCCCTTCTAAAAATTGAGAATTTTTTAATCATAAAATTCTGAGTCTATTAGCTCAATGTGCATGTATGTGCACATAGACGTGGGTTCAAATCCCACATAGACTAATTCTATATACGAATTATATTTTTTGGTTCATTATAACTCTTCTTTTGGTTCATGATTTTGTAAGCTCGAGTTCATAATAGTTCATGTTACAGTTCATGTCTTTTTAAGTTATACTAGTTATTTTGGTTCATGTCTTTTGGTTAATGATATTTCTTCTTTTGGTTCATGTCTTTTCGCTTAATGATATTTGTGTAATGTAATCCAGTTTACAAATGGTATTGTAAGAGTTTATGTCTTTATATGGTTAGGTCTATAATAATTGTCAATAAACTACAACAAAAACGAGAAAAAAGTTAAGCTAATATAGAAGAAACATGGAACACATAACGAGCAATAAAAATGTGCAAAAATACAGTTGTTCATTTGGTTCACAAAGATTGCCATTGTGGTTCATAACATTACACAACAAGGTTCATTAAAAACGACAATGTGGTTCACGTAAATTAATGTCCTAAATGTGTTAAGGTAATTTATCAAACACTTGGTGAACAACCTACAATAAAAAAGGTAAAAATAAGCTAATTTTGAAGCTAAATGAAAACACATAATGAACAATAAAAATGTGCAAAATACCGTTTTTCTTTTGGTTCAAAAATATTGTCATTGTGGTTCATAACTTTACACAGTAAGGTTCATTAAAAATGACAATGCGGTTCATGTAAATTAATGTAGTTCATGACGAATCGGACTAAACTATTTATGTGTCACTTTGGTCTATTTACGTATATATATCAATCGAACATAACATTACACGGTCAACTTCCTAATATCAATTTGAATAGGATCGATCGAAAACACATTCATAACGAACAATACTAGCATCATTTTCCGAATGAGACAAGTTAGGATGACCGGAACTTGATGAACAACCTACAATAAAAAAAGGAAAAAATTAAGCTAATTTAGAAGCAACATGGAAAACATAACAAGCAATAAAAATGTGAAAAAATTTCCCTTTTTCTTTTGGTTCACAAATATTTTCATTATGGTTCATAATATTACACTATAAGATTCATTGAAAATCACAATTGGGAATATTGCGTGTAAAAGGAGATGCCTTCATCCAATGTGATAAAATATTGACCTTCGTGTGATTTATACTCGTCTGGACAATTGGGAATGAAATAAGAACAATCTTATAATAAGTGAAGAATGTAGGCATCACTAGCTTCATCAGGTTCACCCAATGGAACCTCGTCAACACTAACATCATTATCAAGACCCTTCAATTGAACCCCATCAATATACAAATGAGACAAGTTAGGATGACCGGAGCTTGATGAACAACCTACAATAGTGGGGGAGAAGCGATCTAGTAAAAATGTGCAAAATACCGTTTTTCATTTGGTTCACAAATATTCTCATTGTGGTTCATAATATTAAACATCACTGAAAATAACAATGCAGTTCATATAAAATAAACGTATTGTAAGTGAAGCGATCTAGCAAAGATCACAAGGGTACTAATTGTTGATTCAAAACAATCTTCTACTAGTCAATGTGGATAACTAGGCATGGACATATACATGAAATCATCATATCCAACAAAGTATACTAAGCACTTAGCAATATGAGATTAAAATGATATGCAAGCATTCATTTTATTCATAAGGGGGAATCTGAACACTAAAACATCATCAATACATGAAAAGGTCTTGCAATTTGTCGACATTATCTTCATATCCACTAATTAGAATAGTAAAAGAAAATATTCCAAGACATTTTAGGAAAACATGCTCATTGAGATATTTCATCAAACACTTTGTGGGCAATCAAATAAGCATACAAATTTAAATTCTATTTTCTATAAAATTTTGTTTCCTATCCCAGAACCAAGAGTACAACACATTTCTCCATGATCTCAAGCAACAAAGAACCCTAAACAACAACAAATTTAGGGATTATTTGAGAGCAACAAACCATCCACCAAGCTAAACTCTTCTTAAGCACTCTTCATAATCACTTACCAAAATTCATTGTTTCTTCAATTTGGAGTGAATGTTTGTATCGATCGAAAGAGAGATCGATATTGAAAGGGAGATCGAGAGCACAAACTCGATCTAGAGTAATCGTGTACGTGTTCGTCGTTGGCTGAAATCGTGTAGGAGAGGGATGTGTTGAGGTCGCCTGATATATAGGAGGGGGCTGAAAGTTGAAATTAAAAATCAAGCACAATAAAATGACAAATATACCCTTCCAGTTTTAAAAAATAGAGGAGTGTGAGTGTTTATAGCAGCTCATGTGGACCCTTAATCTCACAAAATTAAAGGATTCATTTTATAAGATAATAGCAATTTTTATTTGAGGCCCAATCCCTTTATACATACTCCCTTCGTTTCACAATTTAGGAGTTTTTAAGCTTCAAATGAATTTTCAAAATATAAGTCTATTTTCTCACTATTTAATGCAAAACATTCCAAACTAAGGCATGTATACATATACATCAATACTAGTTTCAATGCATGTCATGGAAATTATAAATTAAAATGGTTATTTTTAATTAGAGGGAGAGTCACAACATTTTCCTATTGGATTACAACATTGTTAAACATAATTGAGTTCATTAAATTTACTCTTGAGTTGTTACATTGAAATACTTATTGTAAATGTAAAAGCAATTATTAAATATAGGAGTATTCTATTTTAAGCTTGTCTTAATATATGTGCAAAGTTCTAAAAGCCTCTAAATTGTGAAACGGATGTAGTAAATTATAATTTTTATGCATAACAATAACAATAAACAATAAGCATAGATTCATCTTCAATTCGTATAGATTACAGACATGCTAATCGGGTATCTAACCTCTAACTAAAAAATTGTCAACTGCCGATCAACTCCAACCACAATATAAGATTCATTCATATTATTATATATTTCTTAATCTTGAGATATTGCAATTGAAAATACCCTCTCACCTTACTTGAGAAGGGTGCATATATATATTTTTATAAATACAATCTAAACTTCTCAAATTTCAATAATGTTATTGCGGGATCTACTAAACGCAATAAGTCGAATATCTTATATAACTAACATCGTAAAATTTTATTGATAATTAGACATTCGTATATCGATCTCGTAATCCCATAATTCTTTTTTTATTGGTTTATCCCTGACAATGAATTCTCCTACTGATGAAATACCTTTTTTACACAAAAATATATAAAGAGCCTTTGACAAATAAGGTGGCTAGAAAGATCAGAATCAAGAAATCAAATCATGATCGGAATATTAAAATAATAAAGAAAATAAATATTTTATAGAAAGAAAATTGAGATCCAGAACAAACAAAATCCAAAATCAAATCGTCAAATCAGATTGAATCTATGGAGAATTGGTGATCTCACACAACAAAGGATTTCGGGGCTGAGCTTCCTCAAATCATTACGCTTCCCTAAATCATTATCATAATTAGTTACTTCCATTAGTAGGAATATATTAAGAATTAAAATTAAAAACTATTTCTAAATTGTTTTATTAAACTAAAATGGATGAACAAATTAAGAACTTGCCATGGCTACAATTAATTATTGCCATACGAAGCAAATTAAAACCTAATTAAGCAAAAAAAGAAGAACTTAACCTAAATTATGCACTCCTACTTAGCTCTTTGATGCAATTTGAAACCTACAATTAAAACCTAATTAAGCAAAAAAAAAAAGAACTTAACCTAAATTATTCACTCCTACTTAGCACTTCGATGGCAATTGGACACCTATAATTAACCAAATTAGAAGACCAAATTATAAAACTACTTACAAGATGAGAATCAACGACGCGCCACAAAGTTAACCTTAGAAGACTACTCACAAGACCACAATCGCACCACCAATTCCTTCAACTCTACAAACAATCAGATATTCAATCTGATGGTGATCGTCTAGTGAATGAGTGTAGCAAGTGCGACCGGAAAAAGACGACAAATACACGGAGGCATTTGATGAGTTCATCGGCAAAATTAGGGAGACATTGACGACACTTGTTCGGAGCAGAGGAGTAAAGAAGGGCCATCAACTTATCATCGTCCATGTCGATGAAGTTGCTTTCGAAGTGTCGAGAAGGCTGAAAAGGCTTCTTCTTGGGCTGCCATGGTGATGATTTCTTCGAGTGATGCATGATATCTTCGTAGAAAGAGTGCTGCTTTGATAACGGAATGCACTCGTCTTTCGAGGTGATGCTGCTGCTGATTGTTGGAGTTATGCGAGAGGACTTGAAAGCTATGGCCACCATTGTTGGTTTCTGATATACCAACAGAATAAATTGGCAGGGATCTAGATTATATTAACGGATTAAAAGATACGGAGTAAAAGATACTACTAAAAGATTAATTTTAACAAAAAGATGGAGTGTTTATTTTGATATAATTACAACACCGTAACCAAACTTGACGATTAAACGATATCCTTATCTTTTGATTCTTTTCCAATAAAAGTATATCTCAACTTTCTATCAAAAAATAAAAATGTATACATACAGGGGGAGCGCTCGAGTATAATACATATTAGGGTGCAATGTGTGGTTAAATATGGTGCGTTGGATCACCCACAATCAAAGGTTCATAATTAAGGAGGAAAAGTAGAAAAATAGGGAGGAATGTATAGAATTAGCCCCATGTTGAAATAAAAAAGGAAGGTGGCTGAAATTAGGAGGAAGGAATAACAAAACAGTTGAAACATCAAAATCAGAATCATAGAAAATCTAAATTTCCATGATTGAATATCACATTTTGTAAACCGTCATTCATCAAGCAAGAATGGCACAACCTTCATTCTACATTCCAAATTGTTCGAGATTTGTATAAGAAGATATCGAAGAGAGTTTTGTCAAGATATACAATGGAAAGAGGTTAGTGAATAATTTTCGAACTACTTCTAAACGAATTCGCCGTCCTTGATTGATTGAAAATTATTATAATGGAGTTACATATGTTATTGTTTTGAATGTATTACAATATTACTCGGTAAAAACTGTGAAAAAATATGGGTCGAACATGAATAACATGGAAAAAGGTTCGTCATGTGTTGAATAACAACGATATAGTTACGCTGAAGTATTAATTTAATATTTTCTGTGTTGAAAAAATATATGTTTTAACTTGAAAATAATGTTTTATATGATGAAAAATATACTTGTAACGTGGACTGTAATCTACATACATTATAATTAATGTTTGAAAAAGCATTTCTAAACAGTTGAAAAAGTGACATCTATCATATGAATAACACGATAAAATAATTCGATGGGGTGTTTCGACTATAAAATATGTGAGAATGTATGTTATTGTATGTTGAAAAAGTGTACAGTAAACATTGAAAAAGTTACATTCATAAAATGAATAATATGTCGTAAATTTAATGATATCGAAATTATAAAATAAGGACGAAGTACCATTTGAAAAAGTTAGAAGTGTCAAACGGGTCGGTCAGGTCGGGTTCGGGTTCGATTATTTCGGGTTCGGGTTGAGTCGGGTTTGGGCCGTAACGGGTCACCGGTTAAATCGGGTCGGGTCATTGCAGGTTGTCGGACGGTTCGGGTCGACCTAACAGGTCAAGAAAATTGATTTTTTTACAATTATTAAAATATTTTTTATTTAAAAAATGATATTTAATAATAAATCTATTATTTTTATATATTTTAATAATAAAATATATTATAATTTTCAAAATATATTATATATTCTTAAAATATAACAAATTGGGTCAACCCAACGGTTTTCGGGTCTATCGGGTTCGACTTATTTTGGGTTACGGGTTCAAATTTTCAAGTCTTGACCCTAAATTTTTCAGGCGGTTCGGGTCGATTTTTCGGGTCGGGTCAGCTTTTGACAACTCTAGAATAAGTTAATGGTATATACTGAAAAATAATGATTAAAGTGTTTACACTAACGTAAGATATTGTTAGTTGAAAAAGCGTTTGTTAATATTTGAAAAATGATGTATAATAATGATAATTTACATATATTGAAAATTTTTGTTATATTTGTTGAATAATGTAATAATATATTATGAATAAGTGTGAAACGTATATTGAAAAAATATATATTTTTGTTGATTTCGATGTTGAATTTGTAATATGACTATTGAAAAAGTAATCATAGTGTAATGAATAACAAAGTTTTACTCCTTCTGTATAAGTCTACTTGTCTTTTTAGAGTTGGACAGATATATTAAGAAAATTTGACGTTGGACAAAAATGTCCTTAATTAAATGTTTACTTTATACATTGAAAATGAAAATGGAGCAAATTTAGTTCACTTTTTCATTAAATATAAGGGTTAAAGTGGGAAAGTTAGGTCCAAATTATGTAAAAGGACAAGTTCTTTTGAACAAGATTTTAAATCTAAAAAGAAAAGTAGACTTATACATAGGGAGTATTATTTGGAAATTTTCAATTTTCTAGTATATGTATCATAATATATTGATTTTTTTTTTACAGTTGGTATGAGCAAGTGGAACGAATATGTGTTCGACAATGAATTAGATTTTTCAGAGTCTAAAAATGAACAAAATGTTGAAGAAGATGTTTTTGAATGATAGCAATCGAGAACATATAATCTCTCAGCAATTGATGCTCAGATTAAAGCGGCTACAAAAGGCAAGAGAAAATGTAGAATGTGTGGGAAATCAACGGGACATGATAGCCAGAATTGCAAAGAGATATAATGAAATTACATCCTGTTTTTCGTTCTTAATGTGTTTTATTTTTCATTTCAGTATTCATACATTTTCAATTAGATTATTAAACTTATTACAATCACAATTGATCTTATTGTTTCAATAATATTACATGGTACCGTATTTATATATGGATTATGTCTCCATTATATATGTGAGCACAATACCAATACTCCACACATTGGTTAATGTTTGTTATATTAATGTTGAAATGCATTACTTTTGCAAGTAATAATGTGTTGTTTTTCAATCATTGTTAATTTGTTTTTAAAAAAAAAATTGTGTATTTTTTCAACACACATTTAATGCTTATCGATTACCTCACATAAATTTAGTGTTGTAAAATTATTGTAATATGCATACATTTTTCAAATATATTTCTTTAGTTTTTCAAATTCATTTGTTTTGTTTTACAATTGTAAATATGTTAATAAAAGTAAGTAGTGCTTTAACTACTAAATCTGTTTTTCAATACTAGCAGTCATGTCGTAACAATACGTTATTTTTTTGTAAAATCAACAAATCATACATGGTGATTTTAGTTGTTGTAAATAATGACGCACAAAATAACAACTATCAATCAAATTGTTAAATATTATGTATTATGCATTCAATCGTACTACCAAATGTTGAAAAATGTGAAAAATATAAAATCACGACATAAACACAAATCTATAGTAAAAAAATGTAATAAAAGTGTATCCAATATTACTTAAAAATCAATCTAAAAATTTAAATCCTACACTACACACTACACACGACTTCTAGCATTTATACTTGTCATTTCATTTGTTGTTTTAATCTTGAATTGGACAAGCATCTCATTAAACCCATTATACAATAGGCAATGGAGGTATTTAATCCTGACCAAAATTGGACCTTGGTGCGCTTTGACTTTTCTTGAGCATCCAACTGTGGTTACCTATTTCATTTGAAAAATAAATTAATCACAAGTGATAACATACAAATTATTTAATATATCAACAATTCAGTTATGTTTATAATATAAACAGTATGAAAAACTACATGATATTTGTTGAACAATATCATTATTCATACTAAATAACTAAATATGATCATGTATTGATATGTGGAGTACTATTGAATAACCAATACAATCCTTATGAAAAAGAGTTCTTAATATTGTGGAATATATTTAGTCTTTTAATTTAAGTCATCTTATGAATAATGATTACTCTGTTCGTGAAAAACACTGTTGAATGCTGTGAATACTGTTCATATACTTTTATATTGTTATGCACAATTCAGTTATGGATGTAATAAACTTAATATGTAAAACTATATGAAACTAATTGAATAATAACATTGTTCATCCTGAATAACTATATATGAGCATGTATTGATATGAGTAATTGTATTATTGAATAACAATTACACATCTTATGAAAAACATTTGTTAATATTGTAAACACCAACTTTTTCTATATTGAAAAACATCATACATTCTTTTGAAAAGTAATGCAAATAAGTCATACATTTTTCTTGCTTGCACTTGTTGTCTTTCTTCACCTTGGAAGAACTCGCCATAGTATCTATTCATCACAAACAACTTACATTTATGATAGATTGCATTTAGGTAGTGTTTAGGATGCATATTTATGTTGATTTTGCATGGTTTTAGCTTAGTTTAGTCTAGTTCTTAGGTTTTTAGGTTTTCTAGGAAATTCATGTTTTACGCTTATTTTGTTCGGTTTTGCAGATCTTTAGGTAAACAAGCATGGACGGGGTGGATCTTAGATAATTGTGGAGGATCAAGATGAATCTTAGAGTGATACAATTGAATATTAGAAGAGCTAAGACCCAAGAGCTTGTGGGATAAAAACACTTAAACCCGGGTCATGCATTGGAGTCTTGTTTTGACACCTCTATCTTGCAGTGCTTGGTTTGAGAGCTATAGTGGTCGGATGAAGCTGAATTTGGTATCACTGGAAAGCTAACTCGAAGAGCTACAATTCATATTTTTATTCCGAGTCCAAATTCCAACTCTAAGGGGGTCAAAACAGCCTCTAAAGTGTCACTAGAGTTGTTGAGGCCGGAGCGCATGCAGAGTAGGCCGGAGCGCGACCGCGCTCCCAAGTCCCAAACCACGCCCAGCAACGCATTGATCCGACGCTGATTTCGACTTTGGTTTATCTTTAGGCCGACTTTATGTTATTTTAGGATGTTTTTGGATCTGATATAAATACTCTTTTAGGGTTTTATTTGGGGGTGAAGCTTTATTGTTTCTACGTTATTTTTCACGCTAGAGAAAACTATTGGGAAGAAACCCTAGATTGCACAATTGAAGAGAAACATAACTCTTGTAAGTTGATTTTCTTCTTTAATGTTGTTTTCTAGCTAATTTCCCATGTCCAACTAGTTAGTTGAAGTTGTATGCATGATTGTTTGTGAGATTTGAATTATTTCAATTAATTTGTCTTGACTAGATTGAATTACTCCATACTTAAGTGATTAATTTTACTTAGGATTATAATAGATTGATCACCTATTTTGATTTCTAGGTTGAATTACAACTAGAATAACTAAATATACGGTGGAATTTGGTTGTTCATGGATGAATTCTTTGATTAAACTCATATACGGTGGAATAAGGTTAATCAAAGGAGGAGAATTCAGTCACAAAACTTCATAAATAGAAGGTGGAATTTATGAACTATGTTTCCATTGAATGCTTTGAACTTATTTGCATGATCAATTTGACATAGAAGGTTTTCTAGGTTAAATGGTTAAAAGGTTATTAAAGACGATACATATTAATAACCACTTTGATCTTGAATTCCATGAATTCACAATAGATTAGTCAAGGGAATTGAAATAAGAATGATCAAGGATTAATGCATGCAATGGATACAAAACTAGTTGGACGTTTTTTCTTTCTACTTGAAAACACAATTATTTTACTTGTTTGTTTTCGTTTTCTTAGATTAATAGTTTAAAATCTGAAAACCCCCTTTTATTACTTTAGTAATATTAATTAAATACAAGAAATCCGAGTCTTTGTGGGTACGACCCTTGCTTTCACTATACTAAGGTTTGAAAGTTAGGATTTTTCTTGACAACGCTTTTACCACGACATAAAAGTGCTCGTCAATTTACCTTAACACAGTAATTTTGGGTGCCTATATTCAATATGTTCAAGTACTATCACAACAAAGTTAAAATCTGATTTTTCTCTATTAAATTTTATACAATCTAACAAAACACCGAAATGTAAACCCAAATCAAAATAGCACCAACTCTGTATCAACTAGAAATCTACATTTTTCTACTAATTTGTACATAACAAGCCACATTCCTCAAACACCCACATTGATCCATCCAAAAACCTCAAATTGAAGTATCAATATCTCTAATTTTTTTCCAATTTCATATAATATAACGAATTCCTAACAACAATCAATTACTCAACCCTAATTTCGAATTTCGTATTTCTTAACCTAATACCACAAATTTCGTCTCGATTCGACTCAGTTATCCGAAAAATCTACTCAAAATTGAATGTTCACTTACCAATTTATGAAAATTCGACGCTGGTTGTTGTTGTTTTCTCCAACGATCTTCAACCGTCCCGGATCGTCACCTTCGAAAAGAGAGAGCGAGAAAGGAAGGAACTGAAAGTGGATAGAGAGGAGAGAGCGTTGAATGTTTAAGGAAATTAAAATCGGGATATAGCGAAATTTTAGGGAGCCGTAGGATATTAATTATTTCTAATTTATATTATCCGATTAATTTTTGATTTGGTGAATCACCCATATCACAACTTTTTTCACCCTATTTTAAAACAACCTCGATCCTCCATTTATTCAAATCTAATGGTTTTAATATAACCACATGCTTTACCTTAACACTTGTTTTCACTAGAGCATTATTCTATACATATATCTTAACTAGTTAAAGGTTGTAAATTAAATAAATTATATATAAATCTAATCAAAATATTAGAAAGTACGAATTTAAAAATACATTAGTTACTAAGTTAAAGATTGTAAAAAGTGTAAAATTAAAACATCTATTATCTATTATCTATCTATCTATTACTCCCTTCGTTTTATTCTATTTGACACTTTAGAGCTAAAATTTCGTTCATTAAAACTTGTCATTTTTTAGTCTTTATTTAATTCATATATTGGAAACTGTTTGTATTGATTTTTTTCTCTCCATCTATTGGCTTTAAGGATGTGTTATTAATTAATTTTTGATTACATTTAGAAAATTTTGGATTTTCAATGATATTTTTTATATTTTCAATGAATTTCTTAATATGTGTGACTTTTTCTAAAGTGTCAACTAGAATAAAACGGAGAAAGTACTATTATTTTTAGGCGAATTGGCAAGAATGCCCAAAAAAGGTTGATAAATTAAAAAATACCCCTGTTTAGGTTAAATGGCAGGGGATGCCTATTTGGATATTTTTTTAATTAAAACTTCCATATCTTTTAATTACATTTAAATTAAAAAATAAAACAACTTAATTTTCCTAAAAGTAATTATCCGATGTAAACTATTTTTCCTTGTAAAAAAACTAAAATCGTTAGTAAAAAATGTAAAAAAAATTCCTTATTCTTATTGATAAAAATATTCTACAAATTGATATATCATTATCTTATTATTAGCTTTACATATCCATATATCATTATTTTGTTTACATTTGAAAGAAAACCGTTCTTCTCCTCTCGTAAGAGTACATGCGATCTTGCTAGAAACTATGGTAATTCTTCTTCTCTTCGAACATCATTGATCCGCCAAAGAATGACCCTAATAGGATTTATCTTGTCGGAGAAGATTAGCAATCCTGCAAGTGATATCATGGCAATAATCTTTAGGGCGACATTGCATGAAAGAAACCTTAGGTTCTTTGATGTTACGTTGGATAGGAAGTGAATATAAACATGCTATGGGTAATCCTTATGACTAGTTAAATTTGAGCTTCTTAATGAGATGTATCTAGTAGTACATACTATATAGCATGGACAATAATCCCTTTCTTGCTTTGACCGATTTATCAAATAATTGGGGCTTTCTCTTTATTGTATAGTTGAAGCACCTTACCATTTCTGTATATACATAAAAAGACTAAAATATTAATCTATATTTTATATGAATAACAATACATATACACAAATTGATAGGCATAATACATATACATACACCTGTACTTGTGCAAAAAAGTCACTTAGACACCTCACCTTTGGTTTTGTTCTATTGAAAACTTGAACTTAGCCTTTTCTGTTCTATTGGACACCTGGTCACCGACTCTTTCAAAGTGTTAAACACGCGCTGAGCTGTCAAATTTTTTTGCCACATAAAATCCAAATAGACACCACATCATCATTAGTATGGTCAAAACAAGATTTTGATATTGTTTTAATAAAAAGCAAATAAAAAAGGGGCATAACACTGTGAAAGTTTCACTGTTTGCCTTCTTCTTCCTCCAAACCCTAGGTTTTAGATCTGGTAGTGCCACATCTGATCCATTCGCTCACGTACAAATCCGACATCGACTCGCCCTTTGTACCTAAAGCGATTGAAGTATTTTCCTCTTTTACAGATGATGGATTTGAATAAATGTCTTTTACAGATGGAAATCTGTGGCATAAAGCCCGATATGAAGTTTGGGAAGCCAGCTCGTATTCCTCTTCTTCATCCTCCTTAATTTGTCGTCGTCGCCACTTCTGGTATAAAGTTTTTCAAAAACCTCCGTCCGCCACGACAACTATCGCTGCTCCACCGTGACTCCATCTTCTACCTCGAAGCCCCCTTGCTCGACGACGACACCCGCGGAGGCGGCGCCCCTTCGACAGGTGACGACGACCAACTCCTCTCCATATTCTTCGACGACCTCACCGCGCTGCCCCCACTCGCCGGCGGATCGAACCCCTCCTCACCTTCCGATCAGAACAACGGTGACGAGGAGAAGAATCAAGATTAGAGAAATTTGTTTGTCTGAGGGAAAATCCATATCAGAGAAAGCGGAAAAAAAAATTTAGGCTCAATAAGGACTAAGGAGTAAGAAAAAAGAAAAAAAAGAGGGGAAAAAGGGGGAAAATAAGAAAAAGAGTAAAATTTAAAAGAAAAAAATTGGTTCATTGAATCTCTTTACTCGCTCAAACAAGAATAAAATGCACGCACTATACCACATCAGCATCTAGGTGTATAGAATACAAATAGTTAAGTTCAAGTGTTCAATAGAACAAAACCAAATGTGAGGTGTCTAATTGAATTTTTTTGCACAAGTACAAGTGACTCTATATGTATTCTGCCCAAATTGATATCATTAGATGTTTTATGGTTATGTAGGATAAATAATATATGAGTACTAATTACTAGGCAAGAGGTAATTAAATATAGTTCTATTTGAGTTTTTTTATTCTATCATGAAAAACGCGATTAATTACATCAAGGTTTATAAAATAAAATTTAAAAACAAAACTTAAATAAAATCTATACTACATATATAAAGTTGTGTACATGCCACATTTATTATCCATTAATTTGATATTTACATTTATACCTATATAATTAACATTGAAAATGAAAAATGCAATGAACCAAGAATGGCATTGTAACGTCGGTTTTCACTTTTCTCGACTTTATCCTATAAAGGCCGGAAGACGACTTTCTTGTTGTACAAGTAATCATTTTACTTGGTCCGCAAGTAACTATGAATAGAGGATTAGATTTTCATAACCGCTAGAATTATCCCTAAATTCTTTTATAAATTAATTACCTAAATATCATCTTTAAAAAAAAAACATGGGCTTGGGCATATCTTTTTAGTGGATTGATCTTATCCCCTACCATTAGCTGTTTTTTAATTAATTACCTAGTTAGATAGATGATTAACTTAACTTTATATTTATCCATTAGTCACTGATCTTCTACTCCTTAAAAACACGATCTCCTACCCTTTCAAAACCGAGATACGATCTTTAGAACAAACCCCGATCTTCCATGTTACCTTCTCCGTTAAACAAGCACCAATAACACCCATCGAGATCGGTGGTTGCCGCCACCAACAACCTGATCGTTTGCACTAACCTTCTTCCACCGGAGGCTTTCTATCGGCGGTCCCGAGATCCGATTCGGTTTAACCACACCGATGAACCTCGACATTGCATCACCGTATCGCCTGAACCAGCGTCGTCGATCCTGCCATGCTCTCGGAAGATCCGGTCTTGTTCATCTTCACAACGAGCCGTTGTCATCACCCTTCCGCCCTTCGCTCGTCGATCACCTTTCACCGGTGGTTTGGGTAAGAACCAGACCCTCTGTATTTTCTTTTAATCTTTAGTTTGGTTCGGGTGTTGGGCTTTGTCCAAGGCTCGAAAGGCTGTGCAATCCGCGGGCAGACCAGCGTGGTGTTTTTTTAGGAGGGGAGTGGGTCGAGCCGTCTTCGGCTTGCTTGACAGCCGGATTGTATATGTAGTATTGACCTGTCTTGTAGTTTTGTTTGAATTAGTCAGGGGCGTTCTTTAAGGGTTGTTTGATTAGGAAGAATTGATTGTTTTAGTTAGTGGTATAGTGTGTTAATGTTAGGTTAGTAAGCTATGCATCTCCCAACTTGTTTTCATCCTTAAGCTTTTTCCCTTACGCACACATATTTACATAGATCGAGTATATATATACAAGTCCACGCATGTATGTTTATTTGGCCTCAATAATCTAATTAATATACCCCTCGTAATTAATGTTTATGCTATCAATATTGAAAGTAAAAAGTTCGTTTGTGATAATAAGTTAGTGTTCATGGGTTTGTAGGTAATTAATTAGGTAGCGTTGAGTTTAATAGTAAGTTGTTACTAATTAGCAGAGGTAGTTAGTTAGTGGTCAACTTTTATATAACGGGTTCGAAAGCTAAGTAATATTTTATTTTTGGGAGTCGTCAAGTCTAAGTATAATCCTTTATTAATACAATCTCACCCGTTTAGGAAACGTTCTTGCTCAAGCATGGAGTCTCCGTCTTTGTGGAAGGAGTCCTTCAGATAAGGTAAGTCGTTTTTCGACTTGCTCGGTTCTTCTCTATCCTGTTAGATTGTATACCGTTATTGTAGGGCGGGTTTTGGGAACTAGTCCCGAATACCTTTTTAAATTGTTTTGAACTTCATGAATCGATGTGTGTGTAAAATGGTTTTGAACGCATTTTATCGGCAAGATATTTTTGGAACGTTTTCTCTGTGTTGGTACCGTTTCCGACACGGCTTCATCGTAGCTGGCGTTGAGGAAGAGTTGGCTATGTATGACCCGTGTGACAGGGAAACCGTGCCCCTTCAAAACAAAAATTATTATCTATGTGTTTTGGCAAGTGCTCTAGTGGAGGCTTAGCCGGGGTTAGAAGGGAGATTGTGAAGTGGAGTGAGAGGGCCTGCCTCTGCACTCGGCGCGGCGATGAGCGCCTTGGAAGTCGGATTTCGAGATGGAGAAATTGCGTTGTTGTAAGGTTGTATTTGTGAATGTGTATGTGGCTATGTATGACTAATTTAGGTATTGACCTTTAGAGTTATGAGTGCGATTGTGGACTTGGATGCTGACTTTAGAAGTGCTTTCAAAACGTCTTGCAATTTCCGTATTCTTTCTAACTTGATAGATTAGTAGCTGACCCTTCGGGGAATATTTTTTTTAGTTCCAGGTATGAACCAGGGAACCGTGCAAGAACCGAGGCCAGATGGTAGGGCGGAGCGGTGAAGAGCGCGTGTCATAGTGGGTTGGGTTTACCTTAGTTTATTTATTGCATATTAGGATGTTGGATTTATATTATGCTATAGTTGGTATTATGTTTTGCTTATTGTTTTTTTTCTTCAATAATTCTTTTAATAGTGTTTGTCGAACTTAGATATTTTTATTCTGGGGAATATATGCATAACTATGTTTTCAAATTTTTATAAAATAAAAAGGTTGGATGTTTTATTAAGTTTTCTCGTCGTTGCAAGGTCCTAAAGTGTTGTTGTCAACCCACTTAAGTAGTACCTAGTAAGGTCTATTTTTAAGTAGCACCCTATCGGAAGTCGGGGTGTTACAAATTGGTATCAGAGCCAGGTTGACAACAGGGCACATGGAACTGACCAACGAGTGTACCCTAGGTCCAACTTAAAACTAAAATCGGTCGGTGTTTTCAAATTGTTTTAAATGGGTAGACATGTTGCATATAGAGGGTAGGTGACACGTCGCGACTCCGCTACCGTCAACTGAAGGATATCTAGTAGTTTAGTTCTTTAACTTCTAATTCTAAGAGTAAGATTTGACTAAAACTAAACTCGTTCGTAGAGTTAGAACTATTAGGGGAGTGTGAGGAAGCAGCAAGAGTAGGATTGAAATGCTAGGGCTATATGGCCTCCAAGAAGTGCATAGTAATGTCCCGTTAAGCGTTTGAGTAGTTGAACCTAGTACAAGAGAAAATAGACAAAAGAAGGTAAAAGTAGTCGACATAGTAGAGAACGTAGCAAACTGGAGCGAACCTTACCTAAGCGTCCAAGTTATAAGATTGGAAATGATCGAACTCCCTAGCTAGGAAAGTGGTTGAAGAAAGGATTTCACTCACTTTAGGGAGAGCTGAAAAAAAACCGAGTTAAGAAGATCACCTTGGTGTACAGAGTGGAGAATAATAAGGGAATGTATTTATTCACGACTGGTTCCCCCTACTTGCAGCAAGCATAAGGAAGTGAGTAATAGGATAAGGCCAATGAGATGACGTGGTTGAACCATGCAGTGAGGATCTAGGAAGGTAGCAGAGTAGAACAAGTCTGAAGCAATGTATAGGCCTCCTTTCACAAAGGAGGAATAAGAGGTAAAGGGTTCGGTGGGGGCCATGGGCACAATTTATCCAATGGGCCACTTTGTTAAGGTATTGAGAAGAAGATTAAGATATTAAGTCTTGACAAAGTCTAGCTAAGAAACTATATTTTTCACGGAAGTTAAGACGAAGAACGTGAGAAAGCTAAGGGAAGAAAATATGTTTAGATAGTAAACCATGGACGAAAGCAATTGAAGGACACTTTGGTTAGGATCGTGCGAGACTAAAGCCTCATGTATAAACTAAGGGAGATTAGTGACCGCATTAATGCAATTGTAGGGTATAAGAGATTTTGAGTGGATATGGAAACCCGCTTAAGGCCACTAAAAATGATGACATGGAACCTATTGAACAAGTTCTATAGAGATGCGTACAAGGTTAGGGAATCTGTGAGAGACAATAAATGGAGTATGGATATAGATATTGGTTGTGTCTAAATTTGCTCAAAGACGATTTAGACTAGTACTAAACCCATCGAGACAGAAGTATTAAGCAGTAAAGATGTTTTAAACGAGACCTTCATCACAAGGTGTACAGGTTAGTTAGTGGGGATGAAACTCCATTGGATTAGCTTGTTAAGCTTGGTAGTCGGAAACATGGTGGTCAAGTTTGGCGATGAAATCCCATCTGGGCGGACGACTGAGCAAGGATAACGGGGAGGTTAATAAGACCTAGGAGAGTTAAGGAAGTTAGCAGAGATATGTTGAGATTGAGCACTATGTCGCAAGTTGTGTTGGTCGAACCCGGAATGCATCGGCTAGTTGGTACAAGTTCACCAAGATTTAAGTGGCCTAAATGATCCCTAGTAACCTAAGTGATACGAACCATTAAGCATGTCTTATGAGGGACTATTAGGACCATCATATTAATGAGAGGCGTAAATTCTGACAATAATTAGAGTCGAGGATCAGACAGATCAAACAGATGTGGTTGGGACAAACGTGGCGTTGGAGTGAGGAATTGGGAGACAAACATGTTGGGGAAGAGATAATCACATCATGTAACCCTCCGTGAGAAGTTTTGTTGGATTCGCATGGGAGAAGATTGATGCAAGGAGATCGTGAAGGGCTTGATAGAGTCTAAACTCCCCATAAGAATCAAGAACCGGTTGTGGCGAATTGATGACTAGGTGGGTCAACCATATTGAAATGTGGGACTTCCCAAAATTGGTTCAAAGGTTGAGTTAGCTCGAGTTGAGAGGGCATGAAGAGGATATTTGAAAGATGGTTGCCTATTATGTGAACATTATGAGAAGTGTAAATATACCATTAAGTTTAACTAATGCCCATTAGGGTGGGTGAAGTTTAGGATAAGAGTCTTATTAAGTATTTGGCCTCATTGTAGAGACTACTACCGACAATATTTTGGTTGTTTTTGAATTGAGGAGCAAGCTTCCCATTTGGAGACGACGTTGGGACTTCAGTGATGGCAATTTTGCAGAATGCTCATGAATTGGATTGGTAGCTAAGATCTCTATGGGGAATGAGTAATCTTGGTTGAGGAAGTAAAGGGTGACCCCAAAGAAAACTAGAGTGCTCACTAGATAGGTGGGTTGGTAGAGTTTTAATGGAAGCATGAAGCTTTCGAGACTAATAAGATACCACTGATATGGTGTATAGGAATTTCAGGGCCTGAACCGTAATGAACCAATTCTGAAGAAAACAAGATGATCGCATGAATCAAGAGTTATCGGGAGAACCGCAACTAGGGTGACTAAACTACCAAACCGCCTTTGTCGCGACACCTTATGGTTTACGCAAATGCTAATGATCCTCCGAAGTTTGTACATTATAGAATGAGACTACTTAATAGTCTTGCATGTGGTGGGATAAAAAAAACACATCTCTAGTTAGTGAAAGTTAAAGTTGGAGTAACAAGGAGGGGTTAAGTTTGTGGGATCACAGGGGTTGGAAGTTCATTATCTTTTAGTATGGTGATTGTTATGGCCAATAGACCGATGCAATTTGGAGGCAAAATTCAAATTGTTGGAATTCAACAAATATCTTGGTGGAGAACTTAGTAAAAATACCAGTGTGTTAGGTGGAGAAGATTCTCTATCGGTAAGACATTCGATTGACTTTCTAAAGGATAAAATTAAGATAGTGTTAAGATGAAAATTAAAGATGTGCGAGTCAAGGAGATGGAAGTTTTAGACATACAAGGTTGATTACGGCTAGTAAGACCGAGACCCAAGGATAGATGACTTTTTAAGATACACAGGCTGAGTAGTAGACTTTCCTACGTTAACAAGTAAGAGGCATGAAAGACTAGGTGAAACTATTAAATTCTAGTATTAGAAGCCTGGTGCACAGTGCAATAGTTCAAGCTAGTTATGCACGAGATAACTCACCACAAACAGGTGGGGAAGCAGAAATTGCTTCCAATTTAGGGAAAAAATGGGAGGCATGCCAATGGATGATGACGATTGAGGAAATGAAGTTACATGGGTGTCGATACTTGGATGCCAATTGAGAAGTTCTCCCACCAAATTACTGAAACATGGTTAATAAACGACTAGTGGATTTATATTTCGAAGACAAATGGGAGGTGACTAGTCGGTGTAGGCACCGGAGGAAGTGGTGAGAACATGTGTTATGTCCTAGAGAGGAAACTAGTCAAAGTACATGAAGAGTAGTGGAGTTTGCATACTATGGCAGTTAGTGTTCCACGGTTAAGTTGGCTCCTTACGAGCCTTGTAGGGGCGGAGAGGCAAGACACCTCTACATTGGGATGATCTATCAAATATAGTAGGAGAGATGACTCCAATGATTCATGAGACTGTTAGGAGGGTCGATTTTGTTCGTTAGTGCACGTTAGCTGCGTAGAGTGGCCAGAACTCTGATGCGGATAAACGACGTTGATCTCTAGAATTCGAGATAGGTGCACATGTATGGCGGAGATTGTCACCAACTTGCGAGGTTGGGAGATTGGAGTGAAAGGGAAGCTTGGATCCCGATATATCCGAACGTTTGAGTTTTTGCAAAGAGTGGGCGAGGTAGCCTACAAGTTAGCAATGTCACCAACTTTGGACGGAGTTCATCCCGTATTCCATGTTTCGCAACTGAGATAGTATGTCCCGAACCCGAGTCACAGACTCAATTATGAGTAGTTGGAGGTGGAACCAGATTACACTTTTAGGAGCAGTAGTTGAAGATTATGGATCAACGAATCAAGGAGCTACAGAACAACGAAATTTCTTTGGTGCATATTTAGTGGATCCGACGAGAAAGCCACTTGGGAGATTGAGACTAGGATGAGGGAGAGTTACCCGGAGCTATACTCGGATTTAGTAAAAACGTTTGAAGGGAGGATTAGTAGCTAGCAGTTTGTTTACATATTCGATGATTGCTTGTGTAAGTGTTTTCCTTTTGAGTTGACTGTTTGATTATTGGGTTGTCGTGCTGCGTATTTTAGATAATTAGTATTATTTTATTTTCTTCTTTATCGATAATTTTGGTTCGAGGACGAACCCCTTTTAAGGGGGAGTTGTTTGTGAAACCTCGAGAGATCATTTCTTTCGTTATAAAGTTTCGGGACGAAACTTTCTTAAGGGAGGTAGTATGTAACGGTCGGTTTTCACTTTTCTCGACTTTATCCTATAAAGGCCGGAAGACGACTTTCTTGTTGTACAAGTAATCGTTTTACTTGGTCGCAAGTAACTATGAATAGAGGATTAGATTTTCATAACCGCTAGAATTATCCCTAAATTCTTTTATAAATTAATTACCTACATATCATCTTTTAAAAAAACGTGGGCTTGGGCATATCTTCTTAGTGGATTGATCTTATCCCCTACCATTAGCTGTTTTTTAATTAATTACCTAGTTAGATAGATGATTAACTTAACTTTATATTTATCCATTAGTCACTGATCTTCTACTCCTTAAAAACACGATCTCCTACCCTTTCAAAACCGAGATACGATCTTTAGAACAAACCCCGATCTTCCCTGTTACCTTCTCCGTTAAACAAGCACCAGTAGCACCCATCGAGATTGGTGGTTGCCGCCACCAACAACCCGATCGTTGATTGACATATTAAAATGAATGAGTGACACTAACATATATATTCTACCAAATGAATTAATATAAAAATAATCTTGCTTATTTTGATATATGTATATATATATATATTGAAATAATGAAAAGGTGTAAATTTATAACTTAGGTCATGATTTGATTTTGTTTTAAAATAATTTATTCATAGACTTCTTAAAATTTATAGAAGTGAAAAATGTAAGACAAAAATTAATTAATCGACACTATTAATATATTGGATTTTGATTTAAAATAAAATTGTATTTGCATTTAAAAAAGGTTGTGAAATTGCAACGACATTGAATGGGGTATTGCATTTTCTATAATTAGTTTGTGTTTTGTAATGGATAAGTAAACAGATCACATAATTTAAAATAAAATATATTAGTAAATTAAAATATGAAAATCCTACTATAATAAAAAAAATAAAATCCTACTTTTGTTAATAAAAATATCATTGTAAATATGTGATTTTTTTATTAGTATAAATTTAAGCACATGACAAACCACATATTCTATTTTACATTTGATAGCATTTATTAGGTTGCGTTTTGTAACAAATAAGTGGAAAACCCACATAATTTAAAATAAAACACATCTACCCTAATACATTATTTAAACCAAGTCTGTGTAAAAATTTGCGCCACGTGGCATAACCTGAATAAAATAATGGAAAATCTTTTTTCAACTTAAAAAACTAAATAATAATTCTAGAAAGCCCATGCACATTATACTCAAATAATAATTCTAGAAGTCACGATTTCTCTTAAATTCTTAACCACTTCATAAAATATATAATAGATAGATATCATATTGTATGCATAGATTGTTTCATATAGTATCACATACTAAAAAATAAAGAAATTAATTAATATACAACCATATTTAAAAAAAATTAATCAAATAATAAAAATTAATAAATAAAAAATGAATTTATAAAGATTGGGTTTTTTAGGGTAAGATTTTAGATTTTATAAAATAGATAATATATATATAGTTTTCTATCTATGTAAATATTGATTTTATTCTTCAAAAATTCTTAAATATAAAAAAAGGCAATTTTAGATTTTATAAAATAATTAATGTATAAAAATAAAATTTTATCTATATAATTTTCTATCTATATCTATGCTAATACATAATAAAACAAAAACAAATCATCTATAAAATTTATGCTACATGACACTTTAAGAACCAATCGTTCTTTCATTTTATTTATTTATTTTTATTTATTATACTTAAAAGTGAATGTAAAAGGATTGATTTAGAAAAATATTTTCCATGTTTATTTAGTTTTATCTTAAAGATTAGAAAACAAAAAAAATTGTTAAATTTTATATAAATATCATTAATAATTATAATAATAGAATAATTATTAAAATATACATTATTTTTCTTTTTTCTTTTTAATTTATTATAATATATTATATAGTGTAATTTAAAACTACCCGTAAATTTACGGGAATTACACTAGTTAGTAAATTAAAATATGAAACTCCTACTATAAAAAAACTTTTGACAATAAAAATATCTATGTTGTCTATAGTATAATTAATTTATGTTATAAATTCACTTCAAATAATGAATATGATAGAATTGTTGTTCTTGGATGTACCATATCATTAAAAATAAGATTTAATTAGTGTTTATATAGCATTTGTTAAATCTATGTATCTATGATTTGTTCAATTGATAACTTCTATATTATTTTATATCTTTTACTCTATTTAAATCAATATGATATCTTAAAATTAATATTAATATGTTATTTTATTTTAATTTCACCAATCAAATGTATTTTATTTTAATTTCACAAATCAAATGTAATAACTTCTATATTATTTTAAAATAAATGTTCTTATAATTATTTTTTTATAATTTCAATTCAACCATATATTTTTATATATTATAATATATTTCTATATAATATACTCTTTAACAAATTGAATACTAAAAAAACACTATATTTTTTTAGATAAATATGTTGACAAGTAAAAAACCACTATGTTTTTATTATTTATTAGAATTAATTGATGCTATATGATTACAAATATTATAATCCTTTCATTTTCTTATGAATGTTGACACTATTGTACTCTTGAAATCAAATTTAGAACTCCAAGTCAAACCAAAATTTACCTTTTCATTAGAAGGTTTAAATGCATGCAAATATTATGTTAATTAATTTTGACCCTAATAATTCTCTAGCATAACGTTTTTGTGACAATTATTGCATTCTTGAAATCAATTTTATAACTCCGAGTAAAACCAAATTTCTCCTTTTCATTACAAGGTTTAAATGCATGCAAATATTATGGTAATTTATTTGACCCTCTTAATTATCTAGCATAATGTTTATAAGCTTTAAGAGACTATTTATTTAAAAAAAAAATAAAGGCTATGAAAACGTTTCATAGATAGCTTAAAAGAAAAACATTTATTAATTTTATACTTCCACTATTAAGACTAATTTTAGTTAGAAATCATAGCTATAATTCCTATAAACACTTAAACTTTCATTTTGCCTATAAGTAATACCATATAGGTGGAAGGAGACATCTTCTAGATTAGCTCTACCTGTTTAGTCAAGTCACAGATGCAAAAGTTCATGAGGTATGCATTCTTAATTTTTATTCCTTTATTATCATTGTTTTTTTATTCTCTTATCAATTGTATATTAGATAGTATATCTTAAATCTTAAATATTAAGAATATTATCGACTTTTTATTTGTATCTTGCTTCATTTGGCAGAAAATAGTGTTCAATGGCTAAAGCACTCAATCGAGCTCTCTATCTTCAATTATTGAAGAGGTAAAATATGGTCTTCTTTAAAAATTATCTACTTATAGTATGGTTTCTACCTTTTTATAATATGATGAAAAGTCTAAGAATTGTAAATTCTTTATTATTATTTTCCGCTCCCGCTCTTACTTATGGCCATTGTAATGTTTGCGATTTCATTTGAGTTGTAGATTCTCAAGGTGTCTTTCTCGAAAAAGGTTATCTAATTTTTATTTTTGGTATATTCTTTTTTCAACAAAATTCCATTATATTACTCTTTAACCAAGTTATGTACATACCCCATGCTATTGACAAAAAATAGTCAAAAAAAATTAATAGATTAGCAAAAAAATAAAATAAAGAATACATTAAGAAAATTGTCATGCAAATATAAATGGGAAGATAAAAAATTGTCCCATCATATGCAATAAAAATTTATGAAGATCATAACGTAATCGTATAATTACTATAAAAATTGATCCAAAACTACACAAAAAAGTTATAATTAATTTATAAATACCCATAGGCTTATCTACACTATGGTTATCATTGTTTATCATTAAATTATTTTCCAAACGCTTTTGCAATCCATCGGCTAAGACTCTTCACCGTAATCGTTAGATAATTATGGGTCGATAAATTTATATAACTAATTAAATATAATTTTAATTTTAAAACAGTAACATAGTTTTTATGAAATAAATTTAGTTACAAATATTAATTTAGGGGATATAATAGCAACCAACATTTTATAGTGATCTATATATGTATATACCTAAATAATAAAGGAAAAATTGCTTTAAATACCCTAACTTTTGATGTCGTTGCGCTCTCTTCCTCAACCTTTTCGAATTTCATAAAATATCCTATATTTTGTAGTTTGTTGCGCACTTTACCCTTAAAATATCCACTCTTTGGATAAAATTACAAACTAACCCATCATCTTTTCATTTTGGGACAAAAATGCCCAATTTGTGTACATACAAGTTTTTGAAAATTATAAATTTTGTTCTTAAAGAATTAAAACATTCAAATTAATAATTTTTTAATCTTCTTTAGGTTCTAAAACATTCTTACCGAAAATCAATTTCTTATGCATAAAAGTTTTGGTAAGATTAATAACCTTTTGAGTAAGGTTCAAAGTAATAACATAATTTTATATGTTTAATTTACTCATGTATAATAAATAATATCATTACCTTTATTATTTTTCTAATATAATTCTCAAATTCATAATTAACCAAATTAATCATTAAGTCATAACTTTACAAGTAGTTTATTTTCATAATTTTACCTATTGTTATTTTTTAAATAAATCTATAAAAAAGTTAATAAGAATTTTAATATCAAGATTTATAAAAGTTCAAAAAATTCCATGTTATTATCAAGGAAATTGTATCAAAACTATAAAATGGGCTATAAAAATTCTTATTAGTTTTTGTCAAAAAATATTTTGAAAATAATAATAATAGAGAAAAGTATTGCAACAAATTAATTTGTGAAGTCAAAGTTATGACTTATAAAATTAGTTTGGTTAATTGTGAAGTTTAAAATTTATATTAGCCAAATAACAAAATTAAAGGCATTATTTTAATATAAAGGAGAAAATTAAACATACAAGGTTATGTTATTTCTTTGAACATTAACATAACCTATATGTTTAATTTTAATATCAGCCTTACACATATATAAAAAAATTACTTTTTTTTTGAACAAGTATTCGTTAAGGGTGTTTAAGAGCTAAAACAAGATAAAAAAAAAATTACTTTTAAATGTTTTAATTCTGTAAGGACAAAATTTATAATTTTATAAATTTTGTTTGTACACAAATTGGATATTTTTGTCCCAAAATGAAAAGAAGGTAGGCTATTCGCAAATTTACCCTATGTGTGGATATTTTGTGGGTAGAGTGCGCAACGAACAACAAAGTATAAAGTATTATATGAAATTCGGAAAGGTCGGGGTAGAGAGCGCAACCACCTCAAAAGTTAGGGTATTTAGAGCAATTTTTCCAATAATAAATGAGTATATGTCATGTGCAATGAAAATTTATAAAGAACAATGTTGATAATCATTGTTGAAAATAGTGTTATTAAAAATACATATGCAAAAAAACCTACCCCGTGCGTATGCACGTGTCTGTCTCCCTAGTGATTTTTTAAATTTGAAGACCCTAATTACTTATTTTGTTAAAAAGAACATTAAAATTATACCCAAAAAAAAGAATATTAAAAAGTGTATAGAAAACCCACTAAGTAGTAAGTATAATTAACATATCTCAACCTACGATCCCTTCCCTTTTGATAAACCCTAAAAACTCGATTGCAACTTTCACTTGCCCGCTAATCAAAAACCACATCCTTTTGTTGATACCATACAAAATGGAATCAACAGCTACACAAACGTAATTACAATTTAGACTATGATTATAACCTTAAAAAAGAACTTAGGACAGAATAATCAACCACTAATAATGTTGGACATTCCTCCACAATTTGGAAGTGGGCCATCTTGGCCTAATAATTAAACTAATCAACGGCCCAATTAGGCAATGATATTTTAAATGAACAATTTGGAATATTTGAACTGCTTACTAGACAAATCTAGAGATTATGTCTCCTAGATAATTCTACATTAAAAGTAACAAATATCTACATTCAAATTAGAAAATGTCGGTGTAGTAGCTAGTGTAAATTAACCGACCTATATACCCTATACATAGGCATGTGAATGTGCAATTGGGCATCACTCAAGAAAAGCTTTTTGAGAGTTATACGAGTGAGTTGTAAGTGAGGGTTATTAGTGAGTGTGTCCACAAAAATATTTAGCCTTGTAAATTTTCTTTCCACATAAATATAAAAGCTTGTTTGTAAAATTATTTTTCCTACTTGCCCATCTTAACCCACCGAAGCGGGAAAAGGCGAGTTTTCCCAACAGTGGTATCAGAGCCAGATTCGTTCGACGTCAACAATTGCTCGTTCCGATTCCAGATGGAGGTCAGCTGATAGCATGCATTTAGGTGTTAGTTTTAGGGCATATTTATGTTTAAATCTTAGGTAGTTGTATGCATTTTGTTTAGTTTTTGTAGTTTTTGCATTTCGGTGTCTACTCTTGCACTTTTGTGTTTTTAGGTCGTTTTGAGGAGCAAGGATTGGTTAAGTTGAAGGATTCAAGATTGAAGATATTCAAGTGTCTTTTCCAAGGATATTCAAGCCATTTCTGATGATCATTAAGACCCAAGAGGTTGTGGAAAAGAATGCTTAAATCCGGGCAATACATCGGAGTTGTTGTTTCGACACCACTTTCTTATAACGCTTATTCCGGGAGCTACGGTGATCGGATGAAGATGAATTTGATATCATTGGAAAGCTAACTCAAAGAGCTACAATTCATATTTTTACTCCGAGTCGAAATTCAAACTCTAAGGTGGTCAAAAAATCTTCCGAAAACACTGCTGGAATTCTGTCACGATCAGGTCCGCGATCGCGGAGAGTGTTCACCGCGCCCGCGGAAGTCCACGTCAGCAAAAATCCGAGAGCCGACTTTCCTTTCGTTTATTCTATCTTATATCTATTATTATATCTTTTAGGTTTCGGTTGTTATTTCGACTACTTAAGCTTAGTTTCGTTTTCACTTTAGAGAGACATTCTAGCATACTTTCAGAGATTATTCCAGTTTTTAGTTTTATTATGGAGAACTAATTTCCCTTTGGAGTTTGTTTGATCAAGGAAGCCTTTTTATGTAATTTGTGAGATTCTGGTAACTTTTCTATCCCTTGGTTAATATCAAAACTCTTGTGCTTAATTACATGATTATCAATTGATTTCTCTTGGTGCACAACTTGTTGAATTTGATTGATATTCTACTGTTTGGATTTGTTTGATTGTTGTCTGTGCAATCTTATTTATCCTTGAAACAACTCTTTTCTAGGACCGTGGACTAGAATTGAGAAGAGTATTTGATTATTATTTTATGCATGAGACTCGTAGCTTGATTGCATGATTTAATATCCTTCTATCCTTAATACTTTGCATGATTTGAATTAAGCGTTCTTGTTCATATCATAATTCCGCTTGGACCGTGGACAAACGGAAATCTTTTATAAGGATTGGAATTAACCTGGAAATCTACTATATATATATAAAAGCAATAAGGTTTGGAGCCACCACATTGCGCCACATCATCTTTTGCCACATGTCATTCCTAAAATGCGCCACATCAGATTTTGACACGTGTCATCTCCTCATTAATTCATATAAATTATACAAATAAATTGGTAGTTTTGGAAACAAATCTTATAATATCATTCAATATTTTAGAAAGAATCCAACTTGTAATTTTGGAAATTTGTAGCATATCTACTATATATATTAATTATTCTTTCAACTCATGTCAAATTTTTTCCACTTAATTAAAATTTATTTTTATTTCTCAAATTTGGATAATATCTTAATTTTTGACAGGAGATTAACTAAAAAAATTTAACTAATGGTTGGATTGTTTCCTTATAAGCCAATAAAATATATATGCTCAATCTCATCTCTACCATATTTTCAAAATATATCTTTTTGCTTTATTTTCTTCATATTTTATCTCATTCTTTTAAATTAAACCTATTTATCAAATATTGTCAAGGAAAATGAGCAATGTAGATTATTTTATGTTAATAATGTTTATTCTCAATTTTAAACTTAATAATATATATTTTTTTAATTTTTTTATTTAGAAATAATAATTTTTATACATATTACGGGCAAAAAATTACTTACATTAAATTTTATATTAAATTTTTATTTATAAAGATCTTTTTTATAATATATCTAAAAAATATCGAGTCATAGTCGTGTAGGGCACGATGGGGACAACTAGTTAATAGAAAAGTGGATGAATTGATGATCGAATGATTAAAAAGGTGGAATTGGTTGAATAAACTATGCTTTTCCTTAATTGATTTGATCCTTAATATTATTTGCTTATTTGCTTGCTTAGACTTCCAAAAACCCCTGTCTTGTTTCCTGCTGATTATTCAGAATCCCGATTCTCTTGGGTTCGACCCCCCTTGCTTGCTTACAATACTAGTTAGTAGAATAAGGTTATTTATTTTTGATCTTGGCAACAACGACTTTAGCCGAGTCATCAGCGTCACACACAATGCTGACATGTTCAAGCTCACGGCGGACAACTACTCGCTCTGGAGGACAATGATGGAAGACCACCTGTATTGCAAGGATTTGCATGAGCCCATCATCACAAAGGACAAGCCTAATGGAAAGACTGACACGGCATAGGAGCTCCTGAACAGGAAGGCGGTCGCAATGATTCGTAAGTACATCGATAAATCCTTATTTGAGCATGTTGCTGATTATACAAATGCTTTTGAATTATGGGAAAAACTTGATTCCCTGATTCAAAAGAAAATGCCTCGTAATAAGGCCCTCTTAATGCGGCGACTGGTAAAAATGGAGTATAAAGATGGGCAAAGCATGATCGGGCACTTGAACAGTTTCAAGGGGCTCGTAAATCAGCTAAATAAGGCTGAAATGAAGGTCGAGGACGAAATGCAAGCCCTTCTACTCCTAAGTTCCCTTCCAGAGAGTTGGGACACGCTGGTGGTTACTCTTACTAACTCTGCACCAGACGGGAAGCTTACCATGGGCGTCATTAGCGATATCCTTTAAAACAAAGAAGTTAGGAGGAAGGAATGTGGCCATAATGCTCAGTCAGAGGCAAACGTCGTTCACAACCGGGGTAGAGACGACACACGTGGGCGCAATAAAAATCGAGGTCGAGATCAATCTCGAGGACGGTCCAAGTCACGATCTAAGGGTTAAATGCTATTATTGTGGCAAGCCAAGCCACATAAAGGCAGATTGTCGATATCTCAAGAGGGATCAGAGATCTGGCAACGTCAAACCAGACCAATTCAACCCCACGAAGTGGCAAGAGGAGAAGAGCACCACCGTCGCTACAAACGAAAGTGAAGATATCTACCTCGTCGGAGAAGAAAACTTCTTAAACATCGCCTCTGATGAAAGCACATGGATCGTCGACTCTGGTGCTTCCTTCCACGTCACCCCTTATGAAAGTTTTTTCTCATCATACCAAAGTGGCGACTTTGGTAACGTTCGGATGGGAAATCAAGGAAGGAGCAAGATTGTCGGTGTGGGAGAGGTCACCCTGACTACAAACTCAGGATGCAAGCTCGTCCTCAAAGAGGTAAGGCATGTCCCTGATATGCGCCTTAACCTCATATCAGCTGGAAAGCTCGATGATACCGGTCTGGTGAATCACTTTGGAGATGGCAAATGGAAGCTCACCAAAGGAAGCTTGGTCCTAGCTCGAGGAAGGAAGGAAGGGTCACTATACGTTATGCAAGCTAAGCTTCAAAGGGGAGAGGCAAACGTAGCTGGAGCAGACATGGAGTTATGGCACTGAAGGCTTGGGCATATGAGCGAGAAGGGGCTTCATATCCTCGCCCGAAAGCAACTCCTCCCAGATATGCAAGGTAACTTTCTCGAACCATGTGCTGATTGTTTAGCTGGCAAACAACATAGAGTTGCTTTCCAAAGACCTGCACAACCTAGGAGAAGGAAACACATCCTTGATCTTGTGCACACCGACGTATGCTCCATGTCTGAGAGATCCCAAGGTGGTGCATCATATTTTCTCACCTTCATTGATGACCATTCAAGGAAGGTATGGGTATACTTGCTGAAATCCAAAGACCAAGTTCTCGATGCATTTAAGGAGTTTGTTGCCCGAGTAGAACGTGAGACGGGTCGGAAACTCAAGAGCGTTCGTTCAGACAACGGTGGTGAGTATCGTGGTCCCTTCGAGGCATTCTGCAAAGCTCGTGGGATCAGAATAGAAAAGACACCGCCTAAGACACCACAACTGAACGGACTTGTTGAGAGGATGAACCGAACAATTGAAGAAAGAGTTCGGTGCATGCTCTCTCAGGCCAAACTACCCAAGACATTCTGGGGAGAAGCAGTGATGACAGCGGTCGACGTTATCAATCTAACACCGTCGGTTCCTTTGGAAAGAGATGTCCCAGAGGAGGTATGGTCAGGAAAGAAGGTTTCCTACAACCACTTGAAGGTGTTTAGGTGCAGGGCGTTCGTTTACATCTCCCAAGGACGAACGAGCCAAGTTAGATGCTAAGACCAAGGAATGCATCTATCTTGGTTCACCTAGAGATGAGTTTGGCTACCGACTATGGGATCCGGTCAACAAGAAGATTGTTAGAAGCCGAGACGTTGTGTTCTTCGAGGACCAGACAATCAAAAACATCCAGAGGTTGGAGAAGCCAAGGTTAAGAGTTAGTAGGAGCGAAGACATCAACCCCTCTCATGAACAAAGTGGCAGTTCAGAAGAAGAAATCGAGAACGATGATGCTAGTGCAGAAGATGGTGACCAGGAGAATGACCAAGAGGAGATAGAGGAGTCAGTTCCTGAGCCAAGACAATCCTCTAGAGATAAGAGACCGTCTACACGATATAACCAGGAAGAGTATGTGACCCTCACGGATCAGGGGGAGCCTCAGAGCTATAAAGAGGCCATCAACGACACTCACAAGGAGGAGTGGAAACGAGCTATGCAAGAGGAGATGCAATCCTTGCACGAGAATCACACCTACGAGTTGGTAGAGCTGCCCAAAGGGAGACGAGCCTTGAAGAATAAACGGGTGTATCGAATCAAATCATAGGAAAGAAATTTGAAGCCCTATTACAAGGTCCGACTGGTCGTGAAAGGATTCAATCAAAAGAAAGGTGTTGACTTTGAAGAGATATTCTCTCCGGTGGTGAAGATGTCTTCAATCCGAGTTGTCCTTGGTCTAGCAGCTACTCTAGACTTAGAGATTGAGCAGCTCGATGTCAAGACAACATTTCTCCATGGTGACTTAGAGGAGGAGATCTACATGGAGCAACCAGAAGGATTTGTGGTCCCAGGCAAGGAAAATTTGGTGTGCCGACTACAAAAGAGTCTCTATGGCCTGAAGCAAGCACCAAGGCAATGGTACAAGAAGTTCGACTCCTTCATGGCAGATCATGACTTCAAGAAAACCAAGAATGACCATTGTGTCTTCATAAAGAGGTACGCTAGCAGCGACTTCCTCATACTTTTGCTCTATGTTGATGACATGTTAATTGTAGGTCATGATCACAATAAGATTGCTGCTCTAAAGAAAGATTTGAGCAAGTGGTTCGTGACTCAGCTAAAGTCGTTGTTGCCAAGATCAAAAATAAATTACCCTAAACTACAAACCAAGTATAGCATGCAAGTAAGGGATCGAACCCAAGAGAATCGGTATTCTGAACAATCAGCAAATAACAAGACAGGGGTTTTTGGGATTTAAGCAAGCAAATAATATTAAAGTATGAAATCAATGAAAGGAAAGCAGAGTTCATTCAATCAATTCCACCTTTTTAATCATTCGATCATTGATTCATCCACTTTTCTATTAATTCCCAGGTTAATTTCAATCCTTATAAAAGATATCCGCTTGTCCACGGTCCAAGCGAAAGGATGATATGAACAAGAAAGCTTAATTCAAATCATGCAAGATAATAAGGATAACAAGATATCAAATCATGCAATCAAGCTACGAGTCTCATGCATAAAATAACAATCAAACACTCTTTCTCAATTCTAGTCCAAGGTCCTAGAAAAGAGTTGTTTCAAGGATAAATAAGATTGCACAGACAACAATCAAACTAATCCAAACAGTAGAATATCAATCAAATTCAACAAGTTGCGCACCAAGAGAAATCAATTGATAATCATAAAATTTAGCACAAGAGTTTTGATATTAACCAAGGGATAGAAAAGTTACTAGAATCTCACGAATTACATAAAAAAGCTTCCTTGATCAAACAAACTCCAAGGGAAATTAGTTCTCCATAATAAAACTGAAATAAAACCTAAAAAGTAAAAGTATGCTAGATAACGTGTGATATCTAAGTCTGCTACGAAACTAAGCTTAAATAGTAGAAAAACAACCGAAACCTAAAGATATAAAAATAGATAAAAGATAAAATAAAACAGAAAGTCGACGCTTCGGAAACTCGCCACCCGTGAGCGCGGTTTACAACCGCGAGCGCGGTTCATCTCTTCACTCGGTGTCCGCGGAATCCTCTTCAACCGCGAGCGTGGTTTCCACCCGCGATCGCGGGTCTTGTGACAACATTCTGGCGTCAACTTCGGAGGTGGTTTTGACCCACTTAGAGTTGGAATTTGAACTCGCCGTACAAACATGAATTGTAGCTCTTCGAGTTAGCTTTCCAATGATACCAAATTCAGCTTCATCCGATCACTGTAGCTCCCGAAAGATGCGTCACAAGAAAATGGCGTCAAAACAACTCCAAATCAACACTTGACTTCAAAACTCTTGCAATTCTTCAAATTGTGTCTTCGGTCTTCATATGACAATTATGCTCAAAACTAACCTAAACACACTCAAATCATGCCTAAAATACAAGAGTTAACCTATACTAAATAGAGCGTATCAATTCGCCATGAAGGATTTAGGGCCAGCAAGACAAATTCTTGGGATGAAGATCACTTGTGACCGATCAAAGAAGTTGCTCTGGCTATCCCAAGATCAATACATTGAGAAGGTGTTGGAGAGGTTCAATATGCACAAAGCCAAGCCGGTAAGCACTCCATTAGCTGGACATTTCAAGCTGAGTTCGAAGCAAAGTCCAACAAGTGAGAAGGAGAAGGAGGAAATGAAGAGTACTCCGTATGCATCAACGGTTGGCAGCCTTATGTACGCTATGGTGTGCACCAGGCCAGACATCGCCCACACAGTTGGTGTCGTAAGTCGGTTCTTATCCAATCTGGGGAAGGAGCATTGGGAAGCAGTCAAATGGATCATCCGGTATCTGCGAGGTACCACTAAGAGATGCTTATGCTTTGGGCATGGAAAATCTGAGCTGAAGGGATACACAGATGCAGATTGGGCCGGTGATACTGATTCTAGGAAATCAACATCAGGTTATCTAATGACCTTTGCAGGGGGAGCTGTTTCCTGGCAATCAAAGTTGCAGAAGAGTGTTGCCTTGTCTACTACCGAAGCACAGTACATAGCAGCAACAGAAGCCTGCAAGGAGATGATATGGATGAAGAACTTCCTGCTTGAGCTTGGAGTAAAGCAAGATAAATATGTCCTTCTGTGTGACAATCAGAGTGCTATTCACTTGGCGAAAAACCCAACATTTCACTCCCGCTTAAAGCACATCGACATAAGACATCATTGGATTCGAGAAGTTCTTGAAGAAAAGCTCATACAACTTGACAAGGTACACACGAATGAGAACTGGTCCGACATTATGACTAAGGTAATTCCGGTCAAGAAGCTTGAGGATTGTTGCAAAGGCGCTAACATCATAACACTTCCAAATTGAGTCGGAAAGGGGGAGATTGTTGGACATTCCTCCACAATTTGGAAGTGGGCCATCTTGGCCTAATAATTAAACTAATCAACGGCCCAATTAGGCAATGATATTTTAAATGAACAATCTCGAATATTTGAACTCAAGCGCATGGCTTGCTAGACAAATCTAGAGATTATGTCTCCTAGATAATTCTAGATTAAAAGTAACAAATATCTACATTGAAATTAGAAAATGTCTGTGTAGTAGCTAGTGTAAATTAACCGACCTATGTACCCTATAAATAGGCATGCGAATGTGCAATTGGGCATCGCTCAAGAAAAACTATTTGAGAGTTATACGAGTGAGTTGTAAGTGAGGGTTATTAGAGAGTGTGCCCACAAAAATATTTAGCCTTGTAAATTTTCTTGTTTGTAAAATTAGTTTTCCCACTTGCCCATCTTAACCCGAAGCGGGAAAAGGCGAGTTTTCCCAACAAATAATAATCAGCCACTACGATCTGGTTGAACTCGACAAGTTGTGTGACAGAGCTACATATCGGTTCTCCAAGTTGGATTTCAAAATGAATCAACTATTCAATTTGCCAAATTTTGAAATAACAATACCCAAAAACACAAGAGAGACAATTTTGAGCCCCTCAATACGCAGTGTTCAAATAAACAGTCAAAATTTTGGCTTACAGCAGGTGCACTTTCCAACTAATGATGCTAAGCCACGTAAAGTATGTATAGTTTCAGACCCAGCAAGTGACTTGTTACGGCAGAGCAGCGCTCACCTTCTGTAATGTCCACCCCTTCCACCACGGCCACGGCCTCTCCCACGGCCTCCGTCACGTCTGTTTGCAGACCGGTCATCACCCAACGGTTTCCTGTTTTCAGGTAAAGGAAGAATGTGGTCCACACACTTTCTGAAGCTGAAATCATCAACAGATTGATCGTTTCTAACAATGAAGAAACAGCGGCTTTTGTATTCTGGATGGAAACGAATCTGGAATGCTTTGGCTCCAACGCCAATCTTCTTTTCTGGGTCTGGATGACCCTTCTTGATCAAGTCTAGCAGTACCAGATGCTCATACTGCAGCGCAAAAATAAACTTGTTCATTAATAAAGGTGATATTATGGAAGACAATAATAGGTGGGCATTTCAAAGACGCATTCACAATACATCTTTGAAAGGACAATCAAGGCTCTTCGGTACTAACATAAGATGCGGCATCTGACCTTCAGCAGTGCTGCTTACAACATGAAGGTAGTTCAAGAACTAAAAAACTAATCAAGTGTGTGACAGCAACCAAAGCATATACCATAATTTAGAGTTGTAATTATAACATCTATTCCTGGGTATCTATTACCAAGTGAATACTAATCCCATGCCCAACCATAGCAGTTAGTGAACATCCAAGTTCCAGCTTTCATGAAACCAATATGGACTTATCTTGTCCTCCTAGCTACTAGAATGTCAATGATGTTATGGGCATGAAACATCCAACTTCCTACTTTTTAAAAGGATATAGTCCAATTCTTTTATCTATCTAGAAGAACCAAGAACGCCTCTTGATTTGGTCACCTCCAAGAATTGAGCTACACTAGCTGCAACACACTAGAGTATGAAGAATGACAAATGTTGCCAATCAATGCCATTGTACATTTTTTGACAGATATCAATGATGACGAAATCAGCAAAATTCATTACATTCCAATGGAAATGGCAAAATAATAAAAAAAAAACAATTTGGAAAATATCAACATCATCACATCAGATCAAAATGTATTCTTTTTAAAAAGCTAAAGCAACTTTTGAGCACAAAGAGAACTCAAAATTTCTTAAGCAACCAAATGTTCTAAATTACCAAACCAAATTGCGTTATTCAATAAAAAAGACAACACGGTTTTAAATTCTTCACATGGTTTAGGATCACAATGTCAATCTATCTTCCAATTTGACACAAAAAAGGGTCAATTTTCTGCTCCTAGCTACTTCGTGAGTGAGTTTCCAACAATGGTTTTTCATGCCGAAATGCTTGCGAGCTTTAAAAACACTTCAAACTCACAACAACCTTTCGGACAAGCTAAAGCTTCAAATTCTCAAACATGAAACGCAGTGGGAAATCATTAAAATCACACGTCCTACAGAATAAATCCCATATCCAAACAGAACAGAACCAACAACTACAGATTAGAAACTGAAAATAAAAACACTAATAGATACCTTGTTAGTATCAACATTAGGGCTCCAGTGATGAAGAAGCTTGAAGAAGTAATCAAACATCTCCAATGACGACGCGAAAGTCTTCGGACCAACGCTGACCGGACCCGCCGCCGCTACTTCGTCCTCACTTCCATCATTTCCTTTCTCTATCGTCTCGATCTTCTCTTCCTCCACGGACTCATCAACCTTCAGCTTCTTCGAGACGTCATTGTCTGCCGCCTCCTCTCCCTCCCTCCCTCGCTTCGCATCGGAGTTTCCATTCACAGCAATGGCGACTGGATCGCACGGCCGTGCTTCCTCGAGCGCCATGTCCTCCGCGGCCGTCAGGGATTTGGCGTCGGTGGTAGTTTCAGTCTCCGGCACCATGTCGAAAATCTAGGGTTTACCGATTTACCTTCTCTCTGCTAAGCGGTTTTGTTTACACTTGAGGATTTACGAATTTTGCGGGAAGTAGGAACATTTGACTTTTGCGTGCAGTGTGTTGGGCCCGGGGCGACTTTCGATCACGTGTAGTTGTTGGGCTTGGGCCCATCTTCCGATTATAAAAGTTAGTAGAAGAGAAAAAAGACTTCAATTGCACCTTCACTTCATTTTTGGTGTTTTCAAGCACATTGTTCATAAGAATCGAAACGGAAACCGCAAGATATTACCCAGAGGTATTAAAGTATGCTCTTGATGAGTTTATTCTTATAACAATGGAAAGGGGATAGAACACAATTATTTACTCTTGTGAAGCAGAAGCTTAACCAACAAGATCCATGTAATCCATGGAAGAAAGAGAGAATTCAGAGAAAGCTCTGTATTGAATTAGTTGGAAGTGTCCGGATACAAGCAACTAACAGACTATATATCTAGTGTTAGTTAAGCCGACTAACACTAACTATAGTTAGTAACTAAGCTAGCTCTATCTAACTAAAGCTAACAACCTCAACTATAGTTAGTTGTCTATACTAGTATGTACATCAGACTCACCCCCCCCCCCCCCCCCCCCAAGTGGGACTTGGGGGATACTCAACAAGACCCAACTTGGACATTAAGAACTTGTGTTGGTCTTCTCCAAGAGTTTTAGTGAACAAGTCTGCTAGCTGTAAGGAGGAAGAAACATGTTGTGTTTGTAGAAAACCTTCCTAAACTTGATCACGGACATAATGACAATCAATGGTCAAATGCTTCGTTCTCTCATGGAAAACAAGATTAGCTGCTATGTGTTGAGCAACTTTATTGTCGCAGTGGAGAACAATTGGCTTAGGAACATGGAGATGTAAATTTGTAAGTAAACCATCAATCCATACCAATTCACTTATTGTAGAAGACATTGCACGATACTCAGATTCAGCTGAGCTTTTAGCGATTGTCTTTTGCTTCTTTGTTTTCCAGGAAATCAAAGAAGTACCCAGAAAAACACAGAATCCTATCAATGAGCAAGCACTGAATGCACATGCCGCCCAATCTACATCAGTATAGGTTGTAAGAGTTGCTGGATTGAGATGAGGTTGTCGAGGAGCACTCAAAAACTGACTCAAATGCTAAGTAGCATAGGAGATATTAGGACGAGTCATATTCAAATATATCAGTCTCCCAACAAGTCTTCTATATACCTCTGGATTAGAAAGCAACTCTCCTTCATCAATGTACAATTTCAATCCTCTGGATAAAGGGAAAGTTGCAACTTTACAAGAAGACAGAGCAGTATCTTTAAGGATGTCTACAATATACTTCGTCTGATTAAGCAATGTACCAGAATCACTCCTAGCAACCTCAGTGCCTAAAAAATATCTGATGTCACCTAGGTCTTTAATAGTGAAAGCTGTATGCAAAGCCTTCTTTGTTTGTTCAATCTCAAAAATAGAATTCCCAGACAAAAGCAAATCATCAACATATACAAGTGCCACTGTTATCTTCTGAGAATCTATTTTAACAAAAAATGAGTAGTCTTTCTTGGACTGAACAAATCCTAGGCGAAGTAGAAGCTTGGTAAGCTCAATATTCCATTGGTGTGAGGCTTGCTTAAGGCCATAAAGAGACCTTTTGAGTTTACAAACTAAATTGGGAGATTATATGACATAAACAGGAGGAGGCAACATATACACTTCTTCATCTAGATGACCATGAAGAAATGAATTGTTTATGTCTAACTGTTTAATAGGCCACCCCCGTGTTGTAGAAACAACAATGAGATTTCTTACTAAAGCAAACTTGGCAACAGGAGAGAAGGTATGTTTAAAATCTTTGCCCTCTACTTGATTATATCCTTTGGCCACCAATCTTGCTTTGAATCTTTCAACAGAACCATCAGGTCTAAATTTAATTTTATACACCCACTTACATCCTATAACTTTGTGGGATGAAAGTAAACGAACTAAATCCCAAGTTTTGTTATTTTCTAAGGCCTTAAGCTCCTTATTCATAGCTTCTACCCAATTAGGATAAAAAACAGCTTGATTATAAGAAGTTGTTGGTTCATAAATTTGCATAATATTGGAAAGGGAAGCTTGATAATCTGGAGAATATGCTGAAAGGTTGGAATGTGTGGCTAAAAAAGAAAGAGACATGGAAGGAGATCATGCAAGGAAGGACAAATAAAATCCTGGTACTCAGCTGGTGGAATGATATACCTAAGATACTTTCTAGGCATGGCTAAACTATGATCACCAAGTGTGACAGGAAGAGGAACAACATGATCATTATTGTGAGTAACATTAGTACCAGGTGTAGAGGAACTAGAAAGAGAATCAGGAACTACTAAAGAGGGTGTTAAAGAAGGAGTAGGAGACATGTCATGTGTAGAAGCCATAGGAACAGAATCAAACTCAGGATTGTCTTGTCTCCCTTGACTAAGCTGTAATATTTCATCAGAAGCAGCTGGATTGACAAGAGGCGATGAAGTAATAGAATGTTGAATACCTGAAGAAGTATGTTTTGTGACAGGAAAAGGAAACACATGCTCCTGAAAAACAACATCTCTACTAACAAAGAATGTATGATTATCCAAATCATACAACTTATAACCCTTCTGAGCAAAAGGATATCCTACTAGCACACATTTCCTGGCCTTTGAACCAAATTTGTCAATATTTTTAACAAAGGCATAGCACAAACAACCAATCACTCTAAGATGATCATAGTCAGCCTTCATATTCATAAGAAGCTCAAAAGGAATTTGATCTTTCAAGACAGAAGAAGGCATGATGTTGAAAAGATAAGTTAGTTGCCAGAATACACTCACCCTAGAATTTGACAGGAAAACCAGCTTGAAATCTTAAACCTCTAGCAGTCTCTAACAAGTGACGATGTTTCCTCTCAACTCTACCATTCTGTTGAGGGTTATAAGGCATAGATCTCTGATGAATAATGCCCTTTTCCTTAAAGAAATCTTGACATTTGTGATTCACAAACTCAATACCATTATCCGTACGAATGACCTTAACCATAGTACTGAATTGATTGGAAATAAGCTGAACAAACTTGATAATGGTTGTACACACAAGATCCTTAGACTGTAATAGACAAGTCCAAGTAACTCTAGTGCAATAATCTAGTATGGTAAGAAAATACCTCCAACCATCTATACTAGGTTGTTTATATGGACCCCATAAATCCATATGAACTAAATCAAACGGTTTAGAAGCAATACTCAAACTGCGGATATAAGGAGTCTTGTGATGTTTAGCTAACACATAAGGCTCACAAGTAAGAGAATCAAGACTATTTGTTACAAGCAAATGCAAAGCTTTTAGTTTGGAAAGAGAGAGATGTCCCATTCTAGCATGCATCAAACACAAATCAACATTCTTAATAGAATTCAGGGAAGGAACAGATCCCTTCTTATTGGACACAGAATTAGAAAAAACTGTTTGAGATAACACCTTGTCTTGAGCTGACCTTGCATAAGAAATCTTGTATAAACCTCCAACTCTAGCACCAACATCTACATCTTCTTTAGTTGTATGGTCCTGGAAGTAGCATTTATCCTTAGTAAACACTGTTACTAGACCAGTATCATCAATAAGTCTTGTAATAGACAGAAGAATGTGCTTAAAATCTGGCACATATAATACAAAACTCAAGATAATTCTGTTGTTCAACATAATATTGCCTACTTTTGTGACCTTTTTAATTGAACCATCATGCAATCCTACCATCACAGGTCTATGAAGAGTCTGAAAATGATGAAATAATGATTGATTGAACCACATATGATTTGTAGCTCCTGTATCAACTACCCACTAATGACTCTCAAAATCAATTTGAGCATGTAAAGCATGAACATAAGTACCTGCAAAACTGAATGTATTGTCCATGTAACATCCCCGACCAAAGTGCATACGTCATTTTGCATTCATATAATATTAGTAGCATATGCATAGCATATTGGCATGACACATAGTGAATTTTTAAAAAGTAATATTTATTTTCGTATTAAGTTTATTATATTTTAAAAAGTTTTTAACTAAAAGTTAATTAATAATTATTTCAGGGTAAACTTTGTAGTAAAGAGAACTTGAGGGTGCAAATTATAAAATTTTAAATTTTATGCCGACTTGCCCGCCGACTTTTCTAACTATATATTTGTGAGAGCTCTTTTCCTTCTTCACGAAGGATTTAAAGACAAAAAAAAGAAAAAGAAACGAGAGAGAGCGGAGAAGAAAAGACGAGACAAAGAATAAGAGAGGAGAGAAGAAAGGTTTGATTTTATAGTTTGTTTGTTGGATCTGGTACAAGATTTTTTCTATCGGGATTTAATCTCGAAGTATAAGCGTGGTTTGGTAAGTTTTAATTAGTTAATGGTTTATTTGGATTTCATTGATTTTTCCATATCTATCTCTATAGTTGCTTTTAATTTGAAAATCAGTTGATTTATAGTTCTTAGATGATGTTTTCGATATTGGATTTATATTCGGTAAAAGAATTTAGAGTAATTTTAGGGTTTTACTTTGTAATGATATTATGGGGATCTTTGATCAAGTTTTACAGAAAGGTTTGAACTAGAAAAATGTTCTTTTATATATATATAGTTTATCATTGTCAAGTTTTAAAGGATTTGGAATTATGCACAAGAAGTTATAATGCATACTGGCATTTCATTGCTTTTGGGGTTAAAGTTTGTAAGAGTAAATAGACTGTTTTTGCATTGGGTTACATATAGGAGCACAACTCATAGAATGTGGTCAGAGACAAGGGGGAGAAATATAGTATCTATCTTAAACATGTGAGTATAGACTGGAGATTCAACCCTATGTGCTATATGTGTAATATGAATATATGTGCTATATGTGTTATATGAGCTATATTGATTAGGTGAGTATAGACCAGAGATTAAACCATATGTGTTATATGGATATATGTGATATATGTAATATATGAGCTATATTTGGATATATGTGTTGTATGTGATAGCTTTGAAATTTCCAAAGTTGTTTGCACATAAAGTATTTAAGCAGATGTCATATGATATATGATTACAGGATGCACTTGATTGCATAGCATTTTGCAATGAGATTTAAAAGGACATGTGACTGTCTCGCCCTAAATTTGTATTACTGGACCTACGGGTCATACAGCATCTTCGGATCATACAGGACCTACGAGTCATACAGGATATTTAGATCATACAAGATCTACGGATCATACAGGACCTACGGGTCATAATGAGGAAATCTTTGGATTTCTTTCCTAAAGCGACCATAAGAGTCATAATCAGGAGATTTTCGGATTTCTTTGCTAAAGGGACCATAAGAGTCCATATACAGTGAACCCGGGGCAGATTCAGGCTTGAACAGTTCACAGAATAATAAATCGGATACATTAGCATTTACATTTACATAGTAAATTTATATATGACATATATATAATATGTAGGTATATGTACATGGACTAAATGTTTGACTCTGTGTGAAATAATTGATGATGATTTATATTCACCGAGTATGAGACTCACGTAAATTGCAAAACAATTTTTCAGGTTGAGCTAGATTTTACTAACGTGTGTCTCTGTTAGAGGTCACATTCATACAGGTCGGCCGGCTGAAGCTCAATGCAACCTTCTCCTCCTTATTTTGCATCCTAAACATATGAGTTGTAATATAAGCACTGTTCTAAAAATTCCTTCTAGGCCCCGCCTACGCGCTAGAAGGTCCTAGCCCGCCTAGCCATTTAGACCGTCTAGGCACCCGTCTAGGACCGCCTAGGCCACCGTTCATACCGTCTAGGCGCTAGGCGGTCCCTCTCCGCCCAGCGTCCGCCTAACGTTTTTTAGAACATTGAATATAAGTTAGAGTGACAGATGTTTTAGTATAAGAAGTAACTACATAGAACTTTGTGTGTATGTGCAACCTTATATGGTTGTTACTTTCTGCTATATGCTTATGTGGATAGTGTGTTATATGTAAATTATATGCTTATATAAGAATTAATTTATTATAAAGTATACATCATAGGGTATAAGGATGTCACAGTCCATCTTCTGCTTGCCTTTCATAGCCCGGAGAACCTTTTGAAACACAACATTTACTAAAGCAACATCAACCTCAACAAAATTCCCTCCATTGGAGCTTGTACCTTCTTTCCCATCAATCTCAAAATCAAATGGTGATTCCATCTGAACATTAGTAGCCTTGGCATCTCCTGCAACTTTCTCTTTATATTCCTTATACCAATTTGGATATCCATGGAGTTTAAAGCAAGGGAGCACTCGTTGTACTCCTTTTTTCCATCTTTTGCTTCTTAAAGTCTTTGTACTCCTTTTTTCCACCGTTATGCTGATTTCCAGACTTTCTATTCGTAGAACCCTGAGCATTAGATCTTTGATTGGACACTTGGTGCCTTCCAACAAATGATAGGCCCGCAAGTGCACGGTACTATCGAAGTAATATAAAAGATATCGAATCCAAGGGAGCACTCGTTGATCACAAATTTCACACAAACTAGTAATCTAGACCACAAACAATTGATTAGGATTTGGAATTTTTATAATAAAAGCAAACACAAGAACAAAATATAAAACTAGGAAAGACTAGAAAAGGGTTTTTGGTTGTTTGAATGGTGGGAGGCTAGGATTGGGTTCACCACAATGGAACTATGCAATGTCAAGCAAAAATCTCTCTAAGGTGCAAGCAATGGTCTACCATGGTCAATTGTCCTAAAATATCTCCAATCCTCTTTCAAGTCAAGGAAGAACTACTCTAATCTAGCTTAATTCCTACTTTCGTGGTAATTAATCCTAGATTAAATGCAGTAAACACAATGACAATTATAAATAACCACTTGGAAATTAGGCCTACTTTCGTGGTCCTAAAATTCCTAGCTCAATTCTTGAAGGTCCAATGTCAAATATCATCTTTCAATGCATACTCAACACCCAAAATATGAGAAAATACTAGTTAGGCATTTTCACAAACACTTGGTGTGCAAGAATTGAGTAGTAAACCAAAATTCATTCAACCAAAGAAAAATCTTCACCAATACATCACATAATCACCATTGGGCTACCCCCAATCCCAACATAAGCAACTACTCACTCATAAATGGCAAAAATATGGCATAAGAAATCAATCCAACAATCACACACATGGAAATAATGAAGGGAAAAACAAGAAATAAGATAAATGGATAAGAGACACTTATCATTCAAATCAAGTCTTTATTCTTCATTCATCCATGGAAAACAAGTTGGGGTTGAGTTCCTCTTCCAATTTCTCCAAGTACAAGAGAGCTCAAACAAACCCCCAAAATGGGTTAAACTAGATCTATTACTAAACTAGATAAAATCTAGAAAAAGAAAATGTAAATCTAAGAGAGATTTTGAGAATGAAAATGAAAGAGAGAAAGTCTTGTAAAACCCTAGAAAGATGAGATAAAATGAGGCATGAGTCTTGTAAAAGTCTCTACAAGAGCTATTTATATAAACCACCAAAAAGGTGGGAGAGATACAACCCTAGAAAGAAGATGTGCTGAAAACTGCTTGCCTGATGTTCGTATTTTTAGAATAGTTTTTAGTATGTTTTCTTAGTTTGTTAAGCTTAGTTTTAGTAGTTTTAGGATTAGTTTTGTGTGTTTTTGGATAGTTTTGCATATTTTGTGAAAAGTATGGAAGCTACTCCGTTTTTTGTGTTTTTGTAGGTTTTAGCAAGGAAAAGATGCTATTTGGAGCTGAATTTGGAGAGCTATGATGAAAGACGGAAGAATGCAAGATGAAGAAGTCGAAGCCTAAGTTTCTGAAGATAAAATATGGAAGAAAGCCAAACCCAGGCTCGTTAACGAGGCTGTAAGGGGTCGTTAACGAGGCCACGAGATGAAGATTTCGAGAGTTTGATTCTGTAACTCACCGATCCTGTGCGGGAATTTATTTCCGTGTCGGTAGAGTATCTTTTTATGATTTTAGTGTTATTATATTATGTATTTTAGGTCTTGTTATCTTTCCAGATTTTATTTCTATCTTTTAGGATTTTAATTCTATCTTTTTAGGAGAGTTTTTTATCTTTTAGCCTTATTAGTTTCTAGCCTTATTAGTATAAATAGCCCTCTTATTAGTCTGAAAGAGGGGTGGATGGATCGATTGGAGAGAAGAGGAAGAGTCGAGAGTAGAGAGAGTGGATCGGAGTCGAGATTGAAGGTTCGGTGGACGAGAGTTACCGAGGTCGTTAATCGTGATTTTGGTTCGGTGCTTGTATTTTTTTTTCGGTTTCTTCTGAATCTCTGTAAGACGATATTTCCTATTAATTTGAGTAGTGTTTTGTTTTCAATGATTTCTTTTGTTGAATTTATTTGTTTCCTAGTTATGAGTAGCGAGTAGTCTTCTTTTCTAGGGTCGGGGTTAAACCCAGCATAGTTATGCATGTTTGAGGAGTAAGAATGTGTGTTGATTGCCTTTTATCTATTTTGAGATTGTTTGTTGTGCTTATACCTAGATGAAAGTCAAGGTGATTTGAGTTTTTAACTTGATTGAGAGAGAAAGTTATAGACTTGAAGGTTGATATTGTTTGAATACGAAAGTTCCAAGCTTTAGATCCAAAACAAGCAATTGAGTGGATTGGTTTACGAAAGTAGGTTAATTTACTTAATAGTCGACGAAAGTTGATGAATTTATCTGTTTAAAGGCATGATCTTATCTTCTTACGAGTTTATATGCACGACTATGTTGTGGTATCCCTTATCCTAGATCTTTGTTTTATTTGAATTCTCTTGAAGTGATATTCGTTGCCGGGTTTGTAGGCTCGGTACCGAATCTGTTTAGGTCGTTAGTTTTAGTTTTTTTGTCTACGGTGGTTCGTTAACGACCCTGACAACGTCGTTAACGAGGCTGCTTGTGAGTGTTTTGCTTGCTTTTGTTTGATTTTTAGTAGTCGATAAACGAACAACCTTGCTTCTCGTGGAACGATCCTGACTTTGCTATACACAGCGGGGTCTTGACTTATAAATTTATTTGTTGTCAAGAAACCCTATCAACAAATTGGCGTCGTTGCCGGGGAAGCAACGTGTTTGTTTATTTATCTGTGGGTCCGGGAATAGCCTGACCCCGTTTTGTTTTTAATTTTTGTTTTCTTTGTCTGTTTTCTCAGCGCATGCCGGTAGGACGTCGAAGGCTCGAATTTGATAACGCTGGTTATTATTCTGAACCTGAACGTTCCCTGCACCGTAGACGCCGAGAAAACCGAGCCATGGCCACACCTGCAGAGATGGCTCGTCAGCTAGAAGTCCTCCAAACACAGATGGAGGCGTTAAAAACTGAGAAGGAAGGCGTTGCCGCCGAGGCTGAGCGTCAACGAGCTGCCAACCGAGAAGAAGTTGACCCAGACGTTAAAAATCAGTTTCTACAAGACAAGGTCAACCGCCTGAAGAAGCAGGTAAGTTTTCTGAAATCCTCTCAATCTTGTCAAGAGTGTGGCTCTTCTGCCCATAGTACTTCTGCTTGCACTAACATAGAGCAGGTAAGAGCCGCTGAGACAATTGCTGAGATGAATTACATGAGAGGCCCATACAGAAACCAACCTAGTAATTTTGACAGGTCGAACAACTATCAGACATGGGGCAATCGAAATCGAAATCCAAGCTATGCAGCGCCTCCACCAGATAGACGACTTGCACCGTATCGACCCCCAGTCCATCAGGAGCCACCATCTTGGGTACAAGGGTTACAGGAAAGCATCAATGGGGTCCACAACAAAGTCAATGAAGTTCAAGCTAACCTTAGCCACCAAAATAAAAGATGGGGAGAGTTCGATATATGGAAGAAGAATGTTGATTCCCAACTAGGGAACCTTGCTGCACAGATTCCAAGGCCACACGGGCAACTTCCGGGACGTCCCGAAGAAAACCCTAAAGGAAAGATAGCAACAGTGCACCTTAGGAGTGGAAAGACATTACCGGAGCGTGTCCAAGCTGAGGACAAGAAGGAAGAGG